>OX388026.1:27668206-30068206 GCA_947578705.1 Lacanobia wlatinum
TAATTTTAAGGTTTATGGTACGGAACCCTTCGTGTGCGAGTCCGACTCGCACTTAACCGGTTTTTTAAATACTAGCTTATGTCAGTAGCTTTGCCCGCGCGACCAAAGGAAATTGTCCTAAGGGAACGTAAATAGGAATCCTAAACGAGAACTGGTTCACCAGTGTGCTATTTTTTTGTCCAAATCCAGCCCAAAAGGAGTGACTTTCCAATTTTATAACATTAGTGGGATCTTCTTCACCTGCATCATTTTGGTCCTCAAGAGAACGAATTTAACTAAGGTTTAATCGATGTCCTCTTTCTTTAGAAGGATTTGTTACCAAGCTAATACAAACATTACATCCGAATCATGGTATTTGGAGCTACATATGGAAAGGTTTAAATATAAATCTTTACCTGTTTTACGAACGCAAAACTTTATATCTATAAAAGATGATAATATTGATAAACGTTCTGTGGTTTCTGCATACTCTCATTGGAAAAACTGGCCAAGTACGAATCGGACTCACGTGCAAAGGGTTCCGACCCAATTTCATGTTTTTAACATGTTATTTTAACACTACAGACTTTTTATTGTAATCTATAGGTATAGAACTATGATCTGCTTTTTTTTCAAAATTTTAGGCTCTGTAGTTTTAGATATAATGGGTGGTAATTTTTGGTCTTATTTCTTGAATAACTTCATTACCATTTATTTTAAAATTATGAAAAATTAAAGCAGTAAGCCCTTTCATTTGATATGTCACACGATACAGTTTGAAAAACTTTGTTCTTATTTTCTAGTTTGACCTCCAAAAGTGACCCCTATATTAAAAAAAAAATATTTACGTAAAGCGTCCGTGTTTGGTCACAGAAGTCTATATGTATAACAAATTTCAACAGAATCGGTCCAGTGGATCCAGACAGACGGACAGACAGACGGACAGACAGACACCTGAGTGATCCTATTAAGGTTCCTTTTTATGGATGTTCGGAATCCTAAAAAGGCGTGAGTGATTAAACTGGCATTAATTACTCTACGTTCTGAAAAATCTTCATCCTCTACAATTTTCACTACAACTTTATTTTTTATTCCACATAAAGTTTTTCCCGCACAATCACCGATCGTCTACGGATAGTATCAGTTGCTGCAACATGCTTCAATGCAGCGATCGTTAGCGCTCGCGAGCCATTGGAAGCGGTATTCAGGGATAGACTTCTATTGGTTGATGAAGCCAATCAAGGCTTGAAAGGAAAACAGACAGATAACTGCTACGATTCGTTACAGGTTTGTATTTTTACGTGGGTTGATGTGGTTTTGAGTAGAAAGCAATATTTGGTTATGTGAGTTTTCTGGGGCAGTATGTTAACGAGTTTGTAATTTTCTTTCATCATCATCATCATACCAGCCGAAAGACGTCCACTGCTGGACATAGGCCTCCCCTAAGCGTCGCCACAACGACCGGTCCTGTGCGTCTCGCATCCATCGGCTACCCGCACTAATTTTCTTTCACCATCATTAAATTGCAAATTTATTTAGTCCGTCAGTTAGAGTATTGAAAAATAGTGGACACGTATTTTTTGTTTTTATAAATCAATGAATATTGACAAAGATAAAAGGCATCAAAACTCGGGAGTGGGGTCTCGTGACGTCAGAACGCATTAAAAATTATACCACGGCGTGACGGATTGAGAATTTTAAAAGCGTCGTATCTTCGTCAATTTTGGTATACGGAACGAAAGAAAAAAAACGGGCCAAATATTTTTTGATAATCTAACTGACGGATTAATTGATTTTTTCAGTGGACAAGCCTATTGTCCTTCCATCTGAAATAATTACTGGTATAGTAAGGCTGCGTTCCCACCAAAGATGTGCGAGGATGCGTCCACAACTCCTTGCTCCGCATCAATGGACAGACACGTTTCTTAGCTCGCGCTTAGATAGGCAGCCTAAACATAAAGTCTATAGTAATTAAATACAAATTCAAAAGATGGAACGACAACAATGTAATAAGTATACTAATAAGCTAGGAACATGAAGACTCTCGTCATTCTAATTTCAGCTTTATTGTCATAAAGTTTCAGTGCATAAAATACCGTAAAATGCCAGATAAATTTACATTTAAGTGAAGCGTCGAAGCTATGTTGGTTTCTGTCCGTTTCCTCGGTCGCGGCTTCATGAGGAGACGTTTTTAGTTGTGTGGTGCAAGTTTAATGCCTAAAATAATATTATAAAGCTAAAGAATTTGTTTGTTTGGTTGAACGCGCTAAAAACATATTTTAGTGTTGGAAAGCCCATTCATTGAGGAAAGCGTTATAACATCACGCTACGACCAATAGGAGCGGAGCATTTATTAAAAATGTGACGCGATGTTGCGCGGAGCTAGTGTCTAAAACAATGTCACATCAATATTTTAACCGAAAGACGTTCACTGCAGGACATAGGCCTCCCCTAAGTTTCACTACATCGTCCGGTCCTGTGCGTCTCGCATCCAGCAGGTTCCTGAGGCTTTCACCGGATTATTCTTCGTCGACCCAGCTTCCAATGCTTTGTCTTCTGGTACGAGTTCACCACTCCAAAACCTCATCTGCACTAGATTGTTTTATTTGTTTGTAAAACATAATTTCAAGAAGATTCGATAACGAATATTTTGTAATTGATTAACTCCTATAATATATCGTCGAAAGCACTTATTATTCCGGAAAAACCGGCCAAGTGGGAGTCGGACTTTTTATTATTTTTTGTTATAGCGCCAATAGAAATACACACTCTGTGAAGATTTCAACTCTCTACATATTACGGTTCTTGAGATACAGCCCGCTGACCGACTGACGTGTGGAAGGCGGGGGCTTAGTAAAAGGGTTTCGCTGGTTAGCTTTTGGGTACTGAATCCTTTTTTTTTTAAGGATGGGAAATCATCAAATGTCTCCTCCCGCTCTGGGTGAAGCAGAAGGGAGTGTCAGATTCTTACTGACTAAAACCCATCCGTGTTCCTCCTAATGCCCTTTGTGTTCCAGGGCCGCGGTGACTCTTTCGAACAGATTCCGCAACCCCGGTGGGTACGGAACCCTAAAAACCTGGTAAACCCAGCTTGTAGTAAGCCGAGTTTCAATAATAATAATAATATTAATTATTGCACAATTACATTAAAAATATGAGAATTTAATTTTAACACCCAAAATTGTACTAACGATCCCGTTTAAATTACTCTCAACATTGATAATGAAGAAATATTTGAATGACACTTAACGGACTCAATGTTATTGAAATCCAATGTATCTTTACCATACCATAAATTTGATAGCACTATTAAAATATAAAATAGCTTGAATCAGAATAAAATACTTAATAGCATTTTTATTCTTAAAATTCCAATATTCATTCGTCTGGTTCTTGTGTCGAAGCTCAGTCATGTGTGGAACTCATCCATCAAAGATTAATGTTCCTGTGAATATTCTCGATTCTTTTTAAACCCTAATGGGTGGGGTAAAAATTCTATATTGGGTAACAAAAGGCAACTCGCACATGGTCTGAAAAGTAGGTTACTACCTACAATTCAACTTCTTGATGTAAAAAATCTTATCGATTTTTTTTTTGCGTTATGAAAATTAGATCTTTTCAAAGCATATGACGTGCAAAGTCATCATTGTTCTGGTGTATTATATACTCATCAGAAGGCTCAAAGTCACTCAAAGGGCAATGGAGAGGGCAATGCTTGGAGTTTCCTTGCGTGATCGAATCAGGAATGATGATATCCGCAAGAGAACCAAGGTTACCCACATAGCCCGAAGGATCGCCAAAACTAAAGTGGCAGTGGGCACGGCATATTGCTCGCAGAACAGATGGTCGATGGGGCCGAAAAGTTCTGCAGTGGCGACCGCGTACCGGAAGACGCAACATTGGAAGGCCTCCCACAAGGTGGACCGATGACTTGGTGAAGGTCGCAGGTAGCCGATGGATGCGAGACGCACAGGACCGGTCGTTGTGGCGACGCTTGGGGGAGGCCTATTTCCAGCAGTGGACGTCTTTCGGCTGATATGATGATGATGATTATATAGTGCAAATTCATCTTGTATCGCTCAATGTCTGTAATAAAGGGCCCAGCCCTTCTACAACGACGGCACATCATATAAAGAGCCCTAGTCATCATGGAAGTTGTAACCGATAAAGGACTGGGATGCAAGAAAAAGGCTTTAAACAAGCAAAAGGTAATAAATAAGACGTATCAGCCTCTTCTTTTTTTCCTGAGTAATTAACAAAAGCGCTTATTACACTACATGGTGTTCAGGGCCCTAAGTCCCAATTTTATGGTGGTGTAATAAGAGTTGGGAGTTAGGGACTCCAATCAGGGTGACCCGAGCGGCCTGGTCTAATTAGCTCCCTAACTCCCTTACTACCGGGCAGTGTAATAGCATTCAGGGAGTTCGGGAGCAGTGTTGTCAACACCAATTCAAAAAATTCCTCGAAAACGTAAGTCAATTTCCCCAATTTGGGGACAAAAAGTCTACAATTTCAATTCGATATTTAGAACAATATCAGAAGAATAAAGTCGATATTTGGAATCCCCGCATTTTCCCAATATCTTGCCCTTCCCCAATAAATCCCCAATCAACTTGAGATTCCCCGCAGTTTGGGGAATTCCCCACACGTTGACAACCACTTCACAACTGAGTTAGGGCCGAATCGTCCGGTTAGTGTAATTAGCGGCTCCCTAGTTAGGGGCCATGCTCACCCTTGCTACTGGGCCCTGAATACCGTGTAGAGTATAAGCGCTAAACCCAATCATGATTTAAAGCACAATAATTTATCTTTGCTTATCATAAAACTTACATATTACAACCTCTCTAAACGTAACGTTTAGAGAGGTTGAAATATATTTCATTGAATCCATTTATACAGTAGGGACATCATTTAGAAATAAAAAAGTATCACAATAATTTCTTTACAGGTGCTATCATCGTTACTCCACTATCATTCCCAGCACTCAAACATGAAAATCGTTAGCATAAGCCTCTAGCATTTATCGGGAATATTTGCAAATATGTAACGAATTCATGAAACTGGAAGGCGGAGTCTATACAGAAACGTTAGTTTCCGTGAAAATGGCTATCGCTATAACCGTTTTAATGGGTTTTCCATACACATTAGTTATTATGACTCAGCGGGTTTTCTCTAAGCCCGATGCTAGGTTTAAAGGCAAAGCAAAACTATCACTGAAATGAGAATTTCAGTATGACAATTTGCGATATGAAGCTGATTGAACAGAAGGCCAATAAGAGAGTGGACTAAAAAAATAGAAATAGTCCGTCAGATATATTTTCAAAATCTTTTTTTCACGTAAACAAAAAATTAAGACGATACAGTGCGTTGAAAACTCGTGTGACGTCAGTTGTCGTTAAAAAGTGTACTGAAATCAAACGGATTTTTTTTGGAAATCTATCTGAGGGACTAAATGGATTTTTTTAGTCCTCTACATTGATATATAAAAAACCCAAGATACACACTCAGCATTTCAAAAACGTCCGCAAAAAACAAGCGCAATATGTATAATTGTGCGCAAGTTTCAAACAGTCTCGCATCGCTTGCCATACTGCACTGCTTTGTAAAAACAACTTTAAGCGATCCGTGTAAGGTTGAATTTGCAAAAAAAAATTGTTTATAGTATAACTACACACATCTCACACATGACACTTGATACATGTCAGTTTTTGATGACAGTTTGGAGTGTTGCATTTGTTCGAGACTGTGCATCTTGGGTTTTTTATATATCAATAGCATTCGCAAGTCAGTCGCAAACTCTCAAAAAAACCTCATTTCACAAACATGTTTGACAGATTGCGACTGAAATACAATACGAACGTTGTTTGATAAATATAATTAGTAGAATTGGGACTCAGGTTGCAACAACGAATACTTGGATGGAATACTAATAATGTCATCATAATCATCATTATCAGCCGAAAGACGTCCACTGCTGGACATAGGCCTCCCCCAAGTGCGGCGTTGGAAGGCCTCTGACAAGGTGGACCGATTACCTGGTGAGAGTTGCAGGTAGCCGATGGATGCGAGACACACAGGACCGGTTGTTGTGGTGACACTAAATGAATACAAATAATATATTCCAGGATTATGTGTGGTGTTTTTAAAAACTCTTACCGTGAAAAGTGAGACACAACCTGGGAGTCTTTAAGTCAAGAGTGAATAGGTTATTTTTAGGCAAGCGTGCTCCATTTCCGACCACATCATCGCTTAATATCAGGTAAGATAGTGGTCAAGCGCGGGCCTATCAAAAGTGAAAAAAAAAGATAATATATAAAGTTGTGAATGCATCCAATCAATTTTGAAATGACAGCTCACTTCAACCTCACTGTACCTAAATTGCATTTTAAGATCGACAAAATAGACCGGCTGTTATATTCTCTGCCTGCGCCGTTTTTATCGCGCGTTTTTTTTTTATTTACTATCTATAGGCTCGCGTTTGACCACTATCTCACCTGATGGTAAGCGATGATGTGGTCGAAGATGGAGCACGCTTGCCTAGAAGTAACCTATTCACTCTTGACTTAAATACTCTCAGGTTATAGCCATCAGGAAACACAGACTCCGGCAGGGAATTCCACTCCTTAGCTGCACGCACTATGAATGTGTTCCTAAAACGTTTTGTGCGCGTGGGTGGGATGTCCACCATGTACCGGTGGCGCATCGCCGTTCGTCTTGTGGTCCGATGGTGGAACGGGCTGGGCGGAATCAAATTATGCAATTCCGTCGCACATTCCCCAAAATGCAACCGGTAGAAAACCGACTGGCTAGCAACTCGTCGTCGATGCTCAAGACTTTGGAGCTCCGTCGCGACGAGCCTATCATCGCCGATGATCCTCTTGGCTCGTTTATCAATTGACTCAAGGGCATCAAGCTGGTATCTGGCAGATCCGTCCCAAAGATGAGAGCAGTACTCCATACATGATCGAACTTGCGCTTGATAGAGTTTGAGCAGCTGTTCCGGCGTAAAGTACCGTCTCACCTTTGCTAAGATCCCCAACTTCTTTGCAGCCACTTGAGCTTTTGCCTCTATGAAAGGGCCAAAATTGAGGGTAGATGTTAATGTAACCCCAAGAAGCTCAAGTTTGTCGGTTATCGGCACGGTTGCACCTCGGAAAGATGGAGCTGGGTGGAATTGGCTCCGTTTAGCGGAAAATAGACACGCTTGGGTCTTAGCAGCATTGAATTTGACCAGATTGGCTTCGCCCCATTCTGAGACAGCCTTTAAGGACACGTTCAAGCGTTCAACCATAGCCTCCCGGAGAGACCGGATCTGCGACCCATCAGCTCGTGCGTCGGACACGTATCTCTCAGCAACAGTGCTGTCGTCTGTATACCCAAAGGTACCGGGTTTAAGCACATCATTAATATGCAGCAAGAACAGTGTTGCCGAAAGCACCGACCCCTGAGGAACCCCGGTATTAATATCGAGTAGTCCAGACGAGCAGCCATCAATGACCACTCGTATAGACCGATCCCTCTGGAAATCCGCGATCCAATCACACAATTCGGCGGGCAGACCGAAGGAAGGAAGCTTACTAATAAGGCTATCGTGCCAGACCCTGTCGAAGGCCTTCGAGATGTCAAGGGAGACCGCTAATGCCTCCCCGTGCTTCTCTATGGCCTCACTCTAGATGTGAATGGCATACGCAAGAAGATCCCCAGTAGACCGATTTCGGCGGAATCCGTATTGTCGGTCACTAAGGACATCATTTGCTTCTAGGTATGCCAGGAGCTTATGATTCAGTACGCGTTCCATACTCTTACAGAGTATGGACCTTACCGAGATAGGTCTATGATTCGACGGGTCAGCTCGACTACCTTTCTTGGGCACAAGCTGCACGTTAGCTTGCTTCCAAGCCTTTGGCACTTTTCCAGTCTCAAACGAAAGGCAAAATAGGCGTGTCAAGATCGGAGACAACTCAGGCGCACAAGTCTTCAGCACAACTGCCGGTATCCCGTCGAGGCCACTAGGCTTGTCCACGTCTAGGTTACGCAGTACCCTACGGACGTCCTTCTGATGAAAGCGAGTGTTCGACATACTCGACTCGCATCCAGCAGGAGAAGCAGGGGGCTCCGCGCCACCAGGATCCAGACGTGAAGATTCCGCAAACAAAGAAGCAAACAAGTTCGCTTTCTCCTCAGCGGAGTGGGCCAACGTCCCGTCGAGTCTCAGCAGTGGTGGTAGTGAGGGGCGGCAGAAGTTCGATTCGACCGACTTAGCCAGGGACCAAAAAGCCTTACTAACTGCTGGGTATGAAGAAAGTTTGTTCCCTATTCGGCTAATGTGGTCAAATCGAGCCCTCCGCAACACCTTCTTGCAGGACTTGGCAGCCCTGTTGAAGGCTCTCTTCTTCTGACTCACATCATTTGCTTTGCGCGTGCGAGCGTCGACCCATGCTAGGTACGCTGCGTGCTTAAGCGCATCAGCGCGATGGCACTCGGCACCAAACCATGGACGAGCTTCGCCAGACATTGTTACGTCAGAGAACGGAATGTAGTACTCCATTCCCCTCCGCAACACATCCGTCACGGCGTCCGCGCACGACGAAGCATCAGTCGAAGAAAAGCAAGTAGGCTGCCAAGGGTAACATGCGAAGAAAGATCGCAAGCCATCCCAATCTGCTGACCTGCATCGCCATACCCGCCGAGTGCCTCTTGGGCTAGGATCGGGCGGGGAGTAGACGGACACAGACTTCACCAGAACTACACAGTGGTGAAGAAATTGTCACCGAGTAGCGGTCTGAATCAGTTGTCAGCAAAAGGTCCAAGCAATTGGCAGTGTGCGAATCAACATCCAGCACTCTAGTCTAGGTCAGAGATGACAGAGACAAAGTCGACGATAGAGTGAGCTTACCCAGAAGGAGCCTGTGCACTCTAACTTTGAAGAGATAAGAGTTGTAAGCGTTTGGAAACACAGACGCAGGCAGAGAGTTCCACTCCTTTGCTGTGCGCATTACAAAAGACGTTTGGAAACGCTTAGTGCGAATTGGTGGAATAGCAACAAGGTAGGGATGGTAAGATGTAATGCATCTGGATGTCCGATGGTAGAAGGGGGCCGGTGGGATGAGGTCGTGGAGTTCTTGGGCACACTCACCGAAGTACAATCTGTAGAAGACCGACAAGCAGGCAACCTTACGGCGATGAGCCAAGCTATGTAGCTTGGCATCCACCAGTTTTCCGTCACCCATGAGCCTCTTAGCTCTGTGTTCCACCGAGTCAAGCGCGGCAAGCTGTTTTTTTTTTACGCTGAAAGCGCCAGAAGGACTGCCACACCACTATACAGAGTGTGTCCATGGTCATATTTAAGATAGATGTTGGGCAGCTGAAATGCATTAAGGAAACAATAGGAAAACAAAAAAAAGCTCTTTCCGACTTAAAAGTTCCAAACAAACCACTTTCCATGGTGACATCAAATCTGTGATTGAACTAAAGTAAATGCCACAGACTGTAGCTAATTGCTTCAAAATTTATTTGTTCGGAACTTTTTAGTCGTTTTAGAAAAGTCAATGTTTTTGAAAAGTAGTTTTATTTTGTTTTAATTTTTTTTTCTTAATGTATATCAGCTACCCAACATCACAACATTCAATATGACCACGCACTTTTGTAATACCCTGTATACTTCAGACATCACGAACTAAGAAACAATTTCCTACCTCTAATCTCCATCTAGATATTTCCGCCTTTTTCATTCAACCCCCTAAATCACTTGCTGCTCCATCCATCCATAAATAACATAATATATTTCAGGCTAATAACAAACACTTAAATCCTGGACTTAGTCGCCAATTCGTGAACGGCCTTTAACCTTTTTTTATGGCCCATTATATTAAGCCTGTCTATGAGATACGCCTCATTGGTCCTGAAGCTTCTATGGTTTGTTAGATCCAGTGAAAGATAACCGGAGACAGGATTTTGAGGGCAATGATCTTTGTAATAGCCAGCCTTTGTGAGGATTGTTTAAGAGGGCAGTATTTTTAGATGGATACAAGGGCTTTGGTCTCAATAATTACTGTCGTATATTGTGAGAGAGGCCAGACACTAGGTTTCGACGACTCCGGGAAGACATAAAATAATATTGATGAAAATGTTTTCAATTACTTCATTTCTTTAATATGTATGGCGAAAGTTGTTCTCAGAAGTCTAGGAGACCATCCTACGTGCTAGGGGTTAATCAAGCCTTCAGTAGAAAGCTTATTACAAAAAAACTGGCCAAGCGCGAGCCGAACTCGAGTGCAAAGTGTTCCAAACGAAATTTATTTTTTTAACATGTTATTTTAAGACTATATACTTCTTAAAGGGTTTCCTGTTATCTATAGGTAAATATCTATTGTCTTTTATTTTTCAAAATTTCAGGCTCAGTAGTTTCGGAGATAACGGGGGAATGGTAATTTTTCGTCTAATTTATTAAATAACTTCAAAACCATTTATTTTAAAATTATGAAGAAACAAAAAAAATAAAACACTCACAGTACACAGCAGCCCTTTGATTTGATATGTCACACGATATTGTACAATAAACTTTTTTTTTATTTTCTAGTTTGACCCCAAAAGTGACCCCCATACTAAATATTTAATAATTTAAGTAACGCGTCCGTATTTAGGTCAAAGAAGTCTATATGTGTACCAAATTTCAACAGAAACGGTCCAGTGGAGCCAGAAAACTGGCTGGGACAGACAGACAGACGGACAGACATACAAACAGACACTCGAATGATACTATAAGGGTTCCGTTTTTTGTTCGGAACCCTAACAACATGAAAGTGCTTGAGACCTTCCAGAAAAATATTGTACAGTCTTCAAGTGTAGGTTTAAGCCAGTGTGAGACCAGTAACTGAATCATGAATGGTCTATTCTGTAAACATCTAGCCGTGAAAACTACAGGTGGATTAAGCTTGCAAGTTCACTGTGAGCTTCCATTTCATCTTGATTGATAACTCACTTCAATTTTTTTCAGAATAGCACCACTGGGCTGACTCGTGAATTATTCATTCATTTTGTGTGTTCTGGTTTTTATTCAAAAGGTGAATTTAGCTAAAAGTTGAATTTTTTACTATTTTTTGTTTTCCTTATTTTGGAGACTGTTTTGTTTTCCAATCTGATTTTAGAAGTGTTGATTTTTGATTGGCTCCCAGTCTCACATGCTATTATTTATTCTGTTTGTTTTAGCTGTAAGTCATCCATAGTGATATCAAGCATCTCATGGGACTCAATAAATTAAAACAATGGTCAACATTTTGTCTTCATAAATATTTTTTATTTTGTTAATTTTTATCTTCACGCTGTCTCTCCCCACTTATACCACACCACATCTTCAAAGATATTTCTCACGTGGTGCATGTGAATTCTAATTGCATTTATTTGCGCACCCGCGGTGTCGAGTCGCGGTTTATTTGTATGTGTGTATGAAGATATGTTTCTCTGTTTGTTCGTGTTAATGATCTTTTGTTTTGCACTTTGTATGACTGAGATTTTGAATAGCTTTGTGTTTTGTTGGGAAAAGGTTGGAAATATTTGTTTGTGGTTGTTAAAGCTTGAAAGTGTTTTTGCTGTTTAGAGTTTAACATTAATCTTTAAAAAAAATGTCGTCTTCTTTTTGTTTCATAGTTCTTTTGCTTGATATGGGTTTAGGTCTAGGTCACAGGTGACAGAAACAAAGTCAATGATTGAGTGAGCTTACCCAGAAAAGGCCTGTTCACTAACCTAACTTTAAAGAGATTAGGGTTGAATGCGTACGGATATACAGACGATTGACTCCTTTTGCCATTCAGACAAATGTCAAAAGGAGTCAATCGCCATATGGCCATTTGGACAGCTCTGTCATTCATTAACCAGGCTCAGGGGGGCTACTCTCTAACGAAATCCGTAGTTTCGGGCCTAGTTGCGGGCGGGCGTATTCTACTCCGTATCACCACAGACTTACGATTAGTCCCGAACCCGAACTGAAAATGAATGACAACATGATTTCACAGTAACTGTCAAATCGTGTTATCATTAGTTCTCAGTGGTAAGGTGATACGAAGTAGAAAATGCCCGCCCGCAACTAAGCCCGAAACTACGGATTTCGTTAGAGAGTAGCCCCCCAGGTTCTAGAAAGTAGCAAGTTTTTGGCTCTAATGGGCAAGAAACTAGTTAGGACATAATTCGAAAGGCAAGAAATGGTAATGACTGTTTTAACACTGTGTTACCGAGAACTGCTGTTAAGATTTCTTTTATCACAGAAATTGATATTTCATAGTGTGTTATTAAAATATTTATAACAAACATTTATTTCTCTCTCCACATAAGTTGGCTTACAATTAACATCTCAGGACTAAGCAATAAATATAGACAAAAGCTCCTTTGCGAGAGACTGGAGTCCGTACCAGAGATACCCTGTGTTACGGATCTCCAGGCTCCCTGTGATTAAGGTCGTCTTATGGTACATTGCAGAAGTTTAGAGTACAATTACATTCATTATGATTTATATGAAAGACAAAGAAAGGAAAAAATAATTGATAAAATTAATATCAAAACAAAACTAATAAAAATTAAAAAAAAAGGTTAAGGGTTTTGGTGTGAGGTGTACTGCGTGGTGTGTGCATGTCTTGTGTGTGTGTAAACGTTAATGTGCGAGGAAAGGTGTGTATGTTGTGAGTTGTGTGTCAATGTGCGTGCACTGGATCCATTGGCAAGTTAACCGATTAGGATGGTATGACAAATAGTTGCTCAGTGGCATCGTAATCCAGTGTTTTCAGAAAGTTAAATATCTTTTTTTTATAGGATTGTTTAGAAAGGGGGTAAATTGACAAGATTTCGTTTAACTTATTGTACAGGTAACTACCTAGAAATATGAAGTGACATCGTGAAAATTGTTATGGAAAAATCACAACGGATCAAAATATCTAAAATGGGTCTGGCAGTGTAGTTCTTTTTTTATTTTAAAGGCAGACATGGTAGACAATGCCATGAAACTATACTTAGCCTGAAAACCTGTAAAATTTTAGCATAAACTTTAGGTTTTACATGGTCAAAATATTCAACTCAGAAACTGGCCCTAAGTCGTGCTTAAGAAGCGGTCTATTGATGAAGATAAAATTAACAAAAAAACTTAATGAGCATTTTTATCTACTAAAAATAGTCTTTTTATAATGAGATACCACATTATTCAGAATAATTTTAAAGGGAATTTATAATCCATTTTCCTCTTCCTAATTAATTAATAATACAAGCTTCAAAAGAATGCTCCTTTTTTAAAATTAAAGTAACTTCATTAAAACCCGTTAAAAGGGCTTAAAAAGAATAAATTATTCGAGCAAGTACAGTTAATCCATCATTTCAGAAGGTTCTGAACAAAATTTTAAACGAAAAAAAATAACGACTGCAGTTCAGTTATTGTCATTTTTCATAACATAATTTAAGTAGTACTTATTTTCTATGAATCCAAAAATGCTTAATTAGCAAATTATTTCTTAGACGTCCCGTCAAAAAAATATAACTGACTTCCAAACAAAATCTTTGTTTTTTAACCACGACATCCGAAATTAAGCTTATTTTATAATTTGTAGTATTTTGTTGGAAGTCGGTTATATTTTTTTGTTGTAAAAAGTTTTTTATTTTTCACTTTTAAGTGGTGATACTTGGACGACGTCTTCTTCTACGCAGAAATTGAAATAGGAAAAAAATCTCAAAAAAAAAAACTAGTGAACCAAACTGGATTAAATTTTTACGGGACCAAATGGCAAGTATCGAACTAAAAAAGCATTACACAAATCAGATCAGAAAACTCGGAGTAATCGGTGTACATACAAAAAAAAATACCCGCCGAATTGAGAACCTCCTCGTTTTTGGAAGTCGAACTAAAAAAAATTGGCTGTTGCAAAACCGATTCCCGCTGATCCCTTTTGTTTTTTGATGGGAAATCATTAAACCCACCACTGACCCCTTTCGGTGGGATAGATTCACGTTACAAGGTATGTGTGCCTGCCTTTATTTAATTACAAAAATTGTTGGTGCCCTATCCAATTTTTGGCGACGAGAAAAAGTGACAAGAGAGTTACATTCAAGGAATTTGCCTTGCCATCATTGATATATAAAAACCCAAGATACACACACAGCATCTCAAAAACGTCCGCATAAAACAAGCGCTAGTTTCAAACAGTCTCGCATCGCTCGCCATACTGCACTGCTTTGTAAAAAAAACTTTAAGCGATCCGTGTAAAGTTGAATTTGCAAAAGAATTGTTGATACATGTCAGTTTTTGACGACAGTTTCGAGTGTTGCATTTGTTCGAGACTGTGCATCTTGTGTTTTTATATATCAATTCTTGCCATAAAATACTACGGCGGTCAGTCTTTTAGCCCAATCACGATCGTTATAGCAACCACCTGACATATTTTTACTATTCGTAATAAAATTCGTAACTAGCCAATATTATTTTCTTGCTCAGAACCGGACTTTCCGTAACTTTTACACCTCCATTACCGTAGTCTTTTAAAATAAAACCTAACAGCTTACGGAGCATTCAGCTAGAAGAATATCCTGGCTATTACAGCATTAGCGGCTCATATTGCTATCTTCACTTTATAATTTTAGTTCCCTTTGCTAGTGCGCGATGAGCATTATTTTGTTAATCTTGTTGCTAATGCCAGGATGGAGTTTTAGCAAGTAATATTAAATGGTTGACTGCGAAACTAGGAATTTAAGCTCGGTGTTGATGTAGATTCAGCGTTTATGACTTTGAAATTCATTGAAGAGAGTGATTATGTGAATTTAAATGGTTATTTGTAGAGTAAACCTATTCACAATTGATTGCTGTTGGTTTCGCTTTTGTAATTTCTGTTAATAGCATTCTTGTGGTTCAGTTTGATTGGTTTTGAATGCCACTTGACCATTCACTCCTCTTCTCGCCAAAGCTATTTTTCATTCTATGGAAAGTAAAAAACTGGCCAAGTGCGAGTCGGACTCGCGTGCAAAGTGTTCTGAACGAATTTAATTTCTTTTCACATGTTATTTTAATATTATAGACTTCTCATAGGTTTTCCTGTAATCTATAGTAGAAGATCAATTATCTAATTTTTTTTTTTAAATTTTAGGCTCAGTAGTTTCGGAGATAAGGAGGGGGAAATAGACATTTTTCATCTAATTTCTTGAATAACATCAAAACCATTTATTTTAAAATTATGAAAAAATATAGTTAAAACCCTGACAGTAAGTTTTCATTTGATATGCCACACGATATTATTCATAAAACTTTTTTTTTAAATTTTCCAGTTTGGCCCCCAAAAGTAACCACCATATTAAAAAATTAATAATTTAGGTGTCCGTGTTTGGGTCACAGAAATCCAGAAGTGTACCAAATTTCAACAGAATCGGTCCAGTCGATCCGGAGAAAACTGACTGTGACAGACGGACAGACAGACACCCGAGTGATCCTATAAGAGTTCTGTTTTTTGTTTGGAACTCTAAAAAATACTATCTTTTTCGCCTTGAAGTGTTTTTCGAAAAAGTCGAACTAATTTTTACACCAAAATCGGTTAAATTATTTCCAAGAATAAGGCACTTGTCTCACCGCCGACGATCAGCGAGAAGAGAGTACAGCTTGAAACTCGAAACGTGTAATTTCGAAAGCTTTGTCGCACGGCTATAGGCGAGTATTCGATTACTTGCACTACTCGCTCCGCCCGCACTGTAGGTAGAAGTGACCGCTGGTTGGTCTCTTGGCGTGAGTTCTGACCACCAAGCGAGCATCGTTGACCGAGTACTGTCTTTGATAGCTTTTGTCGCTGCGACGATCTAGTGGTAAGAGAGTTCTCGCCGGCAGTGTGAACAGTCAGCTATCGACTATACATGTACGTGTCTCTTACTCACACGGGATCTATATCTTTTGTCCGTTTCCTCAGCGAGAAAATAGCTGATCGCTTCCTTGTCGGTGATGTGACAAGCCTAAGGTATTGAAAGCAAAGCACCGTGAAGAAATCATTCTTAACAGATGAAACATCCAGTCGAGGTGTTTCAAAATTGACCGCAATTACTTCGGAGTTGTAGGTGCCAAAAACCGGTGACCATTTTCAATCAAGTGGGTCGATGCACCGACTTGTTTGCCAACCTATTAAATAAAAATAAAGAAGCTACATGAATATTATCAACAGTGATTTCACTGTTCCAAAAATAATTGTGACAAACACGCAAATGCATTGCAACTAAAGTATTTCAGTAGTAACCTTGTAGTAAGAACGCACTCGTCAAGTGTAATAAAAGTCCTAATAATATCAAGCTGAAGAGTTTGTTTGTTTGGTTAAACGCGCTTATCTCAGGAACGACTAATTCGAATTGAATCATTATTTTAGTGTTGTATAGCCCATTTATCGAGGAAGGCTATAGGCTATATAGCATCAAGCTACGACCAGCAGGAGCGGAACATTAATGAAAAATATACCGCACGAAGTTGCGCGGGTCAGCTGAATCTCAATAATTTTCCTTCAACAATTAAATAATGTTACTCTTTTATAATGACGCAATATATTCGAGGCCGGTTTTGTCTTAATGTTATGTTAGGAACTAGCTTCAGCTAGTGCTTTACTCGCGAGAATTTCGATAATTATCCTAAGGGAACATACTTCTGGATAATATCCTATATCCTATTTTAGGATATGTTTAGCTGTGCGCCAAGTTTCGTTCAAATTATTTTTACAGACATATAGACAGAGTTACTTCCGAAACTATAATTTAGTAGCTTTTGCCCACATATCCTGTTTTATCCTGTTCTCGTGGGAATTTCGGGAAATCCTTTCTAAGTGCTCCTTATACACTCTCCAAGAAACCTACAAGCCAATATTCAGCTCTCTACGACCAGTAGTTTCGGCTGTGTTGTCTGTCAGTCATTCACTCAGTCACCAGTAACGGAAAAAAATGATATCTTAGGATTAGTATAAAAGTACGGATTTAAGTTTTTATTTATAAACCTAAGAACACATGAAAACCAATCTGAAAAAGTAAGCACGTGTAACATTTCAGCACACAAAAACGTCAACATAAATGAAAAATATCTGCTCATCATCTAAAGCGCTACGTTAAAATCAGCTCTTCAAAGAGTTGCCGGGTCTCGTTTAAAACGATTAATTAATAAAACAGAATGCATTAAGGACTCGCCAAAAAGGACGTAAATGACAAATGCAAAAAGATCGTCGAGATACGGTGGGCAAAAAAGACATGTGACACTTGTCATATCACACATGGGGGACTGGAACTAGTCGGCGTCATGTCTCTAGTGATGGGCTGAGACGTATGCAAAGGTAAATTAAATACTAGTAACTATTATTTAGCTTAAGTTTTTTCCGCGGCTTCGATTCCGTGGTAGTGACATTTTGCTTCTGCACATTGCAAAACTGCGAGCGTTTTTAAACTGACGACACCGTATGTAAACGGCAGAATCATACTATTTGCATGTGAAATTTTAATAAACTTGCAATTAAAAGACTGTAACACATCTTATCACACATGAGTATCTGGAACTAGTCGCCGTCATGTCTTTTATCTGTCTATTAACTGTAAATTAAAAAGGCTGTAACACTTGTCATGTATGTAAACAAAAGCATACCATATTGATTTGACTGTGAACTCTGTCTTAACACTCATGTGTGTCTGGTACTAGTCGCCGTCATATCTCTAGTGATGAGCTAGATATGTAAGCAAAAGCAAACTATATTAGCTTAACTGTGAACTGTCTTAGTGTCTGGTACTAGTCGCCGTCATGTCTCTAGTGATGGGCTGGGTATGTAAGTAAAGGCAAACCATATTGTCTTGACTCTGAAATTTGTTTCAACACACATGTGTCTGGTACTAGTCGTCGCCTTGTCAGCAGTGATGCGTTGAGTGTGAGTGTAAAGCAAAATTATATAAAATTACCTACTGTAGGAAAATAAGTGAAATCAAAATGGCTTTAGGTTGCAGTTTTAATATATTTTTTTATGAATAATGCCCCTATTCTAGGAAAGTCCTGTATTATAGGGGGCTAACTCCAACACAAAAATATTTATTTTACACTTAATTGTTAAACAAAATTTAAAACAGATCACTCGATCAACACTCAAACCAAAACGTGTGGTATTGATTTTTTATCACCATCACTAATCACCGAACTACTAAAAATTTGGAATGGGGGCAAAAAAGTGCCCCACACTTCATTCACACATGTCCCTAGTGTCGCCTCCCTAGCGTAATGCTGACAAATCGCCGGTGGTTTGTGCCGGGCGCGATGATTCATGTTTATTGGCGGGTTGCCAGACACTCCCCACCAACCGACGTTTGGTCAAACATTTGACGTGGCAGAAATGTTTTATGTCCAACTATTTGTTTGTCGTATTTCGGAGACTTATGGAGTGGTGTTCGAGATTGTCAACGATTTTGATGGGAGTAAGAGTGAGATTGAGAGAGTCAACTCTTTATTAAAAGCTTTTGTGGAGACATCATGTGTTTTTTTTTTTAAGGATGCCTGATCATCAAATGACTCCTCCTGCTCTGGGTGGAGCAGAAGGGAGTGTCAGACTCGTACTGACTAAAACTCATCCGTGTTCCTCCTGCTTTTCAGGGCCGCGGTGACTTTTTCGAACCAATTCCGCTAAATGTGAGTTTCAAATAAATACGTTAATGCAAGGCCAGCTTACACTGGTTCATTGACGTTGGGCCCACTGAACCATGATTAAATGAAATTCGGCGTAAACTTACTCTCTGAACTGTCGAAATCATTCAAAACGCAAAAATGCATTGATTTTGACAGATACTGTATAATATCGACCCGTATCATCTTTGTATCTTAAGCTCCTGATGTCATTTCTTCAATGCTTTACTAGGAAGGCTTACAAAGAATAATATCCACGTAAGTAAAAGTAAAAAAATTGCCATATTTATCATAAAGACTGTAATAGGAAAAAAAAACAATCAAGGTTTTGATGCGATACATCCACGTCACACATACGGTTCAATCTTAATGTGATAGATGGCACTGCCTGTCTCATTTTTAGGGCATAACGCTAGATTAACTTAGGTAACCTCCCGTGTATGTTTGTGTTACAAAAGGTAATCTGTCATAGTGTTCGGAAAAAAAAATAATGTCATGTTCTTTTTTTGAAATAAATATCACACGCACTAAATAATATAACACGATGTGTAACCTTTTCTTTACAATTTTTACTATTAGATGCTTCTCTTCAGTCTACATACTTTTAGATAAAGTCTTCAATCATAATGACACTTCATCATAATTCATGCCTTTTTAGGGTTGCGTACCCAAAAGGTAACCAACGGAACACTATTACTAAGCCTCCGCTGTCCGTCCGACTCGCACTTGGCCGGTTTTTACAACCATATTGGAAATGTGGAAGTTAGATAGGTATCTAACCTTCAAAACCCAGTATCTGGGTAACACGGTACTTCTTGGCAAGATTGGTGTCAGATATTGTGGCAGACAATCCGTAACGATTGCCAAAGATCTACAAATGACAGTTGGGACGAACGCCTTAACCTTTTTGCCTTAGCCTTTCCAAGGTACAGAGGAGTCTCAGTATGTTAAGATGACCCATTCACAGACCGATCTCGGCAAGCGTAGCTTAACCTTGATGTTCAACCCATGTGGCTGTGATTATTTATCCACGAGCTCCTCAATCTTAATAGACTAGCCGACTAAAAAATCTAATTCGACACCATTGATATATAAAAACCCAAGATAAAAACTCAGCATCTCAAAAACGTCCGCATAAAACAAGCGCACAATCTAAAATTGTGCGCTAGTTTCAAACAGTCTCGCGTCGCTCGCCATACTGCACTGTTTTGTAAAAACAACTTTAAGCGATCCATATAAGGTTGAATTTGCAAAAAAAAAATGTTTATAGTATAACTACACACAAGTCACACATGACACTTGATACATGTCAGTTTTTGACGACAGTTTCGAGTGTTGCATTTGTTCGAGACTGTGCATCTTGGATTTTTTCTATAGATATCAATGTTCGACACGTATTTTTTCTTTTTTCACATAAACACAAAATTAAGGCGATACAGCGCGTTGAAAACTCGTGTGATATCACATTTCAGAGCATTTTTTACCTAGTAGTGACGTCACAAGCCCTTACTCCTAATTTTTGATGCGTTTTATCTTCGTCAATTTCTATTATTTTGATAAAGCGAAAAATACGTGTCCAATATTTTTCGATAATCTAACTGACGGACTTAATAGAATCATACGTTTTTTTACTCAGGTGTCATTCCTATTACACTCCAGAACAAAAAAAAACTGGCCAAGTGCGAGTCGGACTCGCGTACAAAGGGTACCGAACGAATTTCACTTTTTAACGTGTTATTTTAACACTATAGACTTCTTATAGGTTTTCCTGTAATCTATGAAGATATATTATCTCCATTTTTTTTCAAAATTTTAGGCCCAGTTGTTTCGGAGATAAGGTGGTAAGGATGGTCATTTTTCATCTAATTCCTTGAATAACTTCAAAACTATTTACTTTAAAATTATCAAAAAAATATAATTAAAACCCTGACAGTAAGCCCTTTCATTTTATATGTCACACGATATTGTTCAAAAAACTTTATTTTTTAATTTTCTAGTTTGACCCCAAAAGTTACGCCCGTACTAAAAATTTAATAATTTACGTAACGCGTCCGTATTTGGGTCACAGAAGTAAATATGTGTACCAAATTTCAACATAATCGGTCCAGTGGATCCGGAGAAAACTGGCTGTGATAGACGGACAGACAGACACCCGAATGATCCTATAAGGGTTCTGTTTTTTGTTCGGAACCCTAAAAACACACACACGAGAATCTTCACCACAGCTCAAAACTTTTTCATAACAGGCGAAGCTAGTATAATTTATAATTTACTCTTAAAGGTCAAAGTTGAAGACAATGGGCTATTAGGGAGATTTTTCGGCTCAAACTTAGCAGAGTTATGGATCAAGTTCCTTCACACAGCTTCCTTGCTTCGCCGTGAACCGTCTTTCAAAGGGGCGAGAGACAGACCGTTATAAAAATAGTTTTCTATAAATACACCGAGTTTTATTAAGGATTTCGGCTTCAAGTTCGTTCTTCGTTCGTGTTTTTGTAAGGGACTGTTTGTTTGTATTGTAGTCAGTAAAATTGCTTCGTGTTATATTTGTATGGGTACGTTAGAAGATAGTTTTGGTACTATTGCGTGTGTTGTAACTAACGGTTTTGTATGTATTTGGGTGATAATTAGAAATAGTGTCGTCCCCTCTTTAGATATGTTATTTGTAGTATATACCTAACTAATATAATAACAGGGATTTTGTTACCTTTAAAATTAAAAGATTGTCCTTTAAAAATTGAGAAAGAAATTTTAAGGTGGACAGTAATAGTATTAACAATCAGAAATTTTAATTATTTTCAAGAAATATCCCAATATCTTGTACACATACGATATCAGAAACAATCCATATTCGTGTTAAATTAATCAGTCCACCCTACAATCCAAACTGACCCCACCAATGAAAATCCGACACTTATTCCCTCGATATCGCCTCATTTCGATGTCAAAATGACCACGATTTGTCGTTCGCCGCCGTCAAAATGACACGATCAATGCGCTTCACAATATGAAAATAAGCAGGATCAGCGAGAGAATAGAGCAAGGAATTGTAGACCAGACCCTGTTTAATATAACTGACATTGTGACAAATTTGTCAAAAACTGACATAATTGTCACTATTTCGCGACAGGTGTTGTTTAATAAAGCTGATAATGTATGAAATAAGCGTACATAATTGTAGAATTATCGCTTGTCACTTGTCACCAGTCAGTTTTATTAAATAGGCCCCTGGCTGTGAGACTATCTTTCTAGATATGACAGTATGGCAGATACCAGACAAATGTGCAGTAACTGTCACTGATCCACATATATTTATTGACTTTCTTGATATCAAAAACAGAAATAAAAACACTTAAAAAAACTTATATTTCAGACAGAGTCCATTTTTTGGTTACATTCTATCTAATTTTAACATAACTATCATAATTACCTACCTACACCACAGTCACATGTAGGCCTATCCAATGTCCCAGTACGGGGCTGTCCCACCTGTCCGCTATAGCTTTCAGGATACTGTTGGGGCTGGCGCGTACCCGGCGCATGGTGGCAGCGCACCGCTTGCGCATGATTGCGTGAAAACCATCAATCTCCGCCTCCGCGAACATGCCGGATGCACTACAGTAGCGCGGCAACCCCATTAACACCCTAAACGCATTATTATATTGGACTCGCAGAACGCTGTGTGCCCTCTGCGTATAGTTGACCCACAGACTGCATGAACCGACTCGACTTCGACTCTGAATCGACTTCTATCGTGATCCTTTACTTTCTCTCGTAATGAAAAACGGCTCATAATTTATTGTTCTGGTATCTACGAAGGGGTATTAGGGAAAGGTCAATGTACTTTATTTAAAGTTTATCTGGTTCCTACTCTAGATATGAATACTCGTAAGATTCATAGTTCAATACTCAATTCTTTATTTCATTCCACAATGTACGTGGTTAGGTGGTAGGTGAAAATTTAATTAGACACAATTGTGGCCCAACAGGGTCCCCTGTTGGGCCATGTTGGGGTTCTGAAAGTTAGTTCACCACAAATCTGTCAATATCGCCATTCTAAGCCTGTGCGTCATTTATGCAACAGCTATCATTATCATCATATCGCTAATGTTCTTCCCTTTGCGCTCGGAGTTTTCCACATTACAGGATAGTAAATCTGAGCTTGTCACCACCTTGAAGAGCCAAAGAATGCAGTTGCTGTGGCCGAAATCGGCTAGATGGCATTATCATCACGTAATTTTATGTCATCGTATGAGTAAACATTTAGGCCTATCCCAGTTGCCATAGTCAATAGATAGATAGATAGATATATTTTGTAAAACATGAGTACAGCATACAGGTCTTATAAATTATGATGAGGTTGCTACATTTTTTGCAATTTAAGGCGTCCAAAATCAGTTTAACAAAACAACAAAAAAAAAGAAAGTATTCAATGTCAAAATTGAAATTATAATATGAAAAATAAAGTAACCTTCAAAATTGCCATGTCAAAATTTAAATTAAATTGAAATTATAAAATAAAAAATATAGTTACCTTCAAAATTGCCATGTCAAAATTTAAATCGAATTAAAGTTAGATGTCAAAATTAAAGTTTAATTCAAAATCACAATGTCAAAATTTAAATTCAATGCAATATAGTAATGTCTAGATTTCAATTAAATTAAAATCACAATGTCATAATAAAAATTCAATTTGAGTAAAACATACAGAAAAAGTAAATTTAACATGCACCTTCAGTATTCTATACAAGCAAAACATCGTTTAAAAAATCATCTACGCTGTAATAATACTTCTCCAGTAATAAATCCCGAAGGGATTATTTAAATTTGATTAGAGGCATATATTTAATTGTATCAGGTATTTTATTATAAATATTTGGAGCAATACCAAAGAAACTCTTTTTCAATAAAGCAGTTTTACAGTTGTGCTGACATAATAAATTCTCATATTGGGCACGAATTGGGGTTCTCTTAACTGCTGAAAATTTTTGAAATAATTGTTGATTCGCTTAAAAAACGCAATTTCTAATATATACATAGATGGAAAAGTTAATAGTTTTAATTTTCTAAAGTAAGGAACGCAACTATCCGTTGTTCTTAGACCACACATTGATCGTATACATCTTCATAAATACCGAGCTATAACTGTTAATGGGAGTCCAGATGGAAGTCACCTGGAAAGGTTGCGGATTTGTTCGAAAGAGTCACCGCGGCCCTGGAATGTAAAGGGCATTTGGTGGAACACGAATCGTTTGGTCAGTAAATGTCTGCCGCCCGCCCAGACCAGAAGGAGAAATTTGGAAAAAATATGGAAGGCATGACTTGACAAGCTGGGATGGGAAGTATGCCAGACAGTGCCGTCGAGGGGTCTTCATACTCTATGGTCAGGACTGTCAGTTCGCGAGGCGGCGCGTCTGTTGCTGTGGGACTTGGCGGGAGTATGTCAAGTGGTTGTAAGAGATCATGAGATATAATTTATGGTCTATAACGTCATGATTGATTTGAGAACAACGCCACTCTTGTTCAATTTGCAGTAACGTGGCGGACAGATTTTTGTTTAAAAATGTTAATGAGATATTAAGCAAAATGTGTGCAGTGTGATAGAATGTGTTTGGTTGTGTAGATAAAAAAAAACTAAATAAACCAAAAGCTATAATGGTTTAATTATCTCGTTAAAAATTAATCTTCTTCTAAATGAAGGCATTTTAAAATTAATAATTTATTTATAGGTGCACTGATGAATTCTGATTCAATTTGGCATTAAATTGTAGGTATTTTTTTACAATTGATAGGCACGCGTTTGACCACTATCTCACCTGTTGGTAAACGATGATGTGGTCAAAGATGGAGCACGCACTAGCGTAGCTATCATGGGACACCCGGGGCGGATTGTTTACACTCACCACGGACGGGTTTCATTACGTCGACTGTTAAGGGGTGACGCCCGACCGTGACAAAAAAGTCAACGAACGAGTGTCACCCCTAAATGCAAAAAACTTGAAGGACTAAAGAAATTTTTGCACCTCATCTTGAAAGGATTTTATTGTATTTTGAACATTCATACTGAAATTTAAGTTTTTTGTTGATTCAAATAGAAAAACTCAGGAAGTCAGAGAGTGCAAAAAATTTTTACACCCTTCTCCCGACAGGCTTCATTGCGTCAAACGTTTAGAGGTGCCACCCGATAGTGACAAAAACCAGTCAACGAGCGGTCGGGTGTCACCGCTAAGCGGGTGTCACCTGGTGCGCGACGCCCCCCCCGCCCCCCCTCGCTACGCTACTGGGAGCACGCTTGCCTAGAAGCAACCTATTCACTCTTGACTTAAAGACTCCCAGGTCGTAGCTATCAGGAAACACAGACTCCGGCAGGGAAATCCACTCCTTAGCTGTACGCACTTTGAATTTGTTCCCAAAACGTTTTGTGCGTGTGGGATATCCACCATGTACCGGTGGCGCATCGCCGTTCGTCTTGTGGTCCGATGATGGAACGGGCTTGGCGGAATCAAGGTTATATTATAATATGTGCAAAACTTATTTTCACGTTCGACAACAGATTAATTTTGTCCCTCCGAATGAAATTAAATTTTCAATATGTTTTCTCTCGTTTTACCGCATCTAATAATATGGAACAGAGAGCAGAATTTTTAATTAAATTCTAAATCGGATTCTTGGTGGGTGTAGTCGTATTTTATTTTTCTCCTCTCAACCGTATCAAGTAACATTTTAATCTGGATTGAATTTAATGGTAGACAGAAAAATGTATTAGAATATTATTTGCTGAAATATTTGATAGATTTCGGGTACAAAAATGTACACAGGACACACTGACATATATTTTTGATAATATCTTATTAGTTACAAAATTTGTCGTATTTTAATGCGAAACATACCTACATAATAGAAGAAATTTTATTTTTGTTTAAATATTTGTAAAACTACTTTTGAGCCGAGTTTAGACAACTCTCACTCTTAAATTTTAATCTAAATTTTAATTTTAATCATTGAAATTACTGAATAAATATTCTTCAAAAATTAAAATTAACCACAACTTTCAATTACATTTCTACTCTCAAAGTGTACCCGAAATAACCCTCACTTTTCAAACAATTTTCTTTAAAGGACATCGAAAACTTGTTTGAAAATTATGCGAAAATGACAGATTTCGTTTAGAAAATGAGATATTCGAAATTAAGTTTTGTAAACCTCAGGTTTGCAGATGGTGAGATGACACAGCGTCCAGCTTTGCTTGGACGACATCTTCGGCACTTTCGATGGGTTCCTTCAATTAGAGTGGATTCCTGAAGGTCTTCGTTAACTGGTCTTTTAAATATTCTAATAAAATCACTAGGAGATAACTTTCCCGGAGTTTTAAGCCTTTGAGAATGAGAAAGTTGAAAGGGTAGCATGGGAACCCTTTAAAGTTGCGAAGTAATTGATCGCAGCCATTTCAATTTGCGATATCGTATCACACTGATTGATTCGTTCGCATTGAACTTTGCTTTCCCAGTTGATGCAAAATTTAATATCTGGTTAAAAGGTCCATTCATTTAGATTGTGATTTCAATTTGATGTAAGTTTATTTTTAGCACAGATATTATGTGTTTAAAAATAACTCTATATCTGTTTTGCTAAATACTGTTTCTTGAAATAGTCTTGTTAAGCTAGCAAAAATATATAGTTATATAAAACACGTTTTCCATGTAAATATATTGTAAACGAAATGAATTTTCTTAAGTCTATTAGAAAGATTTCAAAATATATACCACATTATAAACTGATTTCATAATATTAAAAAATCAACACACCTCACGATTGCAAAATACACGCTAGCTTTTTCAACAACTACTGAAAGACCGCAAAATAAACTTTAAACATTCAGTCGCTTACAAAAATATTATTTAAACAGACCACGACTCTAGATCAAAGCATGTTTTACTGTTTGACTACATACGAGTTCACAACCATATGACCGACCTCAGATTTATAGCATTATCCTGTTTATGCTTCAATAAGTTTGCTGCTTGGTTGAACAGACTTGAATCTTTGCCCGTTTTCGGTGCACTGTATGACGAAGCAAGCGACCGAAACCGAACTCAGTTTGGTCCTGGCCGCGCGCGGGTTGGACGTGCGTCCCGTTTCCAAGTTGTGTGACGAAAATAGTAACGTCTATTTGACGTTTATATTTATTTGTATTCGAAGTGAAAGTGACTAGTACATTGTTCAGTGTAACTTTAAATGAAGTGAAATTGTACGGTTGAGAAAAGTTTTCAAAAATATATTTGTTTTATTTGGGGAGGATTTTCTGAACGAAAAGTGAGTATTTTCTTGTTACCCTAGTTACTAAATATCCTTTGGGGTTAACATAATAATGTCGAGTCTAATAAATGTTTCGTTGTTTGTAAAATGTAAACTCATTAGGTACCATTGTTTATTAATTAATATGAATTACAGTCAACGATCTTGACTGTAATTCATATTAATTAGCAATATTGTGTCGTATAGACAAGAATATTAGATAGGCATCTACATTTATTTTATTTTATTGTTAAGGGTATGTCTCACTAAAAAATCTACCTAAACTACTAACATACTCTCCATTACATAACATAAATTCAAAATTACGAATTTTAACCCTTTTCGCCTCAACGAAAACAAAAAAAAACTTGCATGCATAATCTGACACATCAAAGGAGAATTTTCCAATAAGCATCCCGGGGTAAACAAAATTTATAGGATGCAAATGTAAATGAAAATATTCATGAAAATTCACCGATCAAAGGGATGTACTACTAAGGGTTCACAGATAGACAGGGGGTGCAAAGTTCGGACAGAACTGTCATCGGTCGACTCAACAGAAATTGATTTGACACATTAATAAGTGGGGACATGTGTGTGTGTGTGTGAGTGTATGTGTGTGTGTATTTGAAATGTGATGTGTTTATTGGTGTTCGGGTCATTTGAAATTGGAATGTTTTGTTTATTTTTGTTGAACGTTCAGAATGACAATTTTACTATCTACTAATTTTCAAACAACGTTCACATTCGCATCTCATTCGCAAGTTTTCAAATTTTTTTGAAAATTGAGGTTTTTTTGACAGTTTGCGAATAAGTGTTATGTTTTCCGTTTTATTGTATGTATTGTATGTTATTGTTTTTAAATCGTGTCTCTTTGTAGTAGTGTATAAATAATCTGGCGTGTTTTTGTCAATGCTGCGTTTGCCCGTAATTGGCATATACATATATTAGAATATTACCATAAAACTCAATGTATCTATGTCCATATATGTGCTGTGGGTGAACCTTATATAAATAAATAAATAATAAATAAATAAGTAGCGAATGCGAACGTTGTTTAATATAATTGGCACTTTGTTGTTCTGATAAACACGTCTTGGTTTAGTTTGATTCCCCAGAAAATAATGTTTTTTATTTTAAATTGCTTTAAGCAAATAATTGTTACACTCGTGTAAATCTGGGAAAAGTCGTACTTCTATGGCCAGAATTCTGAAAAAAAAAAATAATAACTCGGGCTTTTTAATTTTCACAAGAAAATATTTTTACCCCCGTCATAAAAAACGTGAGACTATTGAGAGAAAATATTGTATACATATTTTAAATCAACACAATAAGGTTTATAAGTATATATATATTTGCATATTCATGAAACCTAAATAAATACTTACAAGTCCAAATTGATATTTATATGAAAAAAAAACTTTAATGAAATGATTACAACCGAATAGTTCATAATTAATTAATTGATATTCAACAGTTAAACGCTTAAACATTAGCTGAGATGAAATTACTAACATCAAGTTGAATTATTATTGTCTAGCATCTCGTAGATACCGAAAATTTCTAAATTAAATGATTCTACGAAAACAGAATTAGCATAACATAATAATATGTGTGTTTCATCATCATAATAATATTTCGCAGAAAACATGAGATAGTTAAAGAAGAATTACTCAGAAATTCTGATCCCTAAGAAACAGGCAAATTAATAGTCAAACTGTGTTGTCATGCCTGCATTGCCTGTGCTGCAGGGTCTGATAAATAAAATACTTCAAATTAATCAGAATAGTCATTGGTAATAACATTCATAGCAACCATCATCATCATCATATCAGCCGAAAGATGTCCACTGCTGGACATAGGCCTCCCCCAAGCGTCACCACAACGACCAGTCCTGTGCGTCTCGCATCCATCGGCTACCCGCGACCTTCACCAGGTCATCGGTCCTCCTTGTGGGAGGCCTTCCAACGTTGCGTCTTCCGGTACACGGTCGCCACTCAAGAACTTTTCATAACTCTTTCTGATATAATTAAAAATAATGTCAATAATCACGAAGAAAACTAAAACGATTACTCATTTAATCCTTACTTATTAAATAATTAACTACCAAATTTTATATGGATTCCCTATGTACAGGCATGCCTAATTTGGGAATCCAGTTAGTCAATAATTTTTATACTACAGACGTTTGAAGTAATGTTTTCGGTGAGGTGGCGAAGCTAGCTCTAGTCTCCGTAACACAGGTTAATTCCTAGCACGGAACTGGGGTTTGCTCCGATATCCGCTGTAATATTCGTATCCGTCACTCATGGTGTAGTATTTAAGTTAACCTGTACCTACTCAAAGTTTCGAAATAAAGATTATTATTATTAAAAAGATTATTAATCGCAATAATCTATCAAAAGCATCTGATGTGGATAATCGTATCGACAAAAATGTAGTTTCATACAGCAAATCGATTTTTGCTGTTGACGCGAGTTGACCCTCCACTACAATTGGATTTTTATTATTGGAACAAATTGTATGGAACAGATTTCTATCGGAATATAATCGAATATGATAAATTAGTGTTTGAGAAATGTAATTCTTTTGGCAAATAATGTTAATCGTAAATCAATCGTACGGTAGAATTGTTACAATTTTATGTTTTGATTAGAATAGACTGATTTACGAGGACGGGAATCAACAAAACTCCTGGTGTTACATCTATACTAACTTTATAAAGAGGTAAAATTTGTGATGTTGTGAGTTTGTGATGCTGTGAGTTGTGATGTTGTGAGGTTGTAGGGGGTAATCTCTGAATCTACTGAACCCATTTTCCATCATCTTTTACCAATAGAATGCCACGTTATTTGTGAGTGTCATAGGCTATCAACCCGAAAAATACCGCGTAATAGTGGGCATGGGTCAGCTAGTGAAGTATATATTTGCACTTTTTTGGGACACTAGTCAATAATTATTTTAATAACTTGTGGACGTCACGCGGTTACACCCGCATAGTTCCCGTTCTCGTGGGATTACGGGGATAATATATAGCCTATGTTACTCCCTGATAATGTAGCTATCCAATGCTAAAAGAGTTTTTCAAATCGGTCCAGTAGTTTCGGAGCCTATTCAATTCAAACAAACAAATCTTTCTTCTTTATAATATTATATATATATAGTAGTGAGTGAGTGAGTTTGTTTGTTTTATTACACTTTCACGCCGAAGTCAATAATTTTGATGAACTTTATTACAAAGATAGATGGGACCCTGGAGATAGTTAGAGTCTACCTTAAGAAGAAACGCGGGCGAAGAGACTTTGTATGTAAAAAATCATAATTCAAGGTTTGGCTTTCGCCTGTTTCCTCCTCCAAAATTGTACCGATTTAAAAGATATTCCATAAACTAAATAAGAAGGACATAATTATATTGTTGCTAAAATACGGCAATAGACCTACTAAATATTGGACTAAATTATAACAAATGGGTTAAAAGTGAATGGCTGCCATAATGTGGAAAACTACCATTACTAATGATTTAGTTGCATATGCACTAGCAAACATAACATTAATGACATCTTTGTTTTCATTTACAGTATTACTGTTCAAATTGACTCCTGCAACATTATACTAGTAGCTACACCTAATGATGTAACATCTGAGTTTTCAATGTCATTAACATTGTCATTTTCTCATCTCACTACCTTAAATTCATGACTAAACCTTACTGCTCCACTGATAATCTCCAAATGCATAATTTAACCACATCAAAATTTAAGCCTAAGATATGCAAATTCTTCACATACATTCTCCAACAAATTAAATTGTTATAGATTCATACAGAATTTAATTACCATTGCAAAGTCCATGTGGACTTGAAAGTTGGGATTTCTAGATTCAGGTTTAATTTGCACGTATAATATGCACAGAATAGATTGGAAAACAGAAGGTCTAATCCAGACAGTGAAAGAAAACCGGCGCTCTCACATATAAAACCGCGTCCAATTTGCAAGTCAATTTTAACCGAAATGCTTCTTATAAACTTATTATTTATTTAGGCAAACCAACTAAATACACAAATACATTCACAGCACATATCATTTACAAATACAATAGCATTGCGTGCATCTAAATTACAGGTAAGCACAACATTTTATTTAAATTTCACCTTACAATAAGATCGACAATAATGGTTCATGACGATAAAATTTATTTATTTGAATTAAATAAAATTAGAATAGAATTTAGAATGTCATGTCATGGATATGTCAATTATCATTTATTGTTAAAATCAACATGCATCAAATCAAATAAAAAAAAATAAAATTGAAATAAATTAAATGTAATTGAAATGAAAATTGAAATTGAAATAAAAAATTTAAATTGAAATAATATTAAGTGGACTGTCATCAATTATATATCTTTACTTAAGGATAATGTGTGACTAAACTGATTCTAATAAACTGAGGATCGAGATAAGTTATAGGTAATTGCTTTCAATGTGTTCCGTATTACTACAAACACTTGCAACAGGAATGAAATAAGGTTTTTGGTAGTTCAAGCCTCTCCAATATTCCTCCATTACGATCTATCAATAATTGTCGATTGAATGTCACTTTATCTTAGCGTTTTCTTTCTTACCCGTAACCGTTAGACTATCGGAAACAAATGGCTGTCGCGATTGCGCTTACACTCGCAGTACGTGTAGCGTGCCTACGTAATAATTCTCCTGCTTCTATACCATCTTATTTTAAGTTGACGCAACTTGTCTTCTTTTGCCATTATTCTGTATTACTCGAGATTTCAGCAACCACATCCTTCCTAGCTATGTCATCTTTCATATAGTCCATTCTTCGTTTTCTTTGTCTTCTCCTATCAAAGCGTGTCTAGTATATGTGCGTGCCCGTTGACTTTCTGGACCTGTTTATCTATTCTGCGGTACATGATAGCAATTCGTTCCTGTAGTGGAACTAGGATCGCACGTTCTAACACTTGAGTTAATCCTAGGAGCGATGTCGACTCGCAAATGTGATTTATTGGTGACTTCTCTACGAGTTTTGGCAATGGTTTTGCTGTTGGTTGTTTAGTTTTGCAGTCGGTCCTGTTTTGCACGATAGACGATAGCTTTCCTTCCGCTCCGTAATTAATTTAAATTAAAATGGCATACTCACCATTATCTAGGTTCCTGTTTTGAAGTCAGTCTGAAAATTCAAAGCAGGATCTGTTTATATCATTTTAGAAGATTCTTGAACAATCTATTCCCGAATAGTTTTAGATACTCTAGGTGGATACTGGGTGGCACTGCTCACCCGCTTTGTGTTACTTGAACAGTTTAATCAAATAAATGATACATACATGATAAAGAGTGATTGTGTAGTTCAGAAAATATTAAAGTGCACTAAGTAATACCCACAGCGTGGGTGAGAAGTACAATAAAGAGAAAGAGAAGAAATTGACTGGATGAAGGAGATCTTTGCCAAGAAGTGGGACATTTTTTATCATTCACTAGTGGACGTCACGCGGTTTCACCCACGTATGAGTACGGGGATTATGTATAGCCTATGTTACTTCCTGATGATGTAGCTATCCAATGCTAAAATAATTTTTCAAATCGATCCAGTAGTTTCGGAGCCTATTCAATTCAAACAAACAAACAAATCTTTCTTCTTTATAATATTAGTGTAGATTATAAAATATCTAAACCTTAAATAAAGCCCAAATATGGCCGACCAGAAAAAGTATGTTAGCACTAATGAAGAAAGTACTCACAATACACAGTTCTAGTATAGTCAATATAGCTAACGAAGAATCGATATTTCAATTAGGTACCACCCATCAATAACAGACTGTTTCATTAATTTGATAAGGTGATCAACTGGCTCGAATTACCGAATTACCTTAATTCCTTAAGTGTATGAGTTGGTATATTGGTAACACTGATCTTAATTTGACCTAGATTAGTACGAAATTTCAATAGAATGCTAGTCCTATTTAAACGGGAAATGTTACCATTGCCTTCAAGCCATGATTTTTTACTAATGAAAATGATTATCTTCTTCTAATATTATAAATATCTCGTTTCACGGTGTTTGTTACCGAACACCTCCGAAACAGCTCGACCGATTTTCATGAAATTCTGTATATATATTCGGTAGGTATCAGAATAGGTGGTAGGGTACTTTTTATTTTTGTATGGCAAAACGTTTGCCGATTCAGCTAGTCTAATGTATAAAAATCTCGTGTCTCGGTGTTTGTTACCGAACTCCTCCGAAACGGCTCGATCGATTTTCATGAAATTTTGTGTGTATATTTGGTAGGTATTAGAATAGGTGGTATGCAATTTTTTTTATTTGGCCAAACAACATTTGCCCGGTCAACTAGTATTATATAATATCTTAACTTAATCATTTATTCCTCGAAGCTATAGTTAATTCGTTAGCACCCTAAGGCATATTATATTCCATCAAAAACGCTTTTTGTAGCTCACCTCTGAAATTTATTTTGATTACAATTTCCATTACGAATTGTTCTGTTGTTACTGAAATGTTTATTAATTCACCATTGTAAACAAAATTATGGCAATTTAAATTAAACAAATGAACCATTTTACTTTAATTGGTTATCATTGGGTTCCTTTCTTCGGTTTTGTTAAGATTCAATACGTTGTTGATTCTATGATGAATCAATAATATCTACCTACATTATATTGGAAAAGAGTAGGAGCGTTCACAAATATTACATTGAACATCATTGTTCTGCTTTTCGCATTTTGATTTATTTATTGTTGAGTAGATGAAATAGTGTTTGCAATTCTTCCCGTTTTCTTCATTTTGCTCTTAACAGAGTCGTTGTGGTCCCGTCGAATTGTGTCCAGTCGCTGCTGTTGGCATTGCTTGCCTCACGATCTCTCTGTATCTGCTTTTATTAGATAATAGTAGTTAGTTAACTTTGAACAAGAATACACCAATTTTAAGATCCAAGCCTTCCTTTATTTATTATGTTTCGATAAAACCAATCAACATTTGCTAAATTTTTGGTACGCTCTCTAACAGTTTTGTTTTTAATAATATATGAAATATGTTATAATGTGAAAACCTTGCTATGGACCTTGTCTAAAATAAATGTTTTTTTTTTTATAGAAACGTTCGTGCCGTTTTTTAGGGTTCCGAAAAAAAAGGAACCCTTATAGGATCACTCGGGTGTCTGTCTGTCCGTCTGTCACAGCCAGTTTTCTCCGTATTTACTGGACCGATTCTGTTGAAATTTGGTACACATATGGACTTCTCTGACTCAAACACGGACGCGTTACGTAAATCATTAAATTTTTAATATGGGGGTCACTTTTGGGGTTCAAACTAGAAAATTAAAAAAAAGTTTTTTGAACAATATCGTGTGACATATCAAATGAAAGGGCTTACTGTGAGGATTTTAATTATATTTTTTTCATAATTTTAAAATAAATGGTTTAGAAGTTATTCAAGAAATTAGACGAAAAATTACCATTTCCCCCCCCCTTATCTCCGAAAGTACTGAGCCTAAAATTTTGAAAAAAATGGAGATAATCTTTACCTAATGATTACTGGAAAACCTATTGGAAGTCTGTAGTGTTAACATAACATGTCAAAAAAAAAATTCGTTCGGAACCCTTTGCACGCGAGTTCGACTCGCACTTGGCCAGTTTTTTTTGTTAAAAAGCCCGCAATCACCCGTCAAAAACAGGTGCCTTAAATCATTACCTCGAAAAATGTTAAACATAAACAATGATTGAGGTAAGCAACCGGGCCGTTTAGCCAAAAAAATAAAAAGAGGCACGTCATCCAAAATTTCAGTTAAATTAAACGTCATTGGCAATCTCTTGGTGAAAATGTAAAATTATTTACTTTTTCTTCCTTACTGCTCTTAGGGAGAAAGGAAAATAAATTGTGTCGACGGCTTGTTGTCATAAACTGTAAAGGTCAGAGGACGGGTGTCGTTTTGTCGTTCCTGTAGTGATGTTCTCTAAGAGCCTGTTTTAAAATGTCTGGATAGATTTTATCCAGATTAACAGGACAGAAATAATCTGCGAGATCAGTTAACCAGGATCTCAAGAAAACGAGATTGCGAAAATTGCGATCTGTTTATTAAAAAACTTCATTTCTCAAAACAAAGCTTAAAAGAATTACGTTTTTGCAGTAAACGCAGCGCAATTTGTTCAACACAACTGTATTATTAATTAAAGAATCATCAATTTTGAGATACGTCGACCGTGTATCCAATAAGCGAATATAGAATATCACTAAAGATAATGCTTGTCATGCAAATAACATTTGTGGTCAATCCCAAAATCTATGGACTTATGACTTGTTGTAATATTTTGTAGCTGATAGAATTTCAGTTTTCAGGACTTCAGGACACCTAAGTCAGCCCAATCAGGGTCCAATTCTATTAATTTTTTAAGTAACGTTCGCATTCGCTTCTCAATCGGAATCTGACAAAATGTGGAGGAACTAGCTTTTTTACTTCATACACGCATATCCCATTTTTCCCGTTCCCGTAGGAATTTCGGGAAATCTTCTCTTATTGCTACCCTACGGAAGCGTACGGAGTGTAGGGAAGCTACACGGCAAATGTCAGCTTCCTACGACCAGTAGTTTCGGCTTTGCGTTGTCTGTGAGTCACTCACCCAGTAACGGAAGAGTTTTATATTTTAGGATGATTGACGCTTTTTGGGGGAGGCCTATGTCCAGCAGTGGACGTCTTTCGGCTGATATGATGACATGATGAGGCTTTTTTGACAGACTACGACTGAGACGCGAATGTAGACGCTGTTTAAAAATTTGTAGAATTGGCACTCAGTTCGAAATTCAAACGATGTGACTCCATGATTTTTTTTTAATAAAACAAAAACACATCGTCATATGATTTTTACGCGGATTCCCACACTCAATTTCCTTGTTTTTATTTGTTCAAGTTTTTAATAAAAGCGTTGCTATATTGTTTCGCCATGTTTGCTTAACGCAGTTGGGTTGAAACAGTTTTAACTGTAGTCAAACATCGGTTGCGTTGTTGGCCCTTAGGGATGGGCAATCAATCTATCACTATTTGCGAGCAATTACGATATTTAATCTAGATGGACACGCTGGTCTATAACTCTGTGGATTTAACAGCTTTCGGGGAAACGTCACATGTGATATATTTAGGGTTATGGTCAATATCATTAGGTTGTTTACGTTTGCTGTATAATAAAAGTGAGTGCTGACTTTAGGCTTGAGGTCATTACAGACACAGATGTTCTTCTAGCTTACATTAACATGTTTCCGCTATTGTTAAGTGAAAGTATTAGTTTTTTATCAGCGGTTTTCAACTAAACTTTAAAGTATATTGTTTAACTATTTATTTTTCAGATGTTTTAATAACACAATTTTCGAAATATAATTAGTTTTAACTTTAAACTAGTAGATTCTATATTTAAACTCATATATAACTAGCTGACCCGCGCAACTTCGTCTGCGTCATATTTTTCATGAATGCTCCACTCCTATTGGTCGTAGCGCTATCCAACAATTATGTAGCGGCATCAATGCTGCCACTAGAAAAACCAACGGAGCAAATCTACATCGCAATAAAAAGAACCACGACGCCATCTTTCCAACTAGCAGCGAACTACTACGTCGTAATCCTGCATCGCGCAAGCAGAGTTCACCGTGCGATTTGAACATATATATCAGCCCGAATAACAACTATCGGGCAGTTGCCCACCAGAGACAACAATCGTCGTAGGATTCTCCCTTTTCAAAGGAGGTTCGCGAGACTTTATTCTCTGTTCCACATCGATCTAAAGTGTTTTTTTTTATGTGAACCGGTAGTTCCTGAGATAAGCGCGTTCAACCAAACAAACAAACTTAAGCTTTATAATATTAGTTTAGATCAGCAATTTTTTTTTTAATAAATAAGGCTTACTGTCTAAAATTAAAATAATACCTACTTTATTTTCCATGTTGACTTTTACAAATCATAAGTCTTCCTAAGCCATTCTGTCTTATCGAACACAAACGAACCATACTGCTCCTAGCGATTTACATCATAAGGAAAATTCTCAAAACAATAATAAACTTATTCCACACACTCTTTGTAACGATAACATGAACACAGAATACTTGGTACAACACAAGGCAACTTATCAAACTGTACATTCCACTATCGGGTAACCCCTCACTGCACGAAAAGTCTTTACAAAGCAAGATCAACTTATGCTGGAATGTCTTGCTTGATATGACTTCGTGCGTACAATATACACGATATGTATATTGTACAAGTACAGTACATACATAAAAGCCGCGTGTTTCCATCAGTCACTTCGCAGACTCTTAAACGTATTGACATCCCCCCCTCTTCAGTACAAGTATTTGAAATGCTTCTAAAGTATGTATATACAAAAGATGTATAGGTATGCGACTTTCAGTTTTGACTTTTGAGGGGGATATTATAAATATCTGGAGCACGAAGTTTGATGGTTGATTTTGTAAAGTTTCGGCGTTTTGAAATTGTATGGTGAGATTAGAATTCACGTTATAAAAATTACGTGTAATCCTAAAAATCGAAAACTACGGAACATATGCGACCCCATAAAAGAAAATTACAAAAGTAAATTACGAATTTAATCGACACACAGTGTCAAACTAATCAGTACATTTGGCTGTAAGCCCATAAAGACTCTACGGGGCTCTGTGTTTAGTGTCGTTTCTAGTTCATTGTCAGTCAGTGGGGATCCTAGTGAATTGTGTCCAAAATTTACGACCGTTTTCCAGCTGAGATTTAGATGTGTGTTCCTTTGCATTCGTGTCGCGGATAAGCTTGATTTGTGATTTCGAAATTCTCGAATCGAAATTGCTGTAGTTAAAGTAATAAATACTTTGACTATGAGATTGTTTTGGGGGAATAGTAATGAGATTTGTTTATTTATTGTTTTCAGTTACTGTGTTGAATTCGTAATTGTTTATCAGTGGAGTAAAATATTAATAATCTAGACTACGCCTGAATGTTTTTGTTTTGGCTGCCCTTAATTTAGAATTATCTCCAAATACCTTTCCAGTATCAATGAATATTAAAATAAACAGTTCAGTTCAGAGTTTAAGACTTCTTCATTATAATAAAATATTGCGTCCTTGATAGACTTTTTATAAGCTTTTTCCATTCTTTTTTTATTCTGCTTATTTTTTTAAGCTCTTCCCGTACTCTATTAAATATTCTTTTATATGGCCTCCGGGGATTTTATAAAAGCCTGTCACTGCTACCTTATGATCAGATGCTTCAAATTAACAGGAAAATAGTTGAGATCAGTAGAGGACTCAAAGGACGACGGTAATGGCTTCGCGAGAGTGTATAATTTGATGCTAAGAGATTACGCAAATAGATCGTCCACTCTCACATTTTTATATTGCTTATTAACGTTGGCGATATTGTTTTGTATGAGAACATTGGCAAGTGGAATTTTATTTAAAGTTTCTAATAGTTCATCGTATTTGGTCAAAGTTTGCTGCAATATTTTTCTTGGGTAATAATAGAGAAGAATATAATAGTAAATCATATAAGTCATAGAAAAGATAGATGACGAAAAAATTTGGGTGACACAATGGGTGACCTTATCGCTAAGAGCGATCTTTTGAAGACAACCTTTGGTACCACAACCAGCACAGCCTTTAGTATTAGTTATAATTCACATTTTATATAATAGTTTCGCTCTTACCGTGACTAGCCAAGCATTCTTCATCAAATTCTTTGAATAAACAACCTTACAACACACCCCTAAAGTTCATTCACCTATAAAGCATTACAATTCTGACGCCTTGCCAACTCTTCACAGATTTTATCAGAATTAAAACTAACGCAATCTCAAGACTTATTTTCCACCCCGAAATTTTTGAACACAAAAGATTAACGACTTGTTTTCTTGAACCACTAAGAAGACAAATGGCTCTACAGCATTAAATACATTAGAGATGGCTAACCAAGCATGAATTTCAAGTCAACTATACACAATTTAAGTGGTTTCTTGATTCAACTAGGGTAATATGTCTTTTAAAAATAAATTCTGCTACTTAACTTGATTAAAGTTGCTACTTAAAACATTCTGTTTTAAGTGGCCGCTTTCAGTATTGTCGTTCATTTTTCGTTTGAACAAGACAATACGAACGAATAGGATACAGTTGAATTAATTCTCGGAAATGCAATAGCAGCCAATTACTTGGTCTTAGCTAGTTCTTCTTGAACTTGTATCATGTTTAAGACAGCTCTTACTTTACCATCATTTAGTACATGATACAACTGGAAATTAGCAACACGTCTTTTATTAATATCGATAATATTTTATTACAACTTTTTACGATCAAAAAGCTTTAATCATGGAACATGTATGTGATTTGAAGTGGTTTCAACAACCTTAAAGCCAATACCAGGTACACTGTTAATCCCACAACAGAAAGGGCTTCGAATAGGCATCGAGATTTTTCCTTATGTAGCAAAATTTCTGCTATACGATTTTATTTCCGCCTCATGTGATGTTACGGATTGGTGAACCTCCCGTAATAACTAAGTTACATCACTCTTGTTGCCAATATCGATAGGGATATTGGATTCTTGTTTCGGCTATACTAAATCGATTCTTATTGAACTTTCAGTATCTTTTTACGATACAGGTGAAAATATAAAAACAGGTCGAGTGCAAGTTGGACTCTCACGCGAAGGATGAAACGAAAAAAAAAAACACATTTTATTGTTGTAGCGGCAATAGAAATACACATCATCATCATCATAACAGCCGGAAGACGTCCACTGCTGGACATAGGCCTCCCCCAAGGGAGGGGGGTTGACATAATCGCCACGCTTGGCAGGTGGGTAGGCGATCACAGTGTTTGGTGGTGCGTTTTACAGAGAACGCTGCTGCCCATTCTCTGGTGAGTCCCTTAGTCGCCTCTTACGACACCCACGGGAAGTGATGGGATGGTATTGTTCTTTTACGGCACCATACAGCACTGGCAGACACCATACGACACACCATAACGCACACTCAGTGAAAATTTCAACTGTCTATCCATTATGGTTCTTGAGATACAAGCCATTGACAAACAGATTGACGGACAGCGAAGGACGGACGGACAGCGGAAGCTTAGTAAAACAGTTATCAAAATCTGTACATTTTGATAACTGTTTTATTTAAATTCTCCTAATTTATGAGAAGACTGTTAAACTAGACCTAATAAATCATCCAAAATAATATGATACCTTACACAAAACCCTGGGGAAGAACTTGACTATTCTATTCTTAGTTAGGCTACTCCGTGGCCAAAATACATTTATGGTAAATATATTATATACGGCTAAAGTACGGTCTTAGTTTCACCATGTCCTCGGGGATTACTATATGCCTCCGGTTATGCAAAGTTGAGTTTGTACTGTAATCCCTTCGAGCCTCGTCATGGTAAAGCCAATCCCTTATATTGACAGCAGGTAGCAACAGCGGTGGCTACTCAGAACATTTAATTGGTTGTTCTTAGCAGTTCTGGGTAGTTGATAAGTTTTTTAATTCTGTTTTATTATTTACTTTTGCTTCTGGAAAAAATTTTATACCAGAAAAGAAAATTGATATGAAAAGGCATAAAGAAATGAAAAATGGTAATCTCACACCAAAAAAAAGCCACGCATTACTTTTATAAGCTTTTATGCATTTTACTACATTGGAGCGTGAAAAATAAACGCAAGCACTGAATCAAGGTTATCACTACATATGTTTATCAAATCGGTTCTGGCTGTTTGTGTTTATGAGTTAATAAGTTTATGAACGCACCCACGATACAGGAGAAATTCCTAGTGGGGGACAGTTTAAAAAATAGTGAGAGTTTATCAAAAAAATCTCAAAGCCACACCATGAAACGCAAAAAAGGGTAGTACCATCGACTATTTAAATCATAATACACGTATCGTATGATTCAGAGCAGTCTTTGTTCACTTCAATGGCTGACAACACAAAAGAACCGCCAACGTTTGAGCTTTTCTCAACTTTGCCAGTAGATATCCCTATTGAAGTAGTGATTTCGAAGTAAGAAGTAGAAATATATGCGGGTATTTTACTTGGACTGATTATTGGGGTAGTGTAAAAGCTTTTGATAGTTTTTTCTGTTATAGGATGCAATACTAGGCTGTAGTTGGGAAAATACTTTTATATTTATTTGCCAGTTAACAATACTTTACTTCTATCACTTTCATCGTTATTTCTTTCTTTGCTTCCATATTTTCATCGTTTTTTGATCATTCTCTTTCTTTTTTGACTATTCTGAATTCCGTATCCAACGGGTAACCAACAGAACCCTGTTACTAAGCCTACGCTGTCCGTTTGTCCGTCCGTCTGTCTGTCAGCGAACTGTATCTCATGAACCCTATTTTATTTAATCTTTATTTATTTAGGGGCATTTGTCTCCATGGACATGAGAGCCCCAAATGAACCCTAATTGGTAGACCGTTGAAATTTTCACAGGATTCACGGATTCGCCGGTTTGTTCTTCTCATAAGATTATTCAAACCTTTGCCTTAATTTTCATTCTTATCTTTATGCACTTCTTTTTATCTTTCTTACTGAAATTGGTTTTCTCTTTATCTACAAGGTTGATATTCGTTTTACGTATTGTTTTGAAGTTTAATTTTGTATGCTTATTTATTTATTCAATTGTTCCCAACTATTCCAAGTGGGTAAAGTCTCACATTGTCAACCCTTATCAGCTGAATAGGTGTTAAGTTAAGAGAGGGGTGCGGGCTGGTAAATATTTTTAGGAGTTGTATTTTTAGGTTAAGTTATTCTTTTGGTTCTTGTTGGATGTTTATTTTCTTTTGTTTTCGTAGCATTTTAACTTTTTAGTAAATATTTGGTTTAATCAATTTTATGTTCATAAAGTTACCAATAACAGTTCTAGTACTGATTGATTTCATCTGTTTAACGATGTCTGCATTGTTTTTGTTGTCCAGATATTATAATGACACTGTTGTCTATGTTATTAAAAAAAAATATAATAGTTGCAGCATCATTATGTCATTGTAGTTCGATCATTAATCTATACTAATATATAAAGCTAAAGAGTTGTTTGTTTGCTTGAACGCGCTAATCTCAGGAACTGCTGGTCCGATTTGAAAAATTCTTTCAGTGTTAGATAGCCCATTTATCGAGTAAGACTATATGCTATATAACATCACGCTGAGACCAATTGGAGCGGAGCAGACGAAGTTGTGCGGGCCAACTAGTCTACTATGTTATTCGTCTTAGTTTCTACATCAAACTACACATAACATGCTCTTCATAAAATTTTCGCTGCCACTCTCATTTTAAAACATTTCTTAGGTTTCGTCCCTTGCAAAGTAGGCTGGGACACAAAAACAGAGCGTATAATACTAGTGTGCCGAATAACATTACGGAGTCCAAGAACGACGCTGCTACCAATTGTTAAAGCCGTTTGTTTTTCCGACCTCCTCTTCTAAAGGGTCATCTCGAGATCAAATTGAATGCTTTAAGTCGTAATTTGTAGTCAGTAGGCGACTGGCTAAATTATAGTTTTAGGTAATGGAAAAGTGGGCTCTTGAGATCGTCTGGTGGAGTAAAAGTTTTTGTTCAAAATAAAAGTAGCTGTTTGACAAAAGAGTTATTTTTTAGGGTGACTTCATTCTCGGGAAGAATGAATATGAACAATGCCAATGATTGGAAAGATTTATTTTTGCAAAAGTATTGACAGTAATATCAGAATTGCTGATTTTATGCACTCCGATAAAATATTGATACATAGAATCAATATCTTACGATTATATGATTACGGTTATCTTAATTAAAGTATACAGAAAAATAACAATATTTTCCAAATAACTTAATGCATTTATTTATTTTTACTCTTTTTCCGGTGTCTGCGCTAGCGTTAATACAATTAATAAAATTGTTTGCAAAAAGATACTTTTAACCGTCTTCAGAGACCCACCTAGCTTTACTCTAACACTAGGCTGTGTGGGGTTCTTCTTATCGTGTATGCAGTAAGGTCTAAACCTTACTGCATACACGATAAGAAGAAGAAGACGTGAAAGCGTAATAAACAAACAAGCTCAGTCTACATTTGTAATTATATTATAGTAAGGATTAAATAATTCAAAACAGTTTTGCACTAAAGTAAAATGTCACGGATCATAATTGCAAGCAAGCACAGAAGATTCCTGGCGCTTTTTTTACACCAAAATTAAAATATATTAAGGAAACCTTAAACCAAAAAATATACAATTTGCGGCCTTATCGCATTAACCAGGACACGAAATGGGGTTGCACTTGGTGCAAATATAAAGTTAACAAATTTTTTTAGAAAAAAAGCAACACAATTTACTAAAATAGATACACAAATACGTACATATTAAATATACATATTAAAAAGAAAATAAATGACATTTTTTTAAAGATCAACATCGAAAAAGTAATCACTGCGACAAGTAGTGTTCCCTAACAAGTCTCTTAAAAACAGGCAGCGATTGCGCGCGCTTAATTGACACTGGCAATGCATTCCACAAACGGGCAGCTTGGACTGTAAAAGACTTGTCCAAGAAAGTAGTGGAATGCATTGGCATTTTCAGTCTCAAGTTATCCGATGACCCAAGAAATTTCATGTGAGAGTCGCAAAGAAACTGAAATCTTTCCTTCAGGTAAAGAGGAGTGGAAGAAGAAAAGAGCACATTATACAATAAGGACAGTATATGAGAATTCCGGCGAAAAATCTTGGATGGAATAATTCTGTTAATTATTTTGTTATTCAGTTAACATTAAGTGTCCCTATGAACGTTGGTAATTACTTTTATTTAATGTTCTTCTTAGTTTTTATAACAGTTTCTGTCATCAGAAGTTTCAACATTTATTAATTCCTTGCGCTTTACATTTGCTGGGAAGAAAAACGACTGTGTACGCTACCTTTTTACATTGATGCAAAATAAACGTATGCACAAAGGAATTTTTGACGAAAACTACCAGTAAATTGAAAGCTTGGCTGCTGTTAAAACTATCTTACTTTCACATAGACAATATACAAGTAGTTTATCGATTAATAGCTGGTAACATTTTAACAATTTTAAGGAGACAAATAAATAATAAGGCAATTTCAGTATTAAACCCAATTCCCAAATATATACCCAAATCAATTATGTTTCGATTCAAGTGCTCGTACTTCCAATCTGCTTATTAAAGCACTTTTCAGAGCAACGAAGGTGACGGAATGGCCTATTTTTAGAAAGAATATAAAAAGCACTTACGTTACCCATACAATAATACAAACCATAAGATAAAATCATCTGATCCATCATTAGAAATGAGCTCAGACACAAATACCACCACTAATCCATCTTGAAATTCTAATAATGAAAAAAATACTCATAAAACCTACACTGTAAGTAAAACTGAATGGGCCACGTTTTGTATTGTGGGACCACATTGAATATTGCGTTTTCAGATCAATATTATTGTACCACTGAGTTATATTAAACTCTTTTGTTGGCCTCGTCACAATGGCTTGCAGTGTACATTGCGACTAGTTTGGAATTTTATTAATGTTACTTTGTTTTGTTTAGCTGTAGTTAATCTTGTTAGGCAAATGTTTATTTCTTTATTAAATGATTACGGTTCTTTGTTTCTCATTATTTTTATTACTAAAATTAAAATTTACGATTTTCTTATTCTTTATTGCTTTTTCTTTAGTTTTATTCATCACACCATGACAGCTTAGCTCGCATGTGTTATGTACACATGCGAGCTAAGCTGTCAAGGTGTAACTGGTTTAAACTGAAAGAACTAGGTTCTCTTATAGCACACCACACCACGCCTCAGTGCCGTAGAGAAATTTACAAATGAGTGATTCTGCTAAGTGCATATCAAAACCTTAAAATTACTATCTTAATCCAACCAAGACAATTTAAATGGTATTGTGACTTACTATTAAAAGATGACAATTTATGGAATGCCATGAAGCCATTCGAAAAATGTGCTCAACAATCATCTCAACTCTGTCACTCTTGGCCTACAGAGTCCCAAGCTCCCGAAACCAAATCGAACCACCATAACATGACGAATACGCTTTAACTTTTAGAAAAGATTACCTGCCACCAAACACATACATTTTCTTGCATTTCCTATTCCCAAATCACGTACAGGCGAACGCCACAACAAATGGAAAATTCTGACACATCATCAATCATCGATATTTAAAAACTAGATGTGGTAACGGATGTTTTTGAAAACATACAGGTACACTCAGTAAACTTGGTGAGGGTAGTGGGTAGCTGATCGATGTGAGACGCACAGGACCGGTTGTTGTGGCGATAATTGGAGGGGGGGGGGGAGCTATGTCCAGTAGTGGACGTCTTTCAGCTGATGATGACGCTCAGTAAACATAACACGCGTAGTATTATACGACCATATTCATTGTAACAGTGTATCGATAAATATAACGGCTCCATATTGTTAGCGTTTTTGGAAGTAAACAACTAAAACTAATGCATGGAAATTATTGAACACAATTTTTTGCTATACTTCAATTTGGGGTTACAGCAGAACCTCATTGACAGTCGTTACGAGTAGCCAAGAAATCTGGCACCAGTCTTATCAAAGGGTATTTATAAATCATTGTAGTGTACTGATGTACACTATACTAATAAATATATATAATAACACAAGTATCAGCTCACTAGTTCATGCACGCGTCTTCATTTCCTGACAGCTGTCATACGACTGGCTCCTACGTCACTGAGGGGCCGCGCGTGCATAACTGGAGACGACAGAAATACATTTATATAGCCAATACTAATTGACTATATCGATAATAAGTAATAAATACAAGTAATATATTAATTATTTATTTATTCATTGTTTATGTATGTACGTATACACTACAAACATGTTACCCAGTCACTGGATTGTGAAGGTCGCATAAGCAATGGCTCCATATATAATAACATCACATCCCCTCGTGGTTTTTTCAGTTTATGGTTCGGAGCCTTTCGTGTGAAAATCAGACTCGCATTAGCTTGGTTTTCTATCATTATTTATCTTTTTTTTACTGTAGATAGGCATACGTTTGTCCACTATCTCACCTGATGGTAAGCGATGATGCGGTCTAAGATGAAGCACGTTTGCCTAGAAGTAACCTATTCACTCTTGTCTTAAAGACTCCCAGGTTGTAGCTATCCGGAAACACGGACTCTGGCAGGGAATTCCACTCCTTAGCTGTACGCACTATGAATGTGTTCCCAAAACGTTTTGTGCGTGTGGGTGGGATGTCCACCATGTACCGGTGGCGCATCGCCGTTCGTCTTGTGGTTCGATGATGGAACGGGCTTGGCGGAATTAAATCATGCAATTCCGTCGCACACTCCCCAAAATGCAACCGATAGAAACCCGACAGGCCAGCAACTCGGCGTCGATGCTCAAGACTTTTTAGCTTTGACTCGACGAGCCTGTCATTACCGATGATCCTCTATCTAGCTTCACCTCCGTCAAAATTACACCAAGCACTTTTTTATCGATGGGAAATCATCAAATGACTCCTCCCGCTCTGGCCGAAGCAGAAGGGAGTGTCAGACTCTTACTGACTAAAACCCATCCGCGTTCCTCCTAGTGCCCTTAGCGTGCCAGGGCCGCGGTGACCCTTTCGAATACATTCCACAACCCTGGCAGGACCAAACACTTCTACTTTCTATAACGTTACTTAATCCAGTACGTACACTAGAAATCAACTGCAAAGTAATATCGTGAGGTAGTACTGTCTAGCAAAGAACATTTGCTTCATTAATCTGCTCTCTGGCCGAGCCAAGAACATGAAATGTCGCGTAGATGTAGCTGATAAACGGGAAGTGTCACTAAAAGTTAAGCTGGACAGATACTGCTGCACGGGTCACCTGTTTGTTGCACGCAGTCTTGTTTTACTAGGTGAGGTTTTCATGAAACAAAATATTTAAAACGTATAGTTTTTTCAGAATTTTATACCAAGAGTTCCTTCATCAGACTACAAGACTTATACAAGGTGGAATTTTGAAATGCAACCTGAAAGAAAAGTATTCTTAATACTGTAAATAGAAAATTTTACTCAAAGAAAACATTCCTTTATTTTTGAAAAGAAAGAAAACTGCATTCAAAGATTTTCGAAAATTCGCTTCCCACATCCGGGGATACATATAAGAACAAGTGGAACAGATGGATCTTTGAGTAAAAGTTATTTAACTTGACCCACTGAATTTATAAGTCCAGATTTCATGGTTATCCTTTCATTTAATTTATCAAGTTTGTTACAGAGATTTCATCCTTATAATTGACCCTAACGATCGATGCAATAAAAGTACAGGGTGTAATTTTTAAAGATTTTAGTCGATTCGATTTCTGGGTGTGGCAAGCGAATTTCCGAAAATCTTTGAATACAGTTTTCTTTCTTTAAAAAAAAAAGGAATGTATCTTTGAGTAAAATTTTCTATCTACAGTATTGACAGTACTTTCCCTTCAGGTGACATTATAAAATTCCAGCCTGTATAAGGCAATGAGGCAGTGAAAGTACACATGATTATAAACAACTTTTAATTTGAGACCAACCCTGAAAACTCGAAAAAAATATCAGCTGTTTCATACATTTTCATCGGCTATTATATATTACATTATGTATGAAACAGCTCATATTTTTTTTGAGTTTTCGGGGTTGGTCTCAAATTAAAAGTTGTTTATAACATGTGTACTTTCACTGCCTAAGAGGTTGTTGGTGTTTTACAAATAACCCTGTATAGTTGATTTCACACACATACGCATAAAAGGTTTTTCGAATTCTTTCTTTGTGTACTATGTCTACTTTAAGTACTGGAATTATTATGATGTTGGATAGTTTTAAAATGTATTTATCATTTTTATGCATCTAATTTTTCGACAAAACAAAAGCAGTTTTGACGAAAAATTACTTGCTTCAACTTCAAAGACCAATCAGTCACTACAGTAAGTTTCTTTTGCAAGCGGCTTTATTTCAGTGATCTATCCCATAGAAAACGTGCATTTTTAGGGTTCCGACGGGTAACCAACGGAACGCTATTTCTAAGCCTCTGCTGTCCGTCCGTCCGCCTGTCTATCGGGCTGTATCTCAGGAGCCGCAATAGGTAGCCGCAGTTGAAATTTTCACAATGTGTATTTATATTGCCGCTGAATAAAATTCAAATTAACTTTTAAATAACAGGAAGCTGTCATACAACACAAATGTTTTTTTTTGTTTATGGTACGGAAACCGTCAAGTGAGTGTCTGACTCGCTCTTGGGCGGTTTTTTTCTGGTATAATAATTAAGTATTCTATGGTACCCAGCGATACTGTAGGTTTCTATCTAAATGAAGTAAGTGAAAGGGCATACAAATTTAAAAAAAAACTGGCCAAGTGCGAGTCGGACTCGCGTGCAAAGGGTTCCAAACGATTTTTTTTTAACATGCTTTTTTAACACTAGAGACTTCTAATAAGTTTTCCTGTAATCTTTAGGTAAAGATCTACTATCTCCATTTTTTTTCAAAATTTTAGGCTCAATAGTTTCGGAGATAAGGGTAATGGTCATTTTTCGTCTAATTTCTTGAATAACTTCTAAATAATTTATTTTAAAATAATGGAAAAAATATAATTAAAACCCTCACAGTAAGCCCTTTCATTTGATATGTCACACGATATTGTTCAAAAAACTTTTTTTTAATGTTCTTGTTTGACCCCCAAAAGTGACCCACATACGTAACGCGTCTGTGTTTGGGTCATAAAAGTCCATATGTGTACTAAATTTCAAAAGAATCGGTCCAGTGGATCCGGAGAAAACTGGCTATGACAGACGGACAGACAGACACCCGAGTGATCCGGTAAGGGTTCCTTTTTTTCGGAACACTAATTAGGTCAGTAGTTCTAGAGATAACTAAACAAATAAGTTTTCCTCCTCACAATATTGGTTTTAAACCACCAACCGCCACCTCGCTTCCATTCCTCTTTTCTTTCTTTGTTTTTCAAAAAAATAATATTTATGTTCGACCATTTAAAAGAAAGGGTTATATTTTCACGATTACAATCGTAAACCTTATGGATATGGGTTTACGGTAGGTTTTTCATGCTCAATTTAACACGTCTTATAGTTGTTCTCAGAACATTACACCCGTTATTTATCATGTGGGTAATGTTCAGGATTTCGATGGTTTTTTTTTCTTAGTTTTGTAAATGAATATGTATTATGTTTGCAACTGAAACCAACTATTGTATCAATGGATAAAGTAGGCAAAAATGTAGTGGTATGTATATATATGTGTATATTTTATTCTATAGCTTGACCATCAAGGTCAAGCTATAGAATAAAATATAATAAAAAACGGCTAAGTGCGAGTCGGACTCGCACACAGAGGGTTCCGTACCATAAACCTTAATTTTTATTATTTGTTGTTATAGCGGCAATAGAAATACACGATCTGTCAAAATTTCAACTGTCTACCTGTTACGGTTTTTGAGATACAGCCTGCTGACAGACAGACGGACGGACGGATGGACGGACGGGCGGACGGACAGCGAAGGCTTAGTAATAGGGTTCTGTTGGTTATCCTTTGGGTACGGAACCCTAAAAATAAAATGTAAAACTAAACTTTTCTCTTTTAAAGAAACTAAAACGAAAATAATCCTTTTACTTATCTCTCATTACTCAATACCTTTAACTTACTACTTAAAATATGCTCGAAATTCATATTGAGGCAAAAAACACATTTTGATTTTACTCCTATAACTATTTTAGCTTAATAGCACCTTTAACTTACTACTTAAAATGCTCGAAATTCATATTGAGGCAAAATTTATATATATATTTATATATATTTATTTTTCCTCCTATAAATGTTTTAACCCAATTCTACAAAAATACTTGATTATGTGTTAATCATATTAGAAACTAGTTGACCTTCGCAACTTCGTCTGCTCCGCTCCTATTGGTCTTAGCGTGATTATATATAGCCTATAGCCTTCCTCGATAAACGGGCTATCTAACACTGAAAGAATTTTTCAAATCGGACAGTACTTCCTGAGATTAACGCGTTCAAGCAAACAAACAAACAAACTCTTCAGCTTTATATATTAAGTATATAGATGTAAATGAAGCTCTCTTTTTCTTCATTTAATTTGAATTTCCCGCGCATTAACTTGGACTGCATACGTTATCTGTGTGACGGCAGGCCTGCACTATGATAGTTCTATGATTGGAAAAAAATTTCTTTGGATTGATAGAAAAATAGGTGAACACGTTTTTAAGGAGATTCTTTTCAAATTATAGAAATAATTGAAACAATAGCTTTTAATGTTGTTTCTCTTTACAGGTTAGTAATTAGTAACAGTGATTTGTACTGTAATGCTGAAATAATTTGTGTTTATAAAAGTACTAGCTTTTGCCCGCGACTTCGTACGCGCATATCCCGTTTTTCCCGTTCCCGTAGGAATTTCCCGTATAGCCTATAGCCTTCCTCTACAAATGGGCTATCTAACAGTGAAAGAATTTTTCAAATCGGACCAGTAGTTCCTGAGATTAGCGCGTTCAAGCAAACAAACAAACTCTTCAGCTTTATATATTAGTATAGATGTATGGTACACACTTTGTAAAATGTTTTCGCTAAAATAAATTCCTCTTTACAGAGCAATAACTTATGCAGTTTATTAGACAAACCAGAAGTTGAGACTTCAAATTAGATATAAATAGCATTTATCTGTTTATATTTGTACACGTCTGAAGGAATAAAGTTAATAAAATGCTTGTAGGGTAACATTGAAATCACACATTTATTATCGTTTACCATGATTTAACATAACCGTCTCACATAGACTACACAGTACTCATTATTTTGGAATATAACGCATGGTACACATTTTCTACTTTAATTATATAGCTAGCAATAGTTATACCACAGAATTCAACAAGTAAAACAAAATAACGGTCACAGTTTATAACACAGTATGTTTTTAAAGAATACTTATTAAAATAGAATGACTTACAGTAGGTCCTTTTACCTGATACTTTATGACTTGTTCTCTTGGTGGTCCAGGCTCGAATGCCCCAAAACCCCGATGTTCTCAACCTCTTATGAGCGTTGAATCCATGGACAAAAATTACAAACTATCGTTGTCACGTGACAGGCAATGGAAATGTATCCAATCAGCCAATATGGCTAACAAAATTTAAAATGTAGTAAACTAAATGTACTTCTTGTGGAAATGTGTTAAAATACAATCTTAATTCCCTAACAGACGGCCGTCCTGAAAAAGGAATGACCCCATTGCTTTCCGGCCATTCGAGTATATTTGTGTGTCTCTATACAAAACAGACAGAACACTAGGTTCTGGACTAAAGTAACACCTTATGGGAACAACAGAAAATATTGGACACAAGCTACTAAATGAGTAGGAATGAAAAAACGAGTAAGATTTTTTTTTAGAACAGAACTAAGACGCTAAGTAACTAGTACCAAATTAAAAAAAAAAAAACTAAATAAGAAAAAACAAATAAACTAAATAACAAAGATCATGAAAACAATAACGTCGCTAATACATTGCAAAATCAATTCAAATAAGTATAATTCTTTAAGTACCTAATATTTACATAAATTAAGGTGATTCCGTTAACGTTCATACTATTTATAATCGGGTAATACAATAATTTGTAACTAAATAACAGACATGAAAATATAACGTGTCTAACATATTGTAAGTACAATTAATTTCCAATAAGTATACCTAAAAGTTCTTAAACTTATGATTGACTTATCGATCTCGCGCCTCGTGGTGTCGACTCGGCGACACGGCTCTCGCGCCTCGTGGCGTCGTCGACTCGGCGACACGGCTCTCCCGCCTCGTGGCGTCGACTCGGCGACACGGCTCTCCCGCCTCGCGGCGTCGACTCGGCGACACGGCTCTCGCGCCTCGCGGTTTCGGCTCGGCGACGCGGCTCTCGCGCCTCGCAGTTTCGACGCGACGACGCAACACGCGACTGTGGTTGTGTAGAAACCTGAAACCAGAAATATATTATATCTCGCGTCTCGTGTTGTCGATGCGTCTCCCGGTGTCGACGTGGCTCTCGCGTATCGCGGTGTCGGCGCGGCGACGCGACGCACAACGGAGAGTTGAAAGCGCCTACACGCTTACGGCGGCTGAGCGTACTTTTGTGCAATGAGCCCAAACGTCATCATGTGGGTAGTGTAGAAACCTGAAACCAGAAATATATTAGAAGAGTTATATTGAGATTAGAACAAAACAATGTAAAATAATGATGTATAGTTCAGTTACTTAATGAAGCTGAAAAATAAGGTAAATAAATAAACAATGAATAAAAATATACAGATGGGAAAAAACAGATTAGAGAGGAGAAGGGGGGGGGTGAACACCGCTTGTACTTCGGCATACGTCATTGTTACTGACACCGCTTGTACTTCGGCCTCGGTCCACTTTTTAGGGGGCGTGAACACCGCTTGTACTTCGGCATACGTCATTGTTACTGACACCGCTTGTACTTCGGCCTCGGTCCACTTTTTAGGGGGGCGTGAACACCGCTTGTACTTCGGCATACGTCATTGTTACTGACACCGCTTGTACTTCGGCCTCGGTCCACTTTTTAGGGGGCGTGAACACCGCTTGTACTTCGGCATACGTCATTGTTACTGACACCGCTTGTACTTCGGCCTCGGTCCACTTTTTAGGGGGGCGTGAATACACTCCACAGTCCTCCACACTCACAAGCAGCTCCAGAGTAGCTAGATGCAGCAGTAAGTCACGTAACATTTATTCTGTAATCATGTAACTGGGAAGGATTTGGGAAGGAAAGACCGTATTTGTTATTAGTCTAGCAGATAAAGTTTAAGTAGGCAAGTCGGTATTAGTCGTTACGTAAGCATTGTATCTTAATTTGAATCGGAGGAGTAATTAACTCTCATCAGCCTCGCTACTCGTAAGGTCGCCATCATCAGTGTCATTACTAGGTGCAAAAGTTATCGAACGTTTTAACTGGTCTGCTGAATAAATACTTTTATATTTACGTTTCTCTTTAACGCTAGAAACTTCATATCGATCGTTTTCTAGAACCGCAGTTATCTTTAAGGGACCCCAAAATTTGACATAACTTTACTTTTTCCGTTTACTGGATTGTGATGATTGGGAATCATGACTACACTGTCTATTTGAAAGAACTTCGTTGAAGCCCTACCGCTATCAAACTTCTTTGTCATATACTGTTGACTTTGTGCGGTATTCTAAAGAGCAGCCGACCGTATTGCATCTCTAGATGGACCCGATTCAGAGGTATCTTAAATCGGCTAGCTAGTTTAAACTAGGAACCTCCCCAGGCCAGATTGTACGTCGTCCGAACACTATTTCAGAAGGAGATTTGCCCGTAATATTTTTTTTCTATGTTATATAAAATCTATTACAATTTACCTATTCTGACATTCCAGTCGCGCTCCGCCTGATTACAATTGCTCGCGGAGTAAAACAAAAATCGAGAATTGTATGATTATATCTTTCAATCAGCCAATATGGCTAACAAAATTTAAAATGTAGTAAACTAAATGTACTTCTTGTGGAAATGTGTTAAAATACAATCTTAATTCCCTAACAGACGGCCGTCCTGAAAAAGGAATGACCCCATTGCTTTCCGGCCATTCGAGTATATTTGTGTGTCTCTATACAAAACAGACAGAACACTAGGTTCTGGACTAAAGTAACACCTTATGGGAACAACAGAAAATATTGGACACAAGCTACTAAATGAGTAGGAATGAAAAAACGAGTAAGATTTTTTTTTAGAACAGAACTAAGACGCTAAGTAACTAGTACCAAATTAAAAAAAAAAAAACTAAATAAGAAAAAACAAATAAACTAAATAACAAAGATCATGAAAACAATAACGTCGCTAATACATTGCAAAATCAATTCAAATAAGTATAATTCTTTAAGTACCTAATATTTACATAAATTAAGGTGATTCCGTTAACGTTCATACTATTTATAATCGGGTAATACAATAATTTGTAACTAAATAACAGACATGAAAATATAACGTGTCTAACATATTGTAAGTACAATTAATTTCCAATAAGTATACCTAAAAGTTCTTAAACTTATGATTGACTTATCGATCTCGCGCCTCGTGGTGTCGACTCGGCGACACGGCTCTCGCGCCTCGTGGCGTCGTCGACTCGGCGACACGGCTCTCCCGCCTCGTGGCGTCGACTCGGCGACACGGCTCTCCCGCCTCGCGGCGTCGACTCGGCGACACGGCTCTCGCGCCTCGCGGTTTCGGCTCGGCGACGCGGCTCTCGCGCCTCGCAGTTTCGACGCGACGACGCAACACGCGACTGTGGTTGTGTAGAAACCTGAAACCAGAAATATATTATATCTCGCGTCTCGTGTTGTCGATGCGTCTCCCGGTGTCGACGTGGCTCTCGCGTATCGCGGTGTCGGCGCGGCGACGCGACGCACAACGGAGAGTTGAAAGCGCCTACACGCTTACGGCGGCTGAGCGTACTTTTGTGCAATGAGCCCAAACGTCATCATGTGGGTAGTGTAGAAACCTGAAACCAGAAATATATTAGAAGAGTTATATTGAGATTAGAACAAAACAATGTAAAATAATGATGTATAGTTCAGTTACTTAATGAAGCTGAAAAATAAGGTAAATAAATAAACAATGAATAAAAATATACAGATGGGAAAAAACAGATTAGAGAGGAGAAGGGGGGGGGTGAACACCGCTTGTACTTCGGCATACGTCATTGTTACTGACACCGCTTGTACTTCGGCCTCGGTCCACTTTTTAGGGGGCGTGAACACCGCTTGTACTTCGGCATACGTCATTGTTACTGACACCGCTTGTACTTCGGCCTCGGTCCACTTTTTAGGGGGGCGTGAACACCGCTTGTACTTCGGCATACGTCATTGTTACTGACACCGCTTGTACTTCGGCCTCGGTCCACTTTTGTGGGCGTGGGTTCGAATCCCACTTCTGATTTATTAGACAAACCAGAAGTTGAGACTTCAAATTAGATATAAATAGCATTTATCTGTTTATATTTGTACACGTCTGAAGGAATAAAGTTAATAAAATGCTTGTAGGGTAACATTGAAATCACACATTTATTATCGTTTACCATGATTTAACATAACCGTCTCACATAGACTACACAGTACTCATTATTTTGGAATATAACGCATGGTACACATTTTCTACTTTAATTATATAGCTAGCAATAGTTATACCACAGAATTCAACAAGTAAAACAAAATAACGGTCACAGTTTATAACACAGTATGTTTTTAAAGAATACTTATTAAAATAGAATGACTTACAGTAGGTCCTTTTACCTGATACTTTATGACTTGTTCTCTTGGTGGTCCAGGCTCGAATGCCCCAAAACCCCGATGTTCTCAACCTCTTATGAGCGTTGAATCCATGGACAAAAATTACAAACTATCGTTGTCACGTGACAGGCAATGGAAATGTATCCAATCAGCCAATATGGCTAACAAAATTTAAAATGTAGTAAACTAAATGTACTTCTTGTGGAAATGTGTTAAAATACAATCTTAATTCCCTAACAAGTTGTTTCAATAAACAACATATTACATGGATTTATCTCGTTTAATATCTCGTACTAGCTTCTACCAGTGGCATCGAAAACTAAAATGAAAAGTAAACTAAGTCCTATTTCGGGAAATAGTCTCACCAGTGTGCCGAGTATCATACAAATCCGTTCAGACATTAAGAGGTATCAAACAGTTCTTTTCGCATTTACATTAAACACACAATACGAGTAATATTAGTATTACTTGTATTTTCTGAATTTCTAACGTTCCCACATCTTGTAACTCTTTGTAGCCGATTTCCTTAGTGTTGTCAACTTAAATAAAACTAGAAACAGGTTTTATCATGTCTCTGTACTTATTTTTACGCGACATTTCCTTTATGAAGACTCTTCGTGAAGTCAGCTGGTATTAGATTTGCGATGCATTCTGCTTGGAACGTTCTCTTTTTATTATGTAGGGAGATTCTTTTGTAAGTTTCTAATTTTTCATAAGTGTATAGATTCCGTTCCTATCACTTTTCAAGCCGTTTGATATAATTCGTTGGCAGACTGCTTGAAAAGCCATACTACGTAAGTTTTAGTCGTATTTTGCCTTCGGGTTTGTCAAAAATGTCAACTGTTTTCATTTTTAAATTGTTCCTAAAATAATACGTGTATGTATGTATATAAATCGGACTGGTTTCCACGACTACACGCATATTTTGTGTGCAGGTGTGACAAATGTGTCATTCGATCCACCCCAGCTCCCCAAGGAAGGCCAGCAACGCCTTGGTGTTACCAACTATCTCACAGAGGGTACCTGGGTTTCCGAAGTACTTCGCCCTGTAATCCGCAACTACCGGGTAGCTTAGAAACAGGTGTGCTGCTGTCTCATCCTCCTCCATGTATGCTCTGCATAGAGGGCTGTCAGTGACTCCTATAGCATAGAGGTGTTTATAAAAAGACCCGTGGCCAGTTGTTACGGCTGTGACTGTACGCAACTGTTGTTTAGTCAGTCTGTTTTGTAAATCGGCCATCTATAGAGGGAAAAAGAATAATAATACAATGTTTTTACCCTCGCAAATCAATATCTGTTTCGCCCCACTAATGTACCAACTTACAAAAGGGGGCAAATCGACGGTTTAATTGAGTCGATCAATCTTATTAGATTAACCAATTGCGTAGACCCCATTCTTCAACTACGATGCGTATCGGATAGTTCTAGTTTAATTATAGCGGAAAAAAATACTACCAGAAAAACTGATCAAGAAATAATTGATTGTGGTAATAATATTTTTGTCTAAAGGTAATAATCTAGGCTAGGGAATTAATAATATTTGCACAACAATCATTTGTCATCAGTTTTTCGGACAAAAGATTCTTTTTTCTTAGGCTTAGCGATTTCAGGGTTACAGACGAAAGAACTGAGTAATTGAGTGTACATGACGTAGTCAATTGACTATCATGACGACATAACGTAATCAACGAGATGTTTTATTTAAAAATAATGTTTTATGAAAAACCTGTTTCATTATCCAAAGACCACACATACTATCTAGTTAATTTGATCGCATATCCTAACCCACAAAACATAGTCAATCATGAGCAAAGTTTCATAAAAATCGATTCAGCCGTATAGATGTAACAGACAGACATATTTTTGCATTTATAACGAAAGTATGGATTTTAGCCCCACAGGACTGAAAGCCTACACAACAGATTGAGTGGGATATAAAGCGTTTAATTAACCCAGTATCCTTAACGAATCCTTTTTTGTGCTTGTTATTTCAGAGTAACAAGCACTCTTAGTCTCTTTGTTTTAATTAATAAATATTTATCAAATCATCTCCTTAACAACAACACAAAGGTTCATTGAAATTATTCCAGGAACGGTGTATTTGTATTGTTTGTACAATTAATAAGGCTGTGCATGATATTCAAATTGCCCCATTTTGTTTTGTTTCATTGTTTTTATTCCAATAATGTATTCAAACAAAAACCACTAATTATTCATATTTGCGAACAAAAGTCTAAATATATAAACAAACATGTTTTGCTGTTTTTGAAAATGCATGAATTATTTTTTTTTACCAAATATTATTTTTGGCTGAACATTTAATCCATTAAAATATACCAATAATGAAATCATTGAAACATTATCAAATCTATTGAAGAATGAAGTCAACATATTTTTTTTTACGTTTTCTGGCATCTTAGATTCCAAATCCACTTTTGAATAAAACAAATAAAACAACAATATCAGCGCAACAAAGAATTAAAACTCAATAATATTTAAAGTTATTATTTCAAATCTTGATACCAACATTGAATAACGGGCACTCATATTGTATTTAATCCACGGATCAGAGTGGAAGCCCAGTCAAAAGTATTCATTACATAAATGGAATTGTTATTTTTTCCCTCTGTATTTCGTTGCTCATTCGGGCGTTATGTTTTGTTCAAAAATGCTTTTTTCGTGTATTTTGGGACCGATGTCGATTTTGTATTTTGTTAAAATAATCAGCGTCATTCATTCTCTTACCATTCTTATTTATTTTGTCTTTTTCACCAAGTATAGTTCTTTCTTAGTCGTCATTAATTATATAATTTAATAATTTGTCATTATTTTCCTACTGTTAGATATAATTAATAATAAGACGACTATAATTAATAAGATTTTATAAAATTTTCATAAACGCAGTAACTGGGTTTTTTTTTATAGTTCTCAGTTGCTGCATTTGTAAAAGATTGATAGGTAGCTGTATTATGTCGACTTGGATGGCGACTAAAATACTGGCTGTTCCATACTGCGTGTTCATATTAAAAAAAAAAACGGTTTGAAAATTCCAAAAAAAGAATCATTTTTCAAGCAGTCAGATTGCATTGATGGTTGCATCGAATCTGTGATTGAACTAGAATAGACGCCACCAACTGCTTGAAAAGTCTTTTTTTTTTCTATCTTTCGAACTGTCTTTTTGCATGTGGGGATTTAAGAAATAAGTCAATATTTTGTTATTTATGAAATTGTGTCTTTACTGTGTAGCAGCTACAGAAAACCATAAACAACGACAGCTCACTTCTGGAACATCCTGTATAGTTTGGCATAGCTTAAAAGGCTAGGCGCTTTTACTTAGCTTTACGAGAACGAGAACTTTTAGCAAAGAGATAAATTGGTGATTACAGATGGTCGTTTAGTAATACCATTCATACATCATACGTTTTATTACTTATGTATATTTAATTAAGAATGTCTTCCACCACTCCGTTCTCTACTAATTACTTTGACAGAACCCTTGAATTGGGATTAAACTTGCTAAGCGAGATTGCATGTGTGGTATGAACATTTAGTTTCTAGTTACTATGACAAAATTAAATGAGAGAGTTAATAATTTTGCTATCAATTTGTTTTGGTTCATATTAGGTACCCTAGAAGTCATTTTTCCACGGCCGGGAAATGGCCTGTCCAGCTTCCCTTTGTCCAGTTGACCCTTTTTCTCGCGCCAACACTAAGAAAGTAAACATGTATACCCATGCAAGTTTTGGCTTTGCTTGAGTATTGCCCACAATAGTTAAAGGAAAAATAAAGTGATTCTGGTGTGTTCCAGCTATTACTTATCGGTGCACAGTGCTCAAATAACCACAAATAAAAAACTCCGCGAAAGCAAAAATAGATTAAAACCGCTATTTTGATGACCAACATTTAAAAAACAGTTACGAACATAAATCAAACAGACTCGATTTATTAAATCGGACATCGCCCAACGCAGCGTAAAAGTTTTAGCGACAAATAATCCATTTTGGAACTAAAATAAACCGTTTTTAGTCTGAAAATGTTCAGTGTCGCCCACTGCTATTGATTGGAATGCACCCACTAGTGCTGTCAAATATCCTCGGCTTCTCTCCGAGGTTTTGCCCCTCACGGGATTCTAAATGCCGCATTTGCAGACATTTAGAATCCCATTGATAGTTGTTCTTGTCGCAAGCTGAATTATTTGGACAGGACGTCTAATCAGATGTCGGAGTAAGTGATTTGGGGTTGTTAGTTCTTAATTTATTGATTTCTTCCAGAATTTGTCATTTTACTTTATAGTTACTATGGCAGCTATTTGATTCCAATTTAACAGCACCGATTTTTTTCATCGTCGATTTTCATTATGATTCTACAAATGTATCTTTCGTTTTGTTTACGACATTTCATTTAAAAATCCGTCATGTGAATGCCACAACCAATCTTTTTTAGAAGTAACTATTTTAGTTAACCAAACCGAAACAAAAAGCTTATAAAAATGAATATTCCCACTGAGAAAATTGAACCCTTAAGTGAATTGAATCAAATACTAGCGCCACTGTCAGTCGAGAAAGACTTTATATTAAAGCTTCCACATATGAAATGAACTCCTCTCACAATGGAATCTGGACATGTGAAAGAATATCACGTTTATGAAGACTCTCAATTGAATATTGGATGCAGTGGAATTATTTAAAAGGAATCTATGAGAGCATTCAATTGAGTTGCGCTAGAAATAAAAGTGAGGGTTGAAATGTGAGCTCAATAGAATACGTATGAATACTTATGATTGCTTCCTTAGACAAGTAACTGGTGTTTTTAGGAAGTATTATGATAACCAATATTACTAAGGTGTATTGCTGCTTTCTAATGTGAGTATTTTTCATAAATGATCGTATTTCAGGTGGAATGCATATCTGAAAGCGTCTGATTTGTCTTTATTTTTAGTACCTGGCAGAGTTTCCTACTAATTCAGTTTTGGGGTCCCACTAGGGACTTAACTAGGGCCATCAATCATCTCACCCAACGTGATGACTACACCGTTCCCCGTTTTTTATGAAATAGCTACTACGAACCTGCACTAAACAAATATGGATTTTTGTTCTTGGAAAATATCAAAGAATTCAATTGGTTAAAATTTTTACACACTTGTCCTAACTGCATTAAATTTTACTTCGGAACCACGGAAAGGAGTGCACATACTATTTGTATCTTTTAAACTAAAACGAGCAAGTTCCTCGAAGATGCGGCCAGTAGGAGTACAAAATAAAACATAACTTCTACCAAATACGGAAAAAACATGGTACCAACTCAAGTACTTACTTAATTTAAGTTGGCAAACTCGTATATATAGCATAGCTTTTACACTGGGAGCGTGGCCGAAAAGAAAAAAGTTCTATTTAGATTACCGGTTGATATCAGAAGAATAATATTTTTGATGTAAACTCACAAATTATGTTTACCCTCTGACGTAAACGTCGAATTATATTAGTTTTGTGGCCTTCTATGTTATCCTCAGATTTTTAATAAAAAGCCTGTGTAACTAAATTGTAATCTGGATCAAGAATCCTATTTATATTTTGTACGTTATAATAATGTTTATTTAGGATATCTGATACTGAAAATTTAAATTAAGGTTTGTGTCGATTATCGTTAGATATTTCTTTAGAAAATTGAGAAGAAACCCGATATGTTTTTAATCAAATTGAGTTGAGTTATGGCTGCCAATTTGCGATCCATTGATTAATCTTAAGAAGTTATTTGATAAGTGGAATAAGGTATAATTTAGAGCTTTACGAGATTAAGTAGGGTCACATATTGCAATTTTTAACATTACTGTGGAAGAATGAAGCAAAATAACTTTATAGACAACACAGCCCGTCTATGCGATTCTCTGGGGCCTTATTGTGACGTCTGAAGCCTTGTACGAGTGTACACTAAGCAAAATTGAATGCGCACCACGTGATGCTCAACATGACCAGCAACGTTGTACAGCAACGCGCGACGTTTCCAGCAGGCGCAATATAATAGTTCCTCGTTGCCGTTCAAAATGATGAACATTCTGTGCATCATGTCGCGCGTCAAAAGTTGCTTAGTGTGTACAAGGCTTGAATGCCACCATGATTCCGTTGTAAAAAAAAGATAGTCCTATGCATTTTGTATAAGCTCCGACTCTCTCTCTCTCTCTTCCCAGAACAGTGGCGTTCACATTATAAACCAAAGTTGCTGTGATTTCAAAATTCAGAGTTATTCCAAGGTTGTTTTTTACTTGAAATGCGTTTGCTCTTGACTCTAGTCTAGGTCAGAGATGACAGAGATAAAGTTGACGATAGAGTGAGCTACCCAGAAGATTGCTGTTAACTTTTGAAGAGATTTAAAGTATCTTACCTAAAGGACACGTATTTGGGCATTTGCTTTGTTTTCTATATTAGTAAATTGAGTTATCATTTGTAACGTATACACCGTTAAATTTTGATAGTTTTAATCCCGTGGAGGGTCGATTCGCTAAAAAAAAAAAAAAAATTAAAAAATAAAGTACTTTTTTTAACTCGAACTTAATTTACGCATGTACGAAATTAATTTCTTTTCTTTCAGCGGGGCGAGTTCAATGACCTGTAGGTAGTTACTACGCAACGACCGACAACTACCTAAAAGGTCATTGACTCGTTTACCTAAAGAAAATAATTTCGTACATGCGTATATGAATTCGAGATTTAAAAAAATGTATTGTATTTTTTATTTTATCTTTATAAATGGACAGTGTTTCATGTACCGTATCGACCCTCCACGGGATTAAAACGATCAAAATTTTACGGTGTATTATAGATGATTCTTCAAGTGACGCGAGGCCTGGTTTACTTTTCAGCCAAAGAGTCAGCATTGCCATTCCACGTGGCAATTTTTTCGGCACTTTTCTTTCTTTTATATTGACAGCGACGTATTTGAATTGTTTGAGGCCCAATGACTTCTTTTTATATTAATTTATTTATTGATGTAAGAATTATCCTACAGACTTGACCACAAACTACAAATTTTTGAAGTAAGTCTCCACTACTATTTTCATATCCTTTTCCCAAGCAACTAACTACCAACAATATTTCCGTTTCAGCTATTTTAAAAGGAAGAACATTATACAGCCTTCCAGTTTCAAGTACCATTGCGTTTGGGAGCGTCACAGCCTTGCCCTCTTGACTCTCAACTCGAACTAAAAGTTTAAACATGGACGCACTTGGACCGGGACTGTTTACTCGGATAGTCTAGTGGTTACAGTTTTAAACGTTAGCGGGTTAGTACATGGTTGTGGTTTCAGTAAAATTGTGTGTTGCGAATTTTTTATTGGTTTTGTAGTCGATTGGTGTAGAAAAAATCTTTTAGTTGAATAGTCATTTAAAAATAAACTGCCTACAAAAACGCTTAAATACTGATTTGCTAATTCTATATTCGATTTTAAAAAATCAAAACGTTGATTTATTTATGAATTTGAACTAAGAATCTCCTAAACAATATTTAAACTTATAAAATGGTTTGATTTTTACGTATCAATATCTTCTAACAAATAACTACTCTGCCAGCGGCCATTGAACCCAAAGTCGACACACATCATGTCTGTGAAACGCTACCTTATTTAATTTGACTCCGTATAATATTATCGAATAAGACGAGACGAACTCGACTTCTACCCAAAGTAAAGGTGGCTATAGAATAGAGTAAATTCTTAAAAGAATCGAATCAATATTTAAAATTCTCCCGTTACTAACAGACAACACACAGCCGAAATTACTGGTCATAGAAAGCTGAGATTTGGCATGTAGGTTCCTTGGAGAATGTAGAGGAGCACTAAGATAGGATGTCCCGAAATTCTTACGGGAACGCGAAAAAACGGGATATGCGTGTATGAAGTCGCGGGCAAAAGCTAGTGTTTAATTTTTATTTTGTCATTTACACAAAAAAAATATTAACAAAAACTGCGTAAGCTGTGGTGAGATATTTGTCGTGTTATAAAACAAAATAAGCGAATAAATTGAGAATATTACTCGCTTAAACATATTTCAAAAGTAGATGAGTTACCAGATCTTTTATCTCTTTCCATCTTCTCGGAAGCTATTGCGGAATTCTCAAGACCAATCTTAACAACAGAATATTCAGCCGACGAAAATTGACTGACTAAACAGTTTGTTCAAAATATTATTTCTTAATTGGTCTTCTCCATGAACCCAAGCAATTCGAAACCGACTAGGAAGTTCAAGTTTAATCAAGAGGACGATTTAACAAAGGCAATTTGATAATCAAATTCCGAAGCGGACTCACCAAATCAAATCATATATTTAAATTAAGCAAATTCTTGTTCACAAATTGAGTTATAGTTCAAGGCAATCATAAAACTTAGGGAGGATGAAATTTTTGAACTCTGTGAAAAATTTACTGGAATACCTGAGTCGAATAGGATGAGATCGAGTCTTTGGTTTCAAAGGTAAGAATCTCATAAGAAGCACTAAATAAAGGTAGAGGCAAGTAGGATTACAAAATAATTAAAAAAAGTTACCTATCGAGCATGTTATATATAATTTTGGCTAGAGATTCATTAAAATTACGTACTGTTATGAAAAATACTTACTCCACTATTTGTGAGACCATAAATCTGAATATAGTTGACCGTCATTCGTTTCTTCGTGTAAAGTGCGGTTTGGTCATTGATATATAAAAAACCCAAGATGCACAGTCTCGAACAAATGCAACACTCGAAACTGTCGTCAAAAACTGACATGTATCAAGTGTCATGTGTGAGTTGTGTGTAGTTATACTATAAACAATTTTTCTTGCAAATTCAACCTTACACGGATCGCTTAAAGTTGTTTTAACAAAGCAGTGCAGTATGACGAGAGATGCGCAATTTTTTTGCAAATTCAACCTTACACGGATCGCTTAAAGTTGTTTTTACAATGCAGTGCAGTATGGCGAGCGATGCGAGACTGTTTGAAACTAGCGCACAATTACACATTGTGCGCTTCTTTTTTTTTATTTGTGATGGGTTTGCGATTGTTTTGTGCGGACATTTTTGAGATGCTGAGTGTGTATCTTGGGTTTTTCTATATATCAATGGGCTTGGTAGAAAGATATTACATGTCTTCATTTTTGTTTATTCCAAAGGTTTACTTATTTACTTTACTATAATAACCAGCACGAGTCGTGAGAACACTCTCCATTGGTCGGTGTGATGACGACAGCTCTGACGCTTCACGTTATTGGTTCGTCAGTCAATGCTCATCGACGATTGCGCTTGCTATTTTCGTTCGCCCACCGTACATTGGCGAGATCACCCTGCAGCTATTCATCCGTGCTCACAACTCGTGCGGGCTACTATTCCCTCCTGTAGTGCTATTCTGTAACAGCATTTTTGTATCTCGAGAGCGGAATAAGAGGTGAGTACAAATTAAGACCTTTATGTTGTGTGCAATAAAGCTCACTTTGTGAGTTTTGTCACTCAGGTGAACTTGACATCGAAATAGTTATTTACAGAATAGACTAGCTGATCGTCATTCTTATCTGAAATGCAGCTACTAACATGATGTATATAGAAAAGCCCTTGTACACAAACTGCAAAAAGAACATTATTTTTAACGATATCCGTCCCGCTTACTTCCGCAACTTGCCCTCACCTTGTTCACAAGTATAAGAGGTTATGTTCACTATAACGTTATTTTAATATTAGGTTTATGTTGAATGATTTTATTTCTTTATTTAAACTTTATGTATATCTAACGTCCAATCTGTTTGGTATTTTATCCCCGTTTAAAATATTTTTTTCGATGAAAAATAATATTATTAAAATAATATAATAAGTTGTACATAAATTGTCTGTTTATAAATGAAACAAAGCCTTTAGGTTCGGTTTAGGGGGTAAAAAGGAAAAGTAGTGAAATACAAGGCAATTGATTTATCAAATCAGCTAAGGTTAAGTAAGGCGGATTTCAAAATTGTTACTGAAATAATAAGCGGCATTAGGTAACCTTGGCAAGCTAGTTATGTTTACGTAAGTATTACTAAAGTTAAAGTCATTATAAATTAGCGACTCTACTTTCAAGTATTAACCTGCTACTGATACTAGCTCTTTGACATAGTAACCCAAATTCATTGATCCAGAAGCTCTAAACAAGTGAGATTCGGTTAGCGGTAGCGTAGCGAATGCGATTGTTGAAACGTCAAAAATTTATGGGATTGACAAACAATATCGAAATGTCAAGTGGTCCAATCCCTTGTACCTTGTCATTTCGACAATCGCATTCGCTGGCAGAATAACGCTTGTCTTGAGCATCAAATAGACGTTCAAAAATTGACTTTTTTATAAAAAGTTCGACTATCTATAGAAATTAAAAAAAAAACTCGACCTTAAATAAAAATATGAAAATGTTAATTTCAGTCTATAACGAAGTAGCTTCGTTAGTCCACCGGCCTAGTAAAAAATTCTAATTATTATTTACTAAGAAAATTGACCTGAAATATAAGCGTGGACCATAAGGCCGGGTTAATGGAAGTCTGACATAACCTTTTCAACTATTCAATTACAGATTGTTTTGAGTTTGGAGTGACTTAGTCTGTGATTTACAGCCAAGAGTTGTCAAGAGCCGAGTTCTGCCGAAATTCCACGATTCCGTTATGAAGATGATTTGACTGGTACACATAGGAATAGTTACCTACTTGTTTAACAATGATTTTGGTATGGAAATTGTCATTGTTTAAGTATAAATAAATACTGTTTAAACTCAAAACAGCTAGAAGAACTGAAATAAGAAAACTGACCAAGTGCGGGTCGGACTCGCGTGCAAAGGATTCCGAACGAATTTTTTTTTAATACGTTTCTTTAACATTACAGACTTCTTATAGATTTTTCTGCTATATATAGGTAAAAATCTATTAACTTCATTTTTTTCAAAATTTTAGGCCCAGTAGTTTCGGAGACAAGGGGGTAATAGTCATTTTTCGTCTTATTTCGTGAAATACTTCAAAACCATTTATTTTAAAATTATGAAAAAAATATAATTAAAACCCTCATAGTAAGCCCTTTTATTTGATATGTCACACGATATTGTTCAAAAAACTTTTTTATTTTAATTTTCTAGGTTGACCCCCAAAAGCGACCCCCATACTAAAAATTTAATAATTTACGTAATTCTTTCGTGTTTGGGTCATAAAAGTCCATATGTATGCTAAATTTCAACATAATTGGTCCAGTGGAACCGGAGAAAACTGGCTGTGACAGACGGACAGACAGACAGACAGATACCCGAGTTATCCTATAAGGGTTCCGTTTTTTTTTCGGAACCCTAAAACACTATTACTTCTCATAACATAACTGAGCAGGCAAAAAATCGTAATGAAAAAACTGTCAATTAAAACAAAGAAGCCGTTCGAATTTTGGGGCATCATCACAATATGATGATGCCCCAAAATTCAGTCAGTCATATAAAGTAAACATACCTACCTACGCGTGTTATTGACATTCGTCATCATATCGATTCGATGAACTTGAACGCGTCACCGAAAGCTCAAAATGGCGACTGCTATAAAAATTGTTACTGACATTCCCAACCAATATAATTATTTATGGATGAAGTACTTTATGAAGCAATTTATAGTGATATTTTACACCCTTTTATAATGTCACTTGAGATTTTCCACAACATTATAATGAATATTCAGCGTAAGGTAAGAGATCATTGACCTCGACCTCGCTTGTACTCGATGAGACTGACTCGAGATGGCAACTATATATCAGTAGACGAAATCAGTAGGAGTTTTCAGGTTGCTATAATTCTATTTGGTTATTTTTTTTAACATGATATTTTTATCGCTATTCGAATTCAATCATTTGTTAAAAAAGCTGTAATATTTTGCAGGCAAGCTATAAATGTCAGCTCTATTAAATCAAACTCACCTACGGAATGACCAAAACAACTGCGTCGATTTATGATATTAAATGTACCTACGTGACAAAATATTCAGCTGAAAAATAAAAATGGCGGTGCTAAATTATTTGCCCGTTTTTTTTACGGCCCCCGAATGATGGTTATGGATCATTTTTTTTGTGCCAAATTGGGTCAGTCGGTGGTACCAAGAGTACTTTACCAACTTGCTAGTGTGTTTTCTCCAAAGTCATGTTATTCATCTGCCAGAGATAAAAATTCAGAGAAATCTTCTCCTCGTCATTCCCTCACCAATTTGACTTAGTTTATTGTAATATCATTCATTGAGTTTTGTTAAATCCTAGAAATTACAACTTGATAAGATGAGGAATCAGGTATTGGTGTCTTACGGACAATATAGCAAACTGAAATTAAAATAAGGACAATAAAAGGGATAGAACCTTTGTGACTTAGCTGAGAACTATTTTTTGAATTTGGGGGCATGGAAGTGCCAAGACGAGCAAAAAAAACAGGCACGGCCATACCATTCTTTTCTCGAATCTAATGCTTAAATATTATAAGCACGTGATTAAAAAAACATTGCAAAGATAACATTACAGCATTATTATTACGCATTATTTTTTTTTCAACATTATAGCACTTTTAATGATTTTCATTATTCTCAATGGCGACCTAACCTCTAAATATCTCAGCAACGTGATACTTTGGGAGAAACATGGTGATGAGATATAAATAACAAAATGGCGGCTGGGGCCTATGCCAGCTCCCATAGAAAAATGTTTGAACGCTTTTGACTTAAGATATTCCAATTCTCCAATTCCTTAAAAACTTAGCAATCGGCTTAGAAGATGGTAGACCAAGCCAAATAATTCACTGTTGTTTTTGTCCACGCTGGGATGACAATCTGCTATGATTTGTGAACTACAACCAAGATTTACGATCACAAAATGTAATTGGTTTTAGTTCGTAGCGGTTATAGGCAGCTAGTGTCAAAAACAGTCTGTTGTGAAGTTTGTTTTACGAGTATTTCTTGGTAGCCTATTTATTTGTAATCTTCAATCGAATCCTTGAACAACCTTAATCGGCTACCGAAATTTTCGTTGGAACTACTGTATATTGCGCTGTTATTTTTTAGCACATAGGGTTATTCAGTCATTCAGTTCAAAGGCTATTAGTTTTATTTTACTGATTCTGTCTAAATACCGAAATTATTGTTTCAGAATACATAAGGCGTCCCCCCTTCTGTTCTAACTTCATCTTCCCACCAAAATGCTGCCGAAATTTTCGTTGTAGCTACTGTATATTGCGCTGTGATTTTTTAGCACATAGGGTTATTTAGTCAATCAGTTCAAAGCTATTAGTTTTATTTTACTGCTTCTATCCAACACTAAAATATATTTCTTCCAGAAGATATAAGGTGTCCCCCATTTCTGTTCCAACTTCATCTGCTGATCAAAATCAACAGCACATCAACTTTATTACTCTTGAGTAAGCAGTGTAACCAAATGCAGCTGCTATCAGTATTATGCATGAAAACGACTGCGTAACGGACTTCCATACCCTAGTTACTGCCATAGTTTTCCGCTTTGGTTGTCAATTTTTTGAGCCTATACATCCTGTCTAAATCAAGCTAAAAAGCACTACTGCTACATTATTTTTGTGCCATAATCTTCTATGCAATTAATTTTATAACACTTTACGAGCACAAATGTATATAGGCATTCTTTTCTAATCAACCTATTTCACCTTTTTTTTTAAGGATGGGAAATCATCAAATGACTCCTCCCGCTCTGGGCGGAGCAGAAGGGAGTGTCAGACTCTTACTGACTAAAACCCATCCGTGTTCCTCTTAGTGTCCTTTGCGTTCCAAGGCTGCGGTGACTCTTTCGAACAAATTCTGCAACCCTGGCAAACTATTCCACCTACCACAATAGGTGGGATATTGAGTATAAAAAAGGCGATTAATAGTCGCAGATTCCTTTGTACCATTTAACTGCTTTCATCATTCTACCAGAATACACCAGAACCATCTCAAGTAACTGTTCCTGCAACATTAATTCTCCATAACCAAAATCAGTTGAGCCGCCGCACTTAAGTGCAAGAATTACTTTTAAAACTCTTGCCATAAAGATCCTTATGCGTTCTTACCAAATTCAATTCCAAATAGATTGGTAGCGTTTATTTTTATCAATATAGCCCCGTTGGGCCACAACACAAATCTGTGGCTTCTCTTTACGGGCCCCTTTTATTGTTATGGAAAGCTATTTTGAAACTTTATTGTGTTGTAACTAAATGTTGGTTTGTGGGTGTACTAACGAGTAGTATTCTTTAACGTGTACGCATCGTTTTGTCGTAAATATAACATAGTTTTCTTATCACTAGCTGGTGTTTTGTTTAGTTCTGGATCAATAGGCAAGATGCAAATACAGAATTTATGAGAATGTTGTTAATAAAATGATAAAAATGTATAAAATTGTAACGTTTTTATTTTAGTTAATATCGATTTTTAACAAAAATAATGAATTAAAGTAAAGAGAAGCGGAATATATTTAAAAACAACAATCAGCGTTTAGTGACGTCACTGCTGTTATGACAACGAACAGGCAACCTTATGTCTTTGAGTTAGGACAGTTTTTCATCGTCCATTTTCGTGCGAAAATTTAAACTGTCGGTTTAAAAACGCAATTTTGGCAATAAATTAAAGCGTTTTTATTTCTTATTTATGTTGTAATCTATTTTAGATGGAATTCTTTAAAATTAAAACAAAACTGGAAATATTGCACGTTCCCTATTGTTTTTGACGAAATGTTCCAGTTTCCGTAAATCATCATCTTTTTGGGAACCTCTGCTGGATATGCCTTCTCGTTCTTCTACCATACCTGCCCGTAACGCGTCTTCGACGTGCGTCTCTTTTATCTAGGGGTTTTCCGCGACTTTGACGCTAAAGATATCGTCAAACCCAATGCACTTTTTGTCAATGTCACCATTTGGTCAAAGTTTTGACCTCCATTGCCCATCATGCATGTATAGACTATAATTCTAATTCCCGCTTCATCTTCTTTATCGTCCACAAAGTTTTGATCTACATTTTTCAATGCTTGTTTCATTTGTTACTAAGAACCCAACACTAACATCGCGAAAAAAAAAAACAAATGTACAACTCGACAAAATGTACTGAACAGCTGAATATTTTTTTGTGTTTTCTGGGTTGCGTTTCCATAGAAAAAGTTGTTCATGATGATAAGTTCAATGACCCCTTAACAGGTATTGCGTTAATTCTGTTACACGTTGTTTAAAAAGCACAGGACAAAAAAGCATCTATTACCGAAGATAACTTCTTCTACATTGCGGATACTCCTCAGATACCAAGTCATTCTTCAAATGACGCTCATCATACTTACTTTTTACTTATACTACTTAATTACTTTCTTTTTTTTTTTACTGTTGTTAGGCACGCGTTTGACCACTATCTCACCTGATGGTAAGCGATGATGCGGTCGAAGATTGAGCACGCTTGCCTAGAAGTAAACTATTCACTCTTGACTTAAAGACTCCCAGGTTGTAGCTATCAGGAAACATAGACTCCGATATTTTTCTCACAATTTTTATCTTGAGTATTAAATTAGTACGATCCCACTATTCCTACCTACCCCTTAATGGATCACGTACATCGAACATTAAGGGTGATAGTCAGACCGAAGCGTTCGTTACTCCTGAACTTTTTACCGAGTCTCCCCAGTTCGAAGTTTTTGTCAAAGCTTAATGTGGGGCTGGAATTATTTATAGCAGTTATGTTTCTGAAAAGGAGAATAGTTAACTAGCTTTGCTCTGCAGATCTTTAGGGAAAAGATTTTTTACATTTTCTAGGAATTGTTCTTGTAATGCTTTTGTAACATAACCGAAATAGGTAAAACAGATGAGCTATTAAAACGAACTGTGGCTGCGTTGGCGCGGCCTCCCACAAGGTGGACCGATGACCTGGTGAGGGTCGCCGGTAGCCGATGGATGTGAGACGCACAGGACCGGTGGTTGTGGCGTAGTTGTGAGACCTATATTCAGCAGTGGATGCCTTTCGGCTGATATGATGATGATGATACACAGGAAATCTTGTTCATAAAAGCGTACAAATTCAAGTCGTATAATTGAAAAACTGTGAATGAAAAAAAAAACCGGGCAAATGCAAGTCGGACTCTCACACGAAGAGTTCCGTACAAATAAACGAAAAAACAAAACACATTTTTAGTATGGGAGCCCCTTTAGTTTTATATTTTATTTTATTTTTATTACTTGTTATAGCTGCAATAGAAATACACACTGAGTGAAAATTTCAACATCTATCTGTTACGGTTCTTGAGATACAGCCCGCTGACAGACAGACGAACGTGCAGACCGACGAACGGACGGCCAGCGGAGGCGTAGTTTCCCTTCAGGTACGGAACCCTAGAATACGAAATTAGTGTGTTTGTAAGTTCACAACTGCGATGAGAATGACAACGCTTCATAAAAATTGCCCCTCTGATCGTATGAAACACGATACAATAATTGAAACGAATGAAGCTAAACAAAATTTTATAACACTACTGTTATTTGTTGTGTTGTTTGTTCTTATCAGTGCTTATTAACATAGTCGTAAGTTCTACTAACAGTTTTTGAGTCACGGATATTCGAATAAAGAGACGGCTGTGCTTGTAGTCTCTTTGAGAGATCGAATCCACAACGAAGTAATCCGACAGAGAACCAAAGTTATCGATACGGGTCACAAAATAAGCAAGCTGAAGTGGCATTGGGCTGGCCATATTACCCATAGAACTGATGACCGTTGGGGTAATGAGTTCTTGAGTGGAGACCGCGAATCGGCAAACGTACTGTAGGACGCCTTCAGGATAGGTGGTGCGACAATCTTCGTAGGGTGGCTGGTAGCAGCTGGATGAGACTTGCCGGAGATCGAGCCAAATAGTGTGCACTTGGAGATGCCTATGTCCAGCAGTGGACTGTTATAGGCTCATGATGATGAATAAACTTGATCTTCTAAATAAGTGCATTCGATTTGTCTTCAACCTCCGTAAGTATGATCACGTGTCCGCGCATCGATCACTGTTAAAATGGTTACCCATCCGTCAGTGCAGAGCGCTGAGGGCCTTGACTAGCTTGTTATCTTTTCTTAATAATCCTTCTTCTCCCTCGTATTTTACTTCACAAATTCATTTCCTTTGCTCTGCCCACAGTAAAAATCTTCACTCAACCAATAATCTTCTTCTACGATGTCCCTCACACCGCTCTGCGTTTATCTACTCTTCTTTCTTTGTCCAGGCGACCTTTCTTTGGAATGCGCTCCCTCTGAACATCAGGACGGCAACCAGTCGGCTGTCCTTTAAGGTGAAGGCACGTGAGCACATTTGCAAGAAGTTGATAGAATCATCACAGCGTTAATTCGTTGGTTTCGTTCTCTCTTAATAACGTTGTGTATTTTATTTATGTGTATGTATGTATCTATGTATTTATGGTTGTATTTTTTTCTGTGTCTGTTTTTTCTTTCCTATAATTTGCACCTGCCACTGCACCACCCTAAGGTCGACTGGTAGAAAATGCCTAAGGCATTAAGTCCGCCTTTGTACAGTGTTTTTTTACTTGTGCATAAAGTTTTAATAAATAAATAAATAATAAAGAGAAATTCCATTTTGTAAAACTTAGTGCTTGACTTTATCCCAAAACTGACCTATCATAATTAGGTTGTGGATTTCTCTTATAATGTACAGTCAACAAAGTTATTTGGTATGCAGACACACTGGCACAGGCACCGAACTTGCAACTACATTTAAACAATGTTTTGAGTGTGCTGAGAAGATAGTACATAACATTCGCAAGAATGTCATAAGCTTAAAAAGTTATAATGCAAACATCAATCAATCTCTTCAAAGTTAGAGTGAACAGGCTCTTTCTGGGTATGCTCGCTACATCGTAGACTTTGTCTCTGTCTTCTCTAACCTAGACTAGAGTCAAGAGCAAACCCATCAAAAAAAAAAAAAAAAACTATTTATTTTTTTGCGTGATTGACTGACTGAGTGACTGACAGACAACGCACAGCCGAAACTACTCGTTGGCGTGTAGGTTCCTTAGGGAGTGTAGGGGAGCACTAAGAAAGGATTTCTCGAAATTCCTACGGGAACAGAAAAAACGGTATATGCGCGTACGAGCGGGCAAACGCATATATATAAATATTGTCAGAGCGTTAGAAAAATTTAAGTTTTTACCAAATAGCTTTGTTAACTGCACATTTTTTTTATTTGTGATGGGTTTGCTAGTCTAGATCAGAGATGACCGAGACAAAGTCTACGATGGAGCGAGCTTACCCAGAAGGAGCCTGTTCACTCTAACTTTGAAGAGATTAGGGTTCTAAGCGTTTAGAAACACGGACGCAGGCAGAGAGTTCCACTCCTTTGCTGTTCGCATTATAAAAGAAGTTTGGAAACACTTAGTGCGAATTGGTAGAATAGCAACAAGGTAGGGATGGTAAGATGTAGTGCGTCTGGATGTCCGATGTTAGAAGGGGGGAAGGATGAGGTCGTGGAGTTCTTGGGTACACTCACCCAAGTACAATCTGTAGAAGACCGACAAGCAGGTAACCATACGGCGATGATGTAGATATATCATAAATATATTACATGTAGATATATCTGAAGAGACTCAATTACAGTCAAAGGATTCCGGTATTCCGGGCTAGAAACGTTCCCAAGGAAGACTATTAGATATTCTGATTAGATAATCCTGAGTGAAATTAAATATATTGTGTGCTACGTGCGGCTTTCTAAGTACAAAGCCGGGTGAACGCTAAAAGATGAACGCTTGGTTAAGTTTTGGGATAGAAAGGGATTTGATAAAGAAGAAAAATCTGAAAAGCATTAGGTATTTTAAATAGGCCAAGAACGATACACTCCTCCGTGCTCTGGAAAGCACGTTAAGGCTTGTATACATGCCAATGACCTTGTGCATATAAACGGAGCTAACTACTCCTCTACGCGCCACTCCGCTACCAGCCTTTTTAATTTATTATAAAAAATCACATAAATTTTAAAAAAGTAACAAAACCAAGTTATTTTCGTTTGTAATGCAAAGCAGTAGATATATTTTTTTAGACTTTTGTTAAAAAATGAAGGAGTAAAATGGTTTCATCTAAACGATTTGGAAGTGATTTGGTGATATTTTTTCTTATTATGTGATACCGATACACAAATTCTGACTAAACTAAATTACGTATCATATTATGTAGATTATTACCTATTTTTTCAGATGTGTTTTCTCAGCAGATGCTGACGAAAAGTTGCTTCATCTGCACGCTGTTTTTAAGCATTTCTCTAGAGAGCAGCCTTAAGTTACGATACATACACAGCTAACTATATACATTTCGCCTTTGAAAAATCAAAGTGCTAAAATTTGCTAGACTTCTAAAACTCCAAATCCTAATTGAGTTCTACTCATTGTCAACATTGGAAGGTTGTCAGTCAACGCGAATAATAGAGAAAGAGCCAGAAGATTAGATTTACGAGTTACATGTCCAATGCTCCAGAGAGCTGAATGGTAGGCTGCTCGGCTATTGACGTTTGGAAATAATAGAGAAAGAGCGAGAAGATTAGATTTACGAGTTACATGTCCAATGCTCCAGAGAGCTGAAGGGTAGGCTGCTCGGCTATTGACGTTTGGAAATAATAGAGAAAGAGCGAGAAGATTAGATTTACTAGTTACATGTCCAATGCTCCAGAGAGCTGAAGGGTAGGCTGCTCGGCTATTGACGTTTGGAAATAATAGAGAAAGAGCGAGAAGATTAGATTTACGAGTTACATGTCCAATGCTCCAGAGAGCTGAATGGTAGGCTGCTCGGCTATTGACGTTTGGAAATAATAGAGAAAGAGCGAGAAGATTAGATTTACGAGTTACATGTCCAATGCTCCAGAGAGCTGAATGGTAGGCTGCTCGGCTATTGACGTTTGGAAATAATAGAGAAAGAGCGAGAAGATTAGATTTACGAGTTACATGTCCAATGCTCCAGAGAGCTGAAGGGTAGGCTGCTCGGCTATTGACGTTTGGAAAAAATAGAGAAAGAGCGAGAAGATTAGATTTACGAGTTACATGTCCAATGCTCCAGAGAGCTGAATGGTAGGCTGCTCGGCTATTGACGTTTGGAAATAATAGAGAAAGAGCGAGAAGATTAGATTTACGAGTTACATGTCCAATGCTCCAGAGAGCTGAAGGGTAGGCTGCTCGGCTATTGACGTTTGGAAATAATAGAGAAAGAGCGAGAAGATTAGATTTACGAGTTACATGTCCAATGCTCCAGAGAGCTGAATGGTAGGCTGCTCGGCTATTGACGTTTGGAAATAATAGAGAAAGAGCGAGAAGATTAGATTTACGAGTTACATGTCCAATGCTCCAGAGAGCTGAATGGTAGGCTGCTCGGCTATTGACGTTTGGAAATAATAGAGAAAGAGCTAGAAGATTAGATTTACGAGTTACATGTCCAATGCTCCAGAGAGCTGAATGGTAGGCTGCTCGGCTATTGACGTTTGGAAATAAACTTTTATAAATCTTCTCTAGGCATTTTTGGGATGGATTTTGAACGAGTATCTACCTACAATACGTTGCTCAATTAAGGTAACCATAAATGAAGCTAACTATGATAATAATGTTAATATTATTTTTATGATACTGCAAAATACCTACTATAAAAACTGGCGAACACTTTCCACGCGAGTCCAACTCGCACAGTTGGACTCGCGTGGAAAGGGTTCCGGACCAATTTATTTTTATAACAAGCTATTTTAACACTACAACTACTAATTAAACAAGCCGTATTCCGTATTGTACAAGCCGCTAATTGTACAACAATTGTACAATGAATTGCTATTGAACTACTTAAGAGGGTTGAAGTACATGAATCCCACAGGTTGCTTTTGAACACCCGCTTCTTATGCCTTCTTTCCTACCTAATCGCATTTTTAGGGTGCCGTAACCAAAGGGTAACCAACGGAACCCTATTACTAAGCCTCCACTGTCCGTCTGTCCGACCGTCCGTCCGTCTGTCCGTCCATCTGTCAGCGGGCTATATCTAAAGAACCGTAATAGGTAGACAGTTAAAAATTTCACAGAGCGTTTATTTCTGTTGCCGCTATAACAACAAATAAAAAATTTAAGGGAATATACAAGAAACTCGTTTTAATCGTGTTATGGTACGGAACCCTTCGTGTGAGAGTCCGACTCGGACTAAGCCGTGTTTTTGTCCTCCTTATTGCACCTACCACTTTTTGTCTCTTCATCACCCAAAGGTCGACCAGTCCATCTCTTTACGTATTTGTGCGTAAAGTGTTAAATCCAAATATCTAAAATTCTTCCGTCTGAGTGACTGACAGACAACACACAGCGGAAACTAGTAGTCGTAGAAAGCTGAATTTTGGCATGTAGGTTCCTTGGGGAGTGTAGAGGAGAATTAAGAGGAATTTCGAAATTCCAACGGGGAAAAAACGGGATATGCGCGTACGAAATCGTAAGCGAAAGCTAGTTAGTAAATAAGTTGTATTAGAATTTACCTTTCGTAACGTAAGCATAAAACTCCATACTAAAAACTCATCACAGAATTTTAAAGTATAAATCCTCAAAAATACCGCCATCGTCAGCAAAAATGATAAAAAAACCTCGCAGAAATTCTCGCTCATAACCGTGAAAAAATCGTTGTCCTACGCAGGTAAGGATAATCAAATATCTGGGCGAACAGACCCGTATATCAAAGGCCTCAGTGGGGTGCTTACGTGAAAACCGGGTTGGAATAACTTAGGACCCTAAGGCTGTTACTTTAGGACGCTAGAAAAACCGGATCGTCTGCTGAAATTGTGTAAGTCAACTACAGAAAATTATGAGTGTTAGGTGTTATTAAGTTGGTGCTTTTAGAGGTCAATGTTCGGGTGAGATGGTGTGAAAATGTCTGGGTAGGAGTAGTATCTTAATGTGATTGTTTTTTTAGGGTTCCGAACATACGCAAAAAACGGAGCCCTTATAGGATCACTCGAGTGTCTGTCTGTCTGTCCGTCTGTCACAGCCAGTTTTCTCCGGATCTACTGAACCGATTCTGTTTAAATTTGGTATGCATAAGGATTTCTGTAACCCAAATACGGACACGTTACGTAAATTATTAAATTTCGAGTATGGGGGTCACTTTTGGGGTCAAACTAGAAAAATAAAACACAAACATTTTCAAACTGCATCGTGTGACATATCAAATGAAAGGGCTTACTGTGAAACCCTCACGGTAAGCCCTTTCATTTGATATGTCACACAACACATTGTTATATTTTGTTCATAATTTTAAAATAAATAGTTTTGAAGTTATTTTAGAAATTAGACTATAAAAGACCATTCCCCCCTTATCTCCGAAACTACTGAGCCTAAAATTACATAAGAAGTCTACAGTGTTAAAATAACATGTTAAAAAAAAAAATTGGTTCGGAATCCTTTGCACGCGAGTCCAACTCGCACTTGGCCAGTTTTTTTTTTAATAGCTTACGATTCGGTCGGTATCTTTACAGACGTAATTTCATCTCAAGTTTTTATGTTGTGCTTTCACACCTAAACTTCTTAGCCGACATTAATGAATTTTGGTACTGAGACCTTGGAGACGGTACCAAGCTACATTTTTTTGCGGAAATCACCATTAATGCGAGCGAAGTTGCAGGAAACATCTAATACTACAGAGTGACTGAGTGAGGGACTGACAGACAACGCACAGCCAAAACAGCTGGTTGTAGACAGCTGAAATTTGGCATGAAGGTTCCTTGGGGAGTGTAGGCGAGCAACTCTGAGAGGACTTTCCGAAATTCTTACGGGAACGGGAAAAAACGGGAAATGCGTAAACGAAGCCGTGGGTATAAGCTAGTAATACTTATTAATGTATTTCCTTACTTTTAACTTGTATTTAAGCAATTTCGAAAAAGCAGAATTTATGAATTTTGACACTCCTGAAAAATATGAAAGCATTTCTCTTTTACCGAGTCTTTGAAGCTGATCATTGTTGAGGCTTGAGTTGAAACTGTCAGTATCAGTTTTCACAAATCTAGCTAAAAACGAAGTCCAGGCGAAAGGTGGATCCTGGCTGAATGCCAGATCTGAAGGAAAAATGTTGGGAACTTGGAAATATTCTTACTCGCATTTAACATGAAACAAAACGGTAGAAATAAAATAGGCTTACTAAAATTGAGATTGGGTAATACATTTAGGGAGGGACCTATTTTTTGTTGCTATTTATTCGGTCCAGTTCGGGCGAGATGTTTTATGGCCTTATCTGTGTTTCTGTGTGAAAAAAACTAGGCAAATTATTACGATGTATCTTTCATGAACAGACTCATTGCATATTATAAGATTTTATCAAATAGAGCGAGAAGACCACTTAGTAGCTAGTACATTGTAACTTAATAACAAAGATCCAAGTTTCGCCTATATTTCACAAAAAAATGTTCTCGAGAAACTAAAGCCCAAATTCAGCAATCTCCAGAAAATAAAGAACAATTTATCAAACGAATGTTTTTTACGAATTTCCCTTGCGACTAATTTGAGAATAACTCAAGGCCCTTAAGTCAATTAAATTGGATTTTTAATGGCTATTACCTTACCTATGTCAAACGATTTTTTCTCCATTCAACATTTCCTTGGCATAATTGAAATTTCATTGGATCCATTTTACCTGAGAACGGTCAAAGTTTGAAGATAGCGGTATGAATAACTTTGGCATGCATAAATTCTCTCTCTTGAGAAACAGACCGATGACAGACAGACATACAGACGGACAACAGAGGCTTAGTTATAGGGTTCCGTTGGTTAACCATCGGGTTGCGGAATTTGTTCGAAAGAGTCACCGCGGGCCTGGAACACAAAGGGCATTAGGAGGAACACAGATGGGTAAAAGTCAGTAAGAGTCTGACACCCGCCGCCGTCCTGCTTCACCCAGAGTGGGAGGAGCCATTTGATGATTTCCCATACTTTTAAAAAACGACATGAGTCTTGCTGAGGGATATGGTGTTACCTTGTTTTCTGAGTCTGTTGAGGAATGAGAAAAAGTAAAAAAAAAATTAACAACGACTTCATTGGATGATTGTACACTTATTAGTTTCCATAATATTACTAAATAGAGCTACTTACTTCAATCCTTTTGTTGTAATACAGATCATTAATTTCTCTTAGGCCAAAGTTTGCGAAGCTTATGTTATCTTTTTGTTTTCCTTTGGGGCTTTAAGATGGATCAACAGGATTAAGCTTTAGTGTATAAGAAATGTTGTGTTCAACGATCGTAAAATTTTAAATCACGCAGAAAATTAAATCGTTCGGTCATGTTTCATTGTTTTTAGCTTTCTCGCACATTCGGAAAACAAATTTTATGGATGATAAACCCATAGAAAAATTTATATAACGTGTAACATACCTTTTAAAAGGTCATTGTACTTATCATTGTTAACAACTTCACTATGGGACCAACACTGTAATCGCGAAAAAAAAAATCAACTGCTCCATTATATTTATGTGCGTATATCTTGACAAAATGAACTGAACAGCTGATTTTTTTTCGCGATTTCGTTTCTTATTCAAAGTTGTTCATAATGATGGGTACAATGACCCCTTAAGATGTATTGCATTTATTCTTTTGCACGTTTTATAAAAAATGATTGTCACTTTGTTTAATTGAGAAATTTATCACTGCACTGTTTTTCACATCTCTTTCATAAGGTCATACAAATGTGACTTGATATAGTCATAGATATAGTGAATTTTGTGGGTTCTCTCTTATGTCACATAGATGTCGTTCTTTCCCGTTGTGTCTGTCTGTGGGAAGCCTAAAGCCCCTTCCTCTTACCAGCACAAATACGTGTTATGCGTACGACATACAATCGTACACCCGATAGCTACCTGCACCCATGTAAAACTGGGATTATCCAGTGAAACTCACTGGCACAGTGCGAGCACCTTAATACTCTGGGAGTCGTTTGCAAATAAAATTGCAGCATGCTTTGAATTTGGAGTAAGCTTTAAACAAAGAATGTTAAGAAGTGTGTACAATTTGCATTGTTTAACTTTTGTGTTTTTTTTTTTCGTGCTACATTTCCCAGTGTTAACCCATTTTTGTTTCTAGATAAAAGCTCTGTTTTATAACAAAGTTCTTATGGCTCGATATTGAATAAAAAAACACTGGCCAAGTGCGAGTCGGACTCGCGTGCAAAGGGTTCCGAACGAATTTCATTTTTTTTAACATGATATTTTAAAACTATAGACTTCTTATAGGTTTTCCTGTAATCTATAGGTAAAGACCTATTATCTCCATTTATTTTTCAAAATTTTAGTCTCAGTAGTTTCGGTGATAATGGGGGGGGGGGGGGGGGCGTGTCATTTTTCGTCTAATTTCTTGAATAACTTCAAAACCATTTATTTTAAAATTATGAAAATATACAATTAAAACCCCCATAGTAAGCCCTTTCATTTGATATGTCACTCGATCTTGTTAAAAACCTTTTTTTTAAATTTTCTAGTTTGACCTCCAAAAGTGACCGCCATACTAAAAATTGACTAATTTACGTAAAGCCCGTATTTGGGTCATAGAAGTCCATATGTGCACCAAATTTCAACAGAATCGGTCCTGTGGATCCGGAGAAAACTGGCTGTGACAGACGGACAGACAGACACACACCCGAGTGATCCTATAAGGGTTCCGTTTTTGTTCGTAACCTTAAAAAACACATTTGTCTCCCTATAACAGAAACATCTTTATTTCGCCTTCACAAAATTTCGTCCCCACACTAAATCAAAAATAAAATGCTCATCCTCACGATTCGACAGGCGCCAATGATGCAAAACTTAATACCACTAGGGAACTTTTAAATTACTTCATTTTCTGTGAATTTCGTCGAGGCTAGCTCTCGCAAGTCAGCCAAACGTACAAGTTGGAAACTACTGGAACAGTAGTAGCAGTTTACGGAACTTTCTCAACACTTGCATTCCCCGCTTGAATTATTGCATAATATACGCTTGGCGATAAAACTAACAGTTTCCATTGTTCCGCGTCATTGTTTTTATTGGTGCTTGTAAAATGTTTGATGGCGTTCCCTGCTTTATAACAGTTTGCTTCTTTTTGGCAACGTTTATGGAGTTCGAATTCTTGTTACACTATGGTGCTTTAAATTTTAATTTGCACCTATATTGCGGTCTTGTTATTGTAACAGTTTTTGATACTGTTTTTCTCATGTTATCTTCTATAGCGCTAACAAGATGACAAACATCTGAAATTAAGTACTTCGCTGATTCTCCGTTTGTGTCTAAGTTTTGTTTAATTACAAAGTATAATCACGATATTTCTGATAGCGAAATAGTATTAGAGCTCACATAGATCTTCACAACTATTTCCAATTGTCGAGTTGTTCGTTGGAATTTAATATGCTCGAGTAATCTTGGTCGAGAAAAATACATGGCTTGGGTTCCTAGACAAAAAAGATTTGAAAAACATAGGAATCATAAATTGAATTTCAAAGTCAATGTAAGTATGGAATTCAATAGAGTATGTACAGAAGACGACAGCGCCAAATCAAGTATCTAACAACAAATTCCGGGTTTTTAAAACACTAACACTGGTGCATAAAAACTTGTAAGAACTGTATTACGGTATTTATAATACTTTGTCACCATTCGGACAACCCACCCATACATCAGTCAACCTTCAGACAATGTTTTATGAGACGCCTTCAATCTCCAACGTATCTAGGTCCTCCAGCCATTTCACTTTCCCCACAAATCGTTTCAATCCGAAATAAAATGAAACATTTATTCCCCACTTTATTTCTATCTCACAAATCTGGAAACACTGTTGATCACACCATAAAACACGAAGAGAAGAAACCCGAAGCTGTAATCCAATTTACTGCGAACAACAAACATTATAAATAAACACGGAGACCCCACAAATAGCGAAAACTATAAATAATACGAGCACATAAACATCGCCATAGTTCAACACCATGATATTGATAATAAAAATTCCTTTCCGGACGGCGAGGGGGAACCTAAGCTCGCGCGCTGAATGCCGAAGTGTGGATAAATCGAAATCTGCAGAAGATGGTTTTTCGAAAACGAACTTATTCAGTTCTTTCCTCGAGATTAAATGCGCACGTGGTGTATTGACGTGAGGATCCTTTGAAGGGCTCAAATTCGAAAGATTTGCAAAGTATAGATCGAAGGTATTATGCTATGATAGAAAAAATATGGCGGTTCAGCTGCTTACTGTCCCACGCATTTGTAGATGTCTATTGAGGGAGTGATGTCAATTAAACTGTTAGTAGGCGAAAAGATATCAATTTATTGTTACAGAAAATAGTTTTGTGTTATGAAATGTTCACATAAAACACTGCAACAAGATTTAGATATCAAGTTATTTCAAGATTTAGCAATGAAGCCACTTGGCACGCACACAAGGACAAAATAAAATTCGAATAGAAGAAGCTTAAATATAGAATAATAAGTAAAACGTTTTCTTTTAAACAATAAGGCTAATGAGGTCTGATCCTATGCTTATTAGCAAACCACAGTTGATGGTATTCAAGATTATATGAATAAATCTTTCTTTACATAAAAAGTTTGACCTCAGCCAGCCTTAGGCAAACTAGCTTCTTCCAGAGATAAGTCCAAGAAAAAATTCAAATCCAAAATTAAGTAGCAATTTGTCTTCCTACGCAGGCAAATCCGAATATTTTACATAAGATCGAATACGAAGACTACGTCGGGTCGAACCCTTAAGATAACCTCGTACGGATGGGAGAGAGCGGCCACAGTAGGAATAAATTCTTTCATGGAGCCAGTATGTTCGGGAAAGAATTATAGTACTGCATTAACTGTATGTTCGACTTTAATTATACTGTGTGTTTCATTGTTTATGCGTTTAGGTGTATGGTCTTTAGCAGCTATAAATACACTTGCTTAGATTTTATTTTTATTCTATTTGTGTTTACTAATTTTATTAACCACATATGAGTCAAAATTTTCTTTGTTTGTTTTCAGGTCGTGAGAGTGTCTACTTGAAGTGTTTATTGGTAAGTTGTAACATTATTATTTCATTCTAAAATATTACTTCTATAAAATTCATTAAACCGAAGACTCCACGGAGGGTTGAGCAAGAAAACAAAGTAATTAAAGCGTTCGAAGGTTTATTGCTCCTTTGTATAAATACATGTACAACTTTACAATGTCAATACCTACAGTACTTATATCAAACTTTCACACATCGAATTTTCACATCCCGATTTCCTATTAAATATTCATTCATATCATAATAGCACTTGTTTAAAAGAAATAGTTATTTATATTTCTAATTTCTTCTGGTAACTTACTATATATTTTTATCGACATGACATAGGTACTTGAGGAGTGAATTTTTAATCGGATGTAGGTAAGTTTAATCTACTTTTATGCTTTAAATAAAATTTTATTTGAATATCTTCTTTTTTTGTGTAGAACTCCGGGTATTTACGTACAAATATACAGAGCTCAAAGATGTAGAGGCACGGTAGGGTTAACATGTTTAATGCCTGGAAGTATGGCTTACAGCTATCATTGGTCAATCAGTATTTTTGGTAACATTACCACTGTATTAGAAGAAGAATAAGGTAAACTACAGCAAGATAAGATCAACAATTAATGGGATTTCACCGAGCCTAGTGTTGCTGGCTCTACGTCTTATTTAGTAAGCAAACCATAATGCCACAAAAACCACGAATAAGAACCACGAAAAGCGTCAGATTTCTTGAAATCTTAGCACTTTAGGTAGTTTGCCTTACATTTATAGGTATGACAAGTAACAGAATGGCGGTGGGCTAATACCAATCGGGGGTACGCGTAAATTTAATTGTACCCTGGGTCCCCAACTTATGGAACAGGTAGATACTGTTGGGCTTTAGTTGGTAGGAGTCCAACATAACCCTCTAATTTCCTCAGACGGAGAGTATTCATGAGGATTTTTCTCCAAAAATTAAACTATCTAATACTTTAAGTAGGTTTGCATCAATAAACCTCAAGTCTGTTTACTATGGTTCAGTCAAGGTGACCTCTAAAATACGTAATAGCCTGTGTGTCAACACTCGTATTTGCTGCACAAGGGAATCAACATTTTTGAGGTCAAGTCTCTAGGGATTGTAATTCACCTGAATTTTGACCAAACCGATATTGTATTTCCACGAACAGCTCAATTTGATCCGCCATCGTAGTCGTGATAACACAAATATTTGTTTTAGAAATTCATTTTGTTTGACTAATACTTTGGTATATAGGGTGTTCCAGAAGTGTGTGGTCATATTTAAGGGTGTTCTGTAGCTGCTTCACAGTAGACACAATTTAAAAAAAAAAAAACAGAAAAACCGACCGCAAAAAACGATTTTACTTTTTCGTCCAATTGTAAGGTCGAGTTTTTTGAAAAACCTTATATTTTTGTTTTTTTTTAAATTGATTCTTTACTAAATACTTCACTTCGCATTTTTAGAACATCCTGACATTCTAAATCATGCGTTCCTGGTACTAGGTCAGTTTATTATATGTGGGAATGAATTAATAATAAAAAATATTGAGTTTTTTATTTTTAATATTATTTTTTTTAATTAGTTGTCTGTCTTTCCAAGTCCTTTCTGTTTATTTTAAATAAGAATGCAGACTACTAACAGAAGGTTTAACTAGGCTAGGAAAGGTAAACTTACTGTTAAATCATTTTCACATTTTCCCTCAACGTTACCTGCGAGCAATATTGTTGAAGAGATAATCTCGGTTTCTGTATTTTCAGAAGCAAATTGTTTTGTGGAGTCAATCTTTTTTTTGCATCTGCTCTACATTTGATTGTCTGTTGGCAATGTTCTGCAATTTCAATGATTAGTTGTTTATTGAAAAATAGTTGAACAACAACAGTTTATTGTTCTGCGTTTGCGAATAATATCACGTACATCATGGTGATAAATTATGTGATAGAATATGTAATGTTACAACCTGTGGGCCTTTAAGTCAAGAGCAAGCGTGCAAGTGTATTTTTTCGTCGACCACATCATCGCTTTTAATCAGGTAAAATTTTGGTCGAGCCTACTAGCAATAAATTAAAAAAATCGGCCATGTGCGAGTCGGACTTGCACACGGGGAAGGGATCCGTACCATAAACTTCAATTTGTTGTTATAGCGGCAATAGAATTACACAATCTGCGAAATTTTCAACTGTCTACCTATTACGGTTCTTGAGATATAGCCCGCAGACCGACAGACGGACGGACGGATGGACGGACAGTTTGAAAATTTCAATAAGATGCTTTCTTTTTATCAACAACTAGTGGACGTCACGCGGTTTCACCCGCGTTGTTCCCGTTCCCGTGGGAGTACGGGGATAATATATAGCCTATGTTATTCCCTGATAATGTAGCTATCCAATGCTAAAAGAATTTTTCAAATCGGTCCAGTAGTTTCGGAGCCTATTCAATTCAAACAAACAAGCAAACAAATCTTTCTTCTTTATAATATTATTACTAGCTGACCCGCGCAACTTCGTCTGCGTCACAATTTTCATTACTGCTCCTCTCCTATTGATCTTAGCGTGATGATATAAATATAGCCTTCCTCAATATATGGGCTGTCTAACACTGAAAACATTTTTCAAATCGGACCAGTAGTTCCAGAGATTAGCGCGTTCAAGCAAACAAACAAACAAACTCTTCAGCTTTATATATTAGTAAGTATAGATATTATATATAGGCGCTCCGCATAAAAGCTAAATGCGACAGTGCGACAACGATACCACGAAAAACTGGCTATGGCATCGTTGGGTCACACATATTTGTGTGAGGAATCATGGAAGTTTAATAACAAATCACATATTTAAGGAAAAAAACTGGCCAAGTGCGAGTCGGACTCGCGTGCAAAGGGTTCCGAACGAATTTAATTTTTTTAACATGTTATATTAACACTACAGACTTCTAATAGGTTTTCCTGTAATCTTTAGGTAAAGATCTATTATCTCCATTTTTTTCAAAATTTTAGGCTCAGTAGTTTCGGAGATAAGGGGGGGGGAATGGTCATTTTTCGTCTAATTTCTTGAATAACTTCTAAATCATTTATTTTAAAATTATGAAAAAAATATAATTAAAATTCTCACAGTAAGCCCTTTCATTTGATATGTCACACGTTTAATGTTTTTTGAACAATATCATTTGATATTGTTCAAAAAACATTTTTTTTTAATTTTCTTGTTTGACCCCCAAAAGTGACCCCCATACTAAAAATTTAATAATTTTCGTAACGCATCCGTGTTTGGGTCATAGAAGTCCATATGTGTACAAAATTTCAACAGAATCGGTCCAGTGGATCCGGAGAAAACTGGCTGTGACAGACGGACAGACAGACAGACAGACAGACAGACAGACACCCGAGTGATCCTATAAGGGTTCCTTTTTTTTTCGGAACCCTAAAAATATTCAGATTAATCAAAGCAATGCAATTTAATTTAATAAAAAAATCCACTAAAACAATACCAGCCGTTACAATCGTATACTCAAGATCCAACTATCAATTTACTTTGTAACATCAAAGGGGACTATTTTAATAAATTCCCTTGCTGTTCAAAGCGGTTCCACAAAGAATAATATTTTTTGTTACAAATGCAAGGCTTTGCTTTTAATGGAAACTTTTCCTGTAGCATCAAGCTGTCAGCTTTGTAACTCCTTTAATAGTATTTTATAGTTTTAACTTCTGTTTCTGCTGTTGGAACGTAAAAATACGGGTAATATGTTGCAAATATGTTGTTTGTAAGTTGCTCTGCAATTGCTGAGGTTCTGTTTTGCCTGGTTTTGTCAATATGGGCTGTGCTGGATGTGACCGTTTTAAGTTGAGCATTGCTTAAAATCACTACATATTATAAAACAAAGTCCTCCGGCGCGTCTGTTTGTCTGTTCGCGATAAACTCAAAAACTACTGCACCGATTTTCATGCTGTTTTCAGCAATGGATAGAGTGTTTTTGAGGAAAGTTTGAGTATAAAATTTATCTAAAAAAAATAGGGATCCTTAAGGAAATTGCAGCGCGGACGAAGTCGCGGGCGAAGTGCGAGTATTTTGTAAAAAGGGGTATTGGTAATGTCCTTTTTTTTGTTTGGACGGGACCACTCGTAGTTCACCTCTAGAAGGGTGGTTATTACTCAACCGGGCTAGCCTGTGGTGACCTCAGATATGACTCTAAAGCCCCCAGCCAAGGCAAACAAATACTTAAACCTACAACTCTGCTCGCTGGGGGCACCCCCTGTGGGGTATGGTAATGTCCAAAAGAACGATTAAAATACGTTAATTTATTATTTAATTGATATAAAAGTACACTACTGCTGAGTGTCGTAAGAAAATAGATTCATCTGTTGTGGGATGACGGATAGTAGGTTACATAAGTCTCCTTCCAGAATTGCGGAATTTGTTCAAAAGATGATTTCCCATCGTTAAAAAAAAGGTTACATTAGTCTCAATATTCCCGATCATCAACCAGTGATCTTTATAATACATATTTTGTGCTCCTTTCGTAAATAGCTTATAGGTAATATGCATGCGATTTTTTTATTTGCAAAATAAAATACTTACTAGAAAGCAATCGTGAAATTATTTTTTTAGTACCTTCATCAAAGAAATTATAAAGATTCAAATATTAGAAAGAGAAGTCCAATATGAACTTTGACGTCAAAGTCCATGACGTCTATACAGCTGCCATAAAAACAGCGTTTTCGCGAAAGGGACAGATATATTTGATGAAAATAATTATACCTTGTTTGATTTTCAAGTAATTTTGTTTGTATTATACTGTTAGTATTATATTTTAATATATTTTTAGATAAACTGTACAGATAATTAATTATGCCTATTGCAACAATATTTAAGACAGTTTTTGGTCAGACATAGACAATAAATATTCATTATTCAAACATATTGCAACCCATCTTCAGAAAAATATAATACAAAAGTTATTAAAGTGCCCTCCGCTTCTGAGCTTATAGCCTCAGGACACAAGGGTGCCAGTTGAGACTTAATTGGGCTGTAGGGGTCAGACGGCAGTCTCCTCGAGTAAAATACTGATATTCAGATACCCCTAGTCAGCTTGGAAACCAACCTTAATGTATTACTACCCCAGTGGTTCATTTCGATCGAAAATTTACTAATGAAGAATTTCTTCAAGACTTGATTTTTCATTTATTATTGATGAAGATTTTAAAATCTTTCAAAAGATTAATGCAGGCGAACTTTACAAGACACTATGCCATATCAAAGTTAAGTCTATCTGACGTTCCATAGACACACGTAATTGGTCGTTACGGCCAAACTGTAGCAGTTGAATTGGGTAACATAGTTCGACAAGCCTGGCTGCATTGTAAACGCACACTACCTGAGCGAAATTGGTCTTGCGGTCTCTGTTTCGTGTTTATGAGTTGTTCCTGTTGCAGGACTGCTGTTACTGTTAAATTGATTGGTTTCAACTTCAGTTTTAACGTCAACTATAGTATCTATTAATGTATTTTTTATCATTCTCCTGCCTGTATTCTAATTTATTTGGGGCTCTAGAAGTCATCCTCTTCTTTGCCATTTCATATTTTCATAGTCAACTTATGGTTTCCTTTCTCTTTCTACTCTATTACCACTTATATTCATACTCAAAGTTACTAACGGGCCTATTAACATCTGAACATACCTGCACATCTAAATCGTTTCAATACTGTGTGATTTTTTCAGCTTTACCAACTACTTCATATAAATTACGGTCACCACTAATGCTAACATTTACTTCAGTGTTAAATTTTCAAGAGCTCCAACTATCTGGAATTTCCTATGGAAAGCTGCACAATTATACAAATCAATTGCCCCTATCCCCGAGTTTGAAATTAGCGGAATCGTTTCTATCCCCCAGCACTACGGCTCTGCAAAGTTTTCTTTGTCAGAGAGCTGTTCTATCCTCTTTGCGAGTCGGCTTCCACTTTGTTTCCTTTATTATATTTCAATACATTTAACTATTAAGCTGGTGAATTACAGGCGGACTGCGGATGTTTAGTTATTCTGTATCTGGAACAGTTTTTGCAGTTAAGGCGGGTTTGTTTTGTTTTCTTTGATGATGATGAAAATTATGAGATTTTTGAGCAGTATATAAGTAACTAGCACTTTACCCGCGACTTTGCTTGCGCGGGTTTAGTATTGCAATTTTCGTAGGGATCTCTATTTCTTTTTTAAATATGTTGTAGCCTATGTTACTTTCTGACAATTAAGCTTTCTATTGGTGAAAAAATTCTTTAAATCGGTCCAGTATTTTTGAAGCCCCTTTGGCATAAATAAACAGTCAAAAAAAAATCTTTTGTCTTTATAATATTAGTATATAGATAGATATGGGCAATATAATAATTGTAAGGAAAATGTCAGTATGATTTTGTTTTTAATATACGATACAACCACGTTGCTTAAATTTTTAGATCGACCCGTGCTGATATTAAAGGTTGCACAAACTTACCGAGGTCGTTTCTTGGATGAGTCACCATCTGAACATATCGAGGTTTCTCCATATCCTTAAAAACCACCTTAGGCTTTTGGTTATGGCTGTCATTTGTTGATCTTTGACACTCGGTGAGATTCGAAGCCACCCTCAAAATTCTTGGGAAAAATTCAGGCTGATTTTTCAGTCTAAAAGAATATTTGATCTACCTGATGTCTTCAATTACGATAATATTATTAAAGCCTAGACAAATGTTTTCCTTCCTTATTTTCTCCAGTCCATTCTTCACATTTTATAAAAGGTCTCTGATCTCTCAGTTATTTGCAGGGTTTCAAGCCAGATGCAGGAGTAATACTGTTGTTTAAAGGATCGTAACAATATGTCACCGTCGGCGTCCTGGCCGCTTTCTCTAGTGTTACTTGAGCACTAAAAGAAGAGTGGTATTTTCTGTTTACACGTACACGTTTGGAATTTATTTTTTAATATTCTTATGGTTTTACTTTGTGAGGAATAGTGTTATGAATATCGTGAAAATTAAAATTTTGCAATGATAGCTTTAAATGACACAAATATAAAAGAACTAGCGTTCAACCGCGACTTCGTACGCGCATATCCCGTTTCATTCCCGTTCCCGTAGGAATTTCGGTACATCCTCTGTTAGTGATCTTTTACACTCTGTAATGAACCTACATGCCAAATAACAGCTTTCTACGACCAGTAGTTTCGGGTGTGTGTTGTCTGTTAGTCACTCAGTAACGAAGGAATTTTATATTATTTGGATTTGCTTCAAGTGGAGTTAGCTCTACATTATAAAAACTGGCCAAGTGCGAGTCGGACTCGCGTGCAAAGGGTTCCGAACGAATTTAATTTTTTTAACATGTTATGTTAACACTACAGACTTCTAATAGGTTTTCCTGTAATCTTTGGGTAAAGATCTATTATCTCCATTTTTTTTGTAGGCTCAGTAGTTTCGGAGTTAAGGGGGGGGGGAACGGTCATTTTTCATCTAATTTCTTGAATAACTTCAAAACCATTTATTTTAAAATTATGAAAAAAATATAATTAAGACCCTCACAGTAAGTTTTTTCATTTGATATGTCGCACGATATTGTTCAAAAAACTTTTTTTTTTAATTTTCTAGTTTGAACCCCAAAAGTGACCCCCACACTAAAAATTTAATAATTTGCGTAATATGTCCGTGTTTGGGTCATAGAAGTTCATATGTGTACCAAATTTCAACAGAATCGGTCCAGTGGACCCGGAGAAAACTGGCTGTGACAGACGGACAGACAGACAGACAGACAGACAGACACCCGAGTGATCCTATAAGGGTTCCTTTTTTTTTCGGAACCCTAAAAAAAAGAAATATAAAAATAAAACAAAAAAAAAATAATTAAAAACAATGAAATAAATTAGGGAATGAAATTTATTACAAGTTTTCAGTATCCTGAAAACTTTTATTCGTGCTCAAATTTTATAATCGCAATTTATTTATGGACATGGTCTGAAATAAAGATTTATTATTATTATTTTTTGTGGAATTATCAATTTGGATTCATTCAATCTTTAGGCAGGATTTTAAATTTTAATTTTCTAATCATATTGTATTTTATTTTCCGAAACGGCACCAAATCGTAATTTCAATGGAACTTTTATTTAGTTTATTTCAAATTCAAATACAAGAATTTCGATTCGAGTGAATCGATATCGAAATTAATGACACATGCTGAAGCCACACATTTCTGTTCACCACAAAAACACATCAAATATATGGACCCTATAAATAAAATTTTAAGAATAATAAAACAATCAATGTGGCGTTTTATTCTCCTCACAGATATTATTGTTTTTGGGGCAAGAAGTGAGAAGGGCTGATGTTTAATTTAATGTGAATCCCATATAAAAACATGAGGGAAATGTTTAGGGGACATTCTGTCGAATTCTGCTCACAAGTTATTGAAGGGAACTATAGAAGGGTAGACCGTGACTGTCGACTTTCAACTCTAAGTTCTGGAGAGGTTGGATCAAAATTCTCTGCTTGTAGCAATTGCTTATTTTACAGTATCAGCTATTAAATTATCAAAGTAATCTTGTGATAAAAATCTCGATGTAAAGGAAATGTATCACTTACGCTTTCTTGTGTTGGGGTGTGGGTGTGGAATTAAGCTGTACTGTGACGGACCTCATTTCTGCACTCCGCTGTGATAACATCTTTTAAATATTCTTTTGTAATGGTTCAAGGCAATGGTGCCAGCGCAAAGATAAATATTACTAAAAAAAAACATAGTAAAAATAATTTATTTCTATCCCTTTGTTTATGAACTACCAAGAACAAACAGTTAAAAATTATTTTTTATAATATTAAAGACTAGTTTTAGGGTTCTGTGCCCGGAGGGAACCAACGGAATCTTATTACTAAGCCTCCGCTGTCCGTCCATCCATCCGTCCGTTCGTCCATCCGTCGTCTGTCAGCGGACTTTAGAATCGTAATAGGTAGACAAGGTCATTTAAATTTTCACTAAATTTATACACCCAGAGCCAATTCTATTTGCCAAAGATTTTTTAAAGACAAAGCTTTTATTTCTCTCTATTTAAAAAAAACTGAACCTATTTTGATGAAACTTGCACTGTTCCCTAAGTTAGACTATAATAATAATATAAACATTAAATACACTTAAAAAAATTGCCATACATGTTTAGAAGCTAGTATAGACTAAAATACACAAAAACTGTGCAATTTTGACAATATTACATACATACGGGTCGAATTGAGATCCTCATTTTTTTGAAGTCGATTAGTAAAATAATTGTAACTATCTAAAAATCACTTGCTCCAGTTTATAAAGTATTCAAAACATACAGTATTTTGATCGTATTATATTGACATGAACCGAAACGGTCCGATATGGGAACAAAACAAACAATATATCAATTGGAGTCGGAATAGTCCCCCGTGGTATATTGTAATTAAACTTTTTGTATGCGAGCTCTGCCCCAGTTTCCTTGTCGATACATTAGTAGGCTGACACTCTTTTGTCTTTTTTAGCACATAAATATTTCTGATTAATTAATTTATTAATAATATAATAACAGCGGCATGGGTCGATTATCTAGGTTAAACATCGTTTGTCGGGGCCAGTCTGGGTAACCATCCATATTTATCGAGATATTTGCCTCGAAAAGCACGTTGCCGTTGGTCCAGGCTTTCATTTGAAGGACTTTTACAATCTTTACGGATGATCAGAAGCCAGAAAAATCTGACTTCAGTCTTGCCAAAGGGTATTGCGTTAACCAAATACTGAATTTTGGAGGTCAAATAGGCAGTCATGCCCTATTTTTACAGGCCCAGTAGCTGGCGGACAGTGAAGGACAGTTACTGTCTGGCTGCTACTGGGTCCGTGAAAACAAAGTTGAGTCAGTACTGACCGGTCATTTGCTGTCAGTCAGCTACTTCAAAAATGTTTTGGATCTAATATCCACTGACCGTCCCCCACTCTCACAAGGACAGCTACTGGGTCACTCGCTCCATACGAACGCAACTAGACAGTGGCCGGTCAGTGCCGAAGGACAGTCAGATTTTTTCTTCTGGCTTTTGAGAATTTCCATGAAATGATCACCAAGGAGTAATGCCAATAGTCATATATATTTTCTAATTATATCACACTGATCAGCAACTTTGCTGGCCTCGTGAAAACGCAATGGGTCAGACACACCAGACCAGAACTAGTAACACAGTAGCTGTGTACCTATGCAGACCCAGTAGTGAGAACACGTCGGGAAAGTGACAGTACTGTATAGACAGCAGAATGTACAGTTGCTGAGTACTGGGTGGTCATACTGGGCCTGTGAAAACCAGGATTCACTATATATGTAAAGTATTGGTATTCAGTTGGATATGGTTAGACTATAAGCCAACCTCATAATAATGAAGAAAAGGCTAAGCATATTGAATAATATAATTTGATTCATAAATCTGTTGAAAAATAAGTTGGTTTGTTGGATTTGTAATCCTAGCCTCCACGAATGATGTTGCTCACATTCTGAGTGTTGCTTGTCACAAACCTTGCTGTCTGGCAAAATTATTGTTTCTCGTGTTTTAGGATATGTTGAACTCCCCCATCCTGGCTGGAACAAGATGGAGATGGCATCAGTTATTCTGATCATAGTGACCTCGATTGATGGTAAGATCACGTTTGACCACAGTATCACGTGATGTAAAGTGATCATGAAACTTTCTTAATTGTGTTACTTTCAAGAGATACCTAATAATATTAAAATCCCAGATGACAACAAAATTATTTCCATAATTTTCTATTATAAACTTTGGGTGACTGCTGTAGCATAATGCTCTCATCGTTTGATCTCTCAAAAATTAAATATACAATTAATTCACAAAGTACACTTTTTAATTACATCATCTTTATAAAAATATTGGTGAACCAAGCGTTACCATTGCTAATTGCATCGTCCTCAAAGACATTGTGTAGGGAAGGAATTTTCGGAGAATTTCCCAAAGTAGTTAGCATCTTGCTAATTAAAGTCGCCCGCTGTTCCAATTTTAGGTTGAAGTAGGTTTTCGGTTTTTATAATTACTTTGCGCTTTGTGATATTAACAGCGTCTGTTTATTTTTTGTGTTTTGAAGCGAGGCTTTTTAATTTGCTGGTTGTTTTTTTTCTTATAGAGAGGAGTTGTGTCCCAGCAGTGGGAATCTAATAGGCTTATTATGGTGTTTTTGTTTGGTATTGACACAATATTGCGTAACTTTAGAAATAGAATTACAAAAAAAAAAAAATACTTTGTCAAAAAACCCGACCGGTTTTTGACAAAGTATTTTTTTTCCTACATTTTAGTGAGTTACATTTTTGGAATCGTCTTCTCAAGCCCTTTATTTCATACCCCACTCGATAGGTTTTGAGGAAAAAAAATATTTGAAGACAATTACGGCGCCAAAAAGCGGCCATTTTTATATAGCCAACAACAACAACAAAGAACTACAACAATCCAGACGAATCTAACGACACCTCTCAAGCTACAATCCATCGAGCCTCTCGAAAAAACATAACTGTTCTGGCGCAGTCGGGTAAATATTCTGGTAATAAAAGGGTGGAAGGTCCCTAGGTCTGAGAAAACTCGCCCTTTTAATACAAGAATATTTTGGCGTAAGAAATCAATAGACATACTATATTTTTTCCAGAACAGAACTGTGCTGATTTTGATACAGCATGTCCCATAAAAAATGTAAGACTATGTAGCGACAAGAAAAATATTTTGTTTAAGCATTTAGTGTTATTTTTCAATTATGTTGAAGTTTATTCCTTGAAATTCAATCGTTTTGGTGTGTATAAAACCTGACTCACCCCGTTTTCTTTTGATTCCAATCAAAAGAACACAGAAATAAGATCGCATACTTCAGGAAAGAATGCTTCTTCCGGATTGGTCGTCATAAAATATTTTACACGTAAACCCTGCACTACTTGAAGAAACATTTTGTTTTATATTTTTTTCTGATAACATCGTAAACATCTTCTTGGGTAGAGCGTAAATAATGAATCCATTTTATAACTTTTTCTTGTTTTGTTGTGTTTTTATACTGATAGACTGGGATATGCTCGGATGATTGACTTTTAACTTTACGACGTTGTGTTCAGTGTTTTTAGCCTTTTTTTTAAGCATGGGAAATCATCAAATGACTCCTCTGGGCGGAGCAGAAGGGAGTGTCAGACTCTTATTGACTAAACACCATCCGTGTTCCTCTAAATTGCCTTTGCGTTCCAGGGCGCGGTGACTCTTTCCGAACAAATTCCGCAACCCCTTTTTTTTAAGTATGTGAAATCATCAAATGACTCCTTCCGCTCTGGGTGAAGCTGAAAGGAGGGTCAGACTCTTACTGACTAAAATCCATCCGCGGTGACTCTTTCAAACAGATTCCGCAACCCCGGCAGACACTGGCCCTAGCGGGCCCCATCTTCTATGCTACCAGCTCATTGAGGCGCGCGTGGAACACAGCACGCCGTCGACCCAGGCCTAGTTCTGATCGGACGGCGAGCCACCCAATGCTCGCCGTCAAATTCCGCAACCCTGGCAGAGTGTTTTTTTCATTCTAGTAATTATTTTTGCAAAAGATTGTACAAAGAAAGGCTCATGAAAAAGTAGAAGCAGCCGCAACGGTTGCCGAGGTCGGTCTGTGGACACGTTTCAATCTATCACATTTACAGAACACTCCATGTCTCAGACAGCCGTTCCGTCTGGGTAGTAGGTAGTCCAAAAATCTTACCACCAGAATAAATCACCCAACGCATATCATTCTGTTACGGATTCGGAAACGACCAATTGCAACCATACACTAGCTTCTGAAGTACTAGGTGGTCGTATATTTATGTACGTATAATTATATGACGTACGACGTAACGGTACTCTATTACTAAGCCTTCGCTGTTCGTCCGTCCATCCGTCTGTCAGCGGGCTATATCTCAAGAACCGTAGTAGGTCACAGATTGTGTATTTCTACTACCGCTATAACAACAAATAATAAAAATTGAGGATTATGGTACGGAACCCTTCGTGTGCGAGGCCAACTCGCACTTGTACACCTGCATCTAGTTACACTGAAAGCTAACGAAACATAAAATGACTACAGAAGTAGCAGAGGTCTTTGTGACTGAGTCCGTACGAAAAATACTTAATTCATACAGCGTTTTTCTTCGCCTTTGAAAACATGTTGACGTGAATTTGTGTAAAATACATTATCCTCCGCTCTGATTATAGTTCAATGACCGAATATAGGAACACTTACAAAAACTTGTAAAAGTATTTAAATATATAATATTTCTTCCGTGGGCGTCGTAAGAGGCGACTAAGTGACTCGCCAGAGAATGGGCAGCAGCGTTTTCTGTAAAACTCAACACCGTGCACTGCGATCGCCAACCCGTCTGCCAAGGTGGCGATTATGGCAAACCCCCCCATCTTGGGAGAGGCCTATGTCCAGCAGTGGACGCCTTTCGGCTGATGTGATAATGATGATGATGATATATTTTTCACATAGATATTTGTTGTTAGGGACCAAAATAAAAGAATAAACAAACTGATTCGTTTAGAAATTCTTCATTAAGATAAAGTTATTAGAGGTAACGTTGGAAGGCCTCTCACAAGGTGGACCGATAACCTGGAGAAGGTCGCGGGTAGCCGATGGATGCGAGACGCTCAAGACCGGTCGTTGTAGCGAAGCTTGTGGGAGGCCTATGACCAGCAGTGGATGGCTTTTGGCTGATATGATGATGATTAGATTCAAAGCTATGATAGTCAGCTTACCTATCCTTTTCTCAACTATATTGGAGTCGGCTTCTGGTGTACCTGGTTGCAGCTGAGCACCAGTATTTAGCATGAAGCCAATGCTTATCCCTCACAACCCAGTAACTGAGTAATATGGTACTGTGAACTCCTTGGTTGCAGGTCACTGGCAAAAAGCGGTTCTTTGTAAGCGTCCTGCAAAAATATAAATATGTAGAGTGTATTTGCTTTTGAACTGATATAATTTTTGCTTTTGGACTGATATAATAATTATGTAAACGTAAAACCTATCTACTGTAACTACTAGTAATTTATTTCTGGAAAGTGAACTGCGTCCTGAAATACAGGCTCGGCCTAGCTCAGGCGCAGTTGCTCATTTTTATTGTTTTGCAAATAACAACATTTCAATTTTAATACTGTACAAATTGTAACAATTTCTTAGATAAATAAAAATTATTATTAAATTTAAGGCTACTTTCTTGAGAAATGCTTAAAAACAGCCTGCAGATGAAGCAACTTTTCGTCGGCAATTACTAAGAAATTTCATCTGAAAAAAATAGGTAGTAATCATCATACGTAATTTGGTGTGTCGATATCACATAATAAGAAAAAAAATCACCAAATCACCTCCAAATCGTTGATATGAAACCATTTTACTCCTTCATTTTTTAACAAGTCTAAAACAAAATCTACTGCTTTGCAATACAGACGAAAATAATTTGGTTTTGTTACTTTTTTAAAATGTGTGTTATTTTTTTTAAATAAATTAATAAAGCGGGTAACGAAGTGGCGCATAGAGGAGTAGTTATCTCCGTTTATATGCACAAGGTATTTTTTTTTAAATAAAATTAATACATAAATTTAAAAAGTAACCAAACCAAATCATCGTCGTTTGTACTGCAAAGCAGTAAATATTTTTTTTATACTCTTTTAATAAAAAAATATTATGTAATACCGATAGACAAAGTCTGGCTAAACTTAATTACGAATCATATCATGTAGATTCCTAACTATTTTATTCAGATGTAATTTCTCTATTAGTGCCGACAAAAAGCTGCTTCATCTGTACGCTATTTTAATCATTTTTACAGAGCAGCCTTAATAACTGGAGGCATGTATCTCTTACCAGTTTTGGGTTTATTTCAAGTAAAATTCTTTTATTGTCTGCATATTTTATCAACCGTAACAGTTGTTTTTTATCATAACGGTAAGGCTGTTTGAAACCAACTTAAACTTAATTAAAAACCTACATACCGGTCTAAAAGAACAACTCGTCGTCAAAATCGACGTACTGACGCTCAAAGTTCTAAGTTGAGCTGTACGATAACAGACAAATGCTTGCACTGCCTGAACAGGTCCACTCAAACCTGCGTGGTGCTTTCCTCAAAAGGCCACCTCAGACGTTAACCTACGTGGTTTTCATATGTTATTAGCTATTGTATGGACTTCAAAAGAGACTATGACCTCTGAGTTTGTTTCGGTGTTTCTTCTCAGGGTAGTCAGCTAGGAAATACCGGCCTCATCTAGATTAATATGACAAAAAAAAATGACGTATAAAAGAGTTACTTGTAACCTATTTGCAAAATAAATATATTTTATCATTTATCAACTGAATAATCAGATACGGTAAAATCGAATCAAACCAATTCACATGTCTCGCCACTAGTCCTAATAAACGGCTACCCAAAACTCCGATTAAGGTCGAAACATTGTTCAGATTCTGTTGTATATTGGACGTCAGACGATAATTTATACGACCGATTTTATTTGTCTATGGAAATTGTTGCCATTTCGCTATTGTTTCACGCAATTTGCGTTTGTAAGTAAATTACTATAGGTTTGTGTTTTGCGTAACACTGTAAGGGTGCATACGTAATACGGCATTATGTTGATGATGACTTATGATAATGACAATAGGAATATATTTCCATACTTATTTTAGGTAGGAAAGAGAAAAAGATTTAATGTATTGTCGTCCTTATAAAGGGTCCACCTTACCCTTTCATTAAGGGTTATGGGGGTGAGATTGTCAGTTTTTTATGTAAACTACTGGTATTCAGCTGCATCGATGGGGTAATTCCATACCTAACAGATCCACACAATCGGTCACAATTGATTTCAGTTTGTCAACTTAACAGCAATACATTGCGTATTTGACGTTGTCAAGAAGACAAGTGAAAAACAATTTTTTTTTAACCGACTTTCAAAAAAGGAGGAGGTTCTTAATTCGCTGGGTATTTTTTTTGTTTTTTTTTTTTATGTATGTACACTTCGTATGCGCATATCCCGTTTTTACCCGTTCCCGTAAGAATTTTGGGAAATCCTCTCTTAATGCTCCCCTACACTCCTCAAGGAATCTACATGCCAAATTTCAGCTTTCTACGACCAGTAGTTTCGGCTGTGCGTTGTCTGTCAGTCACTCACTCAGTCAGTAACGGAAGAATTTTATATATTAAGAGATACACATACACAGGTGTACAATAAAAAAGCATTTTTATATTCTATTCTTGTCCTAGGTATAACGCGCACTACAAGCATGGTGGTGGTGGCGAGATACACCACTGATGAACAAATGATCAAATTATTACTTCTTTGATCATACATCATTAAATTAATGTGATTCATCTGGTGTAACATTATGTGTAAATGCATGATCATTTCGGTTCAATTAACATCTTAAACAATAGCGTAATGTATTATGCAACACTATGTTTAACTGATTGTTAGAACAATTATCTTACATCATGCTTAGTGTGTGCGTATTGGATTATGGATAAGGAGATTGTCACACTAGTGAAATATTCGATGAGAATTGTGGTATACGGGAAGACCATCATGGTTTTTATGTTAAACAAAATTTTTCCCGCCACCTTGTACACGTATACACCGTTTTTTCCTGTTCCCGTGGGAATTTTTCTTAGTGCTCCCCTACCCAAGCAAATTTCAGCTTTCTATGGCCTTTAGTTGCGGCTGTGTGTTGTCTGTCAGTCACTCAGTCAGTGACCAGTTACAGATGATTTTTATATACAAGGATCATCATCATCATCATATCAGCCGAAAAACGTCCACTGCTGGACATAGGCCTCCCCCAAGCGTCGCCACAATGACCGGTCCTGTGCGTCTCGCATCCATCGGCTACCCGCGACCTTCATATACAAGGATGGATGAGAAGATTGTCACACTAGTGAATTATTCGATAAGAGAAGTAAATTGTTGTTTATGGAAGGCCATAATGGTTTTTGTTTTAAATTCTTACATTTTCGTATTGTGTATGTACAACTTGACTTATCTCTCTAGCTACTAATTCTAGCCTTTATACTGTTGCTAGCCCTTGCTCGCCGCTTTGCACAGAAACCATCTCCAGGAAGTCATGTACTGCCGGGATTGCGGAATTATTGTTCTTTTTTTTAATTTGTGATGGGTTTGTTCTTGACCCTAGTCTAGGTCAGAGATGACAGAGACAAAGTCTACGATGGAGCGAGCTTACTCAGAAGGAGACTGTTCACTTTCACTTTGAAGAGATTAGGGTTGTAAGCGTTTGGAAACACGGACGCAGGCAGAGAGTTCCACTCCGTTGCTGTGCGCATTATAAATGACGTTTGGAAACGCTTAGTACGAATTGGATGAATAGCAACAAGGTAGGGATGGTAGGATGAAGTGCGTCTGGACGATGGTAGAAGAGGGCCGGTGGGATGAGGTCGTGGAGTTCTTGGGCACACTCACAGAAGAACAATCTGTAGAAGACCGACAAGCAGGCAAACTTACGGCGATGAGCCAAGCTATGTAGCTTGGCATCCACCAGTTTTACGTAACCAATGAACATCTTAGCTCTGTGTTCCACCGAGGGACCGAAAGATGTACCGCGGCCCTGGAACGTAAAGGGCATTTGGAGGAACACGGATGGGTTTAGTCAGTAAGAATCTGATACTCTGCTCCGCCCAGAGCGGGAGAAGTCATTCGATGATGTCCCATAAAAAAGGGCCAAATCTATATCTGTCTTCTTCTTCTTTGTCCTAGCCATTTCCCATTATTTGGGGTCGGCTCTCCTCATTCTGCGGCGCCAGGATAGTCTGTCCTGGGTTGTCGAAACATTTGTTTGGGCAAGCTCTAAGTCCTTGGCCACCGTGGACCACCAGGTGGCTAGTGGACGTCCTCTACTTTTCTTTTTTTTTTCTTTTCTTTTTTCTTTCGTCTATCTCTGTATCGATATTAATTAAAATTTTGGCGTGAAATCATGGCAAACAAAATCACTTTCGCTTTTATAATATTAGTTATCACTCACACAAATATAACATCGACCTTCACCCACGTGGTAACCAGATAATATATATTTTTTATCCAATTTTGGTGATTTATAAACACGCGTATGGTAGCTTTCCAATTAAAAATTGTTTATGGATTTTTTTTATTAGTTTTTTTTTTTTGAGGCAAGCCTATACGATTATTTTCTTTATTAAATTATCTTTCTTTCGATACCAATTTTTAACTGACTTCCGAAAAAGGAGGAGGTTCTCAATTCGGTGGTCAATTGTTTTTTGTATGTACACCGATTATTCCGAGATTTATGATCTGATTTCTGTGATTCTTTTTTAGTTCGATGCGATAAACTTGCCATTTGGTCCCGTAAAAATTTGATTCAGTTTGGTTCAGTAGTTTTTTTATGTTATGAGCATATTTGCTAAAAAACAAAGAAACAAAACCAAAACACCGACTTCCAAAATTAAGGTTATTTTATACTTTGTGGTGTTTTGTTTGGATGTCGGCTATATTTTTATTGATTCAGATCGATGTAGACGATGTAGTGGCCTATATTGATTTACCTGTTCATACCTGCTTGCCAGGTAGCCATGAACAGAAATAAGTAAGCAAGCCCACCGAGGCATATTCTCGATGCCAAAAACTATCAGTTGAAACTAAATTTGTTCAGTTATCAAAAGTGTGAAGGTTATAAAAAATTGTTTCACACGATTGACTTTTCTGATACTTCCAATCAAACTTATTTTCGTACATGGATAACTCTCAAATTGTTTGAGTACCAAAAATAACTGGATAGTCAGATCCAGAAGTTCAGGTAACATAAATAGAATTGTATAGAAATGTTAAAACAACTATTCTTTCAGCAACCCACGTTGTTTTTACAACACCGTTTTGAAAAAAGTTTATTTCGTGCCACGTTTTTTGGTCAGAAATAGCTTGCTTTTGGTGTGACATGGTGTATATTTTTTTGATGAACTCGCGACACTTTTATATTGAACGAAATCGCTTCTGCTTCAGTCACTTTCGACAAGTTCAGTAGGAGATAAGCAACTCGTATCATACATTTTACTATAGGCCTTTTTATTTTCTGAAGAAATCTCCCACATCCATTATTTACTTGTTTTTCTTGCTTTGGTAGTAAAAACTTTGGTGGTTAAGGCACTTGTCTCACCGCCCGCGAGGAATCGATCAGCTATCAACTATTAGCTCGCTGAAGAAAGAAAAAAAAATATAGAACTCGTGTGAGTAAAAGAGACACATATATTTATAGTCGATAGCTGGCTGTTCACACTGCCAGCGAGCCGGCTCTGGCCACAGGTTGGTCGCAGTGAAAAGACCTATCAAAAGTTGTACTCGCCCAGCGACACTCGCTCGGCGATGCTCGCTTGGCGGTCAGAACTCACCAACCAGCGGTAATTTCTACCTGCGAGTAATCGCCCGTCGCACAAAAGCACTCGTTTAAAGCCTCTTAAGAGGAAATGCTGGCGGTGAGAATTTGTATGTAAAAAGTCTTAATTCGAGGTTTGGCTCTCGACTGTTTTCTCCTCCAATGTTGGACCGATATAAAAGATATTTCACAATTTGAATAAGAAGGATATATACTGTGTCTCTATGTTTTCTTTTTTTTATTAATAGTTGCCATATTTGTACACTAGGGCTCTTTTGACAGTGATTTATCAGACAATTTTGAGCATTTTGTGAGAGTTCTAGTGCTTATACGGTTAATAAATTATCAAAAAAGAAAACACAGGGACACAGCATATATCCTTCTTATTTCTTTTGTGAAATATCTCTTAAAATTGTTCCAATATTGGAGGAGTAAACAGTCGAGAGCCAAACCTCGAATTATGACTTTTTACATACAAAGTCTCGCCACCAGCATTTCCTCTTAAACTATCGAAACTACTCCCTTGCTACTCGCTGATCACCGGCGATGAAACAAGTGTCTAAAGCTTCTGCATATTATAGATCGTATGCTTAAAAATAAATGAATTGTTGATTTACTAAGACAATAATAAACAACTGCAACGCTGGTGAAAATATCTTTCTGTAGTACATAGTTTGTGGAAACTGATCAAGTGTTTAACTCTTATAAAGATTCAGTTCGGTACGTGAAGTCTAAACTAAGGTCTGCTTCTCCCCTTTACATACAGGTATGTCTTTACTCCTCTGCTATTGCGGGCCAGTCATGTTGGCACTTCACTTGGCCTATTTGCGCATTCATTCAAAAAATGAACTTATCTTAACAGCCTTAGGGTATATTTTCTATTTTCCTAGTAACGCGAATATTTAGAAAAACACGCCAAGTAAAGTGCCACTTTAAGTGAGTTAAGTTCGTCACTCCAACGCTGTCTTGATCAGCTACAATATCGCCAAGCATGTACTTAAGGCTTGTATACATGCTAATGGCCTTGTGCATATAAACGGAGCTAACTACTCCTCTACGCGCCACTTCGCTACCCGCATTTTTTATTTATTATAAAAAATAACACATATTTTAAAAAAGTAACAAAACCAATTTATTTTAATTGTATTGCATAGCAGTAAATATTTTTTTTAGACTTTTGTTAAAAATGAAGGAGTAAAATGGTTTCATCTCAATGGTTTGGAGGTGATTTGGTGATTTTTTTTTCTTATTATGTGATACCGATACATAAATTCTGGCAAAACCAAATTACGTATCATATCATGTACATTAGTAACTATTTTTTTCAGATGTAATTTCTCAGTAAATGCTGACGAAAAGTTGCTTCATCTGCATGCTGTTTTTAAGCATTTCTCGAGAGAGCAGCCTTAATAAAAGTTCATCAAAATTATTCACGCAAATTGGAGTCCACTTAAACACAGTCAACAGCACCCAAAACTAAAATGTGAATAAAACTTCCAATATTTTATTTCAATTGAATATTGAAATATTTCACTGTGAAGTGTCGCGATAAAATGGCGTCCCAATAAGCTGTCCATTAAACAAATAAAATACGTTTGGTAATAAAATTGGGCAGAACTGACTCAATAGAAGGATTGCTTTTTGAATATTTGCTGTTTCATGGCATTTATGTTCTTTATTGCACTTTTGTTTACTGTTTGTGGTATTTCACGCAGTTTATCTCTAGCTTTAATTGAGTAGGTGATCATCTCTTGACATTTCTATAGGGGAATTAGTTCGAAAGAATCACCGTGGGCCTGTAACGCAAAGGGCATTAGGAGGAACACGGATGGGTTTTAGTCAGTAAGAATCTCACACTCTATTCCGCTCCGTAGCTCTGCCCAAAGCGGATGGAGTCATTTCAGGATTCCCCATCCAAAAAAAAACTGGCCAAGTGCGAGTCGGACTCGCGTGCGAAGGGTTCCGAACGATTTTTTTTTAACATATTATTTTAATACTATAGACTTCTTATAGGTTTTACTGTAGTGTATAGGTAAAGATCTATAATCTCCATTTTTTTCAAAATTTTAGGCTTCGGAGAAAACTAGCTGTGACAGACGGACAGACAGACACCCGAGTGATTCTATAAGGGTTATATTTTTTGTTAGGAAACCTAAAAATGGTTATAAATATTGTATTACTCAAAGAAAACCACTAAAAGTTATAAGTTAATGTTGAAAAGGGTATAGAACCATTGTGGCATAGCCCCCCGTCGCTATTTTGTTTTTTTTTTTTCAAAGTTGCGGCGCACAATCTAACGTACGAGTAGAGGACACTTTAACAAACAAAAAATGTTAGGAACATGGTGCCCTAAAGAGTCAAGTTGCCGAGACTATCATTAAAAAGGACTTAACTTTGTGCATAAATGCATTAAAATAAATTACAATAGTATTTCCTAGCATGATTTAGTAATTTTTTGGAAGAAAGTAAAACTAAGAACACGCGAAAACCACTGTATTAAGAACTTCGCAAAATAATAGTGTTTAATTTATATAAATGGTAAACCAAGCCTAGAAATATTATTAGAATACAATCTACTACATATCATCGCGTGATAAGTTAATTTTAAATGATTTTCATTGTTGTAATTTGGTGACTTTACCTTCAAATATTTAGGCAACGTGACACTTTAGGGTAACATGTTGCTAACATTTTTTGCTTTTTTTGTGGCTTCTACCCATATGTGCATGTTAGATCGCACGCTGCAACTTTGAAAAAAAAAATATTCAAAATGGCGGCGCGGCCGCTCAAAAAAGTTCGGACCCCTGTATCTAAACTGATTTTATACTACTTAACAAATTGTAGAAATAAAAAACTTGCGTATTAAGCAGAACAACATGTACGTTTACAGGGATGCAAGGCATTTAATTATACGGGATGTTGATAATATAAAAACCCCCATCAAAAACAATTCCAAAAACATTAGCCTATAAAACAAATAATAAAAATAAACTACAAAGCTAAAAAATGTAGTGAGAACCAACCTTTTGTTCTTATTCAAACTACGAAGCGTTAATGACTAAAACAGTTCCTTTAATCGACATGTACGTACAGGGATCATCGCCCTAACACCGTCCAATCTATAATGAACTTTAAGCTTCACGTCGTAAAGTTAATTTTAATTGCGGTTGTTAAAGCCATCGATCTATTTGTAGGAAACAATGTCGGGAAGGTAATTAAAGATGTTACTCGTACATACATTTTCCAGTACCTAATAAGCTTGGAGTTTTGTTTGATAACAACGAGTTGTTTGAAACTTTGTGTGGAGTCAACAGTATTACAATTTGTTACAGAAAAAATAAATGTTATTAGAGGTTTGAAAACGATAATAATTTGTATGGAAAAGGGGAATTGAAATTCTTGTAACCAACTCCTCATCAATATTTGTGGAATAACAATTTTCTTTTGTAACTTTTGGCTTATTATGTGTTTTGATTTGTGTTTTCGTATGTACAAGTGTATCAATAAGGTTATGTTTACATTCAGTTTTAACCTCTGTTTGTAGTCGTGGAGCAGTGGTGGCCGAGTAGTAACGGCTCCGACTTAAGAGTTGTAGGTCGCGGGTTCAAACCCAGCCAGGCACATTACTTTGTGTAATTTATTTCATCACCACTGCTCTCAAAACGGTGAAGGAAAACATCGTGAGGAAACCGGCATGTCCTAGAACCAAAAATTCGAAGACATGTGACATTCACCAACCCGCATTGGGCCCGCGTGGTGGATTACGGCCCATTCTCTCTCCTAGAGAGGAGGCCTGAGTCCCAACAGTGGGAACATTATAAGGCCGACTATGCGACTATGTTGTAGTAGTAAGGGAATATAATTTTAATTGTAGCCATTCTTTTGAAAAATCTATGTATAGGTTATAGCTGGTTTTCTAAGAAAAAAGATTTAAAGATTCTTTAAAAATTTAACTGATAGTACTAATAAACTGAACGATTCAGAAGTGAAGAAAATGATGTGACAAAAAAGTTTTATGTATGAATGTAGATAGGCTACAAGAATTGGGAAAACCAAATACAATTTGAAAAAAATGCGTAAAAGATGTAAGGCTACTGAGACCAGTTTGCTTGAAGATAATTATGTGGTGCAATTAAATTGGGATAAGGATAACAAGATGGTGATAATTAGAATGAAATAACCTTCAAGGAAGAATTATTTGTACAATGCAATAAAATCGTATTCACAAATGGGATTCAAAAACTGAAATCAAAGTTCGTTTATCACTTGCCAGAGTTGATTATCTTGTCGTAAATAAACACTGCAGTCAATTTCATTAAAAGCACATGTTCTCAAATATCTCCAGTTACCAAAGACTCTATGAATAAAGATTTAAGGCCTATTGTAGCTTGCAAGACTACACATGCTAAGTTGTCCTTGTAAAGACATGTCATGCCCGGACGAATGTTATGCTCCAACAATTTTAGTGCCCACAATAACCATGATTCCTTTGGGTAACACTAAGAGGACGTACTGTGAGAGTAGTTTGTTGGGTATCGTATAGCTATTAAACTCGGTAGGGTTATAGTTTGAGAAAAGCTCGTAAGATAGCTGAGTTATATGATAAAGTGTTGTCTAAATATTACATGGAATATCTTAGCAGATACTACACACAAATAATATTGCATTTCTACTTAACAATACTGTAGATCTAACATCTACTGTATCCTGGAGATAATCCATTTCAATCGATTCCAATTCATCATCAATTTTCTGACTTTATTTTGTTGCTTGGGGTCGGCGATGCACGTTTTCCTTTACATTCCGGTCAACCGTCGAGGTATCATTCACACCCTTTTCTTTCATAATATTTCCTATTACAATGAAACTTAAGATAATAATTTTGGGCAACTTAAAATAATGAACACTTTAATGGCAAACATTAGAATTTTCACTATTTTGGATCGATAGATGTGTTGGTCAAATAATAAAATCATACTACTCATGCATGTATAGAAATAGTACACAAGAAACAATTGGGTACAACTGACGGACTAGCATTGATATATAAAAAAACCCAAGATACACACTCAACATCTCAAAAACGTCCGCAAAAAACAAGCGCAATATGTATAATTGTGCGCTAGTTTCAAACAGTCTCGCATCGCTCGCCATACTGCACTGCTATGTAAAAACAACTTTAAGCGATCCGTGTAACGTTGAATTTTCAAAAAAAAATTGCGCATCACTCGCCATACTGCACTGCTTTGTAAAAACAACTTTAAGCGATCCATGTAAGATTTGATTTACAAAAAAAATGTTTATAGTATAATTACACACAACTCACACATGACACTTGATACATGTCAGTTTTTGACGACAGTTTCAGTGTTGCATTTGTTCGAGACTGTGCATCTTGAGTTTTTATATATCAATGCGGACTAGTAGTTCTTTTCAGTCCCTCAGTCACATTTTATGACACCCATGACAAAAACGATAGCCTTTTGTTTCATAGAAATAAAAGAAACTGGCCAAGTGCGAGGCGGACTCGCGTGCAAAGGGTTCCGAACTAATTTTTTTTAACATGTTATTTTTACACTATAGACTCCTTTTAGATTTTACTGTAATCTTTAGGTAAAGATCTATAATTTCCATTTTTTTCAAAATTTTAGGTTCATAGTTTCAGCGATAAGGGGGGATTGGTCATTTTTCGCCTAATTTCTCAAATAACATCAAAACCATTTCTTTTAGAATTATGAAAAAAAATCAATTAAAGCTCTTACAGTAAGCCCTAAAATTTGATATGTATGTGTGTATTTGATATTGTTCAAAAAACTAACTATTGTACAAAAGTACTAAATATTTAATCATTTATTTAAAGACTTAGCTAAACGTTTAGTTGACACTTCGCGTGACCCAAGGGCTGGCTTTTACCTCGGACAGAGGATAAGCATTGCCATTCAACGTGGCAATGCCGCCAGTCTTTTGGGCTCACTTCCAGTCGACAGGGATGCGGACGAATTTTTTGACGCCTTATTATAATTAGGAGTTTTATTTTCTATTTTAAGTGTATATAGTATGTTATTTTAATTAATAAAACTGTAGGATTAATTTGTAAATAAAAATTTAGTGAAGACTGGGATCATTTACGTAAAACGTCCGTGTTTGGGTCATAAAAGTCTATGTGTACCAAATTTCAACACAATCGGTCTTGTGGATCCGGAGAAAACTGGCTGTGACAGACGGACTGACAGACAGACAGACACCCGAGTGATCCTATAAGGGTTCCGTTTTTTGTTCGGAACCCTTTTTACCCCTAAAAAACAGAAACAAATAAAACAAATAAACCAACCAACCTGAGAGTCTTTAAGCCAAGAGTGAATAGGTTACTTCTTGGCAAGCGTGCTCCATCTTCGACCACATCATCGCTTACCATCAGGTGGGTTAGTGGTCCAACACGTGCCTATAAATAGTAAAAAAACTGTCTAAAGCACCATTTTTAAAATTAAGATAACTCAGAAAGCGAAGAAGTTAGTGAAATGCAGAAAGATGGAAAAGGTAACGTAACTAGAAAAGCTGGCTAGTTTTAAATATTAGTGAAACAATGTATGCCTATGGCACGTAACGAATGGAACATTTTTCTAAGCGGACGTTTATGGTTACGGTAGTACAGCCGGCTGCAAATTTTGCTCGTAAAATTCTGCGGAAAATTACAAAGGTAGTTTGCGGATATTGTGTTTTGTATTATATATATATTTTTTTGTAGTTGTTCCTCGTACTTATAGAATGTTTTACAATTAGAAAAGGAAGTGCCTTGGCCATCATCGTAGCAGAAAAAAACTTTTTATAAATAATAAAGAAACAAAACCAAAAACACCGACTTCCGAAATTAATATTATTTTATACTTTGTAGCGTTTTGTTTGGAAGTCGGTTATATTTTTTTTGTAAAAAGTTTTTTATTTTTCACTTTTTAGTGGTGATATATAGACGACTTCATCAGAAACCTTGATGTAATCGGTGTACATACATAAAAAAATTACCCACCGAATTGAGAACCTCCTCCTTTTTTGGAAGTCCGTTAAATTATCGTTGTCTACAAAGAAAAAACGCTGTCTTTCTCACTGTTCTCTTCTCAATCTTTTTGGTACTATAGGTGCAACCAAATACAAAAATTAGTCAACTTAAAGAGCTGCGACCAATTCTAAACGAAACTATTGATGCATGTCTAATAGGTACTCCTGTTAGCCTTTCCAATTAATCTAAAGAGTTCGTTCAATAAGTTCAATGAAGACGGATTCTAATCAACGGTTTCCCAGCAATTAGTTCACCTCAATTTGTTGAGCCTTTTCATCGTTTCAAGCTTCTGTTGACGAAAAAAATCGGTTCCGAATTAAATATTCACAAATGAAATGCTAAAAATCCTCGTTTTTATCGTTAAACATATTTTGGCACGACATAAATGGGACTTTTTTTGCTAAAATATCTAATTCGAAAAACAAAGCACATTATCTTTACATAACAGCCCTTATATCAACCTTACATCTACGAACAAATAATTGGGTAGTCCTAAACCCTGCTTTAAAAACACGACCAAATTTAATTCTGCCTCTGAATTATTTGCGAATAAATGGGTTTAGTACGACGCCCTGATTCGCTGCCTCAATTTCCTAATTCAAATCAGACGCTTGCTTATCTCAGTGTTAAACAAAGCCCGCGCTTAGTTCCCGGCTTAAGGATATCTTGGAAAAAGCGCGTAAGAAAATAAATAGAGGTCAATGGGTCAGTATTTGTCTGTGGATTTGCTCATTTGGTCAAAGTGTAGACTTAGGGCTTGACGAATTGAATTAAGAAACCTTTGAGAAGATTTTTCTTTCTCGTGAGGTTTTATGCTTCAGGTTTTGTAGAAATTATTTTGATTAATTTTGTACGACTTTTACATTAATCTTGATATTCGTTGAATAATAGATCATTTATTTTTTTCTGTGGTCGTAGTAAGCAAGAGCCAAACGAATAATGTACTGAATTTTGGGTCCCCAAAATTCCTTCATAAGCGTATTTTCCCCTGTTTTCATCAGAAATCTAATTTCATAATACATCAAATCAGTTCCTCCCAAATCTTTTTATAAAATGTTTTTGGTGGAGATTCTCCGTAAGCCGTCTTGTCTAATGGACAAACAAGAAAATGTCGAACAAAGAACTACAATCAAATAATATTTTGATGACAACAAAATAATATTTTTTCCCGAAAATAATCGTTACAAGGAAAACATGGGGGAAATTGATACAAAAGGGATTTACGTGTACTCTCTTTAAACTCGGCTCCCAACATCGCTGGCGGTATAATAATATTGATCCCTCGCGGCAACAATGGGTAATCCCTGAGGATGTTGAAGATACATTGACTGGTGTACAGTGTGGAAGCAAAGTGACATAGATTGCAAATTCTATAGAAAAACTTGACTGGCCACTTTACGCATTAGATTAATACGATGACGGTAATAAGACTCACATTGCAGTAGTCTGTAATCATTTGTATGATCTAGCAACATTATTTACACACCAGCTTTTGCTCGCAAATTTGTACGCGAATATCGGAGAATACTCACTTAGTGCTGCCCTACAGTCTCCAAGGAAGGAACCTACATGCCAAATTTCAGCTTTCTACGACCAGCAGTTTCGGCTGTGCGTTGTCTGTCAGTCACTCAGTAACGGAAAAAATGTATATATTTTGATTTTACTTCTAAAATGTATGAGCTCTCAGCTAAATCTCCAAATTGAATCGTAAAGTTCTAATAATATTATAAATGCGAAAATAAGTTTACTTGTTACGCTTTAATGCCTAAACCGCACACCCAAAATTGATGAATTTGGTTCAGAGATAGATGGGACTCTCGTGACAGTCTTAGTTAGGCTCCATTTATGTGAAAATTTAAAGCAACGCGAGCAAAGCTACTGATAAAAGCTAGTCATAATATAAACACTGAGTGACAACACTATTAAGTAAGTAATTAATTTACAACAATAAACTATTAACAATGTTTGTACAAGTCATTGTAATTAAATCTACGTTCTACAGTCTGTTACAACATTATATTATAATAATCTAGCTTTTGTCAGCGGCTTCACTCGAGTGATCCCTAGGGAACATTCTCCCGGGATAAAAAGCCTATGTGTTATTCCAGACTATAATCTACCTCTGTGTCAAATTTCATGAAGATCCTTTCAGGCGTTCTGATGTGAAAGAGTAACAAACATCCATTCATTCATCCATTCTCACAAACTATCGCATTTATAATATTACTAGTTGACCCGCGCAACTTCGTATGCTCGGCTCCTATTAGTCTGGTCAGCGTGATAATATATAGCCTATAGCCTTCCTCGATAAATGGGCTATCTAACACTGAAAGAATTTTTCAAATTGGACCAGTAGTTCCTGAGATTAGCGCGATCAAGCAAACAAACTTTTCAGATTTATATATTACTAGCTGACCCGCGCAACTTCGTTTGAGTCACAATTTTCATTACTGTTCCGCTCCTATTGGTCTTAGCGTGATGATATATAGCCTATAGCCTTCCTCGATAAATGGGCTATCTAACACTGAAAGAATTTTTCAAATTGGACCAGTAATTCCTGAGATTAGTGCGTTCAAGCAAACAAACTCTTCAGCTTCATATATTAGTATAGATTAAAAAGTAGTATAGAAGTATAGATTAAGCAGGAGTTAGTAGGATAGGATAGCGTTTGTTATGTCTGTAGTTATGTTCGTACGTCGCGCCAGTTTACACTCAACTCAGACAAAGTGACATCATCTCCTTTGTCTTTATCTGCTAGATTCGTAACTCAGTATGTTTTTTAGCTCATTATTATTATTTCTGGTTAGTGGTTAAACAATTAACGCAGATGACTGCTTGCTTTTAAATATACAGCAAAGTTTAATTTAGTGTTGTCTAAATGTATTACGTTTTGCAGATTTCGAAACTATAAGCTACAAAATTATAATTTATTTGCGAAGTATTGTGGTTCAAGAAACCTGCCTGGTTTTATGCACGCACGCGCAAAACGTTTTGGGAACACATTTATTGTGCGTACAGCTTGTTCTTCTTATCGTGTGGGCAGTAAGGTCTAACGACCCCACACACCCTAGTGTCAGAGTTTCTTAACTGACAAAAGGGGGGGACAGCTAAGGAGTGGGATTCCCTGCCCGAGTCTGTGTTCCTTGATAGCTGCAATCTGGGAGTCTTTAAGAGAGGACTCTAGTCGGTAACTCTTGGGCTTTTCTCGCATACAAACGCATTCCGCTGTTGTCTTCGTAGATAATGCTGCTAGAAAAATGTTTTTTTTTTTCCAAAAAGCTAGATCGAATTAATACGTGCCTCTATCATTTTCTTTTTTCAAAAAAATAATTACCTAATGAATTATGACAATCCAAAAACACGAAAAATCAGCCCGTTTTTACCGCCATGTTCAGACGATTATTAGACTAACTTGATAAGTTTTAAACAAAATAAAAAATAATAAAAGCATAGATATAGTCTTTTTCTAAATTTTGATATATATATTTTATAGATCAGTCCAGTTTTGAAGAAGAAAACAGCGCATAAAAAACGTCTTTTGGTCAAGGTTTTGATAGGTAAAATCAGCCTCTGCTGCAGTTGTCGCTTTTGCACTTTACTTTATAGGGCGCAGCGCGACGGCATCGGCAATAGTTTCTTCAAATACCTATTTTTCAAATTCCTCGCGACTAGAGTCCCTTCTTAAGTCAAGAGTGAATAGGTTACTTCTAGGCAAGCGTGCTCCATCTTCGACCACATCATCGCTTACCATCGGGTGAGATAGTGGCCAAACGCGAACCTATCAATAGTAAAAAATATGTAGTTTATTTTTCTCCCCGACCGAATTTCGATTGAGTTGAAAGTACGCAAGATATATTGGCGAATACAAGTGTGTGCACAAACACTCATTTGCTCCTTTCTTAGTCCGATGGGTCGGCAATCCGTCACGATTGGGAGAGATTAGGCGTAGGACCAATGCTGTCAAGTTCTTTGCGAGGCACGTGAGTGTCACTTTACCCTCTCTCAAACACTTTTTTTAAAAGATGGGAAGTCATCAAATCACTGCTCACGCTATGGGTGAGGTAGAAGGTAGTGTCAGACTCTTACTGACTAAAACCCATCCGTGTTCCTTCTAATACCTTTTGCGTTCCGGGGCCGCGGTTACTCTTTCGAACAAATTCCGCAACCCTGGCAGGCACTGGCAATAGTTGGCGACGTCTTCCATGCTGACAGCTCTTTGAGGCGCGCGTGGAACACAGCGCGCCGTCGACCCGGGCCTAGTTCTGACCCTCTGTCAAACCCTGGACTGTAAATTTCCTAAAGGAAAACACCTAATTTTATCTTACTAGGGAATCCGAATCAGGACCTCTCGCTGGGTAGTCTCGCTTACGACTATGAGACATACGAACAAGCCAACCGGCCAGTTAGTTTGTAAATGAAATGTTTTTAGGGTTCCGAACATCCGTAAAAAACGGAACCCTTATCATCACTCGGGTGTCTGTCTGTCTGTCCATCTGTCACAGCCAGTTTTCTCCGGACCTACTGGGCCGATTCTGTTCAAAATTAGTAATAATAATAATAAAGTTTATTTATTTGGAACAACTGAAGTTTACACATTACACTGGAAAAACGAAGATAGCTACAAAAGTAAAATACTGTGGCGCAGCTATCAACGCCCAATTAAAATTAGTATACATATGGACTTCTGTGACCCAAAAACGGACGCGTTATGTAAATAAATGATGTCTTATTATGGGCGTCACTTTTGGGGGTCAAACTAAAAAATTAAAAAAGGGCTTACTGTGAGGGTTTTACCTGTATTTTTTTCATAAATTTAATTCTTTGAAGTTACTCAAGAAATTAGACCAAAAATGACCATACCCCCTTATCTCTGAAACTACTGAGCCTAAATTTTTTTAAAAAATGTGGATATACCTAAAGATTACAGGAAACCGTATAAGAAGTTTGTAGTGTTAAAATAGCTTGTTAAAAAAAAATTGGTCCGGAACCCTTTGCACGCGAGTCAGACTCGCACTTGGCCAGTTTTATAGCAGGTATTTTGCAGTATCATAAAAATAATATTTACATTATTATCATAGTTAGCTTCATGTATGGTTAGCTTAATTGAGCAACGTATTGTGGGTAGATACTCGTTCAAAATCCATCCCAAAAATGCCTAGAGAATATTTAAAAAATTCCATTTTCAAACGTCAATAGCCGAGCAGCCTACCATTCAGCTCTCTAGAGCAGTGGTTCTTAACGTTTTAGTCATAAGGGACCATTTGACCAAATTTCCGTCATCCCATAGACCACCAACTTTTCGGAGGTAAGGATAGTAGGTAGATTTTTTTCACTGCATAATAGTGACTAACATTCGAATCCAGTTCAGTGCTGCTCAAGGCCAAGCGCATGCCAATACCAGCCAAGCCAGCCGATTTTGGTGCTTGTCTTTAAAATATTCAGAAGCGCCGAGAACCTCTGCTGGCATAGATATGCCGATAAAACAACGTTCGGTAGCGTGTAACACTATTTCGAAACTTTGGAAGAAACATTATTATTTTTATCTAAATAATGTTGTATTCTAATTCATTTCCTGTCTCAAAAACATCTTCCAAGTTAGTATTCTATAGCATAGCAATCACTTCTTTATTTCGAACCCTTGTATTGAAATTATTCAGCTTTGCGAACATATTGCATTATAGAATGGCTTCGCGGACCAGGTTCAGGTTCTGCCAGGGACCACCAGTGGTCCGCGGACCACCGGTTAAGAACCACTGCTCTAGAGCATTGGACATGTAACTCGTAAATCTAATTTCTCGCTCTTTCTCTATTATTCGCGTTGACTGACAACCTTCCAATGTTGACAATGAATTGAACTCAATTAGGATTTCGAGTTTTTGAAGTCTAGTGAATTTTTAGCACTTTTCAAAGGCAAAATGTGTATAGTTAGTTGTGTATGTATCTTAACTTAAGGCTGCTCTCTCGATAAATGCTTAAAAACAGCGTGCAGATGAATCAACTTTTCGTCAGCATTTACTGAGAAATTTCATCTGAAAAATAGGTAGTATCCTACATGATATGATACGTAATTTAGTTTAGCAAGGATGTGTGTATCGGTAACACATAATAAGAAAAAAATCACCTCCAAATCGTTGAGATGAAACCATTTTATTCCTTCAGTTTTTAACTAAAGTAAAAAAAAAAAATATCTACTGCTTTGCAATACAAACGAAAATAATTTGGTTTAGTTACCTTTTCAAAATATGTGTTACTTTTTTTATAATAAATTAAAAATGCGAATAGCGGAGTGGCGCGTAGAGGAGTAGTTAGCTCCGTTTATACGCACAAGGTCATTGGCATGTATACAAGCCTTAATGTAGATCAGTGTGTTGTCTGTTTAGCTTAAACTGTATGACAGGTGACAACCTGGGAGTCTTCAAGTCAAGGGTGAATATTTTACTTTTAGGCAAGTATGCTCCATCGATCACATCATCACTTTTCATTAGGTATGACTGTGTTCATATTATTTTTTTTTTTAAATAAAACTAAAAGTGTGACTACCAATGATACAAAAAATATTTAGTTAACTACGAACATAACAATTCGATTGTTTTATAAACTAGTGTAATGTAATCAATCCCCAGGTGGATACTGCTGCCCCATCGTTAGTAACTTGTTACGACACCCAAGAGAATTGATCGCTTAATCCATTTGTTGCCAAAACAACAAGCGTCCATAACATTAGACTACTTACTAATTATTTCTACTTACTAATTAAAAACAAAAAATACACCAGTATAATGAAGCCTGTCCATTTCAGCGGAGCGAGGCAGCGGAGCGGACAAGCGGAGAAATATTAACCAATGGAATTGCACAAAACATCAGTGGCTCACGTGGTGTGGAAATTTTATTCAATTCCATTGATTACAATTAAACAATCAATCAGTGTCGGATACAATTAAATTGCACAAAATCTCTGTACCACGTGACTCACTGACATTTTGACTGACATGTTTGGTTAAAGTTTCTCCGTTTCTTCGCTCCGCTGCCTCGCTCCGCTGTAATGGACAGGCACCTTTAAACTGAAATTAAACGCTTTCAACATAAGTACAAGTAAGCTTTTGAAATCTGGTAGCTCTCAATTTAATTATACCACATCATCGCTTACCATCAGGTGAGATAGTGGTCAAACGCGTGCCTATCATTAGTAAAAAAAAAAAAACTACGACCTTATTTTAAGTCAAGATAAAACGATCTGAGCATAGCCTTGATTTTGGACTAATGATGAATCGGTCAAAAACTAAAATCATGTCCAATAGCACAAAAAGTAGGGTGGAGGTAGATGGGCAATAAAACAAATATGTCGATGACTATATTTACTTGGGCCAGGTAGTCCTTCAAAAACAGTCAAGACAAAGAAGACGACCGACGTGTCGAAAATGCCTGGAAGAGCTACTGATCCATGAAGTCGCTGATGAAGGGTAAGCTTCCTCTATCCCTGTAGCCCAAACTCATCGACATGACCGTGCATTCTGCCCATCCTAATCTACGGTGCGCAAACTTGGTCCCTGATCGAGCCTCAAAACTCGCCATAATATTTAAAAGGAAAAGCGATTTAATTATTTTTTTTAGTCTATAATCTTCGCTAAAACGAGTCCGGCAACTGGCTTCATTAACTACTTTGAAAAATAATATTGTGAATAGAGATGTAAGTTATATTAATTAGCAAGTGGAAAATAATTAATACTTGCTTGAACTAGATCTTGTATCGCTAATTAATCTTACGTAGCTTGCTGAAAGGTACGATTTTCTAATTACCGTGTAAGAACGGAGGTGGAAAATATATGTCAAGGTTCACAATGTATTAAATATTGACTTTCCCTAGTTTGGTATGAGTAAAATATGAATATAAGTATTAAGAAAAAGTGAAATATGAGTGTTAAGAAAAAGTAGTATATATTTTTTTTACTATAGATAGGCATATGCGTTTGACCACTATCTCACCTGATGGTAAGCGATGATGCTGTCGAAGATGGAGCACGTTTGCCTAGAAGCAACCTATTCACTCTTGTCTTGAAGACTCCAGGTTGTAGCTATCTGGAAACACAGACTCTGGCAGGGAATTCCACTCCTTAGCTGTACGCACTATGAATGTGTTCCAATATAAACTGTAACATATTGTAAACAAATCAGATTTGAATTTTATATTCTTGTCTCATTACCCCTCACTGTGGCCAAGACACCTTTAGCCACCTTTGATCAGTCTCGTGAGTCTGCGTGACTGGCAGTGAGTGTACCTTTCCCGAACCTGGAAATCCTGCCCACTATCCGTCTGTAACCTTAGGTCGCATGGTGCAGACATCCCGAACTTATCTAAATTTATTTATCACATACTAGGCATATGGTAGGTTAGGGCTCTATAGCTTATAGGTCTTAGGGACTGTAAGGTCTGAATAGTCCCTTTAACTTGTCATATATTTTCATGTACAGTCACACTCTTAACATTACTGCGGCCTCACGTGATGTATGTTAGGGTGGGCGTACAAAGCTTTTTATTTTAAGTGTGTACCTGGATATAAAAGCGTCATTATGACTTTCCAGTGGTCAACCACTGACACTCTATTGAAAGAAATGGCATAGAATCTTGTCAAAATCAACCATCATGAAATCAATGATAGACCATTCTGACACTATTGTAATAGCAGACTTGGGGCCCTGGTGTCAAGCGAGTAATTTAATTCGTGTAGCCATTGAGACGTGATTGTCAAACATCCATACATACACACTTTTACATCCTCATCATCATCATATGAGCACTGCTGGACATAGTCTTACCCCAAAAGGGTGGGGTTTGCCATAATCGCCACGCTTGGCAGGCGGGTATGTGATCGCAGTGTATGGTGTTGAGTTTTACAGAGAACGCTGCTGCCTATTCTCTGGCGAGTCCTTTTTCATCTTACTTTCTCCTAAAATTATAAATGCGAAAGTTACTGATAATGAATGGATGTAGGTTACTCTTTCACGTCAGAACGCCTGAAAGGATTTTCATGAAATTTGGCACAGAAGTAGATTTTAGCCTAGAGCACATAGGCTATATTATTATACATCCCGGAAGAATGTTCCCTAGGGATCATGCGGCCGAAGCCGCTGGCTGGCAGAAGATAGTTATTTATATTAGAAGGAAACATGGGATAGTCCTCTAGACTGCCAGATTTGCGGAATTATTCGAAAGAATTCTTGCTGCCCTGGAACGGAAATGGCTTAAGGAGGAACACGGGTGGTTTTTAACTCAGTAAGAGTCTGACACTCCCTTTCGCTCCGCCCAGAGCGGAAGGAATCATTTGTTGATTTCCTATACAAAAAAGAACCGGCCAAGTGCTAGTCGCACTCGCACACGAAGGGTTCCGTACCATAAACCTTAATTTTTATTATTTGTTGTTATAGCGGCAATAGAAATACACAATTTGTGAAAATTACAACCTATTACGGTTCTTGAGATACAGCCCGCTGACAGACAGACGGACGGGTGGACAGACGGACGGACTGACTGACGGACGTACGGACGGACGGACTGACTGACGGACGGACGGACAGCAGAGGCTTAATAATAGGGTTCCGTTGGTTACTCATTAAGTACGGAGCATTAAAAAGGATTGTTCCCAAGAACCTTTTTGAAGAAATTGTCTAAATGATGGTAATAAACCACGTTAATATGTATCTATAACACATACACATATATTATTTAGTATGTATTAGTGTATATTTATTTTAGTAATATTTATGTATTGTATGTTATATTAAAGTTTATTGTTTTATTTGTAAGTACTTATACCTTTTACACACGGTGTCTACTTATCTTTTATACAACTCTCCTTTCGCAGGTATGCTGGAAGATATTTCTTTTGGAATAAGCATTACCTTTGTACCTATTTTTCTGTTTCCTTCTTTTTATCTTCCTATGTAATGTGTGTACATAAATTGTTAAATAAATAAATAAATAAATACACATACAGTTTCACATACAACGCGACGACCGCGATGCAATAAAACACGGTTAAAATATTGTCAAACCAGCTGACCCGTGCCCACTTCGTTGGGCGGTATTTTTCGGGTTAATATATAGCCTATAACACTCATAAATGACGTGACTTTCTATTGGTAAAAGAATCGAATTTTCAAAATCGGTTCAGTAGATCCAGAGATTACTTCCTACAACCACACAAACTCACAAATTTTACCTCTTCATTATGTTAGTATAGATAAAGGTCATCTACCAAAAGAATTCATCTAAAATTTAAAATGCTTGGAAAAGCGTCAATATCGCTTAACGATTCATAAATCGATAATCAACAGCCACAATAAGATATTTTCTTGCAACATACAGTAAACACTGGACGAACCCGCTTTTTGTTCAATTCGACATAAAGAGAAATAATGTACTCTTTCCTTTCAATATGTCGAATTGGTAGGCAGATGGTTAAAACTGTATCGATTACAGAAAGTCGATACCGTTTTAATTTTAACATATTGACGCAGACATCGAATTGAAAATATTGGAAAATTAAAATTGAAATCGAAACGAATTTATCATTCGGATAGTACTTTCTTTTGATGTATGGTGCTCGTTAATAGCTTCTGCCAGCGGCTTTGCTCGCGTGATCCCTAGGGAACATACTCCCGGGATAAAAGTAGCCTATGTGTTATTCTCGACTATAATCTACCTCTGTGCCAAATTTCATGACGATCCTTTCAGGCGTTCTGACGTGAAAGAGTAACAAACATCCATCCTCACAAACTTTCGCGTTTATTTTCCAGAATATTGAAAAGTACGTATCCTAGTAAAAAACTTTAGTAATTAACAGTTCACTTCGTGAGTCCTATTAGTCTTTAGATACTCATCATCATATCAGCCGAAAGACGTCCACTGCTGGACATAGGTCTCCCCCAAGCGTCGCCACAACGACCGGTCCTGTGCGTCTCGCATCCATCGGCTACCCGCGACCTTCATCAGGTCATCGGTCCACCTTGTGGGAGGTCTTCCAACGTTACGTCTTCCGGTACGCGGTCGCTATTCCAGAACCTTTCGGCCCCATCGACCATCTGTTCTGCGAGCAGTTCCCCACTGCCACTTTAGTTTGGCGATCCTTCGGGCTATGTCGGTAACCTTGGTTCTCTTGCGGATATCATCATTCCTGATTCGATCACGCAAGGAAACTCCAAGCATTGCCTTTTACTATATTGAATCCAAGTCTTTAGATACTACAATAACACAAAAATGAGAAGTTGATTAATAAATACATCAAACTGTTGCTGATCGAATAAAATGTCTAATTCAATTGACCAAAAAATCGATACGGACCCCATCTCTACATATGGGTGCTAGAAATAAAAGTCGGGGTAAAATCGAAAATCACATCTTAGAGGTTCGGCGTATTGCGCTGAAAGCTTAAGTTTCTGATACATTGCTGCGAGTAAATGAACAATTTAACGTATAGGAAAAGTAATTTTACAGTTTCTCGAGATTTCACTTTTGATCGCAGATGATTAGGAGCCTGTTCTGTTCGAGAAGCAAAATATTTAAAAAAAAATTAATTTATTTTATTATTTATTTTTATTATTTAAAATAATAGTATTTTGCTACTCATAAGTTCATCATAAACGATGGGGAGAATCCAAATATTTTTTAAACGATCATCTATCTGACCTGTTTTCAATAAGGTCTTCAAGTTATCAAGGTCTTCTAGTCTAACTTAGTGAATTCTGATGAATTCATTATTGTGCATAAAGTAACTATCTGACGTCCACTAAATAGTCTTTGGGTAAGACGATATAACTCTTAGTACATAATGAGTCATTTCATACATTTTACTGAGTTATATTTTGGGAACTGTCTCTAGAGTCTTTTATTTTGATTCCTCACATAACTATGCTACAATAAACAAGACTTCACTTACCTAATGGCAACCGCCTTCTTGTTTTTTTTTTTTTTCAAAATGTCGTCCCTTTGTCACTTAAGACAAATGTAATCTTACCTACCACCTTTTTAGAAATATAATATGTACCCATACTCTTGACAACATAACCCTCCTTTAAGGCAGTCGGGTAAAAACGCTTCTGTTCAAACACATTCATGCTTACATAAGAACACAAAAACAGCTGAGTAGTTCTCGCACAATTTGCAAGTTACAATTTAATGTAGGGACATGGGTTTCCGTGATATGCTAGCAACCTGTTACTGCAAACTAATCCTTTTCCTCGAAACCCTCCTTCTTGTCTACATAGTTCAAGTTTGTATCCACTGGGATCAAATTTATAACCCACACCCTACTAAAGAACATAGAAACAACGTATATTGTGGAACCTAACATTGGAGGAACTGTGTGCGGAGAGTTTTTATTGAACCACCAAATTGTGCCATATAATAATAATGTCTAAGAGAAAATTTCAGCTATGACACTGAATATTAAGAGCATTTCCATACCATACTCCATTTTATATTTTTAGGGTTCTGAATAAAAAACGGAACCCTTATAGGATCACTCGGGTGTCTGTCTGTCCGTCTGTCACAGCCAGTTATCTCCGGATCCACCGGATTCTGTTGAAATTTGGCACACATATGATCCAAACACGGACGCGTTACGTAAATAATTATTTTTTTAGTGTGGGGGTCACTTTTGGGGGTCAAACCAGAAAACTGAAGAAAAAAGTTTTTTGAACATTATTGTGAGACATATCAAATGAAAGGGCTTACCGTGAGGGTTTTAAGTATATTATTGCCTAATTTTAAAATAAATGGTTTTGATGTTATTCAAGAAATCAGACGAAAAATGAACCCACTGTCTTATCTCCGAAACTACTGAGCCTAAAATGTAATAATAGATCTTTAAATAAAGATTACAGGAAAACCTATAAAAAGTATGTAGTGCTAAATAATATGTTAAAAAATAATTCGTTCGGAACCCTTCGCACGCGAGTCCGACTCGCACTTGACCAGTTTTTTTTTGGTATGCGTCATGCTTGGCGAAAATAAACGTTTTTTTTTTCTTTCTTTTTCTTTCTATACTAATATTATAAATGCGAAACTGTGCCTGCCTGTCTTTCTGCCTGTTTATTAACTCGTCACGTCTCAACGCCTGAACGGATTTTGATGAAATTAGACACAAGGGTAGGGTACCGGAAGACGCAACGTTCAAAGGCCTCCCACAAGGTGGACCGATGACCTGGTGAAGGTGGCGGGTAGCCGATGGATGCGAGACGCACAGGACCGGTCGTTGTGGCGACGCTTGGGGGAGGCCTATGTCCAGCAATGGACGTTTTTCGGCTGATATGATGATGATGATGAGGCACAAGAGTCAACCAACTCCTGGTATAGAACAGAGGACTTGTCATCCCAGGATTGTTTCCTCATGGAGTAATTTTCAATTTTCACTTAGGAAAAGCCGCTGGCAGATGCTAGTAACCGTTTAGAAACCGTTTTTAAGAGCTATACTTTCATGCTTATTATTGCTTTGGAATCTTGACTCTGACTGACCTTAAAAACTGTTTTTTTTTTTCTTAAAATTAGGAACTAACGAACCGTAAAATTGAACAAGTTTAAAAAAAATGGAAGAAAAAGTACTTTTAAATTAAAAAGATGCGCGCAGTAAGGTAAATTAAATTTGTCCCATCATTCATCGTTTAATTTAAAAAAAAACGGCAATTAATACTTGTCAAAGGTCTCGTAAAAATTTGAACGATGCCATGAAAATAAAACTTGAAGCGCCTGCAACGTCTTAATTTACTTTTTATTCCTTCATTTTATAGAAAATCTTTTAAGGAAAGTTCTTAGATTTTGTTCTAGTGAAAAATAAAAATCAATATCGAAAACTTAGTGAAATGCGAACCATTTACTTTTCTTTAAACCTGTTTTTTTTTCATAGGTCATATTGGCAGCTATTACTGAAAATAGGTCACACTATGACATTTTATCTGAGTAACTCCTAGACCCCGAGGAAAAAAACTTTTTTCAGACAAAAAAGTCCATATATAGGCAGGGTGGTACGTAACAGAATTTTGCTTATAACTAATAAAAATAAATTAGTAATTAAAAAGAAAAAAAACTGGCCAAGTGCGAGTCGGACTCGCGTGCATATGGTTCCGAACGAATTTTTTTTTGAGCTGTTATTTTGATACTATAGACTTCTTGTAAGTTTTCCTGTAATGTTTAGGTAAAGATCTATTATCTCCATTTTTTTTCAAAAATTTTAGAATCAGCAGTTTCGGAGATAAGTGGGGGGAATGGTCATTTTTCGTCTAATTTCTTGAATAACTTCAAAACCATTTATTTTAAAATTATGAAAAAAATATAGTCAAAACCCTCACAGTAAGCCCTTTCATTTGATATGTCACACGATATTGTTCAAAAATCTTCTTTTTTAAATTTTCTAGTTTGACCTCCAAAAGTGACCCCCATACTAAAAATTTAATAATTTACGTAACACGTCCGTGTTTAGGTCATAGAAGTCCATATGTGTACCAACAGAATCGATCCAGTGGATCCGGAGAAAACCGGCTGTGACAGACGGACAGACGGACAGACAGACAGACAGACAGACAGACGGACAGACAAACAGAAAGACAGACAGACACCCGAGTGATCCTATAATCCCCCGCATAGTAGGCTCACCGGTCCCGCAATACATGGAGTTCGGTGAACCTACTGAGCGGAACAGTATCGGTTCTCTCGCCAATCATCCTCAGGACACTATTCGGGCTCCCCCGTACTCGTCGCACCACGGACGCAACCTTAAAATAAAACATAAATCAAACAAAATTCTACAGCTATAATATGAAAATAATAACCAACCACAACTGAGTACCAAGAACAAAATATAACATAGAGAAAAGAACCAATGAACAAAGTGGGCCACCCTTTACAGTCGGGAAACTAGTTAGTAACAGAAAAGGGCAGTTAAATTGTTGATCCGTTGATCCCGGATGAAACACTCGCTCAAATTATTGGGGCCGAGCATTGAAAACAGGGTTGTGACGAACGACTCCGCAAATGTGGACCTTCCGCAAGTAATCGTATCTCCACATCCTCTGCAGCAAATTTTATCTCATAATATTTCTATTATAAATAAAGGAAATTATAAATTTATATTTAAATACATAATTTGAATGAATAAACGGAATAATAAATTATTATAATTATGATACCTGCAAGTTAACCGCCACTCGTTCTTGGGTTAGTAGGTTCGTTTCCGAACGAATTTAATTTTTTTTACAGGAGAACATTTATTTAGATCTGAACTAGGTACAGCATTAAAGTACTAAATATATACACTTAAAATAAAATATCCTAACTAAGATAAGGCGTCAAAAAATTCGTCCGCATCGCTGTCCACCGGAAGTGAGCCCAAAAGACTGGCGGCATTGCCACGTTGTATGGCAATACTTATCCTCTGTCCGAGGTAAAAGCCAGCCCTTGGGTCACGCGAAGTGTCAACTAAGCGTTTAGAAAGATCTTTAAATAAGGCATGAGCACTCGGACCCCACGGTCCAAGAGTTTCAACCCCAAACGGCTCAAAAATATAATTGCCAACAAGGTTATTATATTTCCGCCGCTTGAGGTTCTCAGCAGCCGCAGCGGCAGTACCAGCACAGCACGACGAGCTAGGAAGATGGGATGGCGCAAGAGTATCGACACAAGTAGTGTCCCACACTAAAGGCCTACCCATCTTCCATGGAAACAAAGACATACCGTCCGGTCGCTTGCCGTCGTCGCGTGCCAGGCCATTGGGTTCTAGTACGGCTGGAACGCCGACGGCGACAAGAGCGCGTCGGATAATGTCGTTGATGTTTGCGTGCCGTGCAAAGCGACCCGCACTTCGACTGCATGAGAGACCGTGGTGCCCGAGGCGGTTGACAGCTTCGCCACAGTGACAACGATGAGGAGAACAACACGATGCGCCTAAGCGAAGGGAAGCAGCGAGGCGGAAAGTTGTATCGTCGAACAAGGTGCCTAACTTCGACGACAGTAGTGCGTGAAGCCAGAGGCCCGACTCCCACTCACCCTCAGCCAGCGCACGCTCCGCAGTAGAAGTAGAAGTGGCTATAAGGTTCCTCTGAACTTCTCTGCAGACCGGCTCATCCCACTGTCTCTGGTATGATGGGTTGTCGGGTAGATTTACATTCGGGCAACCTAGTTTCCAGGCATTCACAGCCTCGGTGAAGCACGGCAAATCAAAATCAATCAGTGTGGAAGCTAGGATATTCCTGATTAATTTATCAGTGCCATGAACCGAAGATATAAAAGCCGGTAAACTAATACTGGTAATTTTGCGGACACCGAGGCCTCCCATACGAATGGAAAGAGTAGCTTGAGCCCAAGCTCGGTCGTCCATGGCCACATTTAAAATTGAAGATAGTGTATGCTTGATAATTTGGTCCATTTTATCTAAAAGGTGAGGGTGCTTCCACATATGGGAAGCACGAAGGAAATATGTCAATTTAGGACCGAAACAGCAGTAACGAATTATGGTGATAGCCGAATGCATGTTAATTTTTAACAGTCTTTCCGAAACGTCTTTGAAATTTTGAATTTTTTTTACATGTTATTTTAACATTTCAGACTTCTTATAGGTTTTCTTGTAAAAATCTATTATCTCCATTTTTTTCAAAATTTTAGGCTCAGTAGTTTCGGAGATAATGGTATTTTTTCGTCTCATTTCTTGAATAATTTCAAGACCAGTTATTTTAAAATTTCAAAAAAAATTAAAGCCCTCACAGTAAGTCCTTTCATTGGATATATCACACGATATTGTTCAGAAAACATTTTTTTAAATTTTCTAGTTTGACCCCAAAAGTGACCCCCACACTAAAAATTTTATAATTTCCGTAACGCATCCGTGTTTGGGTCACAAAAATCCATATGTGTACCAAATTTTAACAGAATCGGTCCAGTGGATCCGGAGAAAACTGGCTGCGACAGACTGACAGACAGACACACAGACTGACACCCGAGTGATCCTATAAGGGTTCCGTTTTTTGTTTGGAACCCTAAAAACCAGCGTCAGACAGAATTTGTCTGACATATAGCTGAAATAGGCCTCTTTAAGCAGAGCCGTGAGGCATATTCTTTGTTTTAGCATAAATTTTTTATCGTTATTGCATGTTTCATATAAATGTGTGCTCCTATCATGTTAGTTATGTAGGTTTAGTACAAAATGAGCAAAGTTTAATAGCGTTGGTTTAATTTACGAACCACGTAGACATTGCATAGACGACGACAAAGCCGCAAAACAGTTTATGTGTTGTATAGTTTACCTCTTTAAAATTTTAATTACTAATGTAGATTTTTCTCATTAATTAATTTATCAAAAATTAATTATTCACATGAACACAGTCCTCCAAAATACCCGAATTTCAATCCCGTGTGCTGGTGCAATAAATATTTAATTGTTGCCTTACAATTAAGTATATTGTAGCAATAATAATTTTCTTAGTCTGTTACTGTACTTATTAAAATAAAAAAAGTAAAATAAATATTTTATCTATCGATCATAAATGAATGCCCTTTGTTACATCCCTAATCGCAAGTATCGAAAAAAAAAAGGACCAAATGTCACTGCGGCGGATATTGCGTGACTCTTTGATAGATAATGATGGGAACTGTACTTGTACGTCCTTTTCTTTCGGTTTTCCTGTCGTGGCTCATATTATATCTAATCTTTATTGGGCGGAAGTATTGATTTTATTAAGTACTAGCTTCTGCCAGCGGCTTCGCCCGCGTGGTCACTAGGGAACATACTCCCGAGATAAAAAGTAGCCTATGTCCTTTCTCAGGCTCTAGACTATCTGTGTACCAAAATTCATTTAAATCGGTTCAGTAGTTTAGGCGTAAAAGCGCGATAGACAGACAGATAGACAGACAGACAGAGTTACTTTCCCATTTATAATATTAAGTAAGGATGTGTTGTTGTCAGAAATAAAAGACCTACTTTTGGGCTCTTGTATTTGGTATGTTAGATATTTTTTTTATAAAAAAGTAGAAAAAGAAAGAAATTTAGTTAATTTGGCATACACAGACACACACAATGTAGGTACAAATAAAAAGGAAACTTAACTCTAAAACAATTACACATTTTATTTCAAACGGTTCTGGCAAATGATTACAATTTTTTTTACTATTGATAGGCGTAGGTATGACCACTATCTCACCTGACGGTAAGCGATGATGCGTTCGAAGATGGAGCACGCTTGCATAGAAGTAACCTATTCACTCTTGACTTAAAGACTCCCAGGTTGTAGCTATCAGGAAACACAGACTCTGGCAGGGAATTCCACTGCAAGAGCAGCTGCACGCACAATGAATGTGTTCCCGAAACGTTTGGATGGACGGTGGGATGTCCACCATGTACCGGTGGCAATTATACTTATTGGCATAAATATTCTATCTATATGTTGGGATTTGGTACGCACTTAGTCCTGATGTTGGACCATTGTGCGTGAGCCATGGCGGCCGTTACTCCAACCAGCCAACCTCCCTCCAGAAACAGATCAGATTTCCCGGTGCCTTCAAAACATCTGTAAATTATTTGTGACTAGCGACCCGCCCCGGCTTTGCACGGGTATACAATATATAGCCTATGTCACTCAGCGGAAAAAATGTAATTATTTACGACATCACATTAGAAACCTCAAAAATAACAGTATTTCTCCACTATTTAATGGATGTTATCATACATATAAACCTTTCTCTACAATCACTCTATCTATTAAAAAAAACCGCATCAAAATCCGTTGCGTAGTTTTAAAGATTTAAGCATACATAGGGATATAGGGACAGAGAAAGCGACTTTGTTTTATACTATGTAGTGAGACAGCAAATTCAAATAACATTATTTTATGCTGCACCAAATAAAACAACAAATCAACATTTGTAATGGTTTTTAAAACACCTCACGCATTGCATATTTCACACTCACACAAATTTATCTTTGATATTGTAACAATATTATTCACTGGATCAATCCTCAAAAGCTTTTAACAGCCGAATATTCACCAATCCATCAGCTGATAATTTTTCATTCGTTATTTTGGACCGAAAACTGATATGCAAATATTAATAACCCATCAATGGGATAAGCAAAAATGGCACGAAGTAAGCCCCTATTGATGTATCAGCGTGTGGCGAGGTCATCCAATTTGTATAGATTACACCGTCCGGTCCAACACTGGGGAATTACTTGAAAAATGGTTTTTAATTTATCTCTTGCAAAGAGTCCATAATCCAGGAAGCGAAACCACGGATGGAAATTACTTTTCTGATTTGTGATCGATAGTCTTCTCAACTTTAGTATTAAGTTTTTTGCTAGAGTCGTCTTTGTTTGTCTTTTTAGAGAGAGAACTGTCTCGTTTCTTTGTTTTGTGGATCGACTGTTGTCTCTGCACAGCTTTGTTGGTGGGTTTATAAAAGGATTTGTTTTGCGACCTTATTGATGGCAAAGAACAAAATGAAAATTCTTGCTCTTGTTGAACTTTAAGTTTGTCGTGTTCTTGTTGGTTTTGTTTGTGTTTTAAAGTAATAATTGCTTCGAATTTGAATACCGTGTGTTTGTCGTCGAATAATTATTAATTTTACACGTACTTTCCATAATTTGTATATCTATTGATGTTCATCATCATATCAGTTGAAAGGTGTCTGCTGGACATAAGCCTCCCCCAAGTGTCGCCAAAACAACTGGTTCTGTGCGTCTTGCATCCTTCGGCTACCCAGAACCCTCACCAGGTCATCGGTCCACCTTGAGGAAGGCCATCTAACTTTGCGTCTTCCGGTCCCTTCTGATTTTTCGGCCCCGTCGACCATCTGTTCTACGAGCAATGGGCACATTGCTTGTGCATGTGTCCACTGCCACTTCAGTTTGGCGGGAGAGTGGGATGCTACTTCCTAATTAATCCAAATGCCTCCCACAGCAGCTATAATTCTCAATCTGTGTCAAGCTAAATTCCTATAATACAAGAAATCGTTGCAGTCAATTCCCTTGTCATCCATAAAGGAGAACAAGAGTTTATTGAACAAATCAACAGAGTAACGTTTTGAATTAAAACACTAAATCAAAGCCTGAAAGCAAATTGTTAATTTTATTAACCTTACATAAATCTCTAGGGATATTGTGAATTGTTCATATTTTATGTTTGCCTCCATTCTGCTGAGTTTACATGTTTTGTTTTTGTGCTTCTTTTTTATTTTTGGCGAAATCACCATGTTTATTATTTATGTCAGCAATTCGTGTGACTGTTGACTGTGAATTTTTGCTAAAGTATTTGTTGGGAAATTTTGAATTTAAGAAAGTGTTTTTGTTTTTACCCTAGAAATGTGCCCAAACATTACCCCCTTTTAAATGGCGACGAAACACACAGAATACTTACTTTCTACTCATCTTTAGCACAGACATCTTAATGAAGCATGTCTGGACGTGTTTACGAGGAGAAGCGTCAAACTTGCGAAGTAAAAAATAAATTAGAAAAAACTAAACGATGGTCGTTAAATAAATTGAATTTTCTTTGTGTGAGCAAACTTTTGTAATTCATGGTTTTTTCGTCGTTCAAATATTTTCCGAGAAATTCTTGAAGAAATATTAACTTCTGGGGGAACTTAATAATAACCTTCGTCTTTGTGTAAATTGTTGAATAAATGTTGGGTCTGGGGTGGACTGTCCTTAGGAAACGTTGGTTAGCGAAGTTTTTGTACGTCTCCTTTTTCGAATATTAGTCTTTATCATAATTTTAAGCACGTTCTGTTCTTAGTAGTAAGGTCTCTAATTCATTGTTATTAAGTTAACTTCTTTAAGATTTTTGAATCTTTTAAGTAGTTTAACATAACAGTTTTGCGATAACTCTACAATCTGCGTATTTATAATCAACACTGAGTATATTATGAAATATTCTATTACTAGCATAAAGACCAATTTCATACCTTTCATCTGGACCCTAAAGCAAAGAATTATTACAGAACCCTGTTTATATCAGGCACCTACATTAATTTTAGTTGATATAAATCTAGGTAATATTTCGGTCTAATATTACTTGTAAGGCTATCCTCAGGTAATTTAAGGCCCATGATCTATCGCCTTCCTCTCCTTATCTGAATTTTAACGTAAACGAAAAATTCTTAAATAAAATTTTCTCCGTGGACGACTTTTATAATCGTTTCAGGGTAGGTTTCGAAGAAATTTTCTCCTTTGAATTATGGTAATAAGTTTCAAAATTCAATGAAAAGTTTTAATATGTAAATGGCCTATGGTAGATAGTATAAAAATATGATAAAAGAGACGCTGCTGTATTCGGTGAGTAATATTCTTCTGTATAACCTGTAAGAATAAATAAAATAAATCAGAATAACTACAGGAAGAATTTCATTTTCGATGTCAGTTTTGTTCGCTGATTATATCCAAACTAAGCGGGGTCTGATAAAAAAAGAAGAAACCCAATGAACCAGCTCTAATTAGCAAGAAATCATTTATCATGTCATAAATGAAACAACAGTTTTCTTTAAAACTACCGACCATCAACAACCATAAGTTCAGACACAAGTTTATCGCCACAACACCACAAGTAACAGTAATAATAAATTAAGTTATTGTAGTCTTCGTAACTGATAATATCATGTCCATAAAGCTGTCAATAATTACTGACAGTTATGCTCTTTTAATACCTTCTGTCGCTAACAAAGAGCCAATTGTACTGTTCATTCTGAGAGCTATAGCGGACAGGTGGGACAGCCCCATACTGGGACATTGGATAGGCCTACATGTGACTGGCCTATTTTTTTTATTGATGCTGATGGTACAAAAGTTATACATGAGTTGAGTAATTATTTCTCATGATATTTCATATAAAATGCAAGTCCTTATTTTTGGAATTAAATGAACCAATTTTAATGAAACTTAATGAAAGTTGTGAACTTAGTTTTTCTAAAATGAGTATAGAGGGTCAAAGAATGAAAACAAACTAAGGAAGTTTAATACGTACGCAGGTAAACGTAACATAAATACGATGATAAGTTGATAACACAAGAAGATAAGAATCTTCAAGAAGAGTCAACCAAAGAGTTTTTAAATCAAGAGTGAATAGGTTACTTTCAGACAAGCGTGCTACATTTTCGACCGCATTATCAGGTGAGATAGTGGTCAAACGTGTGTCCATCAATGGAATTTTGATGGTCTTATTTAATACGAAAGAAATATACGTATAATTTACTTAACAGTGCCTTTAAATTTTAAAGGCACTGTTAAGTAAATTATACATATATTTCTGACCATCTATCCATATTACATGATAAGAAACTTCTATAAACAAATACGGAAGTAATAAAAGCAGAAACCATAAGTCTTCTTATTGCCATACATAAATGCAAAAGAAATCTCAAACGTAAACATTATCAAGGATTTATAAGTCTGTAGCAAGAAAATCTTACTTTTCATATTTTTTTAGCGGTCAAAGAAACTTACTTAGATGTCCTTTACGAAAGAGCTTTCCATTAATTATTCTCTTTGTCCCGGCTTAGGTCAAAATCGGGCTTATCCTTGTCGGCCTCGGTACCTGCAGTAATTACTTCAGAATAACCATTTTCGTCTATAGTAAATATTTCTTGTTTGTGAGAACCAATCTTTTGTTGTCTAAGCACTGTCTGAGGACCTCTGCGAGATTCTGTACTTACATACTCGAGCATGTTAACGTTGACATTTACTTACCTGTGCTAAGTTGTATAAAATCTTTGTGTTTATATTTTCTTTGTTGACTTCTGTGTGTGACTATTCAGTTACAGTATAAATCGAAGTTTACGTTAACGCAAACGAGCTACCTTCGCGCAGCTAAGACCTATTTGGCAATCACAGAAACTGACCCGAAGAGTTAAACTCAAAATCTTCGGTTTTAATGTCAAATCCGTGCTGCTCTACGTGTGTGAAACGTGGAAGGGACAAAGGAAATCTCACGCCAAATCCAGGTCTTTGTCAACCGATGTCTTTGTCGCATACACGGAATTTACTGGCCCGAGACCATCTCTAACGTAGAGCTGTCAGAGAAATACCACGAGATCCTGATCGACCGCCAGATCAAGCGCCGTAAGTGGAGGTGGATTGGTCACACGCTCTGGAGGAAGCCCGATTTCATTCTCAAACAAGCTATGGACTGGAGTCCTCAAGGGAAAAGGAAACATGGCCGTCCCCGTCAAACTTAGCAACGCACTGTGTTGGCAGAAGCGACGAGCATCGGAATGACGTGGAGCGAGGTGAAGCGTAAAGACCGTTCACGATGGAAGTCTACTGTAAGCACCCTCTGCCCCAACTAGTGGACATAGGATCTTAAGTAGGTAAGTAAGTATACGAGTAAGTAGAATGGAAAAAAGTAATATTTGAAAGATATATAAAACAACAGCAACAGACGTAGTAAAAAAGAGAAGAATAATACAACGATAATTATGGTAAAATTGCGTTGAGCGTGACGGCACTGAAAGGGTTACCATTTCAGCATTTGCTGGGTGTCAGACAGCCAGCGGTGGTTTTCAGTTGACACTATGCAGTGACACACGGACGTGGTTAAATAAACTACATTCTAAAATGGAAACTTACTTGAATACTATATGCTTACTTGGATATATAGGACATAAATAATGTTTGAAATTACGTAAATAAATACTGTAAAACTAGTACTCGTATTTCCCACAAGCTGGACCGATGACCTGGTGAGGGTGGGTAGTCGGTGGATGCCTTCCCCAAGTGTCGCCAGAACAACCGGTCCTATGCGTCTCGCATCCAACGACTACGGATGCGAGACGCAAAGGACCGGTTGTTCTGGCGACACTTGGGGAAGGCCTATGTCTAGCTAAGAAGTCTTTCGGCATATGATGATGATGAAATCAATTACTTTTAATTGTTTGGATTCTCACCATGTCTGTTTTCATTTCAAGTCCGACATCATCAGCATATGACATTATTTGATAAACATTTCTAGCTTTCACAGAAAAAATAGCAGAATTCATTGTGACTGACACGTGTGTTATTTTCAACTTGCTAAAGCCCTGTCAAAGTCAAATTAATGTTTGTGGAAAAGTCGTTTGGCCGTCACGTGGTTTTACAAACAAACCTGCTATTGCGAAACAGTTTTGGCTGACAGGGTTTTGGCGTTGACAACGTATAGGGTAAATATTTGATGAGGGTGTTTGTCTGGATTGTGTTGTATTCTAGAAACGGCAGTTAAAAGTAATGTAATTTAAATCCAAAAAATATTGGGTTTTGAGCATTTGAGCATAAAACCTATGATAAATACAGACAGCACTAATTGCGTGTGACGTCAGCCGCAAGCAACGCTATAGTGATTTTTTGCCTTCTATGCCTGTCTCGCAAAATGTCGTAAGCACTGATACGACATTTTGCGTCACAAAGATAGAAGATTAATTTCAAAGAAGTGTCACCACTAATTTTATCGCTGGTTTTTTTTTTTGTAAATTAGTATTTTATCATCTTTGATATAAGTATTCCATATAGATTTTTAAAAGATACCTTATGTTAAACCGTGCTGAGTTTATAAATACATTGTTTGGCTTTCTATACATCCTTGTATAGAAAGCCAAACAAAGTATTTTTTTTTGTTTGATTAAAAAATAATGGAATATGGGTATGAGTCTATAAACCTTATTTCTCGCAGCACTATAAATTACTATCAAACCGAATTCGCTAAACAAAACTAAAATCTCTGAAATCCGGAACAATCCGTCAAATAAATGAAGTGTAAAACCGGGCCCGGTACATGTCCGTACTGGTGCGGCCGCAGCCATTTTTTCCGGATTACAGATTTACGATGTATCGGGACGGACCGAGCAGGGCGTTGGAAAAAATACGTAAATTCACATACATTGAGTTTAAGTCCAGCTATTTTTTACAGCTAACAAAGGATAGTTTGTACAAGCTATGTGAACTAAATATACTTTGATATAAGTAGAGACACGAGTGTTATATTGAAAAAACTGGCCAAGTGCGAGTCGGACTCGCGTGCAAAGGGTTCCGAACGAATTTCTTTTTTAACATGTTATTTTAACACGACAGACTTCTAATAGGTTTTCCTGTAATCTTTAGGTAAAGATCTATTATCTCCATTTTTTTTTAAATTTTAGGCTCAGTAGTTTCGGAGATAAGGGGGGGGAATGGTCATTTTTCATCTAATTTCTTGAATAACTTCTAAACCATTAATTTAAAATTATGAAAAAAATATAATTAAAACCCTCACAGTAAGCCCTTTCATTTGATATGTCACACGATATTGTTCAAAAAACATTTTATTTTTATTTTCTATTTTGACCCCAAAAGTGACCCCATACTACAAATTTAATTATTTACGTAACGCGTCCGTGTTTGGGTCATAGAAGTCCATATGTGTACCAAATTTCAACAGAATCGGTCCAGTGGATCCGGAGAAAACTGGCTGTGACAGACGGACAGACAGACAGACAGACAGTTAGACAGACGGACACCCGAGTGATCCTATAAGGGTTCCGTTTTTTTATTCGGAACCCTAAAAAAAAGGTAAAAGTCTCATTTTATAGTTTAACTAGCTCTTTTTTACTATAGCTAGGCATACCTTTGACCACTATCTCACCTGATGGTAAGCAATGATGCGGTCAAAGATGGAGCACGTTTGCCTAGAAGCAACCTATGCTACGCTTACCTATACTTCGTACGCGGATACGCACATCCCGTTTTTGAAAAGGATACCTGCGTACGAAGTCGCGAGCAAAAGCTAGTTTTATTAATATTTTAGTATTTTATTACTTATGCCTAACAACGTTGGTATCAAGAAATATGTAAATAAAATAATTCATGCCTTAATTATTTACTATTTCGCTGACAAGGGCACAAATAAAGCGTCAAAAATAAATATCATTGACACTTTAACCCTACGCAATTCTTGCCTGTCACTTTTCATTTCATTCCAAATTCAAAGTCAATCGAGTTTTGCAACTTCTATTACAATGTCAGGTTCACTTTCGATATCACCTGAGATATAACGTTGGTAATATTCAACAGAATGTTCATTCTCATATCAAGTACCTAAATTCGATAGATAGGTTTATCAAGTTCTCGACGTGAGATATATTTCGTAGAGTCGGGGTTCCCAAACTGTGCGTTGCGACTCCCCGGGGCGTCACAGTGCTTTACCAGAGGCGTCGCTAACCGCCATGTGAATGAATCGCAAATGCTGCAATCTATACATATTTGAATATATAAAGCTGAAGAGTTTGTTTGCTTGCTTGAACGCGCTAATCTCAAGAACTACTGGTCCGATTTGAAAAAGGAAATTCAACCGTCTTAGTGATTGTACGTACCTACTAGATTTTCCCAAATGAAGCTATCATAAGTGTCTTCTTCTAGAAGGGCGTCGCAAAGAAAAAACATTTAAAGGATAAAAACACCATAAAAAACCGGCTAAGTGCGAGTCGGACTCGCACACAAAGGGTACCGTACCATAAACTGAAAAAAAAACACGTTTCTTGTATGTGAGCCCCCCATTCATTTTTATTTTAATATAAGTTTTATGATTAATTGTTACAGCGGCAATAGAAATACACACTCTGTGAAAATTTCAACTGTCTACATATTACGGTTCTTATATATAGTAGATACAGCCGGCTGACAGACAGACGGTTAGACGGACGGATGGACGGATGGGCAGACAGTTCCGTTGGTTATCCTTTGGGCACGGAACCCTAAAAACATTTAAAGTCACACTATAATAAAGATTGAGAACCCTGTCGTAGTGTAATAACGTTTCACATGATCTTCTATGATGCTACTTTCGATAACTGCGCACTATATCGATCAGCTATGACACTTATAGTGAGCTGAATCTTATAAAGTTACGAGTGAGGTAGTCACATCACTAAAGTTCTCGTTTGCTGAGGTATTTAAAGATGGCTGCTTAAGTTGTTTGTGGAATAACATTGTATTTGAGCTCTGTCGCCATGATGTTTAAACAGAATTATCAAAACTTGAAATGTTTTACTAAATGTTTGTCATGTTTATATTTTGTCGTGTACGTTTTGTTTTTTATTTTATGGAATTAACTATTTTTCATTCTTTGTTTTCTTTTGTAAATTGCTTTATGAATCATCGAAAATAATATAGTTGTTCCGTTTATCGCAATCTGGCGTCGCATCGTGTAAATTTTTACCTTCCTTCGAACCTCTTATTTTTCACAAACGCAATGCATCCATCGATTGTTTAGTCTTCTTATATTTTTACCATTCCTTTACATTAATACTACTCATGATTTTATGAAGACAGAAAATTATTACGTTTATTTAAGAAGTGGAATTCCCTGCCAGAGTCTGTGTTTCCAGATAGCTATAACCTGGGAGTCTTTAAGACAAGAGTGAATACCTATTCACTCTTCTCAACGCAAACGTGCTCCATCTTTGACCACATCATCGCTTACCATCAGGTGAGATAGTGGTCAATGTATCTATAGTAAAATATAAATAAAAATAAAATAAACTAACCGGTAAATTAGGCCCAGCATTTTTTTTCCGTGATCCATAGCAATATTGGTAGCAGTAGATTTATAGCGATGCGTATAATAATTTTACAATTGGGGTTTGAAGACGCTCATGCTTTCACTGCTGCCAAGAAAACATTTCCAAAGAATCATTGATTTACCTTATGCAATTATTACGAAAGTTAAGCAAATAAAAGGACCGACAACGATATCATCATCATCATCATAACAGCCGAAAGACGTCCACTGCTGGACATAGGCCTCCCCCAAAGGGAGGGTTTGCCATAATCGCCACGCTTGGCAGGCGAGTTGGCGATCGCAGTGTACGGTGTTGCGTTTTACAGAGAACGCTGCTGCCCATTCTCTGGTGAGTCCCTTAGTCGCCTCTTACAACACCGACGGGAAGTGATGGGATGGTATTATTCTTTTACGGCACCATATGGCACCGGCCGACACTATACGGCGAATACAACGATATCAATAAGACAAAAATGTAATTTGACATTCGCTACCGAATTGACATGAGATCAATCCCAAAACATTATGGACTTTTGTTAGTATTTGTACGTGAGGAAATAGACAGCCTTCATGTTAGAATACAATGGGACTGAAAAAGATAAAATCAAGTAATCGAATAATGATCCTGATCCTTTTATCGATATAGCCGCACACGTTCCTGCAAAACCGAGTGAATTTAATAATAAGCGGCCGACTTAACATTATTCAAATAGATGCGGAAGAAATTCGTAGGCGTTTGTATAAAATTATTCAGCATTGAGATAAGTCGGGGAAAACAAGCGTCTTCTCACATGATACGTATACTGAGCATTATTCTGAATATAAAAGAAGTGGTAGACTGTAAAAAGAAACTTGACTATTTGAAAATTTTGGGGAAAATTTCTATTTCTAAGTTTTATTGTTGCTTACCGTAAATCGTTGCGAATGTTCTGCCTTGTAATAAGAAAAACTATTTGAAAGAAAGAAAGAAAACTACTTTATTTGGCACACACGGAATCACACAATGTAGGCAACAACATGGGGAAAAAATAATTAAAAAAAACACAATAACATTGTGTGCCCCGCAGCTGCGCCAAATAGGTCCAGTTCAGCAAAATGCCAAACAACTAGGTGCTGCCTGACGCTGGTTTTCAACTGCACCTTATGTTGAAGTGCGTATGCACTATAGTATGTTAAAGAAGTCCTTTTTTTTAAGGATGGGATATCATCAATGTTCCGATCATCAGTTCTTTTTTTTTTGAGGGCAAGCAATATCTTCGTTCGGATCTTCATATCACTCCCCATTAACCCTTTTTTTATCGATGGGAAATCATCAAATGACTCCTCCCGCTCTGGGCGAAGCAGAAGGGAGCGTCAGACTCTTACTGACTAAAACCCATCCGTGTTCCTCCTGTGCATTAGTGCCCTATGCGTTCCAGGGCCGCGGTGACTCTTTCGAACAAATTCCGCAACCCTGGCAGACACTGGCCCTAGCGGACCCCTTCTTCTATGCTGACATCTCTTTGAGGCGCGCGTGGAACACAGCGCACTGTCGACCCGGGCCTGGTTCTGATCGGACTCCCCACTAAACCCTAAACTCGCAACCACGACCAGTTGTACTGTGTTAATTCATCGTTCGTAATGTTTTAAAAAGACTTCATTTAAAGCTTCACTTGTAAAAATGTAGAACAATATTCTCAGAAGTTACTATAATCCAGCACAAACCGCACACAAATTGTGGTATCTTAGACTGGCGCGTCTGTGTTCTTCCTTACAACCACTCTAAGTGAATATTTTGAGAGAACGGTGACGATTGCCGTTTAAAAGCAAGAGCGTCGAGCGATGGAAGATGACTACCTACGGAAGTATACAGGGTGTTCCAGAACAGCATGATCGTACTCTAGGGTTGTATATCAGATACCGAATTGTATTTGCTATACAGTTGTGAAAAATTATGATATTAAAGACTTTTTTTACTCCCAACAGCAGAAAGCTACTAGAAAGTTGAATCAAAAATAATTTTTAGGCAGTTTGATGTAGTTGGGTTTTTTTTTTAAATTTAATTACAGATGCGATGCCACCAACTGCATTAGAATGATTTAAGTGTTCTTTTTTAATAATAAGGTCGTTTTGTGACGTCGGGTTTAAAAAAAAGTCTTTAATTAGATGTCGGAAATAAGTCAGTCAATAGAACAATCGGGACACCAACGCCATCTAGTGGCGTTCGACGGAGTCTAGGACGGTGTGCTCGACAGAGGCTGAGCTCAGTCTACTAGTAGCTGTCGAGCAGTGCAGACGTGCCCCTGTCTAGAAACAGCCGCGTTTTCTGAATATTTGTTCAGTGTACCTATTGTGTGAGAATATTGTAAGTGAGACTTTCGAGTGTGAATAATAATTTGATTAAAAAGCAACCGGTGTTTCTATTGCGCAATAACCAACACTTCCCAAAGTACGCCCACTGTAGTTCCAATATCCTGGCTGATGTAACCTGGAGAGTTGTACCATCGCTGACATATATATATATATATTTTTTTTATGGTATAGCTGGTATAAACGCTCTTCTGGAACACCCTATATACCGATATCGTACACGTCCGGATTTCGGTAGTATTTCCTCAATTTATTTGGAGTATGCCTACTTAAATTTTGTTGTCGTGAGTGCTACAATAATACAAGAACAATGTTCGGGAGAATGGAATGGTAATTGTTTGTAAGCGAAGCGTGAGTGGTTAAGTAGCTGTGCCTACAGGCGTCGTTATTTATATGAAATAAGCGCGGCTCATCTTGTGAGGAGACAAATTGAGGCGTCTTTAAAAGTTATGAAAATAATTCTTTATCCTATTGTTTTCTGCTTGAATTTTATAGGTGCTAATTAAAATATACATAACTAGCTTGACCGAGACTTTTTTATTATTTGTGATGGGTTTGCTCTTGACTCTAGTCTAGGTCTAAAATAACCGAAAAATCATTTATGCTACAGGTTTAGTGTTTCCCAACTACATATAAACACATGAAAACGGTAACCATCTTGTTTTTTTTTATGGGATTGCTCTTGAGTCTAGCCTAGCTCAGAGATGACAGAGACAAAGTCTACGATGGAGCGAGCTTACCCAGAAGGAGCCTGTTCACTCTGACTTTGAAGAGATTAGGGTTCTAAGCGTTTGGAAATACAGACGCAGGCAGAGAGTTCCACTCCTTTGCTGTGCGCATTATAAAAGAAGTTTGGAAACTTTGTACGCGCGTATCCCTTTTCTTCATGTTCCCGTAGGAATTTCGGTAAATTCTCTCTTAGTGCTCTCCTACACTTCTCAAGGAACCAATATGACAAATTTTAGCTTTCTAGGACCGTTAGTTTCAGCTGTACGTTCACTCAATCACTCTGTCAAGAAAAAAAACTTTACATGTATTTAAAGAATTCAAAGAATTTTACATGTATTGATGATTATTGTCCATTCGCTTAGTATTTTTTCTAGAAAATACCTATATCAATATATCTATACTAATATATAAAGCTGAAGAGTTTGTTTGTTTGTTTGTTTGCTTGAACGCGCTAATCTCGGGAACTGCTGGTCCGATTTGAAAAATTATTTCAGTATTAGATAGCCCATTTATCGAGGAAGGCTATAGGCTATATATCATCACGCTAAGACCAATAGGAGCGGAGTAGTCATGAAAATTGTGACACAGGCGAAGTTGCGCGGGTCAGCTAGTACTATTATATAAAGCTGAAGAGTTTGTTTGTTTGTTTGCTTGAACGCGCTAATCTCAGCAACTACTGATCCAATTTGAAAAATTATTTCAGTGCTACATAGCTCATTTACCGAGAAAGGCTATAGGCTATATATCATCACGCTAAGACCAATAGGAGCGGAGCAGTAATGAAAATTGTGACGCAGACGAAGTTGCGCGGGTCAGCTAGTAATATAATAACCAGCATTTACAAAAAATAGTGATTATTTTTTGTAAATGCTGGTTAACGAGTAATTGGCGACTGTGTAAGTCTATGTCTGTTGGTGAACCTTTTTTAATAAATAAATTATTGCTGTACCGGTTAGTGTCAGCTCATTTCATTCACTGCTGATCAAAGCCTCCATACTTCCAGATGTTTCATTCCAGGCCTAGTGTGGTCAGGGCTATTGCTTGTTAGTTTTTAACCGACGAAAAAACGGAGGAGGTTCCCAAGTCGACGCGTATATTTTTTTTTCTATATAGTATGATCACGCATAACTTTTTACAGAGTCGTCCGATTTTGATAATTCTTGTTTTATTGAATAGGGTATACAACAAAAGTGGTCCCATATAAATTAGTAAAAAAAACCTACCCCAAGGGTGGGAAAATAGGGGAGATTTATTGTTGACTCACAGATTTTAATGCTGAGTTGTGTTGCATTTTTTGTAGGCCTACCCATGTTAGTTGTGTGGTATATTATAGCCACACAAAATTATGAAATAAAACTTTTTAACAAAAAAATTAAACCTCCGAAAAAACTGAAAAGCAAAAAATAATAAACCTTTTTACAAAAAATAACTTTGATTTCTGAAGTCGATGTTAAAATACGAAGAAACAATAAAAAACACAGACTTCCGAAATTAAAGTTATTTTTTGTAAAAAGGTTTTATCTAGCTCGTTCCACCATTTTTTATCGTGGCCTGTCGCAAATTATGTCAATTTAAAAATTCAGTCCTACTATCGTGACTTTATTTTCCGTATACACAATCTGATGCATCTACATCATCATCATCTTCAAACCAAGTTTGCCTACTGCCGCACACAGACTTTTTTTCTTTGTGCCAGTCTGCACATTTTGGTGCTAGCTATATCCAGGTACTATTCTTCCCGCGAAGAACAATGTCATCAGTATCATCATCTATTGTTTACATGAAACTAACTTCTGCCAGCGGCTTCGCCCGCGTGGTCCCTTGGGAACATATTCCCGGGATAAAAAGTAGCCTATGTCCTTTCTCAGTCTCTGGACTATCTGTGTACCAAATTTCATTGAAATCGGTTCAGTAGTTTTGGCGTGAAAGCGAGACAGACAGACAGACAGACAGATAGACAGACAGATAGAGTTACTATCGCATTTATAATATTAGTAATTAGCAAGGATAAGGATTAGTAAGGATAGTGACACCCCTATTCCAAAACACACAATTACCATAAAACCTACCGTCGATTTACAAAACTGACAAAAAGCCCTACCCCTCAAAATCAATACCTAAGTGTTCGATGCATAAAACATGGAGGAACTAAAACCGTAGGTAACTTTCTAAGACAAGTGTTGATCTTACGTATTTGAACGTATAAAACAATGGATTGAGGGAATAAAGTGGTATCCTCACTGACTTTGTGCTTGGTTGAATAAAAACCCTGCATCTTATATGTGTCTAACGGCTTTGGCGTTTGTATCTTCATGGGGTTTAGTTGATATGTTTACAATGGGATATACCTAAAGTATGAAACTAATACTGCCAGAATTGTATTAATCAATCTGGCCTAGCTATTCCCTACTATTTTGAGGTCGACTCATAGTCAAACAGGATTCAGCTGAATACCTGTATTTTACGTGGAGCGCTTCCACAACCCATTAACTGGATAACACGGTAATTTTTGGTAGGAATGGAGTCAGATATACTGGCTTCTGACAATCCGTGACGACTGCCAAAGATCTAGTAATGACAGCTGGGACAAATGGCTTAGCGTGCTTTCCGAGGCACGGAGGAAACTCGGTATGTTAAGATGGTTCGCCCATCCATAGACCAATCTTGGCAAGCATTGCTTAACCTTGAATATCGAACTGTGCGGCTGTAGCCACGAACTATTACTACCAGAATTGTATTAGGCTATCTGCCTGGCTATACCCAACTATATTGGATGCGACTTCCAGTCTAACTGGATCCAGCTTGTTACTAGTATTTTTAACAGACTTCAAAAAAGGAGGAGGTTCTCAATTCTATAATTTTTTCTATGCACATAATGACCATAATACAACAAAAAAGAAACTTAAAATAAAACAAAATATATACACTTAAAATAAAAAATCCTAACTAAAATAAGGCGTCAAAAAATTCGTCCGCATCGCTGTCCACTGGAAGTGAGCCCAAAAGACTGGCGGCATTGCCACGTTGTATGGCAATGCTTATTCTCTGTCCGTGGTAAAAGCCAGCCCTTAGGTCACGCGAAGTATCAACTAAGCATTTAGAAAGATCTTTAAATAAGGCATGAGCACTCGGACCCCACGGTCCAAGAGTTTCAACCCCAAACGGCTCAAAAATATAATTGCCAACAAGGTTGTTATATTTTCGACGCTTGAGGTTCTCAGCAGCCGCAGCGGCAGTACCAGCACAGCACGACGAGCTAGGAAGATGGGATGGTGCAACAGTATCGACACAAGTAGCGTCCCACACTAAAGGCCTACCCATCTTCCATGGAAACAAAGACATACCGTCCGGTCGCTTGCGGTCGTCGCGTGCCAGGCCATTGGGTTCTAGTACGGCTGGAACGCCGACGGCGACAAGAGCGCGTCGGATAATGTCGTTGATATTTGCGTGCCGTGCAAAGTGACCCGCACTTCGACTGCATGAGAGGCCGTGGTGCCCGAGGCTGTTGTTGGTTGTTGTTGCTGTTGTTGTTGCAATTCAGGTGTATTTTTTTATGTGTGTTACCTCATAACTCCGTCATTTATGAACCGATTTCGAAAAATTCTTCTTTCATGTGAGATGAAATTTAAATGGGATCAATAGAAAAGTATTCCACTTTTCGATTGGTCCCATTTAAATTTCATCAAAATCGGTTTCACAGTTTGGCTTTTAAATCAAAATAGCTGGAACACCGAACTGGACAAACCAAATACGTCATCTAAGCAAACGATGCTTAGATGACGTATTTGGTTTGTCATTCAAGTTAACGAAATTGCATGTTTTACTTTCCTGTGACTTGCCAGGGGTGTTGTTAGGTACCCCACACACCACTAAAAAGTACAAAGAAACACAAACGACTTCCAAATAAAAAAAACTTGAGAGGTGTCAAGGGACACCCGGATGGAACGAAGTTCGGAGAAGTAATTAGTGAAGGAATTGTAATATTTTTTTTTTAAGTTATAATAATATTTTTTTTATTATTATCAAATATAATGTAATATAAACTAAATCAGTAGGCTCAATTTTACACCCTAATACCTACCCTACCCACCCTACCTACCCTACCTACCCTACCTACCTTACCTACCCTGCCTACCCTGCCTACCCTGCCCACCCTGCCTACCCTGCCTACCTAACAAATATAATGTAAACAAAAATAGAAAGACGAAACGAAAATAACTGGCTTGCTTTCTATGAGAGAGAGAGAGAGACAGACAGAGAAACACGCGTACGTAGCACGGCTTACAACTATAGCAAAAAGTGTCGTTACAATTTTTCGTGAGAATTTTTTCCGTCTAGCCCCCTTTCACAACGCGCGATAAGGAACTTCGTTCCAAAATAAATTAAAAAGGTATTTGACAGGTAAGTTCCCTACACTCCGTAGGCACTTAGAGAAGATTTCCTGAAATTCCTACGGGAACAGGAAAAACGGGATATACTCCTACGTAGTCGTGGGCAAAAGCTAGTTCCCTATATAAATTATGATTTAAGTGTACTAGAAATATTTGATAGGTCTATAAAATAGCTTCAAAGCCAAGTTGTAATACAAACAGATCCATATTTACTTAATCATAAATAAACACAAATAACTACAAAACATTTGCATACCTTACTTTAATCATCTTCTGAAATACAAACCGAAGAATTTAAACTAAAGATACTTAAACTACTTCCTGCATACAAAACGACAACATAGAATATTTATTACTGAGCTATAGTTTATACATACAAATCATAAACGGACAGATAGATGACATAAAAGAAAATTAATAAGTCCGCATCGCTCTTTGAAGTTCGATGTTCAGTAGACTGAAAAACGAATAAAACTGATGCATAGGAAAACTTGCAAAGAAACCTGCTCATTGGTTTTAATTTCTTGTATGAATTTATTAAATAGTTTAATGCTGCTATTTGAGATGTGTCACTGTTCGATATTTTTCCGTATGACGGCTCAGGCATTTGCTGCTTAACTTTTCATAAGGCTCTAGATTTTTCCTATTTCTTTTTTTACTATTGATAGGCACGCGTTTGACCACTATCTCACCGGATGGTAAGTGATGATGTGGTCGAAGATGGAGCACGCTTGCCTAGAAGTAACTCTTGACTTAAAGACTCCCAGGTCGTAGCTATCTGGAAACACAGACTCCGGCAGGGAATTCCACTCCTTAGCTGTACGCACTATGAATGTATTCCCAAAACGTTATGCGAATAGTATGTAGAGCGAGCACATATAAGTTACAATCTTACTTAATTTATTTGGCTGTTACACAAGGTCAGAATTCCTGCCGCAAATCTTCTCTAGATTTGCTGCAGGAAATCTCTCAAGCCATGATGTGAATAAATGTTTTATGCTACCACTTATAATATTTAACAAAATCTAAATGCAACCCCGTAAGTAAAAGAACACAAAGGTCACTCAAAAGGCAATGGAGAGGGCAATGCTTGGAGTTTCCTTGCGTGATCGAATCAGGAATGATGATATCCGCAAGAGAACCAAAGTTACCGACATAGCCCGAAGGATCGCCAAACTAAAGTGGCAGTGGGCAGGGCACATTGCTCGCAGAACAAATGGTCGATGGGGCCGAAAAGTTCTGGAGTGGCGACCGCGTACCGTAGACGTTGGAAGGCCTCCCACAAGGTGGACCGATGACCTGGTGAAGGTCGCGGGTAGCCGATGGATGCGAGACGCACAGGACCGGTCGTTGTGGCGACGCTTGGGGGAGGCCTATGTCCAGCAGTGGACGTCTTTCGGCTGATATGACGTTGATGATGATGAAGTAAAAGAAAAACAGTCACGTGTAAGTTGGACTCTCAAGGGTTCCGTAGGTACCATAAACTGAAAAATCACGATTCTTGTATGGAAGGCCCTTTTAATTTTGAACGTAATTATATTTTTATTATTGGTTGTTATAGCGGCAATAGAAATAACACTCGGTAAAAATTTCATCTGCCTAGCTATTACGGTTCTTAAGATACAGCCCACTGACAGACAGACGGACGGACGGACAGCGAAGGCTTACTTAAATAAAAAACGGTAAAACTGGATAAAGATTTTGGATTGAAGTATGTAAAAAAATAGCTTCATGAAACTTCAGAGACATTCTGGGGGGCTAAAAAAGCCACTTTAGGAGAATCATAATATTAATCACGAATCAATCTGTCTGTATCACTTTAATCTTTATCGCGATCGCATTAGGTTCAAGGTTGATTGGGAAAATTTGACAGTGAGGGGTAGCGTGATTTGCTTTCTGATTCTGCTAAAGTGGCCTTTTCAGACCCGCTGATAGCATTTCTCAAACACAATTTAAACTGAGAATAGAACATAACAAGGAACCGCTGCGGAATTTATTCCAAAACTACAAAACGAGAATAGTCCGGAACAGCAAAACCCAAACCAAAACGCGTCTTCTAGGTCACTTGTGTGCAACAGAGACAAAAATAGCAAATCACAAATGCAAGACAGAGAAACAAAACACCCTAACGACTCCTCATTTTGACATCCTGAATGTTTGTATTTATAGTTTCCGTGAATTGCCGCTGATTGTCCCAAAGGGTATTAATTCTCAATTCTTGGAAAATTAATGGTTGGAATGTTACTGAATGTACTACAAATATGTGGTATTTTTTTGACTATTGATAGGCACGCGTTTGACCACTATCTCACCTGTTAGTAAGCGATGATTTGGTCGAAGATAGAGCACGCATGGTATTTTGATCAGGTGAATGACATACCTGGTTTCAGTTCTGCTAATGAATGGTTTGTGACCTGTTATGAACCTTCAGTATCCTTTTGTGCCTATAATAGAATAGAATAAAATAGAATACTCTTTACTATGTACACCATATAAGTTACAGAAAAAAAAAATAGATGAAGAAAACATTACATAGGGTGACACAATGGGCGGCCTTATCGCTAAAAGCGATCTTTTAAAGCCAACCTTTGGATGGATTTTAAAGAGAGGAGTGACAGTACTGCAGATAGTCTTAGTTGTACTATTTATATATACAATAATTACATAGATAAATACATATAAACAATATAACAAAGAACCCAAGTAAAGACGGTTAAGGAGAGAGATAATGACTTTTTACCATAATTTTAAAAGTAGACAAAGATTGAGCACGCCTTACCGACACCGGCAAGGCATTCCATAACCGCGCCGCCTGAATGGTAAAGGATTTGTCATAGAAGCTGGTGGAATGCATCGGCATCTCTAGTCTCAAGTTTATAAACTGTTTTCCAAGAAATTTTTTGTCTTTGTCTGTATCAAGGCCAATGATCTGGTAGTGTGACTCAAGCGGTTTTGTTCTGGCATGGCAATAGCAATTCAGGATCTACCTACATTTGATGTTCTTTATAAAATCGGTCAAGTGCGAACCGGACTCGCGCTTAGGGTTGCGATTAAGTCATATTTTATTTACGTTATTATTTTTAAAAACAGTTTTAAGTGATAATAGTATAGATCTTTATAAGAAAAACTGTTCTGTTCTGTGCAGATTTTCAAACTTATAGACTAAATGCTTTTGTCCGCGACTTTGGACGCGCGTGAAACAACTGGCACCTTTTTTTTAAGGATGGGAAATCATCAAATGACTCCTTCCGCTCTGGGTGAAGCAGAAGGGAGTGTCAGACTCTTACTGACTAAAACCCATCCGTGTTCCTCCTAATGCCCTTTGCGTTCCAGGGCCGCGGTGACTCTTTCGAATAAATCCCGCAACACCGGAAGGCATTGGCTCTAGCGGGCCCCGTCTTTAATGCTGACAGCTCTTTGAGGTGCGCCTGGAACACAGCGCGCCGTCGACCCGGGCCTGGTTCTGACCAGACGGCGAGCCACCCAATGCTCGCAGAAGGAGGTGACCGCTTCCCAAATCTCCTCGCTCCGGACCATGGCTTGAAACAGGGCTGACCGCGACAGGTCGCCGCCGCCGATTGCCTCGACGAGGACACGGCGGTGCTCCGCCCAAGCAGGGCAGACCTCCACCGTATGCTCCACCGTGTCCTCCGAGCGATCCTCGCAGTACAGCTGGCACCCTGACGGTTGATTCATATACCAGAGATAAGAGAGACAAGATCGTTCCTCACAGATGAACAGGCAGTTTTGTGATGAACAGACAAACGAATAAGTGATCCTAGAAGGGCTCTGTTTTTATACAGAGATTCAGAAGACTAGAAATTAAAAAAAAACTGGCCAAGTGCGAGTCGGACTCGCGTGCAAAGGGTTCCGGACGAATTTAATTTCTCTAACATGTTATTTTAACACTATAGACTTCTTATAGGTTTTCCTGTAATCTATAGTTAAAGATCTATCATATCCATTTTATTTTTAATTGTAGGCTCAATAGTTTCGGAGATAAGGGAATAGTCATTTTTCGTCTAATTTCTTGAATAACTTCAAAACCATTTATTCTAAAATTATGAAAAAAAATTAAGTAAAATCCGCACAGTACGCCCTTTCATTTGATATGTCACTCAGTATTGTTCAAAAACTTTTTTTTATATTTTCTAGTTTGACTCTCAAAAGTGACCCCCATACTAAAAAAAAATATAATTTGTTTAACACGTCCGTGTTTGGTTCACAGTAGTCCATATGTGTCCCAAATTTTAACAGAATCAGTCCAGTGGATCCGGAGAAAACTGTCTGTGACAGACGGACAGACACCCGATTGATCCTATAAGGGTTCCGTTTTTTGTTCGGAACCCTAAAAAGGCCACAAAACCACCCTAAAAGGTCTATCGTAATTCTCAACATTTTTAGTAGGTAACGAAAAACAATGCGTATTTTATTATTCGGGATCTCACGGGACGGTGAACTTAGAAGATCATATCCCGGCAGAGAATTAAAAATGTGAGTCGCATGCAGCATAGTTCTAGAGTTCCTGATACTTTTTGGAAGTACTTCTGGCGTTTTACCCGGAAAATATGGATATAAAGGCAAAGGGCAGTGACCGTTATTGCGATGCTAAAACTAAACTCTAAAATACCACAATTTTGTAGGATCCTCGGTGATGTGGAAGGAACCTGGAATTTCATTAAAATCATCAGTTTTGCAAGTGGATTGTTAAACTTTAATAACTTAATTTGACGGCTCACTGGTTGTTCAATAATTCTGGTTTAATATGTTCAAACAGTCAATGGCCTCTTGAATCTGTAGCCTGTATATTAATTTTATTAGTAAGTAATTATTTACTTAATAATAAAATTAATATACAGGCTACTTAAGGGGTAGTTTTACTCATCGTTTGAACAATGAAACCAACTCTGAAATCGTGAAAAAAAAAATCGACTGCCATACATACATATCTCTCGACAAAATGTACTGAACAGCTGTTTTTTTTGCGTTTTTGGGTTTCTTCCCATAGTAACAATTGTTCATAATTTTTTTTACTTATTCTAGCGTTCATTAAAAGGATGAACCCTATTTTTATTACAATCTAGCCTTTTATATAGACTAATAAGTAATTTAATTAAAACCTAAACTATTAAATTGTCTTTACTAAGAATGTGTCCAATAGCACTTTTCTTATTTTCTCTATTAAGGCGAATACACTTCGTTCTTGTGTTTATTTGGTAATAGGTACTTGTTTTACATTGCACTATTCACTAACATTGAACACTACCTCAAACGGTTTTGTTCTTGATCATAATGATGAGCACAATAACCCCTTAAGAGGTATTGCTTTTATTCTGTTACATGTTGTATGTGTACTCGTATTTTGCAACTAGAACGTAATTCTGACATAAAAACATTACCTTTTGGAACGCCCCTTTTATTACGTATGCTGTAAATAATAGATTATTGTGCTTGATCTACTAAACCACTGCCGTATACTTCCAAGAAAAATAGTGTCGTGTTTTTATCTTGATTTGGGCCTTTTCCTTATATATTTATTCTATGGTCATTCTCAAACTCAAAACATTTATTTCAAATAAACCATTTACAGGCACTTTTGAATTGCCAAGGTCGGTCGGTTCAAAAAAGATGAAGCTATTTGCACGTTCCAAAGCGTAGATCTCTATGGAGAAGAACGCGCAAGCTAAAGTTTAAGATACACAGTATTCACGAATTGAGTCTATACAATGCAAATATTGGTTCCTTACAATCTTCAGCCGGTCCAACAATGTTTCCAAATGCTAATTAACAGTCAATTTTTTTTTTCGCGCCCAAGTGGCTGTGGAGCAGGACCAGCATTCAGCCAAGCATTTTATCTTCAATATAATCCCCCAACTTATAATATGCTTGCCTGCATAGTGTGCGTTTTACACAAGATTTAAATTTTGTTTAATTTAGTTCTAATAGGCTTATGTTTAACTTACCACCAGATATAGTAACAAATAGGAGACAAAAATAGTAAATGATCACCAAAATGAAACTCGCATTTTAATGTAAAATTATAACCAAAGTTTTAACACTTTGCTATCCTATTTAAGTAAAATGACTCCAAGTAAATCATGAGTAACCCAAAAATAGTAAATGATCACCAAAATTAAACCAACATTTTAAAGTAAAATTATAACCAAAGTTTTTAAATTCTGCTATCCTATTTAAGCAAAATGAGTCCAAATAGCGAAAACGCGGATAATTAGACATAGGCGAAAAATTATCAAATCTTACTGGACAAAGTCAGGATTTTTGCGAAAATACTCGTTATTATAGCAATATTTAGTTCTGGGTGGTTTAAAAAAAAATAACCACGAAGGCTAAGGCGGGAGCTCCGCTCCGCTTCGCTCCCGCCTTAGCCTTCTAACCTAACCTATCCGAGTCGGGGTAGTCTGAGTCGGGGCTATGTCTAATTATCCGCGTTTTCGCAAAACCCCTAGGATTTCCGCGAAGATTCGAAGTATCAAATTATCCTACGACACTTAAAAATGTAAACTTTGAGAAACTTAGGGCAATTGCATGTGCCTTGCAACCAATTTTCCTTTTCTCGGGGCATTATAACTTCCCACTCTCTAAAATGTTACTCTTTGTATTCGTCAAAGGTTTCCCACGGCTTTTCAAAATTTTTGCATTCTAAATCTATCCCAGCTGGAATTCTGATACTCTTAATATGGCATCATAATACTTTATTTGATAATAAGCCTACATTTTATGGCAATCACAGTGATTTATTTAGGCAAAAATAATACATTGATTTGGTCGTCAAGATTTGGTGATCATTTACTAAATTTGGTGGTCGAATACAATTTAAAGTGGAGTCGTGACTAAAATAGCGGGTACTATTGTATTTTTAGACTTTATTTTTCTGGTGTTAAGTAGATATTTTTGGTTACAAAACTAAGGGTATCAAAGCATTTTATGGTGGTCATTATATTTATCCCCGTTCTAATATATGGGGAGGTATCTTATTATAACATTTTAAACAGTAACATAAAAGATGAGGCTACTTTAGCCAGTCTGAAACCTGGTTGAACTAATTGGTCCCTATTTCTAGTAAAATAATTATGTCTGTCGCCTCTTTTACTAAAAAGATGTAAATTCTTTCTGACATACATGATGTTTTCGTAAATGTATTAACAAGGTTCCGTCATGATGCTAATATTCTTAAACAGTTCCCTTAGAGAATCGCGCCGGCGGAGATTGTATATCGCTTTGATGGCTCTTTTCTGCAGGATAAAAATAGACTCAATGTCTGCAGCTCGTCCGCATAGTAAAATACCGTAAGACATGATACTGTGAAAGTTACTAAAATAGACCAGTCTCGCGGTATCGACATCCCTTAATTGGTGGATTTTCCTAACAGCATAAGCTGCTGAACTTAGCCGTCCAGAAAGAGATGTTATATGAGGGCCCCATTGTAGCCTTGGGTTAAGCGTAATTCCCAGGAAAACCGTTCCCATTCCCTCCCTTATCTCCGAAACTACTAAGCCTAAAATTTTGAAAAAAAATGGAGATAATAGATCTTTACCTATAGGTTACAGAAAACTTACAAGAAGTCTATAGTATCAAAATAACATGTAAAAAAAAAATATTCGTTCGGAACCCTTCGCACGCGAGTCCGACTCGCACTTTGCCAGTTTTTTTTCCTTTATTATTGATTGTCAGCAATTGAGCCATCAAATTACTTAAATAAGTTGACAAAACACTTGTCAAACTGATAGTATCAGATGTCAAGGGTCCATCAATCATTTAAAACCCCATCGCAACCGCTAAGTATACCATTAATATAAAAATCATCCCTTTGACAAGATAAAAAAGAAATATCTTGATAAACTTACAACTTTATTTAATAATATTAATGCTTATACAAGTGAAGTGAATCGGACAATTAGATCGTCCGTCACGGACACAATCAAGGAACTATACCTCTTATTGTTCGGGCAATAAAGTCTAAAAATGCAGCTTGAAGAGAGTTTCATTACGATCGTATCAAGCAATTGACCCCTATATGGCGTCAATTGGAACTCGGGTTTTTGGTACAAACGTTAGGGTACATCTTAATGGTACATTAATTAAAGTAGACCTCAAATTGATGATGTCTCTTTGATCTGCAACCGTAAGTGCTTAGTCAAGATTGTATTATGTCGGTACCTATTTCAATTGAATTGAGGGAGCAACGGCACGTGTACATACTCAAGGCTTCCGTAGACTGGCGTGACGTGCGATTGCGACAATGCGTTTTATTTTAAATTTTCTTAAGATGTACTCGTAGATCAACTGCGTCCGTGGTCGAGTGGTTTAGGCGTTTGCTTTGTGACCCAGTGGTCGTGGATTCGATTCCCACGGGAAGCATACTTTGTAAAGTTGTTTCCAGTTTGGCTAGGACATTATTTATTTATTTATTTAATACTTTACGCACATAGATGTACAGAGGCGGACTTAATGCCTTAGGCATTTTCTACCAGTCAACCTTTGGGTGATGAAGAGAATAATAGTGGTAGGCGCAATGTGGATAAAAAAAAAACCAGAAACGCGATTAAAATGAATACAAAGATAAATACCTGATTCTGCTTCGGAAGGCACGTATAAGCCGATGGTCCCGGCCGCCAAATGGCGATCGTCAAATAAACCATGTCAGAAGCCCTTGAGGCGGTTTGGAAACTCTGACACTAGGGTGTGTGGGGTCGTTAGACCTTACTGCCCACACGACAAGAATATTATGTCAGGACCAAGGAAAGCAGGAAACTTGAATTTTGTGATGATAAAAATGTATTGATTATTTATTACCGGCCCCAATTTATATGGGAAAATACATCGTTGATGATGTGCGTATACATGAACCTTAAGTTGGTATGTTTAGCCTTGCTAATTGCTATGTCGTGGCTACTGACGCAGTTAGTGGAGTCATCAATATGATAAATTGATAATGTAATGTTCGCATTATGGGCTTGTTAGATCAACTATCTCGAACGTATTAGCGTTACATGTAATAATGTTGAAATTATTAGTGAACTGTCAGTATGTGTGCTTAGTTACACAAACTAGAGTTATTTCTAGGGTTCCGTACCCAAAAAGTAACCAACGGAATCCAATTACTTAGCTTCCGCTGTCCGGCCGTCCGTCTGTCTGTCAGCAGACTGTATCTCAAGAACCGTAATAGGTCATGTCAAAGGACAAGGTAAAAAGTGGCATGTGACATTTTATTTTTTACAATGGAACGGACACTTTTTAATTACGAAAACATTTTAAAAAGTAATTCACTTCAATTTTATTCCCCTTCGCCATTGATATATAAAAATCCCAAGATACACACTCAGTATCTCAAAAACGTCCGCAATAAACAAGCGCAATATGTATAATTCAAACAGTCTCGCATTACTCGCCATACTGCACTGCTTTATAAAAACAACTTTAAACGATCCGTGTAAGGTTGAATTTGCAAAAAAAATTGCGCATCACTCGCCATACTGAACTGCTTTGTAAAAACAACTTTAAGGGATCCGTGTAAGGTAGCATTTGCAAAAAAAAAATAGTATATACACACAACTCACACATGACACTTGATACATGTCAGTTTTTGATCACAGTTTCGAGTGTTGCATTTGTTCGAGACTGTACATCTTGGGTTTTTTTTATATAAAAAAACCCAAGATGTACAGTCTCGAACAAATATATCAATTCCCGGCGCTATTTTTTTGAAATTGAAACAAAACACTCTCAGCGCTTAATCTTTGAGTAAGATTGTCAGTTACAAAAATAATACAGCGTTTAAAGCACTGTGTAACACAAGCAACATCGACACTGACAGTCGATGAATTGATAGATGACACTTTGGCAATTTGCAGATAACACTTTTAGACTGAGATCTCAGAGCTGCCAGACCTCTCTTAATTTCTCACTAATAAAATATGTGGGATAGAATAGTGATAGTTTGTACTTTTAACATAAAAAGTTGGCGCAGTGGTAAAGCGATTCGCCACCGTGATGCGTGTCGCGGGTTCGATTCCCCCACGGTTCAACTATATGGTTGTCAGTGTACGTGACTGTATAAAAGTGATTATGAATTAATTAATTATAAAGAAAACAAAATAAAAATGTTTTTCTTGTGAATGGAATTCTGTGTGAAACATTTAGGAATAAATGGTAAAGGTAGGTATACTGGTTTGACAGTTTTCATATAGCAAATATGTCAAAATGGCAAATTAATTGTCCAGATAAAAGTTATGTGACTAAAAAAAAAATATCTCTTATCAAAACAATAAACATCTCAGGCTTGAACTAGAAATTTTTATTTAAAAGGGATTCATAAACACTTACCTATATCCAAAAGATTCAAACAAACAAATATGTCAAAAAAGTTAATGGGTTTTCAAAACAGATTTTTTTACTACAACACAGTAAACATTTTTCTAGTTCAACAGGAAAAAAAAATATAAAAGGAATTCATGAACCTATATCAAAAAGATTAAAACAAACTGCATTATTTAATATGTCAAAAAAAGTTACTAGGTTTTCAAAACAGATTATTTTACTACCCATTTGGAGCAAAAAGAAAAACGTAACTAAAAGGGATATTTACTTAAATATTATAAGACAATCCATCACTTTTAGTATGCTCACGAGAGTAATATTTTAGTCCACTAATATTGTTTGTATGTATACGAAATGTAAACGGCATTTGCATTTACAGATATACAGGGTGTCGTAAAACAAAAGATTAAAAAAAAACCTTAAATACTGTACATAGAAAAAAATACTGATGAAGATTTCATTTTAATTTTAAAACCAATATGAACTGCGTTTTAAGAATTTTTAAATAATCACCTGTTTGAACCGGGAATCAAACCCGCTAATTGTCGTGCTTATAACAGCTGACTTAGTATTACTAATAAGTACACATGTGAGAAATTATCATTTGTCTATTATTTTATGATAACATAATAATTTGAAAGTAAACATATATTGTATTAGCTAGTAGCAAGTAAGTCTTTAAACGTTCTTCTTAGTTAAAAGCAACTTATTATTTATTTAATAATATGTTATGTAGAAGAAATAAATGTGTCTGTGGCGTACATGTGACGTCACATATGAAACCAATTAGAGCCCAGTTTCTTGTAGACTTGTACTCTGATTGGTCGCCATTTTATTTCAGTTCACAATTTCTCAGAATTAATTCGATAATTTATAAACTATCAAATTTTGATACGTAAAAAAGCATTGCAAATGTTCAGGTGACAATTTAACGAAAGTTTACAATCTTTCAAGTTATTTTATAATCTTACGAAGTTTGCCATTTTCCGGTGACAAATTTATTGATTGTGCCTTTCCATCGGTACAGTAAAATTACAAGTTTTTTACACGTTTAGTGTAAGTGTGCCAGTTCAGAAAGACAATTATTTAATTTTTATTAAATGCAGTTCGTATTGTTTTAAAATAAAGATGAAGTCTTCATTCAGTTTTTTTTATACCGACAGTTTTTAAGGTACCTACTTTCCTTCCATGAAACAAACTCTTGGGACACCCGGTATACGCAGAGCCTAAACAACAAGGGCCTTGAAATTTTGCCAGTTGATGCATTTTATTGCGGAGGTAGGTTATGAGAAGAAAACATCTGTAAAAAATATTTTTGGAAACTTCTCCGTAAAGGGCTGCTGCTAAAGTTTGTATGGAAGAATCTTAACGCTTGGTTTGATAAAGGTGGAACTCTCGACGGCGTCTTTTTCCCCGAACAAATTCAACCCTAATATCCAGGTTGCCTGGAAGAGATCGCGGAATGCGATAAGGCCGCTAATTTTATGTCATTAGTTTAAGATTTACTGTACCTATTTTTAAATTTGGTGTACAATAAAGCATATAAAAATAAATAAATATCTTCAAAGTTAGAGTGAATAGCCTTCTTCTGGGTAAGCTCACTCCATCGTAGACTTTGTCTCTGTCATCAAGAGCAAACCCATCTCAAAAAACTGGCCAAGTGCGAGTCGGACTCGCGTACAAAGGGTTCCGAACGAATTATTTTTATTTAACATGTAATTTTAACACTACAGACTTCTAATAGGTTTTCCTGTAATCTTTAGGTAAAGATCTATTATCTCCATTTTTTTTCAAAATTTTAGGCTTAGTAGTTTCGGGGATAAGGGGGGGGGAATGGTCATTTTTCGTCTTATTTCTTGAATAACTTCAAAACAATTTATTTTAAAATTATGAAAAAAATATAATTAAAACCCTCACAGAAAGCCCTTTCATTTAATATGTCACACAATATTGTACAATAAACTTTTTTTTTTAATTTTCTTGTTTGACCACCAAAAGTGACCCCCATACTAAAAATTTAATAATTTACGTAACGCGTCCGTGCTTGGGTCATAGAAGTCTATATGTGTACCAAATTTCAACAGAATCGGTTCAGTGGATCCGGAGAAAACTGGCTGTGACAGACGTACAGACAGACAGACAGAGAGACAGACACCCGAGTGATCCTATAAGGGTTCCTTTTTTTTCGGAACCCTAAAAATTTCCAATACACGTTACAAACTAATTTAACCAACTAACCCTTCAACTGCAAACACCACTAAATAATAATAATAATTAACCACTGACATAATAAATGTTAATAACCATAATCTTAATCCTATCGGATTCGAGGAGGAAATTACATTCCGATACTATCTTGTGGGCCTCCCGCTCATTCATTATCCGAATTAGGGGTGGTATCGGTGTGATTATTACAATGAAGTGATTTTCATAACGTAATCGTTATTGTTATTGCTTTGTTATTTCGATGTATTGTCGTTAAGGATGTTTTGTAGTTGATCTTTTGTTCTATTGCTGAATTTGTGTAGTAATTTTTTATTTATTTATGTAAGTACACGATATACTTAAATGAAGAAAAGTTAGTACAGTAAAAAGAGCACAAAGGTACTGCATTATTTATTTTTTTACTTTTGATAGGCACGCGTTTGACCACTATCTCACCTGATGGTAAGCGATGATGTGGTCGAAGATGGAGCACGCTTGCCTAGAAGTAACCTATTCACTCTTGACTTAAATACTCACAGGTTGTAGCTATCAGGAAATACAGACTCCGGCAGGGAATTCCACTCCTTAGCTGCACGCACTATGAATGTGTTCCCAAAACGTTTTGTGCGCGTGGGTGGGATGTCCACCATGTGCCGGTGGCGCATCGCCGTTCGTCTTGTGATCCGATAATGGAACGGGCTTGGCGGAATCAAATTATGCAATTCCGTCGCAAATTCCCCAAAATGCAACCGGTAGAAAACCGACAGGCTAGCAACTCGTCGTCGATGCTCAAGACTTTGGAGCTTCGTCGCGACGAGACTATCATCGCCGATGATCCTCTTGGCCCGTTTCTCATTTCTCAATGGACTCAAGGGCATCAAACTGGTATCTGGCAGATCCGTCCCAAAGATGAGAACAGTACTCCATACATGATCGAACTTGCGCTTGATAGAGTTTGAGCAGCTGTTCCGGCGTGAAGTACCGTCTCACCTTTGCTAGGATCCCCAACTTCTTTGCAGCCACTTGAGCTTTTGCCTCTATAAAAGGGCCAACATTGAGGGTAGATTTTAATGTAACCCCAAGAAGCTCAATTTGGTCAGTTATCTGCACGGTTGCACCTCGAAAAGATGGAGCTGTATGGAATTGGCTCCATTTTGCGGAAAATAGACACGCTTGGGTTCTAGCGGCATTGAACTTGACCAGATGTGCATCGCCCCATTCTGAGACAGCCTGTAAGGACACGTTCGAGCGCTCAACCATAGCCTCCCGGAGAGACCGGATCTGCGACCCACCAGCTCGTGCGTCGGACACGTTTCTCTCAGCAACAGTGCTGTCGTCTGCATACCCAAAGGTACCGGGTATAAGCATAATTCATAAGAAAATGTTATGTGTTCCACACATGTGTTGTAATATGTTATTTCAATGGATTGCCGTTGAGGATGTTTTGTGGTTAATTTTTTGTGATATTGCTGAATTTGTGTTGTAATGTGTATGCTATACACATACACATTACAACACAAATTCAGCAATATCACAAAAAATTAACACAAAATCTATCTCTTATTTGATATTTTGTTCAATTACTGAAGTGATGTAATAAAACTTTTTATTTTATGTTTTACTTGAATATTTTTGCTATCTCGGTATTTTCCTGTAGGCCTCTCTCTCAGTCACTTTCTGAATAATTAAGGCTGTTATCAGAAATACTTTCTAGATTGCAAGGCGATCTAGAATGTGTCTTTTTAAATGATGAGTTATATACTTATACCTACCCAACTGTTAAATTAAAAATATGTTGTAACACCGAGTTGCCGTGACTGACCATACTACTGTTATAGCCGCGATGGTTTGTGTTGGTATGTTTGTACAATCAAAATTGTAAAAAAAAATGTTCATAGATGACAAACGATAAAAAAGGTAAGATTTTAACAATGAAGTGATTTTCGTACCAGAATCGTTATTTTTATTGCTTTGTTATTTCGATGTTTTCTATTTGATATTTTGTTCTATTGCTAAATAAGAGTAGAAAAAAAAATGCTAAACTGGCTGAAGGAATAAATTTTATTCTGTGTTTTGTGTGTTTCCGGTGAAAAAGAACAAAAAGTGATCCTTCTAGTAAAAGTCGAGTTAAGAATTTCGTGTCATTTCAATTGGAACCCAATAGTGTTAGTTCTTACACAATGGGCCAAACGATGTATCGATTTCTGAAAATGGACAAGATTTTGTGATGGCTGGCAAAAAATTGGTTATGAAAGGAAACGAATATTTTAGGAACTACACCGGAAAGTAACATAAAAGTGGAGAAGAACGTGCAAGAAACTCCACTCCTTGAAATAATTAAATAGTCAAAAAATAACTAGGTTGTTGAAATGATTAAATATCCCAGAAGGCGGATGATATAGCATCCATAAAATGTAACATTCTCTAAAAAGTTGGTAACACAACACAATTTCACTGGCTCTATTGCAAGCGACCACAAAAGCCCGCACATTAACCCAAAACCATATCAAAAATCTATACCCAGTTGCTAACCAAATTATCGACGAGACCATAAATACACATAAACGCCGTGGGAGGGCGCCACTCGAAAGTAATTATAAATTATAATAATGTAAACGCGTTTGATGTGACGAAAACAGATGGTGACGTAACGTGGCGACGGATAAAGGTAAACTGTCATGGCTGACTGGGATTATAAAATTTAATTATTGTTTGCTTCATAATAATGTGAAGCATTTTAGGGTTAGGTGATGTGATTAAAAAGTTTGATTTAATTATTATTGTACCTGCTTTTTCAAAGGTTGTCGGCAAAATTTGCGGCGGTATTTGAATGCAAAATGTCATGATTTTAATTAGCTTTTGGAATCATTTCTATACTGGAGAAATTAGGATCTGATTAATTGGTAAATATTAATGTTTGACAAACTGTAAATTTCAAAAGCGTCTAGCTCACTATAGTTGATAGAGCAAACGCTATTACAGAAGTCTCAAATTGCTACTTCGATTGTCTCTAGCAAGAGATTCTCTACTTCAAAAGCAGATCTGTTTAACGTCAAATTATTATCTCGCTAATTGATGTATATATACAGACAGATACTTCAATTATATCTATTCTCCGAACTACATGAGACAGTATCGTAGATACTATTATTATTCTACAGAGATATTGATTCCCCTGTCATCACCCGAATACCACGATATTGTAACCTAATATTAACATTAGCGATGAAAGGGTTACAATGAGGGTCGATATTAATTATTGTTAACATCAAATTTAGTTCATCTTGATCTGCAAATAGCGGAGTATTGGGTTACATTAAATATTGTTAGTTGAGAAGAGAGTTGTAATAATTATTGAAGTTTAAAACAGTAAGTTGGTATGGAAGAAGCAGGGCCGCAAGTCTGCTATTACAATAGTGTCAGAATGGTCTCATAATGATTTCATAATGGTCGATTTTGACAAGTTATGCCAGATTTCTTTTATATGTAGGATCAGGAGTGCGTAGAGGTATATCGTCAGGGTTTGGAGTTCCCATTTTATTGCGATAAACAAGACTGTATAACCAATTACAGAGTTTTTATTTAATGCAGGTAGGTACACAATAACACACAATAAAAAAAGGTACACAATACACAGTCAAAAATGATAATTAGAAAAAGATAAAGCAGGTAAAAAGTTAGGCGAACAGACTTTTTTAAGGTCACAGTTCGTACAGTGGCCAAGCCACCCAATTACACAGTGTATCGGCAAGCCAAATACAGCTATGTCAATATACAGCAGCGCTGTACCAAGTAAACCGACAGTTTTGTCGGGAGCAGGGGAGCTCTGTATTGAGTCGAATCCGAAGACCGACTGACGAGCTTATTTTTTTTTTTTTTGTCGATTGCCACTCGCAGTTACGAACCTGGGAAGGTTGCAACTACTTAACCGGACTTGAAACTGACGAGCTTACCGAGTGCAAGCTGTTTTATAGGACGATGCTCCCACTTTGTAATCCCTCCACAACAACTCTGTCCATTGACGCACGGAAGTACGTCACGCGTTTATTTGATACAAAGTGTACTAAATCTAATATTCACATTAGAAAGTAATCAAATAATACAAGAATAATTGACGTAAATTAACAATAATGAAATCACAAAGTAAATCTTTTTAAAATTAAAGCAACATGTCATCATTCGTAATCTAAGAAAACAAACGGTTACTATTATTGCATTAAGTTGCTAAAAACCAATTCTTGTGTACACAGAGTACTCAATAAATCATGTTTTGATTTATTAGACAATAACTAATAGTTCAAATCACTTAAATTAACATTAAGATAATCAAAACAAATCTGTTTGCAGAATATAACATTTTTTTAAAGTACCCGCATCTTAAATTGATAACCAACTCCGACACGGCCAGAACTGACGTTCTACATGACCTCGTGTGGTACTGTAACAAAACAAATTTCTAGGTGGATCGATCGGCCTTTCTGAACAACAAAAGCCATAACTCAAAGTATGATGATAAGAAAAATTCTGAATTAGTCGAATAAAATTATTCTCAAAATAATCAATTGAGTCGTAATCACTCAAAATAACCATTCTGTTACTGACAATACATAGCTCAATTAAAGTAGAGACATAGTCTCCCAGCCGAAATCACACCATGGGATTCGACAAGTAACTTGGAGTCGATTAGACAACCCGCATAGGCGTCAACATAGACAACCCGCATAAGCGTCAACATAGACAACCCGCATAGGCGTCAACATAGACAACCCGCATAAGCGTCAAGATCAACATCCAAATCCAGGAGTCAACATAGACATCCGATTAAGCATCAAGCTAAACAAGTGTCATCATAGACATCTTGTCAATTCAGCTATATGTCAGTAGCAGATGAATCATCATCAGTGTCAGAATTGACATCATCACTAACAGTAACTGGACATTCAGGCATTTTTCGTACACGATCATGGGCATATTTGTAAATTCTATTGGTATTCAAAGCTTTTAACAAATATCTATCACCATACGAGACAGATTTATTTCTATCTCCTCATTATCAACAGTCATCAAACCTAAAGGTCTAGCAACTCGTCCAATCAATAAGTCTAAAGGACTAGATTTAGTAACTATTAACTGTGCAATTTAGAGCAATTTGAACGTCTTCAATGGCATCTTTCCATGAGCGCTCAGAACCGCTCTGAAGTTGCAGCTGCTCAGCAGTTACAGCAGCATGCGAAACGCTAGCCTCCTGCTGGTCTCATCCACCGTGATACGATATCTGAAACTGAGAAACACTACGAGAGTACAAGTCCAATCAAAGTAGTGATGGAAATAAAAGTTCCTGTTTAGCGTAGTAGTCCAGTACCAAAGTCAATTAAAATCTAAACCTAATTAGAACATTAGCACAACAAAGAGGCCTATGTCCAGCAGTGGACAAAGTCAAGTTATGTATGGTGATAATAAGTCAAAACATTGCTTTTGCAATTATCACACTTTCCACAATTGAGTGTAAGGTAGGGTATTGTGATGATGTTGGTATTGTGACCATATCTCTAATGTCCCAACAACAATAGCACTAAGCGCTTCGATCTATTTATCTACCAGCGATAGCAAAATAATATCGCTCCGTCAGCATTATTTGAAACGCCTTAACCAGCAACATCAAAGCTATAGCGCTTAAACCTCTACTACACTAAGGAGCCATAAAGTGACAAGTCAATTATTAGACATCGATAATTGTCAATCATGAAACTGTAGCTCTAATAGAAAATTTTAACTACTGAGCTCAACAGCGATTACAAAATGAAAATAGCTCACCAGATTGCTGTAGAACACCAGTGATAGGTGATAGCTTCAACTCGCTTCACGGATGGTTGGCTGCTCGAAGGCCGACTCCCGGTATTTTCACTTGAACCTCCCGGTCGCCTTTGGGCAGCGAGGAGCGACGTGTCCCGACTCCCCACAGCGGTAACAGACAATTTTCTTTGGTGTCGCTTTATGTGACGAGCTAGCTGGTCCAGGATGTTTGTTCGTTTTCTCGGTCTTCTTGCGACAGACTGTAGATCTATGCCCCACTATACCACAAAAGTGGAATACTACTTTATCTGGTTTGAAATTTTTAGGCAGAGAACAATCTTGCTGGTCAGAGGAAATCTGAGACTTTCTTTTAAGGTGGGACAAGACACTCAGTTCTTGTTGAAGTTTATGCCTAGTATGAACTTCGGTAGTGAATGCCAGTCGATGAGCACGGGAATCAAATTTGGAGACATGAGCCAGTACAGTAGAAACAGCAATGTTTTCTACACTCAGGCTATTCCATTTAGATGTCAGTGAAGTGACCTGTCGACTAGCATATGTGGCTAAAGATTCTCCTTCTTTTGGTTGACTATTATGAAGGTTAATGAGGGTAGCGGCAACAGTTTCCGAAACGGCATAACGAGAGATGAAGAGACTTAAAGTCTGTCCAGGTCATACCTGCATACGATAGGTACTTGGGAAAGCCACACGTTAGCACTGCCTTTTAAGGCTTTAGTGAGGGCAATAATAAGAGTACCACCTTGAAGAGGATTTTCAGAAAGATTGAGCATCGGAATCGGGTAGGTCTGGGTTAAAATCGGGCAAAGGAATTATAGTAGACGAAGTGGACTTAGACTTAATCGCTTCAATTACTGAGTCATATTTTGATTCTGAAGCTCTAACATTACTCGCCATGGATCACCAATACCTTCCGATTCCTGGGCTAAACCTAATCCCACTTCTGATGTAGGATCAGGAGTGCCGAGAGGTATATCGTCAGGGTTTGGAGTTCCCATTTTATTGCGATAAACAAGACTGTATAACCAATTACAGAGTTTTTATTTAATGCAGGTAGGTACACAATAACACACAATAAAAAAAGGTACACAATACACAGTCAAAAATGATAATTAGAAAAAGATAAAGCAGGTAAAAAGTTAGGCGAACAGACTTTTTTAAGGTCACAGTTCGTACAGTGGCCAAGCCACCCAATTACACAGTGTATCGGCAAGCCAAATACAGCTATGTCAATATACAGCAGCGCTGTACCAAGTAAACCGACAGTTTTGTCGGGAGCAGGGGAGCTCTGTATTGAGTCGAATCCGAAGACCGACTGACGAGCTCCTCGTAGAGTAGTCGCGGCGCCCCCGCAAGGGGGCGCGGCGAGCGGGTATAGGCTATGCCTTTTGCCCGCGGCAGCAGGTTGTGCGTGCCCGTGAACACGGGCACGTCGTTGGGTGCCCACTGACGAGCTTACCGAGTGCAAGCTGTTTTATAGGACGATGCTTCCACTTTGTAATCCCTCCACAACAACTCTGTCCGTTGACGCACGGAAGTACGTCACGCGTTTATTTGATACAAAGTGTACTAAATCTAATAATCACATTAGAAAGTAATCAAATAATACAAGAATAATTGTCGTAAATTAACAATAATGAAATCACAAAGTAAATCTTTTTAAAATTAAAGCAACATGTCATCATTCGTAATCCAAGAAAACAAACGGTTACTATTATTGCATTAAGTTGCTAAAAACCAATTCTTGTGTACACAGAGTACTCAATAAATCATGTTTTGATTTATTAGACAATAACTAATAGTTCAAACCACTTAAATTAACATTAAGATAATCAAAACAAATCTGTTTGCAGAATATAACATTTTTTTAAAGTACCCACATCTTAAATTGATAACCAACTCCGACATATATATGTTTTTAAATATTATTTATTAATTTGTCATTATGTACGAGATTACCATTCTATGCCATTTCTTTCAATGGAGTGTCAGTGGTTTACCATTGGAAAGTAATAATGACGCTTTTATATTATTAGATTACCAAACTTGTCAAAATCGACCATTATGAAATCATTACGAGACCATTCTGATACTATTGTAAACGCAGACTTGGGGCCGTGATGGAAGGAAGGATGGGACCTACGAGTCGGAGTTGAGTCGGAGAGCATGGTGTTGCTTCACTTGGTCGTATTACGATTATCCAAGTATAGGACTATGTACGTACCGTGAGCATTGTTTTTTAATTGAAACTAATTACTTTCTTAGATTTTAATTAAAAATATATGAGTTTCTTTTAGTATCTTTAACCTCAGATCTTTTCTCTCTCTCTCTTTGATTCAGTAACCGGAATTTGAATGATTAGACAGTCGAATTCCAGTTATTAAATAATTTATGAACCCCGTCACCGCTAGTAGAAAAGTCTAAAGTAGAGATACGGGAAGATGTAAAAGATACCTGTTTATGAAAACAGTTCTAATAATTCCATCCGTCATAACCCACAAGACGAACGGTGATGCGCCACCGGTACATGGTGGACATTCCACCCACATGCACAAAACGTTTTGGAAACACATTCATAGTGCGTACAGCTAAGGAGTGGAATTCTTTGCCGGAGTCTGTGTTTTCTGATAGCTACAACCTTCTTCTTTAAGTCGAGTCTTTAAGTCAAGAGTGAATAGGTGACTTCTTCAAGCGTGCCCCATCTTCAACCACATCATCGCTTACCAACAGGTGAGATAGTGGTCAAACGCGTACCTACCAATAGTAAAAAAAGATATGATATTAGAATCCAGCTAATACTAAAGAAGTGACGGGTTTGAAGGGCATAGTAACATAGTAATTATGTATTTCAATGAAGAAATATGGATTTTTCAGTTATTCTAAGAAATACATTTTACATTTCTCAGTAAAGGCAAGTGCTTTATAAAATAAATGACTGTCTCGAAATATAGTTAAAGATAAAGTTTCAACCGAAAACTAAAACAAGTTGAACTATAAAATTAAAGTCCTGAAAATTCCCAAAAGAACTATCAAAGTGGATATTTTTCATGAAAAGGGTCCATGAAATGAAGAAATTCCACAGAGTCTGTAAATCGGTGCAGAATTTTCGCAATCAAAATATTTTTCAACGCGACCGCACATTGCTTGAAGAATGCCGCGGGCGACAGCGAATGATTTATTTTAATCGATTGTTTACCGCGGGAAATCTGTTGGCTAAATCGTTTTATGTGATGTAATAAAATTGATAAAAACTAAGTAATGGATGTTAGGTGTGGGTCTGCCTTATGTGTTTTGTTATTGTTACGATTGACTTCGTGTGTGAGTTCAGCAGAAGTGTTAATCATGTCGTAAATAAGTTGGTGCAGTTTAGGTTTTAATGCAGCAAGTATAGGTAAGCACAGGTAAGCTTATAGTGCCAACACGTTAGTAGGTCATCTGCTTGCGTTATGGCCATTGTTTTCGATATCATGGTTACCTGCGTTCAAAATGATTGCTGAATGCTCATAGACGGGGTTTGTTCCACAAAATTTCAACGGAATTCTACACATTTGATTCTATAACTAAAGTTTTGTTTTCAAAATTACACTACACTCACTATCTTGTAAAAAATATCACATTCATTCTTGTACCTACACTCAACCCTTATAAATTTGATGGGATCGATTCCATAATATGCCAATGAAATCAATGCTGCTTCTTCTATTAAAGCAATGTCTTCAAAATAGCCGAACATTCAACCAACTTCACCAATCAACTTCATACAGGTTCATTCTTGTAATTACGACAATATTAACCCCAGTACTCCGACTAAAAATTAAAAAAAAACGCAGTATCCTCTACTATAACAACGGTATCATTACGTAGCCTGTGCTTTTTTTCCTGTTCTGGCAACTACCTGCCAGTGCAATATTTACGTTCTTTATGTGTTAAACGAGATTTAACTGTTAAACATTCAAAAACATCTAGGTATGCAATTTTGCTTCTTAAAAGAAGGAAAAGAAAGAAAAGTTGTTTATTTCGCCCATAACAGACGCACATATACATGACATTGTTGTTGTTGTTTGTTTTTCTTTGATAAGTTTACAAAATGACTATATCTTCATACACGTCCTTATGTAAGTTCATTCTTGTACCCACTAAAATTTAAACAAAAAGCAGTATCCTCTACAACAACGGTATCATTCAGCTCAGATACAGTCTACGTGAGCCACACTACTGCTTGCTACTTATGCATAATGTGATCATTAACGAAACGCGTTACTATTGCACGTGGTATGGTTGTGGATTATGCAATGTATAATACGTACTAGGATAATTTTAAATACTTGGATTTGAACTTATTTACAGAGTATGCGTCATCTACCGGTGAAGAATCCTATCAGGTACAACTAATGGGATTTACCTTTGGCTGAAATGACAAAAAATCATCCCCTGTTAAACACGTTTAAGGAACGATTAATCATAGTAGCATCTTTTTGTCGTCTACTATGTCTTATTCAGAATTGTATGCTTTCAAAGCCATTAATAAAGGTATGTGTATTATCTGTCTGTCAATATTTTTAATAATTTGATAGAATTTGGGATTTTGTGAACTGTTATTCACTATCACACTGGAATGTACTGCCGTCACTTCTACATAATTATGTAAATTACTAACTCCTTCTATATAGACCTCTACATAATATTATTAATAAAAAACTCATTAAATTTAGCTAAATCTATGATACTCATTACATTAAACATTAATAGATGCTGCACTGAGCTGTATCAATCACTATTGCAAAATGAAAACCACTAGCTGTTGCAAGGATTCCAAAAGAACTACTACAAAACTCTCAATAACTGTCGCAATATCTAGGACAACACCAAACCCTAAGTGTATGACAGTCTCTGCAGCATTCGCAGTGGTACTAACCTTCCCTACAACACAACCTAATCTAGCACGGTCTCGTCTATTTAAGCGCACCGTTTGGCCGCTCGCCAGCAGAACATGAATCATGCACTGCGCTGTCAATGAAACATAATCCGATCATTTTGTTAAGTGACTTGTTACATTATCCTCTACTTGAATTGACGGATTTTGAAATGTAACACAATGGTGGTCATGTTTCTTGGGGTTATGTTTAGTGTCATCTCTTGTGCTTGTAATGGGTGTAATTACGTGTGATTTGGTCAGTAATTCATTATCTGGAATGATATCATACTAACTAGAAGAGAAGAAGAACTCCTGAAATTAACCACATAACCTATACTCTCACACACAGGCACTCAAACACACACACACACACACATACACACGCACGCACACACACACACAAACTGTACTTTTGTCAATCTTGTCTGTATTATATTATTGTCTACTTACCGATGTCTAAGTTATTATTTTGTTATGGAAGAGCGGAGTCTTCTAATACAGGCATTGTTTGCTGAAAAGAAGGCTCCAATCACAAACTAATTGTTGTAAACATTAAAAAAAAACCATTTGAATTTGAATTTGAACTAATATTTTTATGATAACGATATCCTTCAGCGTAAATTAAATTACCAGGTTCATTTTACTCTGCCTTGAGCGTAGTATTTACTACATAGCAAAATATAATCATGACATTCGTAACTAGCTCCGACTGAAATTGACGAAATTATATCACCTAGCTTAGGTACAAATGTTTTTCGTTTGACTTTAATATAATATGTATACAAACTTTCCCTCGTATTCACTCCTGTGATCTATTCCGCAATAACTGTGCATTTTTTTGGGGCTTTACGTTATAATAGCGTAGGTTTCAAAGATTTTTATAATCAGACTGAAGCTTCTAGAGATTACCTCCTAAAGTCAAACAAAAATCAATTTCATCTCTTTATAATTTAAGTTTAGATTCTTCGCATCACCGCAATACAGGTTGTTTAGTCATTCACAATTTCAACGTCGTAAATTGAGGTCGTCACCCATATATCTATTTGGCTTTGTTTAAATCGTCCCCCGGCCTCATCCAGGGCCGTTAGTTTTCTGTGGAACAGTTTATACGACGCGATTTAACTAACACGGGCTATATTTGAATTGAGTTAACAAGACTCGTTACTCACTTTGGAATTAGTGTGGAAAAGGTGCTTAGAATAAATCTTAAGCTTATTGCATAGTTGTTGGTGGCTTGACGTGGAGAAACTTTCTTGTAGTCATTAGTATAGTTGTAACAAACTTTAATACCGGGAAAAGACAAGAAAATGTGCTTGGTGTTTGTAGCAAAACCACATCTTTGAAGTCATACAACACTATTTTGTAAATGGATTCATTACCATCACCATCGTTCATAATTTTGACACATTATTTCCCATAACCTATTTATTAGGAGTCGACACTTATTTTTTCTTCTATGCCTACTTCTGTTATAGTCGCCGTTTCAGTAGTGACCTTATTTTTAGACAAATCATCTTTAACACACAGCATATGATCGTTTCTTTCATCTTCCTCTACATGAATCTTTAAAAAATTAAAACAAAACTTAAGCTTCACTTGCTACAAGTTATACTAAGTAATTTTGAATCACATTTTGTACTGGCTCTATTCCAAAACATGAATCACTAGGTTTGCTCTCAAACAATTTGTTACAATTAACAAATCCAGAATTAATGATTTTTGTTACAACTTCAACCTTATCTTCTGTCGGTTTAAGTCTGTTTTTGTTCAAGTGGATAAGATGTCTCAAGCTGATGTATACTTAACTAGCAATTTTACTCTGGTTTCCAGGATTTGAATCGTCCTCGGTTTTAAGTATATATGTATAATTATAAGCTCTCAAATTATACTGCTCGTGTAGTTTATTAAAATATTTTACTATATGGTAAAAGGATCATTACATTCACAAATGTAGGTACAGGCTTATTGCCATTATAATACATTGGTTTGAATAGCTTAATGCTAAATTTAGCAACTCATATATTCCACTGGTTATCGGATTTGTTCTTCAACATTCTTTTGTATCAGTACGACTATTTATATAAAAAAAAAACGATGACGGGGACGTTTGGTAAGACACATATGCGACGAATGGAAAATAAAAGAGTAGTGAAAGAAAAATAAATGATATGGGAAGAATAATGCGTAAGATAATGATTATGCCTTGAATAGATGTGACTAATGAGATAATGGTTATCGTAAGAAATAAGACTTGCTGCGCTGAAGTTATTATGTCAGGTGTCCATACTAACTCATACAGGTACATTATATAATTTCAGTTACAAACTTCATTAAACAATGGACAATAAAGTTAGCTTACTAATCTGAAATTCTCACTAAACAAGACAGGTGTTCCACATGAATGATATTCCTCGAAATATAAACAAATTACTCAGTAATTTTCCAGTTCAGTGTGTTTACCTAATTAGAACGTAAACGGTAATCCTCATAATATATGAGGGTCCTTCCAGAATAAACGACACGTTATAATAATTTTAATTACCCCGAAAACGCCAAGGGTTGTAAAGTTTATTAATAAACTTTTTTTGGCAGTTTTAAGCCCATCTCCTTTGTTTTGTGAGCGGATTTGAAAGGAGAGAAAAAATTTGGTTTGTTTCACAACCACAAAATAATGATTTGTAATTTTTATAATTTTTAGTTTAAAACTTTTTAATTTTTTTTTTAACTAGACTTTTTATTAGTATGTAGTTGAGACACACATCTGTTTCTAACTTATGTGCTTTAATGAGTTTCAAGAATTCACTCTTTGTCATTGACTTTAATTACCCATATTGTACTTACACTTCCAAGTACTGTAAGACCCTTACTAACTATAAAAGATTACTCTATAATGTTAAATGATATTTATTTTGTAAGTAGTTTGAAAAAAACACTTATGCAAGTCAATATTCTTATTTGAGCAGTAAATACGAGGTAAAAGTGTTCCACTTTTTCATACATAGTTGCTTATTTGTCCCAAAATTCTCAAAAGGCCTCTTCCATCCCACCAAATTTATCATTCCCATCCAGTGTATGTTCGTTTATATGGGTCTATATCGTTAACTGACAGAACGGAACGATTAGCGTGAAATCATTAAATTTTGAGTGTAAGCGCCCCTGCGGGTGCTAATATCGTTTTATCTGTCGTCAAATGTAACATGAATTGTTGCGCTACCATTTTTAGTACGGATCCTCTTTTTATAGCCGGTTTAATTTTTATATCTGTTATTATAATTATGGCTTAATTTTCTTCTATTATTACGTTCAATGAAACTTTTTATAAAAATAATTATATTGTTGGTTCAAGAGAAAAATGGTGTGAATAAAAATGTAAGTTGTAGCAGCACTTGAAATCCTAAGTAATTGAGGTGCAGATCGTAAAATTCCTATTGAAGGTGGATTACGAGCTGGTTGAATGAGATTTGCTTGCAATAAATGGACTATAACGAGAATCTCAGTGAAGCGTTTACTGTTTAATTTAATTTTACTGGAAATTTCAAGTGAATGGTTTTCAATGGATCCTAAGGCTTAGTGTAGATACCTACAAATAGACTAGACTACTGAATTAGTTAACGTTATACAAAATTGCTCAATATTAAACGTCGGTAAATAACTGAATTTCAATACACAACAAGAAAACAAGTCAAGTCTAAAGGTAGGAAATCTATTTTTAGTCGAAAATATGAAAGAAAATAAATCCTGCACCTTTCCAATTATTATAATTTTATACGGAAACCTCAATCCGAACGTTCCATCATCTGCTTTTAATGTTTCAAGTTAACAGATGCGTTCGAGAAACTTGGTCGAACTTTTCGAATTTGTCTCAACGGGCAATTATAAGTTTCGTTTTTACCTCGAATTGAGTTAATAACCGTGTTTTGCTATAAAGCATTTTGCTTATTTGGGTCGTTGCTAGCTAAAATATTTTTCTTGGAAAAGATGTGAGAGGAAAGACGTATAATGTAATGATAATAATATGTCAGGTATAGAATGGAATTTTATACTTTTCTCGAGCGAATAGAATATTTACAGATATCAACTATATTTTATGGTAAATTTGAAATCTAATGTAACCTTCGCACACAAGATAAGAATTAATAACAGGCTCCAATGAAAGGTGAAGATGAATTTGAAAAGATTGTTAAATAATGAATACATAAAATACAAGGGTCATCATCATCATCATCATATCAGCCGAAAGACGTCTACTGTTGGACATAGGCCTTCCCCGAAAGGGGGGGTTTGCCATAATCGCCACGCTTGGCAGGCGGGTTGGCGATAGCAGTGTATGGTGTTGCGTTTTACAGAGAACGCTGCTGCCCATTCTCTAGTGAGTCCTTTAGTCGCCTCTTACGACACCTACGGGAAGTGATGGGATGGTATTATTCTTTTACGGCACCATACGGCACCGGCCGACACCATACGGCGAAATACAGGGGTAGTGATGCACAAATAATATAATCGAGATCTAATTTGGTATCACAGTTAACTTTCTGGTTTATTAAACTTTTCTCAAAGTAGGTGTAAATAAACGGTATCCCCAAAAAGAGGACAAATTCGTTTCCCATAAAAATTGAGGACGCCTTATTTTGTAATAAATCATTTTATGGGAGAATGACTTTATTGAAAAGGAAAATTTTTACCCGAGGAAGATCTTGGATAATTGAGACCCCAATTGAGTGACAAGGAGGCTAATCAATTAAAAGACGTCAAAAATTAAAAAAAATATTTATACATTTTTGAAAAGTACGGAATCATAAGGCACTTGTCTCACCGCCGCACGGCGATCAGCGAGTTGCGAGTAAAGCTTCAAACTCGAAACAGTTGGCGATCAGCGAGCAGCGAGTGAAAAGTTTCGATAGTTTTGACGCTCGGCTTTCAGCGAGTGCTTTTGTGCGACAGGCTTTTACTCGCAATACTCGCTCCGGCCCGCACTATCGGTAGAAATTATCGCTGTTTGGCGGTCGGAGCCAAGCGAGCATCACCGAGCGAGTGTCGCTGAGCGAGTACAATCTTTGATAGCGCTTGTTGCTGCAATCAACTTGACGTAAGAGCCGCTCGCCGGCAGTGTGAACAGCCAGCTATCAACTATAAATGTATGTGTTTCTTTTACTCACACGAGATCTATATCTTTTGTCCCTTTCCCCATTGAGCAAATGGTTGATAGCTACTCGCTCCCTCGCCGGCTGTGAGACTAGTGCATTAGAGACCCTATATGAACTCGAGTAACACAAAGGTAGATTCAAAGTTAGTCCCAGGGTGATTTAAAATAAAAAAAAGCAATAATATTGACACAACAACAATATTGAAATTAATACCGTAATGGACCTAAACCCACTGACTAGTATTATTATCATAAATGTTCGCACATTGGTTTTCAATTCTGTTTGGTAAATTGGTATGGTAGTATCATTATGAAATACGTGGTTTGCAGCCTAATTGCATAATACTCTAATAAAAGCAATATCCATTGCGTATTTTATAATATCGAGCTGAAGAATTTTTAAACAAACGAAGCAATGCACCTGGGAATCCTTTCGATTAAATGAATATACCGTTATATGAGTCACTAGCTGACCCACGCAACTTCGTCTGCGTCATTTTTCATTAATGCTCCGCTCCTATTGGTCTTAGTGATCTGATGTGCCTATAGCCTTCCTCGATAAATGGGCTATCTAACACTGAAACAATTTTTCTAATGGGACCAGCAGTTCCTGAGATTAGCGCGTTCAAGCAAACAAAGAAACTCTTCAGCTTTATATATTAAGAAATATATAGACGATTAATGATGCCTTACAAACATCAGAAAAGTTCTTTTAGTAACCATATATTTAACACTGCCACTATTCACAGTTAGAGCCTATGCACACGGTGTATTTTTAACGCGCCAACGACGCACGTTTTACGAACGCGCGCTCACGGCGCTGTAGATTACCACCAAAAAGCAGTACAGTCTCCGTAGCGCGTTAGCGCGCGTCATCTACTCGTCGTCGGCGCGTTACAAAAACGGCGCGTGCAAAAGCCCTTAGACAGCCCATAGCTAGATACACGTAGTATTTACTTGTACTACTGTTTTCCATCTTAAGAGCTTTCAAAACGTTTGAATCTTCATTTGGCTATTTGTGTTTCTGCAACCAGGTAGCTACAGAACTGCTAAAACTGTATAGCTTCAAAGCACCTGAAACCATCCAACTTCAAAACCAAACCCAATTCCAGAACTGAAAATCAACTACAATTTCTCAGCTTAACCAACTTGCTACATTTTCATCGCTAATAGCTACAATTTAGTTTTCGGCCAACCATCCATTCAGTTGGGTAACTTTCCTTTTTCGTGCTTTAATTATTTAAGCTTCGTTATTAAAATAGTATTCGAAAAACCAGTCAAGTGTGAGTCGGATTCTCACACGAAGGGTTGCGTACCGTAAGAAAAAAAAACAAGTTTCTTGTTTGGGAGCCTCCTTTAGTTCTGATTTGAATCTAGTTTTTACTAGTAGACGTCACGCGGTTTCACCCGCGTAGTTCCCGTTCCCGTGGGAGTACGGGGATCAAATCTTTCAAATCTAAAACAAACAAATCTTTCCTCTTTATAATATTAGTATAGATTATAAGGATTCCGAACAAAAAACGGAACACTTATAGGATCACTCGGGTGTCTGTCTGTCTGTCTATTACAGCCAGTATTCTCCGGATCTACTGTACTGATTCAGTTGAAATTTGGTACACATATGGACTTCTGTGACCCAAACACAGACGCGTTACGTAAATAAATAAATTTTTAGTATGGAGGTCAATCGTCCCCACAAGTGACCTCCATACTAAAAATTTCATACTTATAAAGTCAAACTAGTAATTTCGAAAAAAAACGTTTTTCAAACTGTATCGTGTGACATATCAAATGAAAAGGCTTGTAAACTGTGAGGGTTTTAATTTTAGCAGATAATAGTTCTATACCTAAAGATTACAGGAAAACCTATAACAAGTCTGTAGTGCTAAAATCTACACTAATATTATAAAGAGGAAAGATTTGTTTGTTTGTTTGAAATGAATAGGCTCCGAAACTACTGGACCGATTTGAAAAATTCTTTCAGCAATAGATAGCTACATTATCAGAGTAACATAGGCTATATTTTATCCCCGTACTCCCACGGGAACGGGAACTACGCGGGTGAAACCGCGTGACGTCCACTAGTAACATGATAAAAAAAATGAAATTGTTTCGGAACCCTTTGCACGCGAGTCAGACTCGCACTTGGCCAGTTTTTGTTGTTATAGCGGTAATAGAAATACACACTCTGTGAAAATTTCAACTATCTACCTATTACGGTTCTTGAGATACAGTTTGCAGACAGACTGACGGACAGACCAGTGGACAGACGGACGAACGAACCGACAACAGAGGCTTAGTAATAGGGTTCCGTTGGTTACCCTTCATTACGGAACCCTAAAAGCGACTTCACGAGTCACAATAGAGGTCTCGTTGCCTGGCAACGCTAATCTGGTTGACCGCGCGGCCCCAGTAACGAGACGACGTCGGTTAACTGATTACCCCTGGTCTCTGTGCCTTGAGTTACGTTGTTAGAACTCGTTACACTGTACCTTGTTCAGTTTACGTAAGCGTGTGTGATAAATTGAAGGTATTTGTGCGTTGAGGAGTATAACTTTTTGTCTTTTTTTAAGATTAGCTTTTGCTTGCGACTTCTTACGCGCATATCCCGTTTTTTCCCGTTCCCGTAGGAATTTCAAGAAATCCTCTCTTAGTGCTCCCTTACACTTCCCAAGGAAAATTTATGCCAAATTTCAGCTTTCTACGATGCTTTTGGCTGTGCGTTGTCTATCAGTTACTCAGTCACTCAGTAACGGAAGAGCTTAAGATTGACCCCAGTCTCAATCATGTGTATCTACTGATTCGAGTCTAGGTGCTAGTGTTATCAAGGCAGTAAGCCATCCGTTGCTGGTGTTTAGGATCAAGATTTTTCATACTAGATAAAACCATGTAAAATCACATGACAAGGCAACAAAAAAATATATAATTATATAGATGAATATAAATCGTAGTTCTAAAATCGTCTCATTGATATCAATGAGATGTACTGTAATGTAATGGCTAGTATATACTAGCCAGCCAACTGCAAATTCTTCCGCATGCCAATCATGGATTTTGAAAGTAATTCCTAATCCATTGCTTGATATGTTCGAAAAACTTGTTTGCTCGACGGAATAAGTCATCATCATCGTCATCATATCAGCCGACAGACGTCCACTGCTGGAGATAGGTCTACCCCAAGCGTCGCCACAACAACCGGTCTTGTGCGTCTCGTATCCATCGGCTATCCACGACCCTTACCAGGTCTTCGGGTCAACTTGTGAGAGATCTTTCAACGCTGCGTCTTCCGGTACGCGGTCGCCACTCCAGAACTTTTCGGCCCCATCGACCATCTGTTTTGCGAGCAATGTACGCTACCCACTGCTACTTCACGGCACATGTAGCTGACATACAAACATATCTGTTAAACAAAAATAAAATCAAGAAATTAGAGTTTAAAATCAAAATTAGGTTGAAATATATCGATAGAAAGTTATCTTAATATTGTCTAGTCTACTGCAGCGACAATCAAACCATTGTATTCGTATTTTTACTATGTGAATCCTCCTGCGGCTAAACACTGTTTCCCAAAATACAAGCTCAAGCTTAATTTGGGAATCAGTAGCAGTACCTTTTGTGCAATACACTAATACGATGCATTTATGTTACATAAATAAGATGAATGTATTAACTGGCGACAATAAAGAAATTTATTTATTTATATTAAATTGGGAAAATTAAAGGCGTACGGTACTAACGATCATGTTTTAGAGCATCATAAAAATGGTACCTAACTAATGATGAAAAAATAATAATCCAACTGATTTATATACTTCGTGCGTCTTTTGTTTACGTGCTTTGTTTTCTATTCATTGTAATTTAAACAAAACCCTGTTTATTGAAGGGTTATTCATTTATTTCAAACTAATTTGGTCGAACAAATCTATAGACAAACGGGGACTTATTATCTAGATTGAATTTAAACCAACAAGACAGAGTGAATTGAAAATGTAAATTGTATTATTTTAACGGAACGTTACAATTAGTGGAATGTAAAAGAAAATTGAAATAGGTTTGTTAGTGAATAAAACTGGGCTTTGTGAATAGTTACTTTGTGTTTATTGACGTTAGTATAATTTACGTTGGTTTGAATAGAATAAAGCCTATTAGTTTCTACATAGACATTATTTTTTTTGTTTAACAAGTATTCCATTAAAATACTAACATTGTAACGAAATCTCTTACATTACAAGTAGGTGATTTTTAGGGTTTTTAACCTCTAACAGGATCACTTCGTTGATTTTCTGTCCGTCTGTTACAGGGAATGTTTTCCGAATCTATTGGACCGATTCAGTTAAAAATTTTGGTACAAATCATTATAATCTTTTGTGACATAAACACCAAAGTGTTATCAAAATAAATAAAGTTTTAAAAATGAGACCAATTCTTGGGGTGAGAATTAGGAAATTAAAAAAAAGATTTTCCAGCTGTACCGTGCGACATGTCAGATGAAAGGGTGTCTTAAAGTAATTTTTTTTAAACTTATTCAAGAAATAATATGAAAAAAACCATTTTCTTAAACTTAAAAACTTAAAAAATACATGTATGTGCAATAGTCTTTGCTTCAAGATTACAGGATTATAAGAGGTTTTTTGTGTACCTCACTACTGAATGCAAATAAAAGGAGAATTTAAAGGTAAAAATTTGTGTCTTTATTTCACAGACCTTTTACATTATTCGGCTAAAACAATACGCGACCGAACCCGACACAATCTATATGAGGACTGCCCTCCTCTGAGCGGAGTGGCAATCCGTACCGTTAACCTAAAATGCTACGTCAACAATAATGCAACATTGTGTTACTACAGTTCTATGATTTGAAAATAACATGTTACAAAAAAAATTTGATTCGTTCGGAACCCTTTGCATGTGAGTCCGAATCGCACCCGGCCGGCTTTTTTTTTCTTAATGCGAAAGCCAATGAAATCTTGACTGCCTTGAAGATTCAACAAAAAAATCTTCCTTCAAATACATAAAAGCAAACATCATGTCGATTAGACTTAATAACTAATAATTCTAGCTTACACAAATCATTGTTGTTGAACAGTTTTCTCGTTCGAATCGCGAGTGGGGGAGTATTTTCGTACATCACTATGATTCTGCATTGTTACAGTCGACTGATCTCCAGCTTTACTTTGTTCAACTTCGGTAAGACCGGAAAGGAATAGGGACTCGATTTTTTCATCGAAATTGTTATCGATATGAATAAAATGTGTTTCCGCGCCTCGTGTGCCAAAGCGTTGCCTACAAAAACAAAGTGTTTTTGTTAGGAGTTAAAATGAGTTTGATGCAGATGTTACATGGTTTATTTCGGTTCATGTTTTTGTAATGTTTGGTAAATATTGTGGTTGTAGACTGCAGGAATATTTTGTTACAATAATTTATCAGAAAGATACCTATCTCCATTGTATTATAGATCATCGATGTTCAGTTATGGAACATCACAACTATGAATAAATCAATGCTGAAACATTTAATGATCTACTAAAATTCAAAACCGTTTGTAACCAATGTGTCTCATTATCTTTCTGCCCTTATCTCACGTTACTTGGGGTCGGTGCAACACGTTCTTTTCTTCTATTCTGCCCTTTCAGCCGTGAAGCTATCACTAACTCCCTTTTCTTTCATATCCCTCCTAACACAATCAATCCATCTTTTCTTCAGCTTTCCTCTCCTTCTTCATCCATCCACATTTATATTCATAATTCTTTTAGTAACATGCGTTTCAGCCCTCCTTCGTGTAACCAATGTGTTTCTTTCATTAAAAAAAAACATTATTATCAATCTATCGACAATGTAATGCACATCCCTATCTGAATACACTTCTCAAAGGCGTTCGATTCTGCAAGTCACCCGAAGTAGGGTGAACAAAAAAGAAAGCGTGGGCTTTTTTAGTAAAGCATATTGGGTATGATTACCCATAAATACATAAAAAATGAAGGAAACCCTGGATTATGAACAGGCAATTATATGGCGTACGTTTATATGACAGCGAAATATATTCAAGTTCGAAGATATAATACTTTTTCCTCATGTGAAAATGACAGGATGAAAGATTGTGGTTTTGGAATAATAATAGGTATACTCGAAATTTGTGTTGAAGCCAAAATATTTAGTTGAGCATATTTTGTCCCTTTTTTATATGAAATGGGTTTGCTCTTGTCTCTAGTCTAGGTCAGAGATGACAGAGAAAAAGTCTACGATGGAGCGAGCTTACCCAGAAGATGGTTGTTCACCCTAACTTTGAAGAGATTAAGGTTGTACGGCAACACAGACGCAATAGGGTATAAACCCACATTGTATACCTTAGGGTCTTTACAAAGTGAGCAATAACCAGTCACCTGCATACGTGTGGTCTTAATATCTGCGTCAGCAATGAACAAACGATGTTACCGAAGTTGAAAATTGGGGCAAACAAACAATATAACTATGCCGATGCCATGAGTATATTTGCCATCAATAGGCTACGAAGAAGAAATGATAAAGAAGGCAGCAATTCCAAAGTGTAAATAAATTGCCCATAATATGGCATTTTAGTAGCGCAACCCCATTATTTTTAAGATTTTTGTCAATAGTTGCCGTCGTTGCCGAAGATGGTCTGTAGATGGGTGCTACTTTATCATACCGGGACTCCTCCTTTCCTCAGAAAGCACGTTAAGGGGTTGGTTCCGGCTGTCATTTGTAGATTTTTGGCAGTCGTTACGGATAGTCAGAAGCCAGAAAATCTAACACCAGTCTTGCCAAGGAGTACCATGTTACCCAGTTAATGGAGGTCTACAAGGCAACCGCTCCACGTTGAGTACTGGTATTCTGCTGAATCCGGTTTGACTGAAAGCCGACCCCAATATAGTCACACAATAAACAGGGTGTATAAATTTAAATACTTGGGCCACCTGGTAACAGATACCCTGAAAAAAGATTTAGATTTGGAGAGGGAGCGCAGAGCGTTGTCAGTCCGGGCGAACATGCTCGCTCACAGGTTCTGTCGTTGTGCGGACACAGTTGTACTGTACTCGGGGGCCTTGTGGTTCAGATATACCCAAAGGGCTTACAATGCTCAGCGTATCCAAAACAACAATGCGTTCAGGGTGCTGTTTGGTCTGCCACGCTTATGCAGTGCGTCGGCGATGTTTGCCAATGCGCGCTCTGACATCTTTGGCGCAAGAAATCTGCCGCGTTACTTCGCAGGTTGCATGACAGTCCTAACATCATTCTGCACTCGATAGCTTCCCGGGCAGATAGCCCGCTTGTGTGGACATTAGCCGATGGCTCGAGGTCTGTTTTAGTTATTAAGTACTGACATAGGCTAAGTAATTTTGTAACTAACACAGTGGACCGCAGTTGTAGTCTGAATAAATAAATAAATTATTATTACAGTTGGGAAAAGGCTAGGCAGATGATGATGTTGCTGTCTCAAAATGTCACTTTATCTAAACACTCTCGTCTCTTCTCAAATCTTAAACAAATAAATCATTCCGTCGCATGTCAACTAACTCTTCATTAAACCGCTCTAGACGATTCATAATTGTTTCTAACTGTTTGATCAAAGTGAATCATTATACGTCAAACATTGCTTAGTTGAATGAGATAATTATTAGCTAGTTAATTCCAAACATGTCGCTATGCCAATACCGTTCAATTCAATCACAAGCTTTATCGGTAATAACGTTCAGTATTGAAACAAAGGTATTGAGTTACAATCGTGTGGATCATCATTTTCTATCGACTTTGAACCGTAATATCGTTTGTCGTTCTAATCCTAAAATTACGCACACCGTCTCGTATCGTGTTGCCCAGTAAACGTGTTGAAAACGTGTTTTTAGTTGTAGTGGCATCAATGCCGCCCCAAAAACTAAAAACAAATGAAGCAAATCTACATCGCAATAAAAAGAACCACGACGCCATTTATCCAACTAGCAGCGAACTACTACGTCGAAATCTTGCATCGCGCAATCAAAGTTTACCGTGCAATTTGAACATATACATCAGCACGAATATCACCTACAGTCTGTTCGGAGGATCCTCCCTTTTCAATGGAGGTTTGCGGGACTGTACTCTCTATACCGCACAGCCTCCATATAGTATTCAGATACACCTGAATAGATTGGAAGCAGATCCCAATTTGATGCGAGAAGGCTAGGTAGGCAAATCATATATAGACACCTAATTTTTTTTGGATGAAAAAGCATCAATTATTGACTCTTCCCACTCTGCACTGAGTGGAAAGGAGTGTCAGACTCTTACTGACTAAAATCCACTGTGTTCCTTCAAAATCTCTTTGGGTTCCAGGGCTGTGGTAAGTCTTTCGAAAACTTTCGCAGCCCTTGTTTTTGGTTGGGATAGCATCAAATGATTTCTTCCGCTCTGGGTGGAGTGGAAGGGAGTATCAGAGTCTTACTGACTTAAACCCACCGTGTTCCTCTAAATTCCCTTTGCGTTCCAGGGCCGCGAAACAATTTCGCTACCCTGGAGGGCTATGATATAGACGCACTGCTCTTGTGATTCATGTAACCTTGCTGCTTGTTCTCATTCATCACATTTTGATTTATGAATAATTTATTTACAAAGTCATTTTATATTCATGGAAGTATGTCGGAGCCATTAAAAAGTAGATGTTTGAGCTCCATTGTATTCAAGGAACCATGTCGTTGTCTGTTGATCGATGAGCTCTACTGACCCGTGACGATGGACAGGGCGAACAATTCCTGTTACTCCGTCGTTCGAAATGTAATTTAGCTTGAGATGTATTGGCTTTGTAATTAATAATAATAAATCAATTTAGGTTTGTTCTATATTAGAACGCCTACGCTGTTCAATGGCCCGTTTATTTGTGTTGGCATTAAAAACTTACGTGGGATGATAATTTCTGGCTTACTGTTTGTGTTAGCTTCATTCCCTAGTTAATCTTTATCAGGAAACTTCTACTTTTACTTTTACAGCTGCTGTACGCTTATTTTTTCTCAGTTAGGGCTCATTAGTGACTGTTGGTTAGGTTAGCTACTTTGAAGAAGAAGAAAAAAATAAGAAAAAGCGTTTATTTGCGCCAAGCATGACGCATACAAATATTATGCATACAAATAATTAACATTAAGTAATTACTTTAGTGTTTTTCTTCCATATTGATGGAGTATTCTCGTCAAGTATCTATGCAATTAGTTTTGATAATAGGGGTGATTCCTGAATAAAAAAACATGATTCTATTTAGTCCGTCAGTTTGAGTATCGAAAAATAAATTACCTCACTATAAAGTCAGCTTACGGACAATAATTTTTAAATTCATTTTTTTCGGACGATAATTTACGTGATAACGTCATAACGTTATCACGTAAATTATCGTCCGAAAAAATTGAATTTTTAACAAGCAAACCGAACGCTTAGGCCGATCGTGCCTCTCTATCGCTTGTTCCACACTCATTTGTTTGCGGAACGTAACCGTAAAATTTTTTGGTATTCATCGATTTATAAGACGTTATCACGTCAAAAATACTGGACACGTATTTTTTGCGTTATCAAATCAATAATTAACGAAGACAAAACCCATCAAAGATCAGGAGTGGGGGCTTGAGACATCACTATTCCGTAAAACTGTATTTATGTGAAAAAAGAAAAATTACGTGTCTAATATTTTTTTGGTAATCTATCTGATTAATTCGATTATTTTTTGTCATCTATTCTATTAAATCTAACGTATTTTTCTTCTTTTCCAGATTCTCTTGACGCAAGGTGTGACAGTGTGTGTGACAAAGTGATACAGTGACGTGTAGCAGAGTAGTGTCAGTGTTGTGTACAAATATGTGGTCAAGATGAAGTTGTGGAAGAGCCTCAAGATATCAATAGGCAGTCGCAGCGACCCCAAGTCGTACTCCCAGGAGTTACCGCAGTGGGGTGGACACGGATATGAATTAGATGGTGAGTTCAGACTTGATATATTTAAACATAATCAGGATTACGGTAAAGAGAAATATTGTAAGGTAACTGCTATGTCTTAGAGCCAAAATTTGAAGAAGTGTGACATCCACCAAAGCGCACTGGGCTCCCATGATGGATTACGGCCCACCAACTTTCAAAAACAGAGGTCCCGTTCGCCAGCAGTGGAAGTATTAGGTACAGACTGATTATATCACGGTATCCACGTTAAGTTAAATAAAGATAGTATTTTTTACCCCAGCATGAGCTATAAACTATACTTCAAAGTATGTTTTAATAAACAAAATATAACTTTCAAAGGTATCAGATTTTCCGCCATTTTCCCTGTCTTGCATATTGTTTGCGTAATGACAATATACTTTTGAAAAAGTAAATACAATAATACTCAAATACAATATCATTTCTGTTGCAGTGTAGCATTATTTTACCAAGTTGATACAAAAACAGACTAAAACATTTTCCACCATTCTGTTTTATACATTCAGCTTGATATGGGAACTGGATATGTAATTTCAGCTGTGCTTATTAAAATTGTTGCCATACTCACGTTCTCGCTACTGATTCAACTCGTTAATCACTTTTTTGAACGGGCAACACAAAATAGATATGATGATACAAGACATCATTTATCAAACTTTGAAGATAAACAAGAGAGTGTTGTTGACAAAAAAGGAGTGACTTAAAAATAGGGGAATAAAAAATTCACATGGGGACATAAATTTAATGTTTATTTCATTGATGAAGAAAATGATTATTAAAAATGCAAAAATGAAGATCACAATTATAAAAATGGAAACACAGTGTTTGCACCAACAAATTTATAAGGATCATCAACATTGCATACACCGTACTTAAAGCTAATAATCATTAAAAAATATATATTCTAGTGCTGCAACACAGACAACCACAACATTACTATTCACTTTAGAAAAGGTGTAAACTAAATATTTGAAAAGGTTAAAAATATAAGAGTGCAACGAAAAATATGATTAAAATGAAATAGTATAAATTACAATGTAAGATTGAAAATAAATTGAATTAAATTAAATTAAAATTATACTATGATAAGCGAAAGTTAGTCCGTTTGTTACCTCTTTACGTTTTAACGGCAAAATGGATTTAAATGAAACCTAGCACGCGGGAAATATGGCACCATATTCTTCTATCACGCGGTCAGCAGCTAGTCAAGATATTTTTTCTTTGGATTTTGATTATACATAGCGCACGGGTGAACCATGTCCCGGAATAGGATATATTTTTCATTTCGAAGAATATGTTCTCTCGGGATAATTTTCGACTATTACGGAGCAGAGCCGCGGGTAAAAGCTAGTCAGTAATATTACATTTAATTTGTCTAGACAGTTGAACAATTTTTTCACAATTTCACATTTCATGATTGTCAAAAAAAATGTAAATGTTATGTGTACCAATTACGTGAGTAACACGTTATAAACCCACACTTTACGGAATATAAAGCCAGTAAATTCTGGCCTAAACAAAATGTCGCTCACCCTTTGTATACCCATTTTGGTCGAATCACATTTTTTCCTCATTCCTGTTAAGGCGTGGGTACACGGTTACCCTCCAGTCAAGTTCAGATGACAAGGGATTGAGCGTTTTAAGTCTGCATTTGATGTATCGTTCTTTTTGATCTTTACTATTTTCTATCTCTCTAGATTTACATAAAACTCATTTCTATCAGAAGTTAAAAGGTATTTCCTACGTTAATGTAAAATAATTTTAATGCAAAATTTTGCGGAATTAATATCAAGAAAAATATAAAAGTCTAGTAGTTATTCTAAGCCCAAAATTCTCTTTTATTTTTTTTAATATCGGTCGCCATTGCTTTGATCAAACTTTGTGTTTTTAAACTTTTCCAATGTTGTCCAAACTATTTGTCTGAATAAAATCCAATTCCGTGACAGGGCCTTTATACGTCAGAGGTATGATGAAAGCTTTTCCTTCTAATTTTTAATCAACGGGTTATCACTGGGCTGGCGTCACTCGCGACATCAAAGTAAATATTTCGGTTTCATAGTCAAGGTAATTGGGTAAAACGGTTGTTTATAAAATTCCCGCGTCGTGTTGTTTTTAATTACGTTTTTTTATGTCGTTTTTGGAAGGGAAAGGGCCCATGTTATTATGATAGATAAGCTCTTTATGTATATTGATGAGACGGTAGCAGAGTTTATTTATGTTTCGTAATTAGTTCAACCCACCTCTCGTAATCTTGTTTTTGTAGTGAATTGTGAGATCAAATCGACAATACGAATGGCTTCAGACAGCAAGTTTGCTTGGCTGTGGGTGGAAATAGGTCAAAGATAGAAAGAGTAGCATGCGGTGCATTTTTCCGCTAGAAGAAGCATTCAAAACTTTCTTGAAACATTGTCTGTGAACGCTAGACTGATTGATGCCTCTATTTGAATTTCAATTTTGTGCTGATTTTCAGGATGTTTTTTTGTATTACGTATTTTGTGATTAAGTGCCATTAAAAGTTCTCTTTCGAATATTAGCTTACAATATTGATGTTTATAATATCTACTAAATATCCGACCTCGACAATTCAAACGTGCCTTTATATGGTTTACTTGAAAAAAATGCTTTGACTTTCACTTCCCAGCGATCTTTGTAGGTACCGCCTCAGAATTCATTTTCGCCGTTGTTCTGTAATGTATCAGCGATAGCTTATGTGAGCTATCAGTGATAGCTTACATAAGAATTTTATTGTATGAGACAGTGAATAAACTTTTTTTTTTTTGGGAACTTTTCCGATGCTTTAGTAGTTATTCTGTTATTTGGGGAAGAGATAAATTCAACAATCCAAAGATCTTCAAAATTGGTTCAGCCTTTCTTGTGGTATAATAGGTGACACTAAGCTGATGTTGTTTTATAAATAAAGATAATGTTATAGGTTATCTTATGCGATGATACAGCTGAGTGAACAAAATTTGCAAACACTGAACTATGGAACGCAATATCAAGGCTCTCAAAGCGGATGATGGGAAAAAATAAAGAATTAGAGACAGCGGTGGGATAGTGCATACCTAGCAGGCGTCATACCTTTGCCCGGAAGGAGCCCAAAACGTAGACTTTTTGAGCGGAGGTCGCCAGGCCTAGTTCGAACGTATCGTCTGAAAAATGCGAAATTGCACGTTGTTGTCGTTGTGTGTTGTTTCTAACAAATGAGTCATGGTTACTTGATAAATAAAATAAATTGATTGATTGATAGCGAGATACCGTACAGAACTGGTTCTTGTGGAGACACTTGAGGGAGGCCTATGTCCAACAGTGTACATCTTTCTGCTGATAATGTTGATGATGATTATGATGATAGCGAAATAGATGGAAACATTATTTTTACTGCCAATTCTATCTTCGAAATGTCGTAAAATCTTATTCTAAAGAAAACTCCACAATATGAAAAGCTAATTTAAAATATTCAGCCAAAAATACAGTTCAAGAATCCAATAGTGTCCGTGCTAAACTCCACGCTGCCCAAGAATGCAATGATTTGGCAATTCCGTTCAAGACTCGCCTTTGAATATTCTCCTATATTGTGGACTGACTTGGCGAATTTAAAATAACAAAATGCAATTTTGTTTGAGATTTCGTGTTTGGATTTCGAACTTCTTTTTCAATTAAGTTGTTAAAATTTTGTTGATGTTTGTAGTTCCGTGATATAGGTAGGTTCTACAAGTCATTTTTTTTTTCTAATTCATAGTCGCAGTTGTTGCATGTCTTGATAATTGCCATGCAAAATAATGTCGTACAAAGCAATGCCAATTTAATTATTAGAGGTAGTTTAAAAGTGGTGCCAGTGATGGAAAAGTTGAAAAGCCGCTTGTGTTGATATGGTCATGTTAAGATGAGGGATGAAACGCATGTAACTAAAACGGTTATGAATATAAAGGACTTCAACCAAAATGGGCTAACCGGTGAACAGCTGTATTGGGAAAAAAGAAATTCATAAATAATTTTGTAATAATATTTAGTTAACATTGGTTTCTTTTGGGGGTGTCAAACTAAATGATATTAAAAACGAATAAAAAAGATTTTTAATTGATTATTGGTCGTTTATGGTGACAGTTGCTTTGCTGTGCAACATGCGGGATGCATTGAGTTAGGGTTGCCAAAATAAAAACTCAAAAAAAATAACATCGATATTCGATGTTTCAAATCGAGAGCTTCAAAACATTAAAATATTTGATGGAAGACCGAGCTTTATCTAGCCGTTGTGGAATATTCATCATTAGCATCATCATCATCTTAACCTCACACAAATAAAAAAATATAGTTTATGTAGAACAACATTTTTTTTTGAAGTGTTAAAAATCATCAGCTTGCCTACGCAACGTAGAACAAACGAAGAAAGTTTTTATCGAGAAAAAAAAAATGTAATAAACGTAACAATTGTAATAATCGTCGTAATTGGTATTTCGTCTTCGTTCGTTTGAGTTTTGTCCGTCATGGTAGCGAGTATTATTAACGCGTGCTTTTCTTGAAGATTCTAATTAGAATGCAACATGGGCCATAACCAAAATAATTACGCAAAGTAAAACAGCTCAGCATAATATACAAAAACAAAACGCAAAGCAAAACAGCTCAGCATAATATAATATACGATTTGTGGAAGTGCAGCGAGTTATACTGCAATGCATTTCAAATCGACTGATTCCTAGTACAGAGAACTGACAACCCCGATCCAGAATCGATTGGTGATCGATTGTCAATGTCAATGTCATTCGCTCTGTGTTCGTGCTCTTGTTCGTTTGTGAATATTATTTCGACTTTGGATATTTTTGACGACTTACGCTTTTCAAAATGGATTCTGATGATTTTTTACCTAACGATCCCGGCTCACTCTTGGACTCAGAACCCGCTTTAAACGTTTATCCTGGCATTTCTTCGGATAATGAACCCGTTTTACATGACGACCCGCGCATGAATATGGACTTCCCGATTTTACCTAGTGAATCTATGCATTGTATAAATTGTGGTCTTGAAATCACTCACAGGAGAAGACACATTATAATAATGTGTCTTCTAATTAATTAATAATTAATCTTGTGGAAGTGCAGCGAGTTATACTGCAATGGATCGCACCACAAGTGGTAAGTTCCAACTTCTGAGTTGATTAAGTACATAATTGCAATTGAATAGTTGGGTTGGCTCGCACTAGTGAAAGGTTTTGGACGGTCATTATTTTAAAGTCTATCTATAAACGAAAAGGGAGTTAGTGATACCGTGACGCCTGACAAGATAGAATGTAAGAAAAAAACGTTATGCGCCGACCCCAAGCAACGAGGAATAAGGGCAGAAAGATGATGATGATTTGATACTGCATCCTGAGGCTATACTATGACGTCTTAAATTTATCATAACTCTTGTGTAGGAGGGAGATGAAGCTATACAAGGATCGAACTATCTCTTTTCACAACGGAATCATGATAGCAATGGCACATGAAGGCAGGTCATGTACTATTGAGAATAAATTAGTATTCTCGAATCAAAGTATCCTCCTACAGATTGAGTCCTTCAATCTGACCCTAAAACGATTTTAATCATGCTCACCTAACATAATATCCTGTACATATCATCAAAGTGCCTTGTCAGTTCCTGTTGTAATCACTAGAACTACAGTAATAGGTGCAGATGTCTCGTAGGACGTAATAGTGGCACAGTTAGCAAATCCATTACACACATGACTTTGTTTAGCGTCCTCTGCTATTGTTTACGAACTAGTTATATTGTTGTTAGCTGTCGTACAGTTCTGATTGCAGTTTAGACTGAGAGTTTAGGGTAGTTGCAGATCCTGCCGGGGTTGCGGAATTTGTTTGAAAGAGTCATCGCGGCCCTGCAACGCAAAAGGCATTAGGAAGAACACGGATGTGTTTTAGTCAGTAAGAGTCTGACACTCCTTTCTGCTTCATCCAGAGCAGGAGGGGTCATTTGATGATTTCCCATCCTTAAAAGTAGTTGCAGATGAAATTTTGTGTCCCTGAGAGGATTGCTGTATCTTCAACGTCATAATATACATACATACTCGTATGTTCAAGTTCGGGAAATTATTATGCTGTGTAAATGCAAATGGAATTGACATCTGATGCACTTTTTCTCATCTTTATCACCATATCAGCCGAAAGACGTCACCTCACCAGGTCATCGGTCCACCTTGTGAGAGGTCTTCCAACGCTGCGTCTTTCGGTAAGCGGTTGCCACTCCAGAACCTTTCGGCTTCATCCACAATCTTTTCTGCTAACACTTTTTCTATTTAGATAAAGATATAATTTTTTTATAACGTATGTATGCACACAACCGGAGTTTGTGAATGGCAGTTGAATGAACGTAAACGATGTAAAGGATCGTAATCGTGGCATTCTGTTGTTTCTGCCTATACCTCATGGGAAAAAAGCATCTATTTATGAATGTGTGAAAATATTTTTACAACTTTATTATTATAGTAACGTTAATTACTGATTTTCAAGTTAAGTTTATTATATAAGTAAAGGGTATTTATAATTCAAATGTATAAGTAAAATCATTCTAATATGTATCTCCGTATTAGAATGATTTTACATTTTTTTTAAGCCTTCAGATGTGTGTTCAATCAAGATAGATTGAGAGTTTAGCTAAATCTAAAACAATATCTGAAGGCTTTAGAAAAATTTTTCTCGATACAAACATCAGTGTCCACTCACTCAAAGAATAGCTATAGCGTGACAATAAGCAATGCCAAAGGTCATCGACTTATGACTCACTTGGTTCTTATACTTATACAAAATAAACGGGGACGTGTAACCTACTTTAACCGACCGGACAACAAACGAGCTGGGGAGAGTGGACTTGCGTGACCTATTTCAGCATTCGGAAACCATTTGGACCTAGAGATAAGAAACTGGAATTCTTAAGAATACACTTTTTCATGTTATGCCTAGAAACGAAAGAAAAAATGTACTCAGCATAACCAAAAACCAGTACTGTATGTTGTCAGTGAGATCTTTTCTTCAAAATTATTTTCTTGCAATTCTTCAACCACATCAACAAAATTCATTTTCTCTTCATTCGCAAAGCAAACAAAATAGATAAAATTTTTGTTTTAAAAGAAAGTATTTACTTTTAAACATTAAAATGATCTCTCCATTATTCTCATTTTGCGACCAAAAATCAAAAAAGCCCGACATTACCATAACAAAATGAGGCACACTTTAACTGAATCACCCAGTTTCTTAATTAAGATCCCACTCGCTTACATTTTTGGGGCCAGGCGACAAAAGGAGGCCACAAAGGATGATTTGTTTTTGTCTCAAGCTTATTTTTTTGGCCAGACACGTAAAAAATTGCTCGAGGACTGGGAGAGCATGACCCAGTCACAGAATATATTGATGCAGTAGGCCAACTTGATTCAACGAACAAATACTATAGATGCTTACGAAAATTGATCTTAATTTTCAAACAAATGCCAATCGCGATCGTTTTTGTACTCGGTATACATGATACGTGCCTATCATTCTATACGAGCGTATTCGCATGCTGTATATATTTGCACTAATGTAACTATCTATTCTGTGACACAGTGTTGCGTTGAGTGAATTTAATTGTCCAAGGACGGATTTTTTGACGAAGTACTGAAACGTGTTTTTAAGTGAGGTCCTGGGTTAATTTGTAGGAGGAGATTCAAGAATAATAACTCTTGATCACGTCTTCACCAGTGTCAGACTCAAAATTTTGATGAGCTAATTGTTTTGGCGGCCATTTTGAAAGTCTTCATTGATTTAACTGTGACTGAATTTAAAACATATTTTTTTTTTTGTGATGGGTTTCCTCTAAAGTACTAAATACTATTTAGTACTTTAATGCTGTACGTAGTTCATATCTAAATAATTATATCTCTGTTTGTCCTTGACTCTAGTCTAGGTCAGAGATGATAGAGACAAAGTCTACGATGGAGCGAGCTTACCCAGAAGGAGCCTGTTCACTCTTACTTTGAAAAGATTAGGGTTGTAAGCGTATGGAAACACAGACGCAGGCAGAGAGTTCCACTCCTTTGCTGTGCGCATTATAAAAGACGTTTGGAAGCGCTTAGTGCGAATTGGTGGAATAGCAACAAGGTAGGGGTGGTAAGATGCAGTGCGTCTGGATGTCCGATGGTAGAAGGGGGCCGGTGGGATGAGGTCGTGGAGTTCTTGGGCACACTCACCGAAGTATAATCTGTAGAAGACCGACAAGCAGGCAACCTTACGGCGATGAGCCAAGCTATGTAGCTTGGCATCCACCAGTTTTACGTCACCGATGAGTCTCTTAGCTCTGCGTTCCACCGAGTCAAGCGCGGCAAGCTGATACTTATTTGAGCCATCCCAAAGGCGGCTACAATACTCCATGCAGGATCGGACTTGTGCTTTGTACAGGGTTAAAAGCTTTAACCCTGTACAAGGCCTAAAGTATCGCTTCACCCTATTTATGGATTACCATGTTAACAAAACAAATGTTAGTATCTCAAGGATATCTCAAGCTTCCGCTTACGTAACTGACATTATTGCCTACACAATAAAAAGTCCAAATAAATAATAAACACTGGGCAAGCCTTGAGAAGTTTTTTAACAACATTTCGCCGAGTAAGATGAATTGGGAGTATCTAGAACAATTTGGACCTCGGCCAAATGACGTTGAAATGAAAAACTCCCCTAATGAAAGCGCATGCATGAGTACGTTGAGTAATGCTGACGACCCAGAGCTCTGCATGGAGGACGTTAGTTTGATAGTTATTTGATGGGACATTTTACTGGAAATAATATAGTAGTGTTATAACTTTTAACGATGTTGGAGTATAGGCAGTTGTTCTATGTGAAATAGGGGTTTGTTGCGCCAACCGGTTAAACTTACACCGAGCCCTACGTTATTATGTTTGTAGAGTATAGCTGAGCAGATAATGATGAAGTAAATAGTGATTTCAATTTTTTTTTTACTATACTTAGGCATACGTTTGACCACTATCTCACCTGATGGTAAGCGATGATGCGGTCGAAGATGAAGCACGTTTGCCTAGAAGCAACCTATTCACTCTTGACTTAAAGAATCCCAGGTTGTAGCTATCCGGAAACACAGACTCTGGCAGGGAATTCCACTCCTTAGCTGTACGCACTATGAATGTGTTCCCAAAACGTTTTGTGCGTGTGGGTGAAAATTTTCTAAAATACCTGTATTTTTTTCATAAGCCTATGTTGACCCACTGCTGGGCAAAAACCGTTTTCAGGCACCCACTACATGGCGATCTTGGCCCATCTGTCCTCGTGCATCCTGTAAATGTGGCCCGCCCAATTCCACTTTAGCCTCGTCGTTTTGTCTCCAACATCAGCGATACCTGTCTTGGAGCATATAAATGTTTTGCGGATTCTGTCCGTCTGTTTGATCTGCAGAATGCTACGCTCTATCGCTCTTTGGCAAACTTAAAGTTAGGATAGGTTAGGATAGGCAGGATACACATCCTACCACGCCTTCACATATCAGTTTTAACCAAAAACACAGTTTCAACCAAAATTAAACTAAGTTCTATGTTGATAATTGATCAGTAAACATAGAACAAGCAAAGTATTTCTTTTGAATAACCCAAATTTAACGATTGGCTGCAACCGTTTAGATTGAAAGTCACACCATGCTCTGCCTAGCCTTTTCACAACTGTATTGGAGTTGGCTTCCATTCAAACCGATTTCAGCTGAATACCAGTATTTTTACGTAGAGCGGCTGCTTACCAGACCTCCATAACCTGTTAACTGGGTAACACGATACTTCTTGGCAAGACTGGAGTCAGATATTCTGGCTTCTGACTATCCGTAACGACTGCACAATATCTACAAATGACAACCAGATCAACGGCTCAACGTGCTTTTTTTTTACAATATAAAGGCATACGTTTGACCACAATCTCACCTGATGGTAAGCGATGATGCGGTCAAAGATGGAGCACGTTTGCCTAGCCAACCTATTCACTCTTGTCTTAAAGACTCCCAGGTTGTAGCTATCTGGAAACACAGACTCTGGCAGGGAATTCCACTCCTTAGCTGTACGCACTATGAATGTGTTCCCAAAACGTTTAGTGCGTGTCGGTGGGATGTCCACCATGTACCGGTGGCGCATCGCCGTTCGTCTTGTGGTCCGATGATGGAACGGGCTTGGCGGAATTAAATCATGCAATTCCGTCGCATACTCCCCAAAATGCAAGCAATAGAAAACCGACAGGCCAGCAACTCGGCGTCGATGCTCAAGGCTTTGGAGCTTCGACTCGACGAGTCTGTCATTACCGATGATCCTCTTGGCTCCTGCTCCGTGCTTTTCAAGGCACGGAAAAGTCTCGGTATTATTAAGATGGTCACCCATCCACAGACCAACCTAGGCAAGCGTTGCCTAACCTTGAAGATCGACCCGTGCGGCTGTTATTATTTAGCCACGAGTTCCTCAACTAGACTAGAACTCAAACCCAATATAATTTTGTAGCCAGAGATTGGCTGGGCAGGTGATGACGTAGGAACAAGAATTTCAGCTGAAAGATTTTCGAGCCTGTGCATAATTTTTTTTCATGTTTAACCAATATTAAAACGCGGGCTAGTTGATAAAATGTGACACAAGCAAGTATCTTTTCTGGAAAACCCAAATTATCGTACAATGTTCTTCTTCGTATCGCTGGCATGACAGTTTTATTCTTTTTACTACTCCTCTGCTGTAGTTTTCTGATTAAGGCTGCTCTCTCCATAAATGCTTAAAATCAGACCGACCGCATCATCGCTTTACATCAAGTAAGATAGTGGTCAAACGAATACCTATCGATAGAAAAAAAAAACAAAGTGCTGATGAAGCAACTCTTCGTCGGCATTTACTGAGAAATTACATCTGAAAAAATAGGTATATAATCTACATGATATGACACGCAATTTGGTTTAGTCAGAATTTATGTATCATAATAAGGAAAAAAATCATCAAATCACCTCCAAATGGTTAAGATGAAACCATTTTACCCTTTCATTTTTTTTTTAAGTTTGAAAAAAAATATCTACTGCTTTACGAAAATATTATACAGATAATTTGGTTATGTTACTTTTTTAAATATGTGTTATTTTTATAATAATAAATTAAAAATACGGGTAGCGGAGTGGCGCGTAGAGGAGTAGTTAGCTCCGTTTATATGCACAAGGTCATTGGCATGTATACAAGCCTTAATTTCATTGCGGGATCCATAATATTTGAATCGTTTCTCCGGGACTCGTCATGCTTAATTAGCTCGGCGTTTTTCTGGTGGTCACCACTGTTGATTCTGGCTTTCAGGAGTAGCAGTAGTTGGGAATGTGTGGCGGGCTTGTCCCATGACACTTTTTTAGATTTTTGTGGCCTAAAATATCTCAGTATCATTGATGGCATCATATAGGTTTCTTCGTCTGTTTTGGAACACAGAGGAGGTAGAGCAACTCGGTTCCACATCCACACCCTGCAGTTGATCCGTCACGGTAACTCCTCTTTGTTTTTGTTGTACAATATTGTAGAGCATACTCGAATTAGAGCCATTACCATAAAAATAAACCCAGTACCCGGCAAACGTTTACCAGGAACATGAATATAATTATCGGATCCCCTGGATTTTGCATTAAGCCATTCTTCATTCTGACACCCGTCGTTAGCATAAATTTCAAAAGATAAAAAGGACATACAATTTTGTACAATAAACGTGGACTTTTTCGGTAGAGAACGGTGTATTAAAAGGATTATTTTATTTGCTGCGTTTTTACTTAAAACTTGTCTCTAATCTGTCTTCCTCTGTTTTGCATAATAATATGATTAATAGTCACATTTTCACAACAGTTCAAAGTACTTTTAAGCTTTGACTCTAGCCTAGGTCAGAGGTGACAGAGACAAAGTTGACGATGATTTTTTTATCTGACTATGTAGGTCAATTCGTTGTTTATATATATATATATATATATTTATATATATATACATTTCTATCATTATCAGTATCATAGTGTGCTAGCTAACAAGTTATAAATTTTGTGTCATGTATTAATTACTTAGCATACTTTTATATAGATTCAAGTTCTTAAAACGTAACAGACAGATGTGTTGCTGGGGAGTTTATTGGCCATTTCTTCTTCACAGCTAAAACACTAGGAAGTGGTGACGGGCGGGCGTTTTGGGGGACTGTCTTTTGTAAAACTTGATGTTCAAAAAGTGCTGGCTCTCAGCCTAATTTGAATAAACGACTTTTGATTTTGATGAGGTGAGCTTACTCAGAAGAAGCTTGTTTACTCTAACTCTGAAGAGACTAGGGTTGAATGTGTTCGGAAAAACAGACGCAGGTAGAAAGTACCGCTCGTAAAATAACATTTGGAAATGCTTAGTGCGAATTGGTGGAATTGCAACAGGGTAGGGAAGGTAACTTGCAGTGCGTCTAGATGTCCGATGGTAGAAGGGTCCCGGTGGGATGAGGTCGTGGAGTTCTTAGGCACATCTACTGCTTGCTAACATATATAGCTATAACAGTACCATATCAGTGGATACATTTTTAGATTGGATAAAAAAATATTCTTGTTTTCTAACATTTCAATCTATCTCGTCTTTTTTGTATAATTTGGAAGTTTTCTCTGATAGCATGTCTTGTCTCACCTCAAACGGTCTCAACGTGGTGTGAACGAGGATTCCCTGTGAAGAACATAACTTGGTTTCATTAACTTGGACTCTCGGGGCGTACTTCTAAATTATAATTTTCAATCCCAATTTATAATCAAGAATTGCGATTACAACAACTTCGTTCAAAACAAACTGCTCCCCGAAGAAATTTATTTTTTCTCGCTCCCACAAAACTTTAACAGTAAAACAGAATATTGTGCTATATTTTCTACATATTACAAGACAGATACAAATTACGTAGCTTCGTCCATTATAGTAGAAACATAAACATTGGCCCGGGGGAACGTGTCACTAATAAAGTATTTTTATCTTTGTTACATCGTAAAAAATGCAAAATTGTATCCTTTTATTATTCCAGTTTGACGAGTTATTTTATTTGTTGTTTTTGCCAAAAAATTGTTTGCATTTTTAGTGTTGCGTACCAATAGCGTAACCAACGGAACTGTTCGGACGTGTCGTGACGGACAGACAGCGGGCTGTATCTCAAGAACCGTAAGGTAGGCAGTTAAAAATTTGACTGATAAGTTTCTATTACCGCTATAACACCAAATAATAAAAATCAACAACATGAAACTTGTTTTTTTTTTTGGTATATGTTACAAAACCCTTCGTGTTATAGTCCGGCTCGCACTTGGCCGGGTCTTTTCTTTCAGATGGTTACCTAGTATTTATTTTTTTAAGAGTGTTTTTCATGTACAATGTGCGGGTAACAGAGGGCAACACAATGAAGTTTTGTTTTCGAATTTAATATTTCGAGCAAAAAGTAAAATGGATCAAATCTCTCATGAATGGGATTGAACGATGTGAAAGAGACGTAGTCATTACATAAAGCCCTTTGTGCACTAAATAATGTTCAGTGAATGAATGAACGATTGATTGATTAGTTCCCGGTGATTTAGTACGCCATGATTCGCAGAAATCGTATCGTTATCGAAGTATATAAATGTCAATATTGAGTTAATCAAAAACCGATAATAACATTTTAATATTATTATTTAGTAGGTACGTACTTTTAGGGTTCCGAATAAATTATACCTATATATCCTTATAGGATCACTTGGGTGTCTGTCTATCAGTCTGTCACAACTATTTTTTTCCAATCAATTCGACCAATTTTGTTGAAATTTGGTACACATGTGAACTTCTGTGACTCGAACACGGACCCGTTACGTAAACAAAATTTTAGTAGTATAGGGTCACTTTTGGGGGAAAAACTAGAAAATTAAAAAAAAAGTTTTCAAAATGTGCCGTGTGATATATCAAATGAAAGGCCTTATTATGAGGGTTTCAAATATATTATTTTCGTAATTTTAAAACATACAACATTCAAGAAATTAGACGAAAAATTACCATTCATTCATTTTACCTAAAAACTACACGAAAACCTACAAGAAGTCTATAGTGTTAAAATAACATGTAACAAAAATTAAATTCGTTCAAAACCATTTGCACGCGAGACTGACTCGCACTTGGCCAGTTTTTTTTTTGTTTAATTTTCACAAAAATACAAGCTGTTGGTGAGAGCAAAGAAAGCAAAAACATGAAACATGCACGGTGCTTGATAACCAATGTCAAAGATGGTTATGCATTAAAAGCAAGTAAGATTACAGCTATAAAATCATCGTAGAAAGACTTCAAAATTCAGTTCGTAACCGAAAATATTGCTCGACATTTCTTACATTTCCTTGCCTTAGTTTATAATGCTACCTAATTAGAGAAGACTTTAATTAAACATGAAAACCTAGACGTTAGTACGGCACTCCCGAACACCGTCGGGATTACGAGTAAAAGCTTCTAAATGAAGGAGGAAAGGTTTTTCCATGTGCCTGCAGAAAATAAAATGTTAAAGAATGTATGTTTATCTTTGTAACAACGTCGCCTCCGGTAGAAAATTTATTGGAAAATTGAGTTTTAAGAGTGCATTAGTGATAAAATGTAGCAGACAATAGAAGAGGAATATTTTGAACATCAGTGTGCCGTGATGGGAGTTTCTTTTTGAGCTTAATGTCCTGGTCAATCAATCAATCAAATCGGCTTTTCGGAATAAGCTGTATATATAAGCGCATAGGCCCCTACTGAAAAGGCCCACAAAATTGTAATTCAAAATTTTTTATCCTGTGTATAGCCTTTTGCAACTGCTATGAGATGATAATGATGATAGCACTTTTTAAAAAGAAATGTATTTAAGGCTCTAGCGGACAGGTTTGAAACGGCAATACGACATCGGTATGACCACAGGGTATGACAACGTGCTGTCGCCTTTTTACGTTGTGCTTGTCTTTGGGAATCAACACAATTATAGAAAAATTTCTGTGACAATGTCTTGTCTCATCGTTGAATTGAAAAGCCCCAGAGTTACCGACCCGAGTCCCCTCTTAAGCTTTCACGTTGAGAGGTTTCAAAATCGCATTGCTGTATCATTAAATACATTCGCAGTTTTCTTATATTTCTTGACTTCTGGTTACGCAATGTAACCAGAAGTCAAGAAATATATATCCTACTAGCTGCTTAGTATTCCGTCCTAGTAGTAGAAGGAGTTAGAGCAAAGCTTGTCCGTGAGTGAGCAAGTAACTAACCAATAATTCACTGGCGTAAGTGGCTCTAAGGGGTATTAAGGCTGTGGTCACCTCGGGAAGGTTTCTCTTGAATTACTGCTCGAATAAATAAGTGTTGGAATAGGTAGCTTTTTTGTATGATATTGTTATTTGTGGAGTTGATATCGATAGTAGTTGATATTTCATGACAAAAAACTTTAAAAACCTTATGATAGGTTTTTTGGCAGAAATTAACTAGCATCCCGTGTGCTGTGTGTTTATTTATTTTATTTATTAATTTGATAGGTACACCAACGACCTATTCACTAGACATTAACATACTAAAAATAACATATGCATTGAGTTATGGTGAATTAGTCACTTACAGGCGTCCACAGCACTAACGTAAAAAAAATTGCTTCTTATACATATGTTTAACAAGATTCTTTACTCGTGAGGATAGAAAAACTAAATTAGAAACAAAGAACAAAACATTGAGTAAAAGCCAAAATCATTATAGAAATTAGAATTAAAAATCAAAATTATCATTAAAACATTAAGATTAAAATATAAACAGTAAATATTCAAAATTTAAAGTGTGTGTTAATTTGTTCTATTTGAGCGATGATATTACCCTCCAATTTAAAAAAAAATCAGCCAAGTGCGAGTCAGACCCTCACACGGAGGTTTCCTTATCATAAACAAAAAAAAAATCTTGTTTTATTTTTATTTTAACTTATTTTATTTGTTGGTATCTAAACCGCCTCAGGGTAAAACTCTGACACTAGGGTGTGTGGGGTAATTAGACCTTACTGCCCACACGATAAGCCTTCAGGTACGGAACCCTAAAAAGCACACAAATCCCTAATCCGATTATAAAAAATTTAAATTGAAAGAGGTGTAGCTACGTTATCCAGGCTACTTTCTGACCTAGAACGATTCACAGTATATCTACACTAATATTATAAAGAGGAAAGATTTGTTTGTTTGTTTGAAATGAATAGGCTCCGAAACTACTGAACCGATTTGAAAAATTCTTTCAGCAATGGATAGCTACATTGTCAGGGAGTAACATAGGCTATATTTTATACCCGTACTCCCACCGGAACGGGAACTACGCGGGTGAAACCGTGTGACGTCCACTAGTATATTATAGAACTAGCTGACCCGCGCGGCTTCGCTCCCGTCAACTGGCTACTCTACCTACCGACCCTAACCTACCTACCCTACCTACCTACTTACCTACTCTACCTACCTACCATAGCTACCCTACCTACCTGCCTACCTACCCTACCTACATACTCATTTTTTTTTGTATTTTATTTCTTATTATGCTATTCCGGACGAAGAAATTAGTCTTCGTCCGGAATGAAACACAAAAACTTTGAAAATCGGTCGAGCCGTTCTCGACTTAGTTAGAAAAGTTATCGAATAAACCCGACTTTGAGAATTTTGCTATATTCTGAAAGATTCGACCTTTTTCTGAAGACATTTTTATATTAGCGAGACAGAAATAAAACGAATAAACTGACAGCGGTGGCTTATTAATAAATAGGGTTCCGTTAGCAACCTTGGTCATTCATTCTTAGTTCGGGTCCAGGATTAATCGTAAGTCTTTATATGACACGGAGTAGAATACCTCCGCAACTAAGCCCGAAACTACGGACTTCGGACTTAGAGAGTAGCCTCCCAAAATCGATCGCTCCCGTCACCGTGACCACCTTTGGTACGGTACCTTATTATTATTATTAGCCTTGTTTCGCAAATCGAACCGTTCGTTGCTTCGTTCTAAACGAAATCAATCGCGGAGGCTTAGCAGTAGGGTCCCGTCAGCACCTTTGGTACGGAACCCTACAGGCCTGATCCGCAAGTCGAACCGTCCAGTACTTCGCAAAACTAAATCAGTTTAAGACTCTACGATAAAATCACTTTTAAACGAAACCAGCACAACTCAGAGATTTATGCAATTTTGGTCCCTATCCGTTTAAGACCTTCCAGAGATCAAACCGAAATTCCTACGAACCGTGACTGTGTTTATAATCGTGTGAGGTCATTCTCCAGCGGAAAATCTTAACACCGCAATTCAGAAAAACGCGTCATCAGTGCAACGCCATCTATCGACCATGTTAACTGACAAAATATTTGGCAGTAGAAGACTACTAGATCGATTGTAACGATAAATAACGAAAAGGTATAAAAATGATCACTTTTATTTTGCCACGTATTAAAAGTTTCACAAATAACTCAACAATTTTGAATGCTTTCGTGCATTTTATTTTTTCTCAATAGATGGCGCTCTGACTCATCAGAATACATTAGGAAGTTTCTTCCTAAACTAAAAAATTCAATATCTTTTGATTTTCTGAGTCGATTTTGATGAAATAAACGCTAAATGTTACTCGGGTTATCACTTAATATTTTATATTTTATTGTATTTTTGTGTTTTGTATCTTTTTCCTGAGTTTTCTGTGTAATTTTCATGCGAAAATATTCAATGTACAGACACGGTTAGTCTACGATTTCATTACATGTATAGATTTTAATTCTTATTATGCTATGCCGGACGCAGACTAATCCAAAAACACAAAAACTATAAAAATCGGTCGAGCCGTTCTCGAGTTAGAAAAGTGTTCGAACAAACCCGACTTTGTTTTAAATATATTAAGAAGATTAAGAATTTTGCTATATTGTGAAAGATTCGACCTTTTTCTAGAAGACATTTTTTTATATTAGCGAGACAGAAATATAACGCATAAAATGAAGGAAGACGGACAGTGGTGGCTTATTAAAAAAAGGGTTCCGTTAGCAAACTTGGTACGGAACCCTAAAAATCGACTGGGTTCGCACGAATCAAAATCGTACGCGAAGGCTTAAATAATAAGGTCCCAGTAGCAACTTTGGCACGGAACCCTATAATTTGCCTTAACTCGCAAATCGAACCGTTTGATACTTAGCACGAATTAAAAACTTAGTTGCGGGCAACCTGGGAGTCTTTAAGACAAAAGTGAATAGGTTGCTTCTAAGCAAACGTGCTCCATCTTCGACCGCATCATCGCTTACCATCGGGTGAAATAGTGTTCAAATGCCTATCTATTGTAAAAAAAAAAGTATTCCACTCCGCATCACCTAACCAATGAGAACTAATGATAACACGATTTGACAGTTACTGTGAAATCGTGTTGTCATTGATTCTTAGTTCGGGTTCGGGACTAATCGTAAGTCTGTAGGTGATACGGAGTAGAATACGTCCGCAACTAAGCCCAAAACTACGGACTTCGGACTTAGAGACCACCTTTGGTACGATACCTTATTATAAAAAACCAAACTACTAACCCAAACTAAACCTAAACCTAACTACTAACCAAAAAATGGACTCTGTCTGAAATATAAGATTTTTATTTATTATTATTAGCCTTGTTTCACAAATCGAACCGTTCGTTGCTTCGCTCTAAACGGAATCAATCGCGGAGGCTTAGCAGTAGGGTCTCGTCAGCACAGCACCTTTGGTACGGAACCCTACAGGCCTAATCCGCAAGTCAAACCGTCCAGAACTTCGCAAAACTAAATCAGTTTAAGACTCTACGATAAATGCACTTTAAACGAAACCAGCACCAGAGACTTAACCGATTATGGTCCCTAACAGTTTAAGACCTTTCAGAGACTAAACCGAAATTCCTTCGAAACACGACTGTGTTAAGAAATTGTGTGAGGTCATTCTCCAGCGGAAAATCTTAAAACCATAATTCAGAAAAACGCGTCATCAGTGCAACGCATTCTATCGACCATGTAAACTGACAAAATATTTGGCAGCGGAAGACGTTAAATAAGAAGCCCGTATGTAACGGTAAATAACGATAAGGTATTAAAATGTTTACTTTTATTTTGCTACGTCTACGTATTAAAAGTTTCACAAATAACTCAATCAATGTGTTTTGGTATAACATTCAGGCTTTCATGCATTTTTTGGTTCCTCAATAGATGGCGCTCTGACTAATCAGAATATATTATAAGGAAGTTTCTTACTAAACTAAAAATTCAATATATTTTGATTTTGTGGATCGATTGTATCGATCAATAACGAAAAGGTATAAAATGATCACTCTTATTTTGCCACGTATTAACAATTTTGAATGCTTTCGTGCATTTTATTATTCTCAATAGATGGCGCTCTGACTCATCAGAATACATAGGAAGTTTCTTCCTAAACTTAAAAATTCAATATCTTTTGATTTTGTGGGTCGATTTTGATGAAATAAACGCTAAATGTTACTCGGGTTATCACTTAATACTTTTAAGTACTTAGATTTGCAATCTAATCTGTGGTTTAAGCGTGATGCTCCCACAAACGCACAGACAAACAGACAAACAGACAAACAGACAAAAATTTCAAAAATTGCATTTTTGTGTTTTATACCTTTTTCCTGAGTTTTCTGTGTAATTTTCATGCAAAAATATTCAATGTACAGACACGGTTAGTCTACGATTTTATTATATGTATAGATGGGCACGAAAGCGGAAAAATCTTTTTCTTTTATAAGAGGGCTGGACTTTTCTTCGGCCAAAGAAATAGCAATTCAACGCAGCAATGCTGCCAGTGTTCTAGGCACTTTTTTCATTGATGTGGATTGTTTTTTTTTATGCCCAATAATTTTCATGTGTTTTTATATGCGTTTTTACATAATTTTACGATTTTTAGACTTTAAGGGTGCCTGGCCATTTCAGCGGAGCGAGGCAGCGGAGCGGAGATACGGAGAAATTTTAACCAATGGCACAAAATCTCCGCACCACGTAAGTCACTGACATTTCGTGCGATAGGCCACCATCAATATATTGCAAATCTTTTTAGTCCATTAGTTAGAGTATTGAAAAATGAATGATATGTATTTTTGTTTTTATTTTGTAAAAAGTTTTTGATATCTAACTGATGGACTAATTAGGTTTTTTCAGTGGACAAGCCTATTCTATTGTTTTATATGTTTCCGTTTTTCCGCTCCGCTGCCTCGCTCCGCTGAAATGGACAGGTACCTTTAGAAGTCTACCTTGTTTTGTAACGATTAGTTAACAGGTACTTTTACAGTTATTAGGATAGGTATACCGTAGATAAAATGAGAGTAGTCAGCAATGGACTAAGAGCTTTCGTCAAAGGTCTCAATCAGCTGATTACTTCCTATCGTTACTTGAAAGCTAAACAACTAACATGTTTAATGGATTGGTATACATTCTAATTAAAAACCAGTAGTGATTGAATCACTATGTTGTACTCAAAACGTTGATATATAAAAAGCCAAGATACACACTCAGCATCTCAAAAACGTCCGCATAAAACAAGTGCACAATTTAAAATTGTGCGCTGGTTTCAAACAGTCTCGCATCGCTCGCCATACTGCACTGCTTTGTAAAAACAACTTGAAGCGATCCGTGTAAGGTTGAATTTGCAAAAAAATGTTTATAGTATAACTACACACAACTCACACATGACACTTGATACGTGTCAGTTTTTGACGACAGTTTCGAGTGTTGCATTTGTTCGAGACTGTCCATATTGGGTTTTTTATATATCAATGACTCAAAATCATGATTTATTTATTTAATCAAAAATTAAACGTCTTTATCCACCCTTAACGTGCGTGCAAATTAATAAGATAACTAGAAATAAGTCATTTAGTATAATTTTGTATTAATAGAAAAATACATTTAAGTTTGTATACCTAGCAATTAGTAAGTAATTAATTTAGTAACTAAGATGAAAATGTAGCTTGGTCAAATAACAGCTTTTTATTTTTTATTTATTATCCTCCCTTAAGCGTCGATCCCATTGACCAGTCCTATAAAAAATATCAGCTGTTTCATACACTTTCATCGGCTAAATACTGCATTTTAAAAGAAACAGCTGATATTTATTTCGAGTTTTCAGGGTTGGTCAAAGTACAAATTGTTTATTATGTGTACTTTCACTGCCTAAGAGGGTTATTAGTGTTTTACAAATAACCCTGTATTTTTTTTTTTTTTACTATATATAGGCATACGTTTGACCACAATCTCACCTGATGGTAAGCGATGATGTGGTCGAAGATGGAGCACGTTTGCCTAGAAGCAACCTATTCACTCTTGTCTTAATGACTCCCAGGTTGTAGCTATCTGGAAACACAGACTCTGGCAGGGAATTCCACTCCTTAGCTGTACGCACTATGAATGTGTTCCCAAAACGTTTAGTGCGTGTGGGTGGGATGTCCACCATTTACCGGTGGCGCATCGCCGTTCGTCTTGTGGTCCGATGATGGAACGGGCTTGCCGGAATTAAATCATGCAATTCCGTCGCACACTCCCCAAAATGCAAGCGATAGAAAACCGACAGGCCAGCAACTCGGCGTCGATGCTCAAAGTTATAAGTTATTATGTCCTGTATAAGTTAACTTATTATTTAGTATATCACAACCTCGACGCAGTAGCAAAATAATCTCGGGAATCAAGGACAATCCGAAAGGAAAGCTACATTCGTTTCCCTGAACCGAATAAAAAGATATCCACTTTTACGACCATCACTGCCGTTCTTATCTTTTGGTATTCGTCAAAAGCCCTTCTGATAAGACAAAACTAAATCCATGGTGACACATTTATCGCTAAAATTTTTACAACCATGAACATTCAATGGCGTTTTTTCATTGAACTTTTAGATTAATTTACTTTTTATGACAAAAAAGATGTCCTAAAAATTTTATGGACATTTTTCTTCGAATTTCATGGTAAAGAGAATTGGTTGAACACATTAAAACTTTTTAGGGGTCTCGCAAAAATTATCTTGAGAATCAACCCGAAGTTCGGAGATGGAAAGTTGGAGAAAAAGTTTTGTAGGGTAATATTAAGTGAGTAAATTAAAATTGTTCAGAAAACCTAAGTGGTCCTTTCGCTGAGAAGTTATTGTGTGATAGAAAAGTTTCAGTTTTTTCTTTTGTATATTTTCTGTTTGACTTCCGAAATTGTTTTTGCTTCTCGAATTTTATTTTTGTTTTGTTTTGTTTCAAAATAAGTATTGCTATCTTAAATTCAATGCCGTATGATGTCGGCCGGTGCCGTATGTTGCCGTAAAAGCCATCCCATCACTTCCCGTGGGTGTCGTACGAGGCGACTAAGGGATTCGCCAGAGAATGGGCAGCAGCGTTCTCTGTAAAACTCAACACCATACACTGCGATCGCCAACCCGCCTGCCAAGCGTGGCGATTATGGCAACCCCCCCCCCCCCCTTTCGGGGGAGGCCTATGTCCAGCAGTGGACGTCTTTCGGCTGATATGATGATGATCTAAAATTCAGAATATCATTAATACCTACATGAATTTTAGCGTAATTCAGCCATTGATAACACAGAGCAGTTGAACATTTAAGTTTTAATCTGAGTGCAAATTTTAATAATCTTTAGGCAACGTTAGCATTCGCGTGTCATTCGCAATCTATCAAACATGCCTCAAATTCCATACATTTTTAATTTGTAGAGTTGGTCCTCTGCTCTCATACAAAGCCGCTTCGATTTGTAGGGTTCCGTATTGAAAGGGTAATCCACAGAACCCTATTACTAATCCTCCGCAGTCCGTCCGTCTGTCTGTCAGCGGGCTGTATCTCAAGAACCGTAATAGGTAGACAGTTGAAATTTTCACAGATTGTCTGTTGCTATTGCTGCTTTAACAACAAATAATAAAAATTAAGGTTTATGGTACGGATCCTTCGTATGCGAGTCCGACTCGCACTAGGCCGGATTTGTTAATAGCCATCTTTGCGATAACCCCAAAATATTGACCAATGAACGTCATTCCTTTCGTCCTTCAATCTTTACCCACAATAAAACTCATACACACATCTGCTAAGCTTAACCGCTGTCACATATTTACGGTAATGAAGTCTAAGGGATGTCGCTGTAAAATTATTTTAATCGGCACACATTTCCATAATGAGAAGCAACAGATATTGTTTGCGTCAAAAACAGGTGCTTGTTCTCATTTTGGTCTTGAAGTTAGGAGTGGCAGAAGGTTTACTTCACGAAACGAATGAACGAGTATCTATAGGAAACACCCACTAAAAGGTTTCAGCAGTGCGATTCTGTAAACATGTCGAAGTGAACACTTGGGCGAAGTGAACGACAGGTGAGCTGTCAAACCATACAAACAAGATGGCGTGACAACTCACTTGTCGTTCACTCCACTTATGTGGTCACGGTGAGATGTCGACAGAATCGACCGGCAGGAACAAACTTATATTATGTCGGTGTTATCCATTTCCATCGGCTCAATACGCCGTATTCTTAGGAAGTGCTGGTATAGGTTTAAAGGTGTTGCATAGGAAGATTTCTTGTAGTAGTTCATAAAGGTCTTAGCATCAACAACTCGGACACATCAACTCGGAAAGGGATTGTCGTCGTACCAACTCGAGCCGTGCAGTATTCTTTGTAGGGAACTTCGTATTTCAACGCACACTTATCGGAAGCGTAACGTAATCGCGGTGCGTCGTCAACTTGCAGTTCCCGCGCTTACGGCTCGTCGTCCCCGCGCATACGTCCATCTCAGTCTCACCACTGGTGACGATCTCTTTCCGAGTTGACATGTGTGCTATGACCAGCGGGTCTAAAAACCACTTAAGCAGAATCATATTAGAATCATAATATTAATCACACAACGTTCTGTTAAAAAAATTTGACACGTCACTGTCAAATTTTTCCAATCAACCTTGAACCTAATTCGTTAGTGATTAAGATTAATTTTTTTAACAGAACGTTGTGTGATTAATACAATGATTCTAATATGATTCTGCTAAAGTGGCCTTTTTAGCCCCCCTGACCTTAAGTCAATACTTTCCGTGTGGCTCCGGATTAAGAATATTGCCACCCCATTTCATCCTATGGGTGTCGTATAAGGCGACTAAGGGAAATTTTTGAGACCGTGCATATTCATCCAGCACCTTGGGTCACCCGCATGATGGCGGGCAAACCATCAGCAACAGCATTCCCAAAGAGGGTTGGTGTCAGGCTGGCGGCCGACTGTAAAACATCTGCCAAATCACTAGGCAACATGGTAGGTTTAAATGGATGTGCGACAGGGTTAGGGCGTACCCCACAGGCGACGCGCAGGGGCAGCACCCGGCCCTTGTGGAAGATGGACTAGGGTTGTTGCACCACCCCGGGCGGGAGCAACGTAAGAAGCTAGCTCGAAAAATGAGATTAAGGTATGCAAGTTGTAATGTTGGGAAAAACGTGTTGCGCCGACCCCAAGTAACATGGGATGAGGGCAGGAAGATGATGATGACCTTAAGTCAATAGGGAATATGCATGCGATTTTTTTATTTACAAAATGAAATACTTATTAACTCTAATAAACAATTATGATATTATTTTTTAAATACCTTCATCAGCGATGAAGTTATAAAGCTTCAAAGTTTACAATTAGAAAGAGAAGTCCGACATGAATTGTGACGTCAAAGTTCTTGGCGCCTATACAGCTCCCATAGAAAACAGCGTTTTCGCGAGAGGGACAGATATATTTGTTTAAAATAACTATATCTCGTTTGTTTTTCGAGCAATTTTGATTCTATTTTCACTGTTAGTATTATATTTGTGTATATTTTTGGATAAACTGTAGAGATAATAAATATTTTTTTCGTGCATATTCCCTATACTTATAATATTGAAAGCAAATCCTACTGCGTATCGGTACGCATAGCGTGGGATACCTCCCAGCTAGGTGGATCTATGACCTGCAGGAGGCAGCTGGAATGGACTTGATGCGGAAGGCGGAGGACCAGGTACTGTGGCGCAGGTTGGGAGAGGCCTAAGTCCAGCAGAGGAATGCGTGGTAGACGATGAGAGCAAGCCTGTAGATCTACTGGGAAACAAGCCTTTGTTCCAGTTACCCAGCGGCCTGTGGTTTTTGCGTGCCAGTGCCAATTGAATAAGTTGATTTTACTTTATTGAAGGAAGACTTATCTCAAAAAAAGTGGCTTTAAACAAAACAGACCTTCTGTTCTGTTCCTTATGGATTGCGTGTCTCCAAAGCGATAATTCGCAGCTGTTCACCGTGATTACTAAAATTTCGAAGATAGGTATTGGTTCAATTCGGTATGTTGAACTGTTCAGTACTGTTCGGGTTTGTCAGGCGGTGAGATAAAATTTTTGATTAAAATTATGAAGAAAATAAATAACATTGTGCTTGCTGATTTGGAAGATAAAATGGATGGGGGTCGTGCTCAGCAATATACACCTTATTGCCCACAGTAATTTAATGTGTCGTAACTGACGTAATCTATACTAATATATAAAGCTGAAGAGTTTGTTTGTTTGCTTGAACACACTAATCTCGCAACTTCGTACGCACATACCCCGTTTTTTTCCGTTCTCGTAGAAATTTTGGGAAATACTCACCCTTACACTCCCTAACAATGACTATACAACCACCTCCCTAAGGATCCTACACGCCAAATTTCAGCTTTCTCAGCAGTTTCGGCTGTGCGTTATCTGCCAGTCACTCAGTCACTAAGTCACTCAGTTTCAATTTTATATATATTGATTTTTAATGCCATATCATAGAGTTGACTATTTCATGATGTGGCCGATCATTTCATGAAATGGCTGTATTCCATAAAAATTGTTTCAACGTCAACGTTTGATGATAATATGTCAATCCACGTTTGAACATATTAGAAATATCAGGCCACTTCACGAAATGACAACTTCGAAATTAATTTCGACGACGACCATTCCCTATTTTTGTCTTCTCGGTTTAAAGGAACCTAATATGAAATTCATTATATCCCCGTCATCCCATTCGAACCTAACATTCGTGTTGGGTGCTCTTTCCCTCATACAATCTAACCTAATCTCGGATATATCTAGAAATGGCCAATTCTACGATATGGCTGACAAATATACAAATGGTTGTACAAAATATTACATTTGATAGGATCGTGTATAAATGGCTTTTATTTCAAATTAATGATAAAAATTACGATACAATTATTCATTCCACAAAGAAACCCACATTAAAACGTCTAAGCTGATAAATATTCCCAATATAATATAAAAGGAAAACTTTCATAATAGATTAAATCTGAAAGCCGGGTCGTCTTCCGTTTCAATTTAGATCCTAAAACATTGTATTGAACGCTGATGATGAATTATTAACTTGTAAATTTATTTTGACAAAGTGAATCCATCAAACGAATTTGCTAAGGAATTATGTTTGGATCTGTTTTCACAGCAGTCATTAATAGGGATGTTACGGAACTACGACTCCGACTCCGATTAATCGGAACTTCTGATTGATTTTACAAATCCGGTTCCGAGATGGGCTCCAACACTTTTAATCGGAGGTTTTATTCGGAGATCGAAACATTATTTGCCACTTTTGGAGTCAATAATATAATATATCGGAAACATGATTATTTTCAACGTCTATGTGAGGCTGCCTGTCCACTTCAGGGGAGCAAGGCAGCGGAGCGGAGAAACGGAGAAATATTAACCAATGGAATTGAAAAAATGTCAGTGACTCACGCGGTGCGGAGATTTTGTGCAGTTCCAATTTTTTTTACTACCATAAGTTTTTTATTGAAATTAAAGAGGCTGGCTGAATAATCTTGTACCCATTTATTTTTGCTTGCTCTTAACATCTATCTTTTGCCATCACCTCCGACTCCGATTCTAACTCCAACAAAGCAAATTTCAAAACTCCGACTCCGACTTTGGTTCCAATAAATCCACCTCCGTAGCATGCCTGGCTCATTACGTCGCCTGTGTTTTCTTAATTGAAATAAATTTATACAAACAAATGGTAGGAGAGTGACTGTGCATGTTGACTGCGTGACTTCACGGTTCGCAAGCCTGTGATTATCTTGTTAATACTTGAGTGAAGATTATTACAGTACACTTTAATAATGAAAGTAAATAGTGCGTAAGTGAACGAAAGGTCACAGAAGACGATTGTTATGAAGACGAGACGTGAGTGAGAGTACGTGTCATTAACTTTATCTTAGGAGTTAATATTGTGGATGTAAATAAAGCTACGTAAAAAATCATTATAATTTTAATACTTTACTTTCTTGTGTATAATAAGTAACCGTAATATTTTAGCGACGGCATTATCATTCATGACATTTTAGTAAACTAACACATATCGTTAAAAGTCGTCGCGTTCGTCAAACCTATTGCAAAAATGTATTTTTTTTACCATACGTAAACACGATGATATTGATCGACCATTTTGTAATCGTCTAAGTAAAAAAAGTGCAAATTGTAACTGCTTATCAAACGATGAGGATGATTGAAATAAAAAATCAATTAATTTAATGAAACACATATCATGGGTACCTTCATCAAATGTTACGAAAGCTTCATCCTCGAAAATAATAACCTAACGACTTCGCAAGAATATAAGAATTACTATATAACAATCCTTATAATATTAACCTTACTGAAATTCCCACGTAACACACATTATTCAGGGGACATTTTTTTCCCAGTAACTGTGGCGTTGCGCTAATTAGAAATGAATTAAACAAGCACGGTGGAACAAAAAGTCTTTGCTCCCAGCTGTCAACGTATATTATGGAGTCTGCAAAAGAAAAATGTGCTAAGTGCCTTCGAAGAATAATGGCTTTTATGTCGTAAGGTTATTAACGTTGATAAATAGGGTGGGTTTTTTTCTTCCGGGATATTAGGTTGGTCAACAAACACTGTTTGAGGCTCTGATTTTTTTATTATCTCCTGAAACAGTAAATATGAACACATTTTGATGTTATTTAAGGAAACAGCAGTAATATTCTGTAAATAACTATTTCGATATCGAGCTTCACCTGAGTGATAAAGCTCACTAAGTGAGCGTTAAGAAACACAATATAAGTCTTATATTAATACGAAATTCTAGAATCGAGACATGAAAATATTGTTACAGAATATCACTACCTACTGCTCCACCCATTCGACTCAGTCACCATAAAAACTCGAACAAACTATGATTTTAATTAAAAATTGAAAGAAACCAAATCGAGTTAGGCTATTTTTGTAAGAAACAAAATATATAAGACTAGTGGACGTCACGCGGTTTCACCCGCGTAGTTCCCGTTCTCGTGGGAGTACGGGGATAATATATAGCCTATGTTACTCCCCGATAATGTAGCTATCCAATGCTAAAAAATTTTTTTAAATCGGTCCAGTAGTTTCGGAGCCTATTCAATTCAAACAAACAAACAAACAAATCTTTCCTCTTTATAATATTAGTGTAGATAGATAATTATGAATGAAACAAAATAACCAACTCTGACTAATCATCAAAAATTCTAACTTCAGTTTTCATTTGGCTCACAATATTAATTGTGTAAAAAAAACACTTTATAATATCTACCTTACATAACATTATTTGCGAAAGGTATATAATATAGTAAGCATGAACTATATTTAGAGTAGACCTATGTTTATAAAGCACGTTTTAAAACCGCTGTTGATAGGAGATATCAATCAACAGCCCAGTGTAAATAAAAGCCGGACCAAAGGTGATGACTGAGTGAAATGTTTGACTGTTCAATAGTCTAATAATAGGCCGTTGCCATGACTACGACTAAACCTGTGTTTAGTTGCGAGCGAATTTTAGCTGCATTTAGTTAGGCGTAAAAGTTCTAGAGTGGCGACCGCGTACCGAAAGACGCAACATTGGAAGGCCTTCTACAAGATGGACCGATGACCTGGTGAGGATCGCGGGTAGCCGATGGATGCCAGACGCACAGGACCGGTTGTTGTGGCTACACTTGAGGGAGGCCTATGTCCAGCAGTGGACGTCTTTCAGTTGATATGATGATGATGATGATGCTGAATAAAACCGAACTTAGCTCATTTCAAAAACTATTGGTGATGATGATGATTCAAAATAAAATCACAGTAAGCTTCTTATGCAATGTGTAACAGAATTAACAAAATACTATCAAAGGAGTTATTTTACCCACCATTATGAACAACTTTTACTGTGGAACCAACACAGAAATCGCGAAAATAAAATCGACTGCCTTATAAATTTCTGCGCGCATAACTCGACGTAATTACCTAAACAGCTGATCCGGGATTAGTCCTGTAGCGGCATCAATGCCGCCACAAGGAAAACCAACGGAGCAAGTCTACATTGCAACATAAAGAACCGCAACGCCATCTATCCAACTAGCAGCGAACTACGACGTCGAAATCCTGCATAGATTCGAACATATACATCAGCCCCAATATCAACTGTCTGGCATTTGCCCGCCAGGAACAACAACCGCCTGGTCGGAGGGCCCTCCCTTTTCAACGGAGGTTCGCGGGACTTTACTCTCTTTACCGTCTACCTCCAAAGTCCCATACTAAAAGACAAATAAATGATGACCCCTTTTCATGTATTGCGTATATTGTGTTAAACGTTGCAGATGTATCTACTATTTGACAGGACAATCTCACATACGATTATAGTCCTTATAAGTAGTTAAAATCCCTTGACAAATATCACCAATAAGTCAAAAGGCGGAGACACCAATCTATTTACATTAAGGCCACGTCAGAAACCCGTTATACACGAATAATCCTTTGCAAATTGTTCAAATTCACTGACAGAGACTAGACATAACTCCACGAGCATTAGACTAACGAACTGTCACTACCCACACTCTAAATTAAGATAGATTCAAGCGCCATCGTCGTTTTATATTTTCTACCGAAGCGAGCACATTTTATTTTTGGAGTTGGCGCTTAAGCCTTTTTGTCAATTCACCGTCCAATATGAATTCCTCTTAGCAAGGCAGGATGTCTGAATGATTCACGAGCTTTGGTGACTAATTATAAAAGCGGGGTTAGCTTTGTGTCCTCTAAAGTTCTAATATTATTTCTGAGAATTATAAACATGTTAGCATGTACAGGAATGAGCTGCGAGCTAATGTAAACCTTGTTGAGTAAATAGTTATGGAATTAAATTGTATGGCAATTATACTGGACATGTTTTAGTCGCTAATTGAAGAATTTGTAGAATGTACATTGCGTTCAAAAGATTTAATTATGTTAGGACAATAATTGCAACGGATTATGCTTGTAAAATTTTGGTATTTGGCTGCATATGGTTAGGCAGAAAGCCGATCAGAACATAATTATGAAAAGGCTAGGCAGGTCATGAATGATAGCTAGTAGATTAGGTACTCATGTACTTTTGAGGGTTCCAAACCTCTGTATGGAAAAATTGAGCTCTTATAGGATCACTCTGTTGTCTGTCTGTATGTCGATCTGTTTATATGTCCGTCGCCACGGTGTGTTTGCCTGTCCGTCAATCACAGCCGATTTTTTCCGAATATGCTGGACCGATAACGTTGAAATTTGGTACACATATAACCTTGTATGACCTAAACACGTACTCGTAACAAAAATAAATAAAATTTGATAATGGGATAACTTTTGGGGGAAATTATAATTAAAACATAAACATTTAAAAAAAATCAGATTATTCGTTGGTTTCGTTCTCTCTTAATAACGTTGTAAATTTTATTTATGTGTATGTATGTATCTATGTATTTATGGTTATATTTTTTTTTCTGTCTCCGTTTTTTCTTTTCTATAATTTGCACCTGCCATATTTTCTCTGCTCCACCCTAAGGTCGACTGCTAGAAAATGCCTAAGACATTAAGTCCGCCTTTGTACAGTGTTTTTCTTACTTGAGCATAAAGTTTTAATAAATAATATCTTTACATAGGTATAAAGGTATTATCTGATTTTTTTTTAGATTACAGGAAAACCTATAAAAAGTCTATGATTTAACAACATGTGAAAAAAATATTAATCGTCCGGAAACCTTTGCACGCGAGTTCGACTCGCACTTTGCCGGTATTTTTTTTAACTGTTGTCTTCAGTTCAATTCGAGACTACTATAGTACTTCCATTTTCATCATCATCTTTTAAATACAATCTACCTACTGTTACGCCACATAAGTGGGATAATTCTTGTAAATCATCGTAAAATCCACTGTCTAAGTTAAAACCATTAACTTTAAAATGTTAAAAGAATCTGTCAACGACGTTTAAGAAATGTTTAGCAATTATTTCTTATTGAGCTGACAATTTAATTTTTCCATCCCGTCTGTTTATTACTACAATGGAGAATCTGGGCACGACAGTAAAAAAATCAAGTGCTGTATAAAATATTATTGTCTTTCCTATAAATTCCATATTATTGGATGCTTCAGCAGTCTTAATGCCCCAATTCAATGTCTTGAAAATTTTAAAGACCTCTTTAGATTTTTTTTAGGGTTCTGAACATCCTTAAAAAACGGAACCCTTATAGGATCACTCGGGTGTCTGTCTGTCTGTTTGTCTGTCTATCCGTCTGTGACAGCCTGTTTTCTCCGGATCTACTGGACCGATTCTGTTGAAATTTGGTATACATATGGATTTCTGTGACCCAAGCACGAACGATTTATGTAAATAAATACTTTTTAATATGGTGGTCACTTTTAGGGGTTAAACTAAAAAAAAAAAAAAAACAGTTTTTCAAACTGTATCGTATGACATATCAAATAAAAGGGCTTACTGTGAAGGTTTTAATTATATTTTTCTCATAATTTTAAAATAAATAGTTTTGAAGTTATTCAAGAAATTAGACCAAAAATGAAAATACCCCCCCCCCCCCCCTAATCTCCGAAACTACTGAGCCTAAAATTTTGAAAAAATGCAAATAATAGTTCAATACCTAAAGATTACAAGAAATCCTATAAGAAGTCTGTAGTGTTAAAATAACATTATAGAAAAATTAAATAGGTTCGGAACCCTTTGCACGCAAATCCGACTCACACTTGGCCAGTGTTTTTTTTTTTTTGGGGCACGTTCATTTTTGGTAAAACTCTGTCCTCAGTATCGAATTAACTTTACTGTTACCTTGATTTTATTGTAACATTAATATGCGAGTCTAATTTTATTAATTTAGACACTATTAGGCTATAACATACTTTGTGTTTAAAAAGTGGTGTCGGAAAAAAGGCAATAATATAATATGCATTATAAAATATACCTACTATTGTATGGAATAGCTTTATTAAACCTGTGTAATGCAGATAAGTTATGAATAGAATAGAAAATATTTATTCGACACAGACAAAACACACAGCAACAAACACATTATAGAAAACAAAAGAACAATAATACAAAACGAAAACGATACAGAGTAATTGTGCTGAGCGTTGCCATACCGAAAGGGTTACCATCTCAGCATTTGCTGGGCGTCAGACGCCCAGCGCTGGTTTTCAGTTGGCACCCCGCAGTGACACACGGACGCGGGTAAAATAAAATAGATAAATACTTGAGTGTTATAAAAAGTAGGTAATAATTAAATAATGTTTTTGAGTTCCAATCAGTTACCACTCTCTTTTTCACGACGCCAATCGATCTTTTCCTCCTCAAATCAATTCAACCAAAATGGCCTACGAAATCATAACCTAGAACCATCAACTTTCCTATTTCTTTTAATCCTTCGCAAGCTCGAGAAAATATGATGAAAGAAAGGAGAAAAGAGCTAATTTGAAATTTTACGAGAAAAGCGTTCTATTCATACATCACACGATATAATGCTCGTGAGAATTTTAAAGCACTATGTTCTTGACTTGGAATTTGAGCTTTCAGTACTTAAGAACGTCTTAGTTGGGTCTTGAATAATTTATTGTTGTCAGTTTGCGTTAAGTGATTTATTTTTCGGTGTTGAATAGAAATGCGTAGTTGATTTTTGGCTCATTTTTGGCCGTTTGTGTTTAAAGATTCTTTATTTACTCTAAAAGAACATACATTGTTCACTTAGCGAATAAATACATTACTAAGGTTAGTGTAGTCCAGTAGCTAACAGTTTTGTTTTCTTAATGTAGGTAGGTACGATGTCGACATTGACATTATTAACTTAGAAGTTTTATGTTGTTACTGACGTACTGCTTGAGTTTAGCTTTGAATACATTAAAAGAGGATGTGTTCCTAATATCTGCTGGTAGATTATTATACAGCTGGACGCCTTCGTACTTTATGTTTTTCCTGCCATATTGCGTTCGCGGGGGACGTGTCTGTATTTGGTTATGGTTTCTTTGGCTGCATTTGGATGTTTTCGTGTTGAAGGATAACTGTGTGTGTATGGTTTTGTTAAGAATTTTTCTAATGAGAATGCAGGAATTGAATGTGTAAAGTTGATGAATGCTCATTAGTTTGGTGTTTCTGTATAGTTCAGATGTAGGTGTATGATAATCGTAGTTGAATAGAAGCTTAATTATTTTATTTTGTGCTATTTGTAGATCTTTTAATTGCAGATTTTGGAGCACATCCCCAGATTTCGATAAGATAATTTATGTGTGAGCGAATCAATGAGTTGTAAATGTTGAAGCGAATTTTTTTGGAATGTTATTAATGTAGATACCTGCGCATTGATCCCATTAGCGATGTTATTTTCGATCTTATGTTATCAATGTGCGCTTGCCAAGTGAGTTTGTAGTCTAATCTAAGTCCGAGGTATTTTTTGCAATTACTTTTGTTGATTTCTAGTGTTGTTAAGCCTGGGTGGTCAGAGATTTTTTTATTTTTAGCTGAGAATATCATGTACAATGTTTTGAGAGACTTATTTGATAAAAAATAAAAAGATGAACGTTAAAGTACAGTCAGTTATAACAATTAGCTGATCCACCTTAGCATCAATGGTTGAGATTTTTGACGTGATAACGTCTTTAAAATCGTTTTAGTCGGGTGACATGTTCAGAAACTTGTGTCACACCAAAACCTCACGAGCGCGATCGCAGGTATAACGAGAGAGAGACGGACCGATCTCCCGTCTCATCTCGAGCGCTGCCAGTCATTCCGTGAAACTTGTCACGCGGAATCCTCACGAGCGGAGGCTGGCATAGCGTTCGAGTGAGTGGACCGATCTTCCGTCTCTCTCACTCTAGCGGCATACAAACGAATGGAGATTTTCTCGTGCGGTTAAGTTTCGTTATCACGTAAACATCTCGATCGTAAACCTACTTTACAAACAACCAATTTTTTAGAATACGAATCAAAGTAGATTTTAATATTGTTTTATATTGTATTAGCTTTTGCCCGCGATTTCGTACACGCATTTCCCGTTCCCGTTGAAATTACGGGAACTACTCTCTTAGTGCTCCCCTACACTCCCCAAGGAACCTACATGCCAAATTTCAGCTTTCTACGACCAGTAGTTTCGGCTGTGCGTTGTCTGTCAGTCACTCAAACAGTCAGTAACGGAAAATTTATATATATATTGATGATTTACTTTGCTCAATTGGTAAAAATATAAAATAATTATATAATTCTATCGGCTCATATTCTAAAAATCTCAGCCATTTATACAAAGGTGGGTCAGCTAATTGTTATAACTGACTGCACATGTACATTTTGGTAAACCCATTCTTAATTATATATATTAAACTTGAGCCATGTACAGGCATGGCTCAAGTTAATCTTTAATTTCCATGAATCTAAATAGAATACCATAATAATGATATTTAATTATGATTAATCATTACGCCTATTCATATTATAGTCTCCATTACAACGTTGATTAACAAAATAATAATTTAAAATAATTAATGCTGTAATTTAAATATTTTTAAAACGGTGGGATTTTTTTTTTTCATTGAAATTTCGGGAAATCTTCTCTCTCTGGAAATGGGGAAAAATGGGATATGAATTCGCGAGCAAAAGCTAGTGATATATCGTAATGTTAACCAAAGATTATAATTCTATTGCTTAAATATTTCATCTTAGGGGAGATTTTTCCAATACCATCTCTGGAATCTCTACAATTAAAGTTTGACACTGTATAGCACAAAGAAAAAAAAAACTTTAGCATTAATTATTTATAATAATCTATATTTATACTAATATTCTATACTAATATATAAAGCTGAAGAGTTTGCGCTAATCTCAGGTACTACTGGTCTGATTTGTAAAATTCTTTCAGTGTTAGATAGATATCATCACGCTAAGACCAAAAGGAGCAGAGCATTAATGATAAATGTGATGCAGATGAAGTACGCGGGTCAACTAGTAGACCTGACTACAAAATGTCATTAAAATAGACAAAGCACCTTCACGTATTTACAACTACCAGAGGTGACGTCATAATGCACAGGTGACTCACTGTATAACCACAGGGGGAGCGATGCATCAAAAATCCTTGATTGAACAATGTTTATGTTCTACGTTGGACGTTAGAAATTATTTACCCTTTTAGTCACATCATTGGTTCGCTTTATCACAGTTTAACCACCTATCTATCTATACTTATTTTTTTTCCCGTGCTGGAATTATTTATTTATTTATTTATTTAAGGACAACCAACAAAGCATACACCAGAATACATGTTAAAGTACGCATATTTGTACATTTTATAGTTTAGCCTTGTTTATTTCAATTAAAATAATAACTAGGTACAGCATTAAAGTATAGTATACTTATTATATATAGCTGAAGAGTTCGTTTTTTTGCTTGAACGCGCTAATCTCAGGAACTACTAGTTTGATTTGAAAAATTCTTTCAGTGTTAGATAGCCCATTTATCGAGAAAGGCTATAGGCTATATATGATTACGCTGAGACCAATAGGAGCGGAGCAGACGAAGTTGCGCGGGTCAACTAGTACTTTATCTATACTAATATATTCTATATACTAATATATAAAGCTGAAGAATTTGTTTGTTTGCTTGAACGCGCTAATCTCAGGAAAACGTGATCCAATTTGAAAATTTTTTTCAGTGCTAGGTAGCACATTTATCGAGAAAGGCTATAGGCTATATATCATTACGCTGAGACCAATAGGAGCGGAGCAGACGAAGCTGCGCGGGTCAACTAGTAGTTATAATATTAAAAGCTGAAGAGTTCGTTGATCGCGCTAATGTCAGGAACTTACTGGTTCGAATTAAAAAAATATTTTAGTGTTGGATAGGCCATTTACTGAGAAAGGCTATAGGCTATATATTATCACGCTAAGACCTATAGGAGCGGAGCAGACGAAGCTGCGCGGGTCAACTAGTACTTATAATATTATAAAGCTGAAGAGTTTGTTGAACGCGCTAATGTCAGGAACTACTATTGAATAATTATTTTAGTGTTGGATAGCCCATTTATCGAGGAAGACTATAGGCTATATATTATCACGCTACGACCAATAGGAGCGGAGTATTAATAAAAAATGTGACGCAGATGAAGATGCGCGGGACAGCTATATAAGTCTTTACTTATAAAATAGTTTGTCCTGATAGACTACATATATGAACAGACAAAACTGTTAGGTTTACTTAATTACGTAAGCATCCGCAAAGAAAGTAATTTTGGAAATTTCAATTTAAAAAGGGGGAAAAGAAAGGGGAATCTTTGAACGAAAGAAGAAATAAAGAAAAAGAGTTCGTTTTTCAAGCATGACACATACAAAAAAAATACGAATACTAAAATAGAGCCCAGATAGTTTATTATTATTCCATTTATTAAGTCAAATACATATAAATTTACATTTTTAAATATTTCTATAAAAAATAAAAAAACATTTAAAAATATAAAAAAATAGTAGCCCACCGGTATCGGGAACAAGGTTCAAGTTACGGGTGGTCAGGGCTCCCGAGAGAGAAACCTCCTCACTATACGCGCCGTGTCCAGGAGTACTGCTTTCTGGATAAAGCTCTTGATCCAGCTGCCCAACGAGAGCCTTTTGAAATGTTGGTCGAGGCTCTTGGCAATTATGCCATTCGCCGTCACGACGATCGGCACAATAACTGCTGTGTTCACATCCCACATGTCGACAACCTCGCGAGCCAAGTCAAGATACTTCGTTTGTTTATCTTTCTCAGACTTCACGAGGTTCTCGTCATGAGGGACTGCTATGTCAACAATCATTTATTATTATTATTTATTCGTTCATCAGATTACAAGATCCATTATGGTAAGCAACAGTATGAGCTTATTAACTATGTTAGTAGGAAAAATAATTTGAATAATAATGTCAATTGTAAATTTTGAATAATAATGTCAATTGAATTTGAATTTAAAAAAAATTACTTTGTCAAAAAACCCGAAACAAAGTATATTTTTTTACTTCCTTCATTTTAATGACACACACATTTTTGGAATCGTCTCCTCGAGCCCTTTATCTTGATACCCCACTCGATAGGTTCCGAAAATTAAAAAAAAAATTGAAGGCATAATATCGCGCCAAAGATCGGCCATTTTAAGTTGTTATATACCCAGTGTCACTCTCACAATCCAGACAAATCTAACGACACCTCTCTAGCTAAAATCCATCGAGCCGTTCAGGCCGCAGAGCGTGCCAAACAATTATACATAGGTACATACATACTCTCGAAAATCAAAACCCTCCTTCTGGCACAGTCGTGTAAAAAGAAAGACAAAGATTTTGTTTGTGCGTGTCCATGAAGATAAAAAAGGAATAAAAACAAAACAAGAAACTTACAAGAGAAAAACATGAGAATTTCAAATATGTTTGGGGGTGAGGTTGACGTAACCAATTCACCCTTATATGGTAATGGTCGTATTAAATAATTAATGTTAATACCAACAGTTCCAAGCAGATCATTCAATAATTCTAATTAAATTATTACTAAGTATTATGGCAATATTGAAGCTTAGCACCAGAATAGCCCTTCGATTGTTAATTTAAGCACATTATGGATTAGTTTAAACGATTGAATAGACTCAGTAATTCGGTCTACATTGATGGATACTTAATAGGCTTGTGAGTAACATTTAGGCCCTTCATACACGTCCACACTTACGGTTATTCGACACCTCGCTCTTTGTACAGTAAAATCCACGTGTTAATATTTTACTTTTATCTGGCTCGAGGCCTTATCAGCCGGTTAACTTATAACTTGAACATGTGAAAAGAGCCTTACATTTTAACAGTTTTAGGGTTCCGAACAAAAAATGGAACCCATGATCACTCGGGTGTCGATCTGTCCGTCAGTTACAGCCAGTTTTCTCCGGATCCACTGGACCGATTCTGTTGAAATTTGATACACATATGGACTTCTGTGACCCAAACATGAACGCGTTACGTAAATTATTATCTTTTTAGTATGGGGGTCACTTTTGGAGGTCAAAATAGAAACAAAAAAGTTTTTTGAACAATATCCTGTGACATATCAAATGAAAGGGGTTACTGTAAGGGTTTTATTTACATTTTTGTTTTTCATAATTTTAAAATAAACGGTTTTGAAGTTATTCAAGAAATTAGACGAAAAATGACCATTCCCACCTTATCTCCGAAACTACTGAGCCTACAATTTTGAAAAAAACTGAGATAATAGATCTTTACCTATAGAGTACAGGAAAACCTATAAGAAGTCTATAGTGTTCAAATAACATGTTAAAAAAATTAAATTCGTTCGGAACTCTTAACACGCGAGTCCGACTCGCACTTGACCAGTTTTAATTTAGCTAATTATTTAATTTAAGAGAACCTGTAAGGTTAATAAACACTCTGGAACTGTACCCATACCAACTAACTGTTGAATTTTTTGTATCTCATAAAAAATAAACAATACCGGTGGCATAGGTCGAGTGAACGAAATTACGAGAAAACCCAATCCAATTAAACAACAAAAAACTTGACAGTAAATAATCGCAAAATAACAATTCGAAGTTAAAAGCAAGTATCATTTTTCACAGTTTTTCAAAAAAAAATTCAAGTCTATTTATATAAAGATTTTTAGACTTTCCAAGAAAATTAAGAAAAGGGTTTCTTAAATTTCAAAGTCTTAAAATCTTTAGTTAAGTTACAGTTAACGAAGAGGCATTAGAAGTAAAAATTAAAATGGTCTTGAGAATAACGTTTTTTAAATTGGTTCGCTTAACTTAGGGGCAAAAAAGGTCAAAAGCCGAAACGATGACCTTTCCTTTTGGGGCAATTAGAATAATTAATTTACCTTTTGCTTAAATAGCTGTGATATATTTAATAAGAGCAATCTGAGATAAATTAAAGAATTTATTCATATTATTTTCAAAATGTCTTTCTTGCACAATTTTTTTGTGTTGTTTTTCTATGTAAGTCAGCCTTCATATTATTTTACTAGTTGACCCGCGCAACTTCGTCTGCTCCACTCCTATTAGTGTTAGCGTAATGATATACAGCCTTTAGCCTTCCTCAGTAAATGGGCTATCTAACACTGAAAACATTTTTCAAATCGGACCTGTACTTCCTGAGATTAGCGCGTTCAAGCAAACAAACAAACAAACAATCTCTTCAGCTTTATATATTAGTAAGTATAATATATATATTAAATTACGAATCTTATTATTTTTATAGCTTATACATGATGTTTCAAAAGTTAAATCACTTTTCAAGCAGTCTGATGTAATAGACACCAAATTTTAATCTTTGATTAATCTAATTTAAAAACCATTTCGTTTATGCAGTATCATACCATCAAATAACTTGCTGAATTTTACATGACTATCCTAAAACGCATAGAATAGAATAGAATAGAATAGAATAGAATAGAATAGAATAGAATAGAATAGAATAGAATAGAATAGAATAGAATAGAATAGAATAGAATAGAATAGAATAGAATAGAATAGAATAGAATAGAATAGAATAGAATAGAATAGAATAGAATAGAATAGAATAGAATAGAATAGAATAGAATAGAATAGAATAGAATAGAATAGAATAGAATAGAATACTCTTTATTATGTACACCATATAAGTTACAGAAAAGATTGATGAGAAACATTACTCGCATTTTTTTTTCAGTCAGTCACCAGTAGCGGAAGAGTTTTATGAATATTGATGATTCTGTAAAAATATTAAAAAAAAAAACTTTTAAAAATATCCATATCTTTTAAAGCTTTTTTGCCTTTCCCATCACTACGTGGTAAGTTCAAAATTATAGTAACCACCATGTAAGTTCCCACCATTTCCCTAATGACTCATGGCACATGACCTTATGTAAGGGCACGCACGCAAACTCACATACCCTTCTGGATGAAATATCGATGGTGGTCTGTAATTAAATTTAAAGTTCGTTAGTACATGTAGGGTTGTGGGTGAAATTCGTGCGATAGTGATCAATCTCTTGTAATTATTATTATTATTTGATAATAATCTACCCTCTTCATAATTATGTTTTGTTTATTAGGGAAGTTCTTTTTTTTTTAAATAAATTATAATACAATATTGTGAGCTATTAATTTATACTACTTTATTTCCGTGTGTATACTTCCGTTCTGATGAAAATATGTGAAAAAAACTTTCATATAGTAAATGGTTCTCAGTTTTTCATAGGTTTAAAATGATATATTATCACCGATATCTATTTCCGAAAAATTCTAAATGGGATTGAAGTTCTTCCGTAATATAATGGCAAATTCCTTATATTTTGGCAAATTGAAAATAGCTATCACACGTATAGAATTTCACATCTTCCAGAGACTCTATGGTAGGTAAACTTGCAATAAAGTACATTGACCTTTTCTTCATATCCCTTCGTAGATACACTTTCAATACTAGAGAGCGTAAAAGATAATCACGATACAGGTCGATTCAGGACAGCGTTATGTCTTTATTTAAAAAAAGGGTTCCGAACTAACTTAATTTTTTTAACATGTTATTAAATGTAATATATAGGTAAAGATCTATTATCTCCATTTTTTTCAAAATGTTAGGCTCAGTAGTTTCGGAGATAAGGGGGGGGCGAATGGTCATTTTTCGTCTAAGTTCTTGAATAACTTCAAAACCATTCATTTTAAAATTATTTCATTTGATATGTCACACAATATTGTTCAAAAAACTTTTAAAAAACTCGTTTGACCCCAAAAGTGACCCCCAAACTAAAAATTTAATAATTTACGTAACACGTCATATGTGTACCATATTTCAACAGAATCGGTCTAGTGGATCCGGAGAAAACTGGCTGTGACAGACAGACAGACACCCGAGTGATCCCATAAGGGTTCCGTTTTTTGTTCGGAACCCTAAAAAGTCAATAAATGTATGTTGTTCAATGACCGTCGTTGCACATGTATCTGGTGTCTACCATAGTATCATTAGTATCGGTTGTTTTCCAACCACAGCAAACAGAACTTACCCATATCATCCAAAATTGAATCCCAACACTATCTACAACTGAAAGTTCTTGAAACAAGGAAGCAAGAGTAAACAAGGCTACTTTTTCTTGCATCGCGTAAAGCAAGCGTAAAAAATTTAACAAGACAACTACTGTACATCGCGTAAACTTCGGAAAGTTTCGCGTGACAAACAAAACGAAACAAGTTTCCGTCGAGAGTGTGGTCCATGTTATAAGAGACACGTGACATTGATACCCAAAAAACTGGCCTAGTGCGAGTTGGCCTTCCACATGAAGGGTTCCGCACCATAAAGCGAAAAAAAACACGTTTATTATAAAGCAGCCAGCTCCCTTTAATTTTTAGTTGAATTTCAGAAATCAGAAATCATTTATTTATTTGCAAACATGGGTATAAATGTACATTGATGTTTTCTTTTTTATAAGTATTTTAATGTTCTCCATGTTTAATCACCACATGGGTATGCAAATATTGTAATGTAATTACAAAAAAAAAACAAAATAAAATATGTCAGTCTTGTTAGTCACAACTATGAAATAATTTAGTATGATATTAATATTTATGTCACACTAAAATAAAGTAAAAAGACAATAACAAAATAAATTACAAACAAATATAAATTAAATAACAATCAAATATAAATTAAATTACTAATAAATATAAATTCACTTTTATTATTTGTTGTTATAGCGGCAATATTTATACTGCTGCTGACAGACAGACGGACGGACGGACAACGGTTACTCTTTGCGTACGGAACCCTAAAAATTAAATAGTTGAAGTCGAACTGCTTATACATGTTTGAACAACAAATATAAGATGCCAATCTTTTAGTAGGAAAATTGTAACGAGATGCAAAAATAAGTACAAACATAGTAACAATTAAAGCAGCTATTTGTAATTACGTGATTAGAAAAAAACAGTCACTCAAGATACACTTTTATTTTTAAAAATATCCTAGTAACGCGTCCCACTTCTCAGTAAAATACCGCTAACAATTGAACTATTTCTTTTTACTTTTGTTTTATCAATTCATTTGATAAAACATAAAAGTAAAGCTTTGGCCATAGTGTCAATCACGTGAAAATCATGTATCATTAATGACAGGGCATTAATAATACTTTTACACGTGACTTCTGAGGTCCTTTATCTGTCTGTTAACTAACCAATGGCGTTATGACAAATAGCGTTAACGACCGATAAAAACCACAGACACCTCATTAGTGACGTGCGTTTTGTTTCATTGGAATAAACTATTATTCTTTCTTTTATCGTCTCGCCAACTCCTACACTTCACACCACACAATCTTCAAGAAGGTAAATAAAATTACCTACAGACTCTACCGCCTGAAAGAGTCACGTTCCTCCATGGTAATGGATTACGTGACCCCGTCTCATAGCACAGGAGTTCTATAGAGTCGAATAAACGGGGATTATAGAGCATGTCCCACTTTTAAAGTACGTATTGTTCGGAGGGATTAATAAAGCGTCTAATGAAAGCGGATGGATTTCTTTGTTCTTGTTTTTGGAGTGTCTCGTTTTGAGAGTATCTGATTACGCGTACGTGTATAAAGTTAATTATTTTGCAGAATATATTTTGTGGGAATATTTTTGCGGAGATGAGTAATGAAGGAAAATTGTTGCTGAAATATTTGCTGTTTTGATATATAATTATGTATTTCTTTAGTAAATAATTAAGTAACAGTTTGTATCGAAGCATATAGCAAGCCAACAACATAGAATTAAAATTCTTACAAACTATAAAAAAACAATGCAATTTTTGATCATCTATCTATGAGTACCTACATGTATATCTTCTACTTCCGATTCCTGAGCAATCAGGGCGTTCAGCAAACTGAACTGTTGAATTAGGAATGTGTAGCGTCAGATTTATTTTTTCTAATAGCAAAAATATGGGGATTTCGCATGGTACGACTTTATGCTGTTTCCATTGGCTGTGTCTGAAAAAAAAAATGTGTGAAGTGGTCTCAGTTGTTTCAACTGTGATTGGTACATACATTTCCTACTGCCAATAGCATTGTAAGACTTGCTTGTTATTGGTATTACGTCGATAAATTCTTTGCAGGAAAAAAGTGATAATTTGGCTTCTAACCAATACGAATTGATTTAAATTTCAACAGCTGTCTCCACAGAAATCTTATTTCAAAACTAAAAGACTGTATAATACGTCAGTTATACGGACGGGAACAAACGGGCACATTGATTTCTCCCAAAACTGTGGAAAGTTTAGGGTACAAATGAGTGCAACCCCAACTCGTTATCAAAAGTTATGAGCACGAATTTATGCAGACAACTCGTTTGTAAATTGTGGCAAAAGTTTTGTTTCAGATTGTATTTGAAATGCCAATTAAGCAGGGAAATTAGAAATTAACGAAGAAAATTACAGGATTAGACCCAGTTTTGGCGAGCTAAATCATTTCAAGATTTTCAGGATTAAACAATATTGAATGAACTAGCTTTTGCCCGCGACTTCGTATCCCGTTTTTCCCGTTCCCGTGGGAATTTCTGGAATACCCTCTTAGTGCTCCCTTACACTCCTCAAGGAACGCACATGCCAAATTTCAGCTTTCTACGACCAGTAGTTTCGGCTGTGCGTTGTCGGTCAGTCACTAAATCAGACAGTAACAGAAGAATTTTATATACCTATATTGATTCAGAGACAGTTGAAATTTTCACAGATTGTGTGTTTCTATTGCCGCTAGAACAGCAAATAATAAAAATTAAGGTTTATGTACCCTTCGTATGCGAGTCCGACTCGCACTTGATCGGTTTTTCGATACACTTTATTTTGTTCCAAAATTAATAGTCTTTAGAATCTTAACTTATTTAAAATCAATAATAAATCTGATTTTGTCAAGGTAATGCTTGTTTATTTTATTTTATTAACCGATATTTCATTGCAAAGATATTCCAAAGCGTTAATTAGCGTAACAGTCACTCGCTAAAAATAAATCAAGGGTATTTGCACTTCGCAGTGTCAGTCGAATTCCTTGCCGCTGCATTGTGTTACGCAGACTACGGAATAACTGTGACGGCAGCGGCTATAGAAGCAAAAAAAAGAAATTCAAATAATATGCATGACCGTGCAATAATACTGAGCACAAGTTTCAGCTGTGAATCTAGTTCGTCCATTAGATAAATTAACGAAAAAAAAGACTTATTTTCTGCTTTATTTATTCAAAAACACAATACAAGTTTACAGTTTTAAACCAAAACGCTTATATGCTAACAATTAGCACACATATCAAATATCAAACATGAATATAATTACTTACATTAATTAAGAGAAATTAAAAAATAAATATTCATTAAATAAAAAAAATAATTGAAAAATTATATGTCAAATACAAAAATAACAAAGGATCTCAACTAAGTATCAATATTAACGCACACTTTAAATGTCAAACATAGATATTCACATTCATTAAAATTAATTAAGCCTGTCGGTTTTCTACCGGTTGCATTTTGGGGAATATGCGACGGAATTGCATAATTTAATTCCGCCAAGCCCGTTCCATTATCGGACCACAAGACGAACGGCGATACGCCACCGGTACATGGTGGACATCCCACCCACACGCACAAAACGTTTTGGGAACACATTCATAGTGCGTGCAGCTAAGGATTGGAATTCCCTGCCGGAGTCTGTGTTTCCTGATAGCTACAACCTGGGAGTATTTAAGTCAAGAGTGAATAAGTTACTTCTAGGCAAGCGATGATGTGGTCGAGGATGGAGTCGACCACATCATCGCTTACCATCAGGTGAGATAGTGGTCAAACGCGTGCCTATTAATAGTAAAAAAATATATACAATATTAACAAAGATAAAACGCGTCAACGTTCAGGAGTGTGAGCTTGTTACGTTACTTTTAGGTAAGGCCTAAACGAGTCCTCCTAATTTTAAATATGTGAAAAAATAAAAAAATCGTGTACAATTATTTTTTTTGGTATTTTAACCGATGTACTAAATAGTTTTGTTCTAGCCTTAGCCTCTTGCCATAGTCAGAATTGTCGGTGAATAAAATTTCAATGAGTAAACTGGGACATTTACTGACCCCCTTATTTTTTACCTCTACTACTTATAACAGAATAAATGCAGTACCTCTTAAAGGGTCATTGTAATCATCACTATGAACAACTTTTACTATAGGACCTACACTGAAATCGAGCAAAAAATCGACTCCCCCATACATTTATGTGCGCATAACTCGACAAAATGTACTGAACAGCAGATTTTTTTCCATAGTCATGAATACAATGACCCCATCAGAGGTATTGCGTTTATTCTGTCACACGTTACATAGCCAGTTTTGATAATGCCTTCTCTATCAGTCACTGCTTAGTTCAGTGCTCTGTGGTTTTAGTCGTGTCCTTCTTTAGCGTTTGTTTTGCATGGATACGGTCGATGCGGCGATGTATCAAAAGGGTCATTTAGTTCGCAGACTGTTCAGTATACATGTGTTCATCTCTTCCCATAAGGTAATCAAAGTGTCACTTCATTAATAATAATGTAGCAATAATGCGAGAATAATAATATTGTATGTATGGATGTTTACAAGCAGTCTGATTGTGCCTTGTCAGATAAGTATGCATTCATTACTGTTTTATCTATTATCTATCTATATGTATAAAAGCAGAAACTGACTGAGTGATCAACGCATAGCCAAAACTGCTAGTCGTAGAAATGACAAGTTCTCGCCCGACGAGCGGCAACATCTGTCTATCAACAATTGATGACGTGTGTGAACGTGTGTGCCACCATTTATAAACATGGCAGTAGTGTGGAGCAATGATAAAATAATGTTATTTAATAGAACTACTTCTTTGGGCAACATTTTAACGCAGACTGGAGTGTGGGCAACCTATATTGATTAAAATAAAGTTTCCAGCAACATTTTCGCCACTCATCATCAATGTTGATCAACTGTTGCTAAACAAAGTTTACTATGAATACGAGGCTTAAGTGATTTTAGAAACTAGGCTGCTTTTCATAATGAGAACTGATTTAAGGCCGAACTTGCCGCGCTTGACTCGGTGGAACGCAGAGCTCATCGGTGACGTAAAACTGGTGGATGCCAAGCTACATAGCTTGGCTCATCGCCGTAAGGTTGCCTGCTTGTCGGTCTTCTACAGATTGTACTTCGGTGAGTGTGCCCAAGAACTCCACGACCTCATCCCACCGGCCCCCTTCTACCATCGGACAACCAGACGTACTGCATCTTACAATGCGCACAGCAAAGGAGTGGAACTCTCTGCCTGCGTCTGTGTTTCCAAATGCTTACAACCCTAATCTTTTCAAAGTTAGAGTGCACAGGCTCCTTCTGGGTAAGCTCGCTCCATCGTAGACTTTGTCTCTGTCATCTCCGACCTAGACTAGAGTCAAGAGCAAACCCATCACGAATAATAAAAAAAACTGGAAAAAACCTGTTTACCCTCTCCCAAAAACCTTTAGAATTTTTTTAAATGGAGATCCCTATCCGACGAAAACTCCGCATCACTCGACATCTAAAGAACTTAACATCCTATTTATATCCCACATTTTACATAGAAATGTTTTCAATGAAAATTCGTAAATTACCGCTACGGACTTTATCTGGTCCATGAATCATGAAAACTGTTTCGTCAAATGAATAATGTTAGTGAATTGCGGGAACGGATTTAGTTGATCCGGTCCCTGGCCCAATTAATTTCAGTAAAATACTGAAGTATTTTAATTAAGTTCAAAGCTGACCAGAAATAAAGGTTCATTAATCTGTCTTGTCTTTTACAAACTATGTTAGGCAGGACTAACTGGATACAGCTGAGTACTAGTATTTTATATGGAGCCTCTGACTTCCACAACTAAAAGTCAGAAGTCCTACTCTCCCTAGGGACTTACGATTAGTCCCGAACCACACTAACAATGAATGACAGTACGATTTGACAGTAACTGACAAACCGTGTTGTCATTCATTCTTAGTGGTTAGGTGACACGGCGTAGAAAACGCCCGTAACTAAGGCTACTACGGACTTCAGGCTTAGAGAGTAGGCCCCCGACTGACCTTCAAAACCAAGGGGTTATGTAGATCAGTTAAGTTACTGTACTAGGTAACACAATACTGATGACACCAGCTTAGACCTGCCTACCCCCACCCGTCCTGCTCCTGCCCATGGGCATTCCCCCTTCCTAGGGATCTGTCAAAATATCAGACTTGTGACTACCCTTTACCACTATCAAAGTTCTGCAGACCTGACAAGTTCCAATACAGTCGCCGATCAGGAACGTTGGGATTGTACGTGAGTAACTGAGCCACTCCAGCCTTCCTACTATACTACAGTTTTAACGTGACTGATCGGGAACTTGACATGACGTGACTGATTTGTGTGTGAACCTTAAATGGTATTTGTGATATCACTGTCAGTCGCATGCCGTAACGGTATATTCTGGACGGTTCGTGCCAAGACCAACTGTTTTTTGTTTCTGTAAAACGAGCTCACCCCGTCTGTGACCATAGTAAACGCTGCACGTTTGCCTTTCCATTTCGATGAAGCAACCGAATTGAATTGGTTTGATAGAAGAGGATTATAAATACAAAAGGAAAGGGAGGAGAATCATTACCCGGCTTTAGTAATTTGGTTTATGTGTACTTATAAATATTTGACGGCGTGCAGCTAAATTAAAGGAAAATCCAACATTTAAGTTACGTTAACAATTAACAAATTTTTGAACTAAAACTGATTGTGTTTTGTCGAATAGTATTAGTAGTAACTGTTAAATTCTAAATTAAAATGGTGATTTATTTAAATTGGTCGAATATTCAAATATGAACGGGTAACCCCGAAAAGGGTAGCAAGTGGGTAGTGCGCCTACGCCGTGACAGCTGGCAATCTGGCATTCGTTTGACAGACAGCGCACGAGGTGCACGCGTGCTAACCTATTGGCTCGTAATCCAGTTTCATCCTGATTCCACCGTATATTTTGTGTACAAGTGTAATCGAATAAAATGAGTGACTGTTATTAATCACAAACGTGGTATTATTTCAACGATCCTGATATAACACGCCCATGATGGATGACGATTATCATGACCGCTCCGCTGCCTTCCCTGATATTCCGTCATATTTAAAAAGCTCAAGTGAAACAATTAGGTTTTATTGTCAAGATACCTAATTAATTCTGTGAAAATGAATGCCAAGGAATATTTAATCAAAACTTGATTTTGAATTTTTAGTTCTACTGTTATAATAATGACCTATTCCTACTGCTTTAAACTCACTGTAGGGCAAAGACCTTTCTACTATCTTATTTTACAGTCTAAGACTTAGGGTTGATTATTCAATAGTCAAATTAGTTTCATTTGAGGAACAACTAGCTGTTTGACATTTTTCTATTCAAAAGCCATTTTCACCAATCATATTCATTGGTCCACATAGCGTAGCACTGATGGAAACTGATTCAACTAAGCTGCGTTTTTTTATATGGTAGGATGCGTGCTGTGGATGCAAGCTATGGATGCGAGCTATACATGCATGCTAAGGATGGTCGCGAGGTGTGTAGCTACGTGCAGAGCAGTGCGTGACTTCCCTATTGTCGATACATCGCATACCTCGAGCTGCGCATCTTCCTCGCACAGCTACATAGCTTAGCATCAGTGGAACGGTACCATAGTTTCGTAGCTTAGCTTTTATATAGCATAGCACATCTCTGGTATAAAAGCACCCTTATTCTTAAGCATACACTACATTTATTTTTAGAAAACCATTTTTATTATTACTTTTATTCCTGTGTCATGTGCGCGTTTCATGTATAAACTAAACAAATTTTATTCTATATTTTGTCTACTCCTATTTGACTAATATATCAATAAATAGTAAGCAATGATGTCGTCGATGAAGGAGCATAATTGTTATAGGAGAGTAACCCATTCTCTATTGACTTATAGACTGCCAGGTTATTGCCATCAGGAATTACAAACTTTGACTTGGAATTCATCTGTGTTCACCTCCTCTCAGGTATTTTTCCTTTCATTCACATCATTACATTTACCGCTAACGCTTGTTCCTAAGGCTCCACCCTGTGTGCTTACAATTTACTCATGTTTGTACTTCTTATTTCGACCTCCTGATAAATGATACGTCGTGGAATGTCGGCTAATTCCCGAGTTCGGGTTCGCCTTTCCTTTACACAATTATTTTATCCGTTTTAATGGAACAAAACGTTTTACTGTTGTCTGTAAAGTCATTGTTGTTACGTGCTTTAAAGAAATTGGGACCATTATAGTAATGGAGGTCTTTAGTGCCTATAATTGTTTGACTATGGTACTTATTACGTTTCTTATTAATGATTTGTTCATCTTCTTTGTCGTGTAAATGGTTCAGTGAAATTTGATGGAGTCAATACTTAGCTGCTTTCATGGCATCGTTTGTGGTGATGATTATGGGGCGAAGAATCCAGGAAAATATTATGTCAGTCATAGTTAGCAATGCAGTTCCATATCTGCTCGCTTCAGTCCATTTGTCGAAATATCCACTATGCCAATCTGTGAGGCTACTCTCTAAGCCCGAAGTCCGTAGTTTCGGCCTTATTTACAGGCGTTTTCTACTCCGTATGCCCTGGAACGCAAAGGGCATTAGGGCTGCTCCCTCAAGAAATGCTTAAAAAAAACAGCGTGCAGATGAAGCAACTTTTCGTCAGCATTTACTGAGAAATTGCATTTGAAAAAAATAGGTAGTAATTGACATGAAATGATACGTAATTTGGTTTAGCCAGAATTTATGTATCGGTATCACATAGTAAGAAAAAAAATCACCAAATCACCTCCAAATCGTAGAGATGAAACCATTTTCCTTTTTTTTATAATAAATTAAAAATGCGGGTAGCGGAGTGGCGCGTAGAGGAGTAGTTAGCTCCGTTTATATACACAAGGCCATTGACATGTATACAAGCCTTAAGAAGAACACGGATGGGTTTTACTCAGTAAGATTCTGACACTACTTTCTGCTCTGCCGAGAGCGAGAGGAGTCATTTGATGATTTCCCATCCATAAAAAAATATTTAATAAGTTAATCACTATAGTTTTCAAACATTATGACTATATTTGTGGTTAAGGTACATTTTACCACAATTTTCTTCAAAATTAACATTTACAACCAATTTAACATTATAAAATCGTTCTTAGTAATTACTTCTATGAATAAATTTAATTAATTAAAGGTTCTTTGTTTGAAGGCACTCGTTAAAATTTCTATCAACAATTTCGTACCTAGATTATTTTGTCTGAAACAATGTAACACAATTCAAAAGGGATGCTGTAACAAGAACAATTAGAAATTATTTCGTGACCAAGTTAATTGGCCATTGTTTTAAAACAGCAATTAACATATCAAAAAGTTCAACTCAATTTAGATATTATTTGAATTGTTGAAAAAAGTGTCTGACACACGTGCGTCGTTAATTGAATTCTGTAACAAAGGTTGTTTCGGGAGTTTTGAAACGTCAAAAAAGGGAATTCGTAACCTGTGTCAGCGGCCTAATATTAATGAATGAATGAATGAGTGATATGATATAATTTAAAGCTTAAACACATATCCCAAGAGCTCTATTTCACCGTAGTACATACCATGGCAGCGTAACCTGTCACGCTACTGTGGTATCTTGAGCTACCAAGCGAGAAACACCGGAACAAACAGCGGGTGATTTGGTTGCCGGCAGCAAATTTGCTGCGCAACCAGGTGGGGGGGGTACTTTTCACATTTTGTTGGTGGCGTGACCGGTGGCCGCTACCATGGTGTCCTAGTGATATAGAACGCTAACTGCCTTCGTGGTCGAGTGATTTAGGCTTTTGCCTTGTGACCGTCGTCATGGGTTCGATTCCCACGGGAAACATACTTTGTAAAGTTGTTTCCAGTTTGGCTAAGACATTGCAGGCTTGAATAACCTGATTGTCTGATAAAAAGATGATTCCGTGCTTCGGAAGGCACGTATAAGCCAGTGTTCTCGGCCGCCAAATGGCGGTTGTGAAATAAATCATGTCAGAGGACCTTGAGGCGGTTTAAAAACTCTGACACTAGGGTGTGTGGGGTCGTTAGACCTTACTGCCCACACGATAAGAAGAAGAAGGGCTCCAACGGACATATTATCGTAATTGTTACTGCTAGTGGTTTATTTGGAACATGCAAATTGAAAATGGGGTTATAGTGTTTAATTTAAGATAAATGCATACATGTAGTATGAATCAAATCAGAAAACGAAGAACAAACAATCTATCAGCGGCTTATCTATATCTATCTATACTAATATATAAAGCTGAAGAGTTTGTTTGCTTGAATGCGCTAATCTCAGGAACTACTGGTCCGATTTGATAAATTATTTCAGTGTTAGATAGCCCATTTATTGAGGAAGGCTATAAGCTATATATTATCACGCTAAGACCAATAAGAGCGGAGCAGACGAAGTTGCGCGGGTCAACTAGTTAATAATAATTCTTGAATTTCTGATGTCCAAATTCGCTTAGTTTAAGTAGACTTTCTTATTTTGGGATGTAACATTCATGTAATATGCAGGAGATTGGACTGATTCAGTTTCAGCTAACCTGTAATCTCCCTTGGGAAGTTAAACTTTTCTTCTTAGCTTGGTTGTAGTTCTTGTTTTAAGAAATCAGTTTTCAGTTGTGGTAGAAGCCAGATAAATGTGTAAAAGCGGTCACTAACCCACATATATATTTATTGACTTTCTTATTATCTAAAGTTCTATACTAATATTATAAAGAGGAAAGATTTTTTTGTTTGTTTGTTTGAATTGTATAGGCTCTGAAACTACTGTACCGATTTGAAAAATTCGTTCACCATTAGAATCCTACATTATCCCTGATGAACATAGGCTAAACAATATTTTCAAAAATTTAGGGATTCGTATGAAAACTTCGATAATGTGACCCATGGTGTGAAAAAATACCATAATAAATCCTTATTGTATCGCGTACGCTGCGGAAACTATTGACAATAGAGCAAAGTGATGTACACATATAAAGTGACTAGTTGACCCGCGCAACTTCGTCTGCTCCGCTCCTATTGGTCTTAGCGTGATAATATATAGCCTATAGCCTTCCTCGATAAATGGGCTATCTAACACTGAAATAATTTTTCAAATCGGACCAGTAGTTCTTGAGATTAGCGCGTTCAAGCAAACATACAAACTCTTCAGCTTTATATATTAGTATAGATATAGATGTACATAAATATCTACAAAAAAGTCCGCAAGAGTATGTATCTAACTATTATGGTTAAGTCACAATGACCGCTTTTTGTTCAAATTATTCAATCATAACCCGGGTAAAATTTAATACTGATGATTTTAGTATCATGATATTAATCCTTATCCTGTTTAAATTGGTTAATAATAATTAAGGTTGGTTCTTCTTCTTCATCGTTTCACTCTTGACAGAGTGGTTGTGTTCGTCTTTAAGATTGAGTAGCATGCTTGACAATCCGTCGCCACTCTATACGTACCTTTGCCTTTCTGGTGCACTCATACAAGAGACCATTGTCTAACGCTACCTTAATTTGGTCGGTCCAGCTCATAGGCGATCTACCACGTGCTCGTTTGCCCTCGACGTTTCCTTGTACCACAAGGCGCTCTATGGAGACATCTCCATGTCTTGATACGTTCCCGAAGAAAGTGAGAATTCGAGCTTGTACGATAGAAGATAGGCGCTGCTTGATACCTAGATCCTGTAAAATGGACATGTTGGTTCTACGCTGGTTATGGTAAAGGTTGGTTATGTGCATGTAAATTACACTTTAAGTTATTCAAATCGGACCTTTCGTTTAAAAGTTACGACGGTTTTAAAAATGCTCTAAGTAAGAAAAATTTTGCGAGTGAACCGCCCTACGTTTAGTTAGAAGAGGTTAGATAGGATAAAGTTCGTGGAGTACCAACTAAACCCACGTAAACGAAGTCGCGGGCGAAGTACTAGTCAAAAATATAAACAAAGACATTTTTAAAGCTGTCCTGAATTGACTTTTACTGTGATCCTTTATTTTCCCTAGTATTGAAAATATTACCATAATTTATTGTTCGGGTATCTATGAGAGGATATTAGAGAAAGGTCAATGTACTTTATTGCAAGTTTATCTGGCGCCTAATAAAGTTCAATTCCTGATAATCCTTAAGTTACTTACGTTAATTTTTGTACCTTAAAGTTTTAGAAGGTCACTTAAAAGCCTCGAGCAAAAGTAAGACCAGCTTCAATTCTTCGAAAAACGAATCCACAAAAAAAAAAAAACAGATATTAACAACGAACTTCCTCAAAGAACTATTCCCTAGAAACGCCTGAATAATAATAAAACAAACGTAAATCCAATCCATTTTATCATTAAAGACATCAAAAAAGCCTTTTACTTTTAGAATATTAATGCCATTCGTTAAAAGAATAATTTCGTTAAGGGTGGACAAGCCCTGATAATTGTGAAAAAGACAGAATAAAAATTGGCCAAGAGCGAGTCTGACTCTCACACGAAGGGTTCCATACCATAAATCGAAAAAAAAAACACGTTTTTTGTTTGTATTTTATTATGTACTAGCTTCTGCTAGCGGCTTCGCCCGCGTGGTCCTTAGGGAACATACTCCCGGGAAAAAAGTCCTTTCGCCTGTAAATATAAATAAAAAAGGCTATGTCCTTTCTCAGGCTCTAGACTACCTGTGTACCAAATTTCATTTAAATCGGTTCAGTAGTTCTGGCGTAAAAGCGCGACAGACAGACCGACAGACAGACAGGGTTACTTTCGCATTTATAATATTTATTAGTCATCATCTTCCTGCCCTCATCCCATGTTACTAGGGGTCGGCGCAACACGTTTTTTTCTTCCATTCTGTTCTATCAGTCGTCACTCTATCACTAAGTCCCTAAGTGAATAAATATAATAAGTCATAATATTTATTATTAAGGATTATTTATTGTATTTTTAATTTAATTTTTATTATTTGTTGTTATAGCGACAATTTAATTTGAATTCCAGAGGGTGGCACTTAATATGTTGTCCACTGTATAACGTGTGCTCCTAATAGCAATGTATGACTACTTTTGTTAGCTTGGGTTTTACCAGTTAGAACTACTGTATGTGTTAACGAAAAACAAAACTGTCTACTTATTCCGGTTCTTGAGATACAGCCCGCTGGCAGACGGACGAACAGCGGAGGCTTAGTAATAGAGTTCCGTTGATTACCCTCTGAGTAAAGAACCCTAAAAAGTTATAGGAGCGAGCCTGTTCCGTAGAAAATTAGAGATGGATAAAAAGCTATCCTTCTTTTTCAAAATGAAACGTCAAGTTTTGCTAACGACCCGCGAAGCCGCTGAAATTTGTAAACAAGAATCTAAAACGTAATTGCTTGAGTTATAAGCGTTAGCGGGCACAAAGTTTTTGTACTGTATTTGTTAACGGTTCCAATTTTTTAAAGTTTTGTTTTCGAGATTTGTTTACGTTTGTATCCTATTGAGATTTTTTTTCTAGGTTATTTTGTCCTATATCTAAGCAAAGGACTTTTGCTAGTCCATTTCTATTTTTTGAAAACCCGCGCTTCCGCTTAAATTTTGACTTTATCTGTCTAATTCTTTCCGATATTAATCGTAATTAGACGCGACCCCATCTGACCGTCTCACGCTACATGCTATCTGACAGGCCCTTCAGTAAATTTCAGTACAAGTCACCCTCAATTTCAAATAAAATATGAATAACTCGGTTATTTTTATAGTACATAATAAACTGCTGCTGGACGTTGTTTTATATTCTCATATTATTAGAGATACAAAAAATACTCGCAATAATATTATTATTTCAGGACCAAAACTTATCCACTTACATTTTATGACTTGCACAGAAGTTAAGTTGCAAACTAAAATATTTTGTTTCCTTTACGAAAAAATATTTGCTCCGATCTTGTTTTGCGTGATTAATGATTTAACAAATTGGAAGTGTCACAAAGATTTTAAGAAATGGAAACTGTAGAGGATTCTGTTTTTATTTTCTTGTCAAACATGGCGATGTCATGGCGACAAAAGTTTCACAAGATGACTGCTCGTAGTTCTTTTCGAGGTAAATGATAAGGTAGTCAGCAGATTGGAGATACGTTGAAAGCGCTATGTTCTAGATTACAGATATTACCTAGCTTTTGCCCGCGACTTCGTTCACGCACATCCCGTTTTTTCCCGTTGCCGTAGGAATTTCGGGAAATCCTCTATTAGTGCTCCCCAACACTCCCCTCACGTGCCAAATTTCAGCTTTTTACGACCAGCAGTTTCGGTTGTGCATTGTCTGTCAGTAACGGAACAATTTTATATATTAGAATAGATATCGGACCCCTAATGTTTATGATAGAAAATTACCAGAACAGAGAGACCATACGAATGGCAGCGACTGAGTACTCAGTATCCAAGGACGGCAGACGATGTTGTTGCCATCTTGGGCAGAATCTGGAGGAGATAGCTACAGGAGAAGAGAGCCAAGCAAAGCACGAAGTCGAGGTGCAGTTGAGATATCTGTACTATGAAAACTAAACGCTATTCAGACTTTTACACGAAAGAAAATAAAATGGGACATCATTTATTAATCTTATTATTGATTTACACTTCATATTCTACGTGGGTACAAAGGTGGACATAATTTTGTCTGTCCATTTGCGCGGAGCGAGGCAGCGGAGAAACTGAGAAATAATAACGAATCATGTCAGTCGAAATGTCAGTGACTCACGTGATGCGAAAATTTCTCCGTTTCTCCGCTCCGCTGCCTCGCTCCGCTGTAATGGAAAGGCACCCTAATACTCTTGCTTAATTGACTGGTACACGGATACTAAATTATGATACTAAATTCTGATGATGACTTCAGAATCTAACATCAAAAGATTCCATGTTTTTCCATCAAGATTCTTAGCTACATCACCATCTAAAATTCGCCCCACTTCCAACATAACATCGCTCCTTTTCCTTAATAACGCTGCGTACACTCCTTTATTAGTTCCAAACTGCCACAAGTCAGTATCGATACCCCAACTGGGTATTATTTTAAGAGAGGCCTCGCAGTTAACAAGTACAGTTACAGTAAAAGTTGGTCCGAAACGGGCTTGGAGATTTGTGCGTCCACCAGTTAAATGTTTTGCTACCGAAACTGTACCGTTTTCGGGTATTGTGGGGGCGTTATTTCGGGAAAATGCAGGTTATTTTTTGGTTAAAACAAGAGAAGAGGCAAAATGATGTTGGTGTAGTTTGGAGCAATCTCGGTCGGTCGGTTTTGAGAGTTCAACGCAAAATATTGCCTTTACTTTAATAACATAAATATCACTTGACGTTAAAACAGCTATTTAAAGAGTATCTTAGACTTGGGGTAATTAAGTCACGAGTTGAATAAATTAATTCTAGCACTTTTAGTGTCAAGCACTCAACATATGGGTCGAACAATAATTCGTTCGTGTGCCCACAACCCGCGCATGAACACAAGTCATCTATAACGCTAAAGGGTTTCGCAACGGCCTTACTGAGGCCATAAAATATATAAAAAAATATATATTTAAAATAAGTTATTTTATCAGATATTGTAATGTGTAGCTGTTAATTATTTCTAAATAAATAACGACGACTCAGATGCGGGTTGTGGGCACACGAACGAATCTATTGTTCGACCCATATGTTGAGTGTTTGGCACTAAAAGTGCTAGGCAAACATGCTCCATCATCGACCACATCCTCGCTGTACATCAGGTGAGATTGTGGTAAAACGCACCCCGTCAATAATAAGATGAGAGATTGCAGTTGAAATGTTATTGCGGCCTCACTGAAAACTGATGTTAAGGTCCAGACGCCGCTAGAATGTAAACACTATTAATGCTTATCATCATCATTATCATATCAGCCGAAAGACGTCCACTGCTGGACATAGGCCTCCCCCAAGCGTCGCCACAACAACCGGTCCTGTGCTCTTCACCAGGTCATCGGTCCACCTTGTGGGAGTTCATCCAACGTTGCGTCTTCCGGTACGCGGTCGCCTCTCCAGAACTTTTCGGCCCCATCGACCATCTGTTCTGCGAGCAATGTGCCCTGCCCACTGCCGCTTTAGTTTGGCGATCCTTCGGGCTATGTCGGTAACCTTGGTTTTCTTGCGGATATCAACATTCCTGATTCGATCACGCAAGGAAACTACGAGCGTTGCCCTCTCCATTGCCCCTTGAGTGACTTTGAGCCTTCTGATGAGGCCCATTGTAAGCAACCACGTTTCAGTTCCGTATGTCATTACTGGCAACACGCACTGATCATAGACTTTCGTCTTGAGACACTGTGGTATGCGGGACGAGAAGATACCACGCAACTTCTCGAACGCTGCCCAGCTTAATATAAACTTAATGTATTAAATAACTTAACATATAACTTATATTTATTATTAAATTAATTTAAACATAGTGTGGAAACGTTTCGTATGATTCACATTGGCAGTTTAGATAGTTGGCGCAGAGGTTAAGCAATTGGCTGCTGCGTTGCATATTGCGGGCTCAATTCCCGCACGGAAGAAATATTTGTATGACCTACTGTGTATGTGTTTTTATATGTTTGTGAACGTATCCACCGCTGAAAAAAAAAGTTAGGTTCGTTCCTAACAGAGAACAGAGGCATTGGTTGTGTGTGCAGCATACAAATTGCATTTAATATTAAATACAATTTTTAACACCTTTATTTTCTTTTGCAGTTTTCAAATCCCAGACTTCGCTGTCGACTGACTCCGGACTGTGCACGGAGCGAGGGCTGCGCAGGACTCACATTGAGTTAGTTAAGCCCCCAGGGAAACGCATCGGACTTAAACTGGCAGGTATGTGCTTTAGAATTTAGTTAACATTGTTTTAGTTAATGTTTAAAAAAGATTATTTCTAAGTTCAGTAAACCTTCACAATTTTTAGGGCGAACCTTAATATTTCAGCAAGACTCACCTTTGTCAAGACTAGTTTTCTGACTAGTTTAACCGGTGATTTTTCATTGGCACACGTGTGTGCCATTGGGCGTCAACTGAAAATGACGCATAATGGCATCCCACATGCCATATTTGGTATGGCATGTGGGATGCCATTATGCGGTTAAAACTTCTTTTTCAAAAACGCAGTGTTTAATATCCTATGGCCCCCGATCGACCAAAAAACATGGCAACCGCCGATATTTTTACAATAAATTATTCAATTGTTGTTGCGTCGCGACGACTATTGCAACCGGGTGCTTACAGGTGATTGACAACATTGTCAAGGATTGCCAACGTTCTTCAAATCACAGCCAGAACCAATGTGCTTTACAACGTGCGAAGGAGTCTTGGTATGTAATAGGTGGTCTGGTCATCCATTCATGGACCGATATCGGCAACCGTTGCTTATCAACAGGTGGCCTGGTGTTAAGTCTCATCTTCGTCCACAGAACATTGTATATCACCATGTCAAAACTTTTGACAGGTCCAGAAAACAGGCTTATACTGGTGTTCTTGTGTCAGTATAGTACTGGTCAGTATCGTACAGGTCTTAAGACACAGTACTGCTGATTCTGTGGACAGCCTAGCTAGTCTATTCTGTAAATAACTGTTTCGATATCGAGCTTCCCCTGAGTGACAAAACTCACAAAGTGAGCTTTATTGCACACAGCAAAAAGGTCTTAATTTGAAACTCACCTCGGATTCCGCTGTCGAGATACGAAAATGTTGTTACAGAATAGCACTACTCGTCGAAATCCGAGCTGAGCGTCATGCAGAGAGACATATTGGCTTAAATATCTGTTAAGCACACCATCCAGCACCTTACCAAAGGTCGTGGCCAGATATATAGGTCCATAATTACGCTTAACCTTGAAAATCGCTTCGTGCGGCTGTTATTACAAAGCTTAAAGCCTACTAAAATTAAAACAACATGATTCGCATATTTACCAAAATTTTAATTAAAGATGTTATTCGTCTGTCTTGTAAATACACATTATTTTAACAAGTTAAAATTTCGTTACAAACGCCGTTTTCCTCCACGTGTAACTCACAAAATAATCCTCAAATGAGTTGCTTCAGGAATTTAATCTCGAACAGATGTTCTGAAAAGTAAAATAAATTTCAATTTAAATACATTCATTTTAATTTTTGTAAAAGAGTTATGTAACTTTTTTTGCTGTATAATAAAGTATATTATATCTATAGACACTCTTACACAATTTTCAATTTAATAAAACAAAAGAGCTAGAACTGGTGAAAATGTGGCTCTAAGTTAACTTTCCCTGCCAGGGTGACGAAACCTGCCAAGGATGCGAAATTTTTTCGAAGAAGTCACTGCGGCCCTGGAATGCAAGGGACTTTTGGAAGTACACAGGTAGTTTAGTCAGTAAGAGTCTGACACTCCCTTCCGCTTCGCCCAGATCGGCATCAATCATTTGATGATTTCCCAGTATTTAAAAAAAAAGTTCGCTTCCGGGATCAAGCAAAGTGGTAGAGGGTGTGCCCATCTGGAATTTCCCAGTCTTGGTTCGTATCTGAGGCTTTACACAAATATCTTTTTATTCAGCAAATGCGACTGTCGAAATACCAAAATATGGCGGTAAATTCGAATCTTGCGTTTAGGCTGCTCTCTCGAGAAATGCTTAAAAACAGCGTGCAGATGAAGCAACTTTTCGTCGGCATTTACTGAGAAATTGCATCTAAAAAATAGGTAGTAATTACACGATATAACACGTAATTTGGTTTAGCCAGAATTTACGTATCCGTATCACATAATAAGAAATAAAATAACCAAATGACCTCCAAATCGTTGAGATGAAACCATTTTACTCCTTCATGTTTTAACCAAAGTCTAAAAAAATATCTATTGTTTTGCAATACAAACGAAAATATGTTGATTTTGTAACTTATTAACTTACTTTAAAATATGTGTTATTTTTTTATAATAAATTAAAAATGCGGGTAGCGGAGCGGCGCGTAAAGGAGTAGTTAGCTCCGTTTATATGCACAAGGTCATTGGTATGTATACAAGCCTTACTTTTGGGACACCAGTGCAGTTTCGACATAGATAACGATCGCGTAGCGACCGAAGTTGGTCGTTAACTCTTAAGGCCGCCCGCCCTACACGAAAGATTTCCAACGCGACCCACGGATCCATACCATTGATTTCGACCGTGGAATGCGTTTAAGATTGACTGTGTACGGGTAACTAACGGTCGGTAAGTATGTCGAGACTATGCCCAGAACCTAAAATGTAGAACGTTCAAAAAACACTTCTAAAAAATTAAGTCCCATAAAATAAAAATTGCTTTACCTTGCTGTTGGTAACAGAAATCAAAAATAAATCCAGAATAAGCGCTACGTCAGAGTTTCAACATCCTTAGTAGAAAGGGTAAAGACTCTGGCAAAGGAGATTTCTCATATAACGTGTATACTCTTGGAGTCTTTGAGCAGTTACAAGACTAACGTAGTCGTAACGTTCTACGATGAAACAAAGAAGAAAGTTCTAAGCTTGCATAAAAGGATTAGTTCTCAAAGAGGAACATTCTTTATACATTTTATGTTTCCTTTTTTAATACATCTTTTCGACGTCATCTTTGCTTTAATTTCGTAAAATACGTATTCAAAAAAATATCAAATATTTCTTAAAAAAAACAAACACTTTCATTTTCAAATATGAAAAATAGTATTCCACCGGTGTCGGGCGCGAGCTACCAGTAGTTTTTACGGAGCTAGAGAAAGAAACCTCCTCACTATACGAGCCGCATCGAGGAGTAAGTATTGCCTTTTGTATTAGACCCTTTATCCAACCATGTATCACCAGTTTTGACAAATGGTCGTCATAGGTTTTAGCCATCAGGCCATTGGCCGCAACGACAATTGGCGCAACGACAGTAAGCATTCGGTGGTAATTACAACTTAGCTATAGTGAGGAAATATAATAATCCTTATAATTTGAGATGCCAAGGTGACTAAAATAAGAGTAGTTTATCCTAATATACAAAATTCTTCCGTTACTGACTGTTTGAGTGACTGGCAGACAACGCACAGCCAAAACTACTGATCGTAGAAAGCCGAAATTTAGCATTTAGGATCCTTGGGGAGTGTAGGAGAGCACTAAGAGAGGATTTCCCGAATTTCTTACGGGAACGGGAAAAGAAAAAACGGGATATGTGCGTACGAAGTCGCGCGCAAAACCTAGTCTTTCATATTCCCAAATATTTATAGAAGACCTTATTGCACTAAAATCTTTAACATTAACTCTCACACGAGTAGATATCTTAAACCAATATTGTTTATTAGAAAATAGAGATTGGTATAACATCGATATGTGTTTTCCAATGAAACATACAATATCGGTTATCCTGACAAAAAATAGAACTAGCTAAGATCCCATTTATCTTATAATCTTATAATATATATAATATTATCAAGAGGAAAGATTTGTTTGTTTGTTTGAAATGAATAGGCTCCGAAACTACTGGACCGATTTGAATAATACTTTCAGCAATGGATAGCTACATTATCAGGGAGTAACATAGGCTATATTTTATCCCCGTACTCCCACAGGAACGGGAACTACGCGGGTGAAACCGCGTGACGTCCACTAGTATCTTATAAAAACATTTATTTTTCTATCATTCGGTAGGTAACAGATTAAAGAATTTTTCTTTAATCTGTTCATCCAGTGGCACTCGCGGTTGATATTATTAATTAGCTTTTACCCGCGAGTTCGTATGCGCATATCCCGTTTTTGTCTGTTCCTATAGAAATTTCTGGAAATCCTCTATTAGTGCTCCCTTACATTTCTCGCTTTCCATGACTTTATGATATCGGTCCATCTTGTTCCAATGCTGCGTCTTCCATCTTGTTCCGGTACGCGGTCGCCACTCCAGAACTTTTCAGCCCCATTGACCATTTGTTCTACGAGCAATGCGCTATGCTCACTGCCTCTTCAGTTTACCGATCTTATGGGTCATGTCGGTAAACTTGGTTCTCTTACAGATATCATCATTCATGATTCGATCACGCAAGGAAACTATGAACAAGGAAAGGATGGAGAGGGCAATGCTTGTGTCACGCAATGACATAAACATTGCCCCCTCTCCATCCTTTGAGACACTGTGGTATGTGGGACGAGGAGATACCACAGACATTAAGAAAATAACTTAGGGTCGGAAATCGGTTACTTCGTTTTGTGTTGATACGTTCTTTTTTCTTCTTACGGCAGACAGTACGATAAGCACTATCCAGTACCCATACAAACTCTTTTTTGGCATACTACCTCTTTGGCAGAAAAAAAAACTCGAGTTCTGTCGAAGTAAGTAACAAAATTGATTGGTGCATGAATGTAAAATTTTCCCGTATGAATATTCTCAAAAGCATAATTTCGAACGTGAATCAAAGGCTTGCACTGAAAGAATTTTTCGCTTTTAATTCAAAAATTAACTCGGCAAGATAAATTGTGTTCCACGTGCATAAATAGGGGAATTCGAGCTGTTTTTCACGCCCGTGACGTCATGTATACGCACCGTATTGCCGTAATGTGCTGTGTCACCCGATTAATGATACCCGTATAACATACCGTGAAGCCGTATAAATATTTTTCACACATTGTATGTGTAAGGAAGGATTTATTTGATGTAATAAAGATGAAAATATTGTGTCAACTGTATATCGACTTCAAACTTACTTATTTTAATGATGATGATATAATTATGCGCTGTGGATACGATAGCCGACTTCCTCTTAAAATAAATTGTTTGTCTATATAGCCGGTTTATGGACGATAATTTTACATGGCCGATCATGACTCTCTATCGCTTGTTCCGCGCTCTCGCTTGCACGCTCGGCTCAGGCGGTATGTGACACGTATTCGTGCGTGCAGCCAGCGTTCATCAATTTATAAGACGGTATCATGTCAAAAATAAGGAAAAAATAGTTTTGCGATAGAGCGTAGCATTCGGCAGATCAAACAGACCGAAGGAATCTGCAACACATTTATACGCTTTAAGCAGGCATCGCCGATGTTGGAGACAATACGGCGAGGAAAAAGTGCAATTGAGCCGGTCACATTTACAGGATGCACGAAGACAGATGGGCCAAGATCGTCACGCGGTAAGTGCCTGAAGGCTGAAGTCGCAACCGAGCCAGGTCTAAAAAACGCTGGCGTGACGATTTGGACTCATTCCTAACGGATTGGCCGGGGAAGGCAAAAAATAAAATTGGCTGGAATAATATGGAAAAGGCTTTGCCAGCAGTGGGGCAACATGAGCTAACAAAAGGAAAAAAACGTTTTGTGTTTTACGTTGTGCTTACATACGGTGCCTTAGGTCCAAGTACGAAGTTTTTCGGCAAGCCGCAAAGCGCAGTATCCTGGAGGCCTAGGACTGTTTAAGGAACACTTCACTGCGCACCAAAACCGATACCATAGATATTAGGTACCCAAAAAGCTTGCAAGTTCGAATGGATTTAATCCAACATCTTTGCCACATCTCAAACGAGAAATGGGCCAAAAGAACCCAAAAAAGGGTAGGGTTGAGTGACGATCTTCGCAGGATAGCTGGTAGCAGCTGGATGAGAGTTGCCAGAATTAGAGTGGCGTGCACTAGGAGAGGCCTATGTCCAGCCGTGGACTGCTATAGGCTGATGATGAAATGCTTGACGACATCGCGGCAGACCGAGGTGAAGATGACAGGACCTGTGCTAGCAAAGAACTGAGTTGAGTGGAAAAGGGAGAGAAAGTTTTTAGCCCAGCAGAGGAAAGAGATAAGATAGGGAGATAAAATTTACACGGGATCACAAAAAGTGAGCTGCAGTGCGATTTTGTAAACATGTAGAAGAAAAGGCTTGGGTGAAGCGATCACGAAGTGAATTGTCAATCCAATTAATCAAGATCAGCTAAGTCTTCACTTCGACGTGTTTACGGAATCGACCGGGTGGATCTATTGATATCACCCCATATTGTACGATCAATAACCAATAGTACAAAAACAGTAGATAAATTTGAACACGTGTAATTTCTACTTGATAAAACAAAAATGTAGGTAGTCGAAACATTATTCAACAAAAACTACCTCACATCTTAAACGGCTTAAATCAGACGAGTTACTGAACAAGCAAGAAACCATTTTTTCTAGGAAAACGTCTTAAGGAAACCTAGCCAAGTGTAACTAATAAGTTACAACTTGTTTAATGTTCTGAGAAAGGCGATAATGTTCCGTTTACTTCATGTACCAGAGGAGTGTACATTGTTGAACGTAAGAACCATCAAAACGGAGAAGACTAAACAATAGAAAATGAATATCGCCAAAATATAAGCTTAAGCGGCCAAAGAAAACATTGTGGAGAAACCGCATACTAAAGCTGAAAACTGTAAAACCGAAGCCAAAGGTACAGATAGCATCGAGTTTGACTTAGTTTGTGTAGGTATGCAAGCGCTTGTAGCCTACCCCGGCTGCCAGTTTTTAACACAAATCAAAGGGAATTTGCCGCAAGCGTTTGTTTGTAAAACGAGTTTGAGTTTTGCGACAAGTAGCAAGCGTGTAGCTCCGCCATAAGAAACTCCCATCAACCAACCTGCACTATAGCCGTATGGTGGACAATGGCCCACTCCCGCTCCCATAGAGAAATTTAATTCCCAACAGTGGCCATTACGGGCAGTTTTTTTAGACTGAAAAAAGAAAGAAAGAAATAGCGTTTATTTGCGCCAAGCATGTCGCATACCTGAAGACGTAACGTTGGAAGGCCTCCCACAAGGTGGACCAATGACCTGGTGAAGGTCGCGGGTAGCCGATGGATGCGAGATGCACAGGACCGGTCGTTGTGGCGACGCTTGGGGGAGGCCTATGTCCAGCAGTGGACGTCTTTCGGCTGATATGATGATGACGCATACCAAAAAAATCACGACTCAAGGTGCAGAGTATCCATAGAGTTTCTTGCACGTTTTTCTCCATTGGATCTACTCTTTGGAACGTGAAACTGCCGCGCTAGAGATAGGGAATTAAAAGGTTTTAGTTTTGATTGATCGATTGATGGGCAATCGTGTGTTACTTGACTGAATATCGTTAGCTACGTCAAGTTAAGGTTACGTAACAACACCCTCATAAACAAGAAAGCTCCATCAGCAGTATACTACATGGAACATTACAACACACTGTCAGCAGTGATTAGATCAAAACCGTGTGCGCAAGCCTCCATTTTGGAACATAGTTTGTTACAGGAAGTTCATCAAATTAATTAGTGGCGTTAGCACTAACCACTTGATAAGCTCGGTTTAAACATGAAAGCCAAACAGCTTGTGTAGGGAATATTCAATATGGTACATGAGAGTATTCGTGGGTACTTGCAAGTAGGTGGTTTTATGTGAAAACTTTGACGTGAGACTCACTACGGCTGCTGGCATCTGACAGCCACTAACGGACTCTGGTGAATTTTTATTAGCTTTCGTAAGGGTTCAAGCCGACGATGATTCTATATTATTTTCATTTTTAAATAGAAATAGAACACAATTATTTTACACTAGTGGACGTCACGCGGTTTCACCCGCATAGTTCCTGTTCCCGTGGGAGTACGGGGATAATATATAGCCTATGTTACTCCCTGATAATGTAGCTTTCCAATGCTAAAAGAATTTTTCAAATCGGTCCAGCAGTTTCGGAGCCTATTCAATCTAAACAAACAAACAAATCTATCCTCTTTATAATATTATAAAGAGGAAAGATTTGTTTGTACTAATATTAGTGTAGACATAACCAACACAACAGAAACCAATACAAAATAAGCCAAAAAAAAATAAAGATTGGCTATGACATTATCACTACTGGAACACAAGCCGCCCATGTATCTGCAAATGAAGTCAGGCCAACGTCCACCACGCGGACCCTCTAGAGTTTGATGAAAGATACTGTCTTTGAATTTATAATTTAAGGAGAACGGTTTTTAGGGTTCCGTACCCAAATGTAACCAACGAAACCTTATTATTAAGCCTCCGCTGTCCGTCTGTCCGTCCGTTGGTCTGTCAACGGGTTGTATCTCAATAACCGTAGTAAGTAGACAGTTAAAATTTTCTCAGAGTATGTATTTCTATTGCCGCTATAACAACAATTAATTTTTTAATTTGTGATGGGTTTGCTCTTGACTCTAGTCTAGGTCAGAGATGACAGAGACAAAGTTTACGATGGAGCAAGCTTACCCAGAAGGAGCCTGTTCACTGTAACTTTGAAGAGATTAGGGCCATACAAGAAACGTGTTATTTTTCGGTTTTGTGGTACAAAACCATTAGTGTGAGGGTCCGACTTGCACTTGGCCGGTTTTTAGGGTTCCGTATCCAAAGGGTAACCAACGGAACCCTATTGCTAAGCCTCCGCTGTCTGTCCGTCCGTCCGTCCATCCGTCCATGCGTCTGTCTGTCAGCGGGCTATATCTCAAGAACCGTAATAGGTAGACAGTTGAAATTTTCACAAAGTATGTATTTCTATTGCCACTATAACAACAAATAATAACTAAAAATTACGAACGAAACCTTTTGTGTGCGAGTCCGACTCGAACTTGGCCGGTTTTTTCATACGTATGTTTCAACGTTAATGTTCATCATCAAGCTTTCACAAAACGGAATAAAAATAGAAAACCATGAAAACCACGACCCACCAGCTCCCAAAACCACATCCTGAACTCGTATCCCTAAAATGAAATACTATCATAAAAACAATGGACTCCCCAGAAGTAAATACCCATAGCCCATAATACTATGGTTAGACTCCCATAGGCGCCGTGTGTTGTGGCACATAAATTGTACGGACCCTATAAATCTCACGACCGCTGAATTCTTTCGGCTACATGCTGGAATTAAAAGCATATTCCTGTGGTTTATCTCTTCAAGCGAATGAGTATTTTGTGAAAGATTGCCTTTTGACGCATATGTGTGAAACTTTTATGGAGTATCGTGGCTTGTTTGAGAGATATTATTACCCGACTGTCAAGGAAGGGTTATGTTTTTCGCGCGTATCTTGTATGTATGTTTGTAAATTTCTTTATTACCTTCCAAACGGCTGAATTGATTTCGACTATTAAGGAGTTATTAGATTCATTTCAAAAACCCAAGTGTCCTTAGATAGGTTTAAAAAATCTGGCCAAGTGCGAGTCGGACTCGCGTGCAAAGGGTTCCGAACGAATTAATATTTTTTAACATGTTATTTTAAAACTACACATATCTTATAGGTTTTCCTGTAATTTATAGGTAAAGATCTATTATCTCCATTTTTTTTTTAAATTTTACGCTAAGTAGTTTCGGAGATAAGACGAGATAATGGTTATTTTTCGTTTAATTTCGTGAATAACTTCAAAACTATTTATTTTAAAATTACAAAAAAAAAATGTAATTATAATCCTCACAGTAAGCCCTGTCATCTGATATGTGACACGATACTGTCCAAAAATCTTTTTATAAATTTTCTAGTTTGACCCCAAAAGTGACCCCCATACATCTGTACTTTAGGGGATTTAATGAATGCCACCGACGCTGCAATTAACGTAGCCACCTATTGGGCCCAAATAATCTAAGAAGATAACCATCGACTCGAAAAAAAGATGACTCAAAATTTAATAATTTACGTAACACGTCCGTATTTGGGTCACAGAAATCCATATGTGTACCAATTTTCAATAGAGTCGGTTCAGTGGATCTGGAGAAAACTGACTGTGACAGACAGACAGACACCCGAGTGATCCTATAAGGGTTCCGTTTTTTGTTCGGAACCCTAAAAATAGTGGAATTGGCTCTCTTGTATCTGTTCAACAAAGGCTTAAGTATTCTTTGCCTGGTTTTCATAGACTACTTATTCTCGATAACACACTTCATATTGTTGCTAATAGAGCCAGGCCCAGCCAAACCTTTTGAAATCAAGACCTTGATATTTTTGCCAAAAAGACTTTCCGTTCCTAATATTATTCTATACAATTACTAGCTTCTGTCAGCGGCTTCGCCTGCGTGATCCCTAGGGAACATACTCCCGGGATAAAAAGCCTGTGTTATTCCAGACTGTAATCTACCTCGTGCCAAATCATGAAGATCTTTTCAGACGTTCTGACGTGAAAGAGTAACAAACATTCATGCATCCATCCTCACAAACTTTGGCATTTAAAATATTGCCTACTAGTGGACGTCACGCGGTTTCACCCGCGTAGTTCCCGTTCCCGTGGGAGCACGGGGATAAAATATAGCCTATGTTACTCTCTGATAATATAGCTATCCATTGCTGAAATAATTTTTCAAATCGGTCCAGTAGTTTCGGAGCCTATTCATTTCAAACAAACAAACAAACAAATCTTTCCTCTTTATAATATTAGTGTAGATGTTATATTGCATATAACTGCCTCCGCAGTCGAGTGGTCTAGGCGTCTGCCTTGTGACCCGGTGGTCGTGGGTTCGATTCCCACGGGAAGAAACATACTTTGTAAAGTTGTTTTCCAGTTTGGCCAGGACATTGCAGGCTTGAATCACCTGATTGTCTGATAAAAAGATGGTTCCGTACTTCGGAAGGCACGTATAAGCCGGTGGTCCCGGCCGCTAAATGGCGGTCGTCAAATAAACCATGTCAGAGGCCCTTGAGGCGGTTAAGAAACTCTGACACTAGGGTGTGTGGGATCGTTAGACCTTACTGCCCACACGACAAGAAGAAGATTTAAAATATTAGTAAGATAAAAAAAAGATTACGAGAAAAAAACAAAATAAAAGAATCTACAATTATTCAAAAATAAGCTCTGTTTACCTTCCTGTTATTTCACAAACCTCAACAGACCAATCTTCGGTTATGCAATTTGAACCCTCAATTTACATTTTCATCCAGAAAAAACGCCCCCATATAAAACAAGTGCGAGTCGGACTCGCGTGCAAAGGGTTCCGAACCAATTTCATTTTTGTAACATGTTATTTTAACACTAGAGACTTCATAGAGGTTTTCCTGTAATTTGTAGGTTAAGAACATTTAATAATCTCATCATATCATCATCTCTGCATTTTTTTCAAGTTTTGGGCTCGGTAGTTTCGGAGATAAGGGGGAATGGTCATTTTTGGACTAATTTCTTAAAAACTTCTAATAGATTTATTTAAAAACTATGAAAAAAATATAATTAAACTCACAATAATTCCTTTCTTTTGATATGTCACACGATACAGTTCAAAAAACTTTTTTTTTTAATTTTCTAGTTTGTCCCCCAAAAGTGACACCAAACTCATTTTTTTTTACGTAATGCTCCCGTGTTTGGGTTACAGAAATCCATATATGTACCAAATTTCAATTCCAAATTTAATATGGAGAAAACTGTCTGTAACAGACGTACAGACAGACACCCGAGTGATCCTATAAGGGTTCCGTTTCTTTCGGATGTTCGGAACCCTAAAAATATAAAAAACGAATTTAATAAACGTTCAAAAAATGATTACTCACAGCAAGTTCGCTGGAATTTACACGAGCAAGCTTCTTTCGCCAATCGGGGTTAATCCTGAACAAATTTACATATTTATTTGGTTCCCCGGGGACAGATGCGATGTCTAATCGATAGGGACCAACTTTCTGGTCTTTGATTGCCATTGGGCTTCGGGGCGTCGCAGCAAATGTATTTAAAATGTTAATTCCGAACTGTGACGATCGGTAAATTAATATTTGTCGTGTTATCTGGTGATCTACAGGGTGATAGTGTTAATTTTATGCGGAGTTTCTAGGTGTTGGATGTCTAATTGGATTGAATTCGAACATTGTTTCTTTTCTGTTTTGTAGTTTCATTTCTTCCTTATTTTATCTTGAATGATTTTTGATTGCTTTGTAGGGTTGCTTTGGGGGGTGGTTGACATAATCGCCACGCTTGGCAGGCGGGTTGGCGATCGCAGTGTATGGTGTTGCGTTTTACAAATGACGCTGCTGCGCATTCTTTGATGAGTCCCTTAGTCGCCTCGTACGACACCAACGGGAAGTGATGGGATGGTATTATTCTTTTACGGCACCATACGGTACCGGCCGACACCATACGGCACCATTTTTTTATTGATGGGAAATCATCAAATTATTCATTCCTTTCGGGGTAGAGTGGGAGGGAATATCTGACTCTTATTGACTAAAACCCATCAGTTTCCCTTCAATTGTTCTTTGGTGTCCAGGGCCGTGGTAACGCTTTCGAAGAACCGCGCAATCTTGGCAGAAACATTTCACCCCTGTACCTCCCCTCCTGTAAACCTGTAAACGGTTTGTAACTCTAAAATATTGCTTATAATAGTTAGACTATAAAAAAACTGGCCTAGTGCGAGTCGGGCTCGCGTGCAACAGGTTCGGAACGAATTTAATTATTTTTAACATGTTACTTTAACACTGTAGACTTCTTATAGGTTTTTCTGTAATGTATTATACTTATCTTCATTTTTTTTTTCAAAATTTTAGACTCAGTAGTTTCTGAGATAAGGGGTGGTGGTCATTTTTCGTCTAATTTCCTAAATAACATCAAAACCTATGCTATAATTATGAAAAAAATATGATTAAAACCTTCACAGTAAGCCCTTTCATTTAATGTCACATGATATTTTCCAAAAAAACATTTTTTTTTAATTCTAGTTTGCCCCGAAAAAAGACCCTCATACTAAAAGTTTAATCATTGAAATGAAATGAAATTATATTTATTTGCTAGAATATAGGTACATAGTAGCGTGGTAAGATAATACGATTCCAATTCCGATTTCCATTTTTTTTTCGATTTACTTACTACATCCATGTTTGGATCATAGAAGTCCATATGTATACCAAATTTCAACAAAATCGGTCCAGTGCATCCGGTAAAAACTGGCTGTGACAGACGGACAGACAGACAGACACCCGAGTGATCCTATAAGGACTCTGTTTTATTTTTCGGAACCCTAAAAACGGTCAAATTAAATAAAAAAAACCTAAAACGTGTACTTACTCTAATCTTCCTGATGAAACCCTTGATTATATTTCTAGTTTCATTACCTTTTTCTGGTTCCCAGCATTAGTACGTAATGATAGAAAATTGCCTTTATTTTCTATTAACAAATCGTATTGTGTTAACATTCGCCCAGGGTAAGAAAAACTAGACTTATCAAAGAAAAACCTTTTGATTTATCGTGCCGAAATCTACGTTTGATAACAGGCAATTTTTCGACCTTACTCGTTTAGTATAGACATTTTATTTCGTATTGTTACAGTTTTTGTGAATCTTGTTCCTTGATCGCATACTGAATGGATTGGAGGCTAGTTATTTCTAGATTTTGGACTGAATAGAGTAAGAATATTGGTTCCATTAATTTGGGGAAATTATTTGTCTTTGTAATCACCATATAATGATGATAAGTTATGTCAAACAGGATAATATAAAAGCCAGGTTTAGGCCAAAGCTCGCATATCTTATTCTTAGTCTTAAATGTTCAGTTGTAGGTCACCCAAAGATAATAAAAATTAATGTTGTTTAGGGATCCGAACATCCGTAAAAACGGAACCCTTATAGGATCACTCGGGTATCTGTCTGTCTGTCTGTCCGTCTGTCTGACATAGTTTTCTCCGGATCTACTAAACCGATTTTGTTGAAATTTGGTATACATATGGACTTCTATGACCCAAACATGGAGGTGTTGCGTAAATAAAGATTTTTTAGTATGGTCACTTTTGTTTATTTTATTTTCTAGTTTGACCCCCGTCAAACTAGAAAAAAAAAGTTTTTCAAACTGTATCGTGTGACATATCAAATATTATTGTATGCTTATTTTGAGGGTTTTAATTGTATTTTTTGGGTTTTTTTTTACCATTGGAAAAAAATGCAGATAATAGTTCTATAACTAAAAATTACAAGAAAACCTATAAGTACTGTAACTGTAGTGTTAAAATTACACGTTAAAAAAATTTAATTGGTTCGGAACCCTTTGCACGCGAGTCCGACTCGCACTTGACCAGTTTTTTTTGAGAATCTAATCCAGTTTTTCTACTAACAATTTTAACTGAATAATTAAGAAAACAAACTTTTTACCATAGAATGTACATCTGCTTCCTAAAATTACACACCATGCCAAGTAAATATCACCCATTAACTTCACAGATTCTTTTTAAGTGTATTATAGTGTACAATGGCGTGCATTTTCATAACACGCTCAGAAGCGCAAGTTAATTTCGTCCGCTTGAGGATTTACGGCGTAATTACCACGTCAAACGGTGCCGTCGCTAAATCTGTACACTGCACTGTACTTTACGCACCAAAGACAATGGACGAAGGTCTGGTCAGAACATAGACGTAGAGAATGAATTGAGTATTTGGTTTTACTGCCACAAGGTTAACTCTGTAGAAAGAGACAAAAATACTGTGCAATCAATACCTCTCTCTTTTCTGTAGATCGATGATTTTTTAAGTTGTTTTCATTGTCAGTGAGTGTTATTCCATATTTCATTTCATTTATGCATCAAGAAATTCACATTTGTGTCGATCAATGGTTTTAACAATACATGTAAGTAAATTAAATTTAATAAACACTAAATTCATTTTCCGGGAAACTCAAACACTACATTCCACATTGGTCCCAATAGTGTCTGACGTCATGACATAGATAATACCATAATGTATTCTGTCTGTGGTGTGACCACGAAGTTTGAATGATGAAGAAGCTTAAAGTAATGTCCGTCCTAAACACAGCTTATCCGTTTTATAGTTCTTAGTTTTATTTTTCATTTTATTTAATATTATTTTTAGTTTCTTCTGTGTCTTTTCGTGCAAAATCATCATAACAGCCGAAAGACGTCCACTGCTGGCCATAGGCCTCCCCCAAAGGGAGGGGATATGCCATAATCGCCACGCTTGGCAGGCGGGATGGCAAAATAATCCGTTTTTATTTCTTCCTTATTCTTTATAAGTCTGTGACGTTACCCAACCACAAATCTAGACTAGAAAAGGACCGAAAATAGTTCGCACAACCGCTTTTTCTCTCACACTTTTGTGCCTAGATTCACTACGTATCAGCATAGGGAAAGCTCAGTCTATTCTTTGTAAATAGGTTAGAACAAAAGGAAGTATACTTTATTGTGAGATGAAAATGTATGTGCCAGAGGGTGCGGAAACTGCGTAACTAACCTCGAATAATATTTAGAGAGCAGTTTTGCTGGTCTATATTAAAGTTAGAATGTTAGTAGTTGAAAATAAAAGGGCTTGTTTGCTGGCTAGGGCTTGTTGCAGTTTAATTTAACTTCATTAACCACAGTAGGCTTGAGAATAATATTATAAGTTTTTTTATCTAGTTCACAATAATTTTATAATTTTTCGAAAGAATTTACTCAGTCGTAGAAACTACCAGACTGTTACTGCCACCGTGGTCGAGTGGTTTAGGCGTTTGCATTGTGACCCGATGGTCGTGGGTTCAATTCCCTCGGGAAGCATACTTTGTAAAGTTGTTTCCAGTTTGGCTAGGACATTGCATGAGGCTTGAATCACCTGATTGTCTGATAAGAAGATGATTCCATGCTTCGGAAGGCACGTAGCCGGTGGTCCCGGCTGCCAAATGGCGGTCGTCAAATAAACCATGTCAGAGGCCCTTGAGGCGGTTTGGAAAGTCTGACACTAGAGTGTGTGGGGTCGTTAGATCTTACTGCCCACACGATAAGAAGAAGATCAGACCAAAGCCAAAATTGCGGAAACAAAATCAGGTGTTGAGTCTATTTTGTCGAGTTATGCGCACATGGGGCCGTTAATATTTTTTTCGCTATTTGGGTTTTGGTCCCATAGTAAAAGTTGTTCAGAATGATGAGTAAAATGACCCCTATTCAGTTTTTATCATTCTGTTAAATACGTTGTGTTGATAATAATATAGTCAGGATTAGGATGACTACCGATTAATCCGTCCGTTCGACTACCAAAAATGTTGTACCATTATCGGAACAAATGACAATTCAATTAACACTACTGAAAACCCACTACACTGTGGCAACGTGTACCGCCCGCAGTGATATGTCTGGCAAGCAAAATTGCTCACTCAAATTAGAAACGAGTTTATAATATTGCTCGACTTCCTTAGCTACTGATGCGGTTTCCGTTCGACATTCGTTGCTAGAATAAGAGTTAAATGAGTGCTTTCTTGTCAGAATAAGAGTATTTTATTTTATTTATGAGTTGCTTTTGCCCGCGACTTCATACATGCATATCCCGATTTTCTCGTACCCGTGGGAATTTCAGGGGATCCTCTCTTCGTGCTCCGCTACACTCCCATATTGCAGCTTTCTACGACCACTAGTTTCTGCTGTACGTTGTCTTTCAGTCACTCATTCACTCACTCACTCAGTCAGTAACGGAAGAATTTTATATAAATATTGACGGTAGATATATTCGGGTTTCTTTGGTATAAGAGTTTAGTCCAACTGATCTCCCAACTTGAGATAACGAGCTAGCTATGAGCTTCACGATGCTTGATAAAAAAGCTTTTACATAATCTGCCAAAATTAAAACCATTTAGGAGTTATCCGTTCTAAATTATTGCATGTTGAAGCGTTTTTTTGTACTACAATGGACAGATACAAATATAATTTACTAACAAGATTACGCAAAAAACAAAAGACGTAATGAAAGCAATGGTATTATAAAACATTTCTTTGAAACCCCCTGTTTACATTTAGTTTTGTCAAAATACGTATGGAAATTTTCTGTACCAATTTTCCTCGTAATAAAGATAATTATGTTTCTTTTTTTATTATTGACATCAATAAAAAAAAGTATCATTTTATTATAAAAATCAATCCATCGCACTCAATTTGCCATTTTTACGTTTGTTCTATTTTACTTACTCCCACTCAAATTAGCTTAAAAAAAGATGAAACCAAGAATTTACTTCATAACATTTAATTACAAAAACAGGATATTTGTGCCACGTCTCTACAGGAAACAAGTCGTTAAAGTTCTTATAAACCAGAGAAACCCATAATTAACCGCAAACGTAGCGAGGGTTGTGTTCTTATTGTGAGGTGAAAAGTTTTACTGTGATAAGTATAAACTTCTAGCGTTGGACTGCTACATGAAAGATCGGTATATGAGAGCTAGAAGTGCTGTGGTTTGTAAGTAACTTTAGCTTCGTAGCTGTAACTTTGTTATTTTTATTTAAGCAACTTTAAGATTATTATCATCCCAAAGAATACGTAAAAGTTAAGCAACGCTTGCCAAGGTTGGTCTTTGGATGGGTGACCATCTTAACATACCGAGTTTCCTCCGTGCCTCGGAAAGCACGCTAAGCTGTTGGTCTCGGCTGTCATTTGTAGATCTTTGGCAGTCGTTACGGATTGACAGAAGCCAGTAAATATGACTCCAGTCTTGCCAAGAAGTACCGGGTAACCCAGGTAATGGGTTGTAGAGGTCTCGGAGGCAACCGCTTCATGTAAAATACTGGTATTACAACTGAATCCGGTTTGACTGGAAGCCAACTCTAATATAGTTGGGAATTTCAATCAAACAAGATTTAATCACTAATACATCTTGTTTGATTGAAATTATTCGTCAAAAGATTAATAGCGTTTGTGACCAGCAGCGTGTAAACCGGGAAAAGACTAGACAGATGATGATCTTTCAGATTACTATTATTATTATTATTTATGGTGTCGCGTTTGACCACCATCTTACCTAATGACGATGGAGCACGCATGACTAGAAGTAACATATTCACTGGCTTGGCTTAACATCTCCAGGTTGTAGCTATGAGAGGGCCAATACTTATAATTTTTCGCATCTCAGTCGCAATTTGTCTAAAAAGCCTCAATATCCGTCCATTTTTACTGAAAAATTTCGAAAAAAATTGTAGAATTGGCCCTCAGGAAACAAACTGCGACAGGGTAATTCTACTCATTATCTGTACGCACTGTGAAAGTATTTCTAAAAGGTTTTGTTCTCCTAAGTTGTGCCACAAAATTCGGTCCTCCACCTTCCGTAACCAGTCTGTTCTTTTTTTTTAAGGATGGGAACTGATCAAATGGCTCCTGCTCTGGGCGCAGCGGAAGGGAGTGTCAGACTCTTACTGACTAAAACCCATCCGTGTTCCTCCTAATACCTTTTGCAATCCAGGGCTGCGGTGACTCTCACGAACAAATTCAGGAACCAAGACTGGTTCCTGCGACGGTTGCGGAATTTGAGGAAGGGCTAGCTTCCTTTTTAAGCTCACCGGTCTGCTCTCCACTCAGCTGCGAGGTGTCCCTTATCACTTTTACCAATACGTGGTCTCCTCTGAAATTCCCCTGTTTCATTTAATTGTTTCTGTCAGCTACATTATTACCCGCTGCGAGCTAACATAATTTTGAGTAATAATTAATTAATTTATATGCGTTAATTAAGAGCAATTAATAAATTAAAATTGCATTATTGTGATTATGTAGTGATAAATATTTAAATTATTGTATATGTACATATCAGATAAATAAGAAATCAGTAAAACACAACATTGTAACAAGCTAAAAAGACTCATTATAAGTTTCCGTATCAAGTAATGTGGCGAAGTTAACCAAATGAATGAAAACTATCAACAAACACGTTTAAAATAAACACTCATGAAAGCTAAATAAATAGCGAAACATCTAACCACACTTACAGAAACGTTAATAAAACAAGTTCATTCCTCCCTTGACAGGCAAAGTCAGGGCAAACATTTAGTTACGTGGATAAAATCATAAACGTACGACAAGTACTAGGGGGCGAGGACAGATTTAAAGCGTCAATTAGTACCCCACAGCTACTAAGAGGGACTAAATTTGTTCGTGTGGGGAAGTAAAAATAGTTTCATGTGTTTGAAGAAATAGTTCAGGGGAATTTGCTGGAAGTGGCTGGCTAGATGCTTAGGGACCATCTCCACAAGCGAGAGAATCACCGAGAGTTGACGAGTTATCCAAAGGGTAACCAACGGAACCCTATTACTAAGCCTCCGCTGTAAGTCCGCCCGTCCGTCCTTCCGTCCGTCCGCCTGTCAGTCAGCGGGCTGTATCTTAAGAACCGTAATAAGTACACATTTGAAATTTTCACAGATAGTGAATTTTTATTACCGCTATAACAGAAAATAGTAAAAAATAAGGTTTATGGTACGGAACCCTTCGTGTGCGAGTCCGAATCGCACTTGGCCGGATTTTTTCAGTCGTCGAATCGCCGCGATAATATCGTCGTTTGGAGACACGTTCATAGACTTGTTATAGAAATACGTGGCACGACGATAATATCGCCGCGATTCTCTCGCTGGTGGAGACGGACCCTTAGCAAACGTGATACGATAAGAATCTAGAATACAAGCAAAGGTGACTATCCATCAGCAATGTATATTGTGCAGAAGTAAAAATCCAAAGTATGAGCGCATGACATTTTCGTAAATGGATTGCATTCGTCGCATGCGTTGCATACTTCCACCGGGGGCCTGAAATCTATCAGAGGTCAGCGAGCCTTGAAGTTCTAAACTAGCTGGCGGTCGGCTTTTCCGCGCCAATGTAAATTTTAAAAAGAGAAAAAAATAACAATCAATTAGTAAACGGTTGAAGAGTAATGTTACCCATTCATCAGAAATCGATTGAATTTAAACGTTTACCTACCTACACATCTTAATTATGGTCAGACCGAACAAAAAAAAAAACACTAAATCCTGGCCACATCCATCTACTGTAATTCTCTGCAACATTTAACACCGCGCAGCTGTCGAGACGTTTCCACTGGTTTTAAAATTTTCTGTTTTACCGACAGAAAAATACGAGCAAACACTACTGTCGTTAAGTTGAGTATCCTGTTCTCGTTTACGACTCAAGTATTTTGCTATGTTTAGTAAAATGCTCAATGTGTTATTTCGCGCGCTACGGGATTCATTTACTGTAAGCGTGATATTGAGTTCAGTTTCAGAGAATTGGTCTGTTTTTTTTTTACTTGTTCTTGTTTTTAGGGTTCCGTACCCGAAGGGACCATATTACTAAACCTCCGCTGTTCGTCTGTCCGTCTGTCTATCAGCGGGCTATATCTCATGGACCGTAATAGGTAGAGTTGTAATTTTCACAGAGTGTGTGTTTCTATTGAACACATTTAAAAGTGTGTCCATGGAGTTTCTTGCACGTTCTTCTCCATAGGATCTACTCTTTGGAACGTGCAACTGCCGCGCTGGAGATAGGGTCGGTGAGTGCGTTTTGCTGCAGAGCAATTTGCTGCTCTTTTCGCTAGCGCGGTAGAATTAGATTCATCCCTTTGACTGACAGACCTTGACTATTCAAAAGTGCCTGTAACTGGTCTATCTGTATTTGATGTAACAAAAATTATACTAAATTAAAAATTAAAGGGGTACGGAATCCTTCGTGTGAGTCGCGCTTGACCGATGTTTTTTAATAGTGCTTGTTTTTTTATATAGTGTGAATAGTGCTTTGAAAAATTAATATTAACATATGATTCACTACTTCAAATGTCACTTCCCGTGACCCAAGAGCTGGCTTTTACTTAGGGCAGAGATTAAGCATTGCCATTCAACGTGGCAATGCCGCCAGTCTCTTGGGCATATTAGCAGCTGACAGCGTTGAGGACGAATTTTTAAATGCTATATTTAAGTTTGTTTTTACTTTAGTGTCTTCAAATGTTGGTGGAATTTTTATTTAAATATCGTAATAGTAGTTGAAACAATTGACTCCTATATACTAAATAATCATCAAAATGAATACTCATCAAAATGTCTGTCTCAGGCCCTGTTTCACTAAAACAAATCTGCGTAGCCCTTTCCCAACTAAATTTGGGTTGGCTTTCAGTTTTAGTAGATGAAGCTGAAAACCAGAATTTTAAATGGAGTGTCTGCGTCTGACCTCCACAAATCAAGGGATTGAACTGGTCTTCATGATATCCCAAGGGGTATCATTCGCCCCTTCAAGAGGCACTTTTAAGCGACTTCCAAAAAAGGAGGAGGTTCTCAATTCGGTGGGTATTTTTTTATGTATTTACACAGATTACTCCGAGGTTTCTGATCCGATTTCTGTGATTCTTTTTTTGTTCGATGCGGTATACTTGCCATTTGGTTCCGTAAAAATTTATTCAGTTTGGTTAAGTAGTATTTATTTTATGAGCATTTTTCTTTATTACAATTTCTGCGTAGACGAAGACGTCATCCAAGTATCACCACTTACAAATGAAAAATAAAAAACTTTTCACAAAAAAATATAACCGACTTCTAAACAAAACAATACAAAGAAATAAAACCAAAAACAGTTTATTTTATACTTTGTAGTGTTTTGTTTGGAAGTCGGTTATATTTTTTTTGGAAAAAGTTTTTTTTACTCTTTATAGGCAAATGTTTGACTACTATCTCACCTGATGGTAAGCGATGATGCGGTCGAAGATGGAGCACGTTTGCCTAGAAGCAACCTATTCACTCAACATTTTTTTTGTTAGCCTGCACTTGCCTCCCTCTGCTGGGCAAAAGTCTCTCCTTTCTCCATCCAAATCTCTCTGTCTTGGGCGATCTCTGGCCAAGTTTGCCCCAAACATGATGAGATCGTCACATCACCTTCGCCGCGGTCGACTTCGACGACGACGTCCCTCTTCGTCTTTCTTCGTCCAGTAAATGACCACCTTGACCAGTCTCTCCGGGTGCATTCGCACTGATACAATAGGTAGAAGAGTTGCAAAATAGTTGAATCATCGAAAATAACACAAAAACGCACTAGGTTGTAAACTCTAATTTCCTGTACTTAAAATTTTACGACCAGAATAATAAGGAGCCTACTTTGTTAGAATTTATGCGCTGTTGTAGTGTTCAAACCCAGTTCCTTAATTAGGTACTTGCTATGAAATAATATTAATGGTTTCGACGCCCCTAGCTTAAGTACGCGTACCTACCTTACTGCTCTTGGTTTTAAGGCTAAGAATAGGAGGTACTCAACTCCTCTTGTTACGGCTTATAACTAAGGTACGTAGGTAATGTTAAAACACTATGGGGTGGTTGACTGGGCAGTGTCGTGTTTTAGTGTACTTAAGATTAAATTATGTTTTTTATTACTTTGCGGTTTTTTATGATGCAGAGTGACAAGCAAGCAAGTAGGCAAGTTATTACCACCGCCTATGGACAACTGCAATACTTACTGTAGTGTATACGTACATACATAAACAATGAATCTTTTTTCTAAATCTCTTTTTTAAAAAAAAACGTTGCTCCACACTAGAAATTTCTCCTGTATCGTAGGTGCGTTCACAAACATACAAAGCTCACATACAAAAACAGCCAGACTCGGAACAACTATCTGTAAGCCGTTCAAATATTTGTTCCGTGCGGGAATCGAACCCGCAACACGCAGCGCAGCAGTCAACCGCTCAACCACTGCGCTAACTGTGTCGTGAATAAATGAATAATTAATATATAACTTGTATTTATAACTAATTATCAATATAGTCTATTAGTATTGGCTGTATGAATGTATTTCTGTCGTCTCCGGTTATGCACGCGCGGGTGCACCGCTCAGTGACGTGGGAGCCAGTCGTATGACAGCTGTCAGGGAGTGAAGACACGTGCATGAACTAGTGAGCCGATACTTGTGTTATTATATATATTTAATAATCTAGTTTACATCAGTACACCACACTTACTTCTGAGGAGATCTCCCAATAATTTTCAGTTTTCTATACCCGAAAGGCTACCAAAAAAAAAATTATTTATTTATTATTTTATTTATTTGTGATGGGTTTGCTCTTGACTCTAGTCTAGGTCTTATTGATTAACCTCCACTGTCGGTCCGTGAAATAGACGTCGTACAGATTGTGTACGTCTTTATAAAAAACATTTTACAAAAAAAAAAAAAAATCGTTAGCGTATTTCTCTATCAAAGCGTATCGCTGACGAATTTACTCATCCCCACAGTTAAATTGTTTTTTTCGCCCAATATACAGCTACGGTATAAACGGACATTTACGTCCGCACGTGTGCACAATGTTTCTCATGACCTCGGGACATAAAGTGTAACAATTAATTGAAGTACAACTTATATGATAAGAACATAAATTGGTTTTCCAGATTAATGATGAAAAACTTGTACATAGGTTTAGACACCTCAGGGATTTGGTCAGTAAAGATAAGTTTAAGAATACGACCTTAGTGTGGTCGTAAAGTATTGTGGTCTAAGCTTTTATGGCCAGACTATTACTAGACGCAATTGTTCTGAAAACGTCTTTGTGCATTGCATAGTAACAGAAGCAATTGTTTTGGTCACTTTGAGGAGAAAAGGACATTTTGCATCAGCCGTTCTGTTATAAATACACTAGCTTTTTCCCGGGACTTCGTACGCGCATATCCCTTTTATCCCATCCCCGTACGAATTTTGGGAAATCGTCTCTTAATGCTTCCCTACACTCCCCAAGGAAACTACATGCCAAATTTCAGCTTTCTACGACCAGTAGTTTCGGCTGTGCGTTGTCTGTCAGTCACTCAATCAGTCAGTAACGGAAGAATTTTATATTAGCTGACCTGCGAAACTTCGCCTGCGTCACGTTTTTTATGAATGCTCCCCTCCTATTGGTCGTAGCGTGATGTTATATAGCCTATAGTCTTCCTCGATAAATGGACTATCCAACACTAAAATATTATTCAATTTAAACCAGTATTTCCTGAGATTAGCGCGTTCAACTAAAGAAACAATAATAAAATCTCTCCAGCTTTATACTGTTAGTATCTGTAGATAAATAATATGAACTTCTGATATACATCTGAAAAGCTTATAACTCAAAATTAATTAACGTCAGCCTGCAGATTGGCATACTGCCCAGCAATGGGCAAAATACGGCTGTGGATGATGATGATGCAATACTTGTTAGGTTACTTGTGGCATTGTGTCATTATTATTGACTATTGAAAACAACCGAGTACAAGTACGGATTTTTGTCGGGCATGTGAGCTCAGAAGATCCTTTCTGTGTACACAAAAGTATTATTTTCACAATTAAATCATGGTGATTACAAATTAACGGGGCCCGTGGATTGCGGGCCGGCCCAAAGCACTAGTCTGGTGCAGTGAAAACCACAAAATCAAAATCGAAAGATGTTTATTCAAACTAGGCTGGGTATCATCACTTTTTGTACGTCAAAATGTATATGAAAATAGTCCTCCAAATCGCCCAGCCCGTCACATACACACCCGCAGCCTCGGACGCAATTGTACAAGGGAAAATCCGGAACCCTAAAAATGGGCAGTACTGTTAGTATGTTAATAAATCTCTGCTGCCAATTTCTGTTGCTAAACTATCAAAACAAAACCATTTGATACCGCTAACTTCCTAAAAGCTTTTCAACAGAATCACACCGCAAGGCGTTTCTGAGCCATCATAACACAAGCTAGCTATTTGCATCCTCGAATCAAGTTGGATGTTATTGCCCATTGCTCATACTTCCCTAGGGGAAAAGGGAGAAAAAGCCAACCACCTGGTCGTAAAACGGAGTAGCACACCAGTTTACGAGCAATTTATTTAGTGATGTTTAGCAAAATGCTCTCTTTGTAAGCAATTGTGCTCGTTGTACACGGTTCTGTTTATAGTTGGCTTGGATGTGAGGTTTCATGGAATTAGAAATGCAGGGAAAATGGTTAGTGTTTAAGATTTCTGATGAACATATCTAAAAAAAATATAGAAAATACATTTATGTAGCACACACTGAAAGGTACACATCATGTTTACAGGAAAAACGAAAGAAAATGGAAAAATAAAACATTCCAAACACTTAATGAGTCGAAACTAAAACTTAATAATACATAGATTACTTGTCGGTTTTCTATCGGTTGCATTTTGGGGAGTGTGCGACGGAATTGCATGATTTAATTCCGCCAAGGCCGTTCCATCATCGGACCACAAGACGAACGGCGATGTGCCACCGGTACATGGTGGACATCCCACCGACACGCAGTAAACGTTTTGGGAACACATTCATAGTGCGTGCAGCTAAGGAGTGGAATTCCCTGCCGGAGTCTGTGTTTCCTGATAGCTATAACCTGGGAGTCTTTAAGTCAAGAGTGAATAGGTTGCTTCTAGGCAAACGTGCTCCATCTTCGACCGCATCATCGCTTACCATCAGGGAGATTGTGGTCAAACGTATGCCTGTCTATAGTAAAGAAAAAAAAGATTACGAAGCTGTTATTCATGAATATAACTTGGTTATAAAAGAAATTTTTCTTCTTTAACATACGTCTGATTGTTAATTGAAACTACAATCATTTAGAACCCAATTGAAAGTGTGTATTATTTTATGTTACGAACACTACTTCAACTCTCTCCAAAAGGTGACATAGTGGTACAACGTGAATCACAACGATTATTACTATTTACATAGCTATTCAAATAAGTACATACAACACATAAAATAATAGGGCTTAAGTACTAACCTTTACCTAGATAATAGTGAATCATATAATTCTGCTCAGCAGAGGAAGGAAGCCAAAATGTTGTGTATGTCTTCCTTTATTTCCTATAATTATCTCCTCACTCCTATACATAAGCTTTGCATCTATACGAGTGAGCGCAAAAGATCAAAACTTCAGAGTGTCAGACTCCTACTGACTAAAACCCATCCGTGTTCCTCCTAGTGCCCTTTGCGTTCCAGGGCCGCGTTAGGAACAGAAGAGGTGAAACAGCCAGTGCCTTGCATAATACTCTTCCAAATTCGTACATCTAAAAGAAATCAAGCAATGCTAGATATTGACTGTTCGTATATGTCTTATCTTAGACATCTTATCTAGCGAGAACATTTTGCTTTCCGGATTACTCGCGAACGAAGTCGCGGGCAACAGCTAGTTTCCTATAATTATCTCCTCACTCCTAGACATAAGCTTTGCATCCATGCGAGTGAGCGAAAAAGATAATACAAACTTCGAAGCAACACTACACAGTGCTCCAATCCGATTGGTCGAAATCCTCTACAAACCCGTCTGAACAGCAAGCCTGCACCCACACTCATATGAAAGATAATGCCACATTCTCACATTAAAGGAACAGTCACTGTAATAATGGGTTCTTCACCTTCTGGTTTATTTTACTTCGTTCACTACACAATCGACCAACAAGACATATTTTTACTGCTTCACCGTAACTGTAATGTCATAATGTCAATAAGTATTTAAAATACGTATCAATAATTATAATGTGAACCTGACAGATATATAAAAAAAAAAACTATAATCTAAATTTCATAAAAAGGCCCGTTCATGAAAAAGGTTTCAGTTTGATACCAACTAGGTCTTAATGAAATATTTTTTTTTTTGGGACAAGCTCTGTACTAATTCCCAGCCACTGCAACTCCTGAAAACCAGAATCAACAGTAGCGACCACCAGAAAAACGCCGAGTCAATGAAGCCTGACGAGACCCGGAGAAACTATAATATAAAGATATTGCTATTATATAGTTTTTCAAAGCAGTATTCTGCTCTGTATGTAGCTTGAAAAGTTATCTAGTCCCCACTTGATAAAGGAAATAATTCGAAAACTGACGAAACCATAAATGCCTCGGCTGTACATTCAAGCACATATGTGTATTTCGATCCAAAGGGGTTCCTCCTAAGACCAAAACAAACAAACAAACACACACACAAACAAATTCGCAAACAAAAACAAAAATAATCTGACACAAGACAGGCTGAAACATTTTGGTGCTCAACCGACGCTGGCAAGTTAAGTAGGTCACAACAACTTGGGCGCTACAGATAACGTAGATTAATGAGCGCAGGATATGAAGTCTCCCGTTGAAAACTACATTTTCGTTGAGATAGTTCGTGGAGGTGTTTTCTTGAGTGCTTTATCACTTTACTTAAATATCATTAAAGTATGTTCGTAAATTTTCATTACACTTCCATTTCTAGCAACAGTTGTTTTATAGTTATTTTTTGCCATCTAAGGCAGTTCTCTCTAAAAAGTTGATACCCTTAAATAACCTTTAGGTTTTGACTTAAATTAAAAATTATTTGTCATTAGCATCAAGCTCGTCCATAACAAACAAAACCTAGAGCCGAAAAGAACTTTTGGAAATAAAATATATACACGAAAACAGAACCTATCATGGAATCTCTCGAAGAGTCTACATCAACTCATTTAAAGTACATCCATAAACCGTCAGTTTTATTACATAGTGTAACAGCTACAAAAGTACTTCAAGCTTTACGAACTATGCAAAAAGGTCCAGCAGAAGATTACAGGGTTATAGCTCACCAAACTTAGTTAGAGAAGCCAACCAAACGTAAACCTAGAAACCCCGTAAAGGCATTGAATTTGTGAGGCCCACTAAATGATGACCACTCAGTTTATTTTTTTAAGGCGACGACGTACGCCAGCAACCTTGAGGGAACAAACGCGCACTCGCTTAACACCCGCGCGACCCGAAATTCAGTAGTTTTCTGTAGTTACCTTAATATTCTAAGACTTTAAAAAATAACCGTATATCAAAATGTATATAATTAAATTGTCTTTGAGATAATGTAAATTTCATTAAAATACGCCTAGCAGTTTTAGTCTAATTGTCGTTTTTATGTCCGCGTTAGACATAACTTTACAAATTAATTTCACTATGTTCAACGAATAAAACTCAAAATTTTCATATATCAAATTATTAAGAAAATAGTCTCATGTAACACGTATTTTTCTTCAAAAAATTACAACTAGCCGTTTAGACGTGATTCTCATTTTGAAATCAGCTACTCTCAGGTATCTCCGCCTTAATATCGCAAGGTAAAAACATAACTGAAGTGAGCTGTCATTCACCAGTGACGATGCACGATGCACGGATTGTCAGCTCACTTCATGCTCATTCACCTAAGTTTTTAAGGTACTACCTCCTTAACAATCCTGATTATTGGCACTATACAGGTTAATTGGTATTTGATTGCGTGCCTTCAAATGGAATAGTCTAGAGCTAATCTGCAACGATTTTGACTTCGGCAGCTTAGGGGTCAAATTAGGCTGTTTTCGAGTAAACAAACTCTTATTTATCGAAGAGAAGTTTCAAGAAATTTTCGTTGCTTTACGAAATTTAATTTAAAGTATTGAGTATTTTTTGTCAATTATTAATCGACAGATTTATTAGTTAATGATTTTCAGCTCAAAAGTATCAGTTTACTATCCAGACTGTAGGCGATTTCTCACAATAAGCAATTTTCGAGCGTGAGATAGAAAAGTTAACTTGTACTTTATAGTTTAGACAGTTATAAAAGCCAATACGATTTCGCTATTACTTCGGAAAGCACTAACATTCCTCGTAGTGTGACATTAATTCTAATAAAAGTTTCTACAGTTCTGAACTCTAATTGGAAAGTGTGAAGGATGGGCTTACCAGTTGTCAGTGTTAGTAGTTTTAGGCTACAGACACGAAATCAGTTGGCGCGGGGCGGCGGCGACGATGCGTTCCAATGCATAGATTTATATGGCCACGAAGGCAGCGGCGCGGAGCGCGGCACGGAGGTGGCGTACGAGCGACTAGCGGGCGTCTAGCGATGCCCGTGCGTCTGCATTGACGAAGTGTTGCTTTTTAACGACCAACGTTTTAAAATGCGTTTCAAAATTTATATTAACAACTTAACTTGTCGTCACTTTTTAGACATTTCGTTCGCGTACAAAACTAAAAAATTCCCATAACACAACACTACGCCGCTCTAGCGTGCGATCTGCCCGCTGGGTTCCTGACCAGGTCTGCGCCGCTGCCCACGCCGCCGCCGCGCCGCTTCCTCCGCTCCGCGCCCGCTGACTTGCGTGTCCGCGGCCTCAGTGTTAGTAGTTTTAGACGCGTTAACGCGACGCTATTAAATTGAATTCAGGCTGCGACACAAATTGCGCAGCGAGTGTCTGACACTTGTGTGTCGGCGCTGGAAGTAGGTATTAAAAATACATGCGTTTGTTTTTACTTCAAGTTGTCTTATGTTGTGTGTACTAAAGCCATTTGAATGTGAAAAAGCAAAACAGACATTAAAGACTCTTAACTTTAGCCTAATTACAAAGAAGAAAAAAAACACGTTTTCCCCCTTCAATTTTTAATTTAATTTATTTTTTGTTATTTCGGCTATTAAAACACACACTCTGTGAAAATTTCAACTATCTACCTATTACAGTTATTTAGATACAGCCCGCTGACAGACAGATGGGCGGAAGGACGGGCGGACGTACGGACGGATGGACGGACGCACGGACGGACGGACGGACGAACAGCGGAGGCTTAGTAATAGGATTCCATTAGTTACCCTTTAGACACAGAACCCTAACAACGTAATCTGTCGTAAGGGGAGCGCCAATACTGAACACTATCGTTCGTAACTTGTGCGGGGCACAAACTTACACATGGGACACTTGGATTTCTTTAAGCAGGATAGGGAATCTTTTTTACTAAAAAATAATACTGCGGCACATTTTTTTTTTTTTGTTAATTTGTAATCATTTTGAAAAGGTCTACAACAAAGATTTGTATTCTTGAAATGCAATTAATTTGGTATGAAATAGCACATTTATTGGAAAATCGACTCCTTTCAAGGACTGTAAGCCCCAATTGGGGCCTAATGGTATTGTCTTGCGTGCTCGGTGCCTCTCGGGTTAAGGTCACCTACTTACGTCGAAAACGTATTAGTCGTGTTCCATATCACCTGTCAACGGCGGTAGTTATGTACCACCGCCGTTTGGAAGTAGTTTTCCGTCTATATTCCTCTGTACTTCACAATTACAGTCATATAAATAAGAACAGTTGTCATCAAAATTAACAACACCCACACTTATGTAAATCGAATCCTTGTCATCCATCGAGACAATCCTATCCAACGACCAACTAATCTAAGTTAGAATCACTTCAGTATTCTAATGTCACCGTGAGTCCGTGACCGCACCGATTATAATGATTAAATCCGGAATTAGAGACCCTACGTCTTCTGGACCTCTATAACGCGTGATTGGGGTACTTTTGGACCCCAACTTCGTATAATGTGTCGGGTGCGAAGTAATTTGTATGGCAATGAGATTAACATTGAGTAGGATTAGGCGATTTTAATTTTCATTTGGATATATTATGATTTTAGGCGAGGCTTCGTATGATGAAAGGGTTGGGCAAACCCTTGCAGTGATTTATAGGGAAATTGGGGTAATCATTTTGGGGATTACGCGCTACAAAGTGTCTTGGTAGATTAATATGAAACTATTTATCAGATTGGAATGAACAATAGGCATCTCGAAAACTATTGAATCGGGCTGATAGTTCATCTCACTTACTCTTGCTTAAATAATTATTAAGTTAATAATTTTGACATGTTATAACATAATAATAATTTTGACATAACAACTTATCACTATTTTGACATTATAATTGAATACTATTTTGTGCTTTATAAGTGATTACTATTTTGGCATTACAACTTATTATTATTTTGACATTATAACATTATACTATTTTGACTTCATAATATAATACTATTTTGGCATTATAATATAATGCTTTTGACATAATATCATAATTTATAAAGTTTATAAATAATTATAATATTTGTAAGTGTATATTCTAGGTAATTATCCGATTTTTTCTAATTGTTATTTCTTTCAATGTTATGGAAATATTTGTACGCCGCTAATTACGGCTAAACATGAGTGGACTTAAACTGTGTAATATCTTGCATGCTCATGTATGTATACAATACAAACAACAAACACAAATAAACAAATCTTATCTTATCTTGCTAAAAAGTAAAGTATCAAATTGTTTGCACGTTTACATGTCTGTGAACTACAATCCCTGTGTTCTCGAGATCAGTAGATCCGATTACAAAAAATATTTCACTAATAGAAAGCTGTCCAATTACTGAGTTGCCCCGTATTAATATAGAAAAATGCTCAGTCCCCGAGAAATAGCCCCCGGGCGTTAAGCCACGTAAAAAGCAAGTCTGGAATATTACTAAAAAGTCCTCATAATGACATTACCACACTAATCGATCGGACGTCTGCCATCGATCGATGGTATAATGGATTAGACGACGTCGATACATACTTTTTACTTCTTTCTTCGATGAGCCAACGCTATCACACCAATCGATCAACATCGATCGATGGTATAATGGATTAGTCGACGTCGATACATACTTTTTACTTCTTTCTTCGATTAGCCAACGCTATCACACCAATCGATCAACATCGATCGATGGTATAATGGATTAGACGACGTCGGTACATACTTTTTACTTCTTTCTTCGATTAGGCAACGCTATCACACCAATCGATCAACATCGATCGATAGTATAATGGATTAGTCGACTTCGATACATACTTTTTACTTCTTTCTTCGGTTAGCCAACGCTATCACACCAATCGATCAACATCGATCGATGGCATCGACCAGCGGTCGATCAATTGTTAATCGCCCAGTATCCGTCGATTAGCCAAAGCTACCACACCAGTCGATCAAAGTCGATCGATGTCGATCCATGGCATCGATCGATTGATGTAGTAACACCCTAATATTGGCTAGTTTTGTATTGCCTACCTTTAATTCAACCTGTAACTTTACCTAATTGAAATTCCAGTCACACCTAGGCTTTTAGATTGACTACTATACAGAAAATCGTACATTCACATACACGGTCAGCAAAACGTGTTGCGAATAAACTTTTTTGTTCAGCTGTGTTTCATTTAAAATGTCACCCATATTTAAGTAAATTGTGACGTGTCAAATTTTAAGTAGCCTTTTTTAGTACCTAACTATAAAATTGTATAACGTGTGATTATAAAAATAAACGCACGCAAAAGCTTTGCTATTTTCGAAAATAATTCCTGAAATAAAATTGTATACCTAATAGGGACAATACACATTCAAGTAATTTGATCGCAAATTATTCTCAAAACTGACCATGCTTCTGCGTGCGTTTATTTGTCTGTGGGAAAATTTTATAAAAAAATGAGTCGGCCAATGGCATGGAGAAATACAAAATCTCGTATTTCTATTTGATCAAAAAGTTCAAATCAGCTTGTTTGGTCAAATTACTTGAACCCGCATTAGGTTTCCAATTTTATGGCCTGCGTATCGTTACAACTATCAAACTGACACAGAGAAAACCTTGTCGTTTAATGATTTCTAAGTGACATTCAACGCTAAAGCGATAAACAAACAATTTACCCCATTGATGTATAAAAAAAACCCAAGATGCACAGTCTCGAACAAATGCAACACTCGAAACTGTCGTCAAAAACTGACATGTATCAAATGTCATGTGTGATTTGTATGTAGTTATACTATAAACATTTTTTTTTGCAAATTCGACCTTACTGGGATCGCTTAAAGTTGTTTTTACAAAGCAGTTCAGTATGGCGAGTGATGCGCAATTTGTTTTAGCAAATTCAACCTTACACGGATCGCTTAAAGTTGTTTTTACAAAGCAGTGCAGTATGGCGAGCGATGCGAGACTGTTTGAAACTTGCGCACAATTATACATATTGCGCTTGTTTTTTGCGGACGTTTTTGAGATGCTGAGTGTGTTTCTTGGGTTTTTTATATATCAATGATTTCCCCGTATATTTTTAGGCGCGCATTCAGTTTCATCCAATCTCTGAATCATCATCTCAATTTAATGAGGGCTATCGCGTTTGAATTCACCGCTAGACGCGCTAGTGTACCGTGAGGTCGTTGTAATTTCAAATTTCACTGTTGGTTGGCTTTTGACTCTAGTTTATTCACTTATTTGTTTCGATTTCTGTAAATACCAGTCCTAATCCAGTCTCAACTTTTGCGCCACCATCGAGTACAAAGCCCAAAAACGCGGCCAAAAAAAGCTGGGCATCCTAAATAGGGTGAAGCGATACTTCAGGCCTGGACAGCTTAACCTGGACAGCATATTAACCCTATACAAAGCACAAGTCCGATCCTGCATAGAGTATTATAGCCATCTTTGAGATGTATCGGCTTGCGGCGCTTGACTCGGTGGAACGCAGAGCTAAGAGGCTCAACGGTGACGTAAAACTGGTGGATGCCAAGCTACATAGCTTGGCTCATCGCCGTAAGGTTGCCTGCTTGTCGGTCTTCTACAGATTGTATTTCGGTGAGTGTGCCCAAGAACTCCACGACCTCATCCCACCAGCCCCCATCTACCATCGGACATCCAGACGCACTGCATCTTACCATCCCTACCTTGTTACTATTCCACCAATTCGCACTAAGCGTTTCCAAACGTCTTTTATAATGCGCACAGCAAAGGAGTGGAACTCTCTGCCTGCGTCTGTGTTTCAAAGCGCTTACATTACAACCCTAATCTCTTCAAAGTTAGAGTGAACAGGCTCCTTCTGGGTAAGCTCGCTCCATCGTAGACTTTGTCTCTGTCATCTCTAATCTAGACTAGAGTCACGAGCAAACCCATCACAAATAAAAAAAAAATACTCAAACAGCCTGACTATAGCAGATAAGTTACGTTTCTACTGACCACAGCATTGAATTTTCTTTTTTAGTTTGAAATATGTACTTGTATTATCTTCTTCTTTTTTCCATTGTCCACGTAACACTGCGACACTATTTGTACTTTTTTAAATCGCACGTTTACGGCATCACACATATTTTTCTTCTAACTTTATTCACATGCGCGTAATAACAGCTTTAATGCCATGATTAAGGACGATACTCGACAGTGGCGCCAACTAGTGAGTACAAAAACGGTAGACCTCATTCACTCTTCACACATAAGAGCTATTCTCAAACTTTTCACATGACTTCTTGCCAACACAAGAAAAGAGATTCCCTTGAAAAAGATTAAGGCCACTCCAAAACAAATCTTACCATTTTAATATCTCAGAAATATATAAACAAAACAGCAGCATTTATCTAAGACCGAAACTGAAATAGAGAGCGGTGGGTTGAAATCGGCTTATTACTGTAAGCCTCCGTACGCTTTCTAGGGAGTAAGGATTTAGGGCTTATAATTTAGGGCAACGCTATTTTGCTTGGGCCTTGAGTAAAATCGATAGACATAGAAATGCTCGTGTATTCTAAGTACATGGTATGTTTAACATTTAAATATACACGACAGCAAATTAAGCTATTATAAAACTTATAAATCATTAATAAATAAAAAGTTTATTTCAGACCGGAGTCCACAAGCAATCAGAAATTAAAACATATACAGAATCAGTTATTATTTTGCAAGCAGTTCACCGCTCCTTTTGCACGTCAAAAGATTAATTACAAAAATATGTTTTTCCTTTTTAAAAAGGTATTCCTATTATTTCACTAGATAAATTGACATTTGAAATATCTATAAAGATCAGTTTCATAAGCATTGACTATTTGAAGAGAGTCATGGCAAACTAAGATTCTGTCAGTAAGTATTCGACTTGTGTGGGATTGTCGTGATATCAAAATATCAATTGGTAATTCCCAATTGGACTTCTCGAGGGCCAATTCCACGATTTGCTTTCTAGTATCAGAAAAAAATCATGAACATTACTACTGATAACATGTCATTACGTCTAGAGACTTATGTCAGAATTTGAGTAGGTACTCTACCTATTACTTACAATAAAACACGAATATTAATTGATACACGCAACATTGACTACAGCGGGTCTAAAAAGGCCAGTAAGCAAATCACGTTACCCGTCACTGTCAAATTTATAACCGACTTCCAAAAAAGGAGGAGTTTCTTAATTCGGTGGTTTTTTTTTATGTATGTACACCGATCACTCACGGTTTGTGATCCGATTTCTGTGATTCTTTTTTAGTTCGATACAGTAGTCTTACCATTTGGTCCCATACAAATTTAATTCAGTTAGGTTTAGTAGTTTTTATTTTACGAGGATTTTTGCTTATTTCACTTTCTGCGTTGACGAAGACGTCGTCCAAGTATCACCACTTAAAAGTGAAAAATAAAAAACTTTTTACAAAAAAATAAAACCGACTTCCAAACAAAACACTACAAACAATAAAATAAGCTTAGTTAGTCGGTGTTAAAAACAAAGAAACAAAACCAAAAACACCGACTTCCGAAATTAAGGTTATTTTATTCTAATTCCTAATTCGTTAGCGATAAAGATGAAAATGAAATGTGACAGACTATTGCGTGATTAATATTATGATTCTGCTAAAGTGGTTTTTATAGCCCCCCAGACAGTGGCGTGCCTAGGGTTTCAAAATAAGGCAAGCCCAATAAAATTTTAACCGATTTCAAAAAAAGAAAGTTCAGTTTTCGACTGAGTATATAGGTACCTACGTATGTATCATCGCAATTTTCTCATAAACTACTGGTTAGGTACAATAAATTAAAAGTGAATTCATCCATCTTCTTCTTTCCTCTTCTTCAATTTCACTCTTGCTTGTCGTGCGGTGAATGAGTTAACCAAAGCACACTGAAGGCATGCTAGTGCTAGATTGAATATAATAAACATATCAGCAATTGCATACCTCCGGTGGCTTTGAAAAAAGCCGTTTGGTTTGCTTCATTGCTTGAGGGAACAAAGTTATGGTAAGTAGGTGCTTGCTTCGTAACAGGACTAACAGGTTACAGACAAAAAAAAAAACAAAGTTACAAAACGAAAGTTAAAAAATAGCTAGATAGAATGTAATAAGGAATTTAAATAAATTATTTATATTCTAATTGGAATCGTCTATCTTTCTTAAGAAATGATTTAATTACATCAGAGTAAAATGTTGGTGATCGTTTTAATTCTACCAACAACTGTTTTTCAATAGCTATCATTGATAATTCGGAAAGACGCTCTTGACCTTGTGTATTTCTCAGATAGGTATGGATACGTTTAAGAGACGAAAAAGCACGTTCCGCGGAAGAACTTGTAGCTGGAATAGTTACAACAAGATACGCTAATTTTAACAGCTCGGGAAAGGCATCTTCAAGGTTATTCTCATTAATGAAATCAATTAATTCGAAAACATTACGGTCTTTCAGATCAGGACTAGAATACAAGCAAATCAATTGGCTTTTTAATGTTTGTTTGTCGAAATAGTTTGCATAAATGTCAAATAATGATAACTGGCGTGATATAGATGTCTCAATTCGTTGTTTACCAAAATTACCGAAAGAAACCATTGCACACAGGTGTTTATGGGAATTTGCGTGCCTTTTAATGGCGCCAGATATGTTATTTAAATCATTATAACCAGATGTATTCCAAACGGAATCTTCATTCGAAAAAAATATGCAGCACCAACAATACAGCTTATTCGTGTGCGAACAGCCAACAATCCAACTAGTTTTATACACTGATCTATTAAATTTTCGTTTATGCGATTTACTAGTCTGAGAAATACACAGATTAGGCGTCGGTTTTAATGAAGAAATTAACTGTTTTTTCTGAGCAAAGCTTAAAGATTTTACCTTATCTTCGCCAATCAAAACTTGAACACATTTTGAATCCTCACAAGGTACAATTACCTCCATTGTTGTAGGTAAGTCACTAAAACAATTGTATCACTAAGAAAATCTAAGAAAACACACAAATAACTTTAACAACATAACTTTTCCACTCAAGCGAATGAAACTGAAGTTAGTTGCACTCGGGTGTCGGAAACTACTTACCAGAGTTGCAGTGTTGTCATTTAGGCAAAAAAAGTCCCCAGGTATATGAAAAATCCAGCTAGATGTCGCAATTTTTTTATTTTTAAGATATTGCTTGAATATTTAATTTCGTTATTTTAAAAAGTCGCTAGTTTTTATTGTTGTTAAATCTTAAAAAAAGTCTCCAAACTCGTTAAAAATCTCCAAGATCTCACAACGTCGCTAAAACGGCAACACTGCAGAGTTGGCAAGGTGACAAGGTCACGCATACGCGGGCAACTTCATTCGCATGCAGGGCTTAATTCTTTCATACTGATCGATTTGTAGACGCAAAAGTTTCTGACTCGTTATATGGCACATCGCTATAAGTGCGAAAGTGACAGAGCTAGTATTTGAAAGCCCGGTAAAAGCCGGTACGTGTAAGCGAGATAGCTATATGTAGATTCTGCAAATGCGAAACTCTGCGCGCGAACAATCGCGATGTGTAGTGTGGCATAGGTAGATACTTTGTGTTATTTTGATAAGAATTAAGCGCGAACTTTTAAATAGTTTGGGTTTGATATTGATTCTCTATCGAGCATTTTAGTAAGGCATGCCGGGCTTTTGGGCTTGTATGAAGGCTCCGCCACTGCCCCCAGAAACCTTTTTACATTACATATTTCATTTGTTCAGCAACATATTCTCCTCAATAGAACTTTCCAACAACCAAGTAATCAAGTTCATGCAAACAGCAATTAAAGGCCCAACAAACAACCAACATTTACTTTGAAAGTAACAAAGAACCTTTAATACATCAAGTGTTTAAAACATCTTGATTAAAGCCGGAATCGTAGTGAATTACACAATTCGTGTGAGGGATCTTCGAAGATATGTTTAGGGATGTGCGAAGATGTTGGGGGTAAAAAGTTCGGCTGGCTGATTTAATTTCGGCATTCTTCGATATGCATGCAATACGTCTGAAATGCATAACTGAGAATTTTAGTCACTAAATAGATTGTATATTTCTCAAGTTTAAAGACCGGCTGGAGTTTTCTTTACACAGTCCTCGTTTTACTTCTATCTTAGCTGATGGAAAACGCTGATATGGTTGACGATGGAGCACGCATGCCTAGAAGTTACTTTTTAACGCGTGACAAAAAAATCACAGATTATTATCTATCAGGAAACACGTAAATAACCTTCAGGTTTCAAATATCAGGGATGGTCATTATAATGTCTTAAAACCATCACGTGTGTAGAGAACTCCATCTCTATCTTACTATGAAATCATTGTGAGATGAAGACGGTTATCTACACAGGACAGAAAGCACTATCCCTTTCTCGCAACGGAATATCGCAGCGTAACGGGAATTCCACTTCTTATCATATAACTATTATTTGAGTCATCAGCTGGCCAAACCCCCACCTTCTTTCTCTTCATCACATAGCTCAGCACTTCCAGCTTGAACTTCGTAGCTCTGCAGCGAGTAACGTACAGCCATAAATACCTATTGTGACGTCTTATGTGCTATCTTGATTTAGGAATAAAAGAAGCACTTAAAGCTCTGCGTACGTGTTACGATCCTGAATTGGATTCTTCCTGCTACATACAAAGAATGTGAAGTATTTAATCTTATTCAAGGAGGAATATAAAAGGATTTCGGAGTGCGATACTAAATCACGGCGCACGCTAATGTATCAGTTTGATTTTAGTCGATCGGTTTCGAGACATAGGAAAAGTATTTTAAGTATTCTTTAAGAAAGTACATATTTTATCCATCCAAGATTAGATGGACAAACTTTTAGAAATCGTTCAGACCACCAAAATAAGAACAATGGTAAAAAATAATAAGAAAAATGCGAGTGCACTATGCTAGTAATGGATGTGTTTATTCCAGTGTGCCGCCAATTTATTATTTTAGGTGAAAATACAAACATTTTAATCAGTGTTTTTGCTGGGATATCTTTGGTTGGACGTACTAAACGCTGTGTTAAAATTTTACCATTTATTTTAATGGGACCTAATATCCCGAAAGTGCAAAAGACGCTTTGCGCTCAAAACATAATTTTTATACTGGTGCTTGACCAAAACAGGCACCAGAAGTAGAAAACCAAAAATCTTTTTTATGATGCCACGAGACTCACATTCACAGCCGCATAGAAACGATCATGCAACAAACAATGCAGTTTTCATACAGACCAATATCAGAATAGATGCACCCACCATCTGAATTCCAACAACCGGGCAACGATCGACAGCTGATCCAATCAACACCTATCGTTCGTTCCCAGCCTCGTATCTCGGCCTGGGCCAATTCAATTATTGCCCAGTATTGCCCCGCACTATCGCTCGCCCACAAACGCCCACACTTCATTCTAAACAAACTAGTTAAACTGGAGCATTTATTTCATTAGTGAATTGCGTTCACCAAAACTTTTAGGGATAAACAGTCTTTTGTAAGTGGTAAAGATTTGACCAAGATAACGCGGTGTTTAGGGGTCATTGATGAATGGAGACGATTACATTGATTGGTTACTGCAACCCAAGTTTCTTCACGATTGATACAGAGAAACCATAATTATTATACAAAGGCTTTTTTTTTAAATCAAGATGCAATTTTGCCAATGTATCTACTATGGCATGGGCCTGCGTCTTCGTTTTTATAAGTACCTTTTTTTTGTTTTTAGTGAGTAGGACTCGACGACTTGTTGAGATAATTTTTTTAATACTAGTGGTTGCCCAGTGTTTAAAATTGGAACATATATTTTTTTATTAATTAAATGTATTTTTTAAGAATCATTATAAAATAAATTCTTCAGCTTTCTGCACTCCTTCTCCATAAACAACCCCAAACTCCACACCAAACCAAACTCCAAACCCAAACTTCTTTAACTATGCCAAAATTTCATACTACTCCGTTCGCGTAATTTTTGTAAAAAGGGTTATAAAATGTATGCTTCACGTGTTAAGAAGTAGATTCAACATTTCTCACATGAAGATTAGCTTTCATTTACCACAAATAAACCAAACATTTCTTGCACAACCGTTGTCATAATAATCTGGAAGGTAACGATATATTAAACCAACCAAAGGAAGAGTAGTTACATGTCCATATTCAAAGCTAAGATACTGCTCTGTGAACTACAAGAGTATTATTACAGCTTAACTTCATGTATCTATTATCCTTAGCGACATATTCCCGTAGCTCCTTGAGACTTATGTTATTGCCGTCGACTTGCTTAGCCGGAGCTCCATTTACTTAATTTCCTGCAGTCACTCTTTCTGTATCAATTGTACTTTCCGTTTCTACTTATGGTACATCTCTTTTGTCATTTACTTGTAGTTCTACATCAAACAAAGAATTTTTTATTATTCTTTAGTTTTGTGGTCAGATCTTATTCAACAAAATCATTGTTTCTTCAACAACAGTTGTGCTGTGAGTTTTTTACAAAACTTATTATTTCTATAAACATTGTTTTCAAGCTTCTAGAAAAAACAATGAAAAAAGTTGTTCAATGTAGAAATATTTGTACGAACATTTTATTCAATTGCTGAGAACTCAGCAACATTTGTATTTAAAAAAAATGTTCCCAACTTAGCATTCCTACTTACGAACGTCTTTAATTTCAACTGTTTCATATTAAACTCACAAATCCAGAGCATATCTCCAAACAAGGCACTGCTCATAATTAAGTAAATTCAATGTGACTCTCAAGGACGCTTTAAATGATGCGTGCAAAGATTTGTTTCCGAAATATCTTAGCGTGGCCTCCATGTATTTACATACATTTTTGCGTCGACCCAGCATAATCCGCATGCTTGGTTTAGATAGATGAAAATCCGTAGTTGGCCCGGAATATTGTATATAAGTGTTTTTGAGAAACGTGCGGAATTTATGGACCGTATACGTTAGGGAATTATTTAGTGCGTCCCGGTATTCCTCGTTTGTGATACGGAATTTTCGGAAATCGCCGATTTGAATTTGATGGAGAGGCGTGAATTTAAACACTACAGGTTTTGAATGCGAACGTTCGATGACTTCTGGAAAACGTTAGCGCGATTAAACGATACTTAAGGTTCTTCACAGAGTACAAATAAATCAATTGATAGATTTTCTCTGAGTCAAATCAGTAAATGCTTTTAGTGGTAACACATTACATCATTTTTTTTCCCGTTTGTGAAAACACTGAGTATATACATTGTCTGAACTAGGAGTTTCCTCATTTTTCATTTTCTTAAGACAGAAGTCAGTGACAAGACTAGTGTACCTGCTTGTATTTGTTTTCCATCGCAACCAATCCAATATAGAATATTGCACTGCTCCTAGCAAGCAAAAATAAGAGGCCAGTCACGTAACATTCAGGAATTTATAAATATTGGATCCGACGGTCGACGGCGTCGCTCTACGGAATGACAACCGCCGGCTAAGATTGCTCAAATCGAGAGCAATAATGTAGGACCCAACGAATGTGATGTCCTAGAATCTGAAGGATGTCCCTTATTTGTTACTAGTAAGCTTTATGTCAGGGATGATAATATTGGGCTTACTATATATAGTTACTGGATAAACGCATAGATATAGTTTTCGTATAGATTTTAAAGTTACCTTTAGGCTACTTAGTTAAATTAATATACTGTTGGTAGCAAGACTGTAGTCAAAGACTCAATTATTAAACTTAGCAGTACTGGGAACGTTATGTGGGTATTATAACAGTAAATAAGATTATAGTACTTACCTATGAGAGTTTTTTCTATGACAAAATAGATAGATAGATAAAGCATTTATTTGGTGCTTGGAAAGAAAACAACACACAGAAACACAGTAACATAAATCATAAGCGTAACACTAGAAATACAATTATAGTTTTGATTTCGGTTGAATTACCTAAAACTTTAATAATTCTTATCTCATTATGAATTTTACCTAATAGAAAAGTATACCTGCAGAAATGCATTTCTAGAAAAATGTAAGCCCTACCATTTTTTTGATACAAAAACTGTGATTATGAAATTGAGGTAAGAAGTAAAAGTCAATGACTTCGGTCACGTTACTGAAAGTCAAATTATCTCATACTAGTGGACGTCACGCGGTTTTACCCGCGTAGTTCCCGTTCCCGTGGGAGTACGGGAATAAAATATAGCCTATGTTACTCCCTGATAATGTAGCTATCCATTGCTGAAAGAATTTTTCAAATCGGTTTTGAATAGACTCCGAAACTACTGGAGTTTCGGAGCCTATTCAATTCAAACAAACATATCTTTCCTCTTTATAATATTAGTGTAGAATACAAAGATCAGCATTATAAAGTTAAACAAACACACCGTCTTATATTTGAGAAAGAATACCGCGACCCGAATGACAGATAAACTTGTTAATAGAATTTTGAAATTTCAAAACAGAAAAGAAAAAAATAAAGATAAAACTTTTAAAATTGTACCGGCGAAGACTTCCGCTTTATTGTCGACGAAAATTTTTGCTGGGTTCAAAAGTTTGGGAACATAATATTATTTTGAAGATGGCAAAGATTTTGTGCATAATTTTATAAAAGCATTATGTGATAAAAGTTGTTACTGTTTTGAGAAACTTCAGAATATTTGGAAATGGCATTATTTACAATACTTTTCATATTTCTGTCTTCGTTCAACAGTAAAATAATGAATGAAAATCTGGCAGCGGTAGCGAGGCGAAGGTGATTGTGAAAACGTCAAAAATGTTTGGACTTGTCGATTTTTTTTTTAATTTCAACAACGGCTAGCGTTGTTATGCTGGCACTTTGACTAGGGCCTCAGGTCAAGCAAAAAGTTGTTTTAGTTTAAATCATCTATCATAAAGGGTATTGAAGGGTAACATCACTATTGACAAAATTCTAAATTAAATACACTTTTGAACTGTCAAGAGCGATCAGTTAAAAACGTGAAACTATTTGCACGGTCGAAAGCGTTGGTCTCTATGGAAAAGAACGTGCAAGAAACTTCACGGACACTTTTAAATCATGTTACGTATTACAAAAATGCTGGTTCCATTATCCTTGTAGCTTTCATATGTGAAGACAATGCTATGAAAAAATAAATAAAATAAAAATATTTATTTGACACTTACAAATACATTTTACAAGATAGTCGTAACAAAAATTGCACTAGGCCTGGACCTGTATTTTGGGGATCAGCGTTCAGTCATGGGTTCTATTTCCAATCAAACAACATTTAACAGGAGTGTCACTACAGAGTTGACAGCCAAGGTTATTGCCATTAGGTACAGAAGAAGCTAAAACACATATTAAGTAGGAATGAAATTACAAGAAGAAAGATATAATGCTAAAAACTATTTGTGTTTGTATTTCTGTGTGGGAGTGAGTGAGTGTCTGCTTTGGTTCGCACCTTTGAATCCTTACAAACAATGGAAGAAGAAACAGTAACAGTGAAGAGTATGGCAACAAGAACATGGAACAAGGGCAAGATGATGATGTCATTATCATCAAAGCCAACGTTAACAAAGTTCCTATCCTGTTCAAACAGACCATTCCGAAATTCATTATCATTCTTTGATTCCTAGAGTACTTTTTCATTGTTACAATTTGAAACAATTACGGAAATAGAATCAATATTGATCGCATTACTGATAGCAAAGTGAAATTCATCTCGATTATACATTCTGTTTGATCAGTATTCCGAACTGTTGAACTGGCCGAAACAATGCTAGCCGGATTTTGTGATATTAATCCTAAATAATTGTTGTGCTCAATAAAGATTAGCATCAAGTATTATTAGTTGCATTGTAGTTATATAGATTTTGGAATAATGGTAATAGATTAATTAATACATACGTGGTAAATGGTAAGACTATGGTTTTGTCGGAAATCAAATATGAAATAGTAAATAATTTGAGCGTTGTCCGTAAGTTTGTGACATTTTTTTCATTCTTATAAAGGCTTTAGAGTTTTAGACAACGTATTTGTATGGAAAAAGTTTGACTCAAAATCAATAGTTAACTGGTTCACAGTCCTTTGAACCACAAGTGGTCTTCGCTGATTATTTAAGTATTGCTACCAGTTATTCAGATACCTATTATAACAAATAATTATAAAAACTGACCATACACCTGTAACAAGCAAAAAATGAATTTGATTTCTTGGTCAACATTCCAGTTCTCACCGTGTTCACTTAGGTGAATGAGCAAGAAGTAAACTGTCATTTCATCGTTTGTATTGATTGATAACTCACTTTATGTTCACTTTACCATAGTTTGCATGGTGAGATGTTTACAGAATCGCACTGCAGTAACTGGTTCCTACATAAAAGCAGTTTACATTAACCGCGTTTATTTTCATTAGAATCTTTCTTTTTTTCTATTGATAGGCATACGTTTGACCACTATCTCACCTGATGGTGAGCGATGATGTGGTCGAAGATGAAGCACGCTTACCTAGATGTAACCTATTCCCTCTTGATTTAAAGACACCCACGTTGTAACTACCAGGAAACACAGACTCTGGCAGAGAATTCCACTCCTGAGCTGTACGCACAATGAATGTGTTCCCAAAACGTGTTGTGCATGTAGGTGGGATGTCCATCATGTACTTTTACTACTAGTATTCCTTTCTGTTCTCACATCTTAAAACCAAGTCACAAACCTCTCACTAAAACCCTAACACTTACCATACTTCAAGAACCATTGAACCGTACACAATAAATTCCCAGCCATTTGTCGATATATACTCGTCGAATAACCAACCAGAAGATCCCCAACGCAGGAAGATTAATCGACCGTAAGAAAAATGAAAGAGCGATGTTACCTTGCGAACGTGTCGCCATTTATTATGCGAATGTTCCATTATTACTGCGTACATACAGACGTGAGGGATGACAAGCGGGATGGCGGTCAAGGTCAGGGTAGGTAACGTTTTTGGTGTAATTGTTTTGTGGTGAATATTTGTTTTGGTTGTTGGATTTGGTTGTTGGTGCCTCTTGAATAAGCTGGTTTGAATTTATTTGATATTAGATTTATTTGGGATAGTAGTTTTTTTTTTTGACTCTCTTAGAACAAGTGTCAGCTCTATCTGAGTACCACTTTTATTGCTAAACAACAAAACAACAAGCCTGTCTACTTACCAAGTTCTATTGAGCACTAATCAAAGCTGGGTTAGTTTTCCAAAACATTTCTCACTATTGTGTTTTTAAAGGAATATTCAATTACTATTCATTTTCTCATTTTTGTTTTTCTTCATTCAATGTAGAACATATCTATAATTTTAAATCACCAAAAATACTGTCACACAAAACGTGATTTAATGTTGATATCTTAAATTATGTAGTATCTTTTAGTGTTTATATTATTACTTTTCTTGAATAAAATAATTAACCAAAAAATATATTATATTTCATCATCTTCCTGCCCTAGTCCCATGTTACTTGGGGTCGGCGCAACACGTTATTTCTTCCATTCTGTCCTATTAGCGGTCACGTTGTTATCACTAACTCCCTTTTCTATATTTCCATTTAAATCCACTAATCATTAGTTATAGAATAGTTTCTGCCACTATCGTAAATATACTAACTTTCAAGAATATCCTTTAAGCAATAGAGTTCGTTCGTGTTCGCTTTGCGAGTTTCTAATGAGGTGAGCAATTGCGATCTCAAGTTTGTGATAGAGGAGGTAAAACTGAATGCAATGTCTTTTTGTTTGGGTAAAAATGGCGTCAGGGACTTTTAGATCTTTCACCAGTATTTTCTTGCTGACTTCTTCAAATTTTCTTTGAGTAACTTACCTATATTCATTTGTCTTCATTTTTTTTCTTACCTAAGGCAATGTATAGACTCAAAGTTCTTACAAAAATAGGTAGGCAGCTCCAATTTCTTTACATGCGGAGCGTTTTCGGGGGACTATCTTTTTGTAAACGTTGACTTTCAAAAAGTGTTGGCACAAAGCCTTAATGACTTTTGACTTTGACTTTAATTAATGATTCTCTTCTCTCTTATAAATAAAAGTAAGGTAGTCCAATTTTGATATTCAATAAAGTACTATCATAAACGTGGTTAAAATGATGATATTATATTTAGTAATTAAAGTAGCTCATCATTCTGAATACCCGTGTGTCCCTCAAACAAAATGCGCATTCCCCACGAGAAGAACAAAGGTTGATATAAATTCACACTAATATTCTTTGCGTTCATCATTGTTTTGTTTCCCACTACAAACCTAACTGTTATTGCTGCTACAATTTTTATTGGTGCCAATGTTTTTTGTTGTATATAATATAATAATATAAAGAGGCTCTGAATATTCTAGGACCCTTTTGTAATGGATGGACTTCATTCAGTGATTTGTCATGTTCCTTCTTTGTGCCCATGTCAACGTTTCTGAAAGGTTTTGGAAATGTAGATGTGGATTGTATGGAATAATCGTGTGTATTTGTGAAACATATTTTGTTGATGTATTTCGCTTTATGTAAGAACTAGAATTTCAAGTGGTAGGCATTATATAGTCTTAAAAGGGAATCGCTTGTCTTGGTATGGTCATGTGAAGAGGAGGGATGAAATGCATGTAACTAGAAGAGTTATGAACATGAACGTGGATGGATGGAGAGGGAGAGGAAGTCCAAAAAAAGATGGATGGATTGTGTGAGGAGCGATATTAAAGAAAAGGGACTTAGTGATAGAGTGACGACTGATAGAACAGAATGGAAGAAAAAAACGTGTTGCGCCGACCCCAAGTAGCATGGGATGAGGGCAGGAAGATGATGATGAGGCATTATATAGTCTTGCCTGCCAAGGTTGCGGAATTTGTTTAAAAGAGTCACCGCGGCCCTGGAACGCAAAGGGCATTAGGAGGAACACGGATGGGTTTTACTCAGTAAGATTCAGACACTCCCTACCACTGGAGTCATTTGATGATTTTCCATAAAAAAGGCATTGTAAGACTTAAAAGTTGGTACTTTTATTACCAGACAATCATTATTAAAGCTTATGGAAACAGATCTAATAATAATAATTTTGTCTTGTCTTGATTCTAGCTTTAATTTCCTAGGAGACCGTCTCTCGGATGCCTTTATTTGATTTCTAAGACCTAAAACGATAAGCCAGAATCGTTTAGAGAAAATTGTCTCAGGCACAGTGTACAAATATTTCGTACAGTTTGCTTCGCAAAGTTTGCGCAGGACAGAATTAATTTCTTCATTTTGTTATTCTGGGGCGTAATTTGGAACTTAATATTGTGTATTTACATTACTTGTTTGAATGTGTTTCTGAGTTGAGTTCTGGGCACTATGATAATTATCATTCTACTGTGCTTATTTTAAAATGTTGGAATAATATGAGTTCTTCAAATTAGGTTTGGTTTAACCTTAGGCCAGTAGCGCGGTGTAGCGGTCAGAGCTCCGAGTTCAGCGTTCCGCGTTCACTGTAATCTATGCGGTGGTTTAGAATCCTACATACATAAAAGGAGTCAGACCGCGACGGTCAAAGTAAAAGCGCGTTCTGAGTTCCATTTTTTTGCAAAATCTGGAAGGTCACGATGTCCGAAGAGATCGAAAAGTTCATTGAATTAGTGAGAGACAAATGTTTCTTAATGATTTCCGAGACGGGGATTATAAAAATCGTCAATGTTGTATGAAAAAAAAATGTTTTAAGTAAAAAGAGTATGTGACGCGTAATAACTGCTAAAGATTTCTGAACTTCTGATTTCTAGACCTTTTGCTGTGTGCGCATGTGTAAAGGTGGAACGCAGAACTCGACTGCAGAATTCAGACCGCCTTGGCGGTGTGTTCGGCCCCTTAGACTTTTTCATTTCAAAACGGTTAAACACTTCAAAAAGATATCTGCAACTTTCCATCTTGAGACTTTAATAAAATATAAGCACTTTTTGTAAAAATCATGTTAGTACCTACTTAATATCGGGTTTTATGTTTTCAATCATTTCACAATAGCATTTCAGATTTAATCAAATTTTAAGTTATAAATCTATTGTGACTGTCAGTTTTTACTAGTCTTTTCAAGAATTTGATAAAATTATTTCAAATAAAAAGCTTTTATTGTGAAGTGCACACAATTTCAAATTTTAAAAGTAATATCTCAATATTGAGTTAAAGATGAAAATACGATTTCTAAAGAACTTTAAATCCTTCAGTCTGTAAAGACATAATCAATGAAGGCATCTCAATAAAGACAAGATGACTTGAGTAATTTTCTTTTATTGTTAAACAAAATTGAAGTTCATGACTTGTGAATCTTCTGGCTAAAAGATGAAGTGACTGGAAACTGAAAAACATGAGGAATACTAATACAAGGTTGAGTCAGAGACTAGAAATCTGTAGAAGTGAAACTTGCAAACATTTTTTTATTTGAGATGGGTTTGCTCTTGACTCTAGTCTAGGTCAGAGATGACAGAAGCAAAGTCTACGATGGAGCGAGCTTACTCAGGAGCCTGTTCACTCTAAATTTGAAGCAATTAGGGTTGTGAGCGTTCGGAAACACAGACGCATGCAGAGAGTTCCATTCCTTTGCTGTGCACATTATAAAAGACGTTTGGAAACGCTTAGTGCGAATTGGTGGAATAGCAGCAAGATAGGGATGGTAAGATGCAGTGCGTCTGGATGTCCGATGGTAGAAGGGGCCGGTGGGATGAGGTCGTGGAGTTCTTGGGCACACTCACCGAAGTACAATCTGTAGAAGACCGACCAGCAGGCAACCTTACGGCGATGAGCCAAGCTATGTAGCTTGGCATCCACCAGTTTTACGACACCGATGAGCCTCTTAGCTCTGCGTTCCACCGAGTCAAGCGCGGCAAGCTGATACTTAGCTGAGAAATCCCAAAGGTGGCTACAATACTCCATGCAGGATCGAACTTGTGCTTTGTATAGGGTTAAGAGCTGACCAGGCCTGAAGTATCGCTTCACCCTATTTAGGATGTCCAGCTTTTTGGCCGCGGTTTGGGCTTTCTTGGGCTTGGTTAATTTGGTTGGATATTTGAAGCATTAAAACTTCATCGCTGATGAAGGTATTCAAAAAGTAATTTCATGATGGTTTAATAGAGCTAATGAGTATTTCATTTTGCAAATAAAAATATCGCATGCTTAATCCCTATTATCGTAAGTGTTGTCAACCCTGTTTGAATCGACTGACAGTACTTATGCCAGTTTACTAAGTTGCTAAAAAATAAGCAACTTGGAATCTGTCAAAAATGTAGGGAAATTGTGGTGTTTTTAACTGAGATTCGAATGCGAACGTTGTTTAATATATTAGGACCAATCGCACTATATTAAACATATATAAACTATACTACTAACTATATATATATATATATAAACTATGGTCTGAGTGCCAACACTCAGATCAAAGTTTTTTTTTTTCAACAATATAGCCTAATAAAAACAACACGAGTTTCGCTTCTACACTGATATCTTAGTCTATTGTCGAGTGTTGAGAAAAGCGCTCGCTCAACTCTTGATATATTGAACTCGATATTATGTACGGCTAGGATACATTACGTTTGCTCTCCGTGGCTTAGAAGCACGCAGACTATTGGTACAAGTGATAAGAAATAGTTCATAGAGGAGTTAAAATCTTGTTTTCAAATAAATGAAAGGTCAACAACATGAGCTTTGCAGCTATTCTCAAAACAAAATACACTATTACTGTTTTTTCGAGGCTCAACTTGAGTTCATTCTGACCCAGCTTTCATATAAGTGTAAATTACAAAATCTAACAAAACTACTATACTGTCGCCCATAGCACAAAAACACAGATTGCATAATTTACCTTAAGGCTGCTCTCTCGAGAAATGCTTAGAAACAGCGTGCAGATGAAGCAACTTTTCGTTGGTATTTACTGAGAAATTACATCTGAAAAAATAGTAATAATAATAATTATAATCCACATGATACGTAATTTGGTTTAGCCAGAATTTATGTATGGGTACAAAATAATAAGAAAAAAAAACACCAAATCACCTCCAAATCGTTGAGATGAAACCATTTTACTCATTAATTTTTAACAAAAGTCTAAAAAAAATATCTACTGCTTTGCAATACAAAGGAAAATAATTTGGTTTCGTTACTTTTTTAAAATATGTGTTATTTTTTATAATAAATTAAAAATGCGGGTAGCGGAGTGGCACTTATAAGAGTATATAGTTAACTCCGTTTATATGCACAAGGTCATTGGCATGTATACAATTCTTAAGAAGGAAATAATATAAAATTTGCTGTCATCGAGCGTAATATAAATTGTGGTGAACTTAATGAAAAGTACCCCTAAGAGGATTAGAGGTGTAAGAAGAACACATACTTTACTGTTGATATATTACTTTTAATATAATGCACGGCCAGGATACATTATATACGCACTCCACGTCTTGAAAACACGAGATACGGTTCAAGTTGTAAGAGGATGTAATGACGTTAACCGTGAGGTAAAAATGATGGTAAACATTGATAAAAGCTGCATGCTTGTGCATTTACAGAGATTTTTTTTTGTAACTTTGACAATCAAGTAGTAGTAGATTTGTTTGTCCATTTTTATAGAACATGTTGAAATAAACAGAAACTAAATATTCTAAATAATAAAATGTTCTTTAAGGACGAGGTGTGAATGATTGCATTACAATTGACAGGAGAGAACGGTAGAAGAAAACGTGATGAACCGACTCCAAGTAGCATGGGATAAAGTCAGGATAATAGTGATGTATTCCGACTTCTTGTCTTGCAAAATTCTATGGGTTGCATTTTGGGGAGTGTGCGACGGAATCATCGGACCACAAGACTTACGGCGATGTGTCACCAGTGGCATGGTGGACATCCCTCTCACACGCACAAAACGTTTTGGGAACACATTCATTGCAAGATTCTGTGTTTCCTGATTGCTACAACGGAGTCTTTAATTCAAGTGTGAATACGTTACTTCTAGGCAAGTATGCTCCATCTTCGACCGCATCATCGCTTACCATCAGGTGAGACAGTAGTCCAACGTATGTCTAACATAAGTAAAAAAGAAAAAAAATATTGATCAAAATATTCTAATCCAGAACCATTATTTTAAAGTCTCACGTAGTGTCCCTTCTTAACGCTGGATCTTCCATCTTCGACCCAACCAATATTGTACGAATAATACGCAATACCTCACCCTGTTGATAAATGGACACACGTTACGTTGATAACATCGGCGATATGTTTCCCGTTTTTCCCTGTCATTTTACTGTAGGAGGGTTAGCCGCGATTTCATAGCCCTTAGACTTTGTTGAGGAGTTAATTGAAAAAGCCGGGGCTTGATTTGATTTTTTTTTTTATTGTTTCGTGGTGAAAAGCTTTATCTGTATTGCTGTGATGTTTTGTTTTACTATTTTTTTTTTTGCATTGATCTTACCGGTAATGTTCTTAACATTGGCGAGGTGTATTGTGCTTACAACCGGCACGAGCATAAACAAAGGAAAGTTAGTACATACATATGTAAGGATCGTAGGAACTGGCGTTCTGTAGTTTCTGGTGTCTCCTATGGGAAAACGTATGATTGTATGTATTGTATGATTTTCTCTCGCATCCAACTATTACCCAAGGTGTTGCACAGTTTTATAATGAACTAGCTGACCCGTGCAACTTCGTTTGTGTCACTTTTTTCTTTTATTTTTCGCTGATATTGGTAACAACAAAATAAATCTTCATTTCAAACCAGTCATCATCATCATAACAGCCGGAAGACGTCCACTGTTGGACATAGGCCTCCCCCAATGGGGGTTTGCCATAATCGTCACGCTTGGCAGGCGGGTTGGCGATCGCAGTGTTTTGTGTTCCGTTTTACAGAGAACGCTGCTGCCCATTCGAGCCAGTATTTCATGAGATTAGCGTGTCCAACCAAACAAAACAACTCTTCAGCTATATATTATTATAGTATAGACACAGATTTCTCATGTTGTAAAACTAAGGACAAAATGTGGTTTGTAATCTACCTAGACTCGGTTAGAACTAGGTCTAATTTCAATTACTTGTTGTGCTATTGTCGGCTTAATACTCTATTTTGATATATTTGATCTAGTTCTGTCTCGAGTATGTAGAATTACTTTTCTAGAAAGGCATGATAATCTTTCGTTTGATCTTGGTGCGTAGGCAGTCTATGATTCAGATAGGATTAGCGAATCAATAAAACGTCTATCATAGAAAGGGATGCATGTAATAGATTCTATCGGAATAGGTTTTATATCTATACTTCTATAGATATTATATTAATATTAATCTATACTAATATATAAAGCTAAAGAGTTTGTTAATTTGGTTAAATGCGCTAATCTTAGGAACTACTGGTTCGAATTGAAAAATTATTTCAATGTTAGATAGCCCATTTATCGAGGAAGGCTATAGGCTATATATCATCACGCTAAGACCAATAGGAGCGGAGCAGACGAAGTTACGCGGGTCAACTAGTATTATATATTATATATTTATACTTAGTCATATATAATCTAAAGAGTTTGTTTGTTTGCTTGCTTGAGCGCGCTAATCTCAGGAACTCCTGGTCCGATTTGAAAAATTCTTTCAGTATTAGATAGCCCACTCATCGAGGAAGGCTATAAGCTATATATCATCACGTTAAGACCAATAGGAGCGGAGCAGACGAAGTTGCGCGGGTCAACTAGTGTTAACATTTCAGTGAAATATCTATACTTATACTTATCTATATACTTCTATACTAATATTATAAAGCTGAAGAGTTTGTGTGTTTGGTTAAACGCGCTAATCTCAGGAACTACTGTTTCGAATTATAAAAAATCTTTTAGTGTTGGATAGCTCATTTATTGAAAAATACTATAGGCTGCATTACATCAAACTACGACGAAAATACCGAACAATAATCATTGACCCGCCGCAATACAAAATGGCCCTGTTTTTAGAAAGGGCTAGCCGTAATGTAATACTGAGATTTATACAATCCGACTACGAAATATAGATGTAGCATATTTTTATTTTTTTTATTTGTGTTGGGTTTGCTGTTGACTCTAGTCTAGGTCAGAGATGACAGAGACAAAGAAGTAAATATGCTTAAAGAAGTTCGGGTACGTGTAGGTCTATCAAGATAACTTTAGCCCAAATGTGTTTTAATACTCTCCATAGAGTTTACGCCTTTTACGATAACCAGCGTAGCAGAGCCAAAGTTTTTTAATGCTTTAGATTTCTTCTTAATGTTGTTTAATGCTTAAGCTACTTAAAAATACTCTTCAACTTCCTTCTTACCCATTACACTATGCAAAACTAGAGTGGTTATTTCCATTCTAAACCTATTTATTGCCAGTTAACTGTTTATTCCATTGTTAAGTCTTTCTTTGTAATATCATACCTCAAAAACTTAATAATTTGCACTAAATCAAACTTTTCATCATCATCATCATCATCATAACAGCCGAAAGACGTCCACTGTTGGACAAAAGCCTCCCCCAAAATGGGGGGTTTGCCATAATCGCCACGCTTGGCAGGCAGGTTGGCGGTCGCAGTGTATGGTGTTGCGTTTTACGGAGAACGCTGCTACCCATTCTCTGGTGAGTCCCTTAGTCGCCTCTTACGACACCCACGAGAAGTGATGGGATAGTATTATTCTTTTACGGCACCGGCCGACACCATACGGCACCGGCCGATATTATACGGCATAAACAAAACCTTTGTTGAAGTATAAAACGCTGATATCACGGGACTGTTAATTTTCTCTATTGTCTGCATGAAAATTGCATTACACTATTTTTATGAAAAAGTCCAAATTAAACGAGTGTGTTTCGGCAATGGAAATAGGAACTAATGCTTTAGGTCGTAAAGGGTATTGGGGATGTAAATGGTAATTTGTTTTTTTAATACACTTCGTTTAGTTATTCGATGTCAGACACATGTGGTTTACTCAGAAATGTTTTAGCGTTAATTCACGGTATTACGCTGAAGTTGGAGCTTTGTTGGTTCAGTGTTTATTGTGCTAATTTTGTGATGAGGAAAGTTTTTATTTGCGTTGGATTCACGTTAGGATGCAACAACTGTTTTGTGAGTGTAAAAACGTTATTATAATTAATTTTGTCAGGCAAAGAGTGTTGGTGTATTAATTGATGTGGTTTGTTTATTTCAATTTTATATATTTATTAGAAACTCTTGCGTCTGGTGACTAACAGACAACGCACAGCCGAAACTCCTGGCTGTAGTAAGTTGAAACTTGGCATGTAGGGGAGCACTAATAGGATGATAAAGGATTTCTCGAAATTCCTACGGGAAGGGACAATACGGGGTATGCTCGGACGGAGTCGCATGTAAAAGCTGGTCATCAAATAACATTTTTTCACTAAAAATATTAAAATCGACGTATAATACGTTTTTACTTTAACAAAATAAAAAGTTTCGGTGCTGTTTAAAAATACAATATAACCTATTGGCAGAGATAAATTATCTGAAACGTTAGATAGAACTAAACGTTAGGAAAATATTGTGATTATTTATTCTATCCTTTTGATATCTATTTTAATCCCTGTTATGTCACAAGCCCTCTCAAGTCAAACGTTATTCCAATAATACTTATTTACATCTTCGTTACATACGATTATTTCAAGAAAGAATCCTATATTGCCACGAACCCTTTACAAAAACATTTCCCAACGTTCTTACGCATGACTCATAATCATATCAAAAACAAGAACATGCTTTGATGTAACTTCGCCTTTCGTCGCTTTCATGTCACTCCTTTGACATCTTTTAACTTTGTTGCTATACCAACATAATTATTTACTTTATCCATTCAGAAATGAACTCTACTTCTTTTACATAAAGGTTGTGTTTTTAAAGACTTAGTTTGTAACAGCATCTACCGTTTGTCTGTCAGTATCCTTTCCTTCGTTTAATGCAATACAATTAATGAGGATGGATGCAAGTACTTTCGTGGTTTATACGGTGCGTTTTTATTCGTCTTAACCACTTCATCTTTTCAATGACTACTACACATTAATTTAAAAAAATAACTATGACCATTTGAATTATTAAAAAAAAGTATTCATTATCATGACGCATGACGTAGTTTGAAACATCCAGAAGCGAGCGCAGTACGAGCCTTGTGTTCCAAGGACGGCGCGGAATGGAAGGGCGACATTATTTTGATACGTAACCATTATTAACAGGGTGTTTCATAATTGTAGTGCATTATTTATTTTTATCATAAGTCCGTGGCCTGCGGGCCTGTGCCAGCAGTGGACGTCTTTCAGGCGGTCAGTCAGTCAGTGGATCTTAATAAAATTATTTTCAAAAATAATCGCTCATAGAGGTAGTTTATGTCGGGTACATTAAATGGGCCGCCTTTGTAATACGACTAAAATGGCACCATGTATAAAAAACTCTTTGAATTTCATGTGCGATTGGTTTGAAATAAAGCTGAAATAAAATTTCTAAGATGATAAATTAATCTGCGGGAAGCCATTTTGTAAGTTATCGTGATTTATGAAAATGTTTGGTTTGATCTTTGTGACTTCCTTTTGAATTTGGCTGGAAAAATAAGACGCTATCAGTTGATAAAATCTTCGATAGTAAGACTCATTTCCACGAAGGCTAGAAAGAAAAAGTTTCTAAAAAGCTCATTCAACATGAGAATAAAGTAACGTTATTTTATTCTCTTGGATAAAAGGACACTTGGTAAAACATCCCACGGTAAGTTTAATGTAATCGGTAGAACCCTAAATTCTACTTTCTTCATTACCGACTCCTCAATATTTTATTACTAGCTTTTGCCCGCGACTTCGAAAAGACATATCCCGCTTTTCCGCATTCCCGTAAGAATTTCAGGAAATTCTCTTAAAGTGCTCCTCTACATTCCCCGAGAAACCCACATGCCAAATTTCAGCATTCTACGACTAGTGGTTTGGGCTGTGTGTTGTCTGTCAGTCACTCACTCAGTCGCTCAGTAACGAAAGAATCCTTACTAATATTATAAATGCGAAAGTAACTCTGTCTGTCTGTCTATCTGTCTGTCTGTCTGTCTATATCGCTTTCACGCTAAAACTCCTGAACCGATTTAAATGAAATTTGGTACACAGATAGTCTAGAGCCTGAGAAAGGACATAGGCTACTTTTTATCCCGGGAGTATGTCCCCAGGGACCACGCGGGCGAAGCCGCTGGCAGAAGTTAGTTTCTTATATTTTAACCGACTTCCAAAAAAGAGGAGGATGTATGTACACCGATTACTCTGAGGTTTCTGATCCGATTTGTGTGATTCTTTTTTAGTTCGATGCGGTATACTTGCCATTTGGTTCCGTAAAAAAATATTTCAGTTTGGTCCAGTAGTTTTTATTTTATGAGCATTTTTGCATATTTCAATTTCTGCGTAGACGAAGACGTCGTCCAAGTATCACCACTTAAAAGTGAAAATTAAAAACATAAAAATTATAACCGCCTTCCAAACAAAACACTACAAAGTATAACATTTTAATATAAAACTTTAATTTCGGAAGTCGTTGTTAAAAAACAAAGATACAAAACCAAAAACACTGACTTCCGAAATAAAGGTCATTTTTATTTAAGTACATAGAAGATTCTATCAATCTTCATCCGGAAGACAAAGGCAAGTGTCGAAAGATCCCACGCTAATGAGGGGAACAATATCTCAAATACGCAACCTCAGGGGCACGTGTCTTATCGGCGGCGGTGGCCTCTCGCGTTCGGCCCTGGTTCGAACCATGGTCCGGAGCGAAGATACTTGGGAAGCGGTCACCTCCTTCTGCAAAGCAGTAATGCCAGCAAAGGAGGAAGCCGAACGCGTGAGAGAGTGGGAAACCTCACGCCCCAGCCGCCGCAACAGAAGAAGACGCCCCGGGCGTCGGGAGTCGCAGGGCGATTCTCGGCCACCGTAGGCGCGGGCCTGCGGACGACGAGCATTGGTTGGCTCGCCGTCCGATCAGAACCAGGCCCGGGTCGACGGCGCGCTGTGTTCCACGCGAGCCTCAAAGAGCTGTCAGCATGAAAGACGGGCCCGCTAGGGCCAATGCCTGCCGGGGTTGCGGGATTTATTCGAAAGAGTCACCGCGGCCCTGGAACGCAAAGGGCACTAGGAGGATCACGGATGGATTTTAGTCTGTAAGAGTCTGACACTCCCTCCTGCTTTACCCAGAGCGGGAGGAGTCATTTGATGATTTCCCACCCTTCAAAAAAAAGGGGCACGTGTCTGTACTTTCGATGTACATGCTTGCCGCGCTCAGGACATCCAGTTTTACTACGTACTAACTAGAAGTTCATTAAAGGGTGATGGAGCTTATCAGTGTAGGAGTTGGTAGTGATCGAACACTGAAATTGGCTACCGTTATGTAGATCATAGTGGAGCTCGTGGCTCGTGGCTGGCCAGCGTTACGGATCGATCTTCAACGTTAAACGACGCTTGCCGAGGTTGTTCTGTAGTTGGGTAACCATTTTAACACACCGAGACTCCTTCGTGCTTCGGAAAGCAAGTAAAATCGTTGGTCCCGGATGTCATTTGTAGATCTTTGGCAGTCGTTTCAGATTGTCAGAAGCAAGAATATCTGACACCAGTGTCTTGCCAAGAAGTATCGTATTACCCAGTTAATGGGTTGTGGAGATCTGGTAGGCAGCCACTCCACGTAAAATACTTGTATGCAGCTGAATGCGGTTTGACTGGAAGCCGACCCCAAAATAGTTGGGAAATGATAAGGCAGGCTGTAGTTAGAAAGTGGTTTTGGGTAACAGCCCAGAGTTTTAATGTTGATGGTGAGTTAAACCCGTGCCACTGAGGACTCGTAAAGCTGTTTGGTTTTGCATTTGATCTCACCCTAGTCATGTCGGAAAGTAAATAAACAGATTTGCACTACAATTTCTCCAACATAGTGGAAATACTCAATTCAGAAACTGGCCAGTCATAAAAATATTGTAGGAAATTTCCAAGTTAAATTAAAAAGTAAGCTAAATATCTGACAATTCGTAGGTAGGGGTGAAAATATACTTAACATGAACCAAACTCATCGTTTTCCTGCCCTTATCCCATGTTACTTGGGGTTGGCGCAACACGGTTTTCTTCTTCCATTCTGTTCTATCAGCCGTCACGCTATCATTAACACCCTTTTCTTTCACATCACTCCTTTCACAACTCATCCATCTTTTGTTTTGCCACTCCTTTCTTTCTCAATTTTTCCACATTTAAACAAACTGATAATTATAAGGTTTTTCATTCCATTAAAATAAGGCTATTCACTGAAACACGAACCTTAACCTTTTTTCCTATTTAATTAAACATTATTTATAATTCCATTAACATTTTTTTCTTGAACAAATTTAAATTAGACAGGATGAAACTTTCAAGGGAGCTGTTGCTAAAATGGCAAGCGAATTGTTACAAATATAACTTGGTAATAGAACAAAACAAATTACTTCGGTCTCTTCCTCAATTTCCAATTCTAATCTGTTTGAACATCATTACGGAGACAAAGAAACTTTTCACTTAGCACATAATTAAGGCTGGAAATTAAACTTAGAGAACTACTGGAATATTAATGTCAGTCATTGTTATCTCCAAAGAATTTACCTCCAATGATGGATTCTATTTTGGAAGATCTTTAAATTTGTGCCAATTTCAAAGAAATTGGACGGCTGTTAGATCAAATTATGATTGATCAAAATAGCCCTGTCTAGTAAAGAATTTGTACTAAGTTAGTAAAAGCTTTTGCTTTTAAATTGGACTTCATAACATAAACCCTTCTCGGATTATCTTTGCATCTCCAACAGACCCTTAAATCTGACATCTATTTCCAACCTTGTAGCATCCGTCCTCTTCCATTATCGTCCCGATTTTTCCCGTACATCCACTTTGATCAATAACCTCTCCTTTGATCTGAGTGGGCGTATCAAAAAACTGACGAGACACGTTCTCTGACGGCTAGAGGGCACTTGGACACTGACGTCAAACTTGCGGATCTTTTAAGAGCCAACTCGTTTGGCTTCAAAGTGAATGCGTCAGCGTTTGCGGTCCAGTGCTTGAGGCCTCTCGATTCGCGTCATCCAAGTCAAAACGCGCTGTTGTCACGTCGCCAGCGCGAGTGGCTTTCATGTTCTGATTTTTGTCACGAATTTTCTGAACAAGGCACTCTTGTTTTGACGTGTTGGCTCCTCTTGTTTCATTGATTCACCCAAATCAAAATGAGAATTCATATTAATATCATTTAAAAACCATTCTATACCGTATTTATTGGCCTTGTTTAAACACCCATTCTGTTTGTTATCAAGAGTGACATGGTATGAAAGCATTCGAAATGATGTCATACATGGCAATGAAAGTTCCTAAGTGAGGGGTGACAACAAATATCTGTTACTTTTTCACATAATATCATATCAACGTTGTCACAGATGAAAACGTTTTCCTTCAGTTGACTCATAAAAGGGCGGTTAGCAACCAATCCAAATATTTTGTATTTATTCACGAAAAATACAAGTCAAATATCTTTTGATAAATAGTATTTCGGGCCTCCAAATTATGTTTTATTACAATTTGTATTGGGTCCCAAAATATTTCGTGATTTATATACTTTAATTTCCTTTATTTTTAAGCTTTCATTTGTCACCTTATTTGGCAAAGGTGTACTAATAGAGTTTAATTTTCTTTTGTTACAGGTACAGTACTGAAACCCTTGGTGAATAATTGACTAGATTCGCAGAGAATAAATTTTCTTTTATTTGAACGCTTCCGAAAAAGGTATCGTCATTCTTGTTTTATTTTTCAGCGAGTTACAATTAATGTATTTATTTCCTGTCACTTTTTTGTAAAACTATGTCTATTTTCATCTACAATTGAGGATATACGTTTATAAATAACCTTAAGAAGACGATTTTTAAATTCAACTACTATTTGTAACTTATCTCACCTTTTTTCAATATAACGACGTTGAAATCTAAAGTCTTGTGACCAAAGCCTTAACATTTTATCAGAGTAACTAACATTGCCAACCTATTTTTAGACTGCACTTTTATGGAGGATCCTCCGGAGAAAATTAACCGCGCCCTCTTTCTACTATGAATTGACACTTAACATCACTTCGCGACAGTGAAAAACCTTGGGCTTCGTCCCCATTGGACGGGACTTATCTGCGGAAATATTTTATTCCCTGCTGATCTAGGAAAAGGAAAATAAAATTTGTTTCGGTCGGTTTTACCGCGTTAGTCTTAAAGGGAAATATGTTTGCATTTGGGGAAATGCTGTTGAATATTGATCTTAATCATTAAAATTATATATTTTTCCCGCGTCTTTGCTCAGATGGCCCATCCAATTGTGTATTGTAAGGGTACTTAACCCTTACAATACACAATTGGATGGGCCATCACTTCCAACCTGTTAAAGAATTTGCGAAATCGGATTAGTAAGCATTTCCAGATACTGCCTCTATAATCGTATAGAGGCAGTAAAATAATACTATTAAAAGGTTTTGTAACCATAAACATTGATCACTTTTGGATACACATACATTCAGAAGCTTTGGTAAAAGGACTGAGATAACATATTATCTACTCCATACATCACGAAACATCAATAACTCTTCCAGTACTTACACAGAAAAATCCAATAAAATATCGCTTATTCAGCACTATAGCGGATACCCCTAAAATATCCCATTACTTTGGCACTTTTCCTTTTTCAACCCAATAACTATCACGCAGAAATCCCTTAAGATCCCAACTGGCTTCTGTCCAGTTTCTTTCTTTGATTTTCTTTCCTAAACACTTTCCTGAACATCGAATGTATCGAGTTGGAGAAAAATTATAATGAGGTCACGTGCTTCGGTTTTAAGTGAACTAAATTCAATCGTCTCTAGGAAATTGAATTTTGGCTTAGTTTTTAAAGTTTCCTCGTCTGTAGGAAATGTTTTTGTAGTTTCTTTTTCATTTTGTGGTGTTGTGATGTAGGTTATTTGGACTTTTGGATTGTATTGTGTGTTAGACTGTTTTTGGCTACCGAAGTGAAAATCTGCCAGTTTTTTAATTTTTACTATGTAAACATTCTATTAATTTGATAGAAACAAATTAAAAATAATGATAAATAAAATTAACAAATACTCTAAACCTAGAATAAACTAAAATATAGCATCAAAAAATTCGTCCTCAACGCTGTCAGCTGGTAATGTACCCAAAAGACTGGCGGCATTGCCACGTTGAATGGCAATGCCACCACTATGTAGTATTTCTGAATTGGAACGTAATAAGCCATTAGCATCTTCTTGTCTCAAATATGTATCAACAATGTCATTGTCAAACCCCATCACCATCATTCTCCTGTTACGATCCAATTTTAATTAGAGTCGACCAACTACGAATTTTTCTTTTATACTATCCAACTACATTACTATACTATACATACTATTTGGCATAATCTTAGTAGTCATTCTCCTCTTTTCAAGCCAAATTATCTTTCACTCAAACCATCCGTAGATTTTTCCTTAAAACCATGCTATCTAAAGTTAATATTCTCACCACTACCAACAATATTATTCAAGAAAGTTTTCCATATACACAACGCGTGCAAATCCTTCTTCCTAGTTAATTTATAAACGAGTTAACTTATCGACTGGTGCTCCGCCGTGAACAGGGGTCGTTGGCTCAAGCACCCTGCCGCGGCTGACGTCAGCTAACAAACTCAAGTGTTCGGCTTCAAAATTCTACGTCAGGACCTTTGAAACGCTCTCGACGGTGACAAGACGCTTATTTTATGTATTGGAGGCCCCAATTAAAGTTTATTTTTGGATTCAGAATAAGAGATATTTTTACAGACTTCAGAAATGAGAGGTTTTTGAGAAATGAGTTCAAGTATTCGAAGGCGGTATGGTTTTCGTATTTTTGTTGTACTGATAGATACTGAAATACCACCGGACGCTGCCCGTGATACGACTTAAGGCGCCCATTACATGATAGGCTTTGCTGTCAGTCAACGCTGTGACTGACGGATAACCTATCATGTAATGCGGTGACTGATAGTTGCATGAAATTGATTGACGATAATCTGAATATTTCATTAGTTACGACTTTTAAGTCAATGGGACTTTATATTTGTGGAAAAGGGTTCAGTTTTTGTCCTTTTTCGAATACCATATTTCAGCCAATAATATATCGTCGCGTATTTAAGAAAAAGCATGTAATGTCAATTGGATTCCATTACTATTCATTACATTCAGTGATATTTGCATGAGCGTGTAATGGCCCTTAGAAGCGTACTACTACATAACAGACGTATCAAAACAAAGTATATTTTCACCATTCATAATTTACTCATATTTTTGCTGGACGCTTCCAAAGTTCCAGCGACTAACTTGTCTGCAAGTGACGTGCAGCCAAGGAGTTCACAGTATTCTTAAATACCGAAAAACATGGAAACAAGTATACCGTTCAATGTGGTTACGCTAAGGGCTTTCCACTGCTGGATTTAGGGAAATCTTGTTTCAGTGGAAAGCTGAAATGACGATGGTGATCAAAATAACTAAGAATAATGAATCATCATCATCATATCAGCCGAAAGACGTCCACTGCTGGACACTGGCCTCCCCCAAGTGTCGCCACAACAACTGGTCCTGTGCGTCTCGCATCCATCGGACACCCGCGACCCTCACTAGGTCATCAAGTCATCAGTCCATCTTGTGAGGTTCAAAATCATTAATGTGGAATTTAATCTTATAGCAATACATTGATCCGATAAAGAGGAATTAAAAGCTTAACGTTATTATCATCCTCATTATAGATTTTGTTTATGTATCTAGTTTAAAACTAATACCCATTGTTCCAGAATTTGGTCTATTGTAAAACTATAACATAATATTGAGGCTTACATAGACAAAATCTAATAGGCTTATTAGCACTTCAGAATAATGATCATCTTATCGAGTATAAAACCGAAATAAAGCAATAAAAATTGAAGCACTCTTGAATAAATCAACTTTAAAAACTATTTGAATTTCATGAGTTCTTTAAAATAAGTTTAAGGAGATAGCTCAAATTAAGTGCGTATTCTTAAGCAATGCTACTAATGGTTTGTGTCTACTCCAACTTGGCACATGAGCACATTCTGTTACTTTAAAGTTACCAGTTGTATAAGCAGACTGCTGGACGTTGTTAGTAATCCTCTTGATTTCTTCATTATTTTTTTGTCCTGATCCCTCATTATGTTTTCTTTTCCATACTTTTTTAGTTTTCTTCTCAGTAATAACCTTAACCTTAACCTTTCTAGTTTTATTTATAGATTTAAAATCTTTTTTTTGGGCTTACCATTTTTATTTAGTCATACAGATAAATACTCAGAACCTCTTAATGTTATCCCAAAAACCTTAGATACGAGTAAGTAGCTGTCTTGTTTCACTTTTGTTACTCAAATGTTTCTTTTTCCCTCGGCCTGAGAGACGATGGAAGATCGACCTTCACCCACCTGATAACCAGATGAGACATTTTTTATCACATTTTACTGATTTATAAATATGCCTATGATAGCTTCATCATCATCATCATCATCATCATGACAGCCGAAAAACGTCCACTGTTGGACAAAGGCCTCCCCCAAAAGGGGGGGTTTGCCATAATCGCCACGATTGGCAGGCGGGTTGACGATCGCAGTGTATGGTGTTGCGTTTTACAGAGAACGCTGCTGCCCATTCTCTGGTGAGTCCCTTAGTCGCCTCTTACGACACCCACGGGAAGTGATGGGATGGTATTATTCTTTTACTGCACCATACGGCACCGGCCGACACCATACGGCTATATGCTAACCAAAAATTGTTCAACTATCTTTATCTCATACAATGACTCCGCTCCTTCACACCACCTTTGTCCATACATTTATATTGCTTCTACTTTTCTATAGTTAGAGTCTACCATCATCACGGTACTCTGAAAATATTCAACAAAAATATCCTCGTCACATCATGTGAGAGTACAATAAACTCGTAGTAAGGGTTTTGTATTTTTACGCTTACTAAACAGTACCGTTTGTTTTATCTCAGCCTCCTTACGCTCGACTTTACGGAAAGATTAAGCATTATATGCTCGGATTAACAATAAATAAGTTTTTGGCTTCGTTTGCTGTATTTGAGTTTGTGGGTAGATTTTGAGTACAAGGCTTTCAGGGATCATGAGCGTTTTGAATACATATAGGATGTTTCGAAGTCAATAATAACAGATCTAAGTTTGAACATTAGTTGTTTACTTATTTTATGAATCTGCTCGAAATATATCCTATTATTGTTACCAAGCTTAGATTTGTATATCTTGAATCTATTAATAGTCTTGTTAAATATGTATTCCCAGAATAATCCAACTATAATAACAGCAATCAATGTTTACCAGTTCTAGCTCGATATTAAGAAACTCGTCTAAATCCTAATTATTTTTTGATCCTAGATTAATATTAAAGCAAAACGCTGCTTACTCTTCATGATTATCCGATTAAGCTTTTCCAAAATCACTTTATATTTACAGTTTCAGTATCCTCATCAAAATCATGTAAACCTTCACATCGGACTTGACTGACATTATCTGACGTCTGACGAACACCATTGTTCCTGCAACCCTTTGGGATTATCCTCGTGTTCGTTTGCTCAATCATGGGCACCATTTTTATAATACCATGAAGTGTATCGCTCATTTTTTGGACTTTTGTTGCGTAATCTGATACCTGAAAAATGTTTTAAGAGTAGTTAACCACTCTTAAAACATTTTCCATTTCCATTTCATTGTCCATGGATTGGATAACTAAATATTAAGCTCTAGATACATCGCGATAGAATCCAGTTTTCCTTGCATGAAAAGGGGAGGCCAGCGTCATAGCAGTGGCTGATGATGGAACAGAAACAAATAACTGGAATAATCGTATACACCAATGTCTAGATATTGCTTCCTTGTCATCATAACTTAAAATAACTAAACGCTAAACACAACACACAAACGTACTTGTGTTTAACGATGCAACAGCAATAAAAAGATGTATGTAACTTTAGGAAAAACATTTTTCGTACTTTGGAACATCCATAAAATGCAATGAGCGTTGCTTTTTATTAGTACATCAAAACGAAATATAAAAATGTACTTAGTAATGTAAAAAATAATGGTGTACTTTATACAGCTGTTGTTACCGAAATGATTTGTTTTAGGAAGGACGTCAAAGACGTTCATTGGCCATGTTGTATTCTAGGGTTGTCTACTGTAGTAATTCTTTACTATGGAACAACCCCAAAATCGAGAAAAACAATTCTTGATTCACATTTTAGCAAATAACTATAGCATTTTGACAGGATTAGATCGTTGAGCTCCTTAGTGGATCTGAGTTGAGCTACACGAGTACTGACAAATGCTTGCACTGACTAGACAGGCTCACTCAAATCTGTGTGGTTCTTTCTTCTAAAGACCATCTATGTAGGTCGTTATTTTAAGGATTGATTTCATGACTGTCTGGCAGTTTGAGTACATTATGCGGCTTACCCAAATGTCCTTACTTTGGCATTGTTCTTCGGTTCGTTGAGCTCCTCAAAGTTCTGAGTTGAGCTGTACGATAGCTGATAAATGCTTGCACTGTCTGGATAAGCCCACTCAAACCTGCGTGGTGCTTTCCTCAAAAGGCCACCTCAGACGTTAACCTGGTTTTCATGTGTTTGGCGATCATTGGCGATTGTATGGACTTCAAAAGAGACTATGACTTCTGAGTTTGTTTCGGTGTCTCTTCTCAGGGTAGTTAGCTAGGAAATACCGGCCTTATCTAGATTAATATGTCAAAAAAATGACGTGTAAAAGAGTTACTTGTAACCTATTTGCAAAATAAAAATCATTTATCGATATTCCAGATTTATTCCCATTCAACCAAACACCCGAAACCAATCAATCCCACACTCAGCCCCAAATTCCTATTAACTGCCAACAAGCCAGCTTTTTCCATCCCTGTTTACTAATATAACCCCACCAAATACAGCAGCATCATTCAGCACGACATTATCAATCAGCTGCATTTCTTTGTAACTTAGCCGGGTAATATACCCTTGGGGCGTAGCTGCCCCATTTAGCCGTACAAATTAGCACCGTATATGTCCAGTACAGTCAGTATAAATTTTGTTTCTCAATCTATTATGAGTGTGAAAGTCCTACCATTACTGTGTAACTGGCGTTTATTAGCATCTTTTTGAGGTACCTTTGCTTTCAAATTTCGGGAAAATTGTGGAATCGTTTTTGCATGCTGTGAAAGAACGAATAAGTAAATACCTGGGATTCATTTTGTGAGCTAATGTCAACGAACCCATAGATTCGTTTCATGATTAATGAGATCTCACCGAGTTTTGATTTTGCATTCAACTAGCAACATTTTAATGGAAGTATTTGAGTAGATGAATATTAACGAACTGTCTTTTGGCAACATTAATACATGATTACTAAATACAGTGACACTACCAACTTTTAGTATGATTACCATTTATACTAAGTCATTTTCACATTAAAATAACGCTTTAAGCGTACTCAACTTAAAATGGCATTGAGAAAATAAGCAGCCTTGAGCGCAACTTCAAGCGCAACATAAAAAGGAAAGCTGCTTTCAGAATATTAGTTTCCTATATTTATTTTATAAGTGGCAATATTTACTTAAACAATACCAGCAGAGGACAAAAGAATAGCTAGCGAAGCAAAATCCTTACAAATTTCTATAACAACGCTTATAATGAAATCCACGACACAATATTATATCCAAGAATAAAGTGTTTTAAATGTTCACTTTTGCAGAATGCCTTGTGTTTTGTTATTAATTCGCGTTTCTGTAGTGCAACATGCAAGTTTGTACAAAGGGGAGATTATGAAGAAACGTTATTTATGCATATGAAGCTCACGTTATGTTAGCAGCAGCTTCGGTGCTCTTTACTACTAAGCTGTATGTTGTTACTCTGTTTTTGTATATTTGGTTAAAACAAGAATCGAGAAAGAGCGAAGAGCGTTTGCAAAATATTTGTATTCGTTTTGTTTTCAATCTCAAAAAATACGATCATGTTTCTAGATTTCGCAAGGTACTAAGTGGCTCCCTATTCGACTTCGCAGGAACTCTCGGATATTGTGTTTGCTATTTAACATCCTTCACAACCCTAAAACGCCTGCCTACCTGCGAGAACGCTTCTCCTATTCCCGTCCTTCAGATGCGCCTTGCAGGTCGCATCTTAGAAATCTCCTTAAGTCCCCTCCCCACGCTACTGAGTTTTACTCCTATTCCTTTATTGCCCATGCGGTTAGGCTATGGAATTCACTGCCGCCTGATATTAGAGCTAGCTGATAGATAGATAGCTGATAGATTATTTATCTTATAATATTATTTAGTACGTATTAGTACATATTTATTTTAGTAATTTTTATGTATTATGTGTTATATTAAAGTTTATTTGTAAGTACTTATACCTTTTACACACGGTGTCTACATATCTTTTATACATCTCTCCTTTCGCAGGTATGCTGGAAGAGATTTCTTTTGAAATAAGCATTACCTTTGTACCTATTTTTCTGTTTCCTTCTTGTTATCTTTCAATGTATGTGTGTACATAAATTGTTAAATAAATAAATAAGAATCTAAGCATAGAGTTCCAACGTCCAATGTTCAGTGAATATAAAGTCACCTACATGAACTTAAATAATTGGTAATCTGTGAGTGTGTCTATTTATACCTCAGTCCTTTGAGGAAAAAACCTATGAAAAAACGTTAAACGTATCTCAATAATTTTGTTTGCTACTTAGCTTGTTTAGTTGAATCATTCTCATGTCTGTTGCTTGTCTGAGAACTTTTTAAAAAGCAATTTACTTAAGCGCTGTTCTCAATAAATTGTGAAACTCCAATTTGTGGTGACGTGACACTTAAGGCGATGTTATCGCCTGAAGTAACGCGTAGCATTTATTACTTAACCCTGCGTCCTACGCGTAACGTACGTACGTGTAAGAACGACAAATTGCCAGACACGGAGTAATATTGAGTATTGAAAATACTGTGTTCATTGTGTTGTCTCTTTACTAGATGTTTTATTAAAATTCTTGGCTGTTGTGCCAATATGTGTGTAAGAGTTGACTGGTTTTAGCTTAATTTTATTAATGACTTATGATGCACATTTAACTAGTTTTTTAAAAGCACTATTTACATTTGGAAATATATAAGTGATTCGAAAATGGAAAAAGATAAAGTAAACTAGAAATAAGATTAATCAGTGTTAGATAAATGCGGGCTGTCAATGTTCATGTTGTAGAAATGGGCACTACAATTTAATGCCCGCTAATGTAACTTTTAGTTACTCGCTAATTCGCAAGGTTTGGTCACGTTCTCGGTTGTTGTCAAGTGTGTTGTGAGGGTGGTAAAGTAAATTACTTCCCAAACACAAAATAAACACATCAAAAGATCGTAACAATGTTCAAGACGCGGTTAGATTATACGGTTGCCACATCTATCCCCCAATGGCGATTCGTTTCCCTGATTAATTCCTCCAAGTTAGACAGGAAAATAATTTCTTTCATTTAGATAAGACTCTGTACTGTTTTTTCTTCCACTCCAAGATTAGCATGGCCAGTATTTTCCTCCTGAAAAATAGACCCCATTATTATGATCGAGATAATGTAAAGAAGGAATGAGGAAATGCAAATATCTTATACTAGTTGTTCTGACCTTTTAAGAAGATATAGACCGTATAAAATATACTGGCTTATGTAAGTAGGAACGTTCCAAGACGCTGTTTCACTTTCATATTGTTTGATATAGCAATATGAATGCTTGCCGCGTACCAGCATTGTAGACAAAATACAATAACTTTTATATGAATTGAGATTAGGGTGTAGAATGAAATATCAATATTTTTATTGGGTGTCTGTTAGCATTCAGGGCAAAATTTATTGGATACTAGCTTCTGCCAGTGGCTTCGTCCGCGTGATTCCTAGGGAACATACTCCCGGAATAAAAAGTAGCCTATGACCTTTCTAAGGCTCTAGACTTACTCTGTACCAAGTTTCATTTAAATCGGTTCAGTAGGTTTGGCGTGAAAGCGCGACAGACAGACAAATATAAGTAAGGATTATATATATTATATAATTACATTATATATATTATTTAGTAAATTAAGTAACGAAGGATCGAGTATAGAGTGTTATTGCTGTTCATTATTTTATTTACTAGAAAGATTAGACAGTAAACCATTGTTATTTTATTACCAGCACAACATCTTTGTTAAGACTAAAATTAAAATCTCAGACTTTATCGTAATCTAAAAAAAAACATAATAATGTTTTTCGTCGAAAATTAGGTTGTAAACAAAGAGGATATCGCGCTCCCGTCCTAGCCTGTAAACTCACAAAAATGTTCGTTCTAAACTAATTTAATTTACCCAAACCATTTATCTTCATACTCCTGATTTTAGACGAACAACCAAGTTTCTTACTTATTTAGGCTAAAAGTTTTAGGCTCATTAACATCAGCGGACCGAGTGGGTAGTTAGCAACAAAAGGCTAAGAGGGTAGCCGGGTAGTCGGGATAGCGTTATATTCTTTTATTGGCATATGGCCAGCGAGAAGTCAGTTGCAGGTCCTTCGAACCGGATCAGAATTTCGATGGCCTGAAAAGACGTCGCACTTATTATATTAGCGGAGGATGAAGGCTCTTCTTATATTGTTTTGTGAATGGCGAAGGAAGCCTCGTTATTAGGAAATACGTTTTCAAATTGCCGTTTTAATATCGGTGTTTACGTATTATTTTATGTGAAAAACATTTTCTTGTTGATATTCTCAAAATCTTTTTATCTTGTCTCCTTAACAAATATTTTGGTGTGTTTCATGATATTATTGTGCGTTATTTTGTCAGCATAAAATTATTATTGTTTTTCTTGTTTTCAATCTGATCCACTTCATTCCTAACTTCTTTAATTAACAATTGAGAGAAGCCATTCGTTTCCTGTTTACTTGTTGAACTTCCAAAATATTTGGAATATTTGTGTCGAACGTAATTAAAACAAACTTTATTTATTATGGATGATCAAAATTGAAACTAAACATTGAACGGAATCCCGGACAAATAAAACTTTGTTAAGCAAATCAATGTAAAAATCAGATATGTAGAACATTTCTGATTTGTTGACTCTTTAAAGTCACACAAAGCAATTTCGAACTAGAATCCAACCATAAAATATTCTTGCCTTTCAGTTCCGCATCGCTTTCTTTTTAATGCTACAAATACTAACAGTTAAAAGCCTATCTGTATTGCAGCAATCTAAAACGTCCTATTTGAACGGTGGAGTGAATAAAATCGCAATATGGCCCACGTGCGCATCGCAACATAGCAAATTGAAAAACTAGCGGACCAAGCGGTGATCCCTGTGGGACCCACTTACTTTGACCACCGTGAAATTAAGTGAAACGCAAAAGTGAGCAATATTGATAGTGTCATGACGAATATTGGGTTTCTGTAATCGATTCCGGAAAAATTGTTAACGTGTTACGTTGTTGGTTTCCTGTATGTTGTGGTTTGATGTTTTGATAGGCTATCAAATGTTTTGATTGGAAACATCGACGTATAAATATAGTTTTCGAGAAACATCGTAATAAAATAATAATGTTACATTGAATTTAATACTGGGATGGGATTACAAAAAACTACCTTTATAGATTATAGAAACAAAATATTTCGTTGTTTTTTTCTATGCCTTAGAAAGTTATTCAGTTGTATGGATGAAACGTTTTTTAGATCTTTATTTTAATAAAGAAGTAAATCCTTTTGATACGGTTCTCAATCCAGTTTGGAAATTCGACGCAAGGCTCAAAGGTGCATAATTCACATGTTCCACACGTGCGGGCGTTAAAACCAAACCAACAGTGTCTAAAAAAGAACTCAGTTCTATTCAAGGCAGGTAAAAGTTCAAATTTGAATGATCTTTGGAGTAGCATACAGCGTCAAATTGTTTGCAAACTGTATTAAATCTTGCTACCATATTTCATAGTTCATTTTTGGATGGCAACAGTTTCTGGTTATATTTTTTGGATTCAAACGTTTGAAATGAATAGACGCCGTACAGTTGGACTCAAATTGGGTTTTATTTATTTTCAGACATGTTCAGGCTTTTTACATTCCCGGAAGGAGTGATACGGTTTTTATACCTAGTAAGCACTTTATCTTTACCAGTGTTACCCAGTTAATTAGTTGTGGAAGTTTGGTAGGCAGCCGCTCCAGGTAAAATATTGGTATTCAAAAATCCGGTTCAGGAATCCGGTTTGACTGGAAGCCGACACCAATATGGGAAAAGGCTAGGCAGATGATGAAATACTTTATTTTTGTTTGAAAACATTGGTTGGTTGGTTCATACGACTGGTTTATACGACGACGAAAACTGCATCACTTTTCGTGGCTTCACTTAATGAAGCTGTGCTTTAATATTACATAGGTTAAATATTTACACTATTAAAGCGCAATATACCTTGTTATCTTAACGTTGCTTAAGATTAAAAGCCATGCCATTACTGGTTTCCTCATAATCCCAAATGCGGAAATGAGCTTTAATAAGATAGCCGCGCAAGACAGATTTGGTTGCAGGCGTTGCAAAATATTTTCATTAAAATATAAAAGCCACATCTACGGTAAACGCAAAGTAACGAGAGTGAAAGCGGGAGCGGTTACGGGCGAGATTAGGTTCCACAGTGTTTCTCGATTTGTTCTCGTGGGCTCTGGGGGGGTCAAACCGCTCGCTTGCTAAATCGCTCTATCTCTAGACACTCATTATCTACCTAGCCCTTTTCTAACTAAATTGGAGTCAGCTTCTAGAAGAAAAAGAAGAAGAAGCTTCCAGTGATGCGGGACATCGTATTGAACACTGTGGACGCAAAGATATGGTTGCATTTGTTTTGTTCATCATATCCGCGTCAGCTTCGCACTCAAGCAGAGGCCAAAAGGAGATTTCACGTTGCAGAATTATAGACTCTCATCGCGTATGAGTATCAAATATGAAATTTGCACGTATTTTATCGCTCAAAGGGGAATATTGCATGTGAATAATCTAGTATTAATAGATTCTCGGTGTGCTATAACAGGACTATGATAGAGATTTTGCTGGAGAATCCACGGGTATTTCTACTTTACAAATAATTATCTTCAGTCTATTTACAGCTTAGTTACTATTCATGATAGCGTTTTCTGTGACTGTACTGTATATAGATTTTTTTTAATTTGTTCTGTAGAATTCAAATAACTTATATTTGATGTTAGTAATTCTAATGGGTTTTGTTTTCGTAGTTTATTTAATATTGCCTATATTGCTTTATCATCATCACAAAATCCTCACAAACTGTATTAACCAGATCCTGATCCTATGCTTTTATATGATAACTTTTCAAGTAAATCAACCGCGACCAACATAGCAGTCGTGCTGATTGGCCACGGTGGACCATTAACCAAGTATTTATCGCCCCTGGCAACATTTCCGTCGTCTTCTCCATCCACTTCAAAGACCTACTACATCTTCAGTTGTTACGCTTTAATATAGTGTTACTAAAGGGAGCACGTAAAGGGTTTTGCAAACGGTAGACATTTTATGAGTTGTTACTGAAAATACTTCATGGGTTGGGAGGATGTTAGCATCGCCGTCGCCTACGCTCAAGTTAGTTTCGGTATTTTGTTGTTGTTTGTAGTTGTGTTGTTGTTTGTTTGTTGCACCATGGTGCGGTAGGGAAAAACTATATCAAAAACAGACCTTTTCTTTATTTAAACATTATATGAAAATTATTTATTTAAATTTTATGTTGTTGGCTTGCTATACGCTTTGGTACAAACTATAAGTATAGTTAACAATTGTTACGAAAATAAATAAATCTGAGTGTTAAGAATACTCGCTATTTTCAACGACTACTGAAGTCTTCTTCACTACAAAGACTAATATTTTTTTCCAAGATTCGTACAATACAAGCAACATGCATGTCGCATGACAATTTACTTTTTCAGTTATAACTACTATCTAGTTTATGCCATTCAAAGAACTTAAAAGTTCCTAGCCTTGTACCTATCTGTCATGAAGCTCTCAAACCTTTTTTTTTCTACTTAATTTCTTAAATTTTTGAAGGATTATACTTTTCTAAGTAATTTGCATACATGTCGCAAAACGATATGCTTTACTCAGTTACAACTACTACCTAGTTAATACTACCCTAAAACTTCTCAGCATTGCACTGTACTATCATTTATCGTACAAAAGCCGCCGTGCATCTAGCTCTCGTAATTTTTCTGCGACAAATCGCAAGTTTACAGCCCACCTAAACTTAGCTCGACTCTTATTACAGCTACACAGCGGTCCACCTTTACAAACGGTCTTCGTGGTAATTAGTTTTGTACAATTTTAGACTTTAATGCCTCGCTTGTCATCTGTTAGCTTGATAATGGCTTCCTGCGCTAATTTATATGTAGCCAGATATAAATTATGATTATTTAGCTCCGTACTCGAGCGCGTTACGTAAGTTTTGGAAATGGAACCTTTATATTCTATGTAAGTTTGAAATTAATGTGCTGGGGAGAGGTCCTTTCTGGCTTCATTTTATTTAATTTTGTGTTGCTGGTTTTAAAGTTTAATTTGTAAAAATGGCGTGGCTTTACTTTGTGTTGCGAACTGAATAATTACGTATGGAGAGTTAGAGTAGCTAATCATTTTGCAGGTTTGTGTTATTTTATCTTGTATGTTTTTTGAACTAGGTGCAACTTGAAACATTGCAACTGATTGTATTCAGTAGGTTTTCATAATATTACCTGACAGCAACGATATATTAAAAATTGAAAATGTAGAGGTAGGAAACCACAAAATATTTCCATTAGTAGACGGAAATGAAACCACACGCAAAATTATGACCGTAATAACTGACTACAATATGGTTGTGTATACAGAAGGTGAAAATGTAATGATTGCAGTAGTGAAAAAATGTTAACGTTTATGATTGTTAAATCAACATTTTATTGCAAGTCATGGAAGCCAATGATGCTACAATATTGGAACAAAAATGTTACAAAACGTATTTGTGAATTTTTAATTTAAAAATAAATTGTATCGTTCGATTTTATCATATTTTTGTGAAACTCTCTGTGCGGAAAATGAACAGTTATCCCACAAATAAACCTATTTGAATGTTTTCTTTGTCCACATCCAGTCAACCACGGAGTTTTAATAATATCTAAATAGTCCAAGGGTTGCGGATAGCCGATGGATGTGAGACGCACAGGACCGGTTGCTGTGGCGACACTTGGGCGAGGCCTATGTCCAGCAGTGGACCTCTTTCGGCTGATATGATGACGATGATAATTTAATACTACTTCACTTCTGTAGGTATATCTTATAATTATCCAGAGGTGTGAAGACCAAATTCGCTGGATGCGACCGATCTCTTTTTGCTGATTTTACGATGATGATGCACAGGAGAAATTATATTCCCACTTTCTCGCTGGCCGTGGCAAAATATTAGCCAATCAGCTTTTAAGTGACTTTGGGGTGCGTTGAACTCTTAAAGGCTGTTTAAATTATCACACCCACTACTTCCAATCTATTATTACCTTTCGAAATTAACGAGAATGAACTGCAAACAGTAAACACAACCCGCCTTTATCCGCCTTAGTCAACTACCTATTCCTAGTTTACGTTACAAACGGGTCAGTATTTGAATTTCATACAGCGAGCGATACGGCTTAGCAAGTACGGTGACCGCACGTTTGACTTTTAATGAAACGTTTACTGAATTGTCCGGAGAGATATGATTTATATTATAATTTGAATTTAAATCTGGAAAGTAGAATATTCTTGGTGATATTTAAATGCTGATGAAAAAAGAATATTTTTTTTTATTATTAGAGAAAAAGGCTCTCTTAATATTATTAACAAAGAACAATGCAGGAGAAAAGTAAATTGGTGGTACCAAGGTCGTTTCCAACAAATTTTCGTGTTTCAATATGTATACCTAATATATGAATACTAATATTATTATAATATATTATTATATTATAATATATGAATACTTAAATTATTACAGTTGAGATAAACTTGTGATCTTCTTGGAAATTTCGCGGGACCCTACGGTCCCGGACTGACGATGCGTGCGATGGTCCGCAGTCAACTCACAGTAGTCCCATGGAACATTTTTAATTCAATGAAATACCAACCGACGATTAATGAAGATCACAAGTAAATGGGAATAATTTCTTAGTACACCCTGTATGTGATCTTCATTGTTACGAGAAAATACATATGGAAAGCACATTAATCTAACAAATTACTGTCAACACGAGAAACCACACAGGATAGTAAACCTTTGCTAACCCAAGCTAAATCATATTCCCAAGTCACGAAAATCCCATTTAAATTCAAAATATAATACAATGAATAAAATATCATATCGTGTGCAAACACAACTTGGGGCTAGACACGACCGCTAGCGGATTAAACGTCCGAGTTTTATTAAAATTTATGAGCACCCTACATTTTGATACCAAATTACGTTTCTATTAGTACAGACTGTAGTTTTACTACTTTAGTGGAATCATACATCTTTGTTTCCGTATCCTGTTGTAGTTTTAAAGTTTGTATGTACACTTTTGACCGTGTTTGTGAAATGTTGTTTTTTGTAAAAGTTCTCAGTAAAAAATGTTGCAGGTTTGTTTTGAACTTTTCAAAAGCAAAGAAATATGTGGGAAACATAACCAAGCAGGGTTTCTTTTCTTTAAGGATGCGAAATCATCAAATGATTCCGCTCTGGGCGGAGCCCAGTCAGTGTCATACTCATACTGACTAAAACCCATCCGTATACTTCCTAATGCCCTTTGCGTTCCAGGGCCGCAGTGACTCTTCCGAATAAATTCCGCAACCCTGGCAAGAATCAAGTAGGCTACATTTCTCACAACAAGCTATTGTATTTTCTGTTATACTATGATTATTTCACACTTGCTCAATTTGTAGAAACTGTTTATCACCTCAGCCAAAAAAAGATCGTCACTGGTCCACCAATCATCACGGATTTCTGTGTTCTTGACAAGTTCATCGGTCCAATACATTCAAATGACACTTTCCCAATACTTACATATCGAAAAAAAAAATGCATGACCTACTTCCCGAAGAGCTCAAATAAGTGTGTCACCGTATTCGACAAAGTTGTACAACAAACTGTGATTGCACGTACCACACCCTCGGCTATGCTCAGGTAAATTCGGTTTTGATACAAGACAATCATAAATTAAACTTTAGCAGAAGTTGTTCTGTTTACTTACCCGTTAGAAACATCGTTCATCTGAGCGTTAATTTCTACATAGGTATTTTTGCTGAATTATTTAAGAGATTGCGAAAATATCTAATGAAATCAGATGATTTCAATTCTCAGGTAGGTTTTTGTTTTTTCTATTTACTGAACGTTATAAGATCGTTTGGTTCCACGACAGTTGTCTTTTTTTCCTTCTTTTCGAGTCAAGCCCAGCAGATATATTAATAGACAATACTGTTAACATATTAAAACTACAACTACTTACTTATTTATCTTTACGAAATAATTTAACAGCATTTATTTACCCCCTTCCCTTTAAACGTTCAACGAACAAAACCGCCACGCCTTCCATTCCCCACTCAAAAAAAACTCCAAACAAAATACACCAGTAATTTAAACTTAGTCTCATTTGAAAACCAATTCCGCGCAAAATAAGTTAAAACCACTTCATGGACGAGTTAGATCACTCAGCAAATCGTGGATATCTAAATAGAGTTTAATTCAGACGCGGAGCTCTGAAGCGGTAAAGTAGATTTGTGAATTTGCATCACAAGTCCAATTGAGTTTTTTAAGGAATTGGTGCTTTGGATTTCCTGTTTCCTTTCAGTGGGGATTTTAAATATTGTTCAAGTTTTGGCCGTTGAGGGAAAACAGGTTTCGGATAACTTTTGCGTTGTAAAAAGGAAGGATACACCCAGTATTGGATTTCGGAGAGTCGGTCTGAAGGTCGTTAAAATTTAATTATGGTAAATTAAACTTAAGCCGTCAAGTGTTTTTGTTGGTGAAATATTCTATTTTATGCCAATAATGAAGAAATGTACTTTACTCATCAATATCAATATCCTAATATAAAACATTTATTTATATAAGGTTCACCCACAGCACATATAACATTCATCCGTTACTGAGTGACTGACTGACAGACAACGCACAGCCGTAACAACTGATTGTAAGAAGCTGAAATTTGGCATGTAGAGAGTAAGAGAGCAATAAGAATTTCCCGAAATTCTTATAAGAAATATTCAGTCTACACTTTATTTTTGAGATCCAACCAATTTAAAATGACGTCTACATTTTCCCTGCATATTTTACTCAACTCAAGTATAGCAAAACATCATAATTAAAAGTTTAATGAATGTAACAGCTTACAAAAGGTGCATTGTCTGCACTACTGCCTTAATAAAAGGCTGCTTATATCGCCCTATATGCGGCATATTGATGAGCAGGAAAAATCTGCGTCATATGTCACTCTGGGCAGAAACGGTGCGACGTGGATACATCGAGTGTCAGCCATCCACTCATGATTGACATGCGATTGAAAGACAATTTTTTGGAGGATTTTACCCGATTTTGCCCACATTTTGTATGCATCCAAGTGGAATGGAAATTGGTCATTTGGGCTCGAAAATTGTGGGCTTGAAAAAGCGACCTGCCATCCATTTTTGAGCCGGTCGAAGACCAAGAACTTAACTCGCGGTAATTTTGCATACTTACACAGTTTATTTTGCGGTCTGCATACTAGTATATTTTTTTTATATTTTTAGTGTACAAACGCTACAAAGATCATCATTGGCTTTCAGTCTCCACATACGTTGGAATATCATTATATGATGCTATTTAAATTACATAAAATCAACAAATAATATATCGCCCATATTCACAGAAAATTTAGGCAGAGGTGTAAAACATTTGTATGATTTTATTTACCACTAGTGGACGTCACGCGGTTTCACCCGCTTAGTTCCCGTTCCCGTGGGAGTATGGGGATAAAATATAGCCTATGTTACTCCCTGATAATGTAGCTATCCATTGCTGAAAGAATTTTTCAAATCGATCCCATAGTTTCGGAGCCTATTCATTTCAAACAAACAAACAAATCTTTCCTCTTTATAACATTAGTGTAGATGTCATGTTGTAAATATTGTCATCCCATTTTCAATCATCTCTATTTATCGGTTAATCATGTTATTTTTCCCGGCTTATTGCAAAATACTTTTTGCTTTTAGCCGTATTAAGCATGCAGCCAATACAGAGGGGAGAATATAGAACGGAAAAGTTCTACTTTGCTCTGAAGTTTTTCTGGACCTAGTTTTGTAGTTTTTTGCAAATTCTGAGTTTAATAACTGCAGTTATTAATGTAGAGGACTATTGTTATGAAATGATTGATTATTAATCATTTGCATTTATGCCATGACAATTCTTGATTTTTTACTACCTCTGTATCCGACAAATCGTAATTACAGGTTACTTTTGGAAAATCCATTTCAATTTTCCAAGTTGTTGACAAAAAAGTCATTAGAGATTACAAAATAATGGGTGGACATCCCACCAACCCACACGCACAAATTTTTTTGAGAACACATTCATATTGTTCCACTCCATAGCTGTACGCACAATGAATGTACGTACATCATGAGTTCACATCAATTTATATTGTTGGTATACAAACACAAATAGCTATTTTCAGGTACGTGCGTACTACATAAGGAGTACTTACAGGTAGAATTAATTTACTTAATATATTAATTATGTTTGACTTACTAGCAGATCCGTGGGTATAATAGCTTGAAATAGCTTAATTAACGATGCCGCAGCGAATACAAACACCGCTAGGCTGGCAAGTGATGTACACTTGTGATGTTAAGCTGTTTGGGGAGTTATTAATTATTTTAATTTTTGTTCGGCGAAAAAAACTCGTAGAAAATAGCATTTTATCAATAATAGGGATCAACGGATATTACAAACAATCGAAATTGTGGATTCAAGTTACTTCAGTTATATATTTTTTTGTAGCCAGTGAAACAAAGCATCAGTCTGAAGCGGACTGATGTTCTGGTGGACTTCAAACGATGCATTTTCTGGTTTGCTGTCGCTAGTCCAAAGCCATTTAGCTCAATCGGCTTTCTGCTTTGCAAGCAATGTGCCTTATTCGCTGCCACTTAACTTTGGCAGCTCTTTGGGCTATGCAAAGAGCACAGGACCGGCCAATGCCTGAGGAAGGAATATTCAGCAATACACGTAAAGAATATAATAATTATTATTATCGTTCTTTTAATCCTTCTCTTTAGATAATTGTGACAGTTTCTAAAAATGATCAAGTCTGTCAGTCGACAGTTTTGAACATCGATTCTCCATTTGACCTCGCTTGTTTTGTAAGCGTTTTCCAACATTCTGTCAGAACGTGCAGGAATATCCAACCCAAAATTTAAAACTTCAAACTGTCGGAACTTAAAACCGCGTCACCACATCGTTGAAAGCTGTTCTAAATTCTCAGTATTCGGAAGAACGGTTATTTGAAAATCACAACCGTATTCGCCTGTACATACAAGTGTATGAGCAAGCCACCGAGGTACGTTTCACGCGAAGTGGCTTCGTACGTCGCACAGAACAAACGCTCCGCCCTGTCGTATCGTTATAATACTAGTTTAAACTAGTTCCAGCCGGTTGTGCGAGCCAGGGTTGCTACGCTTGGGCATAGTTTTGGTTTATGGGGCGGAGAACTTGGTACGTTAGGCTGAGCCTATTTTCGGTTTATTTAGGTTGGAAGAGAATTTGTGTCGCAGAAAGGTTTTGGTAATGTTTATATTGGAATTAAATTTAGTAGGTATGTGAGGGGATTTTGTGAAACTTTATCTAAAAAGCTTTTTGTCAAAGTGGGTTTTGAATACAAAACATTTCATCAAGTCTTCTGAACACATTTTGAAATCTGTTCCTGTTAAATATTCAAACCTCCATTTAATAATATGAAGAGTTAGCGGTTCATAAACTGTGGCAGATGACGGTGACAGCCCTATACAAGTACAGTCAGTCTGCACGGTACATACATTTTCGCCGGCGCCGCGTCGAAGTTTGTTGTTCCCAGTTAATTTTCTTTGTGAAAATTCTCCTCTTAACTTCATGAGTGTTAATCTTTGAGATTGAAGTTTTAAAGTAAATCCCCTTTGTATATGACTTCTGATGTTACTTACGTGATAGTTGTACCAAGAAAAATATAACGGTTTAAGTAGTTAAGTTTTAAACCAACTACAGTTTCTGTGCAGGAAATAAACATGTTCTTTGTGTAAGCTCGCGTTTGTAGGAAAGTCACGTCTGAGCTCCGCTTTTTTTTAAGACGGTTGAAGAATATTACGTCGGTAAAGTATACGAAGAGTACAAAGAAAAGTAATAAAGAAACTGAACTATTGCTTTTGCACTTTGTTTGTTTCAGAAAAAAAACATGACGTTTCGCGCTTTTAAAATTGTGTTCAAAATGAAAAAAAAATACAAACACAATACTATACTATACAATACTCTAAATGGGTTCTTAAATTGAAAATAGGGTTTTTTTTTTCTGGCCGAATTATTATTGCTTTTTAGGGTTCCGAACATCCGTAAGAAACGGAACCCTTATATGATCACTCAGGTGTCTGTCTGTATGTCATATGAACTTCTGTAACCCAAACAGGCATCGCGTCACGTAAATACATAAACTTTGAATATGAAAGTCACTTTTGGGAAACAAACTAGGAAAAAAAAATGTCAAACTGTTCCGTGTGACATTACAAATAAAAGGGCTTAATATGAGGGTTTTAATTATATTTGTATTTTCATAGTTTTAAAAATAATGTTTTTGAAGTTTTTCAAGTAACTACACGAAAAATGACCCTTAGCTCCGAAACTACTGCGCCTAAAATTTTGAAAAAAAATATGCAAAAAATAAGTAGTTCCTTACTTATAGATTACAAGTAAACCTAAAGAAGTCAATAGTGTTAAAATAACATGTTACAAAAATAAAATTCATTCGGAACCCTTTGCACGGGAGTCCGACTCGCACTTGGCTGGTTTTTTAGTATCACTTATAGTTTGAATTATTGTAGTAGACAATGTATTCTGTTAGCAAATAATCTGTTGAAATTCTTCATTTGATGTGATAGGTATAGATAGATTTAATTGGTCTCAATAGCTTAGAAATTACAGCAGTAGAAACATACGTATCGTATCAAGTTCTTTAAATATAGGTCCATCTACCAAAATCCAGACCTGTATCAACAAACCTAGTAAGTGTGGACCAATGGTCAGACTTTACCGGCATTAGTAAACATGTCACAGGCAATTCTAAAGAGGCTTTCAGTGAAAAAGTTTGGACAAACTCCAGTAGGTAAATACTAGAGATGTCTTTTTTCACTATTCGGTATTCGGCTGAATTTTGCAAATCATTCGGCCGAATACCGAATACCAAATAATGTTAAAGAAACGCATAATATTGGCTTCTAATTTTTTATTTCAACTAAAAAATCTGCTTATTTAATAAATATGAAGGTTTTTCTTCCACTTATGATCCGTAAGTCCCTTTCGGGACAAAATCTCGGGCAAATTGTCGGCTTGTCTTGAACGGGACTTACGGATTCTGACGGTTGGGCGTTTTGTACCGAAAGCGACACGGATCCTGAGTGGTTAAAATATGATGTAAAAATCAACAAATAACGCGTGTTGCGACACGAACTACTCGCAAATGAAACAAATACGCCCGCAAAATGTACTAAGTTTCGCCGAATATTCATCGCTTTGGGCGAAAGCTTAGCCCAATATTCGATATTTGGCAAAATCACTATTCGTGGCATCTCTAGTTAATACCTACGCTTTCGGAAATTTTCGCTTCGGACTAAAAAGAAAGTTTCTAGTTTTTGGTTCGGTAAGTTTAGTCTGCGGGTTGGGTCGTGAGTTCTTGTTTGAGATCCTGACTAATGCCTAACTTGGCAGTCATTAGGGATTTTTGTACTTTATTGCTTGTTTTTAGGCTTCCGTACCCGAACGGAACCCTATTACTAAGCCTTTGCTGTCCATTCGTCCGCCCGTCCGTCCTTCGTTCATCCGTCCATCCGTCCGTACGTCCATCCGTCCGTACGTCCGTCCCTCCGTCTGTCCATCCCCCGTCCGTTTGTCTGTCAGCGGGCTGTATCTCAAGAACCGTAATAGGTAGACAGTTGAAATTTTCACAAAGTGTGAATTACTATTGCCGCTATAAGAACAGATAATAAAAATTACGAACAGAACCTTCGTATACGAGTTCGACTCGCACTTGGGCGGTTTTTGTTTAATTTATTGTAGTGTTAGTAATATCCTCGAGGGAGTCTTCTGTCGCATCAAGCAACTTGGAGATTTGGATAATTAGTTTGGTCTTTTGTTTTTATTAGTTTTACTATTGCTTACTTTTACTGTTTCGCCAGAAACATTTTGTTTGATTGATTTGCTAGATTCACGTTCTGTATAAATAACTAGCTTCCGGCCGCCGCTTCACTCGCGTGATAAGTGAAGTAAATTATAGCCTATGACACTTTCTGATAATTTACCTTTCTATAATTGAAAAAAATGTTAAAATCGATTCAGTAGTTTCGGAGCCTTTTTGGTACAATCAAACAAAGAAACAAACAAATCTTTCCTCTTTATAATATTAGTATAGAAATGAAATCTATAATAAGGTCGAAAAACAAAAATTTGTTTTTTTTTCATATCTTGTCAGTACCACAAGTTTACTTTCTTCAGTACAAATTAATTTATAATGGGCATTTACTGTAACAGTTTTTTTTTTCACACCAAAAACATTATTATCCCATAAATCTAAAGTTCTAAACCAAAATAAATACAATTCTTTACCATCGCGACTTGTATTGTCGTGTAGCGTGAACCAGATAACTGGATTACCGCGACACCTGACTGCGTAACGAAGGCGAGTGAGCACTAACGTAGTTATACCAAGACTGCGAGCGAATGTTTTGTGAATTACTGCAGCTCACAGATAAGAATGAGATCCAATAAGACACAATTTCTATGGGCTATGCAGCTCGGTGCTAGTAATTTTGCAATACTCTTCATGAAAAAGATTATAAATCAAAACAATTGACACAATTAAGTAGCAGCAAGCAAGGCATATAACTCGCAAAACGGATAGCCGATGGGAACGAATGGTCCTGAAATGGCGACCGAGTACCAGAATGCGTAACTTTTATTTATTTGTTGAACAATGTACACACAGTTACAGGCTTTTCTTATAACTAATAAGTACATGACCCTGTTAGGGCGCAGCAAGATAACTTAAAACTAAAACATTATGTAAGTATGTATATTAAATTACATTATATTATATTATCATTATATTATGTTACTAGCTGACCCGCGCGGCTTCGCTCCCGTCAACTGGCTACTCTACCTACCAACCCTAACCTACCTACCCTACCTACCTACTTACCTACCATACCTACCTACCATAGCTACCCTACCTCACCTACCTTACCTACCTACCCTATCTACCTACTTACCCTACCTACCATAGCTACCCTACCTCACCTACCATACCTACCTACCCTACCTACCTGCCTACCTACCCTACCTACCTGCCTACCTACCTGTCTACCTACCCTACCTACCTGCCTACCTACCCTACATACATACTCATTTTTTTTTGTATTTTAATTCTTATTATGCTATTCCGGACGAAGGAATTAGTCTTCGTCCCGAATAAAACATAAAAACTATGAAAATCGGTCGAGCCGTTCTCGAGTTAGTTAGAATAGTGTTCGAACAAACCCGACTTTGAGAATTTTGCTTTATTGTGAAAGATTCGACCTTTTTCTAGAAGACATTTTAATATCAGCGAAATAGCGAAATAAAACGAAAAAAACTTTTTTACAAAAAATGTAACCGACTTCCAAAACAAAACACTACAAAGTATAAAATAACTTTAATTTCGGAAGTCGGTGTTTTTAGTTTTTTCGCTTTTTGATTTTTCACTTTTTAGTGGTACCTGCGTACCCATTCACAGCGTACCGGCGTGATGTTATGTTATGAAAATAGAACTTAATAAGTGCTTTCGGTGTAAAGGTCTCGTCAATACGAATGAAATAAGCCCAAACACTTGGTAGTTCCTACATACCGATGTGGAGTTCCCTTGACTCTCTGTCGTCTCCATCATCAGGTCTGATCCAAACTTTCATTCTTTTGTAGTATCACCCGATATACACTCGAATATAAAGTTTTTACCAAATACGTGTCTACAATTTTCGAGAGTTGCCCTCGATTTCTCAGGGTTTCCATCATCAGATCCTGACGTGGTGGCAATGGGACCACACGGGAAGCACCAGCTTCCAAATAAAAAAAGAAGCATGAAAATCGGTTCACCAAGTCGGTTAATATACAGTCGAATTGATAACCTCCTCCTTTATTTGAAGTCGGTTAATAAACTGAAGGAAGGCGGACAGCGGTGGCTTGTTAATAAATAGGGTTCCGTTAGCAACCTTGGTACGGAACCCTAAAAATCGACTTGGTTCGCACGAATCAAGATCGTACGCGAAGGCTTAAATAATAGGGTCCCATTATCAACTTTGGCACGGAACCCTATAATTTCCCTTGGCTCGCAAATCGAACCGTCTGATACTTAGCACGAATTAAAAACTTAGTTGCGGGCAACCTGGGAGTCTTTAAGACAAAAGTGAATAGGTTGCTTCTAGGTAAACGTGCTCCATCTTCAACCTCATCATCGCTTACCATCAGGTGAGATAGTGGTCAAACGTATGCCTATCTATAGTAAAAAAAAAATCTACTCCGTATCACCTAACCACAGAGAACTAATGATAACTCGATTTGACAGTTACTGTGAAATCGTGTTGTCATTCATTCTTAGTTCGGGTTCGGGATTAATCGTAAGTCTGTAGGTGATACGGAGTAGAATACGTCCGCAACTATTCCCGAAACTACGGACTTCGGACTTAGAGAGTAGCCCCACCAAAATCGATCGCTCCCGTCACCGTGACCACCTTTGGTACGGTACCTTATTATTATTAGCCTTGTTTCACAAATCGAACCGTTCGTTGCTTCGCTCTTAACGGAATCAATCGCGGAGGCCTTAGAAGTAGGGTCCTGTCAGCACCTTTGGTACGGAACCCTACAGGCCTGATCCGCAAGTCGAACCGTCCAGTACTTCACAAAACTACTGAGTTCTAAATCAGTTTAAGACTCTACGATAAAAGCACTTTAAACGAAACCAGCACAACTCAGAGATTTAAGCAATTTTGGCCCCTATTCGTTTAAGACCTTCCAGAGACCAAACCGAAATTCCTACGAAGTACGACAGTGTTTAATAATCGTGTGAAGTCATTCTCCAGCGGAAAATTTTAACACCGCAATTTAGAAAAACGCGTCATCAGTGCAACGCCATCTATCGACCATGTAAACTGACAAAATATTTGGCAGCAGAAGACGTTAAATAAGAAGCCCGTATGTAACGATAAATAACGATAAGGTATTAAAATGTTTACTTTTATTTCGCTACGTCTACGTATTAAAAGTTTCACAAATAACTCAATGAATGTGTTTTGGTGTAACATTCATGCTTTCATGCATTTTTTGGTTCCTCAATAGATGGCGCTCTGACTGATCAGAACACAGTAGGAAGTTTCTTACTAAACTAAAAATTCAATATATTTTGATTTTGTGGATCGATTGTAACGATAAATAACGAAAAGGTATAAAAATGGTCACTTTTATTTTGCCACGTATTAAAAGTTTCACGAATAACACAACAATTTTGAATGCTTTCGTGCATTTTATTTTTTCTCAATAGATGGCGCTCTGACTCATCAGAATACATTAGGAAGTTTCTTCCTAAACTTAAAAATTCAATATCTTTTGATTTTGTGGGTCGATTTTGATGAAATAAACGCTAAATGTTACTCGGGTTATCACTTAATATTTTTAAGTACTTAGGTTTGCAATCCAATCTGTGGTTTATGCGTGATGCTCCCACAAACGCACAGACAAACAGACAAACAGACAAAAATTTCAAAAAATGCATTTTTGTGTTTTATACCTTTTTCCTGAATTTTCTGTGAAATTTTCATGGAAAAATATTCAATGTACAGACACGGTTAGTCTACGATTTTATTATATGTATAGATTATTACATGTTATAGCATCATTATAAATAAAAATTTAAAAACTTTCGTTCACCTCGCACAAGCTGGATCAATATCCTAGTGAGGGCAGCAGGAGTCAGCTAGATGCTAAAAGCACAGGACTGTTTGTTGCGATGTTTGGAATAGGCCAATGTTCATCAGTGGACATCTTTCAGCTAAAATCCGATTCTTGCAATTCTTTAGCATCGACGTGACTTGTATTGTCGTGTAGCGTGAACCAGATAACCAGATTACCGCGGCACCTGACTACGTAACGAAGGCGAGTGAGCACTAACGTAGTTATACCAAGTCTGCGAGCGAATGTTTTGTGAATTACTGCAGCTCACAGATAAGAATGAGATGGAATAAGACACTATTTCTATGGGCTATGCAGCTCGGTGCTAGTAATTTTGCAATACCCTACATGAAAAAGATTATTTTATTATTTTTCAGTCAGAACAATTGACACAATTAAGTAGCAGCAAGTAAGGCACATAGCTCGCAAAGCGGATAGCCGATGGGAAAGAATGGTTCTGTAATGGCGACTAAGTACCAGAACTTTCGTTCACCTCGCACGAGCTGGATCAATGTCCTAGTGAGGGCAGCAGGAGTCAGCTGGTTGGGAAAAGCACAAGACTGGTGGTTGCGATGCTTGGAATAGGCCAATGTTCATCAGTGGGCGTCTTTCAGCTAAAATCCGATTCTTGCAATTCTTTACCATCGACGTGACTTGTATTGTCGTGTAGCGTGAACCAGATTACCGCGGCACCTGACTACGTAACGAAGGCAAGTGAGCACTAACGTAGTTATTCCAAGTCTGCGAGCAAGTGTTTTGTGAGTTACTGCGGCTCACAGGTAAAAATGAGATGGAATAAGACTTAAAAAATGTAACATCTAAAACCTGAGTGTGGCTGGCACAGGAATTTAGAAATTGACACAAGTAGCACATGGCAAAGTCAGGCTGTTGAGGACAGTGATAAATTCTGAAAATTGAACGATTAATTTACAGCTAAATTTTGTTTTCATGAAACAGCCAATGATGGTCAGTGTTATTTTTTGCTAAGAAAATACGTTTTTTCAAAAATATAACTATGGTGTTTTGGTTTATGGGGATATAAACTAGGCTATAGTTTAAAATTTCCTGTCTCAAAATTGTCTTCCTAATACACCATTCAAATACAACCCTTGTATATTAATAGCTAGATTCAACACCACAGACTGCCCCGAACTACCCTCACCGGAAAAGCATTCACCTCAAACGTAGCGTCTCCCAGCGTTCGACCGCAAACTTCAGACGCGTGTATTTGAATACTGAGAATCCAACAGCGTTTGGTAAACTATTGCACGTGCCTTACGACGGTCCTCTTTCTTAATGAACTTACTCAGGAGCATAGAGATTCTAGCAAACTTTATGTTATTTGTTTGTGTGGAAAATCTTATTCAAATTGTTTGTTTGGATAACTTTGCACGTGCCGGTAGTGTTTGTGGACTGAAGAAACTAATATCGAATGGGATATTAGCTGATTAAATTTTTGTAGCTCTAGAAGTTTAACTCGGGCAACTTCTAGAACATGAAGTTCGTGTGCACTGTGTGCTTATTCCTAGAAATGTGTTTAGAATTCTGAATACACAAATATTCAAATTATATTTAAAACAGGCAATAATATAATTTGAGTGGCGTATTGTTCCATTATTGTCAGGGAATATTTCCAGTCTAATCTGAATATTAATTTGTCAAAAACAGTTATCCTCCTTTTAGAGCAGCCGGATAAAGCACCTCTAATTACCCCACATTTTAAGAGATATTTTTTTAGGGTTCCGAAAAAAAACGGAACCCTTATAGGATCACTCGCGTGTCTGCCTGTCTGACTGTCTGTCTGTCCGTATGTCACAGCCAGTTTTCTCCGGATCCACTGGACCGATTCTGTTGAAATTTGGTACACATATGGACTTTTATGACCCAAACACGGACGCGTTACGTAAATTATTAAATTTTTAGTATGGGGTTCACTTTTGGGGTCCAAACAAGAAAAATAAAAAAAAAGTTTTTTGAACAATATCGTCTGACATACCATTTGAAAGAACTTACTGTGAGGGTTTTAATTATATTTTTTTCATAATTTAAAAAAAAATGGTTTTGAAGTTATTCAAGAAATTAGACGAAAAATGACCATTCCTATCTCCGACACTACCGAGCCTAAAATTTTGAAAAAAAAAATGGAGATAATAGATCTTTACCTAAAGATTACAGGAAAACCTATTAGAAGTCTGTAGTGTTAAAATAACTTGTCTCTGTGACTTTGCACGCGAGTCCGACTCGCACTTGGCCAGTTTTTTTTTTCATTTACTTTTGATGACTTAAAGTTGAAAGTTGTTTTAAGGAATGAAAATAAAATTTCAGATATATTCAAGTTCTCCACTATTTAGGAATCACATCATCATGATTTCAATTGGCACATAAACTAAATACAGACTTTACTAAACCCGATGTTCCAAATTCAAATTGTCGTCAACTGACAATTATACATCAACAGCAGCTTCCCTTGAAACTCTCGTAATTTTGCTGCTCTGGCCTTACAAAGGGTTGACCAAAACAATTGGTAAATGATACCTAATCACAGAACGTTTTGCTTTGTCCTGCCGGCTCATTGAGTCACCGAGTCTGTGACTGACAGTCAATCATGGTTGAAGTTTAGATGTTAGCTCAAATTGTAGTAATGGATGCTTAGAAATGTAGGAACTGTAAATTCTGATGACGTTTATTGATTGTTCTCAGATCGTGATGTAAATGAAATAGGACTGATTTAACATCAGTTATTCGATTTTTAGTAATAGAACTAAAGATAAATTTGAGTAGAAGGACCATCAGCTCCATATTTCCTTCAAATGAACCACACAGAAAACTATCCCGTTAGTTAGAATTGCCCTTTTGGTGCGTTTTTTTCCTAGCTAGACAACATTTTTAATTAGTTGGTTCACACTTCCCCACGCACTCTATGTTGCTTTAAATAATCATATGTACACGAGTAATTTGTGGAATTCCCTTGCAGGATCTGCGTTTCTTGATAGTTATAACCTAGGGGTTTTTAAGTCAAGAATAACTCACTTCTAGGCAAGCGTGCTACATCGTCGACCATATCATCGCTTATCATCAGGCGAGATAGTGGTCGAACGCGATTCTATCAATTATAATAAAGAGGTATTACAATAATATTTACCCAAACAAAAACTAAACCACTTTGACTTGAATCCACAAGTCCTTTCCAAAACAAGAATAATATTTAAAAAACTGTAACCCGACTACAGAATTATGTACAAAAAACAAAGAGTCGTATTTGTACAAAATTCTGTAGTCGGTAGATTTAGATAAGTACCTATACTAAATCTGTAGAAGAGCTACAGATTTAGTAAAGGTACTTATCTAGTATATACTTACTATCGCTTATTTATTAACTATTCAAACATATTAATTTACTAAGACAAGATAAGAACATATTTGTAACGTGCTCGTTAAGACCTTTTTTTCATACTAAATATGTCATGATTATCTCAATTTTATTTTTTTCAGGGTCGAAAGTTTACGTGTAAATTCTCACATATCAAATTTAGTGAAAATTTACACAGCCTATGTCACCTGGAGGTTTTTTACGAATCTTTTGACACCCCATTCATAAAAATCGTATCAGAATTTCAAGCGACATGGTGGAACATACTTACATACATAGACTGCTAAAATCATAACCCTTCCTTTTGGTTTTGCCGTGGTCGGGTAAAAACAAAAGAGCCTTATTTTGATATTAACCAAGTCAACAGCAAAACAAACATGAGACTCACGGCTATTACCAAAAACCGTCCCAACACAGGCAGCAACCGAAAAACCTTGTAAAAGCACATACCAATCTAGGAAAATGTGTCCTTATGCGAATCCTGGCCACACAATGGCCGTTAGTGGAGCAAACAAGAAAACCGCATCAGAATTTCAAATGCCCCTTGATCCTTGGCTTTGATGTGGCAAAAAGAATTTGGCTAAACGCGTTCGTTGAGGAGAATGGTCTTAAATGTGGATTTATGGCGAGATAAAATTGTTTTTGAAGATGTTTTTATCGTTGAGTAGATCATGCATTTAATATCTTGTTTTTTGTATGTTTTTTTTTTGTTTTTGCACAGTGTTGATGGGTTCATATTTGATGCTGATTCGTTGTTGACGACAGATGTTCTTCAGAGAAGATTTTCAGATTATCTAAAGAGTTATCTACACTAATATTATAAAAAGGAAAGATTTGTTTGTTTGTTTGTTTGAAATGAATAGGCTCCGAAACTACTGGACCGATTTGAAAAATTCTGTCAGCAATGGATAGCTACATTATCAGGGAGTAACATAGGCTATATTTTATCCCCGTACTCCCACGGGAACGGGAACTATGCGGGTGAAACCGCGAGACGTACACTAGTTTCTACTAAAAACAATAGAAAGAAAGAAGAAGAGAAAAGAATGAAAATACGTTTCGTCATCATCATCATCATATCAGCCGAAAGAAGTCCAAAAACGTCAAAATATGTTTATACCGCCAGAAATGACGCACAAAATACAAAAGTTAAAGGGAAAGAAAATACGTTAACAACTAATAAATAATTAAATAACCTGTTTCATTATTAATCTATATCAGCATCAGCGATTAACTGCAACAGTCTCATTCTCTGTTCACACCACAGACAAAACAGTAGTTATTTTAAGTACAGCCTACAACTAAGTAAGCTAAAACCTGTTGGTCTTTAATTCAAGAGTGAATAGGATACTTCTAGGCAAACGTGTCCTATCGTCAATCACAAATCATCGCTTACCATGAAGTAAAAAGGTGGTCAGACAAAAATTAAAATTATGGAAAAAATATAATTAAAACCCTCACAGAATCCCTTCCATTTGATATGTCACACAATATTGTTCAAAAACTTTTTTTTGTTAATTTTCTAGTTTGTCTCCTAAAAGTGACCCCCATACTAAAATTTTAATAATTTACGTAACGCGTCCGTGTTTGAGTCATAGAAGTCCATATGTGTACTAAGTTTCAACAGAATCGGTCCAGTGGATCCGGAGAAAACTGGCTGTGACAGACGGACAGACAGACAGACCGACAGGGTTCCTTTTTTTCGGAACCCTAAAAATATTTAATTTCTACAGTTTTATTGTCCATTTTAGTTTTTTTTTTTTTTAATTTTGTTACTTACCTCGACAAGGTTAAATATTAAATACTAAACAAAATCTACTTCTGAGCTCTTTCCTTCACCCTCACCCTATTATACATTTCTACATGCAATCTCATGCATACTACATAACCATAACATTCCAGTTCTCTTTTAAAAATAAACCCAACATGATCATAAAAGGCCTTGTAAACTTTAAAAAGCACCCCACATTGGTAAATGCCATAACTGAATATTACTGAGGCTATAAGCAATTTATTTTTATTTTACGTTCAAACAGCTTGGCCTTACAGGTTTCGTTTTTCACGAAATAAGGTTCCGGCTCTTACAATAGAGTAGGCGCCAAATAAGTTTTGCAATATTGGCCAGTGACCCACCTACATTTATTGATAGTAAATAAAATAAATAATAAAATTAATAAAGCAGTCTTGAATCGAATCGTGATCCTTTAGGTACAGTCGCCTGCAGATAAAACGGACCCCCCCCCCGCGTTACAAATAAATTATAAGCAGTGAGCGTTGAGGTCCGTTTTATCTGCAGGCGACTGTACATTTTCCAGTCGTGAAAAACGATTCCTAATTTATTTTTGGGTACATATGAGGATATATTAGGGAAATTTCAATGTACTTTATTGAAAATTTATCCGGCGCCTACCATAAGGCTTATGTTTTTGGGTGTCCAAATACTGTGGGTGGACAGTGGATACTTCCTTAGTAATTTTCTTGGTAATCTTTTTTTATAATATCAACCGCAGAATTTTAATTCTTAAAAGAACTAGAGACAAGATAGAAACTAATAAAGTAAATGTATTTATAATTGAGTTTATCGAAAATATTGTATTTATTAAAAAAGTCTTTTATGTAGAAGACCTTTTGCTCAAACTTTAAATGACAAATTTAAATGTATTGACATATTTTCAAAGCATATCAAATTTAATCTGAAAATATAAGCACGACTTTGAGTCTACTTAAAATTCTCTTGAACGATTTTATGGACGCTAAAACATCTAGTATGAATATTATTAATAAGTCAAAATAATGCTTAACATAAACTGAAATTTACATTTTCCCCTCAGTCTTGTCGTAGCTCACAAAACGTTTTAAGCAAATTCTAGCCAAACGTCAAAGATATTTCCAACTTACAAAACTACTTCAGTTACAAAAATATAACTTCTTCAGCAAGTATAGAAAACATTAACTTAGCATACCGAATCCGTTCACCCAGACAAGACCTTTAAAAATAATGTCTCCAAAAACAACTAGTTTTACGCAGTGTCACATTTGAAATTCAGATGCGATATCTAGTTCGTTCCAGCTGATGTTGAATAAACTACGTGGTTCCGCATAGTTTGGACAATAGGGATACGTTTGATTTGAATTAAAACGCTTTAATACGTGCCGGAGCGAGGATCTGGAGGTTTTTTGAAATTAAATCAAGTTTCTGGGAATAGAATAGGTTTTTTAAAAATATCTGTGTGATATTGTATTCTCTTATTACACCCATTTGGAAGACCTTACTGCATTGAAATTAAAAGGATTGATTTTATTGTAATTCTTACTTTTTTGCGCAATCGTGCCGAAAAATTAAAAGACAATAGACGCGTCCCACATGTGAGACGGCCGGTACCTGACGGGTTAAAAATAATGTTGTCCTGAGAGATGATATCAATGACAAATCAATAAAATCAGTTTTCACATAAAATAGTAATAAAAGATTTTAAACGTTACAAAAAAAAACATTTTTTTACAAAAAGTGTAGAAAACACTGCAAAGATAGGTAGGTATTTTCCAACACCCAAAAACGTCATTGTTTTGTTTTTGTTCGACCAAAACAAAACAACATCACACCTTTTCACTATTTAAAAATAAAAATGGCGTCTCCCTCGAATACCTCACCGTGCCTTAACAAGAACACAAAAGCCACTTGGAAACAGACGTAACATAAATTACAGTATTTCTAGTTGTTCTGTGACCGCGATTGTTTCGGTTTTGAAAGCGGTTGGCGCGTTAATTTCAGAAACGTTCTAATTACATGTTGCAATTGCAGCCAGGGCTGGTGGGCTGTAATTAGAAGATAATATTATTTTTATTTTTAATTGGGATCATTATAATGAGAGTACTAAAAGAGGCTCTATACTAGTGGCGAAGGCAATTGTCGGATCGTTAAAATTTATGTCACATCATCAATTTCATTGATTTTCGCTTACAGACAGACCTAAAAAGACGAATTTGTGTTTGGAAACTCTAAAACAACACCCCCCTTTTTTGGTCGGGGTTTAAAAATATTCGACTTTGGGTATTTTACAAATTGAGAACTGTTTCAAAGTATTTGTGACCATTACTTGTTACGAATTTCAGGCAGCAGATGCTATTATGAATATTCAAGTGCAATGACTTTTTTAAATCACCGTCTATTTCCCACAAATGGTGATTTCTAACATTTTGATGAGGTTCTCAATTCAGCTGTATTTTTTTTATGTTTGTTACCTGATAACTCCGTCATTTATGAACCGACTTAAATAAATCTTGGTCCCATAGAAATTTTATCAGAATCGGTTTGGCTTTTAAATCAAAATAGCTGGAATTATTTTACTTGGATGACGTATTTTGACAATTGCGTATTTTGCTTTTCTGTCACTTTCCAGTGGTGTTGTTATATGTGGGATACCACTAAAACGAGAAAAATAATAAAAAAATACAAAACCAAACTTATAAGTCTATCTGTAGTCTGTGGAATGAAAAATGTAATTAATATTAGTAAGTACCCATATCTACTAAACTTATAAATATAAAAAAAACACCTGTTTGTACAGACAGCAAAAAAACTGATTATTCAAAAAAATAATCATTTTAATATTCAAAACAATAATCACAGCCCTACCCACAGGCACGTCCCGTACATTCAGTTGTCGGGAGCACCACCGCCGCCATGTTATCCCGTCCTACATACTTCTTCTGTTTATGTACCTTTGATTGTTCTACCTCACCCATTTTAATGGCACGTATGAAGTGTTTCCTGCTAATGTTTCATGATGGGAGTTATAATTAGCTTTATTGGTTTATTAGATGAGGGATTCTTGTTGGGTTTTATCGTTTAAGAGTTAGATTTTGTCTTAAGCTTGATGCCATCAAGTTAAGGCCAAATCTAGAAAGAAAGAAAGAACGAACATTATTTATTTGGCACACATGGTTATACACAATGTAGGTACAAATGAAATTAAATATGAATAATGCAATTAAATAATATTTAAAAAACAAATAATTAAAAAATTAAAAAACACGCCTGCCATGTCCAAAAATGAACTAAAAAATTAAAAACAAGCATTTGCCCAAAAATTTAAAACTGAAAAACAACTTTTTTATTGCAGTCGGGGGAAAGTAGGTACTCTGAAACATTTCTTTAATGGTCCCCCGACTGCAATAAAAAAGTTGTTTATAACCGGGATAACGCTTCTAACGATACCACATACATCGAAATCGGTTAAGGCGTTTAGGAGTTACGATGGAATAAAGAAACTCACAAACATACATACATACATGAACCCTGAAAACATAACACTTCTTTTTTTAGGCAGTCGTGTACAAAATCTAAGATTGTTGGCTCTCTTTACGTGTTGGTACTAACTGTAAGTGCAGAGAGTAATTAAAATTAAATAAACACGTAAAATATTTTCTATGTAGAGTAGTTTCAATATCTGGAAATGATATTACTAATCCGATCACGAAAATTGTTTCATTGATAGCAAGTTACATAATGTTAACTACGCTTTGACTTTTATTCATTGTTACTTACAATTAAAGGTATAGTACAATGTTACTGTAAAAGTCCTGGTACACTTACAAAGCATCATCATTGTGCAACTTGCGTAAACAAGTTTCCATTACTTCATTCCACACTCTCTCAATTACCTGCTATTTTCAGATCATATCAAAAAGCAAAACACGTCTGAAAGCATTCCTATTTTAACTGAATTCACCGTCAGCAAATACGGCAACAATTTTCTTGAATTCAAAACGTTAGTCGATAAAGACTGTAAGAATATAAACTCTCATACGAAGGAGAGAAAAGGGTATCGAGAGCAGAAACCTCCCCACGTTTAGGGAGCGATAACAAAACGGGAATCGAACGTCGAACTAACAGACGTACTCATCGGAAATTCTGATAGCTCTGTCCACTTGGGGGATGTGAGCGTTGCAGTTGAATGCCAATTTAGTTCCTTTGTTTTTTATTTTATTTTTGTACCACCGGGATTCGTTGTTACACTTGCTAAATGTTAAAACGTGGAAAATAGACAAGCTCTCGCTCGTGTTCGCGATCGACTTGTTTCCGTGAATAGTGGAAGGCATTTTTTTGGGTTGCTGCTATTTAATTTGTCGTTTTCTGAATCGTTACTTTTCAATTTCTGCAAAAAGTATAACAGGATTAATATAATTGTTACTTTCAGGAACCACAAACGAGAATACATAAAATAACATCTACTGTGATGGAAAAACGCCCACCCGTTACACATTATAATTATGAACGGAGAAAACATAAAAATGATAAAATTACTTAACATGCTGTCAGTCATTTGCTGCAACCTTTTCTTCACTCGGAGGTTCACGGCTCACACGTAATTTTGAAAAAAATAAGATACGTTCAAAGTTTTTGTTCAAATAAAACCACAATTTATCATTTCGCTGCATCTCACATACTCGTTAGAGGATAGTGCAAAAAGCAGACGAGATAATCTCAAAAACAATTTTCTTGAAGAAAATGAACTTTCATTGTGATTCGGTGTTAGGTTTTATTATCATCCTTCATGTAAATAAAAACTTAGGTTCGTTGAGGCTAACGGTGTCAGGTCGTCGTCCCCAAACAACCTCTTGTAATATTCTAAATGAAATTCTTAATGGAAATATTCTGAGATGAAATACGAGTGGATGTTCGTGGGTACAGCTTAATACGCGTATGATTATATGGAATTAAAATCGGGTGAAAGGGTAGAAGGAACAGTGATTTTAGATGTAGATAATGATACTGATGATAAAGACGAATGTGGAGAATTTGATCAAAGGTTTTGGTATTTGTGAAATAGGGTTACCTGTAAGTTTAATCATTATTGGTATTTGTTGTATTTAACACAACTTGTTTTATGTAATTAGTTTGTTAATAACGTAAGCCTTTAATATATTTAACTGTACTAACAGATGCGACTGTTCCTCGAAACAGTTAACTTAACATATGAGTTGAATTTATTGTAAAAGCAGCTGTTGCTGCAGAAAGAGCAATAGAAGAGAATTTTTAATAAAAAAATGTAATATTTGTTACCTTACCTACAGGTGAAGCTAATTACGCCCATTTAAAAAACAAAGCCTTTTAATTTATTATGACAATTGTAACTCTTTGTAAAACAAAGCTGAAAGCTAAACGTGGAACAGGGACAGGATTAAAAATACTCAGGCAAAACATTGCCTCATTAAAGCCCTCATTGCGAACTAAAAGTCCCTCAACCAACCCAAAAAATATATACGCGCGAAACAATCAGCTGTAGAGACGCGACAAAATTTCAAAGTTACAGGAACTTCAAAGTCCCTTTGATGTGTTGGAGATAAAATTTCATATGCTAAATAAAATTAGAGGGTGGCAGCTCGGGACGTACGCTAAGCGTAGCGTGTCATGTGTAATAACCGTGCAAAAAGAGATGGCGGCCTCAAGTGGCGAACTGTAACCATGGTGTTGAAAGTCGAGAATTTCTCGCGTGTCTCTGTTATGAGAGTTAATTTTGTTATGCGGCTGGCTTTTATTTTGTGTTGCATTTATGATGTTTCCTTCTATATTGTTGTCTAGTTACGTTAATTTCAAGTTTCTTAGAATATCTTTATATGTAATTTTAATAACAACATCGCGATGATTAGACTCATAAAGTTTATTGTTTCTTAGATTGTTGCCTAGATTTATTTGAAGGAAGACAAGCACTATCAGATATTTGGTTAGCAATAAAATATTCAGACGATACTATTACGTGAATTTTATTGACATTGCCTGAACTGTCTACTACATCTAATTCTTTATACTCTTTTAAAAAACATTTTTGTACAGGAGTCTAGCTCAGTATCTACAACACCATTTAAAATGGAACAACATCCGTGCTCGTCTAGTAGCACTCAGACGTCTTTCTTATCTTCATCACGAGTCTCGATAGTGATGCCCCGAGTGTCTGCAACAGAAACATAAGCGAGTTTCATCACAATAGTACTGAAGTGAGACGTATTATATTCAAGGAACAAAAGTTGACTTTTTTGTTCACTCCTCCGTACACTGATGTGTTTAGCGAAATTCTTTTGATGAATGCTGGGTGTTGGAGTGAATTTTGTGGCGTATAAAATATTATGTGTCTTGCGGAAAATTTTAAAGGGCAATTTTGGGAATGTCTTGGGTAAACGACTGATGGAAAAAGAAATCGAATTGTCTGTTGATGGTGTCGTAAAAGGGGGATAGAGATTTTGTATTTAGTACAGAATCAACAATATGAATGAATTTATGTAACCTTGATTATAAGATGTCTGTTAATTTTGATCAGTGTGTGCATATATGGATGACATATGGTATTATGGTTAAAAAACATAATGCCGTTTTATGTCATGGTTCTGTTAAAGACACTTGTTTTCCATCCAATATAATCATAAGCGTTGTTCACACACCTCTGAGTTAATTTGACCTGGTTAATTTGACCCATTTCCTAATTTTCCACGCCTCCGCATTTCGATAATTATGCTGCGATGAACCTACTTACACTATGTTGTGACTTGAATTCGTAAATAGTTCATTAAATCCAAAACATTATACAGTAACCAACTTTATCGGCATGCTTTTATCTGTAAGCAAAATTCTTCCAACAAAAGACATCAAGCTACCAGAATAAAATCTGATTAGTTTTGAACGAAAGAGAGTTAAAAAAAAAACCTGATAGAAATCCACACTGATAAAATCTAATACGAACAACCTAAAAAACATCACTTTGTCTAATATGAGATCAAAAATCTGGAACTAAGGACAAACTTCAGATGATCTTCCTGAGAGGAAACCTAATACTTGATCAGGACATTCCAAGAATATTTAGGGCGAATTTTGCTATAATATTATCTCCAAATTCTTTGTGCGTATAACGAATACCAGGATATAATGACACAAGTGGAGATGCCCCTTCAACCATCGATTCAAACGATAATAGTAAACATAAAATTTGATGGGTCCAATAATACGATTATTAACTGTAACAATGCCGGCGTAGGCGCGATATTACGAATCCAAAGTCGAAGAAAGTGAGGAAATAAGGATTTGATATTGATTTATCTGGATGATTTCATTATCTCATCTTCATCTTCGCGTTTTATGGCCTATTACTTGGATCTGTATCTTTTAGACTGGTTCTACGCTCTCGTTGAGAATGGTATATTATTTTTATTTTTACCGATACCAAATTCGGTTATGTTATTGTTCCACTTCCATACCTTTATACACCAAGAACGTATAGAGATAGTTGATCGATGATATACTATTCCAATAATAGCAAGATAACGGGCACATGAAGGTTTCCAGCAACTATATTTCCTAAATCATCACAGCTAGTTATAAATTAAACATCATAGACCATGTTTCAACAGACATGACACTTCATATGGGCGCCTATCAACTCGTTGCAGCCTCCAACGGCGACAGATCATTTTCACTCTCCAGTACATCAACGCTAACGCCGCTCTAACATAAAACCGTTTATAACTCATAATATGACAACGTGAGATTCATGAATTTCGAGGAAAATAAATAAAAGATAAGTCGACGAACGGATTCGATGAAAATCCTACACCTCATGCATATAAATGCGTTTGTTAAAATTCAAAATCGGTGTGACGTTGAATGGTTAATTCTGTTCGGGGATGCCTCGAGTGTTGAGTACGTTACCTCCCACGCTTGATTGCATATAAACATCGTCTTCAGTGACGGTCTTGTGATTTTCTTACTCTTCGTCTGGTATATTTTTTTCGCATACTTTCTAGGTATCGATACTGTTATTGTTGGCATAGTTTGCTTCCTATCTTTTTCATCGATTGGGATATATTATTTTTTGCCGTTTATTGGTAATTATTATGTTTTTATTAGCAAACACGTGATTAGACAAGGATCTGAATTACGCTTTGGTAAAATAAACATGAAAATTTTCACATTTATAATATTAGCAGGATTGCTTAAAATAACTTAGAGTAGTGAAAATGAAGACCTAAAATTTAAAAATGAAATGAATACGGAGTAGGCAATTATGAGATTATGGCAAATGGAGATGTTTAGAAGTAAAAGACATGCTGCACCGATTTCTAATAAATTTGGCAAACAAATAAATAGACAATACCTTTGGTGATAATAACTTTTCTCAAAAGTCTAAAATGAACTGGAAGAGAATGATTTAATAAAAACAAAGCCTAAGCTCATTATTAATCGTCATCCCACTTAAGAAAAAGTGTTTAGCAATTAGCAACAATATCCTGCTCATTAATAATCTCTCACAGACTGATAAAACACGACCACCAGAGGTATAAATCCATCTTCCTCCCACAGGGATCCGTTATATCCATTCGTTTAGCAAAGATACAGTTCACTCAAGGGATGTTGTTAGATTATCCAAGAAACTACTGTGAACATTAGCTTTATTATTGAAACAAACAGGCTTAATGAATAAGGTTAATTTAATTATATGTGAAAGCTTGCCGAGTGTGGCCACTGTAGCCATTTAGTTGGCATGATCGTGACCGCTTGTTGTGTTGTCAATATGATAATGGTAAGAACTTTAGCTGTTGAGGTTTTATCTGTTGCAGTGTTTTGTATTCAGCTGGGAACATGAATGTCTGGAATCTATCAGTAACCTCTTCGAATAATTTAAAAGTTTTTAAGTAATCACCAACTGTATTGTTTTGTGCATTGATAGATATCATCATAATATCAGCCAATTGCCATCAATAATCAATAATCATTTTTATTTGTGTAAAATAGGTGGTAAATACAGTTCTTAAATTAGTTCATATTTCGCTTTGTTATGACAAAAAGCGTACAAATCTAAATGCATGCGAAATAAGATAAAAACAAAACAGTAAATATTAAGTACAACAATTATATCTTATTATTACAAATCATACGTCAAAATGAATTTAATGTTGATAAATAAACAAAAAATTTAAATGTCACATTTTGGAGTATTTCTACAGTCAATGCATAAATAAATAATAATAAATTACATTAAGTCACAATATTCTTATGTTTCTATAGTCAAATAAATATGTTCCACTGCTGAACGTAAGTCTCCCCCGAAGAGCGCCAACCATCCTGGTTTTGAGTAGTCCGCATGCATCTGCATTGATAGATATACTACTAGATAATATATAGCAATATTTTGTAGACTGTTTAAGTTTAATAATGTAATAGAGGAGTGTAGATGGGGTCACTTGAATATAGAGATCTACGCTTTTGAATGAGTGGCTATAGCTATATCGTCTGACATTTTGACTAGTTGAAAATTCAAAAGTGCTAATCAATGGTTAAACAAAAAAAAAATTGTTTCTAAGCATATTTTCTCTCTAGATTTGCTTATGATATAACAAAAATGACAACCATGTCAGAGGCCCTTGAGGCAGTTTAGAAACTCTGACACTAGGGTATGTGGGGTCGTTAGACCTTACTGCCCACTCGATAAGGAGAAGAAGAACAAAAATGGTTAAGAAATTTCCAACCATTAAATATGTAAAGTTAAACAGTTGTAGTCCTACAAATATGATGAACTGAACAGTCAGTAGGAAAATTCAAGACAGTTCTAAGAGGTATAGCATTATTATTTATGTAATATTCTGACTGAGGCTCTTGGGTCTCGTCTGAGGTCGGCCTTGTCTGAGCCCATTAGCCCGTTACTCGGTCATGCTGACTTTATTGATCAGTTAACTTGGTTCTGATCTTAATACACAAATAAAACACTAAATTTCAATATTTTACCTAATCGAACGACAAAAAGATTTTAATTGCAGTCAATCGCTTACTAAGGACCTCTGCTGTCCTAATCCTGAAAACTTTGAAAAAATGTCAGTTGTTCAGAACATTTCGTCTAGTTATGCACACATAAATAAGTGTAGAGGTAACCATTTTTTTAAATGAATTTGGTTGTATCCCAAAGTAAAAGTTGTTTATAATCGTGTGTACTATCACTCCCAAAAAGGTAGTTAGTGTTTTACAAATAACCCTGTATATTACTCTAGAAAAACTGTTTCGTCAGTATAAATCTCTACAAATAAACGACAATAATCACAAACTTACTACCACTAAACTGAAACGACAATATCACATTGTTTTCCGTCGATTGGCTGCTCTTTTTAGTGACAATAAACAGTGATACATACAAACACGACAATGTAACAACAAAGAGCACATTGTCGGAGCCCGCATGTGCACTTAGCGATGCTTGCTCTTTGTTTTTAAATTGTTAATGCACTAACTTTATAGCTGTTGCGATTGTGTTAGAGAAGCTTTGAGTTTCCTTTAATAGTTTTCAAAAGCGGCTAAGTTGTTTCGGTTAAAGTGAGATTGTAAACCACAGTTTTTAATAATGAAATATTAGCTATTGCCCGCGACTTTATACGCGCATTTCTTGTTTTTTCCCGTTCCTGTTTAGCCTATAGCCTTCATCATGAATGTGACTATCATAAATACAAAAACAACTTGTGACCCTCGAATGCCCCTCAAGTTGACAGGAAAAATCTATAAGTCTGTGATAAGACCTGTCGTAATATATGGATCAGAATGTTGGGCTGCCAAAAAGACGGATGAAATAGATTGCATGTAGCGAGATGAGAATGTTGAGATGGATGTGTGGAGTAACGAGAATGGATAAAGTAAGGAATGAGTACATTAGAGGTACTTATGAGTACATGAGTTTAAAAGTGGCGCCAGTGACGGAAAAGATAAAAGGGAATCGCTTGTCTTGGTATGGTCATGTGAAGAGGAGGGATGAAACGCATGTAACTAGAAGAGTTATGGACATGAATGTGGATGGATGGAGAGGGAGAGGAAGGCCAAAAAAAAGATGGATGGATTGTGTGAAGAGCGATATGAAAGAAAAGGGACTTAGTGATAGAGTGACGACTGATAGAACAGAATGGAAGAAAAAAACGTGTTGCGCCGACCCCAAGTAACATGGGATGAGGGCAGGAAGATGATGAGTTCCAGAGATTAGAGCGTTCAAAGAAAAAACAAACAAACTCTTCAGTTTTATTACATTAGTACTAGCTTTTGCCCGCGACTTCGTACGCGCATATGCCGTTTTTTCCCGTACCCGTAAGAATTTCTCTGCTCTTTTAATGCTCTAGGGGAGCATTCAAAGACTCTCTCCAAGGAACTTACATGGCCAGCTTTCTACGACTTGTTGTTTTGGCTGTGCGTTGTCTATCAGTCCTCTGTCACTAGTAACGGAAGATTTTATATAGATTAATTGATTAGTCAATTTGCATGTGTTGGCGTGTTACCGGTTTTCGTACCGAGTATTTAGTGATATGAACGTGTCAAACCCTACCTGATTACCCGTTTGTTAAGTTTTCAGACGAAAGTTTAAGAGTACAAAAATTAAACTTCGAATTTTTAATTTAGATAAAAAATAGTACATTCTGGGGTTTTAGCCCCATTCTAAAAATGTCATAAAACAACTTCACTGTGTAACACTTTCGTAAAACATGTGTTCGCAGGATTTCGTCTACATGTCTCCAATAAGTGGACTAAAAAAATCTGAGTAGTCTATCCATTGATATGTAAAAACCCAAGATGCACAGTCTCGAACAAATGCAACACTCGAAACTGTCGTCAAAAACTGACATGTATCAAGTGTCATGTGTGTAGTTATACTATAAACAATTTTTTTTGCAAATTCAACCTTACACGGATTGCTTAAAGTTGTTTTTCCAAAGCAGTGCAGTATGGCGAGCGATGCGAGACTGTTTGAAACTTGCGCACAATTATACATTATGCGCTTGTTTTTTGCGGACGTTTTTGAGATGATGAGTGTGTATCTTAGGTTTTTTATATATCAATGAGTCTATCAGATAGATTTCCAAATAATATCCGACACGTATTTTTTCTTTTTTCACGTAAACAAAAATTAAGACGATACAGTGCGTTAAAAAATAGTTGTAATAGTTTTTGATAATCTAACTGACGGCCTAAATAATATCATATTTTTTTTAGGACACATCCTTATTCCGACACAGTTTTATTCCAGAATCTTATACAAAATTATCACCGAAACCATAAATACATTTTTGGAATTCAATCGGTTTAAATCTACTGCGTCTGAGAATTGCACAACTATCCCTATCACGTAACAGCAGAGCTACACAATTCCATCCACAGAAAATGAAAATGTAGTCCATCCGAACGTTTAGCCAATTACCAGCATAAACACACACTTTCCATGAACTCTAAGACTTAAAGCACAAAGGTGATTCTCGCTTGTGTTAACAAAAAGTGTTAGCGACGAAATAACATTTTGGGAACGTGAATGTCTCAAATTTGAAATTCAGATGGAGTTTTTCAGGGCCAGTTTGGGCAGACGCCAATGTTCAGCGGTCGAGTTTGTTTTCAGTTAATTTATGGATGAAATTAGAATTATAAAGAGGTTATGAAAATTAAATCTGTGATGTGGTCCACGTCATGCCAAAGTTGGGTCGTAGTAATTTAGCTTGGATGTTTGAATTAAAGAGTGATTAATTTAACTTTTTCTCGTTGACGAGGTTCTTTATTTATTGAACGAATAAATAATATTTTTAGGGAATTTTGATTAAATAGAGTTTCAGTATTGATATTGTTATCCAGTTAGTGAATTTACTGGAGTGATTAATTTAACTTTTTCTCGTTGACGAGGTTCTTTATTTATTGAACGAATAAATTTTAGGGAATTTTGATTAAAAGAGAGTTTCAGTATTAATATTTTTATTAAGTCAGTGAAGTAAAAAAAAATAGTAAGCTCGTCTAAGCTTCTTACATTAGCCGATGCTAAAACATATAGATACAGCGTAGTCCGTTAAGTACGACTTCACGTAACTTCAAACAACCGTTTTTAGTGAAGTAAGTATAGGCATATGTTTAGTTTTAATATGAGCCACTATGAAATTGTCAGTTCGTTTAGTATGATTTTCAGTTAGTACGACGTACTATCACCGGTCCCTTGGCCGTCGTTGTAATCAGATTCTACTGTACAATAATTATGAAAGTTTAGCTAGTAAAATATTTAAGAAGCCACATATTAATCACATCACTATCGAGCAAACCTTACAAGTTATACTAAAATAAAATAAATAATATTACAGGAAGCAATCCATACTTCACCAATTTTTTTTTTTTTTTTTACTGTACTTAAATCGCTGTCAACAGAGCCCTAGTGTACAAATTTGGCAACTATTAATCAAAAAAAGGAGTACGTATTTACTCCCAAGATAAAACTTATTTCACTGTTTTTATTTTTTAACTATCAGTAAAATAGAAAACGTTCTGAAAATTACTCTGCTATGCATCCTCACATAGCCTAAACGCCTTTTTCTATGAGTTAGAGCGAGATAATGCAGTGTGTGATTGATTGAAGGCACCTGTCAGCTGCGAGAGACAAAAGCATGATATACGACCCAAAAATATTGATTTGGACCTCTATTAATATCTGTCTGGGTTAATAGCTGGTTTAGTTAATATGGGATGGAATGGAATGAGACGAGATTATGGTAGTCGCCATATTTTCGGCTATCTCAGGATGCATAGGCAAGTAATTTTAGATATTTTTTTGGGGTTCTAAAGTACATTGACCTTTCCCTTATAGTACGAAGATACCAGAACAATAAAATATGAGCCGTTTTTCATTACTAGAGAACATAAAGGATCACGACAGAAGTCGTTTCAGGACAGCTTTGCGTCTTTATTTCTGTTTTTGATTTTGTTATTAAGAAATTCGATAAATGTATGTGGGTCAATGACCCTTATTGTACATTTATCTGACGCCTAATCTAAGAAGGGTTGCCGTGCTTGTCCTGGAAATCTTATATAAACTACCACACACACGCAAAAAACGTTTTGGGAACACATTCATTGTGCGTACAGCTAAGGAGTGGAATTCCCTGCCAGAGTCTGTGTTTCCTGATAGCTACTACCTGAGAATCTTTAAGTCAAGAGTGAATAAATTACTTCTAGCCAAGCGTGCTCCATCTTCGACCACAACATCGCTTACCATCAGGTGAGATAGTGGTCAAACGTGTGCCTATCAATATTAAAACGAGTCGATCTCGCGCACAGAGGTTTCCGTACCATCATATAAAACGTGAAATGTTTTTTAAATTTTCATCGGCGAGGCCTATATTCGTCTGAGAATTTTAACACTGCGGTGTATATTTCAGTTTTAGATCAGCGCCATCTCTTGACCGCTAGTGGAACTAACGTAATTTTTGTTGATGATTAATGAAAAAGTATGATATTTAGAGACATCGTTTTATTTTTCCTGTCAGATCAGATTGTATAATTTCATGTTTATTTCTTTCTTATTTGCAAAATAGTTGAACAAACGTCATCTAAAACTGTTCCATATTTCAAGTTGATAGCATTAGTAGTTCTTGAGATATCCAGCTGTGACAGACGAACAGACTTAGTCACACCATAAGGGTTCCTTTTTACCATTTTCGCAGTGTTACACCATAAGAGTTCCTTTTTACATTTTGGTACGGAACCTTAAAAAAAAACTCTAAGCAGATTGTGTACTCAGGTTGGTCGCACTAAAGACAACCTCCTTAGGCTCGGCTCCGATCTTAAGTGTTTATGTAGCGTCTCTTCACAGTCCATAGCCCACCTTTCATCTTGCATGCACCGTCACCTGTACATGTGAGGAACTTATGGCTATGTCAGCAAATGGTAATGCCGTTGTTGAAACTGGGCTAAACATAAAATTTAATAACTCTATTCGCCATCGATAGGCCAAGAAATAGGAAGGCTAGATAAGTTAGGCTCTTTTTTCAGCTTAACTAGATATGTGGTTAAGGATACTTATTTATAACTGACTTTCAAAAAAGGAGGTTCTCAATTCGATTAATATATATTTTATTGTTTTTATGTATGTACACCGATTACTTCGAGGTTTCTGATCCAATTTCTGCGATTATTTATAGTTCGATGCGGTAAGGTACGTGCGGTGTGCTTGCCATCCTGTAAAAATTTAATTCAGTTTGGCTCACTAGATTTTATTTCATGAGCATTTTTGCTAACTTGGATAATGTGATTTCTGCTTAGACGATGATGTTGTCCAAGTATTATCACTAATTTTTTGAAGTGAAAACTTCTTTAGCGGCGTTGAGCACTTTTTCTGTAATGGGTATAAAATCTTAAACTCGCGTCAGGACACGTGACCTGATCGAAAAAGCGTAAGACGGACTCGCGTCAGGGTCACGTGATGCTGATCGAAAAAGCGTAAGATCGAGGGGAAGGGAGAGGAACTAGTATCTCCCACTCTTTCTACCGTGCCTGAGTGTGCTGCTCCGCTTAGGCGGCACAGGGCGCTTGCGCGAATGTCCGTCTGTGTTTATGTACAGCGTGCCACGCGTATCCAAGGATACGAAATTACGAAATTATGGATGAAAGTTGATTTTTCTAAGAGATAAAAATTAATGTAATATTTAAATAAATAACGATATAATATTATGAATAATAACATGTAAATTGTCATATTTGTGTACGATAGCGCAATAAATAAACATTGTATTCTACCTCATAAATGATAGTATTTTTGTACTTATAATTAAACACAACGTTAATACTAAAGTTTTCACTTCTGCCGGCACTCCCGGAGTGCTACCGGTGTTTTTTTTTTTTATAAGACTCAATTAGAAAAGCTTTCAGTTTTTTTTTACTATAATGGTACAAACAATACTGAAGAATATTCTTTTTAAATAAAATCATATAAGGTATAAATATTTAAACAACTCTTGTCTTTTGTTACAGGTAAATCGTGAACAGTTAGAAGACCTTTAAACACCGTAAAATTACTTTCTAAGATTCAGGGAAAATTCGCAAGTTAAAATATTAGAAAGAAAACAACTTAATCTCAAAAAGTATTACGTAAAGCTACATAAACACAGGTAAGTATGTATGCTATTGTTGGCAAGTTAACTAAAACATGGTTCTTAAATCTATTATTACCAGAATTTTCCTCAAAGGTAACCTTTTTCCTAGAATACGTTTATAAATCGGGTAAAACCCACCTGCCCGTTCTTAGTTATATACAATATGTGCCAGATTGAGGGATTAAATTGAACAAACACTTGTTTTATATACCAGGTATGTACATTTTCTAAATTGTTATTAGTTACGTTGAACTGTAGGTACAAAGTTTGGTAATAATTCAAAAGCTAACGAAGAATGGATTTTGTTTACAACTATGTATTATATTTCAGCCCTTATTGATTTAATTTTATCTACACAGTGTGAAATTTTAAAGTGTGTGTGTGGATGGCCAAATTAGAAACTATGAAGAATATCGAAAAACACTGAAACGAGTCTCGAGCCTGATTTTTATGAAAACTAAAACTGCAATATTGGACTTTTTTAAATCGATATTCTTAGCCAGGAATCGAACTGGTTAAAAAGAAATGAACTTCAAATATTTCTTCAACATTTTATGATGCTTATGATGAGTTTTCATCAACATCGGACCCGAGAATCTACAACTGCAAAATTGGGTTTCAAAAAAATAAGTCAGTTACGGTCCAGGTCCATATAATCAGAAACTAATTTGAGGTAAATCTTTACTAATATCATAAAGAAGAAAGATTTGTTTGTTTGAATTGTATAGGCTCCGAAACTACTGGACCGAGTTGTAAAATTCTTTTAGCATTGTATAGCTACATTATCAGGGAGTAACATAGGCTATATATTATCCCCGTACTACCACGGGAACGGGAACTACGAGTGAAACCGCGTGACGTCCACTAGTTCAAAATAAACCGGTTCGATTCCTGGCCAGGAATACCGTCTTTTCGAAAAACCAACGATGCAGTTTTAGTTTTCATGAAAATTGGGCTCGAGACTCCTTTCTGTGTTTTTCGATATTCCTCATAATTTCGGATTTGACCATTCAAGCATACTTTACAAATTCACTCTATATATTCAACGTAAAATCGTTTTAAAGTAGTCTGGAAAGTTTTCGCTGTGATCTGTTTGTACTTGAATTATGTTCCCCAATTTATTAAGTTAAGTGGGTTATTAGTTTAAAAAAATTGTTGAATTGGATTCTAAATTTTAGTGAGGTCGGCTTGTTGTTTCTTTTAGTGTAAATTCGTTTTGCTACCAATATGTTTTAATTATGGTAATTTTTGAAAAATATTAGACTACCCAATGGTGGAAGTTCTTTGTCCTTCAATTTAATTACAATTATTGCAGTTCCACTGAATTTATGTATTGAGTTTTTGAGAAATCTTGTGTCGGATATAAAAAAAAAGTATTAGGTGCGTCTACAACCATCCCTGTTAAATAAAACTTACTTTCAAAAACCGGTTCTAAACGAAAATATTTTCCTAAAAATCTTCAAGATTTTTTTAAAGATACCGCAGGCTACCTAGCTTAGAAACTTATTAATAAACGTTATCTACATTACCATCAAGATAGAGTGAGAAAATGTAAAAAAGCAGTACTGCCTTAAGGCGTCAACTTGAATCGTCCTCCAAGCTTAATAATTTACGGTTGAAAATGTTTTTTTAGGGATCTCCGTTTGTTTTAAACGAACTCGACCTAATTAAGGTTGTAGATTTAAATCATTTGAAGCGACATTTTTCTCGTTCAACATTGGCGCGAAGCAAAGAAAGAAAAATGTAAATGGAAAAAGTGGTAGAAAAATAGTAAAAGAGTTTTACGTCATTACCAAATTAGCGAATAAGAAATTTATTAGCTAATTTGCTTTAGCTTTTTCATAATTATAAGAGTGTAACGATAATTTTCCTCTCATTTTATCCTTGCAAATAAGAGTTGTTTTTATTTTTCATTGAATAAGGTGAATTATTGGCACCATGCTATATTGTAGAACAATGCAAAAGTGTGCAGATTGTTATGCTTCTTCACGTACAAAATTTTCAAAGAAATTTTAATAGGGTTTTCTACTAAAAAAATCTAATTAGTCCAACAGATAGATTTTCTAACAATATAGGACAAGTATTTTTTTATTTTATCACGTAAACAAAGGATGAAGACGATATAGTGCGTTGAAAATACACAAGACGAACGGCGATGCACCACCGATACATGGTGGACATCCCACTCACACGCACAAAACGTTTTGGGAATATATTCATAGTGCGTACAGCTAAGGAGTGGAATTCCCTGCCGGAGTCTGTGTTTCCTGATAGCTACAACCTGGGAGTCTTTAAGTCAAGAGTGAATAGGTTACTGTCTTCTAGGCAAGCGTGCTCCATCTTCGACTACATCATCGCTTACCATCATGTGAGTTAGTGGTCAAAGGGTAGCCAATCAAAAAATTATAAACACACTTGTAAGGTAGCTAAGGCTTTATTTATAAGTAATAAGGTAAAAACAACAGACAGTAAAATAAAGACGGTTTGGAAAATTATAAACAATGAAACAAATAGGAACAAAAGACATAACACTGATTACTGATTGGAGACTTCTCATGGACTTATTAGCGATAACAAACAAGTGGTCAAAACAGCGTTAAACTTGGTCAAATCTTATTTGAATGATAGACGGCAATTAGTTCAAATAAACGGTGTCAATTCGTCGGGATTAAACGTGATAATGGGCGTTCCCCAGGGCTTGATTTTGGGTCCTTTCTTGTTTTATGTTGGGATTGGTATATATCAATGATTTACCCTGTTTATTGCAACAAAAACTTAATATGGTGTTTGCCGACGATACTTCCTTAATTTAAGATAAATAGACAGACGGACAATGTTGATATCATAAATAATGCCCTAATGCAAGTCCAAAATTGGTTCACGGCGAATAATTTGGTTTTGAATGAAAAGAAAACGAAACTGTTTAAGAATATTAACATCATGACGGTACCTTGTCAATACATTTACGAAAATATCATGTATGTCAGAAAGAATTTACATCTTTTTAGTAAAAGAGGCGACAGACATAATTATGGTACTAGAAATAGGGACCAATTAGTTCAACCAGGTTTCAGACTGGCTAAAGTTGCCTCATCTTTTATGGGGTACTGTTTAAAATGTTATAATAAGATACCTCCCCATATATTAGAACTTAATGAGAGAAAATTTAAATCTCTTGTATAGACTCAATTTATTTAGCAATGTATAATTTCATCCATTTTAACGGCACATGTGTGAGTACTGTGTACCTTAAACTTAAGCTATAGCTATCAGTTTTAGGTTTGTTTTTGACTTGAATGTACCCTAGCGGTTGGGAGTGTCATGCTCACACAAAAGTCTGGCTGATGGTGGCGTATGCGTTGGATCATTTGGCTCCCTTCAAAATGGTTGAGCCGAATGGTGCTAGCGCATGCGTCATGTTCGTGAACGGGCGCTGTCAGTTGGGACTGGTCATTTCTCAGTTGCCATGGTTTATTTTAAATATTTCTTTGAATTGTTCCTTTTTTCCCGGACGCTTTTATCCTGCTCGTCTTTTACATCGTTCTCACATGTTTGTATAATTTCAACTTGATGTAAACAAAACTTTGTAACAATTTATTTTTTTTAAAAGAGTCTCCGTGGAGTTTCTTGCACGTTCTTCTCCATAGAGATATACGCTTTGGAACGTGCAAATAGCTTCATCTTTTTGGACTGACCGACCTTGACAATTCAAAAGTGCCTGTAAATGGTTTATTTGAAATATACGATTAGATTTGCTTTGATTTGATTTGCCTATCAATATTAAAAAAAACGCGTGACATCACTAAGATGGTACAATTTTTACCAGGTACATGACGTCACGCGTGTCTTCAACGCACTATATCGTCTTCATTTTTTGTTTACTTGAAACAAGATAAAACACGTGTTCAATATTTTTTGAAAATATATTTGACGGACTAATTCGATTTTTCCAGTAAAATACCCTATTGCAAAATAATTTACCACACCGCCATAAGTAATTTACATACGCCAACAAACGGAGGTAAAACTTTCCAAAATAAAACAGACAAAGCGTGACCAAAATATAATTTTTACAAACGGCCCCTGGCTATATTTTACATAGTTGAAAATAAAAGAGGACGAGAGAGAGAGACCAATTTAAATATCAGCCAACTTTAATTTTATGTCCGAAATATTCTTAATGTGAGACGCAACTGGCTCGAAACAGTTTATTTCAAAAAGGCAATTTTATATTCCAATGAGCTGTGCAGAACCTTTTTGCTGTGCCGAAATTGTTGATCCAATTTTTCGGGCTCGCACCATACCATAGGCAGTAACGCGAATTCCCTTCGAGACTTAAAATATTTGTAAAATGGGGGAGGCTGTTTTTCGCTTGAATATATTGTGGTAAAAGCCGTGAACCCACAAAATGGTTCTCACCTTGTAAAATTTTACTTAAAAGGGTTATTTTTAAAGAGGAGTGATGCTTGGGATTTATATTTTTGTGTAACAATTCGTAACCAGGTAGCACTGTTTATTGCACTACATAAAATTTTACAGTCTGCTTACAACGTTATGTTTTCGTTAGGGTATAGATTGCTATAACTATCAGGTATTATTAATAACTTGGACTCATTTTGTATAGAAAAAACACTAAAACGATAGTTGTACGGTGAGCAAATTCAATAGCATAGGATGCACAAATACATTTTCAAACAGAAAAAGCTTAAACCAAGATCTAAACAACATTTCACTCAAAAATCACAAAACTATTATCCCAAACGGTATCGTTATGAAACTATACCTTTTCCAAATCACATTTAAAAATATTCCACCTTTCAAATAACATATTTTTCTCGAATACCGGAAGGCTATTGGGTGGGTGAGAGGCCAACCCCCCCACCACCCCTTACCCACTTATTTTGTAATCTTTGCTTCGCAGCTCCTACCCTCATATTTGGAAAAATATACTTTGATGTCGAAAGTGGCGGTATTTGATATTTTCTTGTTATGTCATAGGTTACTTCACAATAAAAGATGTACTTGTCATGAGTTTAAAAGGTTCTTTGTTGTTTTGAATAGAATTTTTTGGATAATAGAGGAGCAGAGAGTTTTTTTGCTGACGTTTTAGTAAAATATTTTTTTGGTAAGTATTTTAGATTGGATCAAAATTCAAAGGATTTTTACAGTGGAATAATATGTAGGATAAGTTATATATAATGTGGTAGGGACTGCATTATTTCTATAAAATCATAAGTATAATTTTTTGTTCAAATTAATATGATATCACCTCCGTTTCATATCATCTATGAAACACTTCCTTTTTTTTTAAATATATGCAACGCATGCACTACTTAGTTTCTTTTTTTTTTACAAAATTAATTTCAAAGTATCCAAAACTATAACAAATCTGAATACAAAATGACATTACAGTGCTTAAAGTGGTATTTACATAATTTTAAATAAATAAATAATAATAATTATACAGACAGTTTACAACAAGAACATATTTTTGTTTCATAAAGCATAACGAAAACATTCGTAATAGTCATTATATATATAAGTCATTTGACAAACTCCCTTTGATAGCTCAATGCAAAACAAAGTTCCTTTCTTCTCATTTCACATGAATGCTCATGTGATGAGCAGAACCGTTTAAGTTTCCGCAAAAGAATGTAAACAAGACACAAACCAACGTTTACATTCTAAACTAAACGCAAGCCACGACGGAGGAAAGACACATAATATATTCAAGCATTTCAAATACTCCTTGATTCTGTTGACGACAAAATATTTCAATATGTTGGGAATTCGCTGCATTTTCAACCTTGAGGTGAGAAGATAATGCCTTTAATCAAAAGAGCTGGATTACAAATGTGCTATTGACTTCATTAAATTAAAAACATATTTAAGATCAAATAATCGCCAAACTTAAGTGGCTGTGGGCACTGGGCAGGTCACGATTAGGTTGAAAAGTTTTGGATTGGCGACCACGTACCGGAAGACAAAGCGTTGGATAGCCCCCTAGAAGGTTGACTGATGCCCTGGTGAAGCTCGTGATAATCTGCTGCATGCGAGGAGGATGAGATATGGCGAGGATAAGGGATACGTCCATCAGTGGACGTCTTTCAGCCAAAATCATGATGCTACTATGAACCGGAAGACGCAGCGTTGGAAGGTCTCTCACAAGATGGACCGATGACCTGGTGAGGGTCGCGGGTAGCCGCAGAACAGATAGTTAATGAGGTCGAAAAGTTTTGTATTGGCGACCGCGTACCGGAAGATGAAGCGTTGAATAGCCTCCCACAAAGTAGACCGATGACCTGGTGATGCCCGTGAGAATTCGCTGCATGCGAGATGAGGATGAAATATGGCGATAATAAGGTATATACCCAGCAGTGGACGTCATTCAGCTGAAATCACTATGCTCGCAGAACAGGTGGTCGCAGCGTTGGAAGGCCTCCCGCAAGGTGGACCGATGACCTGGTGAGGGTCGCGGGTAGCCGATGGATGCAAGCCGCCTAGGACTAGTTGTTGTGACGACACTTGGGGGAGTCTTATGTCCAGCAGACACCGGGAGACCGGCTGTCGGCTGGTATAATGAAAGCTATTACACCATGATTCTAAATTACAAAAAATAATGAAGTTCACAAGCAAAAAGCTGAAGCAAAACAAAGTTTAATATCATAAAAAATATGGACCGCAGTATTAAATATTCCCGACCTTATCATGCTTGGTATAATACAGCTTTACTTTTTTGGTTTTTACAAGCGTGTTTTAGTCTGTGAGCAAATAAAAACGAAACGTATCCTTGCGTCAAAATAAATTGGCTTTTCGTAAAGGATTTATTACATTATGTTCGCTTCATGTCACTATTTTTTTTCATAGCAAAATGTTCCGAAGTTTTGATTTTATGTTTAGTGTGGATAAGCCGTAATGATAACGTAATTGATGGACATGCTCGACAATTTATAGATTTAAACAAGTTTGAAAGAAATCTAAAATATTTTCTTTTTCTAATAATTATTTATTGTTTATTAGCATTTTTCCGCGGCTCCCTCGCGTTTCTATAAAAACCGTCTTCAGGGATCCATCTGTCTTTAGACCTCAATTCATCAAAGGCGTAAAAGCGAAACAAACAAATGAATTCACTTTTGTATTTATATAATTAGTTACGATAACCATAAAATGAAAGAATACTGTCTGAATAATACTTACCTGCGACTTCCTACTCATCAAAGTTTTCTTTTAATCGATTATTTTAATAATAAGTTTAAAATTAATAATAATAAACAATACCAGACTAATCTGATCTTGTTATTCAATTTTACCGCTTCAGGGATTATTATATGAATATCAGTCATGAAGGTGTTACCGCGAAAAACTTCAATAGCAAAAACAATTTAATGTCCGTAAATATTTTTTTGATTTAATCTGTGCTCATTATTATTAATGACTATGACTGAGTATGAATACTGTATGCAGTAAGAGCAATTTAATTCGTTTATTTGTTCGGTTCCGAACAAAAAACGGAACCCTTATAGGATCACTCGGGTGTCTGTCTGTCTGTCTGTCCGACTATCACAGCCAGTTATCTCCAGATCCACTGGACCAATTCTGTTGAAATTTGGTACACATATGAACTTCTGTAACCCAAACACGGACGTGTTACGTAAACCATATTTTTTTAGTGTGGAGGTCACTTTTGGGGGTTAAACTAGAAATTTAAAAAAGTATTTTGAACAATATCGTGTGACATAACAAATGAAAGGGCATACTGTGAGGGTTTTAGTTATATTATTTTTTTCACAAGTTTAAAATAAATGGTTTTGAAGTTATTCAAGAATTTAGACGAAAAATGACCATTACGAAACTGCAGAGCCTAAAATTTTGAAAAAAAAAATGAGATAATTGATCTTTACCTAAAGATTACAGGAAAACGTAGAAGAAGTCTATAATGTTAAATTAACATCTTAAATAAAATTAAATTCGTTCGGAACCCTTTGCACTGGAGTCCGACTCGCACTTGGCCAGTTTTTTTTTTTATAAATATCAGTCTGTAATTTCGTGGATTCCAGAATGAACTCGTTAAAACCTTTGATGATAAAACAGAATTTACAACCAACTTTATCATTATTTCGTTTAATATTAATCTCGTATTTTGGTTCATGGCAAATAAACAGTCTCTTCTTGGAATTAATTAAAACGAAATAATATTACCGTTTTGTATTTTGTTGTTGTTTCCAGAAGTTGTTATATTTCAGTTCAAATGATTTTCAATGTTATAATTATATGTTTACTCAACGCATCCCCTACTAAGCGCCCCATTTACCCAGGTTGATAAAAAGTAACTTCAATCTCAATTTATTATTCACTAACTTCTGCCAGCGGCTTCGCCCGCGTGATCCCTAGGGAACATACTCCCGGGATAAAAAGTAGCCCATGTCCTTTTTCATGCTCTAGACTATCTGTGTACCAAATTTCATTTAAATCGGTTCAGTAGTTTTGGCGTGAAAGCGAGACAGACAGACAGACAGACAGAGTTACTTTCGCATGTATAATATTAGTAAGGATTTAATTCTGATTCCACACCAAATCTTAAAGCCTATTTCCTCCAAATCTTCCATTATTCAATTAATCTACAAAATTTTAATACGATTTCCCGTTCGTCACGTGCTTTCCTGCAAAGGCGTAAAAGCAGTTATTCCATAACGAACCTCATTCGTTCATGACTCGACAAGGTGACGCAAATGGACTACTAATTTATGATAACAACGAAAATTGCTTTCGAAAAACCCTGGCTATGCTATGAATAAAATTCCAGTTATTCGACCGGCAGTTTGACCCGATTTTAATATTTAACGACCATTGGGTTTGGTATCAGTTGCGTTTTGAAGAAATATTGGAAGGCTTTTGCCTTTTGGAAGGATGGGAAGAATGTGTGGTTATGAGAGAGTCGTACTGACGTAATCATATACTTCTTCTTCTTATCGTGTGGGCAGTAAGGTCTAAACGACCCCACACACCCTAGTGTCAGAGTTTCTAAACCGCGTCAAGGGCCTCTGACATGGTTTATTTGACGACCGCCATTTGGCGGCCGGGTCCACCGGCTTATACGAAGCACGGAATCATCTTTTTATCAGAAAATCAGGTGATTCAAGCCTGCAATGTCCTAACCAAACTGGAAAACAACTTTACAAAGTATGTTTCTTCCCGTGGGAATCGAACCCACAACCACCGGGTCACAAGGCAGATGCCTAAACCACTCGACCACGAAGGCAGTTAATCATATACTGTAGTGTTCAAACTTATACTAATTATACTTACTGTTTCTTGTATCGGAGTCCCATTAATTTTTGGGTTATTTTTTTTTTGTTGGTATAGCGGCAATAGAAATACACAATCTTTGAAAATTTCAACTGTCAAACTATTACGGCTCATGAGATACAGCCCGCTGACAGACAGACGGATGGATGGATGGACGGAGAGCGGAGGCTCAGTGGTAGGGTTCCGTTGGCTACTCTTCAGGTACGGAATCCTAAAAAGTATGGAGTATGTGCTATTCCAGACTATAATCGCCAAATTTCATCAAAGTCTGTTCCGCCATGTATGAGTAACAAACATTTAATTCCAACTTTGTTTATGAAAAATAAAAATAAAACCTTCTAAGAAAGTGATCAACAAATAAAATTTGTTTTTATTTAGCTTTAATTCTGGCGCATATCTTGTTTTGATTTGGCACACCCTTGCAGCATACTGTACAAAAGTATGGAGACCAACTCTTGAAAATCTGTTGATGGTAACGTAGGCAAACAGAAAATTAACTCATTAATTTTCAACCTTCTAAACTTTTCCATCCCAAACTTAATCCAGTCTCATCCGGCTCCCATGGATTTCCCCAGAGAGCCTCACCATTTATATCCCAAAACTGTACAAAAGAAATCCTTAGACACAAATTATCCGCTTCCAGGCTACTAGGCCATTAATAGGCTGTCAGTCCTCCTAAAATGTATAGCCTATTTCCAAAACGGGCCATTCTAAAACCCTTGTAAGTGAAGGTCCAAAGTTACGACTCGGTGCTTCGATTACTGGCTTTTTCTTTGGCAATTTTATGTGGGGATTAGCAAGGGACCCGGGTTGGTCCTGATCTGAATGGATTTCTGTCCCCATTTTTACTATAGGTATGCTATACATCATTGTTGAATGTATGCTAGTTTTCATATTTATGGGGCTGTAAATGCGTGTTCTATGGGACGGATTTTTGGGGTTGAATTGATCTATTTCACTCGTGAATATGGTAAACTGATGCCTTTTTAATTCTGTGGAAACCACAACCAAATTGAGAGTTGATACCTCAGTAACAAATCAGTAGAAGATTATTGACTGGTCTTCGACAGCTTTCTTCAAATATAGTAAGCAGCTTAGCATTTTATTATTTAGTTGAGAGTAAGTCATTAATCATAAATACTAGTCGTAATCATATAACTATAACATATAAGTTATCAAATATTATATTACACAAAGCAATATCAATATCTCAAGTAATCTGCACGTAACATAATTTATTTCTAGGAATATTCCGTTACTAACAAGGTGTTACATAAAAATGATTCATATAATAGGATTTGAGAACAAAAATAAATAGTATTAAGAATAAAAGATGCTACGAGCTACGGCGTAGCAAACGCGATGAGGTCACGGCTACGAGCTTGGCTTCTCGTAGCCTCGTAGCTCTCGCTACGATTATTGTTATTGAATTTTGTAGCTTCTTCATCTTTCTGTTGGGTTTGAGAGGAAGTCGATTGTTAAAGATTGATTAATCTGCTGCAAGATGAAGTCGGTCAACGTCAATATTTTAATCCGGTTTTATACGAAATCTGTGGCTCCAGATAAATCATATTTTGCTATCCTATCCTATCCTATCCTATCCTATTAATATTATAAATGCGAAAGTTTGTGAGGATGGATAGATGAATGAATGGATGGTTTTTATTCTTTCACGCCAGAACGCGGAAGGATCTTCATGAAATTTGGCACAGAGGTAGATTATAGTCTGGAATAACACATGGAATATTTTATTTTCGTCATTCACGTCGACGGAGCCGCGGACGACAGTTAGTTACGAGTATCTATACGTTTTCCAACGTGAACTATGCTAGCGCTTGTTGATCCCCTATTTTTGGTCTTTTGGCTAAAATTTCAATTTTGTCTTTCTGGTCCACTTTGTATCCGTGGTTCCTTGCTAAAATTTAACACAGCTCACCAGTAATAAAGTGTTTAACTTAAATGCCATTCCCTATCTAACTTCACTTTATTAAAACCCCAGAGCCACACAACCAATTAAATTAACAGACCCAAAAGGCCAAAAATTACCCCAACACTTATCATACGAGTACTTTACCAAAAAACGTGACTACACTAAAATTTCCAGGCCATGTGCTCTGGGGTCCAAAACAGTACAAATAAATAATAAGCACGGGACAACGGTGAACGTACGCGCAATAAACGTAATAAAAATAAAAACACGATTATTTTTAATGTCCGACGCACGGGAGCGAATTTGAAGTGGGTTACAATGGTTATAACTTCTTAATTTTTATTCCACATTATATTTTGGTTTTCTGGAAATATTGCCATTGATAACAGGATTTTACTTTGTTATTCTGGCTCTCTTTATTATAATTTTTCCTTTATTCATTTTATATTTATTTATTTTTTCTTCTTTTTATATTTACTTACATTTTTTAATATTTCATAAAAAAATATTTAAAAAATATAAAAAAAATTTGCCCACGGGTATCGGAAACAGGGTCCAAGCTAACGGTGGCCAGGGCTCTTGCGAGAGGAACCTCCTAACTTTGCGCGCCGTGTCCAAGGGTACTGCTTTCTGGATCAAGCCCTTGATCCAGAAATCCTTACTATTATTATTTATTATATACTTTATAGTACACTTTACACCTTACATCACCTCTTTGTCTCTCTGTTGACATATAATACAAAAAAAATCACCAATGGCAAAGCCTTAACCAACTTTACATTATTTCAAACTCCAGACAACGGTGAACGTACGCGCAATAAACGTAATAAAAATAAAAACACGATTATTTTTAATTTTCAACGCACGGGAGCAAATTTGAAGTGTGTCACAATGGTTACGTTAAATTGTTTCTGTAATGTTATATTTCTATTAGTCTGGGTGTAAGGGGCTTTTTTAATATATTTTTTGAACAACATTGAGTCCAACGATCTGATTATGAAGTGACTTCACTTCAATCATTTCGAAACGAAAAATCCTTGTAGGTTCTAGTTTGGTCAATGTTCATTTCTTCTTGTCTTTTTTTTTCAACTTTTTTTTATTATTAATAATGAACATAACTGTTACATTTAAATAATTACCCTCAATTTGTAAGTCTACGTTGAAATAGGTCGGCACAAATTTTTGTTCTTAATAATTTTGCTGTTAAATCTCTTAAAAATGTGACTGTAATTATTTTTCTAGAATAAAACCATAACAAAACATTTACCTAGTTACACTACCTACCAAAATCACTGACCCACAAAATATTCGTCACAAAAAAGTTGTCCCAGGCCATAAACATGACGGGCCTGTCTAATGGCCACATACAAACAACTTTTATATTAACGGCCTAACATTAGCACTTTCTTTTTTTGCTGACAAAATGTTTAAAACGAGCCCTTTTTATTTCATTGCTGGGTACACTTCAAACAATGGCGTTTATACGGGGCCTGTTTGTCCAGGTAAATGGTTTCAGGGTTCATTGGCGTTTGAACCGTGATAACTGTGAATGGCTCAACCTATCCCATTTCAGAACAAATGCGCGATGCTTTGTTTATATGCGGTATTCTACTACGGTTATAAATGTGAAAGTTTCTGAAATAGATCGATGTTACTCTTTCATGAAAAAATCCTGAATAGATTTTGATAAAAATGTACAGTCATTATTGCTTATATATCATTTAATGAGTCGCGAGTCGCAACTTATTACCTGTTAAAACATTATTTCTGTGCCACCAACTCTTCGGGGAATAAGACATGTTGTGTTATATGTCATTTATACAGAAATCGACCTCTATACCTAGTATACCTACCTACAATGTCCCAAGCTAATTACGTAATACTGCAAGAGATATTTATCTACTACCAGTCAATAACAAACATTCGGGCCATAAATAACTAGTTGACCCGCGCAACTTCGTCTGCTCCGCTCCTATTGGTCTAAGCGTAATGATATATAGCCTACAGCCTTTTTAGATAAATGGGCTATCTAACACTGAAATAATTTTTCAAATCGGACCAGTAGTTCCTGAGATTAGTGCGTTCAAGCAAACAAACAAACAAACACAAACTCTAGCTTTATATTTGATGAGTATATATAGATAACCGAGCCGATATAACATCAGCAACCGAGGATGCATTAATTAGGTACCCGTTACGCAACAAGTAGGGTAGATTACGATGCGATTAATTATTTTAGCGAAGCTATGTTTAACCATCGTTTGTGTGGAGAAAAGAGAAATATTTTATTTTTCTTTATATAAGCCGGCATGATTTAGTAACCAAAATCCATGCATCCATCAAAATTTTCAACTTTACAATAGTAAGCAAGATTTGTAGGCCCAAGTTTGACCACAAGCAATGTCACCTGACAGTCAGTCAGTGATGACATACGGAACTGAAACGTGTTCGCTTACAATGGGCCTCATCAGAAGGCTCAAAGTCACTCAAAGGGCAATGCTTGGAGTTTCCTTGCGTGATCGAATCAGGAATGATGATATCCGCAAGAGAACCAAGGTTACCGACATAGCCCGAAGGATCGCCAAACTAAAGTGGCAGTAGGCAGGGCACATTGCTCGCAGAACAGATGGTCGATGGGGCCGAAAAGTTTTGGAGCGGCGACCGCGTACCGGAAGACGCAACGTTTAAAGGCCTCCCACAAGGTGGACCGATGACCGGTGAAGGTCGCGGGTAGCCGGTGGATGCGAGACGCACAGGACCGGTCGTGGCGACGCTTGGGGGAGGCCTATGTCCAGCAGTGGACGTCTTTCGGCTGATATGATGATGATGATGATGGATGTCACCTGATGGAAAGTGATGAAGTGGTCGAAAATGGATCACACTTGCCTAAAAGTAACCTAACTCTTGACTTAAAGAACCCCATTCAGTCACAGCATGTCCATAATGTCAATTTAATACAAACCAATAAACTAGCTCACCAAAACAATTCACAGAAAGAAAAAGCTCGCTGCTAAGCAATACGATGCTATTCATGTTAAAACGAGTTTTTGTTCCCGAGAACAAACCAGCCAGTGTATTGTAATGTCAATTGTACTACGAAGCGAGCAGGAAAGACCTCCTTTTGAAGTAGGCTAAAAAAAGTAATATACAGTGTCTGCCAAGTCATAAGCTATGGCAGTATCCACTCCGCTTCCTAATAACATTTTAATAATAAACTCGCGCACGGAACAAAGGGAATGCCTTTGCCATAGTGTGGGCTGAGTGGTAAGAGGTAGCGGTAGGAGAGTAGAAAAAATTAAAAAAAAGCTGAGCGTTCAAAATAGCGTGTAATTTTGAAAGGCTTTTGGAACAAGCTTTTCAACAATTTTAACCATTGACTGATGTTGGATACAGGCTATATGTTAAACAAAAGTTAATTCCCTGACAGAAATTGTCATGATGGCTGACATGCCATAACACTATGTCAGTTTTTACAAACCGTAACACACATACAATTTTATAAGCTAGCTGGCTTAACCGCGGGTACTTTAAGAATTTTATGTCTATACTAATATTATAAAGAGGCAAAAATTGTGAAGTTGTAGGGGGTAATCTCTGGATCTACTGAACCGATTTTGAACATTTCTTTACCAGTATAAGGCCACGTTATTTGTGAATATCATAGGCTACCACCACCACCACTCAACGAAGTGGGCACGGGTCAGCTATACAAAATAAATCTGAAACTAACTGTATATTTATTTTACTTAGCATGTAAGTCGCCTTATCGCTGTTGCACGACACCCGCTCTAAGCTCATGACTTAAACGAAAAAAAGAAAAGAACGGAGATTTATAGTGGATTCCCGCGGCCACAAATCAACCGTAGCCGTCAGAATTTGTGTGAATTTATACGATATATATGCAGTTTTTCTGGCCACTCACTGTAATGTTTCTTTGCGTAAAATTGTACCAAGAATAACGTAACGGTTGATTTTATTTGCACGACACTGTATTTTTAAATGTAAAAGGTTATTTTGGCACGGCTGTGTATTTTTAGGGTTTACTCAATTAGAATGAATAATGGGTTCTGTGTCTATTTAAAGATGTACAGTATTATTGTTAACATTGGGCTTGTTTTACATTTTTGTCTTGATAACCTCATACCCGTCCAATATTGAAATAACCTAACTATGTACATGGGTACTAGAATGTATGGAGTAGAGTAGTTCACTGGTAACTAACAACATTCCTCAACTGTCCAACAACTAATCAGTTCGCAAGACAACTAACACAGACACCATTCGTCTTTACAAATCATGACGAAACCTAGGAAACAAATTAAAGGTTCTCAAGTGTCTTAGCGAGTAATTCGATCGCCAATTCATTTGATTCATTCCAACTCGATGGGTCTTATCCTATTTGTGGTTGGATTAAGTCCAGGAAATGGTTTGGTGGCTTTACCAGATTATCCTCGAGGATCTAAGGTATCAAGACACTTGGGTACGAATTAAGAGCGCCTTTTCTGTGAATTAGAAAGGAGCTGCGTCATCCATCTTAATGAATTGCTGTGGGTTGGTCGTTTTCTGAAATTCTGTATAAAATACGAAATCATCTTTTTTAAAGATTGTGATGATATGGGCTGCCAAAGTAAGAAAAAAATTTTTGTACTTCTGATTTCAAGTCTTATATGAAATCTATTTTAGTAGGTTTCTGAAAATAACGTTAATATTCAACTAGATCCTGCATATCTGAAAATACGTAAGCTACGGTTTCATTTATTTGATATATTGATTGAATTGTGTACGTCTTGACAATAGTGCTGTGACATTGGTTTTTATCATAATCACTGCGTTCTGTACTCAGGTTTCACAATCCTGTCGATCTTTATTAGTACGATACGTTTCAAGAAACTGCTAATACCGCTCTCAGAAGATGGCTTAATAATATCATGAATCTGTATTTCCTATAACAGCTTACGCATTTCTATAAATAATTCATACTTAGTTAGAATGCTGCGTCGTCGTCAGCCTATTTTATTACTTCTAGATTTCTTCCGAGTATTCGATAAATACGCTAACCTGTTGTTCTTGTACGTCATAATAGCCGAAGACGTCCATTGCTGGACATAGGCCTCCCCCAAAGAGGGGTTGCCATAATCGCCACGCTTGGCAGGCGGGTTGGCGATCGCAGTGTATGGTGTTGAGTTTTACAGAGAACGCTGCTGCCCATTCTCTGGTGAGTCCCTTAGTCGCCTCTTACGACACCCACGGGGTTCTCGTTTAGCTTTCTATAAATAGAAATATATCTTATTCGTGGTTAATAGAATAAGGTCAAACACTTAACGTTGAGCTTTGAAGACTTTTTTGCCAATACATACTATTTTTATAAAGAGAGAGAAAATGTCAGCTGAAGTATGAAGCTAAGGCCCTTTAGTCCTATTTCGTAGTGTCTGGTTTGGGTCTGTTTGGTGTTTGGCTTCAACATCTGACTGTTTTCTGATGATATCCTTTATTGTCCAAGTTTTTTTTTGATAATGGTGTGTAGTTCTTCTAGCAAAAAAACCAGACAAATGCGAGTCGGACTCGCCCACTGAGTGTTCCGTACAAATTTGTAGGTACATATTACTTTAAATAAAGAATACCTATTTTTATGATATAATTACAAATGTATAGTTTTCAGATTTTACCCTATACTTGTAGTATAAGACGGTATTACTTCCCAAATTTCATAGTTCTAGGTCAACGAAAAATACCGTATAAATATTGATTCCCTTGAGAGAGTCGAAATATGAGTTTTTTGGGACATAAATGGCCGTATCTTTTTTTTACGCTGACTTGAAGTTTGATTTTTTCACAGCTTCATGCGATTATAGATTTTAGTATTTGGTTTTAATTTCAACTCAATACCACGCGTTTCTGAGATAAAGAGTCTGGACAGACATATGTGTGCTCGCGGCTACGTAATATGATGCTATGCGTTTTCGGTATGGGCTGGCCTCTTATTGTACGGAAATCGTATACGATGCGAGGTCGGCCTATGCTGGGGATGTTGGCTTGGTGTCTGGCTATGTGTAGGTACTTGCAGTCTGTCAGTGTCCGCGGCTCGTCCGCGATCTACTCGTGCCGGTGTGACTAATCCTTGAGCGAAATAGTGCGTAGTTTTAAGGTTGGTTTTTCATAAGAATATGTTTATTAAACAAGCGCTTCTCGCCATCAAACTAATAAGTTTGGCGAGTAAAATTGTAAGGAAAACAAATAGTGTACCTACCTATGTTTGACAATAAATAAAAAAAAAGGACGAACGAACGGACAACAAAGTGATCCTTTATGGGTTCCGTTGTTGCAATAATACCTTTTTTACAAACTGAACATCGAATGGTCTAAATGGGCTTCAAACTCCCGACTTCTCCAACCCCACCTTTGTTCTCCAGCGGCTTCAAACAAAAAAGTCCCAATTTCTTTTAGCAATCAAGTCGCTATAAGTTTTCTTTTTATCCGCGATAGTAACAGAGAAACAAAGCAAAGTAATTCCACGTTAATGAAATTAAAGCGCTTTTTTTGCTTGAACAACAAAAAGTTTTTCAATTAAATGAACTCAAGTTCTTATTGTGTGTTAGAGTGTTTCTGTCTAAGGTTATTTAATCTTACTTTTCATCGTATTTGCTTAATCTTAGGAGGAGATAGTTTGAGACGTGTCGTTAAGATTATTTTTGGAGCGAAGTATTTTTAAATGTTGTACCTTTTTTGTTAACGTGAGTATGTCCACAGTAGTTTGGTTTTCTTAAGCATGTTAAATCTAAAATTTAACTGTTACTATAGCAGTTATTTTTTTTATTAAGTAACTTAATAATTGTAGATAATGTAGATTTATTTTCATCTCTATCATAAAAATGTATCCCTTCAAATCAAGAGAGCAGTAATAACTCTCGTTTTATAGTAAACTAGCTTCTGCCAGCGGCTTCGCCCGTGTGTTCTCTAGGGAACATACTCCCGGGATAAAAAGTAGCCTATGTCCTTTGTCAAGCTCTAGACTATCATTGAAAGTACGACAGACAGACAGTCACTTTCGCATTTATAATATTAGTAAGGAAGTAAGGATTAGTAAGGATTAGTCAGGAAGTAAAGCTTAGTAAGGAAGTAAGAATTAGTAAGGAAGTAAGGATTAGTAAGGAAGTAAGGATTAGTAAGGAAGTAAGGATTAGTAAGGATTAGTAAGGAAGTAAGGATTAGTAAGGAAGTAAGGATTAGTAAAGAATTAAGGATTAGTAAGTATGATAAAATCAATTCAAAATTTCTTGTAAGAAATATGTATTCCTAAACCTACCGAACTTAACTTTTGAATTATATTGTTTAGTAAGGAAGTAAGGATTAGTAAAGAATTAAGGATTAGTAAGTATGATAAAATCAATTCAAAATTTCTTGTAAAAAATATGTATTCCTAAACCTACCGAACTTAACTTTTGAATTATACTGTAGGAAATCACGTTAACTTAACCTTATCCCCTTCACAAATCTCAACGTATTTATGAAGTAATACACATCAGGCCAGGAAAATGTATACAGCACACAGTGTACAATATCTTAGCAGTACACATTCAACATGGCGTCACTCCGACTTTGCTAAACCGATTAGCTGTTCATGTGAGCGCTGATTATAGCATTGTGCTGGGTGAATTATTATGCAAGTATGTGTAACAATACCGTTGGAGTATATTGTTGGATTGTTAGAAATGTAGGACGTCTATAGGATCACGATGCCTTACATAATGTACCTAAATATGGTGGCAGTATTCAGTAACTGAACGTTCTCAAGGATAAAATAATCGAGCTTGCAAACTACGTCTAGCTTTCTTGATATTTTATTCAATATTAGTTGACCCGCGCAACTTCGTCTGCTCCGCTGATATTGATATAAGCGTAGTGATATATCTCGATAAATGGGCTATCTAACACTGAAAGATTTTTTTAAATCGGCCCAGTAGTACCTAAGATTAGCGTGTTCAAGCAACCAAACAAACAAACTCTTCAGCTTTATATATAAGTATATAGATTATTATTGTTTATTTTCCATTTGCCAACATAAGCTTGAAAAACATAAGTTTGGTGTTTTTTAAAAATCAGAAAAATATTAGAAAGAACAGGGTGTCTAAAACGGCCACTTTAGCAGAATCAGAAAGCACATAACGCTACCCGTCACTGCCAAAATTTCCCAATCAACCTTGAACCTAATGCGTTAGCGATAAAGATGAAAATGAAATGTGACAGATTATTGTGTGGTTAATAATATTATGATTCTAATATGATTCTGCTGAAGTAGCGATTTTGGTCAGTTTATGTTTGAAATGGGTGAAGTACCTGAAATACTTATTTGGCACTCAGACGTATATTGTATTTTATTGTTATTGTATCGTATGTTGTATTTTTGTTTTTGTAGGATTTTTTATTTTATCGTTACCGACATAGCCCGAAGGATCACCTAACTGAAGTGGCAGTGGGGTAGACACATTGCTCGCTGAACAGATGGTCGATGGGGCCAAAAAGTTCTGGAGTGGCGACCGCGTACCGAAAGACGCAGCGTTGGAAGTTCTCCCACAATGTGGACTGATGACCTGGTGAGGGTTGCGGGTAGCCGATGGATGCGAGACGCACAGGACCGGTTGTTGTGGGTCACTTAGGGGAGGCCTATATCCAGCAGTGGACGTCTTTCGGCTGATATGATGATGATGTCTCTGAAACGAATGATAGATGATATTTGTTTTGCAAATAGATTAGAAGTAACTCCTTTAAACGTCAATATATTTTTTTGTCATATTAATCTAGATGAGGCTGGTGTTTCCTAGCTGACTACCCTGAGAAGAAACACCGTAACAATTTCAAAGGTCATATTCTCTTTTCTTATCCGTATGGTATCGGCCGGTACTGTATGGTGCCGTAAAAGAATAATACCATCCCATCACTTCCCGTGGGTGTCGTAAAAGGCCACAATAACATAATTTTAATACTTATTATTATAACATAAAGGTAACAAGATAAACGAACCTGCCACACATTGATCGATGTAAACTGATTATCATATTCGCACGGAGACGTCAAACATCCAACTTATTCGAACTTTGTTTTCTCGAGAACGTTCACCTCTGCTCACGTAAGCACTTTTAAAGGGGTAATGTTACTTCTTTACATAATGTAAAAACTGGCTAAGTGCGAGTCGAAACTCGCGTGGAAAGAGTTCCGAACGAATTTTATTTTTTAATACGTTATTTTAAAACTACAGACTTCTAATAGGTTTTTCTGTAATCTTTAGGTAAAGATCTATTATCTCCATTTTTTTCAAAATTTTAGGCTCAGCAGTTTCGGAGAGGGGGGAATGGTAAATTTTCGTCTAATTTCTTGAATAACTTCTAAACCATTTATTTGAACATTATGAAAAAAATATAATTAAAACTCAGTAAGCACACAGTAAGCTCTTTCATTTGATATGTCACACGATATTGTTCAAAAACTTTTTTTTAATTTTCTGGTTTGACCCCGAAAAGACTCCCGTACTAAAAATTTTATAATTTACGTAATACGTCAGTGTTTGGGTCACAAAAGTCCATATGTGTGCCAAATTTTAACACAATCAGTCCAGTGAGTCCGGAGAAATCTGGCTGTGATTGACACCTGAGTGATCCTATAAGGGTTCCGTTTTTGTTCGGAACCCTAAAAATGGCAACTTTTGATATTGTTGTTGATATCTTTCAGTGTGTTTAAACGTTTTATTGGATACTAGGTGATGCCCGCGGCTTTGCCCGCGTTGATGTCTGTTATCGAATACCACTTGATATTCTCGAACTGAATGAGAGAAAATGTAAAATAAAACATGTATAAAACGCACACTATGTAGACAAGCATATTATAAACTGGAAGATTATGTCCTTGATAAAAATGCTTGGCTAAATGCCGGTCCTGCTCCACAGCCACAGCCGCATGGGTCCACTAGTTAGGTTTTTGATAATTGGAAGAAATGCTTACCCTTTTTTTGTTCCCCTATACTATAATTTTATTTATTATTTCTTTGCAATATTGTATTAGCAAAGTAAGTATACACAATAAAGCAGCCTTCTTTTTTTTCATCTCTTAGATACTTGAAAACCATAGTTTTGTATAATGTAGAATCATATTTTCATTTTTTTTTTGTAAATGTGAGCACTATGGAGCCATTTACATATGTAATTAGTAATAGATTTTGTTATTAAATTAGTTTGACATGAACGAGCGTGGCAGTTGAGAGCTTGTCATGCTCACACAAAGGCCGCGGGCATCACCTAGTATCCAATAAAACGTTTAAACACACTGAAAGATATCAACAGCAATATCAAAAGTTGCCATTTTTAGGGTTCCGAACAAAAACGGAACCCTTATAGGATCACTCAGGTGTCAATCTGTCTGTCTGTCCGTCTGTCACAGCCAGTTTTCTCCGGATCCACTAGACCGATTCTGTTGAATTTTGGTACACATATGGACTTCTATGACCCAAACACGGACGCGTTACGTAAATTATTAAATTTTTAGTATGGAGGTCACTTTTGGGGGTCAAACTAGAAAATTAAAAAAAAAGATTTTTTAACAATAGGTATCGTGTGATATATAAAATGAAAGGGCTTACTGTGAGGGATTTTGCATAATTTTAAAATAAATGGTTTAGAAGTTATTCAAGAAATTAGACGAAAAATGACCATTCCCCTCCTTATCTCCGAAACTGCTGAGCCTAAAATTTTGAAAAAAATGGAGATAATAGATCTTTACCTAAAGATTAAAAAACCTATTAGATGTCTGTAGTGTTAAAATAACATGTTATTTTTATTTGAGATGGGTTTGCTCTTGACTCTAGTCTAGGTCAGAGATGACAGAGACAAAGTCTACGGTGGAGCGAGCTTACCCAAAAGGAGCCTGTTTCGATTTCAGAATTTAGAATGTTAGTTTTAATGTAACACGTTGTCGCTTTATTCTAAACAAGCAGACCGCGCATCTTCGTCTGCGTCATTTATCATTAATAATCCACTTCTATTGGTCAAAGCGTGATGTTATACAGCCAAACTCTAAAATAATTTTTCAATTCGAACCAGTAGTTCCTGAGATTAGCGCAATCAATCAAACAAAACTACTCTTCAGCTTTGTAATAAACTATATAGATATCAATCGCCATTTCCATTGCATAATAAAAGGTTCTAAGTATGGTTAACGTTTTCGTAGGTCGACCATAATTCACAATACAAGGTTAAGAACCTTATACAGTTAAGGTTTTTGCGGGTCGACCGCACATACATATTTCACCAGCTAACTTCCAAGTCTCACGTTACAAGGGGCGAGTACCAATTTAACTTAACATAAGTATGTAAAGATTGCTTCTACCGGTTGAAGATGACCCAAAAACCCAAGAAGATCGCAATAACATGAAGGGTAGCGTAATAGCTGGAGTAAATGGCTGGCTTGAGAGACAGCGATGCACGATCCACGTACATAGCAAAGGGTTGGAACAATTTTCTGAAGAAAGAAAGAAAAATTGTTTATTCCGCCCAAACAGACGCACATTAACATGACATTGTTTTTAAAATACACAAATAAAGACAACTATAAAACAAAGTAAGAGACAACATTCGTCCGTAAAACCACTGCAAGCCTGTGTCAGGGATGGGCATTATAAAAAAGTCATTACTGTCGCGGGCATATCATAGACAAACCATGTATAACAAAAAAAAAATATTGACATGAGTGGCCGCGACAGTAACTATCAGTGATAGATTTCAATCCCGACACAGTTCCTGACACAAACAAAACAAACCATAGAAACAAAACAAACTTAATTTAATTAAACCTATAACTACAAAGTTAACGTATAAGTTAAGCTGTGCGTCGCATCTGAGCAAGAATAGGTGGTTGCTCGGCCAAAATGCTGTGATTTTAGACGAACTAAACTCATCGGCGCCGGTTTTCAGAAACCACCATTGTCGAGTGACGCAATGGCGTCCCCCGTTTATGCATGTAAGTACTCAATACAGACACAAAACTGCTGTACAGTATGCACTCATAATATATACTTAAATAAAATATAATTACGAATAAAATTATAAATACACAGGTACCAAAGTGTTTGTAATAGTTTTAAAAATATAAATAAATACGTAAATACAATTAAAAGATAATAAATTGAAACGAAAAAATCCTAACAGTGTAAAATTCTGGTAACATTTTAGTCGGTTTTTTGTATTTTGATAATGGGTAATGTGTCTGTAGGAGACTTCTTATTGCTGCATTGCAGACCTTTTGACAGCCCTAAGCCAGATTGCAATGCTTGGGGTTTCTTTGGTGGATAGAATTCGCAACGAACACATTCGCCAGAGAACTAATGTCACTGATATTGCGCGTAGAATCAGCTTATTGAAGTGGGCCGGCCATGTCTGTAGACGGACAGAAGGTCGATGCAGCAGACGTGTTTTAAAGTGGAGTCTGCTAATGGGCCAACCTAGTATGGGACGCCTTGCGGCACGATGGATCGTTGATTTGAAGAAGGTGGCTGGCAGCGGATGGATGTGGACTGCTCAAAACCGGGATGGTTGGCGATCTTTGCGTCATCATCATTATTTCAGCCAAAGACATCTACTGCTGGACATAGGCCAAGGCTGGTTGGGAGATTGTTATCTAAGTGAAAAAAAAAAACTGTAATAGGAAAAGCACTCTAATTACCTTATTCTTGCGTTCGGTACTAATATCTGAAATATTGTGAATTTGTCACGTTAGTTGAACTCAATATGGGTATTTGTAAGAAGCGAAGTTACTTACGCATTTTACAAAAAAAAAAAGATTACCTGATCAATAAAAATAGTGGACTGATCAGCTTTACTTTTTATTTAATTTTTGGTTAAAAATTATCTGAATATTGAAAAATTAGTCCATGGTGATATAACCGCCCATAATTTTTACCGCATTTTTTGGGTTTCGTACCCAAAGCGTAACAAATGGAACCCTATTACTAAGACTCCGCTGTCCGTCCGTCCGTCCGTCTGTCTGACTGTCAGCGGGCTGTATCTCAAGAACCGTTATATGTGGACAGTTGAAATTTTCACAGAGTATTTCTATTGTCAATACTTGTGGTATTGGCAATAGAAATACTCTGTGAAAATTACCTAATAAAAATTAAATTAAAAATATAAGGGGCTCCCATACAACGAAACGTGTTTTTTTTCGGTTTTTGGTACGGAATCCTTCGTGTCCGACTCACACTTGGCTGGTATTTTTAAAGCTTCTATTATAATTTGTTATGGCATACAATAATGAGAATTCCTAAAATTGTAAGTCACTCAGCGTATACCTGTAAAGTGCTTCTAGCTTCACAATGTTTTTCCATTGCAATAAAATAACAGTGGAACTGGATCGAATTGAAACGAGTTTCGATTTAAATTGTGGCAGCAGCTGATGGAACCGTGCATGTAGATGAAATGTTGAACTTTACAATGTATGTGTGTTCGTTGACAGACCTGTGAGGTACATTTCCATTGCTGGGAAAAGGTTGTTCTTCCCTCTATCCATTTTTCCCGGACTTCTGCAATTTTGGTCAGTTCTTTGAGATGGAGTCCAATTCATTCCACCATCTCTTTTTATGTCTGCCACGGTGAAGTTTACTGGTGTTTGTGATCTACTCAGTGGTCATTTTTGCTTTGTCGTTAATCTCAGCACTAGAGTGGCGATCACGTACGGGAAGACGTAGCGTCGGAAGGCGTCTCACAGGGTGGATTGATGGTCTGAGGAATCCACTGGATAGAAAACGCTCAGGAACGTCCGATGTGGTGACACTTGAGGTAGGCCTATATCGCATCTTTCGGTTAATGTTACACGTGTTAGCACTGATGAAAATACAATGATTCATTAGCGATATTATAACGATCAACTTATGAAAATGGCCGTTCATTTTAACATGTTTGAAACTACTTTTTGTTCACAATAATTACATAGAGCTTAGTGTTGGCAATGTGCCCACTATAAGCTCTTCTACTTGCATGTAGCCTAATCGCTAAATACATACTGTAACCGGAGGATTCTACTCAAACTTCTGCCAAAGCATCCTAGAGTCAGTAATGATGCTTCTATTTCATGATAAATATAAAAACGTGGTGATGATGGGGTGTAAATCACAGTTGCGAAGTTCAATACCGCGATGTACGTTACCGCGAATGTTTACCATCGCGACGTTCGCTGTTGCAAAAGTTCTTTACTGCGATGTACGTTACTGCGAAAGTTTATACTGCGACGTACTTTGTGGCGAAAGTTCTTTACCGCGATGTGCGTGACTGCGAAAGTTTATCTTTGCGACGTACGCCGTCGCGAAAGTTATTTACTGCGATGATTGCAGTTTCGATAATAGCTATTTAAATGTAGGTCATATATAAGGGTTCCTTATACTTGTATACTTGATGGACATGATTAATAAATTAACAAAAAGTTTAATCAAAACTAATTATAATTGGACCAGTTATAATTAAATTTATTAGTACAATTTCCGAAATTGCAATCATCGCAGTAAAGAACTTTTGCAACAACGAACATCGCGATAGTAAACTTTCGCAGTAACGTACATTGCGGTACTGACCTTCGCAACTATGATTTACATCCGAATTAATAATGTATTGGTCATGTGATATTGTAACGACAGTTGTGTAAGGTAGTCGTTCATGGAAAGTACTGGTCCTCAGCTGCATCCTAAGATGGTTACGAAAAGACTAGGCAGATTGATGGATTGATTGATTTTGTGTGATATTTTGATAAGACCAATTCAAGGCAAGGGCCTTGATACAAAACGTATTTTCAGCGATCCAATAATTCCATAGTAGTAGTACTACTTTGGTCACGGCACTACTGGCTTAAGACAAAGCTCCTTCGCATGCAGACAATTTATTAGACACGTACAGCGATAACCACGCTTGCTCGCTGTACATTGGCTATTTCAAACAATGAAATCATGATTTTCCTTGCAACCTTTTCCCGCGACATTTTCCTCCACCATAAGCATAAGTCATGCAATTTAAAATAACCTGTCACAACTGCATACATTTTTGCAGCAACGTGAAGTATTTTGCTAGAAGCAGCCCTGCAACGGCTCCAGGCAACGTTGCCAATCTCGCGACAAATAACATTTTTAAAATTGCAACTTTAGAAAATAGAGATACGGGGCTCTGGACCGTTTAATAGTGATTTACGATCCGATAAAAATTTCAACTTTTCACATTAACGTGTCAAGTTGGCTTTATTGTATAACTTAGTTTTGCTGCCGCTGTACGTAAGTAAAAATTATTGTGTTAAAGGAAGAAAACCAGAAGTTTAAATAGTAGTTTTCTCGTCGCAGGCGATAAGTTTTAAGAGGATTATTGTGAATAAAAGTACAGTTTTATTTAAGTTAATGGTTCTCTTAGGAAAAAATATTGTTGAACTTCTACTGAAGCTATTTTAGTTCTGTGTAAATTTAGAAAGAAAAATCGACCCCCTCAACACGATAATGGTGTTAAAAGGATGTACAGAAAATCAACCTACACTTTTAATAATGATATAGTACTAGCTTTTGCCCGTAGCTTCTCTCGCGTTACTATACTATATATTTTCGAAAAAAAAAACAGTCCGTATAATCATCTCCAAGATCCCATCTGTGTCTGTGTGTCTACCCTAATTGATCAAAATCAGTTCAGCGAGTAAGGCGTTACAGCTTTTTTTTACTATTGATAGGCACGCGTTTGACCACTATCTCACCTGATGGTAAGCGATGATGTGCTCGAAGATGTAGCACGCCTGCCTAGAAGTAATCTATTCACTCTTAAACGTAAGACGTCTTCGACTTAGACTCCCAGGTCAAACGCAGACTCCGGCAGGGAATTCCACTCCTTAGCTGTACGCACAATGAATGTGTTCCCAAAAGGTTTCGTGCATGTGGGTGGGATGTCCACCATGTACCGATGACGCATCGCCGTTCGTCTTGTGGTCCGATGATGGAACGGGCTTGGCAGAGTTAAATTATGCAATTCCGTCGCACACTCCCCAAAATGCAACCGGTAGAAAAGCAACAGGCTAGCAACTCACGCTGCAGGTAACAAACAAATAAATAAACTCAATATTGCATTGTAAATATTGGTTAGGATTAGAATGTTCGTATCATGCTCACATTTAATCCACTCTAAATAAACCTTACTTGACCAGCAAATCTCCCACCATATTTAACGATCTTCCTTTGTTCCAAAAATCAGCATGAAAATATTCCATAGCCAAGATGATGGATCTATTTCCCACCAATTCGGAGGCCAATAGGCCTCATAAACTGACTGAATATACTTCCGTATAGACCCTCGTATTTATCAAGCAGAACGCACTAGCTGTTGAGAATATCAATAAAATATTATGAGGTTTTTTTTGCATACTCGTCTTAACATAAAAGGAATTGGATTTGAGGTCCAAGTTTTGGTTCGAGCGCATTTAATCAAATACGAGATATGAGCCCTAAAATGTTTATGCCTATATCTAAGAGATTTGTACAGGATTAGTTGCAGAAATAAATAATTCTGTAGTAGATTATATACAGCCGGTGGATTCTGTAGACATGTCGAAGTGAAGGCTTGGGTGAAGTGATGACGAAGTGAGCTGACATTCCATCTAGATTACATGGTTTGACAGCTCACTTCGTGATCACTTCACTTAAGCCTTCACTTCGTCATGTTTACAGAATCAACCGGCTGTACTGTACTCACAGATCGAAAAGTATTTTGAGAAAGAAAATTGGTTTTAGGTTCAAAAACGTTTGTGCTAACAGGTTTATTTGAAGGTGATCCTTATTATACCTACCTTGTGTATATCGTACTCAATCCCTTTTACATATACATATAAAATTTTATATAGATTGCCATAAATCAAGGGTTTAGTAGTAAATACTTAAGCGACGAATGTCCTAAGTCGTAAAAAATAAAAAATAAAACTCAGATCGGAAGCCTAATCTTTGCGACTGATCAATTTTTTCAGCGTGTGATAAGTTTTATTGAGAGCCACCATTCTCAAACCCATAGAAATATTATCAGATTTTTTCGAGACTCAGCGAATACTAAAACGAATATCTGACACCATTCGAGCGTTATGTATGTACTTGTTGGGCTCTATAACGCTGTGGAACTTCCATTTACGAGCCCAAAGCAATCTGAACTTAATTTTGTAGGTCATAAAGTTGATTTCTCTTTGAGAACTCGTCTATTTTGATGTGATCGTAAATTACCAAAGGTAGTTTCGGTCAGTATGGCCTCTATTTCGAACGGGATATGGGCTATTATAGTTTGGGATTATGTTGAAATTATCTTTGCGATCTTCTTAGACCTAGATTGTTCACAGTGTTGCGTACATTTTTTATTACTAGGGTCGCTTGTCGATATCAGGCGAAATAACACTGTCTAGTATAAAATTAGTACTTCAGAATCACAAACAACAATACTTCGAGAATATACCTGTTATTTTACCTATATAACAGGTATATTTCTATTTATACTTCTATGAATAATATAGATATTCATCACTTCACGCAATTTTACTATGTCGTAAAATAAGGCAACATAACAGAAAATGAGATCTCGTGATATCGAGGCAGGAGTAATAATTACTTTAACCCTATGAGGAGATTTTATGTTTTGATTATCAACTTACTCGTATTATTATCTTCATGTAGTCGCTTACAATGGGCCTCATCAGAAGGCTCAAAGTCACTCAAAGGGCAATGGAGAGGGCAATGCTTGGAGTTTCCTTGCGTGATCGAATGAGGAATGATGATATCCGCAAGAGAACCAAGGTTACCGACATAGCCCCAAGCATCGCCAAACTAAAGTGGTAGTGGGCAGGGCACATTGCTCGCAGAACAGATGGTCGATGGGGCCGAAAAGTTCTGGAGTGGCGACCGCGTACCGGAAGACGCAACGTTGGCGCGGCCTCCCACAAGGTGGACCGATGACCTGGTGAAGGTCGCGGGTAGCCGACGGATGCGAGACGCGCAGGACGTGTCGTTGTGACGACGCTTGGGGGAGGCCTATGCCCAGCAGTGGACGTCTTTCGGCTGATATGATGATGATGATTATCTTCATTATTATATGGTAGTACTAGAGTTAGCAGAGATAATAATGACGTAGGCACAGGTAATAATAAAAATGTGAAAAATTCGTTAAAAAAAATGTATGAGCATCAAAATTCAAGAGAACTATGAAAAAAAAACCGGCCAAGTGCGAGTCGGACTCGCACGCGAAGGGTTCCGTACCATAAACCTTAATTTTTATTATTTGTTGTTATAACGGAAAATTTCAAGCGTCTACCTATTACGGTTTTTGAAATACAGCCCGCTGACAGACGGACAGACGGACGGACAGCGGAGGCTTAAACAATAAATGAATGGTTTACCAGTAATCTGGAAATGTAGAAGTTAACACAAGAGCAAATACCTAAAGGTATGATGTACTAGGTATAATACTACGACTAATAATATACTTCTTTAATTCTACTAAATTATACTCCACTAAGGCTCCATTGTCGACCATATCATCGCCTTCCATCAGATGAGATAGTGGTAGCGTATCAACAATAACAAAAAAACCGGCAAAGTGCGAGTCGAACTCTAACACGAAGGGTTCCGTACCATAAACCTAAAAAGAAACACATTTTATATATTTTTACTTTTCTTTTATATGAGGCTCATAAAAAAAAAAACGAAAAATGGTCCCGAACGAATTTAATTTTTTTAACATGTTATTTTAACATTATAGACTTCTTATGGTTTTCCTGGAATCTATAGGTAAAGATCTATTATCTCCATTTTTTTCAAAATTTTAGGCTCAGTAGTTTCGGAGATAATGCGGGAATGGTCAATTTTCGTCTAATTTCTTGAATAACTTCAAAACTATTTATTTTAAAATTATGAAAAAATAATTATATAAGATCCTAACAACAAGCCCCTTCATTTGATGTGTCACACGATCTTATCAATTTTTTTATTTTATTTTAGTTTGACCCCCAAAAGTGACCACCATACTAAAAATTTTATAATTTACGTAACACGTCCGTGTTTGGGTTACAGAAATCCATTTATGTGCCAAATTTTAATAGAATCGGTCTGGTGGATCCGGAGAAAACTGGCTATGACAGACGGACAGACAGATAGGGTTCCGGTTTTTGTGCGGAACCCTAAAAATACCACTTAATTTTATTATTTGTTGTTATAGCAGCTATAGAAATACACTTTGTGAAAATTTCAACTGTCTACCTATTACGGTTCTTGAGTTACAGCCCGCTTTCAGACAGACGGACAAACGGGCGAACGGACGGCCGGATAGACATGGGAGACTTAATAATAGAGTTCCATTAGTTACCCTTGTTATAAGGTATGATGGGGTTGACATATCCTTATTGGACAAACACCCCTGAACTTATGTTTAAAAAATAAAGATTAAAAAAAACCCTTCGGCTACGGAACCCTAAAAAAATGATACCTAAAATTATCATCAAAATTAAAAAAGCTTTGCACAAAGCTAAAATTCAATTTCAAAATATAACCTGATAAAGTAGTTACTGCCTCTCCACTCGGCGTTCAGTATGTGAAGTTCCTCAGTCCGCCTGGACGGACTGAGGAACTTCACATACTGAACGCGACGGACTTTCATTATAACTTCAAAGTTTCAGACATGTCTCGTGCGCCTGAAGTGCGGTGTAAACGTTTATTACTAGGTACGTTTGATTTAATGAATAACTATCTGCCGCCCGCGGCTCCGCTCGTTAAGAGGAAATGCTAACGGAGAGACTATGTATGTAAAAAGTCATAATTCGAGGTTTGGCTCTCGACTGTTTTGTCTTCCAATATTAGACCGATTTAAGAGATATTTCACAAACTGAATACGAAGGAAATATAGGGTTATTTTTAAAACAACAACAACCTCTTAGGCAGTGAAAGTACACATGATTATAAACAACTTTCATTTTGAGAACAACCCCGAAACGTCGAAAATAATATCAGCTGTTTCATACAAAATGCAATATTAAGCCAATAAAAATGTATGAAACAGCTGATATTTTTTTCCCTTATACTGTGTCCCTATGTTTTCCTTTTTCATAACTCATTAACCGTATCAGCACTAGAACTCTCACAAAATGCTTAAAATTGTTCGACAAATCGCTGTCAACAGAGCCGTAGTGTACAAATTTGGCAACTATTAATCAAAAAAAGAAAGCATAGAGACACAGTATACATCCTTCTAATTCAGTTTGTGGAATATGTCTAATATCGGTCCAATATTGGAGGAGAAAACAGTCGAGAGCCAACCTCGAATTATGACTTTTTACATACAAAGTCTCGCCGCTAGCATTTCCTTTTAATGTCGAAAATTATCTGAAAGGAACATTCCCGGAATAAAAAGTATTGTAGGTGTTATTCCAGACTTTAATCTACCTCTGTGCCAAAATTCATCAAGATCCTTGTGATGTCCCCAGCCCACTGCCACTTCAGTTTGCGATCCTTCGGGCTGTCGGTAAACTTGGTTCTCTTGCGGATATCATAATTCCTGATTCGATCACGCGAGGAAACTCCAAGCATTGCCCTCTCCATTGCCCTATTTTTAATAACCTTGTTATAAATTAATACTCCGATAAAATTTTCGAAACAATGCTGAGGTTTATTGACTCGACCAGTTGTGGCGATGACTTCAAATACCTGTGTTATCCTTACCTTAATCAAAATCAAAATCAACAATAACCTTCAACGCTTAGGCGAAAGATCAATTCCAAAAATAACTTCGCTGAATATTCAAACAATAAAATCAAAGTCCAAAAGCGAAAGCTTATTGTATATCTAAACGTGAATACAACATCAAAAACATTTCAAATCAAAACTTTATAAACTAATCAAACAATATCAAAACTCCAAAAGCCTTTAGAATCAATAGACTTCACGCTGTTTATAAGTTAGGAGTGTGGCAGTCCTTTGAGGAGCTCGCGGCTAAAGAATAAGCCGCACAGGTCGATCTTCAAGGTCGCGTTTGCCAACAACCGTCTGTGGACATCTTAACATACTGAGTTTCTTGCTTGCTTGTTTCTTAAAGTCTTTAAGCCATTGGTCCCGGTGGCATTTATAGATCTTTGGCAGTCGTCACGGACTGTCAGGAGCCAGTAAATCGGACTCCAGTCTTGCCAAGAACTACGGTTTTACACAGTTGATGGGTTGTGGTGGTCTCCACGTAAAATACTGGTACTCAGCTGGATCCCGTTTGACTGGAAGCCAACCCCTATCTATATAGATGCGTAAGCGTTTTTCCTGTGCTTGTTATGAGGTGTACAATAAAGTATTTAACAAATAAATAAATAAATAATCTATATTAATATATAAAGCTGAAGACTTTGTTTGTTTGCTTGAACGCGCTAATTTCTCCTACTACGAACTAATGGTCCGATTTGAAAAATTCTTTCAGTGTTATATAGCCCATTTATCGAGGAAGGCTATATATTATTATGCTAAGACTAATAGGAGTGGAGCAGTAATGAAAATTGTGATGCAGACGAAGTTGCGCGGGTCAAATAGTAATAAATAAAAGGCTAGGCAGATGATGACTTTGGAATTCCTTTGTGCACCGGTACATCGTTCTTTTTTTATGGGAAATCATCAAATTACTCCTTCAATTCTGGGTGGAACGGAAGGTAGTGTCAGACTCTTACTGACTAAAACCCATCCGTGTTCCTCCTAATGCCCTTTGCGTTCCAGGGCCGCGGTGACTCTTTCGAACAAATTCCGCCTTGCCATTTCTGCAAGAAAGTTTTTCTTCAGAAATGTAGTTTTCCCTTATCGTACAATCACCGTTTACAGTTTGCTTGAAAACAATGTAAATCAACGTCTGGTTGTTGAAGAAGTTCGTTGTTGGAGAATAAATCTTTTGGAGTGTTTTTGTAACAGTCAAAGCTTTTGATATGTTTTTTAAAAGGTCTGGTTTTGGGTATTTAATATGTTATCCATTTACTAAGGTAAGGATTATTATTACTTTTTTAGTGTTGATTTGTTTATAATTCATAAACTCTTATTTTGTCTTCCATGGCAGCCGTCAGTTCAACATTTTAGTCTTTATTTAAGCGAGAGACACACTGGTCCTACGTATGTAATGCATTATATTATCTGGACTCATGTTTTTATATGAAAAACTGGCCAAGTGCGAGTCGGACTCGCGTGCAAAGGGTTCCGAACGAATTTTTTTTTTTTAACATGTTATTTTAACACTACAGACTTCTAATAGGTTTTCCTGTAATCTTTAGGTAAAGATCTATTATCTCCATTTTTTTCAAAATTTTAGGCTCAGCAGTTTCGGAGATAAGGGGGGGGGAATGGTCATTTTTCGTCTAATTTCTTGAATAACTTCAAAACCATTTATTTTAAAATTATGAAAAAAATATAATTAAAACCCTTACAGTAAGCCCTTTGATTTGATATATCACACGATATTGTTAAAAAACCTTTTTTTTTTAATTTTCGAGTTTGACCCCCAAAAGTGACCCCCATACTAAAAAATTAATAAACTATGTAATGCGTCCGTGTTTGGGTCATAGAAGTCCATATGTGTACCAAATTTCAACAGAATCGGTCCAGTGGATCCGGAGAAAACTAGCTGTGACAGACGGACAGACAGACAGACAGACAGACAGACACCCGAGTGATCCTATAAGGGTTCCTTTTTTTTCGGAACCCTAAAAACTATGCAATAGAAACACACTTATCGTATGTTGCGTTGCATACGATAAGTGTGTTTCTATTGCATAGTTTTTAAGAGTCCTGATATCATAATGCGTTGCATACGTTGCCTACGTGGGACCAGTTTGTCTCCGCTTTACTGGCACCATCCTTCACAGAATTCATCTCTTCTTTTCTTTTCTTTAATTAAAATCATTACTCATCAAAATCAACACCTTTTTATAGCATTGTATCAACACATATTTTCCGAAACATTGAAACCATCTGTAAACATTATCCTTTTCAATAATATCTTTAATAACGAGAAATCCCCAGGTGTTTACAATAGCACAAATAAAACCCTGGCTTTCTCATTATCTTTCTTCTCCATCGATACATTTATTGTGTACATTGATTGAAATCGTTCTTAATTACTCTCACTGGTATCGCTTTTATGAACCCGGTTCCTGTATATATTTTTTACTATAGATAGGCATACGTTTGACCACTATCTCAACTGATGTTAAGCGATGATACGGTCGAAGATGGAGCACGTTTGACTAGAAGCAACCTATTCACTCTTGTCTTAATGACTCCCAGGTTGTAGCTATCTGGAAACACAGACTCTGGCAGGGAATTCCACTCCTTAGCTGTACGCACTATGAATGTGTTCCCAAATCGTTTGTATTTTTATAACCAGGGTAGCCAACCATATAATTTTAACTGTAGATTTTCGCAACGATGCAGTCTGTTAATTTAGGGTACGATGGTACGCATTGCGTTTTTACATTTATTGCCACTAAATAAATAAATAATAAAAACTGTAGATTGATAGACAGAACATTTTTTTTCTTATTCTTCATTTTGGCTAACAAACCGTTCGTAAGTATCTAAAACTATTTTAGTATTTAAAATTACCATCTGTTTTGTTCGAACGTAATATAGTAGCTGGTAAATACTATGAACCTATGTATAATGAATTTATCTGTAATTTATTTAAAAGTTTATTCCGTAAATCTGATGACAAGTTTGGTTTTATAATTTTCGTTTAAAATTATTCTTTCTGATGTTTTTTAGTAATATTAATAAAACATAAAAAAAGCTGCAGATGTTACGTTTTTATACTGAGGCATTTTCTTACTACCCGTACGGAGGGGGGGGGGCATAACGGGGACGTTAAGGGAAATAAACCATAAAAAATAAACATACAACATTTTTTCATGAAAACTAATTACAACAATTTGGTTACTTATTAATTTATCATTTGGCACCGAATTTGGTAAAGTAAGAAATCAAATTATATTTTTAATTTAAATTTCACAAAACCTTTATGAAAACTCCATCGTGCCCCGGGGTAGGGGCACTATGGGGTAGGTACTCAGTGCCGGGCCTTACAAGCTCCTCTTCTTCTTGTTTGGAAAATACGGGTTTAAAGTTATCTGGAACTGCATAAAGAGATACCTCGCCCTTCCTTACTTTTGCGACGTGACGCTCCAATGTGGTCTGTGGAAAACCGTGCAATTGAGCTGCTTTTCTGTAACGTGCTGATTTGCTTAAACCTGCATCAATTGCGTGTTTCATGCTTTCTACAGACCAACTGCCTCTGGAACTTTTCTTTTGATTAATTTTTACCATTTTAATATAGGTACCTTAAACATTTTTTTTTATTATTGTAATATTATCAAATTACAGACCATTTAGGGGTACCCCATTGTGCCCCATAGCCATGTCCCCGTTATGCCCCCATGTCTAACAGAATTTTAAATAATGAACAAAAAAATTAATTCAAGGTCAGAGTGATTTTGCTCAAAACGTATCAATAGTTGATGTTAATAGTAATACACATTAAAAAAAAACTATAGTAGTAATCTAAACACTTACCTTTTTAGACGCGTTTTGGTAACCACTCAAAATTAGATGAAACTTCGCCGGAAAAAAGAATTGGTCGTCAAAAATAAATGCGTATATTCTGATCGCCGGTCACTGCCGCGCTGAAGGCCGATGCGAAATGCCCTCTTATTGGCGAAAACAAAACACGGCTAGTGTGCGTAGTTACTTGTATGTCTGGGTGGCCCCGTCTTGCCTCGCATCCCCGTTATGCCCCCCCTTCCCCTATGCAGATTGTCTCCGGCATTGGGTTAGCAACCCTGTTTTTACCTGAATCCTTACTAGATTTTCAATATTACCTTCATTAAAATCTCTTTGATGCGATATCCGTATTAAAACTTGGTGATAATGAGAAGATCGAGATCGGGATTTTAATTACAAGTTGATTTAATATTGCATGATGACTTTCCTGGTATTATTTTTGAATATTTATTTTCCACGTTCCTGTTTAAGCAATTAAACTATAGTACTTTAAACCTAACGCTTATTGAAATATATGCAAGTACAGCACACAATAAATAAATAGAAATCTACAAAAATTGTCACTTACATGCATGTATTAATAAGATTTTAAGGGGCTATGCAAATAATAAGGCCGTTTTGAGAATTGTTTTTTCTCGTAAAGTACCTATAATAGGGATTTGATATTTCGGTTCATGTTTCTTGACTTATGATCTACCTAAATTCTAAAGGAATACACGATACGAAGAAATTTTCTCGATAGAAAAAAATTGCTAAGTTCGGTCTGTCTTTTTGCCATTTTCATTTTCATGGCGTAAGGCATTGTATTGATTCTATGAAAACTACTTTTAAACATAGAAAATAATCTTATCTAGCTAAATTCTTAATAGATTTTGATTTCGTTATACTTTTATGCTATAAAATCCGAAAATTAATTTTGGCACTTACGTTATTTATTCCGTGCCGCCCTCATTCTATCGCCATCTCATCTTTTGCCTTTTAAAAGTATTTGCATCACTGTCGATTCAGATCAATTTAGATGGTCCGTGGGCCTTGTCAACGTAGCACCTATGTCACTTTTTTGCAGATCCGAGCTGTCAAATTTTCGTAATTTAAACATTTTTTTTTACAATATTTTACATAGTTCAGCAGCTTAAAGTTGTAATTTATTAAAATTCGTGCTATGAAATTATTTTCCCTGTAATTTTGTGACCTTGAACAATATATAATCGTAGTTATTTTCTATTCGTGCCAACATTGAAATGATGTATAAAATGGTATGAAATAAAAGACTGAAAATAGATAAAGCACAACGTTTGGGAACATACCTGAACGCAACAAAGGATTCATATCACAGGAAATTAATAGTGGCTAATAACACCGGCAAATCATTATAAAATCATCACTTTCACTTCTGTGTATAGAACATCCACAAACATTGTTTTTCAGTCACGTAAAATAATATAGCTATAGCATTTTTTTTCTGGACTGGAGTGTCTATTTTTATAGCTCTTATCTCAAAATTTATCTTAAGAAACAGGCTAAAATAAATTAATTTATTTCGTGCTATGAAAGACGTCAAACATCAATATGTCATGTAATTAAACTTGCCAGTTTACGAAAAAAATTGATTTTAGAAACTGGCTTCTGCCCACGACTTCATCTGCGTGAATTTCAGAACTAGGTCAAGAGGGAAGTGAGAATAATTCAAAAAATGTATAACGCATAATCATAAAGATAGGAATGAGGTCAGAGGCCTCCACACCTACTTTAAAAGAAATGAAGAGTAAATAAATAGTATTCAGTCCCGAAAATTTTACTCCTTCATGATTCTGACCTCCTTGTAGTTTCTACTGCTCATAATTCTAGCCCCAAACATACTTATTCGTGATTCTATTAGACATTGACGCCTTTATTTAGATGATTTGATGTTTATTATTTGATTTATAATGTTGTTGCGGTACAGAATTAAAATATTAGTTCTAACACCAATCAAGTAGGAGTGAAGTTACAATAGGAACTATATTTTCTATCACCAAAATTTATATTTGTCATCAAGTTGTATCACCTAATAAATAGATCTATCGCCACGAAATATTTTCGTTCTCAGATTAACAAAAATTGTTCCCAGGTATGAATTATCAAATTAATGCTAATATATGTGTAAAATAAGAGATCGATAACCAATAAAATTATATTGCATTACATGAATATAAACTTCGTTCTTATAATAACAGTTTTGTTACTTAAATAATAGCTCTGTGCTCAGAATGGTAGATCTGTCACCAAATAAATCGATTATCGATCCCTGACTGCGACTCCTTTTTATTTGATATTTTGTCACCAATACAGTAGTAACATTTTATTTCGTTCAGATATTAAATTAATAGTATTCGTTACCAATTTAATACATCAATTTATAATTTTAATGAAAAAATGATCAAAGGGGCGGAGACAAATTGGCGCGCTTTCGTTTAGTCTAATATGTTTTGGCATAAGTCGGAGTTATGCAAGAGCGACCAAAGCAAGCTCTGGACTTGGGACACCCCGACTCGGACAGGTTAGGTTAGAAGGGGATGGCGGGGTCGAGTGAACGAGCGAAGCGAGCGAATAGACCCCGCCATCCCCTTCGTGGTTATTTTTTTATAAACCATATGCGTTTATAACATTATGCTAGACTCCACCATCGTTTCAACCAAAAGGTTGAAACGATGATGATAACAACCCTAAATTTTTTTGGAACTTTATGAAATTTTCTAGTGACATAATATTATGATTTATTGGTGATCTCTTTAAATTAGTTTGCTTAAATACTTATTAGGACAAACCTATTATAATACATACAAAAACATTTATTTGGTACTAGACCCTATATCTCCATGATTTTAGGTGATTTATTGTGGAATTGATTTTATATTGTTTGGTGACTACATTTTGGTGACAGATCTACTATTTGGAGGACAAACCGTATTATTTAAGAAACACAAAAACACAAACACAAATTGGTGATAGCTTAAATGATACCCGTTACAATAATCGCACCCAGCTCAAAATTGGTAGGATTGTTCAAAACACTATGATAAATGAAATCTAAAAAGGCCTCATCGATCCGATACCTGGAAAAAAATTACTTGGGGTCAAAAGTCACAAAAACATGTTTTTCGCGATTTTCAGCAAAACGGTATCTATCTATTAAGATTTGGTTTCCGCACTTAGTCCTGATGTTGGAACATTGTGCGTGAGCCAATACTCCAACCAGCCAACCTCCATCCAGAAACAGTAGTGCTATTCTGTAACAACATTTTATAAAAGTTCTCGACACTGAAATTCGAGGTGCGTTTCAAATTAAGACCTTTATGTTGTGTGCAATAAAGCTCACTTTGTGAGTTTTGTCACTCAGGTGAAACTTTACTAGTTGTCTACTTTGAATATTTATTTTATTCTTTCTTTAAAAAGGTTCTTAATAAGAGTATCGATATATGTTAATATAATTTGCTTGCGAGTAACCCTGAATTATTTGGCGGTTTGAATTAGTTGATGGAGTGTCGCTATATTCGATTTTTTGAACTTTTGATGCGGGAGTACGAGGAGAGCGTGCGGTGCGCTCGGGGAGAGGGATGCTAAATCGCGCCACGAAATTATTTACTTAGGCTCTTAACACTCCTTATCGAAACCAATAAAAGAAACAAGGAAATAGAATAGCACAGAATAAAAAAAAAACTTTTCTTTGATACGGATACAAATCAACATCAACAAAATCAAAGAAAAAAAAAACTGGCCAAGTGCGAGTCGGACTCGCGTGCAAAGGGTTCCGAACGAATTTATTTTTTTCAACTTGTTTTAACACTATCGACTTTTTATAGGTTTTTTTGTAATCTATATGTAAAAATCTATTATCTCTATTTTTTCAAAATTTTGGCTTAGCAGTTTCGGAAATAAGCGGGGGTATGCTCATTTTTCGTCTAATTTCTTGAATAACTTCAAAACCATTTATTTTGAAATTATGAAAAAATATAAATAAAATTCTTACAATAAGCCCTTTCATTTGATATATCACATGATATTGTTCAATAATCTTTTTGAAATTTTCTAGTTTGACCCCCAATAAAGACCCCCATACTAAAAATATAATAATTTATTTATGTAACGCTTCCGTGTTTGGGTCATAAGAGTCCATATGTGTACGTACCTGTGTACCAAATTTTAACAGAATCAGTCTAGTGGATCCGGAGAAAACTGGCTGTGACAGACTGACAGATAGACAGACAGATATACGGGTGTATGTCTATAAGGGTTCCTAGTGTGATTCTGTATATTTTTAGGGTTCCGAACAAAAAACAGAACCCTAAAAATATACAGAATTGCGCTGGGTGCTATTTGCACCATCCTACCATTTGCAGGGGAAACTAACCTCTACTAATTACAACCACTGCAAATTAACAAAAACCTGATTGAAATCTCTCTTTTATGAAAGAAAATGCAGAAGTTAATTTTCAAACGCCAGCATAAACCTACACAAACACATTTCCATCAATTTTAATTAGCGATATTGCGCCCCGGATAACTCTATTCATCGGATAATTTATCATCCTCAAAACGCGGATACGTTTCGGATATTGAGACTTGTATTGCGAGTAAAGTAAGCAGAATCGATATTGCAAAACTGATAAGCCAAGTCTGGTAAAACTCATCATCATCATATCAGCCGAAAGACGTCCACTGCTGGACATAGGCCTCCCCCAAGCGTCGCTACAACGACCGGTCCTGTGCGTCTTGCATCCATCGGCTAACCGCGACCTTCGCCAGGTCATCGGTCCACCTTGTGGGAGACCTTCCAACGTAAACGTAAAACTGCCAGGTGGAAAATTTTTCGAAAGAGTTAGCGGCCCTGGAATGCAAAGGACGTGTTTGAGGAGCACGGGTGAGTTTTTCTCAATAAGAGTCTGATTCTCCGGTCTGAAACCGGGTTCAGCTGAATACCAATATTTTACGTAGAGCGGCTGCCTACCAGACCTCCACAACCCATTGACTGGGTAACACGGTACTTTTCAGAAGCGCTATCATCATCATTTCAACCAATAGCCGTCCACTGCTGAACGTAATCCTCCCCCAAAAAAATTTCGTTATCATATTCACTATAAAAAAGAAATACCTTTTTATTATTTGTAAATGGTTTGCAGCACAGAAAACAATGTAATTATGACATAGTACGTAACATAAACCAAAAAAAAATATTACTCTAGTCCTCTAATATTTGAAAATGTTCAATACCTATCTAAGTTTGTTCATCAATATGTTCAAGCTCTTTAAATTCCTTATCTTAACGCCTGATACCTTTTACAGAGAATATATTTTATTTTTATTACACTACGGCCATTTTGATCATAAAAGTGAATGTGTAATGCTCTGAAAACATAGATAACAACGTCGCAGGTAATATTACTTTAGCAGTTTAGACACTCGATTTGATGCAAACTTAGAAACTAAACACGTAAATAAAATGTAATGTATTTATTTCAATGTAGTACCTAATCGTCAATGCATTCGGTGATGAGAACTACTCAGTTGGATTGGTTTTGGACTCTGATGAGGTCTGGACACGAAGCTAGTTTTCGAGTCAGTGCAATAATATTTCACTTGAAACGTGTTTTAATAAATATTCGTTCATTTAAAGATAATTCAGCCAGTGTGTAAGTAATCGAGAAATGTTTGTGACCGTTATACGAAGTACCATGATTCCGTTGTGAAAAAGGGTTTAGAGATTTTTGAAACAGGGTGCAAAGTCCCGCAAACCTGGATCTTGCGACCAGATGGGTGTTGTGACTGCCCACCACCGCTGCAAGGGATATTACTATATCTCCTGTAAATATAGCTGTATAGTATCTCTCACACTGAAATGGGAGTCATTATGGTTGAAGATGTTATAGTAGGGTTCCTGAATTGACTTGCTAACTAACCCTTTTCTGAAGCCAATTTCATCTAATTCACGAACTCTATTTTAATTTGTAATTTAGATAAAAGCAATAAGAAAAAAACATTACGAGTAAACACCCACAATACATACAAGAGGCGGGTACATGGTGGAAATCCCACCCACGCGCACAAAACGTTTTGGGAACACATTTATAGTGCGTACAGCTAAGGAGTGGAATTCCCTGCCGGAGTCTGTGTTTCCTGATAGCTACAGCCTTGGAGTCTTTAAGTCAAGAGTGAATAGGTTACTTCTAGGCAAGCGTGCTCCATCTTCGACCATATCATCCTTACCATCAGGTGAGATAGTGGTCAAACGCATGCCTATCAATAGTAAAAAAAAACAGGCGGCCTTATTACATTCTGGCAACCTGAAATAGACCGTGGTTTTTTTTAGGGGTGAGAAATCATCAAATGACTCCTCCCAGCGGAGCGGGAGGGAGTGTCAGACTCTTACTGACTAAAACCCATCCGTGTTCCTCCTGCCCTTTGCGTTCCAAGACCACGGTGACTCTTTCGAACAAATTCCGCAGTACAGTAGTTGCCTACACGTGAAATGGGGCTGTCATTGGTAATAATCGCCATAGACTTTTTATACCCATGGAAGTTTCTTTGTTTTTTAACAACGACTTCCGAAATTAAGGTTATTTTATTCTTTGTAGTGTTTTGTTTGGTAGTCGGTTATATTTTTTTGTAAAAAGTTTATTATTTTTCACTTTCAAGTGGTGATACTTGGACGACGTCTTCGTCAACGCAGAAATTGAAATAAGCAAAAATGCGCATAAAATAAAAACTACTGAACCAAACTGAATCAAATTTTACGGGACCAAACGGCAAGTATACTGCATCGAACTAAAAAAGAATCACAGAAATCAAATCAGAAACCTCTGAGTAATCGGTGTAAAAACATTTTTTTAAAAATACCCACCGAATAGAGAACCTCCTCCTTTTTTGGAAGTCGGTTAAAAAGTTGCTGAGAAGCAAGCAAATGAAACTACAACCATATTAATCCCCTGTAAGTAAATATTTATCATACGATACCGTCTATATCCGTGTAAGTAAGCCAGTCTTTGCATATATTATTAGCCTAATGGATACCTCGGTAATACCCATATGATAACGATGCAGGATGTATTACTGTTTATACCCAGCTTAGTACATTTTTACCTTTTGTTTGTTTGATTTGGCTTCTTTCTTTGCAGTATTGCTCGTTAGTAAATTGGCAATGATGGTTTCTTTGTATTTTTCTGTACTGGTTTTTGCTCGTGGATTTAATGCTTCTGGCTTTTATTTTTATACACTATTGTAGATTACTCTAATGCAATAGGTATTAGCGTAGTCTCTTTTAAAACGAATACTTCTAAAAAATACTAATGCTCTTTTAAAATACTTGTGATTGTTTGTGACGGAAAATCCTATTATGGTTTATTTTCTGGGGATGTTTTGACTACCCAAAGGTTACCTTAAAGCACATGAAGGGAAAAGCCAATGGGGCTGAGAGGTTCTGGAGTGGCGACTGCGTACCAGAAGACGCAGCATTGGAAGGCCTCCCTTAAGGTGGCCTGATGACCTGGTGGACGCCCCCGCGGAATTCTTTTGTATGTGAGATGCTCAGGTCCAGTTGATGTGGCGCTTGGAGAGACTTATGTCTAGCATTGGACATATTTTGGCTGGATGTTTATTTTTAGGGTTCCGAACAGCCAAGCAAAAGTCTTCGCCGACTTTTAGAAACCTATGAATCTACAACTATTCCAAGATTTTGAAATTTTTGTGCTGTCGCAATCTAAATTTAAAAGAATGGTTTCACAATACCTTGCCAGTCGCCCATAAGATATTGATTCGTCGGTACCTGTATAGATATTTTGTTTTTTCATCTCTATTGACATGCGTTCGTTATTATCATACTCCGATGTCACTTCTTGGACAATAGTGTGGGTTATACGTTTTCTCGACTGTAATATAATAACTAATTTTTTGTAAATGCTGTAACGTATAACTGTTTTTTGTCCAAAATAAATAAAATGTAAACAAAAATAATGTATGTATATTTATGTGTGAATGTATGTGTGTTTTATGTGTATGTTGCGTTCTTTTTATCTTTCTATGTACTGTGTGTACATACATTTTTAAATAAATAAAAATGAAAATCCGTAAAAAACGGAACCCTTATAGGATCACTCAGGTCTATCTGTCTGTCCGTCTGTCATAGCCAGTTTTCTTCGGATCTGCTGCACCGATTCTGTTGAAATTTGATATACTTATGGACTGCAATTTAAATACGGACGCATGACAAAAATGTTCCTCACAAAAATCCACCACCATATATCTATACTTAATATATAAAGCTGAAGAGATTGTTTGTTTGCTTGAACGCCCTAATCTCAGGAACTCCTGGTCCGATTTGAAAAATTCTTTCAGTGTTAGATAGCCCATTTATCGAGGAAGGCTATAGGATGATATATGTATTTATATATATCATCACGCTAAGACCAATAGGAGCGGAGCAGTAATGAAAAATGTGACGCAGACGAATTTGCGCGGGTCAGCTAGTTAAATATAATATAGTAAAAGTGAAATAAGCCTTTAGAAAGGTAAGGCTTTGTTTATAAATAACACAATCAGAACATATATTTTCAACTTTATTAGATAACATAATAATATCATTCTTATTTAACAACTAGACTACTTTTGATTGTCATCAAATAATAATTCTTATGAAAATATGTATGTAAATATAGAAATATATAATGGATCCAATCACAAGCTTACTTAAGCTGTTATTTTATTTTCTTATTGATCAAATTGAAGTTACAAAACATAAATATGTAGGCGTATTATCAGGATTGGATATTTTAAAGTAAAAAGTAGGTAGTTTACTTATTAATCAATTTTATTCGATTAACTCACTTAATTTATAATAACTGTGAACTCAATTAATTATCATATCATAATTATTAACTAAAAGGTTTAAACACGATATTAGCAAATCTAGGTGCTATGACAACACGTGTATCGGACCGAGGTCTAGAATAGAATGCCCCAATCGCTCCGCGCGGTCTCCTTTTACGTCCGAGCACAAACAAGTCGAGTAGTGGGGGAGGTGGGGATGGCGACATCGCCTGATCGGTCCGGTGCACGTGCCGTGTACAACCGTACGATGACGTAGCGCCGTCACGGCCATTCTGACGTGCGTACGTCCTCGGACGCGCACTTTAGAAGCACTTAGGTATCTTTAATGAGAACCACAATTTTACTGTTCGTTCATCCTGACATTAAAATCTTATCTCATGGTCTGGTCCGGTCCTACGACCCTTCAGAGTAATAATCTTCTGGTCCGGTCCTAAGACCCTTCAGAGTAACATCTTCTGGTCCGGTCCTAAGACCCTTCAGAGTAATATCTTCTGGTCCGGTCCTATGACCCTTCAGAATTATACTACTGGTCCAGTCTGTTGACCCTTCAGAGTAATATCTTCTGGTCCGGTCCTATGACCCTTCAGAATTATACTACTGGTCCAGTCTGTTGACCCTTCAGAGTAATATCTTCTGGTCCGGTCCTATGACCCTTCAGAATTATACTACTGGTCCAGTCTGATGACCCGTCAGAGTTATAATTTTCTGGTCCGGTCTAAAGACCCTTCAGATTTGTAACTACTGGTCCGGTTCTAACGACCCTTCAGTGTTAAAATCTCCCGGTCCGGTTTAACTAGCCCTTCAGGATAATTACTGCTTGGTCCGGCCATGGAAGACTCTTCAAGCTTTTTTAATTCTTTTTTCGTTCCTTGTTTTTCTTTTTTTTTTTTTTCTTTCCTTTTAAATGCTGCCCCGCACTAGGAATCTATCCTGTTTTGTGGGTGAGTTCACAAACATACAAACTCACTCGCACAGACCAGACCCGGAACAACTATCTGTAGGCCATACAAATATTTGTTCCGTGCGGAAATCGAACCTACGTCACGCAGCGCAGCAGCCAAGCGCCCAAGTACTGCGCCAACCGTGGCGTATCTTTTAATTTAAACTGTTCCTAGATTTGCTAGGCCGGACTAAACTGGTCCCTGTAGCTAATATAATAATAAATTAACTCGTGATTTGTCCTTGTTCTATTGAATCAATTTTCTCTATGAATTTAAAGCACTTGTCACAACGTTAATTGGTTTAGGATCCAAAAACCCTTCCAATGATGTACCTACATGATCTATTAAGTTAACTACTGCTACTGGCTTTTTAAGTACGAGAGTCGGCAATTTTTTTTTTAAAGTGTGAGACCTAAAATAGTACCACTTAAAACTTTATTTTTATGGGAAGTTTCATGAACAAGTTCTTCATTATTATTCGCCGTCACGTCATCACTGATATTTTCTGCATCTAACGTTCATGTGAGCACTCACGAATTACTTTACGTTAATCTAAAATCATCAAAATCATCGCTGCGCTGTGCGGTTCGAATCAATCAATGTTATTATAATCTCACCCGTATTAAATTGCACAAAATGGAAAATCTATTTAGAACTTGTAATAGCTCAGAATTCTCTGTACCTTTAAAGCTTTTATCAATGTCATTAAAATCAAATTGCTATTCATGATAGTTTTGATACTATCAAATTTACTAACTGATGTTATGTATGGCAAACTGCCTCCGTACGTTAATACGAAAGCCTAGATCCAAATTTTCACTAAAAAAAACGTCTAAGTTGAAACATGACCTTGTGGTACTTGCTATGCGATAACTAAACCTAAAGCTTACACTGAATAAAATTTTGACACTATTACCGCCAATGGGAAACTCTTTTAAGTACTCGCTTTGTGCTAACTATGTCAAAATTACCTAGCACTATCAATGCAACCACCGAATTGGTATCAACCCCTTTAAAGCTTCGTTTGCTATCCAAATAAAACTTGAGCGACTCACCAAGTATTCCAGTCGGCCTTGAACGCTTTTAACCCCACAGATGTTGACATGATACTTGGCTACTGCAGTTTGCCAACTGTTTGCCAACCTTCGGTCTGTCACGCTTAGAACCGCTCAGAAGTTGCAGCTGCTCAGCAGTTGTTGCAACTGCTCAGCAGTTATGGCAGCATGCCAACCGCTAGCCTCCTGCTGGCTTTATACACCATGATACGATGTCTGAAACCGAAAAATGCTACGACAGTACAAGTCCAATAAAAGCTGTGGTGGGCCAAAAGGTTTCAGGTAAGTGTAGTAGTCACAGTATCAAAGTAAATAAAAATCTAAATTTATCGGACCATTGGCACAAGAAAGCGGCCTATTCCTATGAATGGTGATATAAAATCAAAATATTCAAAATAAAGTGTTAGGTAACTAAATCGCTCTTATGTCCAAAAAAATAAAAGCTCTCTGGTATTTCACTTCATGACTCGATCAGCGATAGCAGAATAATATCGCTTCATCAGCATTATTTGACCAATGACCAAGGCTTTGTGCCCATTTCAAGCGAACTCCTGTGCAACCGCCACTTCCAGGTATGTGCTTCCAATTCACCAAGAGTAGATAGCGACAGCAAAAGAATGGTCTCCCTTAGGGCAGTGTGTTGGCGCCGACACTTTTTTTAAAATCTACGCGAACGAACCGCCTTCCACCTAACACACGGAGCGGTTCTTGTACGCGGATTACCTGGCCCTAGCAAACCAAGCAGCGACTTTTATGGACGTGGAGCATAAACATACAATGGCACTCAGTGTACTGAGAGATTAGTGTGACCGCAACGCTCTACGGCCGAACCCATCTAAGAGACAGTCGTGCGCCTTCCATCTCTGCTATAGGCCCGCAAATCGAATGCTTAACATCACATGGCGTAGAGCCAAGGTCCAACACTGCTCGAATCCAAAATATCTCGGTGTGACGTTAGATATGGCCTAAGCGTAAAAGTGAAACTGTTACAATACTTAGCTCCGTCGAACCCGGAATAACTTGCTCCGTCACCTAATTTCCATCAATTGGGGAGCGGCACCCGATGTTCTCCGTACAACCGGCATGTCCCTATTTTTTCTGCTGGCGTGTTTGCTTGCACAGTGTGGCACCGACCTGCTCTTTCTCGTAAAGTAGACATTGCCCTAAACGAAACGTGTCAGATAATATCAGGCTGATTAAAATAGACTCCACAAAACAAACTATCCGCTTGCAGGCATCGCACCTCCTGCTGTTCGAAGGATCTGAAAACCGATTCCCGACATCCCTGTATGGCCACATGCCAACTTCGGGAAGACTAAAAAGTCGCAAGAGCTTCCTTATTTCTACACAGGCGATCCTGGATATGCCATCTAAAGGGAGAAGCAGACTGTGGGAAGAGAAGTATCCACCACCTCACGACTTCATAAAACCCAAAGAGCAATTGCCCCTGGTCGTGAATCGCAATGGCCTTTGGAAAGCGTTAAATCGCGCGCCAGTGCAATTTGCGCACCCAGGTAGGCCGCTGCAAACACAACTTGGCGAAATGAGGATGTAATGATCTGTTGTATACCCAACGTGAGTACAGTGCCCGTTTTCAGAGCACGAGCCATATGTTACAGTGCCCCAAGTGCCCATTCTCCTGTAATTTGGAGTATCTAATGAATGCCACTGTTGCTGCAATTAACGTAACTACCTACTGGTCCAAAACAATAAAAAAGTTAACGATTGAATCGAAAAGAAGAAGTATTATTGAAAATGCTATCGCTTAATCTGCAACACTTATGCTATTAATAATAGCTTCACTTTAAGATAAAGCGACAGGCCAATTATCAAACATCGATAATTGCCATCCATAAAGGCGTTGCCTTTTGTAAGTCAGTCTCCACATCATAAAAATGAACACTCGTAAACAAAATAAAAAGCAGCTCTACAGCAATTAAAAAGTTTAAACGACTCACCAGATTGGCGTAGAAATCTTCATATAAATTCACACTCCTCTCCTTGACCTGACCAGCTGTTGTGAAGTTGCTTGCCTCCGGACGGAACTGGTTTAGTTCAGGTTGATGAGGGTAGCCGCATAAAACTCGTCGAAAAGGAATTCGGCGCAAAGCTCTTCAGCGCCATATGGTAAAACAATAAACTGCTCTGCACATCACTGCATCCTCGACAAAACATACCACCACGGTGACACACTATGATCGTGTGTCGAACTTCGGCCTATCGGATTTAACTTCACGACACTTCACGGCACACATCAAGTTTTTAGCGTCTGGATAAACGCATGCGTTTTAAAAACAAACCGCAATTTTCACTATCACTGTCATTACATTTCAAAACGTAACCGCCACATATTTCACTAGCATTGTCACGAATCATTGTCGTGTGGGCCCTTTGAGTTACGTCCCAATTCTGATGTAGGCGTATTATCAGGATTGGATATTTTAAAGTAAAAAGTAGGTAGTTTACTTATTAATCAATTTTATTCGATTAACTCACTTAATTTATAATAACTGTGAACTCAATTAATTATCATATCATAATTATTAACTAAAAGGTTTAAACACGATATTAGCAAATCTAGGTGCTATGACAACACGTGTATCGGACCGAGGTCTAGAATAGAATGCCCCAATCGCTCCGCGCGGTCTCCTTTTACGTCCGAGCACAAACAAGTCGAGTAGTGGGGGAGGTGGGGATGGCGACATCGCCTGATCGGTCCGGTGCACGTGCCGTGTACAACCGTACGATGACGTAGCGCCGTCAAATATATTTCAATGCTTAGAATCTACTTTCATGCTAGTGGGAACAATATTATCAAATGAATAATTATGACAAAGCACCTATCTACTTATCAGTTTCAAAAAACATAGTAGGTACTCTAAGAGTAGTAGGCATCTAAGAGTTATGTATTCTAAGACATTTTTTGGTATTTCATAGATATAATTATGTGGTAATATCTCACATAGTAAAGTTACTAATTTTGGTTATGACTTAGTATTAATTAAACTAGAAACAAGTTATAGAACATCAAAACAAACAACAATAAGAACCTATATGAAATGTATAGTTTCTGTCAAAACAAAGTCTCGAATAGCACATGTTACATCCTCATCTTCCATCCATCATCATCATCCATGCTATACTATGTCCTCTTAAGATATGATTATTTTGTTATTCTGTCACACAAGAGTGGCTGTTGGAGGTAGAACTACTGTGAAATCTTTGAAATCCCTGCATTTTAGCTGGGAAATTGCTAGTTTACCAGCATACAGTTTAGGCAGGGCATCTCTGGGAACTACATTGCTCAATTTTAATGTGAATGAGAAACAGTGGGATCATACTTTTACCAATCTTTCTTTTTTCTTATATCTAGACACTCTTCAGAAATACCTACCTACATAAGACAAACATCTTGTATATCACACATATCCTTGTCAAATGTAACTATTTATTACTGTTCCACTATCACTTAAGTATCACTATTTCACATTACTTTGATGTTTCTCTTCATAGTTTCTTGATTTCTTTAGACTCCAGTTTTCAGTGCCTCTTGCTAAATGCTGCTTCCGATCGCCTCCTTATTCGAGTCGTTGGGAACCCTTTAACAGTTGTGCCGAGACTCGTGCAGAAGTGGCGATGTTTATAGCGTCATCAGTGGCATTTGTTAAGTACTCAAAGGTGCAGGAGCAAGGGTACTAGGGCACTAAAAGAAGTTTTCGGTCATGTTTTGCACAGGGGCACCGCACTCACAATTGGTGTGAAAAGAGTCCTTAAACCGCATTTTGTAAGCATAGTAATGACTATACGACACTTCGTGCGGATTTTCCCAAATCTTTATCTTTACAGAATATCAGAACACGGGATTATCGAGCATCTACATCAACATGAGCCGTCTCTTCATAAACATTGGAATTACTGACTTTCTGTGGAATCCCAAGTGTTATTGCGTAGCTGATCTATACTTTAATGAGAAGCTATATCTAGCGGGGTTGCACCTTGAGCCATCAATAGGTTGAAAAGGCTCGTAATAAACAAGCATGTCGTATAAAGTATAGATCAGCTACGCAAATTTTAACGTATAACTGTTTTTTGTCCAAAATAAATAAAATGTAAACAAAAATAATGTATGTATATTTATGTGTGAATGTATGTGTGTTTTATATGTATGTTGCGTTCTTTTTATCTTTCTATGTAATGTGTGTACATACATTTTTAAATAAATAAAAATGAAAATCCGTAAAAAACGGAACCCTTATAGGATCACTCAGGTCTATCTGTCTGTCCGTCTGTCACAGCCAGTTTTCTTCGGATCTACTGGACCGATTCTGTTGAAATTTGATATACTTATGGACTGCAATTTAAATACGGACGCATTACATAAATAAATACATTTTTAGTATGGGGGTCACTTTTGGGGGTCAAACCAGAAAATTAAAAAAAATGTTTTTCAATCTGTATCGTGTGACATATCAAATAAAAGGGCTTACTGTAAGGGTTTTAATAATATGTTCTTTTTTTCATAATTTTAAAATCAATACTTTTGAATTTATGCAAGAAATTAGGCCAAAAATGAACATTCCCACTGTACTCTACTGAGCCTAAAATTTTGAAAAAAAAATGCAAATAATAGTTCTATACCTTAAGATTACAGAAAAACCTATGAGATATCTTTATTGTTAAAAAAACCGTAAAAAAAAAATGAAATTGTTTCGGAACCCTTTACACGCGAGTCCAACTCGCACTTGGCCAGATTTTTTCCTTTACTATCAATCATCTAACACTCCCTGTTTGCAAAACTCGCCCATCATCATTCCCCGTCCTATAACTCGTCAATTTTTAAAATAGACGCAAGATAACCTATCTTACCTAATATAAGGTTATCTTGCTATAGATAACCTTATTAACCTGGTCATTTATCATTCAAAAGCACCTCTGTCATTCGATACAGCTTTGTCAATCTTCCTTCGACAGTACTACACCCAACTGTGGTTTACGTTCTACGGACGTGGAATGCCTTTGAAACTGTGAGCTGAACTAATGAATCACGCCACTGGCCGGTCATATGTGAACGCAAGCTGAACAAACGTGGGTTTAGTAGGTATGAAGTGACTTAAATGGCTATTTTAGGCTTGATCTGGGTGGAAATCTATTTTGTGGGTACTTGATAAGCAGTTCAATGAACGTCTGATTGACTGTCTAACAAAGACTTAGCGCACAATATATTTTTAGGGTTCCGAACAAAAAACCTTTATACAAACACTCGGGTGTCTGTCTCTCCGTCTGTCACAGCCAGTTTTCTCCGGATCCACTAGACGGATTCTTTTGAAATTTGGTAGACATATGGACTCATGTGACCCAAATACGGACGTGTTACGTAAATTATAAAATTTTTAGTATGTATACTTTTGGGGATCAAATTAGGAAATTAAAAAGAAAAGTTTTTTGTACAATATTGTGTGAAATATCAAATGCTGCATATCAAAAACCCTTTGCTTACTGTGAGTGATTTAATTATATTTTTTTCATAATTTTAAAATAAATGGTTTTGAAGTTATCCAAGAAATGCTCCGAAACTACTGAGCCTAAACTTTGGAGATAATAGATATTTACCTAAAGATTACAGAAAAACCTATAAGAAGTCTATAGTGTTAAAATAACATGTTAAAAAAAATAAAATTCGTTCGGAAACCTTTGCACACGAGTCTGACTCGCACTTGGCCAGTTTTATGATCAGTATTTAATTTATTGGTTTAATTAGTATTTAACCCAAAACCTGCCCTAAGGCTGTGTTTTGCATAGCTTCTCCTAAAGAGAAACAAGAAAAATTCATACTTGACAGTCAGTTAGATATTATTTTATTCATTTATAGAAACGTTTTTAAGAGGAAATGCTGGCGGCGAGACTTTGTATGTAAAAAGTCATAATTCGAGGTTTTGCTCTCGACTGTTTCTCTTCCAGTGTTGGACCGATTTAAGAGATATTTCACAACATGAATAAGAAGGATGTATACTGTGTCCTTATGTTTTCTTTTTTTGATTAATAGTTGCCAAGTTAGTACACTAGGTCTCTGTTGACAGCGATTTATCGGATAATTTTTAGCATTTTGTGAGAGTTCTAGTACTTATACGGTTACTAAATCATCAAAAAGGAAAACATAGAGACACAGTATATATCCTTTTTATTCAGTTTGTGAAATATCTCTTAAATAAGTCCAATTTTGGAGGAGAAATCAGTCGAAAGCCAAACCTCAAATTATGACTTCTTACATACTAAGTCTCGCCACCAGCATTTCCTCTTAAGTCCCGTTGAAAGCGATAGTGTGGTGGTTTACATACCATGGCAGGTAGGTGAAAAATTTTGCTACTGGTATTTGTCCCATCTACATTTATTGATAACTAGCTGACCTGCGCAGCTTCGTCTGCGTCACAATTTATCTTATCGTGATGATATATAGCCTATAACCTTCCTCGATAAATGGGCAACCCAACACTGAAAAAATTTTCGAATCGGACCAGTAGTTCCTGAGATTAGCGCGTTCAAGCAAACAAACAAACAAACTCTTCAGCTTTATATATTAGAACTAGCTTTTGCCCGCGACTTTGTACGCGCTTATCCCGTTTTTTCCCGTTCCCGTAGGAATTTCCCTTTCCCGTATAGCCTATATATAGCCTCCCTCGACAAATGGGCTATCTAACACTGAAAGAATTTTTCAAATCGGACCAGTAGTTCCTGAGATTAGCGCGTTCAAGCAAACAAACAAACAAACTCTTCAGCTTTATATATTAAGTATAGATTAGATGTTAATTTTAAAAAATCGGCCAAGTACGAGGCGGGTTCGCCCACCGAGGATTCCGAACAAATTTGTAGGTACATAATGACACTTTATATACAGACTATTTTTATGATTTAATTACAAATGTGTAGTTTTCAGACTTTTTTGTATACTTGTGGTATATGACGGTATTACTTGCCAAATTTCGTAGTTTTAGGTCAACGGCAAATATTTTTTACGTTGACTTAGAAGTTTGATTTTTTCACAGCTTCAAGGGACTATAGACTTAAGTATATGGTTTTAATTTCAACTAGATACCTTCACGCGTTCCCGAGATAAGGTCTAGACAGACAGACGGACGGACAACAAAGTAATCCTATAATGGTTCCGTTTCTTTCCTTTTGAGGTACGGAACCCTAGAAACGGAAATAACATTTCATAGTTATGAAAATTCATAATTTATATTGGGTACCCACGAAAATATATCATGAAAAGGTCAATTCACTTTATTGCACATTTATCCGGCGACAACTTCAGTCATCACCTACAGTTACATTCTCGTTAAATTGGCAGACATTTACAAATTACACAATTTACTAGTTGACCCGCGCAACTTCGTCTGCTCCGCTCCTATTGGTCTTAGGATATGTAGCCTATAGCCTTCCTCGATAAATGGGCTATCTAACTCTTTCAAAACGGACAGTACAGTAATTCCTGAGATTAGCGCGTTCAAGCAAACAAATAAACTCTTCAGCTTTATATTTTAGTAAGTATATAGATAGATTGTATGAGTCTTAGCTATTCAGCTATTAAGCCACTACAGCTCAGCATCACGCTCCAACAATACGAACAAACAAATCTAATGACGTCTAACAAATCAAACAATTACTAATCACCAGTGAATTCCTCAAGTGAAGCGAGACAGACAAACAGACAGTCTTGTACCAGTCGCCCGGATGTCGGCCCGGGTATTTGCGGCGTGACTTACGATCGTCATCCGGCCGCCATATTTGCTTTACTTACGCCACTTCCGGCCCCGAAGGTTGCGTAATAGCTGTTTGACAAATACTTTGAGAATCGATTAGGGTTTTTTGGGTAGTTGATTGTTTAATTACTTGGAAATAATGAAATAATGTTAGATTAACGTCTGGTTGAACAAATTTAGGTAAGTTTCCTTTTGAAGGGCTATGCTTTTTCGTTCGTGTAGGTGTTAAATCATAACATCCACGTTTACATAGACATACCAAAGTATACCAATATTATATCCCATACTTTTACTCCTTAATTATTTATTGTAGACCATAACAACTTATATTAAACTAGTTGACCCGCGCAACTTCGTCTGCTCCGCTCCTATTGGCCTTAGCGTGATGTTATATAGCCTATAGCCTTCCTCGATAAGTGGGCTAACATCGAAAGAATTTTTCAAATCGGACCAGTACTTCCTGAGATTAGCGCGTTCAAGCAAGCAAACAACCAAACTCTTCGGCTTTATATATTATTATAGTATGGATATGGATTAAAATGATTAAAAAAAGTTCAAGTACACAGGCAAGTTTAACTCAAATTGAGTTTTCTACCAGCAAACCCTTGAATGATAGAGAGAGATCGGAATAAAAGTTAGGATCCAGTCACAAATACTGTAATATTAATTTTATAGATGCGCCGCATTAGGCAATATACTAAAGGAACGATGGTTGGAATGTATATAAAATGATAATATTGGGTATGATCTATTTAGGGGATTAAAAATATTTGATAAAAGTAGAATACACGATGCGCCAAAGCTCAATAAATTAGAATAAGAGCGTTAAGATGATAGATAAAAATTTATTTGATGCAACGCAACACCAAAAATACAATACATAAAAGCAAAATTAATACTAAAAAACTAAACACCTACACAAAAAGAAAAAAAAATATACTAAAATATTTGCCATGTTGGTTTTGAAATAAAACTCTATTTACAGCAAAAACAATTCAGCTTAACTAATGTAGTTTTATAAGATTATAAAACTACATTAATTAAGCTGAATTAAAATATAGTCTTTCCGAACTATAAATATTGAAAGCTTAATAACGTAACAACATTATCCACTCTAACTAAACATGTTCGGTATCAACGCACGATGCATTTCCGGTTTCAATAACGACCGTCCGGTAAATTTCCGCCGTAATTCCGATTCTCTAGAGAAATATCTCACTCAGCACGTATTTCAGTTTAACATTAGAACGCACTAGTTCTGAGTTATTCCCTTATGAGTTGGTTTAAATAAACAATATTTTAATTCATGATCATCATCATCATATCAGCCGAACGACGTCCACTGCTGGACATAGGCCTCCCCCAAGCGTCGCCACAACGATCGGTCCTGCGCGTCTCGCATCCATCGGCTACCCGCGACCTTCACCAGGTCATCGGTCCACCTTGGGCCTTCCAACGTTGCGTCTTCCGGTACGCGGTTGCCACTCCAGAACTTTTAGGCCCCATCCACCATGTTCTGAGAGCAATGTGCCCTGCCCACTGCGAGTGACTTTGAGCCTTCTGATGAGGTCCATTGTGAGCGACCACGTTTCAGTTCCATATGTCATCACTGGCAACACGCACTGGTAATAGACTTTCGCCTTGATACACTATGGTATGTGGGACGAGAAGATACCACGCAGCTTCCCGACCGCCGCCCAGCTGAGTCTATTATAATTGAAGAATATTTTAATTGAAGGGTGAAAAATAAAATGTGTAACAGATAAACAAAATACTTAAAAATGGGTCGTTAAACACTTCATCGTAAACAACTTTTACTATGGGACCAAAATTGAAATCGCGAGAAAAATTCAATGACCCCATTTGGAGTTACGTGCACATGCACTTAACTCGACAAAATGTATACTCTAGTAACTTTATACATCAGAGTTTGCGTTAAATCAGGTAGTTCTGATTTTTTTGCAGACTTATTTATAATGTTGGCCCAATGAATAATCCAAGTTTGTGACCTCGAGCGCCGAACCCAACTTTGTCAAAAATCGAAAAAACCGCAAAAATTTTGGATTTGTTCAGGGTTCTAAAATACCACTTTCCCAGAATCAAAAAGCACGTTGCGCTACCCGTCACTGTCAAATTTTTCCAATCAACCTTGAATCTAATACGTCAGCGATAAAGATGAAAATGAAATTTTACAGATGTTTGTGTGGTTATTATTATGATTCTAATATGATTCTGCTAAAGTTGCCTTTTTAGGCCACCAGATTTTGGTGATTATAACCTTAAAGGACTAGTTTTGATAGTGCCTTCTACAATATGAGATGAGGCCAGAATTGTCTCTGTGGACCCAATAGTTTCCGAGATAAGCTTTTCAACATTCATAATTTTTTCGAACTTCGCAATTTTTTGCAATATTCTAGACGTCACTTGAACAACTCTAGCGGGTTGTAGTGCCAATCACCTTCAACGGAGTATGCTAGTGTTGCTCGTGTGAAGTCACGAATACCCCACAACACCTCTTATGGATGACTAGCTTCTGCCAGCGGCTTTACCCGAGTGGTCCCTAGGGAACATACTCCCGAGATAAAAAGTAGCCTATGTCCTTTCTCAGGCTCTAGACTGTCTCTTTACCAAATTACATTTAAATCGGTTCAGTAGTTTTGGCGTGAAAACGCGACAGACAGACAGAGTTACTTTCGCATTTATAATATTAGTTAGTACTAGTTAGTAAGTAAGTAGGGATTTCTTGCGGCAGCAAGAAGTGTTGTGGGAACTCAAGCAGCTGCAGGAAGGCAGGGTTGAAATGCTCATCACTCTGCAGACACTGCAGCGGGGCCTCTTGTGACAACACACCTGATGCAATTTGCTACAATATAAGACTAGAATTGTCTTTTTTTGCCTTTTCTGTCTGCAAAAAATCTGAACTACCGGATTTGACGCAAACTACCCCGTACTTTGAGGTGACAAGGTTACTGGATTAGTACAGAATAGCTGAAATTTTTTCGCGATTTCGGGATCGGTCCCATAGTTAAAGTTATTTATAATGATGAGTACAATAACCCTTTTTTACCCCGTTTATTCTGTTACACGCTGTATAAACTGGTTTAAAAATTCCCCTCGTTATTTTTTTCCCCGTATCCTGAATTTTTTTACAGATACGAAAATACATATGAATAAACAGCAAACATTCAGAGATGGAACGGTTTATTAAAAACAAATAAGGATGGAAAACTTTAACTTCGTATGTGCGATAAAAAAAACCCGTACCTCCAGCATTTTATGATTGTATTTTTTTTTAACTTTGTCCACACTAGGGATTTCTCCTGTATCGTGGGTGCGTTTACAAACATATAATTTCACACACACAAACAGCCAGACCAAAAAGTAAAATAAAAAAAGTAAAAATTATCTGTAGGCCATACAAATATTTGTTCCAAATAAATCGCTCAACAACTGCGCCAGCCGTGTCGTCAATTAGAAAAGAAGTAAAAATAAATAATTATCAGTTTAGTAAATTCACGGTGTTAAGTTTTCCCATAGAGGTCTACCTACAGTACATATTATTATATTGGTTTATTATGTATGTTAAAGATCAGTATTTGACCGAGCCTGTAGCTAATTTTACTCTGTTGTTTTTAACCTAAAATTCAACGATTCAAATAACGCTGAGAATTAGTGCTGCAAAATCTGAGCACAAATCTAGGGTCAGTGCCTGCCAAGGTTGCGGAATTTATTCAAAAGAGTCACCGCGGCCCTGGAATGCAAAGGGCATTAGGAGGAACACGGATGGGTTTTAGTCAGTAAGAGTCTGACACTCCCTTCTGCTTCACCCAGGCGGGAGGAGTCATTTGATGATTTCCCATTCTTAAAAAAAAAAGGCATGTATTTATTAAGAACTAGTGCACGTCACGCGGTTTCACCCGCGTAGTTCCCGTTCCCGTGGGAGTACGGGGATAAAATATAGCCTATGTTACTCCCTGATAATGTAGCTATCCATTGCTGAAAGAATTTTTCAAATCGGTCCAGTAGTTTCGGAGCCTATTCATTTCAAACAAACAAACAAATCTTTCCTCTTTATAATATTAGTGTAGACGAAAATTTAAATCAAAATAAAAGAAAAAACTCACAAACATCCATACATGCATACATACATACATACATGAACCCTGAAAACATAACACTCCTTTTTTTAGGCAGTCGTGTAAAAATCACGTTAATGTGCACCATGTACCTATTGGCACTTGTTACTGCATTTCAGATTATTTTTAGTTAGTTAAGAGGGTTTTATTTAACTGCTGCTGCTATTTTATTGTATTTCAACTGTTTATGCCAATAAATGAACAAGATTTAATTTTTTTGTGTGTGTAAAACATAAAATAAAATAGCAAGTGTCAGTAAAAAAAAACTGGCCAAATGCGAGTCGGACTCGCGTGCAAAGGGTTCCGAACGAATTTAATTTTTTTAACATGTTATGTTAACACTACAGACTTCTAATAGGTTTTCCTGTAATCTTTAGATAAAGATCTATTATCTCCATTTTTTTCAAAATTTTAGGCTCAGTAGTTTCGGAAATAAGGGGGGGTTAAATGGTCATTTTTCGTCTAATTTCTTGAATAACTTCAAAACCATTTATTTTAAAATTATGAAAAAAATATAATTAAAACCCTCACAGTAAGTCCTTTCATTTGATATGTCACACAATATTTTTCAAATAACTTTTTTTTTTTAATTTTCTAGTTTGACCCCCAAAAGTGAACCCCACACTAAAAATTTAATAATTTACGTAACGTGTCCGTGTTTGGGTCATAGAAATCCATATGTGTACCAAATTTCAACAGAATCGGTCCAGTGGATCCGGAGAAAACTGGCTGTGACAGACGGACAGACAGACAGACAGACACCCGAGTGATCCTATAAGGGTTCCTTTTTTTTCGGAACCCTAAAAATGGATGCAACTCATGGCTGTGCAAAAAGGTTCATTTCAGCAGTGCTGCCAGAAAGATACTGTCTGATGCTGGTCTTTCAATTAATCTAAACCTGCACCACAAAATGCCTATGCGAAGAGGCATACATAAATTATGCTTGGTTTCATCAAAGATCCCTATACAAAAACCTATACCACACTATCATGAGTAAAGAGACTAAGTGACTTTGCCCATTAAGGCATACATAGAGGCTTAGTTGCCCATAAAATTGTGCCAAAAAGGTGAGGATACTGCCTCGCATCCGCTGGGAAACTATCGCCGTAATCCTATACACTGACGTGTTTTGTAAAGAATTTTAAGGTTAATAAAAGTTTTAACGGTTGTAATCTATCGCCTTTTTAGGAGAATGACCCTATAGAGCCTATCGTTATGACGTGTTACCTTTTTCACATAATCGCTTTTAGTATCTAATAAATAATTAAATCGGTGTTGTAAAGGCACTGGCATTTTACTGAATTAGACCTGTCTCGTGCCTTATGAGCATGAAGCACACTATGTCATTGTTTTAGAATTAGGTCTCCATAAACATATTTACTGAGAGAGCGCAATGCTTGGAATTTCCTTGCGTGATCGAATCAGGAATGATGATATCCGCAAGAGAACCAAGGTTACCGACATAGCCCGAAGGATCGCCAAACTTAAGTGGCAGTGGGCAGGGCACATTGCTCGCAGAACAGATGGTCGATGGGGCTGATAAGTTCTGGAGAGGCGACCGCGTACCGGAAGACACAACGTTGGAAGGCCTCCCACAAGGTGGCCCGATGACCTGGTGAAGGTCGCGGGTAGCCGATGGATGCGGGATGCGCAGAACCGGTCGTTGTGGCGACGCTTGGGGGAGGCCTATGTCCAGCAGTGGACGTCTTTCGGCTGATATGATGATGAAACATAAACTTACTTACATCGTGTGTTTTGTATCTGTCAGTGTCACAAAAACAATTTTTTTTTTGTTTCTTTGTACCTAAAGAGGTTGAACTGTGAGTTCGTAAAAGTTAATCTCCAGAAGCACTAATCCGAATACAGAAAGCTGATCAAGTGCGAGTCGGACTCGCATGCAAAGGGTTCCGAACCAATTTCATTTATATCACTTGTTATTTTAACACTACAGACTTCGTATAGGTTTTCTTGTAATCTGTAGGTAAAAAACTATTATCTGCATTTTTTTTATAATTTTGTATCCAGTAGCTTCGGAAATAAGGGGGGAATGATCATTTTTGGTATAATTTCTTGAATAACTTCAAAACTATTTAGTTTTACATTTTGATAAAAATATAATTAAAACCCTCACAGTAAGCACTTTCATTTGATATGTCGCACAATACAGTTTAAAAACTTTTTTCTAAATTTACTACTTTGACCCCCATACTCAAAATTTATTTATTTACGTAACACATCCATATTTGGGTCACAGAAGTCCATATGTGTACCAAATTTCAACAGAATCGTTCCAGCCGATCCTGAGAAAACTTGCTGTGTCAGACGGACAGACAGACCTAAACATCTACATCATCGTTGAGTTTTATTGCGATTTTTCTTCTATGAAAAATATTCGGATCCTGAAAAGCCATAGAGTGAAGCTGTGGAAAAAGCTAGTATATAGTGTAAAGGTTGAAGGATATAAAATTAATCTCTCGAACGACTTAACCTACAATGTCCCGGCGACGATAGAATTAGATCCAATATTGTCGCGCATTCCCCTAGGAGGTGTCCGACCCAGTCATTGTACCGTTTTAGAAAAGATCCATGTTTTGAAAGGAACATCTTCGCAATAACAGTGATAGCCTCAGATGGGAAAAATCACGCTTCTAAAAAAAGTTATTTAGTGTTAAAACGGCTCATAAGGAAGGAGGCAGATACTCAGCAGTGGTTGGAAAAAGGTTACTATCAAACTGCTTTGTTTTTCCCAAAAAAAAACATTCATCCGAACATAAAACCTCCTCCTTTTAGAAGAAGTCAGTTAAAAATAAGTCGGGATCCGTTTCCAGTCCAACCAGATGTAGTGGAATTTGTTCGAAAGAGTCACCGCGGCCCTGGAACGCAAAGGGCATTAGGAGGAACACGGATGGGTTTTAGTCAGTAAGAATCTGGCACTTCCTTCTCAGAGCGAGAGAAGTCATTTGTTGATTTTTCATCCTTCCTGATGTAGCTGTATTTAAATGGAGCGCCTGTCTATCTGGCTTCCACCCTCCGGTAACTGGCTCAAACGATACCCCTTGGTAAAACAGGTGTCAGGTTTTTTTCTGAGTTCTTACTACCCTCAAATGTGTAACCCCGTCATATAGATGAATGAATTATTTGTTTGGAACACATAATATAGGCATCTAGAATACTTTGATACGATTAACAATGATATGTCATCAACATCATATCAGCCGAAAGTCGTCCACTGCCGGACATAGGCCTCCCCCAAGCGTCGCCACAACGACCGGTCCTGTGCGTCTCGCATCCATCGGCTACCCGCGACGCTAACCAGGTCATCGGTCCACCTTGTTCCCACAAGGTGGACCGATGGCCTTCCAACGTTGCGTCTTCCAGTATGCAGTCGCCAATCCAGAACTTTTCGGCCCCATTGACTATCTGTTCTGCGAGCGATGTGCCCTGCCCACTACCACTTTAGTTTGGCGATCCTTCGGGCTATATCGGTAACCTTGGATCTCTTGCGGATATCATCATTCCTGATTCGATCACGATAGGAAACTCCAAGCATTGCCCTCTCCATTGCCCTTTGAGTGACTTTGAGCCTTCTGATGAGGCCCATTGTGAGCGACCACGTTTCAGTTCCATATGTCAAAACTGGCAACACGCAATGATATGTAGTTCAGCTAAAATGCAAGTCAAACTACTGGCAGAATATAGTTCCACGAAAAAATTAACGACCGCATTATTCATTTTTTGTCACCCAACCATACTAAAATCAAAATGTAATTTCCATCCAAAATTATGATCACCATTGCTGTACCAATAAACTACTCGTATAATGATCACGCCTAAGTTGGCAGCTACAGCGATTCCTTTGGTAATAAATTGGACGGGCCTTAATAACTTTTTGATAATGATATAGGGCGCGCTTTTTTCCAGCACCCCAGCTAGTCTCACAGTGTGGAAGTTTAACTGAATTTACTGGCAGTTTGTGAAGCAATAGATTATGGTAATATGTGTTCTTTATTGGTGGTATGTGTTCGCCTTTACAATGAGTTTGGTGGATTGTTCGTTCGTGTGTTAAAAGTAGTGGATGATGTTATTGGTTTTTAGTTTTTTTTAACCTCTTTTTTTTCAACAAACAGTTCTTGATTTCGTAAGCTTCCTTTGTTCTCTTTACCTTGAGCTTTCAATTATCAGAGTTTGATATCTTTGTATCAGCATTATCATTATTAGTTTACTGCTGGAACACAGACTTTCATTTAGAGGCAGTGGGCCATAGTCCGCCTTTCAGGCCCAGTGTAAGTTGGTGGATGTCACCTGTTTTCAAATGTTGGTCTTTAGGAAATGACTGGTTTCCAAAAACTGCATTTCTTTCTCATAAATTTTCTTCACCTGCGAAACAATATGCATATAATGTATAAGGTTGGAATAATCATCATCATCATAACAGCCGTAAGACTTCCAATGCTGGACATAGGCCTCCCCCAAAGGGGGGGTTTGCCATAATCGCCACGCTTGACAGGCGGGTTGGCGACCGCAGTGTATGATGTTGCGTTTATAGAGAACGCTGCTGCCCATTCTCTGGTGAGTCCCTTAGTCACCTCTTATGACACCCACGGGAAGTGATGGGATGGTATTATTCTTTTACAGCACCGGCTGACACCATACGGCAAATAATAGCCTTGCTGGATTTAACTGATGACCGGCGACATGAATCCATGGTACCTCTTTTGGTTCAAAATAATTGTCATGAATCTCTTCTGAACCAAAGATCTGCGTATTGTGATGCCCAAAGAGTAAATTGGTGTGAAATTGTGCTGGCGTTCAGTCAGCAATTTATTACTAATTGGGCTCCAGCGCTGCAATCTTCGCAGCCTACAATGCAACTTCCATAACAACTTGGAATTGTCGAATTGCGATTCAAGGCGGTGTAGCAACTCTGCTTGCAATTAAGTAAATTATGTTTTATTATGCCAAAAAACCTAATTTAAAAGTAATTTTAAAACCCTGGATCCCACACTAGGATTCCGCGTGTCGTGGGGTCTAGTCTATTTTAGTCCAGAAGACACAATATCTATACTAATATATAAAGCTGAAGAGTTTGTTTGTTTGCTGGAACGCGCTAATCTCAGGAACTACTGGTCCGATTTGAAAAATTCTTTCAGTATTAGATAGCCCATTTATCGAGGAAGGCTATTATTATATATATCATCACGCTAAACCCAATAGGAGCGGAGCAGTAATGAAAATTGTGACGCAGACGAAGTTGCGCGGGTCAGCTAGTATATATGATAATATCAAAATAAAATGCGCTTATAATAGAATAGAATACTATTTATTATGTACACTATATAAGTTACAGAAAAAATAGATGAAGAAAACATTACATAGGGTGACACAATAGGCGGCCTTATCGCTAAAAACGATATTTTAAAGACAACCTTTGGATGGATTTTAAAGAGAGGAGTGACAGTACTCCAGTTAGTCTTAGGTGTACTATTTATATGTATATATAATAATTACATAATAGATAAAAACATATAAACAATAATAGCAGAGAACCCAAGTAAAACGATTTAGGAGAGAGATAATGATTTTTAACCATAGTTTTAAAATTAGACAAAGATTGACGAAGATTATAAAACGTTCCACAAAAACTTCAAAAAGAATATAAAATGAGTTACAAACAGAAATGAAAATTTAGACTTATTAAGTAAAATAATATAAATTAAATTATTCAATAAGAAAAACATTTTCTACGAGTATGTGGAAGAGTGGAGTGTAGGGTTGCCAACATTTGCCTGAGATAAACTAATCTACTTTTGTGTAATTGTACTGTGTTTTGATTATAAGTATTTCAGTTGCTTCCACAGTTTTCACTTAAAAAAACTAAAACACGAGATGATCTTCCATCTTTCCTTCTTTTGCAACTTCCACATGGTTCAATATAGGTTTTTGTTTTGCCCATAGTCGTTTTCCAACAAAAGCGTTGATGTTGTCGAGAATGAAGCACGTTTGTCTAGAAGTAACCTATTCACTCTTGATTCAAGATGTGGAACCAGGAAACACAGACCCCGACAGGGCATTCCAGTCCTTAGCTGTACGTTTTGTGAGAATTGTTGGGTTGTCCACTACCATGGATAATACTTAATGATGTGTAAATACTTACACATCATTAGACACTTGTCGACTTACATATACATGTGAGTCAACAGGTGCTGCTTTTTGAGTTTTTAAATCTATCAGATTTAATAATACCTTCCCCATGACCCTTTTTTTTAAGGGTGGCATATTATCAAACTCTGATACGTCAATATGACTCCTCCCGCTCTGGGCGAAGCGAAAGGGAGTGTCAGACTCTTACTGACTAAAACCCATCCGTGTTCCTTCTCATGCCCTCAGCGTTCCAAGGTGCGGTGACTTTTTCGAACAAATTCTGAATGACCCTTCAAGCAGCGGCGGTCCCTTATTCTCAAACCAGGGACCACACAACACAACTATGTATATCAAAGTCCCAAAACTGTTCCCAACTCCACTATAACAATTCAACATAATTCAGCGTCTGTAACTTGTAATATTTACACAAATGTATGTAAATAACAAGCACATTGTACTAAACAACTTTGGCTCCGACATAGCTCGAATAAATCAGACTTATGTAAACGGGGGTGAGCCGAACTCACGGCCTGTTTTGTATGATGGGACGCTTTTTTTTTACTTCTCTTTTTTGGCTATTTATTGTTTTGTTTCTTATGAATGACTTTTGTAAGTTATTGTTTTCATATTCGCTTGGGTGGTGAGGTTATCTGTTATTTTTATTTGGATTATTAATGTTTTGTGTGTTTAATGTTCCAAAGCCATTATCACAACGGTAAGTAATTAATTACTGCGCTTCCTGTCAATCTGATGATTTATTTTAGTTTTTAATCACTAACAGTATCTTACTTCTTCCATCAATCATTATTTCTCATCTTTTATGTTTTTAATTTTCAATCGCCTTACCATTTATCGTTATTTTTCTTCCAATACTCCCTGTTGTACCCATTATTTGTTTGAAATGCTCCAAATAATTATATTTATGTACAGTTGACCTAAAGTAACTACAAAATATTATTGATCAACAATAATAATAAATTCGCGAAATTATTACAAACGCGTATAAAATAAAATATATCATTTGGAAAACAAAAAAAAAAACATCAGTCAGTAGCAAAAGTGCCCAGAACACTGGCAGCTGCCTAAATAATTCCTAATAATGGAAACTATTTCTGAAATATTCAGGCGGTCAAACAATTCAAAGATATCCTGAAAGAAAAACGGATTACTTCCTCATGTAAACATCCCACTTCAGTAAGATGTTACAAAGCTGACACCCTTTTCAGATCACCAAATAAATATATACAAACCATACAAAACTATTTACCCAAATGGATAAATAGTTTTTCTATGGTTTGTATAACAAGTGATATGGAGCCACAAAGCATTTTAACACTAAATCGCTTCGCCAAACAAAAACAAACAATTCTCGGTACTTACAAAAACTTGATTTTTTCATATTAGTTGTCGCCATAAAGGCGAACAGGCGTACTATCATAGTAAACCGTACGACTATATCGCGAATAAAATACAAGCAATTATGAACCGTATCGTTCAATAAATAAGAGCGTTAGTGTCGATAAAATTATACAACTGTATTCCGAATAAAATGCGAACGATTATGAATCTTACTACCTCGTAAATAGAGGTGATGGTGCAGACAATTGAAAGTTGTTCGGTAATTTTATCATATACGCCCGAATTGGCTGTCAGTGGAGAATGTTGTAAATTTTTTCCACCACTTCAGTGTTTTTGACTTGTTTTTTGCTGTTGACTGTTTGTGTATAGGAAAGTTTCAGATTAATTCTTATACATTATTTAGAAAATATAGTGTATAAAGACTATGTTGAACTTTCTTGGCGAAAAATGTTTTTGGCACTAAAGAAACAGACTTTAAGGTTTAATACAAAACCGTGAAAAGATCTTTGCTTTTCTACTCTAAAGTTTTTTGACGTATTTTATTAAACGTTTAAAGCTAGAGACAAACTGGTCCCACGTACGTAACTTATGCAACGCACAATGATATCTGGACTATTGATTTTGTATGAAAAATCATGCAATAGAGACACACTTATCGTATGCAACGCAACATACGATAAGATACAAAAGCTTTGCATACGTTGCGTACGTAGGACAAGTGAGTATCTCGCTCAAGCTAGAGACAAACTGTTCCCACGTACGCAACGTTTGCAACGCATTATGATATCTGGACTATTGATTTTGTATGAAAAACTATGCAATAGAAACACACTTATCGTATGCAACGCAACATACGCTACGATACAAAAGCGTTGCATACGTTGCGTACGTAGGACTAGTGTGTATCTCGCTTAATCCTACTCCATATTTTAAATACCAAACTTCTTATGCTACATACCTAAGTAAGGATAATTTTATAAATAAAGGCAAAAAAAAATAAATGAGCGATGATTAAATGGAGTGGAAATCTTGAAAAAATAAATAAGGTCTAGAATCTATAGCATCAAAACTCACATAATTGAATTGACTAAACCGAAAATTCAATATCATATTCTATCATGATATTTCTAAAAACGAATATCTATTTCAAAATACATTTTCAATAAATACTAAAATACATTTAAATAATTTTCATAATATACTTGTCTGTATTTCCATATAAAAAGTGAAACTTTTCATATAAGATTCTCTAACATTCTGCTTCATTGCCTTTTTGAAGCATATTTTTATTTCAAATCTTTATGAATGGAATTTATTCATGTAACTTACTCGAATTTTCACCGCAAGACTTACTTTAACTTATTTTATGAACGATGTTGAAATATTACTTCACTATTTTCATATGAGTTTTGAATTAAAAATGTAACTTTGCAGTTTAAGTAAGCTACTTGCTGAGTGCCAGGCAAGAAAAATGAGTAAGATATGTTTGAACTTAGTCATACAAAAAAAACAATGAAATTCTACGTTCTGATTATATATTTTTAGGGTTCCGAGCAAAAAACGGAACCCTTATAGCATCACTCGGGTGTTTGTCTGTCTGTCCGTCCGTCCGTCCGTCTGTCTGTCTGTCTGTCCGTCTGTCACAGCCAGTTTTCTCCGGATCCACTGGACCCATTCTGTTGAAATTTGGTTCACATATGGGTTTCTGTGGCCCAAACATGAACGCGTTACGTAAATTATTAAATTTTTAGTAGGTATGGGTGTCACTTTTGGGGGTCAAACTAGAAAATTAAAAAAAAAAGTTTTTTAAACAATATTGTGTGACATATATGAGAGGAGATAATAAATCTTTACCTATAGATTACAGGAATACCTATTAGAAGTCTGTAGTGTTAAAATAACATCTTAAAAAAAAAAAATTCGTCGGAACCCTTTGCACGCGAGTCCGACTCGCACTTGGCCAGTTTTTTTATAGTGCTTGTACCGCTTCTCCAACCTGAGGGCCGAGGCAAAATGGACACCATTATCATTATCTGCCTAGCCTTTTCCCAACTATATTGGGGTCGGCTTCCAATCAAACCGAATTCAGGTATATACCATTATTTTACGTGGAGCGGCTGCCTACCAGACCTCCACAACCCATTAACTGGGTAACACGGTACTCTTTCGCAAGACTGTCGTCAGATTGACTGGCTTCTGACTGTCCGTAACGACTGCCAAAGATCTACAATTGACAGCCGGGACCATAGGCTTAACGGGCTTTCCGAGGCATGAAGGAGTCTCGGTATGTTAAAATGGCGACCCATCTACTGATCAACCTCGGCAAACGTTGCTTAACCTTGAAGATCGTCCCGTGCCGTTGTTATAATTTAGCCACGAGCTCCTTCCAAGACAAAATGGACACAAATGAGTAATAAAAAATGTCAATCCACAACATCTTACGAATTGGCTTTTTGTTTCGTGACATTCATATCACGTTAGATTTTAATCTAATATGTGTTTTTGCTATATTAATCGTGATGTATTTATTTAAATAACATACAATATACACCTAAAATAGAAAATAAATCTCCTAACTATAATATGGCGTCGAAAATTTCGTCCGCATCGCTGTCGACTGGAAGTGAGCCCAAAAGACTGGCGGCATTGCCACGTTATATGGCAATCCTTATTCTCTGTCCGAGGTAAAGCCAGCTCTTGGGTCATGCGAAGTATCATGTCAAATAAGCATTTAGTTAGTTCTTTAAATAACACCTGAGTACTCGGACCCCAGGGTCCAAGAGTTTCAACCCCAAACGGCTCAAAAATATAATTGCAGTCGCAGTGGCAGAACCAGCACAGCACGACGAGCTAGGAAGATGAGATTGCGCAAGAGTATCGACACAAGTATCGTCCCACACTAAAGGCCTACCCATGTTCCATGGAAATAAAGACACTATATTAATTATTTTAAATCTTCTGAAACATCATTCAATTGTGACTACACCCCTATCAATTTGCCCAGGCTCCTAAGATTAAGAAAAGTACTAAGATTGTGCCAACACTAGAGTTTTCTTAAGCACTTCTAAAGTCTATCAATTCTATTCATCGCCTGGCTCCAATAAGGGATTACTTGGTAGTCAGATGAAATACACGAGCACTACTAGCAGTGAACTTAGTACTTCTTTTAGGATTAAAAGGATCCAAATGGAGTTTCTTTATCTATGTCTTTAATTAATTCTGAATCTCGAAATGGAAGATGGAATGAAGAGATCTTGAATATGGAATATGCATGCAATTTTTTTTATTTTCCAAATGAAATACTTATTAGATCTAGTAAACAGTCATGAAATTATGTTTTAAATTCGTTCATCAGCCATGAAGATACAAAGCTTCAAATATTACAATTAAAAAGAGAAGTTCGATTTGAACTTTGACGTCAAAGTCCATGACGCCTATACAGCTGCTATAGAAAACAGCGTTTCCGCGAGAGAGACAGATGTATTTGTTTAAAATAATTATATCTCGTTCGTTTTTCGAGCAATTTTGATTCTATTTTTACTGTTAGTGTTAGGTATATTTTTGCATATTTAAGATAAACTGTATATATAACAATTTTTTTTTCATGCATATTCCCTATTGAGTCGAGTGTCGATTTTGAAATGAAATTCGAAATTGATTGATAACAACATAATCTGCGTAGACTTTTCCCAATTGTATTGGGGTCGGCTTCTAGTCTAACCACTTGCAGCTGAGTAACCAGTATTTTTAATTACTCTTAGAGCCTCAACCCGTCTACCTAACCTACACAACGCCTGCCAGGGTTGCGGAATTTGTACGAAAGAGTCACAGCAGCCCTGGAACACAATCTCGAAAAAATCGACGTGATAGTAGTAGATCCGGATGAAATTGCCAGCGATAGACGGACAGACAGACATACTGACAGATGCCCGAGTGATCCTATATGGGTTCCGTTTTTTGTTTGGAACCCTAAAAATGTTCATAGTGATGAGTACAACGACCTCTAAAGAGGTATTGCGTTTATTCAGTTACATGTTACGTGTAACTCAGATACTGTTACACGATGACCCCTGATAATGATGGCTGTCAGATATTTTGGTCATCTGACGACCCACAACAAGAATGTTCAAGCTATACTAATAAAGCTGAAGAGTTTGTTAGTTTGAACGCGCTAATCTCAGGAACTTCTGGTTCGAATTGAAAAACTCTTAGTACTGGATGGTCCCTTTATCGACAAAGGCTATGGGCATATAACATCACGCTACGATAAATAGAAGCGGAGTATTAATGAAAAATGTGACGCAGACGAAATTGCGCGAGTTAGCTAGTAATAAATTAATAATGATATACACAAAGCAAATGATTCAATATCAAACTGCTGCAGTCATATTATGTAACTTAAATGCAGTTTCAGATCCTAGTTAACTAATTCTAATTAAAACTATGTCAATATAAACAAACTTTCCCATACAGCAAGTTTAATGCTAGACGAACCCAAAACCAACATACTATCCTAAGTCCATACACAGTCAAATGACAACAATAAACTTGAATGTGGTTGAAAAGCTAACATTGAAAGCTCCTGTAAAATTTATTTATTTATTCATTTATTTATTATTCCACCAAAAAATTAAAAAGGCTGAATTAGTCAATCGGACAACGATGTTCAATTTCTGCGTTATTTCTTATTTTGCCTGTTTTGGTTGTTTTACGGATTTTAAACTCGAAGAAAAAATTGCACGATAATTGACGATTGTATTGTTGTTGCTTTGTCGCATCACGCCTATCTACGGAAACCTTAAAAAACAGTTACCCGTGGAAAGTATACCCTTTCAAGTACAAGACGAATTTTCCAAATCAGTCGGCTCAAGCATGGTTTTCATGCTCGAGCCGACTGATTTGGAAAATTCGTCTTGTGCTTGAAAGGGTATACTTTCCAGGAGATCCTATAGTCATCAGGTCAGGATATGATCATAGGATCCTGGAAAAATCAAGGGAACTCTTCAAATTCTATATGCACACTTGAAGCGATTCGGGTATTTTTGTTCGACAGATGTTTAAGATCCTGATGAAGAACTACTGTAAAAGACAATTAAATTGATATGGACTGGTAGGAATATGTGGAATGATGGGAAAAAACAAAAAAAAAATACAAAAGTCGCTGTCAAAAAATGAAGAAAACACATCGGAAACACCGGCTTGCAAAATCAAAGATACTTTGTGGTTTGTAGTGGTTTTTATTTGGAAGTCGGTTGTATTTTGCTGTATAAAGTTATTACGAAAAATAACCGTAGTATCGCTGTCGCATTATCGCATCGCACCTGTCTACGACAACCTTAATGAAATACAGTTCAAATTATGCTCGAGGTCGCCCATTGATACGCTACCTAGGCGAGTTATAACTTTCTTAGACTTAATTTAACTTGCCTGAGTGGGTTTAGTTTAGTGATTTACGGTGGCACAACACTAACTCCGAGGCACCGGAGTTTTGAAATTAATTTTACTAGTTTCTCTGGATTATTTGTACGTTTCTATGTTAGCACTAATTTGGATGTTCATACGTTAGTGACCGCTTTCGGAATGTTAGGATTTGTGTTTTAAAGCTTCGTTGGGGAAGTTTTGAGTGATTGTGTTAATTTTATATGATTTAGTTGTTATTCGTTGTTACTAGTTGCTAAATAATAACAGCCACACGGGTCGATCTTCAAGGTTAAGCAACGCTTGTTGGGATCGATCTGTGGATGGGTGACCATTAGGGTGGGTCTATCTAGCATGAAGAAAATAAAAATGTTTTCATTTAATTTCTTACAACAATAAAAATATGCCACATGATTATATGAATTGGTACAGAAAGTATCATGACAATAGGATATAAGTATAGGTATTGTATAATAATAATTCATTTAATTCGGATTAATCCATATACACAATACAACATTACAGTACAACTCAATAATTAAAATGTCAATAGATAATAAATTAAAGTTAAAATTAAACTATATAAAAAATAATTTGAATTAGTCATTTATTAAAATTATAGTTAATTTATTATATACTTACAACAAAATTCAAATGCCCACTGTTGTCCTCATCCATCTATATTGCATAGGACAGTCAATGCGGCCAGCAATCATCTTCAGTATGCTGTTGTTACTACCTCTCACGCGGTGGAAAATAGAGGCGACCCTCTTGCGTATAATCGCATGATATCCATCTGTCCGCGCCTCTGCGATCATTCTGGATGCACTACAGTCTCGAGGTAGACGCACCAACATCCTGAAGATGTTGTTATATTGAACTCGCAAGACATTGGCGGCCCGACGGGTATGGTTCACCCATAGTCCACTCGAGTAGAAAGACTGGCAACATGTAATGAGCCCGAGCATCTCAACATCCCGAGACTCCTTCGTGGCCCGGAATTTAGCACGTTAAGCTAAATTAATCCCGGCTGCCATTTGTAGATCTTTGGCAGTCGTTACGGATTGGCAGAAGCCAGAAAAAAATCTGACTCCAGTCTTGTCAAGAAGTACTGTGTTTCCCACATAATGGGTTATGGAGGTCTGGTAGGCAGCCGCTCTTCCTAAAATACTGGTGTGCAGCTGTATCTGGTTTGAGTGGAAGCTGACTCCAATATAGTTTGGAAAAGGCTGGGGAAACGATGAGTTGTTATACGTTTTCTACGCTTTTGTGTTATTATTTGTACAATCAAAATTCAAAGTCAAAAAGTCATTTATTCAAATTAGGCCAGCAGTTTTTGAACGTTAACGTTTACAAATAGACAGTCCCCCAAAATGCCCGCCCGTCACCACTTCCTAGTGTTTTAGGTGTGGAGAAGAATGACCAACAAAATCCCCAGCAACACATCTGCCTGTTGAGTTAGAAGAACTCGCATTTATACAATAGTATGCAAAGCTTTATTACAAAGCAAATAAATGAATTGAAACGTATAAATGAATAATTATAATCCTACTGTTTTTTCCCAAACTGACTTGAGGTAAGCATATCATATCTTTTTGTCCCATTTATTGCTATGAAACACATATAATACTATGTTGATAAATGATAATTATAGTTTAAGTAAAGTCGAAGATATGATTTAATAATTACTTCAAAAGTAACTTCAGTAGGTAGCGTTTTTAATTACTGTCAAACCCCCACGTAACGTTGGAAGGCCTCCCACAAGGTGGACCGATGACCTGGTGAAGGTCACGGGTAGCCGATGGATGCGAGACACACAGGACCGGTCGTTGTGGCGACGCTTGGGGGAGGCCTATGTCTATGCCTATGTCTATATGATGATGATGATGACGAAACCCTCATTGGAAAAACCCTAATCTCTTCAAAGTTACAGTGAACAGGCTTCTTTTGGGTAAGCTCGCTCCATCGTCGACTTTGTCTCTGTCACCTCTGACCTAGACTAGAAACAAGCGCCGACCCATCTCAAATAAAAAAAGTGCGAATATATTACATACGACTATATTACATTACCTCAAAATTACTCATTTATAAAACCCTTCTAACAAACGTGCCAAATAAACCATGTCAGAGGCTCTTGAGGTAGTTAAGAAACTCTGACAATAGGGTGTGTGGGGGTCGTTAGACCTTACTGCCCACACGATAAAAAGAACACCCAAATAATTACACAGACCTTTTCAGTACCACACGAATCCAAAATTCTTCCTCGACCACTAAAATCCAAATCACACGACAGAACAAAACTTATCCACATTAATTTACTAAAAGCAGAACCAATAAAGTTTAGGGTCAGGCCACAAAATATCCGAAAACCATGGAAGGACCTGAAAACAAAAACACATCGTGAGCGCAAATAGCAAAAGTTAGACCATTTTCAACCTGTCAACTACCACCTGGACTAAGGTTGCTCCTCCAATAAAGATATGTGAGGAAGCTAAGCGGTGCGAGGATGCGTAGCGGCACTGGAAATTATAGTTTCCGCCAAAACTGTGCGTAGCGAAGCTGTGAAACGGCGCGGCGTGTAACTGAGTCGTGCGGGGATGCGTAGCGGACTCTTTTCAGCCGGAAGTGCATACATTCTCGCTCGCGTCTCTCGCTCTTTTGAACCGAATTCCAAAAAAGGAGGAGGTTCTCAATTCGGTGGGTATTTTTATTTTATTTTTTTATGTATATACACCTGTTACTCCGAGCGTTCTGACCCGATTTCTGTGATTCTTTTTTAGTTCAATGCAGTATACTTGCCATGTGGTCCCATAAAAATTTGATTCAGTTTGGTTTAGTAGTTTTTATTTTATTAGCATTTTTGCTTATTTCAATTTCTGCGTTGACGAAGACGTCGTCCAAGTATCAGCACTTAAAAGTGAAAAATAAAAACTTTTTACAAAAAAATATTACCGACTTCCAAACAAAACACTACAAAGAATAAAATAACCTTAATTTCGGAAGTCGGTGTTAAAAAACAAAGAAACAAAACCAAAAACACCGACTACCGAAAATAAATTTATTTTATTCTTTGTAGTGTTTTTGTATCTACAAATATAAAAAGTACTGCTTGCCTTTTCCCACCAGAGCTGCGTTAACCGATTCACAGTCTTACGAACCACACGTAATCGTCGCTGATTGTTCAAATTTTATACCTGCTGTTTGACCAGGCTAGGGAAATATAGTATCCCATTGCTAGATTTTTTCCTTCCGCACCACCTAGCTCATCTTTGGTACACCTTACATATGGTCTTAACGACACACCATCGGCCTCGTTAAGGGTGTAATTAAACCTGCCGTGTGCTCATAAGTCCATTCTTAGTCCCTGCAGGACTATTATGGAGGGGGCATTGATGTGAGGGAGGTGTGTAGTCGAGTTTCTGTGGGGAGTTTAGATGATGTTCTAATGGGAACATTTTTCGATAGGTGTTTTATCAAAGGTTTTAATTAGAAAAATGTATGTTATGTTGTTAAAAGCTTTATACGAAGTGTGACAGAATGAACGCAATACATGAAAAGAGGTTACTGTACTCATCATTTTTAGGGTTCCGTACCCAAAGGGTAACCAAAGAGTAACCAACGGAACCCTATTACTAAGCCTCCGCTCTCCGCCCGTCCCTCTGTCTGTCTGTCAGCGGGCTGTATCTCAAGAACCATAATAGGTATACCAAGAGCCAAGAGGTTCATCGGTAATGACAGGCTCGTCGAGTCGAAGCTATAAAGTCTTGAGAATCGACGCCGAATTGCTGGCTTGTCGGTTTTCTATCGGTTGCATTTTGGGGAGCGTGCGACGGAATTGCATGATTTAATTCCGCCAAGCCCGTTCCATCATCGGTCCACAAGACGTACGGCGATGCGCCACCGGTACATGGTGGACATCCCACCCACACGCACAAAGCGTTTTGGGAACACATTCATAGTGCGTACAGCTAAGGAGTGGAATTCCCTGCCAGAGTCTGTGTTTCCGGATAACTACAACCTGGGAGTCTTTAAGACAACAGTGAATAGGTTGCTTCTAGGCAAACGTGCTCCATCTTCGACTGCATCATCGCTTACCATCAGGTGAGATAGTGGTCAAACATATGCCTATTTATAGTAAAAAAAAGTAGAAAATTTCACAGATTGTGTATTTCTATTGCCGCTATAACAACAAGTAATAAAAATTAAGTTTTATGGTACGGAACCCTTCGTGTAAGAGTCCGACTCGCACTTGACCGGTTTTTTTTGTCACGAACGATCAAAATTTAATTGTTATAATGATATTGCTTTTCGGTAAATACAGAGTACGAGGTGCACTGCGTGTTTTTAACGTAGTCGCTTTTTGATTGCGTTCGCTTATGAAAAATTGCACAGAAAAAATAGAGTAGAGAAAAAGTAGATGTTTCTGGTCCCTTGGTACTTTTGAATCCTTACAGCCCAAAATTCTAGACCCCGAAATACTTCGACATGTTTATGGTCTCCTGGTACTTGTGAATCTGAAATACTAAGGCAACATCGACTCTGGACTAAACTTACACATTAAAATTTATAATATTAGTAGGATTTAAAATTTGTGACTTTTAATCATTGATATATAAAAAACCCAAGATGCACAGTCTCGAACAAACGCAACACTCGAAACTGTCGTCAAAAACTGACACGTATCAAGTGTCATGTGTGAGTTGTGTGTAGTGATAATATAAACTATTTTTTTGCAAATTCAACCTTACACGGATCGCTTAAAGTTGTTTTTACAAAGCAGTGCAGTATGGCGAGTGATGCGCAATTTTTTTTCCAAATTCAACCTGACACGGATCGCTTAAAGTTGTTTTTACAAAGCAGTTCAGTATGGCGAGTGATGCGCAATTTTTTTTTCCAAATTCAACCTTACACGGATGGCTTAAAGTTGTTTTTACAAAGCAGTGCAGTATGGCGAGCGATGCGAGACTGTTTGAAACTTGCGCACAATTATACATATCGCGCTTGTTTTTTGCGGACGTTTTTGAGACGCTGAGTATCTTGGGTTTTTTATATATCAATGCTTCTAATGTGTTAGTGTAATATTATACACTAACACATCCACTCATACAAAAAATTGAATATTATAAGACATGGATGTTTTGAGACTTGATTATTTTTCAAGTTGTACGTTTTGAGATGTAGATATTTTGCAACTTGGGAGGTTTCGAGATTTGGATCTTATGAGATTTGAAAGTTTTGCAACTTGAATGTTTTGAGACTTACCTTTTTGGTTATTATTACCAGACAACGCTTATTCAGTGGCTTTAGTGCGATTTTTTAATCAGTGGGTCGTCTTAGAGGCGTACACGTATTTTTTTTAATTTACTATGGATAAACATACGTATTAGGCATTTTTATTGAAACTGAATAAGTGCCGTCTGGTGAATTGTCACCAGACGGCGGAACGGATTTTTTTTTCCATACAATTTGACATAAGCGATCGTTTCAGTTAACGCGATCGAGAACGTTAAAAAACTGCAGCACTCAGGTTTAGTATGAATAGTAAAAAATTATCTTAAGGCTTGCATACATACCAATGACCTTGTGCATATAAACGGAGTTAACTACTCCTGTACGCGCCACTCCGCTACCCGCATTTTTAATTTATTATAAAAAATATAACACATATTTTTTAAAAAAGTAACAAAACCAAATTATTTTCCTTTGTAAAATAATTTGGTTTTGTTTGCAAAGCATATTTTTTTTTTAATTTTTGTGATAAACGATCACAACGATTCGGAGGTGATTTGGGGATTTTTTTTTCTTATTATGTGATACCGATACATAAATTCTGGATAAACCAAATTACGTATCATATCATGTAGATAACTACCTATTTTCTTTAGACGTAATTTCTCTAATAAATGCCGACGAAAAGTTACTTCATCTGCACGCTGTTTTTAAGCATTTTTCGAGAGAGCAGCCTAACGCAATGGCGTTAAAACACGCTTACAGGCCACTTAGCTTGCAGCAGTATCTAGCTACTTTTTGTAGACGAGTAATTGTAGCGATCCAAATCTTTACTCAAATTAAACCTACTCATCATCATCTTCCTAGCCTCTTCTCAACTAAATTGGGGTCGGCTTCCAGTCAAACCGGATTCAGCTGAATACCAGTGTTTCACGTGGAGTGGCTGCCTGCCAGACCTCCACAACCCATTAACTGGGTAACAAGGTACTTCTTGGCAAGACTGGAGTCAGATTTACTGGCTTCTGATAATCCGTAACGACTGCCAAAGATCTACAAATGACAGCCGGGACCAACGGCTTAACGTGCTTTCCGAGACACGGAGGAAACTCGGTATGGTCACCCATCCACAGACCAAACTTGGCAAGGGTTGCTTAACCTTTAAGATCGACCCGTGTGGCTTTTATTATTTAGCCGCGAGCTCATGTATAACTTTGCACTACTCATAACCAAAAAAAAATAATACCATCCTCTTACACTCATCTACAAATTAACCTACTTCCCAAAAAAAACATAATTTTATCCGTTGACGTATATTCAAGATGGCCGATTTCCGGTGTGGTCCGCTACTGATTATTTTCAGAGTGTTTTTCATGAATGACGCGACCGTTGGCATCACTCCTCTATTAGATGACATTGAGTCAACATTTGACTCCGTATTCTTTTGTGCCAAACTGTTCTTTAGGTAGATATTTAATCTTGTGGAATTTGTTCAAAAGAGTCACCGCGGCCCTGGAACGCAAAGGGCATTAGGAGGAACACGGATGGGTTTTAGTCAGTAAGAGTCTGACACTCAATTCCGCTTCGCCCGCCCAGAGCGGGAGAAGTCATGAGATGATTTCCCATCCTTAAAAAAAGGTAGATAGTAGACATTTACCTTTTTTTTTAAGTATGGTCGTCATTTATTTTATATAAGAGTGTTAGTATTAAGTCACTTGTTTTATTTTATTAAATTTGACCAAAAATCTAGGTCGGTTCTTCGTAAATGTTGAGTTTATAGTGTTAATTTTCTGATACCTTTTTTGCTGTTTAATCATTTTGAGAAAATTATATAATGTATTTGTAATCAATATCCTAATTTATAAAATACTTCCGTTACTGAGTGATTGAGTGGCTGACCGACAACGCACAGCCGAAACTACTGGTCGTAGAAAGCTGAAGTTTGACATTTAGGTTCCTTAGGGAGTCTTAAGGAGCATTAAGAGAGGACTTCCCGAGATTCTTACGGAAACGAGAACAAACGGGATATGCTCGTACGAAGTCGTAGCCAAAAGCTAGTTTGTTATAAACTAGTGGACGTCACGCGGTTTCACCCGCGTAGTTCCCGTTCCCGTGGGAGTACGGGGATAATATATAGCCTATGTTACTCACTGATAATGTAGCTATCCAATGCTAAAACAATATATCAAATCGGTCCAGTAGTTTCGGAGCCTATTCAATTCAAACAAATAAACAAACAAACAAATCTTTCCTCTTTATAATATTAGTGTAGATAAATATTAATAAATGCACCTGTATTTATCTATAAAAATACATTTCCGGTATAAACCCACATACATGTATTTATTTGTTGTAGATCTACCACAGAGTAGTCTGTTTAACCCAACGGTTGACTGGTAGAGAATACCTTATTGCATTTAGTCCATACATGTATTACAAAAGTGTACATAGTACAAGTTTAAATAAATAAATAATTAAATCTGATACAAGAAGGTTTTCTTTCACCATTTTTCTTTGTCGTATTAATTTGTTCTGTTCAAATATACATCCTTACTAATATTATAAATGTGAAAGTAACTCTGTCTGCCTGTCTCGCTTTCACGCCAAAACTACTGAACCGATTTAAATGAAATTTGGTACAGAGATAGTCTAGAACCTGAGAAAAGACGCGCGGGCGAAGCCGCTGGCAGAAGCTAGTTCGCAATAAAGTAGTATATTGATTGGTTTCCGAATACATACTTAGACTAAAATGCACCATTTCTTGTAATGTAATGTTTGATGTGACTAAGAATTCTTTACCAATAAAAGACTATGACTACGAGTTGAGCGTCTGCTTAGAAATATCCATTTTAGAGCTCTTATATATCTTATAAATTATTATGTCATTCCTAAGTTTTAACTTCTTATGCTTTAACAGTCATCACTTAGTGACATCTGGCATACGGAGATTTGCCTAGACGGGTTTCAGTCAAACGTCTCGACCGTTTCCTAGAAATGTATGACTAATGCGTCTAGAGACAGGCATAATGTTCATTTATGACTATGAGTCACCTTTTTTATACATAATTATACATCTACAAGAAAAATGGGATTTTTAAATAGCACCTGTTGAGCTAAATCGTATCAACGATTAGTCTGTCAACTGTCGAAATCGTTACACAAATGTCAATTTTAATGTCAGTATGTCAGAGAGTACACCAATCCGACCACCAACTGTTGCACCTTACGTCATAGATACGGTACATCCCATTGATACGAATCATTAATAACAAACAAACATCTGTCTACCGAACGAGACCATGCACAGAGCCATCCATTAACTCAAGATAAAAGACGAACAAACTATTTATAATACTTTATTGCCGGTAATATTTGTATCGAGTTTTATTTATTAAAAACGAATGTATATGTATAACGGACGGCCAGAGCCGACACCAGACGCGTGCGTTCTAAATTTAAACTACCCGCGTGCTCTGAAAACAACAAGTCACAATATTTAGAAACCGACGCGGGAACGCACGCTTCTAGCAACAGTGTATTCCACGATCAATTCAAAAATGGATTCCTCACTTACGTGACAGTGACAGTGTTTTTTTTTTTAAGTGTGTGAGTGATGTGCTTACGGCAATGTTCTCCAACTTCAAACTGCCTATGCTCAAGCAAAAAACAAGCAAAGAAGATCCTCAATACTGCTACAGGAGCGTCAAAACCAAACCGCCGAAAACTCCAACTCTGTCTCGTGTGAAACGACATCAAAGACGTAAGTTTGACTATAAACAGCTTATATTTGTATAATGCAAAAATAAACACGGCTTAATGAGGTGCGGGCTTGTTTGTTCGTTTCGTACCAACAAACTTCAAAATTAGATGTTTCTGTTAATGGGATGCGTCGCGAAATCCGGAATGAGCTTTGCGATGTGGCTTGTATTTGTGTAAATTGGAGCCGAGCGAATCTGCTCTCAATCCGCGGTTATACAAGGATTGTTTCTAGTGTTGACAGTTTTGATTAGAGAGGGGAAACGCAGGTGTCTTAGTTTGCATTTCATCGCGCGTGACTGACGTACAGACTAGAGGTGCACGTTTATTCCGAGTTTGTAACACCACCCCGCAGCTCTATTGCAGGTTTGTGTTTGCAGATACCTCGGAATGTTTAATGGAATTGGAATTGCTTACAATCTAGCGCAAGTCTTGTTGCGGTGAATTAGTTGAATTATGTTACTTGTACGAGTGAATATTACCTACAAAATGTAGGCACTGAAATTAAATTTATACGAGATACATAAATAACACATCATGCCCATCATAATAGTACTTACTTTGTACTATATCCCTACATAATACATGAAGTCAGATTAGCAATCGATAGCAATCGGCCTCAATCCGTACTAATTCCTAGGCAACTACAATCAATTACCTACTATGACGGAGTGATCAAGAACCGGGAATCGAGAGGCAGTCCTTTGTCTCCCTCTTTCTTCCAAAAACTTGAAGTAATGAAACAATTTGGGAACACATTCATTATGCGTACAGCTTAGGAGTGGAATTCCCTGCTAGAATCGGTTTCCTTTAGCTTCAACCTGGAGTCTTTAAGTCAAGAGTGAATAAGTTACTTCTAGGCAAGCGTGCTGTATCTTCGACCACATCATCGCTTACCATCAGGAGAGATAGTGGTCAGACGTGTGCCTCAAAAAAAAAAGTTATTTTAAATGCTGATTGCATTAAAAATAAATTTTGTCGTCGGTTGTCCTTTAAGGTGAAGGCACTTGAACACATCGCAAGAAGTTGATAAAATTATCAAAGCGTTTATTTGGTGGATATTAGACATATATGGATTACGTTTCTAAGTATTCCTTGTTTTCATTTTCTGTTATACTTTGAATTAAATTGCACCTGCCACGTTCTGTCTCTGCACCACCCTAAATTCGACTGGTGGAAAATGCCTAAGGCATTAAGTCTGCTTTTGTTTTTGCCTTAAGTTTTACTAAATAGATAAACTATCGTCAAATGTACCTAAAGCACCTTCACACTTCAAAATCTCTCATTTGATTAATTACTTTGTGAGAGATTGCATTCAGCATAGTAACCGAACCATCCATGTTAAATTAACTAGTTTGTATAGTACGTACTCGACATATGTTTATAAATGTTGCAGTACGCTGCGTTGTGTGCCACATCTAGTATGTTGTAACTTTTACTTTTGTATCCATGTTTGCTCGATTGATATTCGTTGTAATCATTATGGACCTGGAACGCAAAGGGCATTAGGAGGAACACGGATGGGTTTTAGTCAGTAAGAGTCTGACACTCCCTTTTGCTCCACCTGGAGTCATTTGATGATTTCCTATCCATAAAAAAAAGTTGATATAAAACGTGTATGCTTAAATTGTTGGCCAAATGCGGTCGGACTTCTATTTAAAGGACTTTAATGATACTTCCTTATGACGTGCAAGAAAGTTGCTGACCTGATGCTGTGGGGTTTTACTACATGGCTGTAATGATCATTCAATTAGAAATAAACATAGGATTAGTTTCTCTTGTTAAAAAAAGGAACATGTTATAGTTGGTCATGAGCATTCTTTGGCTCTAGAGAAAGACATTATTTCACCAATAATGATTTTTAAGAGGAAATGCTTGCGGCGCGACTTTGTATGTAAAAAGTCATAATTCGAGGTTTGGCTCTCGACTGTTTTCTCCTCCAATATTGGACCGATATAAGAGATATTTCACAAACTGAATAAGAAGGATGTATACTATGTCTCTATTTCCTTTTTTGATTAATAGTAGCCAAATTTGTACACTAGGGCTCTGTTGACAGCGATTTATCGGACAATTTTAAACATTTTGTGAGAGTTCTAGTGCTTATACGGTTAATAAATCCTCAAAAAAGAAAACATAGGGACACAGTATATATCCATTCAGTTTGTGAAATATCTCTTAAATCGGTCCAATATTGGAGGAGAAAACAGTCGAGACCCAAACCTCGAATTATGAATTTTTACACTCAGTCTCGCCGCCAGCATTTCCACTTAATAGCACAAAATATGGGATTATTTAATTTGTCACGTAGACAGCAAAATGCCAAACATTTTGGTCGGTTGACAATCGTTATCACTAACAGTCTGATTCTTCAAACAACTCTCTATGAAAATTGATCTGAAGCTAGCTACCATGCACTTGATGCTAGCTGCCAGCCCCCATAGTTGCTCAGCGTTTCTATGTAGTTTACCTCCTCCGTCAGGAACGAATCTTAATGGACACGTCAGCGGTTCTTTGGCCTAGGACACCGTGGAGCATAAGGTGGAGGTCTGCTTGGGCAAAGCAGTGCCGTTCGACGGTGCGCTGTGTTTCACGTGCCTGCCGGGGTTGCGGAATTTGTTCGAAAGAGCCACCGCAGCTCTGGAACGCAAAGGGCATTAGGACGAACACGGATGGGTTTTAGTCAGTAAGAGTCTGACAATCCCTTCTGCTTCACCCAGAGCGGGAGGACTCATTTGATGATTTCCCATCCTTAAAAAAAGCGGGTCTTTGGCCTGAATTGGCTACAAGCGGTGCTCTTTCTAAGGCACCCACTGTGTGCTGGCCTGGCCCGGTCTATTTTTTTTTTAATTTGACTTAAGTAACTACCTAAAAAAATACCAGCCAAGTGCAAGTCAGACTCACAAACAAAGGGTTCCCTACCATAAACCTTATTTTTTTATAATTTGTTGTTATAGCGGCAAAAGAAACACACAATCTGTGAAAATTTCAACTATCTACCTATAACGTTTCTTGTGATACAGCCCGCTGACAGACAGACGGACGGACCGACGGGTTCCGTTGTGTACCTTTTGGTTACGGAACCCTTAAAACTTAATCTAAATGATACATACAGGGAGTTAATAGTGGGTAATTCTCCGCCCAATAACTACTGAATCTCACTTCTAATGATGATATCACTAACAAAATTTCTTTCTAACGGGAACGGCCGGAGTTGCGGCGTGCCCTAATAACGGTTTGTTTACTAATACATTGCTATTAATAACTAGTTGCCGTACTTGAGAGAGCTGAAATTGATTGCGTTTGTAAGGCACGTTCAGATTTTATTATTTGTTGCTACGGTAACTGACGTATTTACAATGTGATACTTGATATTAATTAGTGAGGAAAATATGGGTAACATTAAGTTTACGGCCAAATCACCGTGTGTTGGCTTATACATATTATTATTATGCCACATTAAATATTTATGTTTCTATTTAGTACGTCTGTAATGCGGGCCATAAACGTTCAATTAATTTCATCAAATAATTCGTGCTCCATCTTCGACCGCATCATCGCTTAGCATCAGGTGAGATAGTGGTCAAACGTATGCCTATCTATAGCAAAAAAATAAAAAATAATAGTCTGATTTAAACAGTTTTATAAAATTGGCATGCATGCCTGTAGGAAAATTTGATCAAAAATGAGTTGTCAAATGGCATGAAGTATTATGATATTTCGTATTTCTATTTGATAAGAACTATATCTATACATAATTTTAGATAACTATAAGTACCTATAATATAACATTATAACTAGATTCATTTTATGTTAAGTTCATGTAGTACTAAGAAATAAAGGCTATTTTTTTATTTGATCAAACAATTTGAACCAGCCTGTTTGATCAAATGACTTGAATGTGTATGGCCGGCATAAGAATTTCAAGAAAGACGGACTGACTATTCATAAGCACATTAGATTAAAGAAATGTCTAAAACAAAAAGTAAATTAAAAAAAAAAACACAACACTAAATTAAATGCAGGGCTTGAATCGTTGTTACATAAAGAACAGGTTTAGTTTACTCATGGACGCATAAAATGCATCAAAGTAGGTACAGGGAAACTCCCATACAAAAATATTTTCGTTTGAAAGTTACCCTGCACTTTCATGCACTTTATGCGTCCGTTAGTGTAGTTTCCCTGCACATCGTTCGATATCGCTAAAAACTTTGCATGATACTTCACTTTTTTTGTTCAATATTTACTTGCTTTTTGCTGAACTTTCTTCTCTTGTCAACTTATCGGAATTGCCTTTCCAAACGAAAAACCTTTCCGAAAGTGTTTTCCTGTCTATTTCCTTTAATAATTAATAAAATTATTTCGATACTAAGTGAGTGAGTGACTGACAGATAACTCACAGCCGAAACTACAGGTCGCAGAAAGCACTAAGGACTGAAAGAAAGTAAGGAGTCCTTATTTTCTTAGTACTTTATTGCGGGAATTATTACGGGATTGGGAAAAAAAGGGATATGCATGTACGAAATATGAAGTTTCTTGTCCGTTCTTCTCCATAAGAATCTACCATTCCGAATTGACAGTAGAGTAACTTTGGTATTTTTATATATAACTAGTTGACCCGCGCAACTTCGTCTGCTCCGCTCCTATTGGTCTTAGTGTGATTATATAGGTATAGCCTATAGCTTTCCTCGATAAATGGGATATCTAACACTGAAAGAATTGTTCAAATCGAACTAGGTAGTTCCTGAGATTAGTGCGTTCAAGCAAACAAACTCTTCCGCTTTATACAGAGTTATTGTAAAACACCAACAACCTCTTAGGCAGTAAAAGTACACATTATTTTAAACAACTTTTACTTTGAGAAAACCCCGAAAACTCGAAAAAAATATCAGCTATTTCATACAAAATGCAATAATTAGCCAATGAAAATGTATGAAACAGCTGATATTTTTTTCAAGTTTTCAGGGTTTTCTCAAAATAAAAGTTGTTTTTAATCATGTGTATTTTCACTGTTGGTGTTTTACAAATAACCCTGTATATTAGCATAGATTTTAAATGTAATGATGACGTACAAAAGTGCCTAATTGAAATAAACGTTTTGACTTTGACTTTGAAATCGTGGGCAACTAGAATACCAGGATAGTAGAGAATATACGTAGATACATACTTGTATTATGTTAGGGTAAAATATTGACGTATTAGAGTCCCCGCTATTATGTTAGTTTATGCAAATGTTAATGGGAACTGTTTGGGCAAAGTTTCGTGTGTAGGAAATGATTTAAGTAGAATTTGGTAGTTTTGTGTTTATAGGCTGTTTTGGCTTAGATTTACATATTTTATGATCGATGAAGTTTCTTGCCTTAGGCTGTTTATGTTTTGATGGTCCTGTTTATTTATTTTGTAACTGAGGGCTTAGGTAAAGTGAAATACAATTTTTTCATAAAGACTATGTCTGGAACTACCTGAGTCTGAGTTTCCGAACGCATACAACGCTAATCTCTTCAAAGTTAGAGTGGAGAGGCATCTTTTAGGTAAGCTCGCTCCATCATAGACTTTGTCTCTGTCACCTCTAACTTAGACGAGAGTCAATAGCAAAACCATAAATAAAAAAAATGAGAGTACGGTCTTAAACATTTTGGAATTATAGCCTGTCCATTATAGCGGAGCGAGACATTAGAGCAGAGAAACGGATAAATTTTAACCAGCATACAAAATACCTCTAATTTTCCAAACATTACTTCCCATTAGGCCTTGCTAACGCCCAATGACTTGACGTCAAACAGAGACTCCCAGCAGCCACTTGGTATATATATAATCACTAATGTCCTAGACATTCCTTCGGTGACCTAATTCGATGGTCGCTCTAATGCTCGCCTAATAATGCTTCTGAAATACTTGGCGCTCTCAGCTTATAGGTACACGAAAGAAAGAGAAAAAGAAGTCAGTGTTTCTGGTTATTTCTCAGTTTTTTGACATATTTCTTGTAACCTGAGGGTTTAGGCAATGTGACATTAAATTCGCCTATCCTGTTCTATCTTTAATATTTTGGTCAAATGTTATTTTTATCTGGAACGGATACAAAATGACACATGACAAAAAATTACTCCCTCTCGTCTTTTTTAGGGTTCCGTACTCAAAGAGTAACCAACGAAAACCTATTACTAAGCCTCCGCTGTTCGTCCGTTCGTCCGTCTGTCTGTAAGAGGGCTGTATCTCAAGAACCGTAATAGGTAGACAGTTCGAATGTTCACCGATTATATATTTTTATTGCCGATATTACAACAAATAATAAAAATTAAGGTTATGGTACGGAACCAGTCGTGTAGTTTCACTTAAGCAAATAATTAAATTATTTTTAAAACATGCGTTTAACAACAGTATATAACATACCAACATAAGACCCTACTAACGCCACAAAGCCTTAACGTTAGGCAGAGACTCTAGTAGCCACTTGGTACCTAATTACTAATGTCCTAGACATTCCTCGGGTGACCTAATTCGATGGTCGCTCTAATGCTCGCCTTATAATGCTTCTGAAATACTTGGCGCACTCAGCTTATACAAGGATATTTTGAGAGAGGAATTTCTTGGTCGGTTTTGGCTGATAGCTGTTTAAAGTTATATTTGAAATTGTTTAATTTGATTGTCAATTAATGTACATAAGAAATATTAAAATTACACTAGAAATGCTTCTTTAATCCGGATCAATTAGAGGGGTGTTATAGACTTGACGTGTGTATCTGTATCTGTCTGTGGCATCGTAACTTCTAAACGGATGACCCGAAATACATCATTTCTGAATATAACACGTTATCATACGGCCAAATAAGTACTTGTAAATACCATTAAATTATAATCTCAATATTTTTTCTAATCAATTTGAAAGTGAGCAATCTAAGAAAAAACAAAGTTTTTGTTTTGTATGTCGAAATCATAGAAGGTATAATTGAAAAATTTGTCGCTACATTTCCAAGTCCCTTTTAATATTGCGTTACCAACAGCAAGAATAAAAGAAAAATAAACTCGCAACTCGCTACAGAGGAAAACATAGAAATTGTATTCGAGTGTCAATTCGCTCTGAGAGCAATCGCCAGTCGGTATCGTTTCATTGAAGTTCACATACTAGGAATATAGCTCCGTATGTTGGTATACTATAATTTCAAAGGAACTAATTTTTTGAGCTGTTATTTAAATATTCGAGATGTTATTATGATCAGTTGAAAAACTTATTGAGCAATTATTTAATTTAATGGCGGTTGATTAATTATTGCGATAGTAAAACATGGACAGTAATAAAAAATCAATTTGTCGGTTATTTTATCATACAATGTCAATTCTAAAAATAATTGAGCAGTCCAATAACTGAATGAGCGGTAAAAATGATGGAATGAGCGGTTCGATAAATAGTTCGGCAGATCATATCTTGGCAGGTGGTAATCAGCAATTTGACTAAGGATGCAAGAGCGAGCGAAGCGAGCTCGGGACTTGTGGCACCCCGACTCGGACAGGTTAAGTTGATCCATTTCATTATTTTTTATTACTCAGTTTTGTTTATTTAACTGCTGAACTAGTTATTAAACGTGCCATTTATAATTTTTAACTTACCAAAACCGCTACTTTCAACTGCCTCTTTAAATCAGTGCCTAATTTCAAATAATTATTTATTTTTATAGAGATGTACGGTTTGATTCTGTTCGCTGATTGGTTGATCGACATTTGAATATGGAACTGTGAATTCGTGTCTCTACTTGAAATCGCGTTTCAAGAATAGGGTCCTCTTTGATTAAAGACATGTATATAATCAGAAAAGGTCCTCTTGTATGTAACATAACTGCTTTGTCATTAACCTCATGAATGATGACATTAAAAGAAAGCTGATGTAAACTCGCCTTAAATCTATGATATCTATGGTTAAAACTTACCGAATTCCCAATGGTTTTATACCTCTCTCTCTTTCACCAGCGTGCGTCCCTTTCCAATCGAGAAGGACGCTTGACAGGAAATTGTTAATGTCATAGAGTCTTCAACGCACCAGCGAGAAACCTGGCTCGGCAAAATTAAAAGACAATAGTAAGACAATAGATATTTGTCCCGAAAGGGACTTACAGAGACTGACTGGTACATTAATAACTTCTGTTTTCGTAGGTCTATCTCTGCAATATCTTTTGCAATTGGATCTGTAGTATCAGAGATAACTTTTACCATATTATCTTAGTTTAAAGCATCATCGAGTTTTCCGAGATCTGAGGGCTCGCCCTTTTTTTCGGCCAATGACCAATTTTTTATACTTAATGAGTTATTTTCCTGTCCCGTTTTTAACCGTGTAAATATTTATTCTATATCTGATATCAATTGAATTTTAAGTCATTTATTAGTCTACTAGCTTTTGCCCGCGACTAAGTACGCGCATATCCCTATATTTCCCGTTTCCGTAGGAATTTCCTATTCCTGTATAGCCTATAGCCTTCCTCGACAAATGGGCTATCTAACACTGAAACAATTTTTCAAATCGGACCAGTATTTCCTGAGATTAGCGCGTTCAAGCAAACAAACAAACTCTTCAGCTTTATATATTAAGTATAGATATTAACATTATCTTGTTAATAAGTAATCAAGACTAGTGGATATAACCATTTATATATTACTTGGTAATCATAATTATGTTATTTATTTTATTATATCATGGAATGACTTTGTTTTGCAATCAATATAAATGACTCATTGACTTTCTGTAATTGAGAATCTATTTTTTTAATATCTACTAAGACGCCACATTGTAAAATTATCTGTCTGTAAGAATCACCACAAATATCCATTCTAAACTGAGCCTGTCCTAGCTCATAAATCATCATTATGATGTCACGGGCGATGGAAAAATGGCGACCAGACTTGAAAGTGATTCTAAATAAACCGCTTTATTTAAAGCAATCTGTTGGTTTGTATCCCAAAATATGATGCTGATTTTAGTTTTCATTTTAATTTATAACTGTTATTTTAAACTTTAATTCAAACTTTACCTAAATTAATTCAATTAAACTATACTAAATATATACACTTAAAATAAAATATCATAACTAATAAGGCCTCAAAAAATTCGTCCGCATCGCTGTCCACTGGAAGTGAGCCCAAAAGACTGGCGGCATTGCCACGTTGTATGGCAATGCTTATCCTCTGTCCGAGGTAAAAACCAGCCCTTGGGTCACGCGAAGTGTCAACTAAGCGTTTAGAAAGATCTTTAATTTTACCTTAAAAACGAAAAACGAAAGTGCATGTCTATCTGGAAATCCTAAAACAGACTCCACATGAGTGTGGATTACCTTCGCTGCGGCTGACCTGAGGGTCAGCCGCAGCGAAGGTAATCTTCACACAAGGTTCCGATCTTAAGCGTTTGTGCAGAGTCTCTCCGCAGATCATGGTTCACCTTTCATCGTGAACGGTAACTGGCCATTTGTTCACATGGGGACCTAATGACTAAATCAGCGAATGGCTTGCCGTGGCCGATAACTGGCCTGGAAAATTACACTAGTGGACGTCACGCGGTTTCACTCGCATATTTCCCGTTCCCGTGGGAGTACGGGGATATAATAAAGCCTATGTTACTCCCTGATAATGTAGCTATCCATTGTTGAAAGAATTTTCAAATCAGTCCAGTAGTTCGGAGCCTATTCACTTCAAACAAACAAACAAATCTTTCCTCTTTATAATATTAGTGTAGATTATTTTTTTCTAGATACGCTAAGATGTAAAACAAACATTTATTAAATAGGTATAGTAACCATATATTTTATAGTTTACTAGTGGACGTCACGCGGTTTCACCCACGTAGTTCCCGTTCCCGTGGGAGTACGGGGATAAAATATAGCCTCTGTTACTCCCTGATAATGTAGCTATCCATTGTTGAAAGAATTTTCAAATCAGTCCAGTAGTTCGGAGCCTATTCACTTCAAACAAACATACAAATATTTTCTCTTTATAATATTAGTGTAGATGTACACATAGAGGAACATTATAATTATGTGTGCAAAAAGGTACTGCTTTTTACTAAATATTTTTTTTCCAATAGATCTGTGAAAGGAAAAACGAAAAATTAATGTAGACAATAGTGTGTAAGAAAAATCTATTCTATCAGTCACAGTTTGTAAAACCTTGAACTAAAGTACCAAATAAACCTACATAAAATATTAACTTACAGTTACATTTATAAAAACACTTGTTGACCCACGCAACTTCGCCTGCTCCGCTCCTATTGGTCTAAGCGTGATGATATTATAGCCTATAAGCCTTCCTCGATAAATGGGCTGTCTAACACTGAAATAATTTTTCAAATCGGATCAGCAGTTCCAGAGATTAGCGCGTTCAAACAAACAAACAAACTCTTCAGCTTTATATATTAGTATATCGATTCCTAATAATAACCGGAATTCCCAAATATTAATGTATTCAGTAATATTCAGCAGTAATAGTAATTTCAAGTAGTTTTGATGTATTAAAGCATTTTATTATGTCATCAGCCCATCAATAGCTTAGCGAATCTGCAAGCAATGAACCATGGTATGTCTCAATACATAATTAAACTGGAAACACGCATTGCAGATGCAACGCCACTGTAGCGTTCAAGGCTTATCATGTACCTACTCTCGTTTACAACTGGAACTATTTATGCATACGGGAACCAACCTTTACATTGATCGTTTTGAGAAAAAGTCGTTTTCTTGAATAAATTGTGTATACGTTACGGCTAAAGATGGGTAGGTAGCTGGCTAATCTTAAGTTTATTCTTATACCTATTTTTAGAAGACAAATATAGTAATACAAGCTTTTGCACGCGATTTCGTACGCGGGTATCCCGTTTTTTCCCGTTCCCGTTGGGTTTTCGAGAAATCCTGCTCACTTACACTCCCCAAGGCCAAATATTAAGTTGCTACGATCAGTACTTTTAGCTGTGCTTTTTCTGTCAGTAACGGAAGAATTTTATTTATTAGGATATGATTGTTTCAGTTGGTTCCTGCTTGCATAAGTAGGTCCAACTGTAAGCGTTGCCAATGAATTTTGTGAACCGAACGGTTATAAACGTATAGGTTGGTAGGTCGTGCTAAAGTTATTTCATTCAACTAACGCATTGCGTAATCTATGTGGACGAAAATGAAACAGACAATCTTATTCTACTACTGATATTTATAAATGTGAATTTCTCGATGTTTTTCTCAATTAATCACGCCTTAAAATCTAAATAGATATGAATGAAACTTCTTGCAAAGGTAAATCTTGTCCTGGATTAGGATTAAATCCGGCAAAAAAATAATAATTATGAACTTAATGTACCCAATGAATGACTCTCGCGCTACCACGGCGAATCTAATGATGTATCATTTATCAAAATCGGTTGAGCCGTTGAATAGTTACGAGCGAACATACATACAGGTCAAAGACGTAACTCTCCTATTGGGCTTCGACACACGACATCATTTCATAAGACTAGCGAACCCGAATGCAGTTTAAAGTAGTTTAACTTCTATACCACCAACTCTATTGTCGTCATTCAGTCCGTTAGTGAACGTCGAATCTTACCCATCGAGAGGGCCAGTTATTTATCTTGTGAGTGTCGTTTTGATACCTATCATAATCACTTCAATTTAAACCTTAATCAATTAAAATAAAAAATATTTCCTACAAATTAGTGTGTAACATTTTTGGAAGCATCTCCGCGAGCCCTTTATTTTGACCCTGCACATTAAGGCGCTCAAAATCCACCATTTTGGTTTTATAAGAATGTAATATATCCGTTTAACTGCCTCCGTGGTCGAGTGGTTTAGGCGTTTGCTTTGTGACCCGGTGGTCGTGGGTTGGATTCCCACGGGAAGCATAGTTTGTGAAGTTGTTTCCAGTTTGGTTAGGACATTGCAGGCTTGATCGTCTGATTAAAAGATGATTCTGTGCTTCGGAAGGCACGTATAAGCCGGTGGTCCCAGCCACCAAATGGCGGTCGTCAGATAAACCATGTCAGAGTTTCATAAGACAAGCAAACCCAAGCGCCAAACTAGTTTAACCTCTATACCACCGGGGCTATTATCGTCATTCAGAACGTCAGTGAACGTCGAATCTTGTCTATCGAGAGGGTCAGTTATTTCTCTTTTGATTTAAGTCTAGTTTTAACACCTATCATAATCACGTCGTTTTAAGCCTCAAGCAAAAATAAAATAATTCCTATACTTTAGTGCATTACATTTTTAGATGCATTACCGGGAGCCTTTTATTATGATTTACATTTAAACTCATAAAGTATGCCATTTTGTTACATACCCAGTGACACTTCCGCTATCACGGTGAATCTAATGACGTATCAATTATCAAAATCGGTAGAGCCGTTGAGTAGTTACGAGCGAACATACATATAGTTCAAATAGACGCGACATCGTTTCATAAGACAAGCAAACCCAAGCGCCAAACTAGTTTAACCTCTATACCACCGGGGCTATTACCGTCATTCAGTCCGTCAGTGAACGTCGAATCTCGCCCATCGAGAGGGCCAGTTATTTCAAGGAGATTACGTAACCCGGCCCTAATTATGGTTTCATTGGACTCGGGCCGAGAATCTGAAGATGAGTGTTATGACCGACTCTTTTTCTTGGCTGGTAAATGGTGTTGGGAAAAATTCGTCGGGATTTTTTTTTAGAGGCGCTGGGTTAAATAGGTTTAGACTTTTTAAGTAGGTTTTGTTTCGTTGGTTGAGTTTTGCTAATGATTTTACGTGTAATTTTAGCTTGAGATAATTATAAATCAATGAATGAGCGTAGCCTTTTTCCAAGTTTGGAGTACGCTCCCAGTTTAATTGGTAACCGGTATCGGTAAACCAGTATTTAATGTACATTCAACAAAGCTATTTGGTATACAGCCACAAAAACACTAATTTTTCCACTGACTGCCAATATTTATTTCTAATGTGTGCATTTTATGAGTGTGGTGTACAATAATTGTCTACTCAGCATACTCATAACATTGTTTAAAATGAGTTACAAGTTAGCTGCCTGCATACCAAATAGGTTTGTGGACTGTACCACCACAAACAATTTATTTAGTTCCCCACGCGGCGATGTAATGTTGCAATCCGAAATGAGCATTACCTGAAACACACAAAAGATAAAATTGCACATCTTCTTAATACAAGTGTTATTAAAAACTAAATTATTCTTTGAAAATTTATGATTACTTGGTTTCCACATAGAGAATATTTTTTTGGGAAATATTTTCTAAAAAGAAGCGATTAAAACAGCTATAAACAATTTTTTAATTTTTTAAATATTTCCTCACACAATAATAACGATAAAACTCACATAACACCTCTTTTGGTCATACAAATATTACGGGAACCGAATCTACAATACGCAGCGCACTAGGCAACTGCTCGACCACTGCGCCAACTGTGCAGAAAAGCTAAGTAATTTATCAAGAAACTTCACGTAATTATTCTAAGAATTAACCGTGCCAGTAGCAGGATATTTATTGTATTTTTTCTCAGCGTTTCTCACTGAACATTTTCTGTCCATTCATTTTTCTAGGAAAGGTATAATATTTAATTAATATTTGCAATCTCTTTATTCCTGTAACTAATTTTTTTCTGCTCTAGTATTTTATAAAGAAGACTATTAATACATTTATTCATTATAAGAAGATTACAAAGACATGCAGCTGCATTTTTCTTGGTATTCTTACAGTTATTATGAATACAAAGAATTAATATGTTCGAAGAAGTGTGTGTTCACCGTTTTTTGATTATATTCACTTTTTATCGTAAACGTTTACGAAATTAATTACAAAAAAAAAATACCTGCATATTTAACAAGAATTTAATATAATATACTTGTTGCTACTCGCAGCTTCGCCCGCGTGAAAGTTCAAAGTATCCCAATTGAATATACTCCCAGGATAAAAAGTATTCGTTGTTCTTTTCCAATACATGGTCTATCTGTGTGCCAAGTTTCATCCAATTCCATTCAGCCGTTAACAGGAAATGCTGGCGGCTAGACTTTGTATGTAAAAAGTCATAATTCGAGGTTTGGCTCTCGACTGTTTTCTCCTCAAATATTAAACCGATTTAAGAGATATTTCACAAACTGCATAAGGAGGATATAAACTGTGTCGCTATGTTTTCCTTTTGATGATTTCTTAACCGTATAAGCACTAGAGCTCCCACAAAATGCTCAAAATTGTCCGATAAATCGCTGTCAACAGAGCCCTAGTATACAAATTCACCAACTATTAATCAAAAAAAGAAAACATAGAAACACAGTATACATCCTTCTTATTCAGTTTGTTAAATATCTCTTATATCGGTCTAACATTGAAGGAGAAAACAGTCGAAAGCCAAACCTCGAATGTAGACTTTTTACATACAAAGTCTCGCCGCCAGCGTTTCCTCTTAATAACTGAAAAGGTAACAAACAACAAACTCACACTCGCATACACTTGTAAGTCATCAAGATAATATGTACAAAAATTTCTGAATCTCTCCGTCAAAAAAAAGCGACTGCATAATTACCCAATAAAACGTATCACTGGACATCCCTAAAAACGCACGTCAACCCATCGAACAGCCGCGTCAACCCGTAAAAGACCACGGTGGTCCCAAATACCAGTCTCAAGTCCTGTGACCCGGCACTAACGTGTCGATCCGGAGACGTGCCTTGAAACCCAACGAGTATTTCCGAATAAAGCGAAGGGCATATGTGGAGAAAATGTTGAGATAGGTTGGGAAATGAAAAAGGATGACGAGAAAAAATGTTGGATAGCTTTGACACAAGTTTTTCTAGACAATAATAGGTCTGAGGTTATTTTTTCTTGTGTTAGGTTTAGTTTTGTTACTAGGGTAACACATCATGAGATGTTTGAGATGTCGCATCACGTAATATGAACATCTAAAAAGTAATACTATAAAGAGATAAAATACTTTTTGATAGATGTTTGCAAACAGGTAAACTCTGGAAGTAGTTATTTATCCTAATATAAAAATTGTATAACTGATCCAATCGCTAAATGTACTAGGTTATGTTTTATCCCAGAACATGCACGGTTCCTGTTGGGTTTTTATAAGCAAAGCTGCGGCAGAAAGCTTAAATTATGGTTTTATTTATTTTTGGTAAATATAGCGACATAGATACTTACAAAATACGATTTAATACAGATAAAAAGAGATATATAATAGTCTATAATATTTTAAGACCTTATTTAGAGGGTCTTTAAATTATGATGTCATCTTTTTCACTGTTCTTAACAACAAAAAACTTTGACCTCTAAGTTTGTATTGGTGTTTCTTCTCGGGGCAGTCAGACAGGAAATACCGGCCTCGTCTACATTAAAATGACAAAAAAAATACGTTTAAAAGTGTTATTTTTAACCTATTTCCTAACAGATCAACACAACTGAAACGTCCCACTTACACCCCAAAAATCACAGAAAAAAATATTATCTGTTGCTTACATGCTACGCCGAGCCTAAATCGTTACCAATTTTATAGCTCGCCCGTTTCCTCGCATCGACACCTCTGACACCAGATGTCGCGCCACGTGTTACTACAAATACATGTTTCCAGACTTACGCCTAAAAGGACAATGTGACCCTTACGGCAGCAAAAGGGTTGAATATTTTTAGAAAAATATTTTTGTTTTTGCCTCAAATCAAGCTTTGCGTTGATTAAGTTCATACGAGATGACCCTATCTCAACCCTTAAAATATGGCTTACGAATTAAAAGTCACTCTGTACCAAACATTAGCTTATGTTTTAACAATGCAATAGAAGCATAAAGATTAATGAGACAGGATCTTACTTCAATGTAGACATTGTCGGCCCTTCTAACGTTAGTAGAAGAAAACAATTTTTAATGATTTTGTAAGTAATACTCAGTACCTACTCACGATCTTTCATTGAAAAATCAAAAAAACAAAAGAACAGCCCTACAATAAAAGAGTACAATCAACGACAAAAGTCACTCATAATAAAACTCTCTCCAAATAATATATTGATATAATTCAGCATACGGATAATGAAGATGGATAAGTGGGGAAGCATTTATAGCAAAAATAATAAAAGACAATGGCTGAAAGGGAATAATATTATCATAATAAATGAACATGTTGATAAACGATCCGAACAGATTGATATGCAAACGTTACAAGTAGTTATTCAATGATGGATATTAGATTAGCTTCCTAATACATTGTAGAATTATATTAGACATGGTTTATGTAGATATTAATTGGCTATTTGCTATAGTAATTTGTGTATTGCCATTACAAAGCTAAGGAGATAATTTTGACTAAAGCTGTTTGCAATATGTAATCTAGACGACATAATAATTTGCCAATTAAACGATAATCTTCTCGTCTTCTTTTGTTCTTCGTGTTAACGGTGTTACTTAATGTATGGGTCCAATGCTAATATCAGGGTTTTGGTTTCCGGATTTAGTCTTTATAGTGGACCTTTGTATGTGAAGTCATAACCATTGTGAGCCCAATACTCTACCACTTGCATGGCATCTTCAGTGGTAGCCATAGGGAGTAAAGGGCTATAAAAGAATATAACATTTTTACAACAAAAATTAAATCTTGGCGCGTACTACTAAAGATATTTTTTTACTTTTTTTTTTTAGTACTAAATATTTAGGTAATAAAGCAACAAACTTGGCAGTAGGCATAATTTTGTGTCCCCATTTATTTTAAATTGGCCACCAGAAAAACCTCTAATAACCTCACTCCATAAAAAGCCACAGTAAAAACTTATTTTATAACTCGTCCACCAAAAGTTCTAAAACAGTTCGCAAAAATGAATGCATACCAAACTAAGTAGGTCTTGTAACCGGGCGGTAAGTTATACCGACGACGGATCGTAAGTAATTGGGATTATGCTGATGAGAATAATGCACTGAGACGGTTCCTCGCAGCGCAAGATTTTTTACGGGTACCCGGGTACCCGGGAGATGAGTTATGTCTGCCTGGTTTATACAACTCGTTTTGTGAACTACTTACTGGAATTAAAATTTAACCGTGGGTTTTGTTGGAGTATGAATTTTGTGTCCCTTTTGTGTGCTGAAAAGAAAATGTGAATGTGTATTGTCACGGTTGGGGGAAAGAAAAGTATGGCAGCCATTTTGGTTTCGTCAGTGATGTGTCTTTTTTGTCTGTTGAAACGTGTAAAAATAGTTAGGTACATCAAAAGACAGGGTTTTAATAAAAGATATTTAGTTTTAAAAAGAAACCTTGATGGGTATTCATACAGAGTTATTTGAAGATATAGCGAGAAAGATAATAATAAAGATACATTTTAGATTTAGATCTTTGGATCCGATACGATAATTATACCAACATTCTATAATGTTTCAAGGCTGTAAAAATAAGTGAGACTTTGTTCTAGAATAAAAAATACTATTTAAAATGTTCTACATTTTAAATAGTATTTTTTATTCTCTTCGTATACACTAACCTCAAAAAAAAATTAGATTCCAGAAACAACAGCGAAAATACCCGACCGAAATTTTTCTTCGGAAAACAATAAGTTACACTTCCAACCTTATAAAGAATTGTAACCACGTACAGTCACCGACAGTCTCATTCCGGAGACCATATTAAAAATTCCACTTGAAACACCGTTCCCACCTGGCGGCTTAATGGACCAGCGAAATACGAATAGAATAAAATACATTGAAAGTAAAATTTGGTTCCGTAGAAGCATTGAACTGGAATTAGAAAAAAATGTCTTTTCTCTCACGGACACCCTACAAGAGAGCCTGTAAATGGATTATTCATTTGATTATCGGAGCAGTCGTAAAGAAATTCAATTTTGGGTTCCGCGAAATTTAATTTATGAAAACTCCTTTTCTCGACTGCAAATAAATTTACAGCTGAGAAAAGGTTGGCTCACTTCGAGTTAACGTTGACTTGTAAATGTGTAATACGTGCATTTTGTCGGTGTTTTAGATGCAAAACCTGAGACTGTGTTTGCTTGAGTAAATAAACTAGTAAGGTTATGGTGAGCTACGAGTTCTTTGCTTACAAAACTGTGGTTATATTTCAGTTAAATTAAATAATCAATACATTGCGTACATAAACAACGCAGAGTGTTTACCTCTAAAAATAAATAATAAACTGTATATTTTGTGGGCTATACAATAATGTGAATTTGGGAAATAATAAATTAAGAAATAGTTTTACGATAACATTAATTACTTTTTTCCTTTTGTGAAAAATTATTAAAAGGTTCTTTTCTGATAGTTTATACATAGATAACCAAAATATTACAACAAATACCTTACCTTTGCAAAAATTCGATAGTAGAGATATAATGTTGTACTCACTCTCGTGGGTGTTCGGCTAATAACCTTTGATGACTCGTACTTTCTGTACCTACACGTGTATTTTTCACTGTTTTAGTGTCTCACTTCTTGTTACTATTTTGAGACAATTGTTCTTCAGCTTTTCAAATAGCTTATTAATGGGACTACAAAATATTTGTTATTAGGTAATTTAAATTAAACTTTGCATCCAAATAAATTATGCACCTAATTTACTTTACGAATTACTCTAACAAACAAAATTTAATAACGGCATCTAAATATTTATACAAGAGTTGAACTCAAATAAAATGTAGTTTTAAAGAAATAACTCGCATACTTCAGAAACTTTTAACAAGATTATTCCATTTAAGTTTCTTAATTTTGTCGTTGTATTCATTTAAACTATGACCTTTTAATAGTCGTTATAATAAAGCCAAACAATTTTTATGCTCATAAAACTATTTAAAACCGATCTTAATCAAGACTTCTCAGTAAGAGTTAAAACGATATTCAGTGGAATTGGTCTTATTAATTTATCAATCAAAGAGATACGTAGAAAAACCGAACACGCAATAAAATTTACGAAACTGGATCATACAAGTGTAGGTCAATCATCATCTTCCTGCTCTTATATCAATTTATTCCATACTCCTTCCACACCTCTGTTTGCACTGATCTTAATAGACATTTATCATCTTTCAGAGACACATTTTTCTTTTAGATTGGGCAATCATCATATGACTCCTCCCGCTCTGTTCGGAGCAGAAGAGACTGTCAGACTCTCGCTGACTACAACCCATCCGTGTTCCTTCTAATGCCCTTTGCGTGCAGGGTCGCGGTGACTCTTTTAAACAATTTCCGCAATCCTAATTAATTTTTAACTATGGTTTTAGGGGTGATAATTGGCTTCCAACCAAACAAAACAAAAATAACTGAATCTGCTGATAAAATCTGGACTCATGTTAAATCCTTTCCGAAGGTTGTTTCGAAGACCACCCACTATTAAACTTTATATAAAAATATATTAAGCCTTTATTGAATTTACTGCAGATTTCAACAAAGACTAACTACACTAACTACACTACACTCTAATCTAACTACACTATTTACTGAAGTATTTTTCCATCAACATCCAATATCTTCTGACTATATCAGACTTCGGCAGCAATTACAGCTCGTCTGTTAAAGGATTAAGTCTTGCTAAATCTCATTCAGTTTAATGTCCGCTACATTGGAGGACGTTAAGCTAGACAACAATGAGACACGTGATGGGAAAGAGCTTTCTCCTCAATAATCAACCTTTAATTTACGGTATTTTGAAGTCATTGACCAATCACTAACTTCGTTACTAAACTGACTTGAGACCATATATGTCAATGAATAAAATACACATGGCAATCAAAAATCAACAAGTACAAAATAAGAAAATTAGTGAAATGAACAAAAAAATAAAAAAACAAATGTTTATTAAATATTAAATTTAATATTATGTTAAAATTACTTAGTTATTTTAATAAGCTAGTATGCACACAGTTAACATGCTACTCAAAAAGTTATAATTTGAAAAATAAAAAGAATTTTTTTACTTCGAAAGGGCATTTAGCTCAAAGTTATTTATGCATGTGTGGTGACAGCATTGACTATCATATTAATTTACAATTACGTTCCCCTTAAACCATCCTCTCCGAACAAAGTCTAAAACCCCAGTTTAAACCGTCAATACCTACGTGATGTAATTGACATTTTCTGGACAGCTGTGACCAGAAAATGTCGCTTGTCAAGTCAGGCAACGGATTTAGTCGTAGGAGCGACAATTAATCGTTGTGCATGGCTGTACCTCTAACACGCTTGATTTCATTCGCAATTGACTTTTATGAAATCTCTCGAGCGTAATATTGTGTTGTGAGTAATTTAATGCTCATTTTTTACAGTGGATATTATTAAATGTGATTTATTTTCTCGTGGTAAAAGATTTTTCTCGGCTTATCACACACTGAATTGAGCTAGAAAAAATATTTTGATGGTTTTTCTGTTACTAAAACATTCGTATTATTAATTTTAAATCATGATTTCACACTGTTTAGTTTTGTTTCTGACTTATATTCAAGTAACAGAATAAAAAAATGCAACAAATTATTACAGTGTTACGTATAAAATTCTTTGAAAACGTGAATTCAAATCATTAACATGAATCATCATAAAATTAAAAATATAAACCTACATTTTTATATTGTCATCATAAACGAGGCCCATAAAACCCTGCGGCTGTAATAAATATCATAGATCAAATGCATACAGAACCAAACAAATCCTCAAAGGGTTTTCTGTAGCTGTGGTGGAACCCTAAAAATGTTAAAAATGAGCAAAGTAAACTTTGACGTTACATGTCTGAGTGCGAATGACAGTTGTTTCTACCCGAACACACTGGAGTGAAACAAAAGAAAAAGCAAATGACTTTTGTCGTTGACTGTGCATTTTGTGACAGGAATATTTTAGCTGTGATTAAATGAGCGATCTTAGTTGTTTAGTCATTTAATTTTGCATTTATGTTACTTTATTTAGATTGAATTCTTCTTTAACTTTCTCGTTGGCCATGAAGTCTTGGGTTAAATTTTTGGAGCTCGCAAAGCAGCCCGGTTTTCATATTTGTGACCGAAAAGTGAAAGTGGGTAAACTAAGCTACAAATACCCCTATCTTATCTTTAGAAGCTTCATATTTTGCTGTGTTAAGCAAGCCACTGGTTTGGCGAAACGATTGAATAAAGTTATCAGTAAAAACTAAGTATACGCACAAATGTATGCAAGTTCGATTACACTTAAATGCGAACGATTTCGTCACAAAACAAAAAAACGATCAATAATCTCCCACCCAAAGGTATCGAAAACAGAATTTAATTACGGAAATCTAAACTCACCAAACCTAGTTTATCTGCCACGTGGACCCTTTTCAAATGGGTGGTGGTGCCACCTTCGGACCGCAAATAGAAATATTTATAGACCCTGGAACGTTGAGTTAAGGCACAGGTCCCACCGTAGACAAGGAAGCGGGAACTCTTAATTATTTTCATTTTTTATTTATTTGAAATGGGTTAGCTCTTGACTCTAGTCTAGGTTAGAGGTGACAGTAGCAAAGTCGACGATGGAGTGAGTCACCCAGAAGAAGCCTGTTCAGTCTAACTTTTTTTTTTTATTTGGCGCTCCAACAATGAGTACACTATAACATTTACAATAAATCATTCTAGACTTAAGTATAAGTGCTTCATCACTTAACAAGTTCACGTACAAAAGCGAGCTTAACTTAAAGTTGAATTCTCTACCAGCAAACCTTTGAATAATAGAGGGAGACAGCTATCGACTGTTTTCTCGCTCAGGATCCTCTTGTTTTGTTCAAAATATTTGAGATTGAACACGATATATTTCGATAGTGTATGTCATCTCATACAGTTTTGACTATACAATTTAAATCGTTATCGCGGAATGTTTTGTCTAGAGCCCAAGAAATGTACAAAAGATTTATGCCCCGTTTGCTTAGAAGAGATGATCGCTAACCGTTCACAATTCCTTTTTCTTAAAGTTCATCGCAGTGACAAGAGGTATCTGTTAACAAAATCGCTAGTTGCTCTGCCTACTCGCTTATCTCTAATCGTCGATAGTGGGACAGGCGCCTAAGGTTGACACTTACCAAATTCATTGTTAGGGCTTACTTTGCAAAAGTTAAGGGGTGTGCGAAGTTTTACAAAGTTTTGTTTCGCCAATGCAGTGTTTTATGAAGCTGTTTTTTGGGCACGGTTTTTATTTTGGACGTGTTTCTTTAAGTTTTGAACTTTTTGATAATACATCTTGTTTCGGCACTATGAATGTATGTACTGCTTGTATTTTTTACAGGACTGCCTAAAAAAAGGAGTGTTATTAGTTATTGTACTACAAAGCAGCATTCGATTTTTAGATGTTCTATTTTTTCTCATAGAAGATTTTAATTTTATTGAAATGGAACTATATTATATTACAAACAAAAATAACCTAAGTAATAATGTAGCTCACAGCACCGTTCACTGATTATCATAAATATTACAACTTCATCACCTCTAGAATATTGGGTCACTTGAAGAATCAGCCATTTTGATGTCTATTATTATTTATCGGCTGTAACGTTCACAACATTCTTTTATCCTGTAGCGGCCACAAGAAAACCAAAAAAGATCAACATCACAATAAAAAGAACCGCGACGCCATCTATCAAACTATCAGCGAACTACTACGCCGAAACCCTGCATCGCGCAATCAGAGTTTACCATGCGATTTGAACATATACATCAGCTGAATATCAACTAGCGGGCAGTTGCCCACCAGGCAAATTAACCATCCGGTCAAAGTAACCTCCCTTTTCAATGGAGGTTTACGGGACTTTACTCTCTGTTCTGCATACCCTCTAAAATCCCACAAGGCCTCCCACAAGTTAGTTGGAAGACCTGGTGAAGGTTACAGCAATGCACTGTTTACGAGACCGGACGACTGTTTCTGGCAGTGGACTATCAGCTAAAATGATGATAATGATGATGAGTTTTCAATATGTATTCTAGGTTTGTCAAGGCGTATTCAATACCGATCGTATTAATGTCAATATAATTTAAAAGGACAACTTTTATGCTCTCTTTTCTTTTCGTCGTCATCATAATTTCAGCTGAAAAACCTTGACTAGTAGTCATAGGCCTCCCCAAAGTGTTGCCACATCGAACAGGATCGTTCGATGTGGCGCGTCTTGCATTCAGTGGATTCCTGCAAAATACACCAGGTCATCGGTCTACCTTGTGGTAGAACTTCTAACCATCAGACATAATTCTCAAAGTTAGATCTACCTAACTAGACCGTCTATCCCAGGTAAATGTAATCATCTGCAACTATGAGTATAGAGTCCACGATATAGATAGCATTGGGTGTAACATGGGTATTACAAAAACCAAATTGAGTTTGTTTGTTACGCTTTCACACTGAAATCGCCTGACTAGTTTTGATGAATTTTGATTCAGCGACAGGCTACTTTAAGGCAAGCAAAGCCTGGGATAAAATCTAGTCATACAATAAACATACAGCACCAACTACCGCAGCCTTGTGTTTGGACAGCAATCACGTTATCGCACTTACCCTGATTAAGTCCCTAGCTCAGTCCGACCTAGGCTAAGTCCTAATCAGAAATTCTCTTTGTGTATGACAAAATTCCTGAGCACATAGAGTAGGCGTTTAATCTCTGCTGGCAAGAAGACTCAAAGGGAATTGAACGCTCGGATTGGAGAGAGTGGTTTAAGTAAAATTTAGGTTTTGGCGTAGCAATACGGATTACGTAGGTAACGGGTTGATGAGAAAAATCTGATAGCTTATTATATTGTTATAATTATTATTTGAAAGTGAAAGTTGAATGCCCAACCAAGGTCGAAGAATCGAGGGTTCACTGGAACTCTAGACGGATCTGCGACGAGCAGTCTTTTTTGTGTATTTAGTTTTGCCAGCAGTGGGATAGTAGGCTTACATATAATAGTAAGGCTGAAATCGCAAGTTCGCCCTGAGTATGCTTACTGATTAAAGACTTCTCATTATGAGAAACCCTACCCAGTTGTGGAGATAAACATTTACAGGTTGGCAATATTAAACAACACTTCTTGCAACTACCTACCTAATTATTAAATAAAAACTTTGTAACTTCTTGTCTTTTAATTGTAAAAAGATTTTACCATTCCAATTAAAACGACTCTAAACTAATGTACAACAAAGTTTCTTTAGTACCCGTAGCGGATTGGGTATCAGCTACGAGTGCTACGGCGTAGCCATAAGCGGACTGGCTACGCCGTAGCTAAAATGCATTCCTTTACAGATAGCATTTAAGATCAAGGATAAAACAAAGTTGCAATTAGTTCTGAAGCACTGATTGTTACCATGTACGGGTGTAGATTTAAGGGGACGACATTGTAGTCACGTTGACAATATTAAGGAGATACGAATATTGGAAGAAAAATTGTAAAAAATAGACTTTTTTGATACAAATGAATCAGCTTGCACTTTTAGGGGCAGTTTATAAAAATAATACGGCAGGGAGATAGCGCTTGCCCTGAGGACACGGCGGAGCATACGGTGGAGGTCTGCCCTGCTTGGGCGGAGCACCGCCGTGTCCTCGTCGAGGCGATCGGCGAAGGCGACCTCTCGCGTCCGGCCCTGGTCCAATCCATGGTCCGGAGCGAGGAGGCATGGGAAGCGGTCACCTCCTTCTGCGAAGCAGTAATGCTAGCAAAGGAGGAGGCCGAACGCGTGAGAGAGAGGGAAACCTCACGCCCCAGCCGCCGCAACAGAAGAAGACGCCCCGGGCGTCGGGAGTCGCAGGGCGATTCTCGGCCACCGTAGGCGCGGGCCTGCGGACGGCGAGCATTGGGTGGCTCGCCGTCTGATCAGAACCAGGCCCGGGTCGACGGCGCGCTGTGTTCCACGCGCGCCTCAAGGAGCTGTCAGCATAAAGGACGGGGCCCGCTAGGGCCAGTGCCTGCCGGGGTTGCGGGATTTGTTCGAGAGAGTCGCCGCGGCCCAGGAACGCAAAGGGCATTAGGAGGAACACGGATGGGTTTTAGTCAGTAAGAGTCTGACACTCCCTTCTGCTCCACCCAGAGCGGGAGGAGTCATTTGATGATTTCCCATCCTTAAAAAAAAAAAAGGGAGATAGCGCTTAGTTTGGCTTCGATTCATATCATGAAAACATCTGAAATGGGTGTGGTTGGGTATGGGTTGTGAAATAAATAAAACCATACTATTAAGCTGTAGGCACAGCTATCGTAGGTAAGGTTACCACAGATATGCGCGACGCGACAATGTAACACATACACATGTTCTTTGTTATTAATTTCTATGAAAATTTTTGTACTTTTAGACATACAAATAAGGCAATAGACAACAATTCTATGTAAGTCTAAATAAATTCCTAAACAACTCTTCAGAAACATTTCTTCAACCATCCTTCAACAAACAAAAATCTACTTCACAGCACTCCCCTTAACATCGGGGGACATCGTTAGTACGTATCTATAGTATACGATATGGTACATCTCTATAGCCGCTCGAGAGAAACTTTAAGCCGGCCATCTGTTCAGAGTGCCGATGTCCGGCCTGTCTCGACGAACAACTTGCTGAATTTACCACTTGCAATCTTTAATTTGTTTGGTTTAAGTCATGAGTGATAGCGGGCGCTAGTTTGTTTTTGTTGAGAAGATTCATAACTTACCTACATCACTTTTGTATTGCCAAAACAAAATTGTATGATTGTTTTTTTCTATATAGCTTTATTTAGATATTTGATATTTCCTTAGTCGTAAGAGAAGACTAAGGAATTCGCCAGAGAATGGGCAGCAGCGTTCTCTGTAAAACGCAACACCATACACTGCGATCGCCAACCCGCCTGCCAAGCGTGGCGATTATGGCAAACCCACCCAACATTTGGGGGAGGCCTATGTCCAGCAGAGGACGTCTTTCGGCTGATATGAGTGAGTGAGATTTGATATTTATTTCGTAAGTGGAAACTGAGTTCCTTTTTTGTTATAAACAGCGAGAAAACTCTGTATGTAAATATTAACCCCAAACAAAACTATGGGTCACAAGGCATGATGTTAATTAACATAAAACTTTAAACAGCTATTTTATCTACATAGCACAACAATAGTGTCCACCTCCACTTGCTCCATTGACTCAATAGAAGTCGTGACTATCGACACTGGTCATCTACATTAATCGACGTGAAAGTATAGAATTGTTGCTTTGTACAATCGGCAACAAAACTGGTCACACCAATTACAAAACAAGCAAAACTAAATTCAATCTGCTATCAGTTTACACCACGCACCACTGCTGAATCAGCGCAATTTTCTCCAAATTACAGCATTAAATATAATTTTGAACGCGATTGTACTAACGTTTGGCAAAACACCAGTCTATATTAGATTTTAGTCATTGTTAATAAGGATTGCTTCAATAAATATCTGTTACGAGCTCAGGAACTTGGAGGGGCAATTTTAATAATAAACGATGGGCGAATTGGGGCAAGGCAGGAGTATTGAATAGTCATTAGGTGGACGAGAAATTGGAATTAGGAAGGAAAGCAAAATGAAAGGAATATGAGCTCGTGAGAGAATTATTGATTTGCTGGAAATAATCTATTTGTGTGGAATGACACAATTATGAGCAAATGGAAGCTGTACCTGCCAGGGGATAAATAGGAGATTATAGATACTTATAACAAAAGAGAATTGGAGGGTGTCAAAGATGATATTATGGCTGCAAAGGGAGTGACTACTGAAACTTTGGGGAATTTTAGATGACTCTTAAAAAATACTCCAAATATGCTGATATTTAGTCAAATTTGAACTGGCTCGACTTTTACTTTATTAATAACTAGCGGACCCGCGCAACTTCATCTGCGTCACAATTTTTATTACTGCTCCGCTCCTATTGATCTTAGCGTGATGGTATACAAACCTGTTTAATCCCGAAATCGCAAAAAAAAACAACTGTTCAGTACATTTTGTCGATTTTCTTTTCACTATTTCAGTGTTGGTCCCATCGCTAAAGTTGTTCATAATGATGAGTTCAATGACCCCTTAAGAGTTATTGCGTTTATTCTGTTACAGGTTGCCTATAGCCTTTCTCAATAAATGGGCTATCTAACACTGAAATATATTTTCAAATCGGACCAGTAGTCCCTGAGATTAGCGTTTTCAAGCAAACAAACAAACTCTTCAGCTTTATATATTAGTATAGATATAAATAGAAAGAATGAATAAAATCTTATTGGCAAAATAAGTATCATCAAAAGATTACAAGTACTAGAAACTATTCATAATGCAAATAGGAAGTGAATAGAGAACTTTGAAAGACCAATATAAATGTTAGGCTGACCCCCAAATACATTGAGATAAGGGCAAGAATGGTGATGAAACATAAGGGCCCGATGAACATTGACAGCATTTGTTTTTAAAGTAAGTCCCACACAAAGACAATAATGAAAGATCTGTAAGACTTTGTCTCATTGGTAGTCGGATAGTGAGCGTAGTTTGTCGTCAAAATAACAGAAAATAAAACCACTGTATTCCATTGCCTTGTAGAACTATCTGTCCCTTTTTTTTAATGATGGGAATTCATCAAATGACTGTGGGTGGAGCCGAATGGAGTGTCAGACTCTTACTGACTATAAAACCCATTCATGTTCCTCCTAATGACTCTTTCGAACAAATTCCACAACCAATCTCTGTCACCTCATAAAATACACACTCAGCAGCAAACATCCTGTAATTACAAAGAATCTTCAACTGAAACTGTTGGCTCAGATGAAACCGATTAACAGATATCTTGCAGCCTACCCCCATAATCGATACGACCTCCACGCGAACAAAAGCTCATAAAACATTGCACACAATCAGCGTTCCATTCATTTAAAGGATATTCAAAGACAATTCGGTAACGTACGATTCATACAGGAAGGTAGAGTTGTACCAGAACCTTGTCTCTGCTTCCACATGGGCGGAACTTTCGCAAGAAATCGTTTGACTCTAGTCTAGGTCAGAGACGACAGAGACAAAGTCTACGATGGAGCGAGCCCACCCAGAAGGAGCCTATTCAATCTAACTTTGAAGAGATCAGGGTTTGTAAGCGTTTGGAAACACAGACGCAGGCAGAAAGTTCCACTCCTTTGCTGTGCGCATTATAAAAGATTTCTTACTGCCGCTCACAAGTTTTAAGCGGACTATCTATGCAAGTGTAGTAAGGAAAGTTGGCTCCCACAAAACATTCTTTCACGTGGAGGAGAAGGTTTGGCAGTCATGTCGCTGCCACCGCCAGGTTCAATTCCAAATCAGTAACGTGACAAAGCCACAAAACTTCCATACCGACAGTCATAGTTTCCTTATAGCTAGAACTTAGGAGTCATTAAGTCAAGAACGAATAGACGAAAATCTAATTGTGGGCTTAGCTCCCTTTTGTACATTTACTATCCCGTTATAAGTGTATCCGTATGTTTAGTGTGTTATGAAGTATAAAATGTTACTTTTAGATAAGCGTATTCCATCGTCAACAACATCATCGCTTATCACAGGTGAGATAATGCAAAACTATCAATTGAATAAAATATGGTTTGCCTCCCCTGTTGGATTAAAATCGGTTGATTTCTTTCCCATTAGTATAATTTTTTACACTTCCGCCTCTGCTACGACGGCCTGCGTCACATCCCTACAGGAAACGATTAAATGGATTAAAGCGAGTGCCGCGCAATGATGTCTGTAATCGTCGATCGCGAATAGCGATTCCTGGTAATGTGCCGTTTTGATTTCAACTGTAATTCAAACCTCTGCTGGCTTTGCGCTCTTTATAGACCAGTTTTTAATAAAATATAGTCAGCAGTTTTTCTGTGGATGAAACAATGATGTATAAAATATAGATGAGTTACACGCACTTTGAAATGTCAATATAATGAAAAATTTGTGCGTACAGCTAAGGAGTGGAATTCCCTGCCAGAGCCGGTGTTTCGTGGTAGTTACAACCTGGGAGTTTTAATCATCATCGTTTACCATAAGGTGAGATAGTGGTCAAACGTGAGCCTATCAACAGTAAAATAGCACTCCGGGAGTGCCGGCAGAAGTGAAAACATGTAAATAATACATCCTTACTGTCGCGGTCACATCATAGACAAACCACCGACAACAAAATAAACAAAAAGACACTGACGTGTGGCCGCGACAGCGACTGTCAGTGACAGATGTCAATCTTGACACAGTTCCTGACATAAACAAAACGAACCATAAAAACAACAAAAAATAACGTTGTGTTTAATTATAAGTACAAAAATACTATCATTTATGAGGTAGAATACAATGTTTATTTATTGCGCTATCGTACACAAATATGACAATTTACATGTTATTATTCATAATATTATATCGTTATTTATTTATATATTACATTAATTTTTATCTCTTAGAAAAATCAACTTTCATCCATAATTTTGTAATTCCGTAATTTCGTATCCTTGGATACGCGTGGCACGCTGTACATAAACACAGACGGACATTCGCGCAAGCGCCCTGTGCCGCCTAAGCGGAACAGCACACTCAGGCACGGTAGAAAGAGTGGGAGATAATAGTTCCTCTCCCTTCCCCTCGATCTTACGCTTTTTCGCATCACGTGACCCTGACGCGAGCCGTCTTACGCTTTTTGCGATTAGGTCACGTGACCCTGACGCGAGTTTAAGATTTTATACCCATTACAGAAAAAGTGCTCAACGCCGCTAAAGAAGTTTTCACTTCAATAAAAAAAACTGGCCAAGTGCGAGTGACTGGCGTGCAAAGAGTTCCGAAACAATTTTACTTTTTTTACATGTCATTTTAACACTACAGACTTCTTATAGGTTCTCCTGTAATATTTAGGTAAAGATCTATTATTTCCATCTTTTTTTTTCAAAATTTTAGGCTCAGTAGTTTCGGAGATAAGGGTGGAATGGTCATTTTTTGCCTAATTTCTTGAATAACTTGAAAACCGTTTATAGTAAAATTATGAAAAAAATATAATGAAAACTCTCACAGTAAGCCCTTTCATTTGATATGTCACACAATATTACTCAAAAAACTTTTTTTTGTTTTCTAGTTTTAACCCCAAAAGTGACCCCCATTCTAAAATTTTGATAGCTTAAGTACCACGTCCGTGTTTGGATCACAAAAGTTCATGTGTGTGCCAATTTTCAACAGAATCGGCTCAGTGGATCCGCAGAAAACTGGCTATGACAGACGGACAGACAGACACCCAAGTGATCCTATAAGGTTTCCGTTTCTTGTTTGGAACCCAAAACATTGGTTGTCTGTAAAGTCGATTTACGGAAGATAATTTTACGTGATAAAAAAACAATTGAATTCTTAACAAACAAGCCGAACGCTTATGCCGATCGTGCCTCTCTAACGCTTGTTCCGCGCTCTCGCTTGCACGCTCGGCTCAGGCGGAACGAGACACTTTTTCGTACGTATAGCCGGTGTTCATCGATTCATAATAAGACGTTATCACGTCAAAAAAAGTTAACCACCGCTACCCTGTACCCCTAGCACACACGTGCTGTTTTTGGCCGACTACGGCGAAGCAAAAGGAGGCTTATGATACAGCTGTGATGTTTGTTTATGACGCGTCTGTACAACTAAACATCTGATTTTTTCGCAACTTTAGTGTTGGCCCTGGCCCCATAGTAAAAGTGGTACATAATGATGCGTACATTGACCTTCTTTTAGGTAGATATTGCGTTCACTCCTTTACACGTTGTATAATACGTAGTTGAGTTCATATCAATGTTTTAGGTTTAAAATAATATGTTTCATCAGAAATTTCATCGAATATAACACACTCTTGGGAGTATCTTTTTTTATGTTTTTGATGAGTTTGTTTTATTATTTTGATGAACCTTGATAAAAAGAAACTTGGAAACTCAATCCAACAGCTTTTTTATTTAGTTCATATTTTTGATAATCTGTGCTATCAATTCAGTAATTTAAAATGAATGAATTTTATGAGCTTTCGATTGAAACACTTAAAAAACCGGTCAAGTGCGGGTTGGACTCTGACACGAAAGGTTCCATAAACCGAAAAAAAAAACACGTTTCTTATATGGGAGCCCCCTATAATATAATTTTTACTATTTGTTGTTGTAACAGCAGAAATACATATTCCGTGAAAATTTCAACTGTCTGCCTACGGTACTTGAGATACAGCCCACTGACAGACAGACAGAAGGACGGACGGATGGACGGATAGACGGACGGACGGACAGCGTAGTAATAGGTTTCCATACCCAAAGAGAAACCAACGGAACCCTATTACTAAGCCATTGATTGTTTCTTGACGAACAAAAAACAGATCGAGTCGAGATCAGCTTGCCGCGCTTGACTCGGTGGAACGCGGAGCTAAGAGGCTCATCGGTGACGTAAAACTGGTGGATGCCAAGCCACATAGCTTGGCTCATCGCCGTAAGTTTGCCTGCTTGTCGGTCTTCTACAGATTGTACTTCGGTGAGTGTGCCCAAGAACTCCACGACCTCATCCCACCGGCCCCCTTTTACCATCGGACATCCAGACGCACTGCATCTTACCATCCCTACTTTGTTGCTATTCCACCAATTCGCACTAAGCGCTTCCAAACGTCTTTTATAATGCGCACAGCAAAGGAGTGGAACTTTTTGCCTGCGTCTGTGTTTCCAAACGCTTACAACCCTAATCTCTTCAAAGTTAAAGTGCACAGGCTCCTTCTGGGTAAGCTCGCTCCATCGTAGACTTTGTCTCTGTCATCTCTGACCTAGACTAGAGTCAAGAGCAAACCCATAACAAATAAAAAAAAAAGAGTTCCATATCTTTCATCATCATGCGACCGATATCTTCCAAATGATTTAAGATAGAATTGAACCATTTTTCTCACATAACACCGGCCACCTGGCTACTGAATCCATATATCATCATGATGGGCTGTATAACGTCGAATGTTTTCTGTAAATCTGGCCATTATCGGATTTACAACTGTGTTCGAATTAACGTCTTTTTTATTTTATGGTTGCACCGTAAACCGGTTTGTTTATGCAAAAAACCTCATTGGTTAACTAAGCTGGGTGGGGTGTGGATAAATACATCTGGATACGTTAAAATAGTGACGATGCAACATACGGTTTTATAGCTTGTATTAAAACGTTTTTTTTTTTACTATTGATTGGCACGCGTTTGACCACTATCTCACCTGATGGTAAGCGATGATGCGGTCGAAGATGGAGCACGCTTGCCTAGAAATAACCTATTCACTCTTTACTTAAAGACTCCCAGGTTGTAGCTATCAGGAAACACAGACTCCGGCAGGGAATTCGACTGCTTAGCTGTACGCACTATGAATGTGTTCCCAAAACGTTTTGGGCGCGTGTGTGGGATGTCCACCATGTACCGGTGGCTATTTGTTGCTGAAAAGGGTATTTTCCTGAAATAAATGCAATTAAAAGATACATGACCTGAAAAATATCGGCCACATTTATTTAGCCACGTAAACGTAAAATTAAGATGTTACAGTGCGTTGAAATTTCACGTGTCGTTACGTGTTGGTACACTTTTACCAAGAAGTGACGTAACCAGCATTCACTCCCGTACAGTAAGTACCCAACTGATATGGCTTACCGATGTGCCTGCGCAGAAGATGAATTTTCAAAGCGCGGGAAATGCTATTGACCAATCGGCACGCTCCACGCAACGCACTTTTTTTCCTGTACCGCTATTGGTCGGCAGCTGCCGCCATGTTAGCGCGTGCCGCGTGGCATGCACGTGACTTGCGAGTGAGACGGAACTAACAGCTGCAGTGTATTATGAATCTTACTGTAGTGTTCGAAGGTTGATTATAAGTTTGCTTTCTTTTGTTAATCTTCGGGGCCATACTTTCTTATCTGAGCAAACGAAGATTCACGACGAGCGTTATACTTTGATTCGCGTTATCTTCGTCAATAATGAAATTTCACTGACGGAACTAGTAGAATTATTATTTTACTATCTAGGGAACATCCCTATTGTTTTAAACTTCTTGAGTGTTAACGGACTTAGGTTCTCCGTTAGGTATTAAGAGGTCAATACTCAGCATTGAACTGGAAAGGCTACGTTGATAGATTGAGTTTATGGCCTCTTTACTTAATTGCGATTTACATTGTGATAGTTCAATGGCTTCAGTTTCTTTTGACTGAAGTCTATTAAAGATATGAGTTCATCCGTTTTCCAAATTTATTTATGGACGCAATATTGCTTACCATTTTCTCAAAATAGGTGGTTTTATAATCCGTAAAAAACGGAACCCTTATAGGATCACTCGGGTGTCTGTCTGTCCGTCTGTCACAGCCAGTTTTTCTTCGGATCTACTGAACCGATTCTGTTGAAATTTGGTACATATATGGACTTCTGTGACCCATCACATTTTTTTTAGTATAGGGGTCACTTTTGGGGGCCAAACTAGAAAATAAAAGTTTTTCAAACTGTAATGTGTCACATATCAAATGAAAGGCTTACTGTGTCAGTTTTAATTATGTCTTTTTTTCATAATTTTGAAATAAAGAGTTTTGAAGTTATTCAATACTAGTGGACGTCACGCGGTTTCACCCGCGTAGTTCCCGTTTCCGTGGGAATACGGGGATAAAATAAAGCCTATGTTACTCCCTGATAATGTAGCTATCCATTGCTGAAAGAATTTTTCAAATCGGTCCAGTATTTTCGAAACAAACAAACAAATCTTTCCTCTTTATAATATTAGTGTAGAAATGAGACCAAAAGTGACAATTTCCCGCCTTATCTCCGAAACGACAAAGCCTAAAATTTTGAAAAAAAATACAGGTATTAGTTGTATACCTAGTGTTAAAATTACATGTTAAAAAATTAAATTGGTTTGGAATTATTTTTTTTCTATTGATATTATTCTTCATTTGAAATGCAACTATGACTGGAGTAAAGGCTAGTTTCAGTGTTGCTGTTTGGGAAGTTTTTATTTTGCTAGTGCTGTATTTATAAAATCATAATTATGCCTATCCGATCCAATCTATGCCAATCTCATCCAGACCTCATCCAAAATCTCCTCTATCCTTCTTTCAGGCAACATTATCGAGAAGGTGTCAAGAAACCCTAACAATATTAAATTTGGCAACTATTATAGAACAACGTCACATCCTTTTCCGCAATCCGACCTTTCAAGGCATCGCTTCCTGACTAAATTGATGAGTCTACACCTCCCTGTAACTGATACTTACGTACAAGTTAGTAATTACGCCAATTACTGACATGCTGATATGTGCCTGACGGTAATCTTCGGGGCCAATCAGCTGGGTTTGATCCAGCAAATTTTGGAATAGGTGTTGAAGGGATTAGGGTTGACGGTTTTGAGTAAGATATGGGTGTATTTTTAAAGAGGTAGTGATTTTGGAGTTCTTGTTACGTTAGATAGTGAGTCAAGTATCTAGAATGATGCTGAAGTAATAACTATTTTACAGAAAATGCGGATGGAATATCTTTCTTTAATTCAGAATATTTGATTTCATTTAAATGAAATCACGAAAAACAACTGTTCAGTTCAGTTTGAGGAAAAAATGTCTGAGGCATTTGATGTTATTTACACATTTTTGCAAAAGACATAATTTATTATACACAACTTTAACAATGAGGCCACCATTGTAAAAGTTGTTCATAATTGGGTCCTTTTTTTTTTCAGATATTGTGTTATTTTTATGCTTCGTTGGTCTTGAGGTCGCAAACGAAACTTTCGAGTGTAAAGTCCTAGGTTTGATTTATAGGTCGAGCAAAAAGTGTCATTGGGTTTTTCCATTAGGAATTTCTCTGTGACAGCCTGGAGTTGTCTGTTGGTCTGGGAAAGCACTTTCGAAATCTAGTGGTTACCCATTTGACATAATGGTTTGTATCTTCATAACATGACCACCGCAAATCAAAAATTACTTCTGCCACATAATAAAATAGCCAATTCTACGATAGAACCACGAAATTTTTTACCTAAACTTAACTTATTTTTTATTGGCATTTTTACATCATCATCATATCAGCCGAAAGACGTCCACTGCTGGACATAGGCCTCCCACAAAGGGGGGGGGGGGTTGCCATAAACGCCACGCTTGGCAGGCGGGTTGGGCATTCTCTGGCGAGTCCCTTAGTCGCCTCTTACGACACCCACGGGAAGTGATGGGATGGTATTATTCTTTTACGGCACCATACGGTACCGGCCGATACCATACGGCACATTTTTACATACTTGTTATCAATTTACGAATAAACTATCACTCATTTATATTCCCAACGTCCTTGCCCCAAATACAACTTCATTATGTAACACCAAAATCACGTGGAATCAGCCCTCCTCATCAAACTAACGCAAATCAACAACATCGGTAATTAATTCTCAACAAAACTGAAGCTTCAATTTCAACCGAGGGTAATAATGTTGAAGACGTGACGTCAGACATGTGACGTAACTTGTGATATGTAGAATATCAATTTCTTGTTGTTTCCTGGTAAACAAATTTCATCTTTGTCAAGGAGTTCATAAAGTTGGTTTTGGATTGACTGGTACTGTTACTATTGAAAAAGGTTTAAGATGTTTGAAGTTGTAGCGTAAATCGTACTTTTTATGTGGACTTTAAAGTTGTTTTTTGGGGTTCCGAAAAAAAAAACGGAAACCTTATAGGATCACTCGGGTGTCTGTCTGTCTGTCTGTCACAGCCAATTTTCTCCGGACGCACTGGACCGATTCTGTTGAAATTTGATACAAATATGGACAATTATGACCCAAACACGGGCGCGTTACGTAATTTTTTTTTTTTTTAATATATTATGGGTCACTTTTGGGGGTCAAACTAGAAATTTAAAAAAAATAGTTTTTTGAACAATATCGTGCGATATATCAAATGGTGGGCTTACAGTGAGGGTTTTAATTATAGTTTTTTCATAATTTTAAAATAAATGGTTTTAAGGTTATTCAAAAAATTAGACGAAAAATGACCATTCCCGCCCTTATCTCCGAAACTACTAAGCCTTAAATTTGGAAAAAATTGGAGATAATAGATCTTTACCTAAAGATTACAGGAAAACCTATTAGAAGTCTGTAGTGTTAATATAATATGTTAAAAAAATTAAATTCATTCGGAACCCTTTGCACGCGAGTCCGACTCGCACTTGGCCAGTTTTTCAATAACACATTTATGATGCCTAATTAGAAAGTATCGAGTTAGAAGTAGCTCAGCCTAGTCTGATGTTATAGGCACTTGTCTCGCCGCCTGCGATCAGCGAGTAGCGAGTGAAAAGTTTCGATAGTTTTGACGCTCGGCTTACAACAAGTGCTTTTGTGCGACGGGCTTTTACTCGCAATACTCGCTCCGACCCGCACTATAGGTAGAAATAACCGTTGTTTGGTGAGTTCCGACTGCCAAACGAGCATCGCCGAGCGAGTGTCGCTGAGCGAGTACAATCTTTGATAGCTCTTGCCACTGCGATCAACAGTCAGCTATCGACTATGAATGTATGCGTCTCTTTTACTCACATGAGATCCATATCTTATGTCCGTTTCCTCAGCGAGCAAATGGTCGATAGCTACTCGTTTCCTCGTCAGAGCGGTGAGACAAGTGCCATAGCCTTAGTTCTTATGTTACGTTCACTCACACAAAATGTACACACGTACGCGTGAACTATTAACACAAGTATCCGTAACAAGTTAATCAATATCAATCCTTATTTATAAAACTCTTCCGTAACTAATGATGACTGACAGATAACGCACAGCCGAAATTCTGGTCGTGGAAAGCCGAAATTTGCCATGTTGGTTCCTTGGGGAATGTAGGGGAGTACTAATACCTCTGTGTGATGATGACTTTTAGGTGCTTTTTTAGCTTCTGTTTGGATTTGTGAACGACAATATTTACTAAAACTAGATAACGGAAAACATTTTCGCCATAAACATTGATATTACCGAAGTAATATCAATGCATTGATATACCCGCAGTCGGGTAAAAAGAAGAGAGTCCTAAGTACGAGTTTTTAAGCAAACGCTTAAAAACTCTCAAACTCTCTTCTTTTTACCCGACTGCCAAGGACGGTTATGTTTTTCGCGCGTATCTTTTATGTTTGTTTGTGTGTTTGTTAATTTCTCTATTACCTCGTACCTTCCAAACGGCTGAATGGATTTCAACTATTAAGGTGTCTTTAGATTCATTTCAAAAATCCAAGTGTCCTTAGGGTGTTTTAAAAAAACAATATGGCGGATTTTGTGCGCTAAATAATTTGTCAATCGTTATTTTTTTTTAAGCAAACCTATCGAGTAGGGTATCAAAATGAAGGAAATAAAATGGAGGTAACATAAATATATATATAAGCTATATGTTTAAATTCAATTAGGAAACAGTTTTCGTTCATAAAAGTGTCCCGATTGACATTTTTGCAGTCGGGTTTTTTGATTTTTCTAATTTGCGACTTGTTACGCTGTACAGTGTTGAGTCAATGAACCGTGCTAGCTATTGAATTCCAATTCAAAATCCTCAAGATCTTCAAAAGTAAAATAACTCACAAATTCACAAACACTTTTAAAAGTGTTGACAGACAAAATGCTCTGAATCAGAAATTCGTAGAAGTCGCTACCAAAAACAATAATGACGAAACAATCAAATGAGTCACTGAAGTCTGAATCTTGCCTCGAGTCAAATAAGGATTAGTTTCCACTTTATCACCTATTACTGTCTTCAGATATTACTGAGCTAGTATTTTAGCTGTGAGTGCGACAGTTCTAATTGGTTTTGAGACAGTTGTGGGCTTTCGTGAGATTGGATTGTCATTAACTAATTAAATGCAACGGTCCGGACTAGTGACTCAGTACTGATGGCTAAATAATAACAGCCGCACGGGTCGATCTTCGAGGTTAAGCAACACTTGCCAAGCTCGATTAGTGGGTGGGTGACCAAGACTCCTCCGTGTCACGTAGAGTATATTTTGAGCCGTTAGTTCCGGCTGTCATTTGATCATCTTTGACAGCAGACTACTGTCAGATTTTTTGTACAACCAACAGTTCGTAGTTCGTAGTTCCAGAAAATCTAACACTAGTCTTGCCCAGGAGTATTTTGTTGCCCCGTTATTGGGTTACAGTTAGACTGGAAAACAAACCCAAAATAGTTGGGAAAAAGTAAAAAAGAGTAGTGAAATTTTAGGTTTTTTTTTGACTTGAGATGGGTTTGCTCTTGACTCTAGCCTAGGTCAGGGGTGCTAAAAAGGCCAATTTAGGAGAATCATGCTAGAATCATATTATTAATCACACAATAATCTGTCAAATTTCATTTTCATCTTTATCGCTAACGCATTAGGTTCAAGGTTGATTGGGAAAATTTAACAGTGAGAGGTAGCGTGATTTGCTTTCTGATTCTACTAAAGTAGCGTTTTTAGACCTGCAGAGGTGACAGAGACAGAGTCGACGATGAAGTGAGCTGTTAGAGTGTTTTTGTGTTTTCGGCTGAGAAACGAAATCGAAAGTGGTTAAAATAAAGAAAATTGCCCTCTGATGTGTTGTTGGGCGTTTGTTGCGCTATTTTTTCTCCCAGCTAATAAAACAGCAAACCATGACGTTCAAAAAGTCCTGGAAAATGGCATTTTTTTAGAATAAGGATAGGTCATTTGACAAAGTCAGGAATTTTGAACGTTTAACAATCTTTAGGAGCATATTACTTTTATATCAGATTTCTTGTCAAAGTCAGAAACTTTAATATGCTAAGTAAACCCGAAATATAGTGCCCGCGGCTCCGCCCGCATGAAATTTATCCCAAGGGAACCTACTCCCGGTGTAAAAAGTATCTTATGTGTTATTTCAGTCTATAATCGTAATTGAGTAACAAACATCCATAGCTTAGTATATATCTCTGTAGGGCTACAAACCGTCACCACATTGTGTATTAGCTACCTGGTACATAATGCTTTTACCAACTCCTTTGGGGGTTAAAACAATACCTATCCATATAGGTAACTGTCACGTATCTCAAAGCGATCTGGAAAGGCAGAGATGTATCACCAATCAATTCAATTGCCTCTGGCGTAACACACATTAGAGGAATTTGCAGGCAGTAGGTGCAATACCTCTTTATGTATACCTATACTAAAATAATCATGCGAATAGCAAAGAAGTGGAACTCTCTGCCTGCGCTTGTGTTTCCAAACGCATACAACGGTAAGCTCGCTCCATCGTAGACTTTGTCTCTGTCATCTCTGACCTAGACTAGAGTCAAGAGCAAACCCATCACAAATAAAAAAAACATTTTATACATATTTTTACACCTACTCATGAAACATGATAGACATGTTTCATGAGTAGGTGTAACCGATACAAATAAGTATTGGTTGCAGTAACTGGATTTTAGGAACTTTATTCTAATTCAGAGAAATATAATTATGTTATGCTGTAACGAATTGAGTCAAAATCCAGAAAATAAATTTATAAATTAGTTTTTTTTTTACTGTTTAAACAATGTACCTTTTTTTAAGGATGGGAAATCATCAAATGACTCCTTCCGCTCTGGGTGAAGCAGAAGGAAGTGTCAGACTCTTACTGACTAAAACCCATTCGTGTTCCTCCTAATGCCTTTTGTGTTCCAGGGCCGCGGTGACTCTTTCGAACTTTCCGCAACCCCAATTCCAAACAATGTCCCTGCAATGTATTTTTTGTTTTTGCTTTTTAATTGCGTTGGTTGGCTGGAAGAGTATGCCTAGGCAGCCTGCCAGGGTTGCGGAATTCCTGCCACGGTTGCGGAATTTGTTCGAAAGAGTCACCGTGGCTCTAAACCTAATACTGTAACTGTACTGTGTGTATGTATTTATGTATCTATTTTAGTAGCTGTTATATTGTAATGCTGTATTTCTGTTTGTTTTTTTTTTCTATGTAACTTTATATTTGCACCAAGTGCAACCCCATTTCGTGTCCAGGCTATCACTTTCCATTCCAGTTTGCCTGGAAGAGATCGCGGAATGCGATAAGGCCGCCAATTGTATATTTTTAGTTTAAGATTTTCTGTACCTACGTATTTTTAAATTTGGTGTACAATAAAGCATATATAAATAATAAATAATACTGCCTCTTTGAACTAGTGATGGCAAGCGTCTTTGCTGAGCGTTAAATCCTGGTTTCGACTAATGAGTCGATTCAGTAGCAGCCTGGAGTATCCTTAACAGCAATAGGCCCACTCCTTCGAATAACATTAGGACCTCCTTTTTTGAAGTGAAATGTTATTTATTTAATTGTTAAGCACCTAAGCCTACATACATTGTGGAAGGCCATAAATAATTGAATATTAAGTATTACAGTAAAATAATAAGGTTGCACTATATGCAAACCTCTGCCTTACATTTTGGGAAATACAAGCGTAATATTAAGTTAATATTACAATCAATAACACGTAACACAAACCGAACCAAATCATTACTCCCTTGGGCATACACGAAATAACAGTACCTGATCAACAATCATAATTTATTCCCTTGATTACATTCTTTACATTACGATCGACACCTGTTCACCAACCATACGAAAACCTTATTCATTTTCCTAACAAAGGAACAGCAAGATTTTCATTTTATTCTAAGCAAAAGACCAAAACATTTTCTGAACATGAATTATTATTATTGCAGGGGCTTTTCCGAAAATTGCCCTGAAATGAGTATGAAAAAAAATTCTAGCAAAATTGTGATTACAGCTTGCTCTAGTTATCCCAATTCGTTTTGTGTGAAAAATATTGAAATACAAGAGCATTTGTGGGACAAAAATACATATATTATTCATTCTGTAATGTACGAGCGGAAGCGATTTGATTATGTTCTGTAAATATGGAAGAGCGCCAATAGCGGATAATGAATGAGTTGTTTTGAACGAATTTTTGTTACTTTTTACTTAATAAATTATTCGGTTTATGTACCGTGTGGGTTTCCGTAAATAAATAAATGTTTCTTAGCGCCATTTAGTTAATTTTCTTGTGAATTTATTTGTTTGCATTTTGTTTTTATTTCGTTGTGATTCTACGCAAATTGGAGCAGTACTGAAAACATTGTGAAGATTTGATTGTGTTTCCATGCCAATTTTAAGATGACTATTAAAAAATGATTTTTAATTTATTTAAAATACAGCACAGTTTAGACAGTAGCAGCATTTTTTTTTTCACTTTAGTAAATAAGATTAAATAAAAATGAAAACATCATAATTTATTAACTATGTATTTTATTATTATTTTACCGCAACTAAATTCTATTTTAAATTTTATTTTTTTGTTATACTTCTATGACGGTGTTGTTTTTTTTAATCCAAAGGTTGACTGGTAGAGAATACCTTGTTGCACTAATACCGCCCATGTACCACTATGGTACATCAAATTTAAAACAAATAAATTAAAAACCATTTCTTGTGGCATTTAATGTATCTCAAAAAATCTATAGTGTTAATCTTTTGCCTTTTGAAACTTTCAAACATTTAAAAATAATTCAGTTTCTGAGAACTAACGCTCGCCAACCACCTATCACTCACACCATTCACTCGTTCACTGAGCTACTGAATTAAAGATACCACACGTAGCGTCTTGGCTGATATGATTCACTGCAAGTTGACTCACTGTGATGTATCGCACTACTAGTGATGGCTCGAGCTTAATAAATTATCGGCGCTGAGAGATTGATACTGAAGAGTACCATTTTATGTTAGTGTCACTTATGTAATGTAGGGTATTGAACTATGTTGATCGGGATAAGATTTTGTTGTTGTTCCGTGTGTCACTAAAATACTGGTTGGTTTTCTCTGATCTCACTTTTTGTTTATTATTTTAGCGTTTCTTGTTCGTCTCCTTGGGTGGAATCCTTAGTTGGGAAAACTTTTATAGGATTTTTTTCGTTTAGAATTTCAAATTAGTAGCCCAGCATTGAGCCCGCCTGTTGATGGTAGGCTCACAGCTTGTTTTCTGGGGCATATACAAACATATTTGAGCATTGCAAGTTGATTCATTGTAATTTATCGCACTACTAGTGATGGCTCGCGCTTAATAAATTATTGGCGCTGAGAAATTGATGCTGAAGTGTTCCGTTTTACGTTAGTGTCACTTATGTAACGTAGGGTATTGAACTGAGTTGATTAGGAAAAGATTTTGTTGTTGTTCCGTGTTGCGTGTGACACTAAAATATGGCTTTGCAGTTTTTCATTCACCATTTTAGCGTTTCTTTTCTTGTCCTTGGTTGAAATCTTTAAGTAGGGAAAACTTTCATTGATTTTTTTTCATTTGGTTTCATATTGTGCCTGTCTGTTGATGGTAGACTCATAGCTTGTTTCCTGGGGCATAAACATACATAAGCACTGCCAGTTGACTCATATATCGCACTACTAGTGATGGCTCGCGCTTAATAAATTATTGGCGCTGAGAGATTGATGCTGAAATGATCCGTTTTCTATTAGTGTCACTTGTGTAATGTGGGATATTGAAATGAGTTGATAGGGAAGAGATTTTTTTGTGGTTCCGTATTGTGTGTGTCTCGAAAATATTGGTTGATTTTCGTTCTTCTCCTTTGTTGTTTCGTTTTTGGTTTTGTTTTTGCGTACATCCAAATGAAAAAAAAAAACTAAACCGTTGCAGGATCACGCGTGTGTTGGAACTATTTTTTATAATAACTTCATCTTATTTTGTACCCACATTCATCGCAAAATAAATTATTTTTATTCTGATTTCTAGGATCACGCGTGTCTCTATTTGTAAATAATATTAAAATGATTTAAGAAAAAAAAATAGATTAAAACTGAACATTCCACTCCTTAGTCGGAAAAAAAATATTGGGTATTTCCATTCGGAATCTCGCAGTATCAGCCTGGAACTTGGATAAGTGCTTTGTTGAGGGTAGGTTCGCAGCTTGTTACAAGTAATAAGCTCGATCCTTCTAAAATTAACTGTGAGTGTACCATAGGACCTATGTCCCTGCCTTACCCTTCAAGGAAAACAGACGTCACATCAATCAAATCAAATTAAAATTCATTCGTTACTGATGACTGACTGAGTGACTAACAGACAACGCACAGTACAGCCAAAACTACTGGTGGTACGACGTAAAAAGCTGAAATTTGGCATGAAGGTCCTTGGGGGGTATAGGGGAGCACTAAGAGAATCTCCCGAAATTTCAACGGGAAAGGGAAAAAACGAGATAAGCATACAAAGTTGCGGTCAGAAGCTAGTTATGTAATACTAGTTGACCTGCGCAACTTCGTCTGTTGGCCTTAGCATGATGATATATAGCCTATAGCTTTTCTCAATAAATGGGCTATCACACACACACTGGAATAAATTTTCGAATCCGGCCAGGAGTTTCTGAGATTAGCGCGTTCAAGCAAACAAACAGACAAACTCTTCAGCTTTACATATTAGTATAGACATTTTTTCCTTTGTCATTCTAAAAATAAAGGCCGTCAAAACATAAATATCCAGATCGCTTAGTGTTGGTAGGTTTTTATTTTGGGATGTAACACTGATGTAATATGCAGGAGATTGGACTGATCCAATATCGGCTATCCTGTGATCTCCCTTGGGCTGTACAACTTTTCCTCTTGAACTTTTTTTCTTTGCTTAGTTATAGTTCTTGTTTTAAGAAATCATTTTTCTTTTAGTTCGATTACTGAGAATCTTTTACGAAACATTTATTTTTGTACTTACCTTGAATTTTTTTAGAAGGTGACCTACTAAAAGTATTCTCGAATAAAAGAAAGACCTGCTTCAATTCTTCGGAACACAAATCCACAAAAAATACTCAGAATAATCCAGCTTACCTCTCCCTACCTCTTAATCCCCCAATAAACATTCAAAATTTTTAATAATACTGGCACCTTGCTTAAAAGCAACAACCGTACGAAACACGAAACTTAATTAAAAGTATTAAAGTACCTTTAAATTCTTAACGCGCTGTAAAGTCTGGTTAACTGCTTAGTAACGATTCTGGAAGTTTTAAAACTCAATTCACATCGTCGAAGCGGATCACTTTAGCTGTTCGAAAGGAGGGATCTTGTGAATTAAAGATGTGGGAGCTTATGGTGGGTTGAAAATCATTTCATTGTGTTGCGTTTCATATGGTTTGATTTTGTATGAATAAGGTTACTTACAGTTACTTACGTATTGCAAATATTTAAATCATTTTTTCTAGCAACACGAACTTATGATCGTGTTGCTAGAAAATAACTTTTTACAAAAAAATATAACCGACTTCCAAACAAAACACTACAAAGAATAAAATAACCTTAATTTCGGAAGTAACAAAGAAACGAAACCAAAAACACCGATTTCCGAAATTAAGTTTATTTTATTCTTTGTAGTGTTTTGTTTGGAAACCGGTTATATTTTTTTGTAAAAAGTTATTTTCTAGCAACACGGTCATAAGTTCGTGTTGCTAGAAAAAATGATTTAAATATTTGCAATACGTAAGTAACTGTAAGTAACCTTATTCATACAAAATCAAACCATATGAAACGCAACACAATGAAATGATTTTCAACCCACCATAAGCTCCCACATCTTTAATTCACAAGATCCCTCCTTTCGAACTGCTAAAGTGATCCGCTCCGAAAAAACGTTTTTATTTTCACTTTTAAGTGATGATACTTGGACGACATCTTCGTCAACGCAGAAATTGAAATAAGCAAAAATGCTCATAAAATAAAAACTACTGAACCAAACCGAATCAATTTTTATGGGACCAAAAAGCAAGTATACTGCATCGAACTAAAAAAGAATCACAGAAATCGGATCAGAAACCTCGGAGTAATCGGTGTACATACATAATAAAAAAATACCCACCGAATTGAGAACCTCCTCCTTTTTTGGAAGTCGGTTAAAAACTATTGTAAATGTCTGAAAGCAATTTAAACTGTTGTGTGGGATTGTTTGTTGTTTAAATAGAAAACTGCACTACCGGTGAGTATCATAGGCTTTTTTACCCCGGAGAAAGACAGTCTTTCTGTAATGTTACCTGTAGCCTGAAGACTATTGACGTATTCATAATAATCTACAGCCCGAATTCATCCACTGCTGGAATAGTCCTCTTTTTTCCTTGCCAATCCTTTCGCTTCACCTTCATCGTGCTTTCACCCGCGATGGCAACAATTTTGTCTGCCCATCTCACTGCCAGACAGTTCATGGATGCCACTCAAACACTGACTGTTTCGCGTGGCATCATCGCACCGTGACATTTCTTTATTCACATATTAATACAAGTGGGATTATCGTCAGTTTAGTTCTCTTGAAAAGTTCTATTTGGTCATCATCCGTATACAAAATCACCGAACATTAGAACAGCGGAATGCCACACAAAGTGCAGATTCACGAAGAATGCTCGCTGCATCGACTCTAGAAAGCAATGCCTTTGAGCAGCTACTGAAGCATTTCACTTTAAAAGTTACCTCCCGTCTTGTATATGTTCTGGCTGTAATGGAAATTTTGTATCTCCATATTGGCTGACTTTGATGTACAGTTGCGTCATTGGTAGGTTTTATAAGCTGGAATAGTCTGCGATGTGTTAAGTCAATATGTTGATAGAATTAATCTAGCATACATTAGTTTCAGCTTGTCTTGGTATGGTCATGTGAAGAAGAGGGATGAAATACATGTAACTAGAAGAGTTATGAACATGAATGTGGATGGATGAAGAGGGAGAGGAAGGCCAAAAAAAAGATGGATGGATTGTGTGAGGAGCGATATGAAAGAAAAGGGACTTAGTGATAGAGTGACGACTGATAGAACAGAATGGAAGAAAAAAACGTGTTGCGCCGACCCCAAGTAACATGGGATGAGGGCAGGAAGATGATGATGACATTAGTTTCATATTTTAAATAGGAACTAATGCGATGAAATCATTTACTTTCTTAAGTGAAATTACCTAACAGATTTATTACTTTCACATTTACCGTGAATCTTTCTTAGAGATTTGGTTAAATCTGAGTTTCCTTTATTTTCCTGAGAGATGTGAGTACGTTAGCGTATGCAAGGCAATGAAGAATTTAGCTGATATATTGTTATGAACTTAAAATATATAGTAGGCGTATTTTTTGTAAAATAGAATTCATTTTTCCAGGACAAAAGCCCTTTTTTCAGGCGTTGAGGTTAGGGTTTTATAGTTATTATTCATGATGATGTTACGTAATAATTCTGGTATGATAATTAATATAAATAGTCTCCAAAACTTCACAGCCTAGGTTTTAAAAATGGTAGAACCTTGTTGAGGCTGGCACAACAACAAAGAAATGGTCAGCAAAGTGCAAGGTCGGGCTGTGGATGGTGAGGATAATGGCTACATACTTTGGAGACTGTCATTCTCCTTTGAATCTTTGCCTTAAAGAACCATTATAATGAAAAGCATCATAGATAGAACCAATGTATTGGGAGGCTGATTTAATTTTTCTTTTTGAGGGCAAATATTTGCGATCGTGTGTCTGATTAATACCCAATACCGGGAAAAAAAATGGAAAGTGATGAATAATGAAATTGTGTATTACTAGGCACACTATCAAAACATCTCGTACAATATCAATCACTATGCAGCTCCAAGTCTGATCGTCACGTATCCGTAGCTGCATCGCATTTACATGTGAAACGTCTCAAACGCCATGATCACGTATATATCCTGCTGTTATTGGCGTTTATGTAGATTATCTCGGAGGTCTGATGGATAGGTGTCTTGTAGTTGTTGGGACAATTGTTTTTCAAAATGTAGGTTGGTCGATTTAAATGAAATTTGGTACAGAGATAGTCTAGAGCCTGAGAAAGAACATAAGCTACTGTTTATCCCGGAAGTAACTGCCTCCGTAGTCGAGGGGTCTAGGCGTTTACTTGGAACCCGGTAGTCGTGGGTTCGATTCCCACGGAAAGCTCACTTTGCAAAGTGGTTTTCCAGTTTGGCTAGGATATTACAGGCTTGACTCACCCAATTGTCTGATAAAAAGATGATTCCGTGCTTCGGAAGGCACGTATGAGTCGGTGGTCCCGGCCGGTAAATGACGGTCATCAAATTGATCATGCCAGAAGCCCTTGAGGCAGTTTAGAAACTCTGACACTGGGGTGTGTGGGGTCGTTAGACCTTACTGCCCACACGAAAAGAAGAAAATCCCGGAAGTATGTTCCCTAGGGTCCACGCGGGCGAAGCTGCTGGCAGAAGCTAGTATTATAAATGCGAAACTAACTCTATGTGTCTGTCTGTCCCACTTTCACGCCAAAACTACTGAAACGATTTAAATAAAATTTGGTACACAGATTTGGCCTATGTCCAGCAGTGGACGTCTTTCGGCTAATATGGTGATGATGATGATGATGGTACACAGATAGTCTAGAGCCTGAAAAAGGACATAGGCTACTTCTTATCCCGGGAGTATGTTCCCTAGGGACCACGCAGGCGAAGCTGCTGGCAGAAGCTAGTATTATAAATGCGAAAGTACATTTGTCTGTCTGTCTGTCTGTCGCGCTTTCACGCCAAAACTACTGGACCGATTTAAATGAAATTTGGTACAGAGATGGTCTAGAGCCTGAGAAAGGACATAGGCTACTTTTTATCCCGGGAGTATGTTACCTAGGGACCACGCGGGCGAAGCCGCTAGCAGAAGCTAGTTTTCAATATTTTTGTTTCCAGAGATCCTTTTGTTTTAAGGCTTGTGAGGATCTCGTGACTAACTAAGGTCGATTAAGGTCGTAAGTTCAATTTTAACGTGCCAAGGTTGCAGTTTTGTTTGAAAGACTTCCTGCGGTCCTGGAACACAAAAGACATGTCAGTAAGGCCTTCGGCACACTTGACGGAAATTCGGTCGCGGATCTTCCGCGTCGGAACGCCAATACATGTTATTGCATATAAATGACTAATAACGGGCACACTACGTGGAAGATCGGTCGCTTCGTCGTGGACTGCTCGCCCTCTGCGTCTATGCTGGATTTACCACAACGTTCGGCGGAAGCTCGGCGGAAGTTCGGCGTCGGAATTTCCGTCCAGGGTGGCGAAGGCCTAAGAGTGTCATTAAAGAGCTGGCCTCCGCCCGCTGATTTTATGATTTCTCATCCTTAAAAGGGTAAGGTCCTTAAGGGTACTAGACGGGCATGATCGACTGGAACGAGGGTGTGTTTGGGGTAGGTCTATCCTTCTTCTATTCCTTCGATGTGAACTGTGACCACCCGACTGCGTCCAGCCGCGCTGACGTCCTGTACCTGTATACTGAGGTTCCTGTACCACACGTATAACGTTCTTCTTTCTTGCTATTCGTACTTGCTGTCTTCGGTGTAGATTGTGGTTAAGGATGTTTGCTTACCAGGGAATAAATGTAGATGCAAAATTGACTGTTGTTGATATGCTTGTGCTTATAGTGTTGAAGCAATTAGAGGTACAAATAAATTACGATAGTATATTGCTAACCCCGAATAACACTAAATTGTTGGAACCTCATCTAAAATGATGAAGTGGTCTTCTCGGAATTACTTATTACAAGCATTCATTACAAACTAACAAACACAAGTATGCAATAATACCAAAGTTTACATACAACGATAACTAATACCGAAGTTTAGCACTATCTTAGAACAAACCGCAGTTTGGACCTTTTATTACTTTTGTTTACAACAGGGCTGTCCAAAGCACGGACAGCGAGCCACATGAGCGGCTACGCTGAGGCCAAAAATAATGAAAATCGGTTCAATTTTTTTTTTTGAACGTACTACTTTGGAACTGCCACTCGGATTTGAAAAAAAGTTTTTGCATTTGATAGCCCAATTATTGAGGAAGGTTACAGGCTATTTAACAATACGCTGGGACTCAAAGACGCCAAGAAAAAGAAAAATTAACCGATCATCATTACTCTTTGATCAGCCTATGCGGCCCGCAACATGTTTCTAATTTACCACAATTACACAAATTTTACTTCGTTTGTTTTGGTAAAATTACATAAGTACACCTCACGTTATTTACTTTATAGACCGAAAGTTTCCGTATTTATTTCACTAAACGATTTGTTTAAAAGGCTCGTATTCAGTGCCGTAAGTCATAGAATTGTAAAAGATAAATGAATGGAGAATATAAAAAGCTGAATGTAACAACATCGCCGCCACATTTTGATTTTTGTCCAAAAAAAATAAATAGCGTAGGTATTTTTTTCTGCGGGTCAATACAAGTCACTTTATATATTGGAGGACACCAATCTATAAAGTGACTCGTATTGACCCGCGATCGTATAATGTCTGTGGGTCTAAAAAGGCTACTTTAGCAGAATCAGCCAGCACTACCCGAACCTGTCAAATTTTCCCAATCAACCTTGAACCTAATGCTTTAGCAATAAAGATGTTTGTTGTATATTTCATAATCACGATCCTAATATGATTCTACTAAAGTGGCCTTAGACCCGCGGGCCAGCCCTGGTTTACAAAATAGTTGGAAACTGTTTCTACGACTACATTGTCTGTAGGAGAACTATTGATAGATGTTAATGCACATTCAACCGTTTAACACTTTGTTTAGAGTTGTTTTTCTTTTGCTTTGTAAGAACAATCAAGACTGGTTACAATAAGGGTTCGGAGCTTGTATCTCTGTTTTATTAAACAATAGCATAGTTTTCTTGTTGTTGGAAAGTACTTTGTTGTTTTCGAGATTTCGCTTTTCAGTGTAATTTCGAAGTTATAAAGGACGTTCTAAGTAACTATATCCATAACTACTGTAAATTTTAGTGTCCATGTTTCCATTATCTTCCGTCTCCCTTCCTCTTAAACTCTTTTTCTGTCAACGGTCAAGCTGACATTTACTCCGATTTCTTTTAGAGCATTCTTTACGTCACAAAATTTATATTTTTTTTACTTCACCTTTAAATATAATTTACCGATGTAAACAATACATCTTGGAACAATTTTTACACAAAATCTATGTGTGCGAAACAATTTGACTAACAATTCGGATTGTATTTATTGCCTTGTTGCATTGAGTTCGCTTTTAAACCAATACAATACAGTTAAAAAATCTTTTTTCAATGTATTGTATTGGTTTAAAAATAGTTTGTTTATTATTAATCACTAATAAACTATTTTTTATTTAATATCATTAGTCCAGCTGTGGTCGCACAGATAATATTTCAAAATATGTGGCCATTTAAATTGGAACGCGTGACAGATGATCCAGTTAACTACTGTTTAATTAATTAGGTCACTATCAATTTTAATCTGATAGTATACCTATCAAACGTTTGAACAAGAAAATATCGCTGGAAATGTGTAAAAAATATATCATCATCGGCCCAGCCTATATTGGGGTGGGCTTCCAGTCAAACGGGATTCAGCTGAATATACACGGTGACATTTTAGCTATCTTACAAGCCCACTTCATCTATCCAATGAACACTATACATTTACATATAAAAAAATTTTTTGAACATTTTAATTATTTAAAAAATTAAAATATTATTCAGTATTATGACACATAACGTAATTTGAAACATCCAGGAGCAAGCGCAGTCTGAGCCTCGTGTTCCAAGTACGGCGCGGAATAGAAGGGTGTTTCGTAACTCTAATGCATTATTTATTTTTATTGTACTTATTATCTTAATAGATAATTTTGTAAAATAATCGCGCCGAGAAGTAGTTTATCTCGGGAACATTAAGTGGGACGCCTTTGTAGGTGTACCAAATTGGCACCGTGTATATAATACTCCAGTGTTTTTCGTAGAGGTCAGATAGGCTGCCTCCACAGTTCAGTAACTGGGTAACACATCACCGCTTACCATCAGCTGAGATAGTGGTCAAACGCGTGCCTATCACTACTAAAAAAAAAACAAGACTTTTGTCAGAATTTCTGGGCTTCTGCTCATATGAATCTTCAAATGACAACTGGAACCAACGGTTTACGTGCTTGCCGAGGCACAGAGGAGTCACGGTATGTTATGTATAGACGATGGAAGACCCATTCATCGACCCGATAAAACATTTAAGTCAGGAGAAAAAATATTCAAGGAGCTGAAAAAAAAGCTTCATGAAACGAAAAAACGCCTACAAACTGTAGTTAAAACTACTTATTTTACATACACACTGAAAGCATATTTAAACAAAGTTAACATATAAGCCTATAGGGGTTATGTAAATTCGTTCACCTTTAGATCACCATATTTTCATTTGTATTAATACTTTAACAAAATTAATAAAATTCACCTTTCAATTTATCCCAAAACGGGATTATAAAGAGATTAACTAAAAAATATTATAACATTTAATACGAAAAGCCTATATTTTAACGTTCTATAGAGGAGAGGAAAATCGTAGCGATTGCCAATTTCCACGCACGAGTTATTTTTCGTTGGGGGAAATCGGTAAAATGTATGTTACATAAAAATATGAAAGTTGGTCTTATATTTTATAGTCTGTCGAAGTAAATAGAAATATAATCGTCTCGGTTGTGTGGGCACTGACTTAAATAAACCCTTAATCTTGCCGTCTTTTACTTGCAAGTAAAACATGAAAGAAATGGAAAAAAAACTTCTGCAAAATGTTATTTGACTACTATGAAAAATCTACATTTGTGAATAGCTACTTATTTGAAAGACTAGCTGACCCGCGCAACTTCGTCTGTGTCACAATTTTCCTTACTGCTCCGCTCCTATTGATCTTAGCGTGATGATATATAGCCTATAGTCTTCCTCGATAAATGGGCTATCAAACCCTCAAAGATTTTTTCAAATCGGACCAGTAGTTCCTGAGATTAGCAAGTTCAAGCAAACAAACAAACAAGTAAACTCTTCAGATTTATATATTAGTACTAGCTGACCCGCGCAACTTCGTCTACGCTACAATTTTCATTACTGCTCCGCTCCTATTTTTCTTAACGTGATGATATATAGCCCTGAACCTAACACTGAAAGAATTATTGCAAATCGGCCCAGTAGTTCCTGAGATTAGCACGTTCAAGCAAACAAATAAACTCTTCAGCTTAATATATTAGTATAGATGTTGTTTAAATAGTACTATTTGTGAAAAAATATATAAAATCCGTGTAAAAATATAGAAAACACTCGCTTGTGAAGTTCATCCAGGCTTGTCATGTAAAACGGTTGCACATCATTAATTTTACAAGTCTGAGTTGTGAGTTAAGCGGATCTAAAAAGGCTCTATAGCATTATCCAAATCAAATCAAATCGTATATTTCAAATAAACCATTTACAGGCACTTTTGAATTGTCAAGGTCGGTCAGTCCAAAAAGATGAAGCTATTTGCACGTTTCAAAGCCTAGATCTCTATGAAGAAGAACGTGCAAGAAACTCCACGGACAGTCTTTTAAAAAATAATAAATTGTTACAAATTTTTGTTTACATCAAGTTGAAATTATACAAACATGTGAGAACGATGTAAAAGACGAGCGGGATAAAGGCGTCCGGGAAAAAAAGGAACAATTCAAAGAAATATTTAAAATAAACCATGGCAACTGAGAAATGACCAGTCCCAACTGACAGCGCGTAGACCCACAGGTACTCATTTATATAAGCAATTTAGTATTGGTATTTTGGTTCATAAAAATAAAAGGACAAATTTTTCTAAAATTTAAGGCTGCTCTCTCGAGAAATGCTTAAAAACAGCGTGCAGATGAAGCAACTTTTCATCGGAAGCAAATTTACTAGAATTTAGCTCTCAGATGTGTGACTGTGTGTACATAAGATATATTTATATCACGCTTAGTCTCCCTCTTCTCGAGTCGATGGTTAATTCTTTAGATTTTTTGTCCAATAGGTAGCCACGTCAATTGCAGCGTCGGTGGCATTCATCAAATCTCCAAAAGCACAGGTGCATTGGCACTTGGGGCACTCCAACGTGTGGCTCATGTTCTGAACAGGAGCACCGCTTATTTAATACTAGCTTCTGCCAGCGGCTTCGCCCGTGTGGTCCCTAGGGAACATAGTCCCGGGATAAAAAGTAGCCTATGTCCTTTCTCAGGCTCTAGATTATCTGTGTACCAAATTTCATTTAAATCGGCTCAGTTTTGGCGTGAAAGCGCGACAGATAGACAGACAGACAGACAGAGTTACTTTCGCATTTATAATATTAGTAAGGATCATGCTTAGTGTAAGTAAAACCTGAACACCAAATAACAAAATATGAAAAACCACTGAACCTCTATTACCGGCGGGAAAATTACACTCATGTGTAAAAAATCATTCGCCCAACCCAACAGTAAATCAGATTCGCGTAACAAAATTGGTCGAATACACTCGATACCTATTGGCGCCGGCAAATCAGTTTATCTGTTCCCTCACACTTATAAAACCATAGAGTACGGAGATGCCTTGGCGGGCGGTCATAGAAGCGGTATTGTCAGGCTTATCCATACTAATGTTACGAGTTTGGGGTTCGTGACAATAAAAACAGCTGATAAATTAACCAAAACTGACACTTTAATTTAACACACTAATTAGCACTTTAAAACACACTAATTATAACACACAATCGCATTACTGAACACTTCACTTCACTATAATTCGCAGTTGAAGATCGCTCTCGAAGTTATCGTTTGTATCGCCAATTCAATACTGACCCCAGTCGCCGGATGTCCGCCCTTTATATACCGACAGTTGTTTCTAGAACCTTCTAGTATGGAAACTTCCGGAAAGTTCGGGTACATACCGGTCCCGACTGACCAGGTGTCGAAACATCGAGAATGTTCTAGCATAGAAAATTCTAGAAACATCTTGACTCCTTTGATCTGGTTAGTTCCCGCTACTTGATACTAGATGGCGTTAGCAGCACGTATATGTCGTTATGTGACCAGCATTAATTCTGGCGCGTAACACTAATAAAGCGTTTGAGAGTCACCTTTAACTTACCAAAGATACCGACGGTCTCTGATTTTTATTATTCGTCCGTCTGTCACAGCCAATTTTCTACGAACCTATTGGACCGATTTCGTTGAAATTTGGTGCACATAATATGAACTTCTGTGACCCATTAATTTTAAAATATATAAAAAAAATTGAGTAACAAAATAATTGTCAATAAAAAAGTTTTTCGAGCAATTTGTCATACATACCCGTGGTCATACCAAACTGTGTGACATAATTATGAAAAGGCTTGATAACAACAACAACAAATTGTTTTATTAGGGACAACATAGGAACCATAAATCAACTTATTGGGAGGAGATAAAAATAAACAATTATTTTGAAATTACATTTAAAAATATTGATCTATTCCTACCTGTATTTCCGAAAAACGTAGGATTGATTTTAAAAAAAAAAGGATACATAATATATAGTAGTTGTTTTAAAATAACAGGAAATAAATAAGTCTATAGTTATAAAGAAAAATATGATATAAATATTAAAAGGAAATCATTCGTTCGGAAAACCTTTATACGCGAGTCCCACTCGCATTTTTTTTTTTCAATATTTGTAATGTGTGTCGCGGTCTTTCTGAGCTCTATATAGAAAACGTTTGGAATTCCGTAAATTCCTTCTGGGTAAGCTCGCTCCATCGTAGACTTTGTCTCTGTCATCTCTGACCTAGACTAGAGTCAAGAGCAAACCCATCACAAATAAAAATAAAAAAAATTTGCTAATATTGCCATATTTGCGGCTCACAAACGTGCAATCAACCCTCAGTGAGGCATTATCGATGGACTCGCGAACTGAATACGGACGAACGTATTATGCACTAAAATTTTAAATTGACATAAGTGTGGCGGTATGCTATGATTGTTTGTCCATTTGTCAAACGATCTAGTTTAGTGGAATTTTGGGGTTGGTATGTTTGAAGTGTTTCGTGGAATTGATGTGGAATGGATAAGTGACGTCGAATTCGTAACTACTCTGTAGTGTGCGTTTTTGGCGTAATTATGTCCGGTTAGTTTTTAGGGTTCTGTACCCAAAGAGTAACGGAACCTTATTACTAAGCCTCCGCTGTCCATCCGTCCGTCCGTCCATCCGTCCGTCCGTATCTCAAGAACCGTAATAGGTAGACAGTTAAAATTTTCACAGATTGTGTATTTCTATTGCCGCTATAATAACAAATAATAAAAATTAAGGTTTATGGTACGGAACCCTTCGTGTACGAGTTAGACTCGCACTTAGCCGGTTTTTTTACCTTGTTAATTTCAGTAGGCTCACAACTTCTCAGGTACTGTGATAAGTTTTTCTGTTACACGTGAGAAGATTTTTTTTCCACCCTGGAAAGAAATACTTCTTTATGAGAGTTTGGAATCGATTTTAAAATTATATTGATAAGCGTGTCAGATTTTTAGGTACTAGTTGCGGAAGAACAGCTGAAAACAGGAGTCTATGGAGGCAGTTGAAGGAGGCCTATGTCTATAATAGACAAAAAATTATAACATTTAACTAATTTAAAAAAAAAATCAATGAAGGAAAATATTGTAATTAAATTAATATTAATACTATTGTTTAAACATACTAAACAATTAGTCAAATGAAATAATAATTGTGCATGTGGAAGTTAATAAAGGCTTTTTATTTTTAGTTGCGGAAGGATTCAGATTGATATGAGAATATATTTAGTTTGGGCGTTATTAATTTCTCTAGTATTGGCTATACAACTCTGCCTAAGTATTCCGCGAAACAAGCTTTATATTGTGATGGTAGAAATTAAAGTATAAAGTTCCTTTGAAATTGAAAAAAGACCTTTCAAAATGGCTACACAACATCCCTGTATTAAAGTCATCTTCAAAATATGCTTCTTCTTTGCAACCATGTGACAAATATGACGTATTTTGCACCAGTATCAGTACAAGGTGTAATGACGCTTGAAAACACGTAAGTACTGACAGCTTTCTTGGCTTCAAGCCAAACCTGCAAGCAATAGGCAACTGATAGTGAGTTGAATGTACCTTGTATTATTTGAAGGCTATCCATTGAAGCATTGATGTATTTGCTGTACGTTGAAAAGGATGTGTGTGTGTGTGTACTTTACCTCTATTTTTAAATACGGAATTGGAAAGAAAGAATGAATGATCTACGGGTGCCAGCAGTATTCAGGGGGTGCATCTTCAAAACCCCGCCTCGAATAGGTTTGGCTCTTTTGATACAGAGATAGAACTAAAGAAGTACCTACCTCGCCTTGGATTTGCTAAGTTCTCTTTTACTGCTTTTAGCTTGTCTAATATACATTTTTTTTCATGTTTTCGTAGGTATTATTGAAAGATAGGTGCAAGTGCAACCCTTGCACACATGGAATGATTGTAGTGGGTTCATTAATTTATACTGTTTGGTCCAGTAGGTGACTACGTTTACTGTGTCGTTGGAGGTTTTGTTCAAATCATCTAGGGTGCAGGTGTATGGGCATTTGGAACACTTCAGAAAGTGGGACATACCTACGCACTGGGTGCTTGACTGAGAGAATGAATGTTGATGATATATTCTTGTTTAGAGGAAAAAACATGACTTTCCTAATGGATAAGTTTTATTTACATAATCTATTATGTAAATAAAACTTATATTTAGTACATGCAAAAGATTTGCGGTCTCCCGAGGCGAAGACGCTTGCTCCAAAGAATCGTAATCAATAGGGTTTTTTTGTCGGTTCTTTTAAATTTTTAATTTAATTTTTATTTTATACTTTTTTAACTTAGTTTTCATTTCGTTAGTTAATATCCCTCATTCCCTTTCAACGTAGTGTACATTATTCTACTAGTTAAGCCCTTTTACCATATTGTGAAAAAAAATTTATGTAATTCGCCTGTTTTTTATTTGAAATTTGTCATAGTGTATAGTATTGTACTAGTCAAGCCCTTTCATTTGATACTCATATTGAGGGAGTTGTGAAAAAATATGTCATCCGCCATTTTGTAGCGGCGGCTATCTTGGACGGATTTTCATCAAATATAGCTAAGAACACTCCCGACTAATTCACCTATCAAACAAAATCAAAATCGGTTCATCCGTTCAGGAGCTACAATGCCACAGACACATACACATACAGACACGTCAAACTTATAACACCCCGTCGTTTTTGCGTCGGGGTTAATAAAGAAGTACCTAGTTTAATATGGAATTATTTATGTATTTTTTTTTGTTGATATAAGACTGGGGTCACCCTAAATAGTTTAGAATAGACTAGGAGAATATTGACGGTTTTATTTTAAATGTGGTTCGGTCATCATCATTTCAGCTGAAAGATTGCCACCACAGCTGGACACAGACTTTCAAGTTGGTGTGGCTTACAGTCAGAAAAAAAAAGAAAATTATGTAAAAAATAAAATAGAACATACGTCCGAAAATCCATTGCAAACATGCAACTTCTCAACATAATCCATTTACAACCACATTCGACGTTAAAATCGTTATTACAATCGTACATTGCTTGTTGTGATCGTACATGAAACCGATAATACTATGCCATTACGTGCATAGCCAGCTTTGGACGAGATTCAAACAGCTCTGTTAGGGACAGAAGTGAGTCGTTGAAGCCGCAAACTGCATGTTACAGGGAATAAACTGAAGTCGTATGCTGATGTGAGTTCCGGTCGTTAGTGATTTTGCTTTGAATAAATTTTATTACACCGCACGGAATTGAGGGGAGGTTTATTGGAATAAAAACGCATTATGGCGCTGTTCTGAACGGTTTGGCCGTAAAACTTGTGGAGTTTTATGGGTGTACTAGCTTTAGCCTACGACTTCGTACGCGCATATCCCGTTTCTTCCCGTTCCCGTAGGAATTTCGGAAAATCCTCTCTTAGTGCTCCCTTACACTCCCCAAGGAACCTACATGCCAAATTTCAGCTTTCTACGACCAGTAGTTTCGGGTGTGCGTTGTCTGTCAGTCACTCAGTCACTCAATCAGTCAGTAACGGAAGAATTTTATATATTAGGATTTATATGGTTATGTGGTGAGGAATAGTATGTGTTATGGGGGCTGAAGTGTCCATCATGTTGAAACACTGGAGGTTTAAATGAGAAATAAGGGAAAATTGTTGTATTTTAAAGACCGTGTGCATTTGCATTACGGACGCAAACTGCCAAATACATCTCTACTTTCGCTATATTTTAACAAGTTTTTGACATTTATCGTCACCGAGATGATATTTTTTCTTGAATTTGAACGCTAAAAATTAGTGTTTTTATGACGCAAAAATTCCTACAAATCATCATAAATGTAGAGCAATTTTGGAAAGTCTGTAATGAAACGCGTTGTTGAATTGCCGCTTTATTTATTTATTTATTTTAGGCAACTGACGCCCATAAAACACAATACGTATATAAACATAAAAAAACAATAACTATAAACTAATACATATCATTTATACAACGTTCTTAAAAACTAATGCACACGAAGAGAAATCTCCTCGGAAACGCCGACCCTTTCGTCCAAAACTCTTCCTTGAGGAAGGTCACCAAATGATGGGTCGGAACGCGCACCACGAACGACTTGAAATTGGTGTTATGGCGCGCCTCCAACTTCTCCACCCTCAAGGTCCAGTTGGTCTTCACCCGTATGTACTCTACAATGTCCTCTGTCTTCGTATAGTGGTGCAAACGGGACACGTACAGCTGCGTCGTCGGTACTGCAGGACGTAGCAGCATGTTGGATCCTGCCGGCGCTGTCCCACACTGGTTGCAATAATTAGGCTTCCTCTTCTTTCTCGCCACCTTGATGAAGCCGTCCTCATCGCATGAGTTCTTCGGTGGATCATGCTGTTTGTGATCCATCTCAGCGCCTTTAGTCGCGGTCGATACTGAGCGACTCGCTTTGCTCTTGACTTTATCAACGGTAGCAGAGGTGTAGGTGTGTGGCTAAATATTTTAAAGTAAACCTATCTAAAGAAGATCTAAAAAGCAGAAGCTCTCATAACTTACAAAATTTTAAAGTTATCAGAATTTATTACGTAAATTAACTATTTTGCTGAGAAGATATCAAACGAATACTTAAAAGGCAATTCTCAAATGTGAGTGTCTTATTAATTTATCTTCGATTTAATATGCCTGTGTTAATAAAACAAGATCCAAATAAATATGAGATACTCGTAAATATTTTTGTTCAGCTGTAGAGTTAAATAATGAATTCTACAGCTGATCAAAAATAAATACTGTTCTCTCGGATATAGGAAATGCTGGGACAATCCAGAATATTTACCATCGTGGTTAAAGGATTAGTCAGCTAGACTCTGCGTTACCGAGTGCTAGCTGTACAGGGTGCGCAGGCGTTTGGAATCGTAGTACGATATACTCGTATTTATCGCCGCTTGGGGAGGCTCTTTTCATGCACGCCCATGAAGTACGTCATCCCCCACCACCTTACTATTTGCTGCCCCAGGAATATCTGCCACCTGGACGTGATCTGCAGTGGCCTATTTGGAAAGCACTGAATCGATTGCGTACTCAGGTAGGCCGCTGCAAACATAATCTGGCGAAATGGGGATTCATAGACTCGTCGGATACTCAATGTGAGTGCGGTGCTCCTGTTCAGAACATGAGCCACAGGTTGGAGTGCCCAAAGTGCCCATACACCTGTACTTTGAGGGATTTAATGAATGCCACCGACGCTGCAATTAACGTAGCCACCTACTGGGCCCAAAAAATCTAAGAATCCCGAATCGACTCGAAAAGAAGAAGAAGAAGAATCCCGAATATTGCCGAGATTTGCCGAGTGTTCCCGAGGAGTGCTGAGTATTACCGAGCTGGTAGAACAATCATACCTGCTGTGAACAGTGGAAGTTTGACAGTTTTATGTGATGTTTTTTCGATTTAGTTTTTTATGCCCAACTAATCTAAAACGTATGGATAGGCATTTTATTTTAATCTGAACTTTTGTTTTCAGACTTAACAAGATTTTATAGAGGACTTCTCTAAATTGAGTAATTTGAGGTGAGGTGAGTCTGTGTTTCCTGATAGCTATAACCTGGGTGTGTTTAAGTCAAGAGTGAATAGGTTACTTCTAGGCAAGCGTGCTCCATCTTCGACCACATCATCGCTAACATCAGGTGAGATAGTGGTCAAACGCGAGCCTATAAATAGTAAAAAAAAAACGCTATTTTAATGGCAATTTTTGGGATATTTTCATACTCAACTTGAAATGCTAAATTCGAAAATTTGGGGTCAAACGTTTTGATTGTAACCATCAAGACATAAATTAAATACTTTGAGTAAGTTTACGTTCACCCATTATTTTAATAATATAAAAATACAAACTCTACTTAAAACTATTAAAACGTGCCTAAGTTAATGTTAAGTATCTTGGCTTAACTTTAAGCTTGACAAAAATATCTTCTAAAGAAAATAAGTTAGCGCAAACTTGGCTCGGATTATGTACTTCGACAAAATGCGATAACTTTTAAGTAAACCTGAAACGGGCGTTTATAGCAATTAAGTTGGATTTAATAGTTAAACGAGAAATGCTGTGTTTCGTTCAGGGGTTTAAAGAAAAGTAAAGATAGAATCGATAACACTGGTCAAGATTGAGCCACAAGAAATGTGCTTACTAATTTTAAATGACCTACCTACCCTTATCACGGAACCATATTTATTTTGCTTTGATTAGGTCTAGTTTTTGTGTTACAACTACTATCAGGGTTATTCATTTTCCCTTTAGCTTGTAAATTAAGATTTTTTGTTTTTCGATAAAATATCTGGTTTTTTCAGTTTACTGAGTTATTTTATTCTTTTTAAATGTGTAAGAAGTGACCAAAAGATTCTGACAAGTTTCTTTACATTTATGGTGAAATTATTTTAAAACTCAAAAGAGATTTCTGCACGATCAGTAAAAAAATAATAAAAATGTGAGCTTTCTTTTGGGATTTTTGAATACAAAGGGATAGTTGAGTAGTCTGATGTACCATCTGCTGCACAGTCAATCCTTTAACTTGATAATGTGCCTGTACTAGAACCACCTGAAAACTTTAGTTTTCGCCTCAAAGCTCCACTTCAAAATCATATTACAGGAAAACTGTATGTGTCTCAATAATTCTGATTTCAGTTCTATGATTTTAAAACATGTTCTTAACATAATTATTTAAAAACATTCTTGTTACACACAAAAAGTGTTTTTTTGTTGACCAGTGTAATTTAGCGATAGAACCAAATTTTTTTAGACAGCCAGTAAGTAATTGAAAAGTTCTTGAATTAAGGTCCAACTAAAGTTTGCTTCCTCGTCCTCCTCCTTGCGTCGTATTCCTCAGTGCTGAGGGCCGTGACCTTCCTTTTTTATCACTTTCACATGTATGATAAAAAAAATCACACAAACAATTATTAAGATCTTAATGTACCATATACTCAGAAATAAATTATTTTATCTCATCTTATCTTATCCTATGATGTTTCTCCACCTGTTCTGTTGTGTTCTGTGTCTGTCCCTGGCGATGTGGAGGGCGTTGTGAACGGTAGTGTCAAGGGCGATGCGAATCTGGTCAGACCAACGTATTGGACTGCGTTCACGAGCTCTTTTTCCATCTACTTTGCCGGTCACGATGAGCTTCTCGAGGCCACCTTCTTTCCTTGCAATGTGACCGAAGTATTCTAGGACTCTGCGTAGACACTCAGATGATAGCCGCGAGGAGATTACCAGTTCTCACAATATGGATACGTTAGTCCGAAACGCCCTCCAAGGAATACGGAGCATCTTTTCTCCAGCACCACATCTCAAAAGCGTCAGTGTTTCAAAGTACGCTTAATACATTTTAAACAATATTTCTTTAATAAATAATCTTAGTGTGAGGTATTTGAAATTGAGCTGGACCATGCGACTAGCTTATTCCGACTGCATCCTAGACACATATTTTCATTCAGATGTTCTTAAATCAAAGGTACTGTTTAGATTATGGAAATTAGATCCAGAGATTACTCTCAAAGGTAAATAATTTAACCTCTCTTAACTGTAATAGTTTACTGAGTAACATACAGTGAATGACTCTTATCATATCTAAGTGTCATTTACTGAATACTACTCATTAAGTTTAACTAAATAAAACAAGTTAACTTTCATCAGCCACATATCCAAACCAAGAATCAAATTTAACCACAAGCAATACAATAATATAATATCGAAGATGTATGCGATATGTTACTAACTATTTCCTATGTATAAACCATTTTCAGGCCGATATTATCATCAATATTACACCAAAGATTTGACCTTTCCTGGAAACATAACATTACTTCTACTAAAAGCCATCAATAAACCCATAATACAAAATGGCGGATCCAAAAGATACATTCCACCGTGTTCAACGTTCTGCTCTATGCTTTCCCGTTTCCTGCAGAACGGCGGAAATTATAATTTATATTCCACATATTTTGCCCGCATATATTGCTGCGGTTTGGTCCCTAGATAAATCTGTATAAAATAATACCGGGTCATCAAAGTTCGCATTGTACTGGGGCCAGTTGTGACGCAAACTGAATTTGTTATTAGCTGATTATGCTGGTTTAATGAAATTTCGTCAACGAGACCTACATAGCGTTGATTAAATATTTATAAAAAATAATTATGTGGACATGTGAAAGAGAATGGGTCAATCTGCCCCACCGCTAAAACCGTTACCGCTAAGACCATAACCGCTAAGACCATTACCGCTAAGACCATTACCGCTAAGACCATTAAGGTTATGCTATTACATAGACTTTTCTGGATTGTGGAGGTGTAGGGAGCTTTATAAAAATCAACTAACTGTTCAGTACATTTTGTCGAGTTTTGCGCACAGAAAAGTATGTGGCAGTCGATTTTCTTTATTCGCGATTTCAGTGTGGGTTCTATAGTAAAAGTTGTTCATAATTCCGAGTATAAATTTTCAGGTATTTCGTTTATTCTGTTACAAGTTGTATACGTTACGGCTAATAGCCGAAGTGCAGCTACACCTAGTTTTAGCCGGCTATAACTAGACGCAACCGGCCACATGCGATTAAACTTAGATGTTATCCTAGTTATCTTCGGTTAGAACTAGGTTTAGCCTTCATCATAGCAGCTAGAACTAGGACAGCCGCACACCGGTGGTTAAACTTAGGTGTATCCTATGTATCATCGGCTAGAACTAGGTTTTCAGTTCAGTTAAGCATTTGGTTTTGTTTTGAGTTTCTTATCTTGCGTTTCCCGATTGATTCGATTATATTGACAACAAAAGTCAGGGATATTGAAGTGACATTTATCTAATCTTCTAATATATAAAACTCTTGTGTCACGGTGTACTAGTTCTAGTCGCTATGATGAAGGCTAAATCTAGTTCTAACCGAAGAAAAGTAGGATACGTGCGCATGTGGCCGCCTGCAGCTAGTTGTACCCGGCTAAAACTAGGTGTAGCCGCACTTGGGCTTAGTCGTTTTTTGCCTATATTCAAACACGACTTATGAAACCAAATCTGGCTTTAAAGTCGCTTACCCAGTTTTTACCCAATCACAATAGTACGGCGGAATTAAAGGTATTGTTACGAGCTTGGGGTTCGTTACAATAAAAACAGCCGATTAAACAACCAAAACTGACACTTTAATTTACAACACTAATTAGCAATTTAAAACACACAATCGCAATACTAAACACTTCACTTCACTATAATTCGCAGTTGAAGATCGCTCTCGAAGTTATCGTTTGTATCGCCAATTCAATACTGACCCCAGTCGCCAGATGTCCGCCCTTTATATACCGACAGTTGTTTCTAGAACCTTCTAGTATGGAAACTTCCGGAAAGTTCGGGTACATACCGGTCCCGACTGACCAGGTGTCGAAACATCGAGAATGTTCTAGCATAGAACATTCTAGAAACATCTTGACCCCAGTAATTTATCTACTCGATACTAGATGGCGCTAGAGTACGTAAATGTCGTTATGTACCCAGCATTAATTCTGGCGCGTAACAATATAAATGATGGAGAGTTTAGTTATTGGGCGTTTTACGCTGTATCGAGTAAAAGTTGATGGTTACTGCAAATAAACCTCTGTCTAAACCTTCTATTATTGCTGCTATATTATCGTTTTTTTATTCACCTTCTTTACTATTTTTATTTCATCGTCATTTCCTCGCTGTTAAGGATTGCAAGCACTTACGAGGCGTCTCCGAGCTATGCGGTCTTTCGTTGTGGCACCTCTTGGCACAAGCTGCCTCCGACAGCCGTTCTAATTACGCCTAACTATCTTGCCTTGAGCGTATTTTCTGAGCCTAGTGTTTTGAGACTTTCCTATCAATGCCTACATGAATACATACATAGGTAATTTGCTTCATGTCCGTTACACCCCATTATTATAGTTATATCCGAATACCCTTTTCTTTTTAAAGACGGTAATTCATCAAATGACTCCATCGGCTCTGGGCGGAGTGGATTGCGTTCCAGGGCCGCGGTGACTCTTTCGAACAAATTCCGCAATACTGGCAGGCACTGGCTCTAGCGGGCCCCTTCTACTATGCTGACATCTCTGTCCGAATACCCTACCTAGTGAAAAATTCAATTAGATACGTAGATCAGAGAGAGATAAGGTAGAAAGAAACTACAAAACGCCATACGCATATGGCGTTTTGTAGTTTCTACAAAAGACGTAGGTTTCAATAGTTGCAAAATTTGTACGTATGTGAGTACTATGTCCTCTTACTAGCAAACTTATTAATTTTACCTCTGCTGGCATTTCTTTATTGGACCTATTAGTAATATTTAAGTGTTTTTTTGGGAGCATCGTCCTCACATATAATCAATTGATTAATGTATGCAAATATTGTAAAGCTTATTTTTGAAAAAAGTAACTATGGAGTTTCTTGTCCGTTCTTCTCCATAAGAATCTACCTTTTGCGAACGGACGACTAGTCACTATATTTTATTTTCATTTGACGTTCAAAAATGCCTTTATTGGTCTAGTCGAAATAAATCATTTGACTTTGACTTTGTAAGACCAAAGTCCTACTTACGTCTTTTGCTTCATATTCATCATTCTCTAGACAATGTTATATTTTATCCGTAATAGCAAAAGGAAAGGATTAACCACGTGCCATATCGGTAGAGCAAACTTTTTTTTATTTATCGACAATAGTTATCGCTAAGTGAGAAATGAGTACATAGTTATGAATATAAATGGTGAATGCATGGAGAGGGAAAGAGAGGCCATAAAAAAGATTGAAGGATTGTGTGAGGAGCGAAAGAAAGAAAAGGAAAAAAAACGTGTTGTACCGACTCCAAGTCATGATGATAATATAAAACGTCAATAGAATGTCATTCCATCTACATCAACTGTTCATATACCTATGTACGCCATATGTACCTTCCACGTTCTTATTAGATACCTACTTTTACTACCCTCTTCTTCTTCGTCATTCCCTCACTGCTGAGGATCGCGATCACATACGACGCATCTCCAAACCATGCGGTCTTCTGCAGTGTCGACCGCTCTGTATATGCTCCAACATTTATTTATTACCTACCTTACCTCACCCAAAACAAACATACAACTGTTTGATATTATATATAAGTTTCCAATACCCAAATTCATATTCCCGAAGCGTAAAATAAAGGTAAGAAATCGATAAGGAGTTACAGTTTTATATCGTTGGGAATATAAATCCCTTGATGTGGGTGCGACGTTGACACTGTCAAATCATCTGTTTTTATTCCTAAATGTTATATTTTGTTAGCATTTTATCAATTTACAGGCTGGTGTTGTGTGGTGATATTGGTGGAATATTAATGGATGTGACTTCCTAGTCTAGTAGTTGTAGGCAGTTCTGCTGCGCTTGAAAAAAAAAAAACGAACGTTTAGTTTATTTGTGCCAAGCATAACGCATACCAAAAAGCTAACAATATTTATACAAGTTCTGATGTAACTATTGACTAATAAACTAGCGTGAGAATCCTGGTACCCATAACACAAGTTAAATCTTTCCTTGGGTTTTCCAGAATTCAATACAAATACTACTGACACTATTGTTACTCTCTGATATGTTTTTGTTCTTGTTGCATAATAGTTGTTTGTAAGTGTTTGATTGTACAAAAATTTTTAGTCCAATAAGCAATTTATTTATGTATTTAAGTTAGGAAGATATGCGTCCTGTATGCGTCACATACGCGTAAAATGGCCATCGCTCAGCATAATGCTGGGACTCGTATGCGAGACAAAGCGACAGCGCTGGTTTTCAGCGACAGCCGGCGTTGACAGAATGACGTGGATCAGAGCATCATAAAAAGTATTTCATATAATACACACACAGACACACAGGGATCCTAGGTTTGATTTTTAAGTAAAGGATAAGGTGTTATTGGGCTACCCTGGTTTGAATATCTCAGTAGCATCCTGGAGTCTGGATTTGTGTTGGGCTGATGACAACAAGCTCGGTCCCCATTAAATGAGACTTAAATAATGTTACTGGTAAAACGTTGGAGGTATATCTCTGCATTACCCTTTGAAAAATAAAGGATAGTATCGAATATAACACACTCTTTATCATGTACAACATTAAGTTACCAAAATTATAGGTGGAGAAAACATTTCATATGAGTCAACATATGAAATGTTTTTTTTACCTATTGTTTGTGTACAATGGGCCAAAAGCGATATTTTAAAGATAACCTTTGGATGGATGATGTGTTATGTAATCACTTTGGTTTTTTTTACTATAGATAGTCATACGTTTGACCACTATCTCACCTGATGGTAAGCGATGATGTGGTTGAAGATGGAGCACGCTTGCCTAGAACCAACCTATTCACTCTTGTCTTCAAATCTTCCAGGTTGTAGCTATCTGGAAACACAGACTCTGGCAAGGAATTCCACTCCTTAGCTGTACGCACTATGAATGTGTTCCCAAATCGTTTTGTGCGTGTGGGTGGGATGTCCACCATGTACCGGTGGCGCATCGCCGTTCGTCTTGTGGTCCTATGATGGAACGGGCTTGGTAACTAGTACCATATTTGCTTTCGAAATATATTTAGATCTCATGACCTAAAAACTCATACAATTTCCACACGGTAACCGTTCCAACATAATATCGACCAACACCGAAAACACTCCGAACATAAAAAACAATACCGAACTAAATTGGATGCTCTAAAAGTTTGGACACTAAAAATGGCGCGTCCACTTCACAAAAACTATGTATTTTACATCACACTATACACGATACTGTACGTACTTAGATATAGAGAACTGGACTGAGCGTTACGTTCACGAAATTGACTATACTTTAGACAGAGAAAGCGATTGTTCGATAAAAAAATATAATCTTTCCATTTTATCTAAAAATATAATACTAACAGTAAAAATAGAACCAAAGTTGCTCGAAAAACGAGCGAGATATAATTATTTTAATAAAATATATCTGTCCTCTCGCAAAAACGCTGTTTTGTAAGGTACCTATAGGCGTCATGTAATTTGACGTCAGAGTTCAAATCGGACTTCTCTTTCTAATCGTAATCTTTGAAGCTTTATAACTTCCTCGCAGATGAAGGTATTTAAAAAATAATATTATGCATATTGAAATGCCGTATACTTATCTCCACAATAATACATATAATCTAAGAAGTAGGATTTTATTGCAGGATACAACATTGCTTAACTAGTAAGTATGAAAGAGACATGAAAATAAATCTCTTTCGCACCTCTGGTAAAGTGATCTTCTATCCCTTTCTACTCAGATGTAAAGTTCGTTTTAAAGACAATCTTGCCAAAGAAGCGCTAGCCGGTGAACTTTTTACTGTAGGTGACACTGACAGCCTGTGCCATAAACAAATGACAATTCTAGAAAGAGACAACACATACCTGCACGAGCGCGTAGTCCCTCTCACACTTTTGTGACCATTTTCACTAGAACTGCTAGAGAAAGAACGCTTAGTCCAGTTCGCTTAGTCTGTAGTACTGAATAGTCGGTCGTAGAAAGTGCCATTTCATATTTATGAGCAATTTTGATCCTTTTATGAAGGTTCAAACAGCAAGATGTTTATGACTCAGTTAGCACGGCCCATACACTAGCACTTCCAAATTTAGCATCATTGTTAGTGCGTTGTTGTGAGATGTTTCGGGACTTGTGGGGTGGGGTGTACACGTCTTTAGGCTGAATAGTTTTCTGTTTTTACTAACTTTTTTTGTGTGATACGTGTTCGGGTTTCTTCAAGCCTGCTACTTTCTATTCTATACGAAGTAGATTATTAGGAACTCGGTTTAGTAATGTTTCAAAGAACTGTACACGTCAGGCCTTGCAAAATTAAAAGACAATAGTAAGACTAAAGCCACCATCCCACATGTGGGACGGCCGGGTTAGTATTTCTGTGACACTTTCGTCCACTATTTAAAATAAAAATATAAAATAGTGCTGCAACATTTCAACGCCAGATTTAAATTCAAAACTTCAAATTGGTTATAAAAGTTTTCCAATTTTCTAAAACCCTTTAAGTAAAAAAACATTTACAAACCTTTTTTATTTAAATACGAATTCTGATTAGTGTGTCTTTCAGAAAGAAAAATGTAAAAAATAACAGTGTTTGTTCAACAAAATTGATACTTCACGTGACTCAAGGGCTAACCTTTTACCTTGGACTGAGGATAAGCATTGCCATACGATGTGACAATGCCGCCAGTCTTTTGGTCCCGTCGACAGCAATGTGGACGAATTTTTGACGCCATACGTAAGGGTTTACTTGGAGTTTTTAGTTAAAACGACGATTGGTTACTTGAATATTCTAAAATATAAAATTCTTCCGTTACTGACTGATTGAGTATCTGAGTGACTGACAGACAACGCTCAGCCGAAACTTGGCATGTAGGTCCTTGGGGAGTGTAGGGGAGCACTAAGAGAGGGTTTCTCGAAATTCCTACGGGAACGAGAAAAAACGGTATATGCGCGTACGAAGTCGCGGGCGAAAGCAAGTTTAAAATATAATATTCTAGCTTGTGCTTGTGACTTTATACGTGTATATCTCTTTTTTTACCGTTCCCGTAGGAATTTTAGCTTCCTGCGACCAGTAATTTCGGCTGTGCGTTGTCTGTCAGTCACTGACTCAGTAACGGAAGAATTTTATGGAATTTAGGATTATTACAAATAAATAAATGGATCCTTTCCACAAATCTAAGCCATATTTCTTCTCCTTGCCCACAGGTCGATCGGAACCCGGCATAGTACCTTCGATAGTGGGCTTCACTAAAGACTCGGTGGCCCACGAGTCGGACCGACTGGCTCCAGGAGACAGAATCTGCAGTGTCAACGGCATCTCTACGGCGAGGCTGACTAATGATGAAGTGCTGCGACTCTTGGATAATGTGGAGGAACGAGCCTCGCTGGAGGTGGAATATTATATGCCAAACTATGGTAAGTGTTATGATATTTTGATAGGCTACTAAGCCGGGTAAAATGGATGGTACAAAGGGAAGCTTTTGCCCTGCACTGGGACAGAATATGCTAAAAATAAATAATTAAACTGCTCAGTAGCTGGAATGAAAGTTATCGTAAAATGAATCACGTCACTTGGGCAGCATAAAATTTTTGACATTAATATGGTTCCAGAATAAGTACAGGTAAGGTCACATCGAATCCGACTTGAAGCATAAAGTCAAGACACGACGACGGCGACGATTGACAAAGACAACGTCGACGATTGATTGATTGACGAGGATTTTGATACTTAAACAATTTTTGATCAAAAATAACTCAGACACATTAGGCCTTTTCTATACATGAAATGTGAAGTTATTTATAAAAAAAAAACTGGCCTAGTGCGAGTCGGACTCGCGTGCAAAGGGTTCCGAACGAATTTTATTTTTTTATCATGTTATTTTAACACTATAAACTTCTTATAGGCTTTCCTGTAATCTTTAGGTAAAGATCTATCATCCTCATTTTTTTTTTTTCAAAATTTTAGGCTCAGTAAGTAGTTTCGGAGATAAGGGGGGAATGGTCATTTTTCGTCTAAATTCTAAAAAACTTCAAAACAAATTATTTTAAAATTATGAAAAAAATATAGTTAAAACCCTCACAATAAGCCCTTTCAATTGATATGTCACACGACATTGTTCATTTACGTAACGCGTCCGTGTTTGGGTCACAGAAGTCCATATTTGTACCAAATTTCAACAGAATCGGTCCAGTGGATCCGGAGAAAACTGGCTGTGACAGACAGACAGACAGACACCCGAGTGATCCGTTTTTTGTTCGGAACCCTAAAAACTAGTCGGAAAATATCACAGAATAATTTTGATATAAATACTATTACACCTAAACAATATGCTGTGACATAAAATATAAAGAAAATGATAGGCAAGAGAATAAATACGAAACTTGATTAAATCCATGTGATATAAATAGAGTAGATACTCCGAAAATTCGATGAGATTTCTTTGATCATTGAACTATGAAATATTGTAACCAGTATTAATATAAAATGGATACACTGCATCAAATGAGAAAAAAGAGGCAGTTCTACTATTTCTTGGAAAATATTTAAAGGAATGCCAAGTCGTATTAAGTTAATTTCAGATTGAGACGTACCTAAATCAATCAAATAGGTTGTTTTTATAACCTTACTTGTGTCTTGTGTATTGCTATAGGTACAAAAGACTCCCTTTTCGTGCCAAATTCCTTTGTCTTTCATGAATTCTGACCGAGTTTGACCCACAAGCGTGATCAGCTGCTGCGGAACTTGTTCAAAAGAGTCACCGCGGCCCTGGAACGCTGAGGGCATTTGGAGGAACACGGATGAGTTTTGGTCAGTAAGAGTCTGACATTTCTTTCCGCTCCGCCCAGAGCGGGAGGACGCATTTGTTTTTTTTCGCATCCTAAAAAAAAAATACTCCGGTCAAGTGCGAGTCAGACTCTCAAACGAAGGGTTCCGAATCATAAACCAATAAAATACAGGTTTCTTGTATGGGAGCCAACTTTAATTTTTATCTATTTTTTACTATTTGTTGTTATAGCGCACTCTGTGAAAATTTGAACGGTGTACATATTACGGTTCTTGAGATACCGCCCGCTGACAGACAGACAGACGGGCGGATAGACGGACGAATGGATTTCAACGGTCTACCTATTACGGTTCTTGAGATACCGCCCGCTGGCAGACAGACAGACGGTTGATCGGACGGACGGTTAAACGGTCGGACGGACAGCGAAAGCTTAGTAATAGGGTTCCGTTGGTTACCTTTTGGGTACGGAACCCTAAAAAAAAACTGGCCAAGTGCGAGTCGGACTCGCGTGCAAAGGGTTCCGAACGGATTAAATTTTTTAAACATGTTATTTTAACACTACAGACTTCTAATAGGTTTTCCTGTAATCTTTAAGTAAAGATCTATTATCTCCATTTTTTTCAAAATTTTAGGCTCAGTAGTTTCGGAGATAAGGGGGGGGGGGGGGGGAATGGTCATTTTTCGTCTAATTTCTTGAATAACTTCAAAACCATTTATTTTAAAATTATGAAAAAAATATAATTGAAACTCTCACAGTAAGCCCTTTCATTTGATATGTCATACGATATTATTCAAAAAACTTTTTTTTTTAATTTTCTAGTTTGGCCCCCAAAAGTGACCCATATACTAAAAATTTTATGATTTACGTAACGCGTCCGTGTTTGGGTCACAGAAGTCCATATGTGTACCAAAGGACATGGCCAACTTTTGTATGGACGTCGGCATAGTTATTGAATTTGGTTTACACCAATGATTTTTGGTGTTTTATATTCGTGAATATTGGCTCATTAAATTGCTATAAATAAAAAACTCAGAGAACTTGTCATTACAACAGACTAGACAAAAACAGTTTCATAAAACCTTTTAATCAGATTGCTAGCAATAAGGTGTTAGATTATAATTTCGCTATTAAAAAACTTAAAGGCGCTTTAAAATAGCGAACAGTTGTGAATTATTACGTTTGGGTATTACTTAGGTATATGGTTTAAGTTTTATTAAGCATTTAAACAAAGTACTGGCCACCTAAATGAAGGATTTTAAACTGCATATTGATTAACATTTATTAAACTGGGAAATAGTCTCAAAAAAGTGACAATAATAACAAACATAACATCACGTCTGTATTCCACGAAGGGTTGGGCAGAGGTGTACCTACAGTACACCCACGTTCTCCAGTTATTTTGAATACCATGTAATAGGGGGCGAGTCTATTGCCATCAACCGGGCACAAATCCAGAATCCGGACTGCTACTGAGAAATTCCTGATGAATAAACCCAATATCACTTTGCTCGACCTGGGAATCGAACTCAGGACCTCATGCTCAGCAGTAGCGCTTGCGACCACTAGACCAACGAGGCAGTCATAATAATATTAACAAAGTATATATTCGAAACCAATGTTTTTCTTTAAAGTACATTTTTACAGGTTACCCTTATATTGTTTTTTAAATAGTTCAATAAACAAGGGAAGCACAAAATAAAACAAAAAGTAAAAATAATTAGTTATTTATTAGAGAAAATAAATAAAAATATTTTGCTGTATTATAATGATTATATCTTAAATGCCTACCTAGATAACATACATTACAGCAATGCAGCGATAGTATTAATAAAGAGACCGAGAGAGGACAATCAACCAGCTTTTTTTTTATTTCACAAATAAAAATCTGGATAAAGTGTAAGTATAGGGCTTTAGTAATTACATAAATAACTGCTTTAAACATAACCAGACATGTAAAAACATACAACATCTTAATATATATAAATCACGTGTCACGTTGTTTGTCCGCGATGGACTCCCTAAACTACTGGACCGATTTTGATGAAACTTTGTAACTATCTGTTATTTGATCCAACTAAAAAGATAGTATAGTTTTTTGTAACGGGAAAAAACGGGATATGTGCGTACGAAGTCGCGGGCAAAAGCTAGTTGATTTATATATTATTATTTTAAATTGTGATTATGGTTTTCAAGAAATATTAGCCTTTGTTAGAATATTTTAATATTCTTGAATTGTTAATAGTATGTTGTCTAAAAATCCTGCTGGATATTGTTTTGGTGTCTTGCCCAACCAAAGTACCAAATTATTGTCATAATAACATGACAACAACAACCAACAGTCTGGTTCCCTACAAAGCAATTACAATAGTACCCTATTAGTTTACTTAACATTTACAGGAGGTAAAAGATTATACAGAATTAAAAACTGGGGTACTGTAAGACCCGTCCAATAATGGCAAAAATGGTTTGGCATTTCTGAGACATTTTCAAAGTTCAAAATATTAGCTTTTGTCTTCATAATATTAATTGTCTTCTATATGGATGGCACTCAATGTAGAATGTGTCTCATTCATTTGAGGCAATAAATGCCACTGATCGCTGTACAAGTGTATTTCATACACACCTACAGCTCCGAGGAACATAGAAACTATGTTCTTGCAAAAGCAGTCTTTTAATGAATTGCGGGACCAAATGCAACATTCTGTTTCTGCATTGTTGAAATATACAATGAACAGATGTGATCGAAGCTCGCTTATAATTAGGTAATGATATGGTATTATTTTCCCTTTGTAGTGGTGGCTCTGGTGGGCTGACAACTTGAACATTAGGGACTGCTGCATCGTTGTCCGAAGCCAATTCCTGCATGTCTCATGATGAGTCATGCACTGCCTGTCTATTTTCTCGCATCCAACACACATGGCAAACATAGTTGTTTCTTGAGGGCTGAAAATAAACCACAGAATAAACACTGATAAATGCTTATGTTTATATAATTTTTAGTAACAGGGTTATCTTTTATATACATCTCTTTATGTTTTCAAGTATTATGTTATTCTAAAAGGCAGTACTATGTTACACATGCCTACTTTAGGCAAGCATATGTTTAAGATGGAAAATACAGATATTACAATCATACATACATAGTATGAAAACTCGTATTTTAATAAATGAATACAAATAGGTATTTATAGTAATGAAAACCAAAATGCTTACCACATAATTAGTATTTTGTGATATTAGGACAGCCAGCAACGGACACTCCATTCTGACATTATGGTGTCTTATTTTCCTCTCAGATTTGCCACAACTAAGGCAAGCCATGTTATGCCCCGTTGTCTCTCGTGTTCCCCAGCTTCGGCATTTAATAATAATAAGCATGGATGACAAATAAATGTATCCAGAGGAAACTGAAAATAAGATGCACTGTAAGTTAATTTCGCATACCAGAATTACATAAAAACAAATCAGGTTAAGTTTTTTCTAGTCCAACTTCTTACCTGGGTTTGAGAATTGGTTATCCAATGCGAAAGTTTTGTTTGATGGTGTACAGAAAGCGAGGATATGAGATGTCTCTGCAACCTTTGCATCCACTTTGATCCACAAAACAAATCCGAAACGTTATGCAAATCAGAGTCCAGTGTTAATAGCTAATAGGTAATCGAGCGATAGAAGGTATCAGTCCGTAGAAATAAGCAGGGGTCAAAAATATTAGAAAATAATCGCAAAAACACAAACTACCTACGCAATAATGACATTGACATTACATTGACATTTGACATAGACAATGACACATGGTCAAACAATTAAACGCGTTCCGTTTTAAGATATTTTATTGTGTGAAATATATAAAAAAACTATCTTACACATCAACATTATGAATAGATAATTTTATTAAATGCAAAAAATACTAATGAAGACAGTTTCATATGAATAAAATGTTCTTAATAAAAGCATTTTAGCGTCCATATCACATGTCTACAAGTAGTATGCTTGGTATGGAACGCCCATTATTATATTTATCTTTCTCTATGGTCCAATATGGCGGACGTTGACAAATGGTACTTTGAATTCATCTTGCATTACTATTATTTTGAAATAAAAACTGACGAGTTCAGAGAGGTCAAAAACTACGTATTAATTCATTTTTCTTTTTTTAATATATAATATTATTGACTATGTTTGCGTAAATGGAATGTACTTTTTTGTCCATGTCCTTTCAACAGAATCGGTCCAGTGGATCCGGAGAAAACTGGCTGTGACAGACGGACAGACAGACAGACAGACAGACAGACAGACACCCGAGTGATCCTATAAGGGTTCCTTTTTTTTTCGGAACCCTAAAAAACGAATGATCAGCTGATCGTCAAACTAAAATAAATTGAAAAAAAAGAATGAAGATTCCTAATCCAAAGCACTTCTATTGTTTATTTTCGTATTTCTAAAGCTTCTTAATCAATATCGAATATTTATACAATGAAATATTTTTTTTTACTTCTACTCTTCTACTAAATATCGAACGTTTTAATCCGCTTACACCTATTATAATATTTTTGAGGTCAACAATATAGTTTTTTTTTATCTACGCTTTTATTTTCAAAGGTTCGTTGTGAATTTTTATTTAGTTATAATAATCATTTCGTGATAGTTTGAAGTTTATATGGATCAGTTATGCAGTAAACACTGGTCTACATACGTTTTATAGCATTTGTTACTTGAAAAACGAAAATGAAGCCGTCTTGAATCGACATCTATCGAGATTCTCAACTTTTTTTTTATTATGATCTTACAATTAGCTATTAGGCAAAGAGCTATTGTCGCTAGTGCTCTTTTGGAAAGAAACACCTATAATGCCTCCGTGGTCGAGTGGTTTAGGCGTTTGCCTTGTGACCCGGTGGTCGTGGGCTCGATTCCCACGGGAAGCATACTTTGTAAAGTAGTTTCCAGTTTGGCTAGGACATTGCAGGCTTAAATCACCTGATTGTCTGATAAAAAGATGATTCCGTGCTGTGGAAGGCACGTATAAGCCCGTGGTCCCGGCCGCCAGATAGCGGTCGTCAAATAAACCATGTCAGAGGCCCTTGAGGCGGTTAAGATACTCTGACACTAGGGTGTGTGGGGTTGTTACACCTCACTGCCCGCACGATAAGAAGAAAAAGCCACCTATAATAATGGTATATTCATAATATTTCATTCTAGCATGACATTAGTCAATCAGAGTCTATTTAGCTTATATTAGCCAAATTAATAAAGCAGTAGGAATAGAAGTACTTGTACTTGCTAAACCCATCACTGTGCCTTTGAAATTTTCTTATCATTTCAACTACTACAAAATATACCTATTTTGTGGATACAATTAGTATTCATGGGTACAATTAGGTACATCATCAAATCCTTTGTCCAGTTTTGCAAGGTTTGTCAACAGAGAAATTAAGTTCGAATACTAATTTCAAGTGTCTTATAGGTTATTTTGACACAGTACTAATAAGTTTAGGCTCAGAACTGTATCTTATAAATTCGAGGTATTATAAAACGTTCAATATTAAATTAGGATGGCTGTCTAAATATTAATGTTGGGGACTTTGTCTTTGCTACGCATACAAAATTCTTGGAAAAGTCAAAATAAATATTGTCTTAACAGACGGAATTATTAAATCTAAATAGTTCTAGTACGCCCTAATAGAATGCCCTGCGTACTGCGTAACCGTACATTATTTATGATGAATTTACGTCTATTGTGTTCTATATGTTTATTAACCTATCGTCAAAATCCGGTAATATTTTGAGGTTCCTCATATTATCACTCTTATTATTATCGTATCTTTAAAATTGTTTATATTCCATAACAGTATCGTCAATTCCTGTCGTTTTATTTTAATGCGCTATAACGTAATAGCAACTTCTCCATACAACTTGAATTTGTCAAGAACTTCCTTTTATAAAAATGAATGTTTTTGATTCAAAACGAGACGCTAAAATTCTTTATTTGAGATATTTCCTATACAAAGAAAAATATATCAAAGTAACCGTTAAACAAGTATGTTATGGCTGTACACAGTACAAATAAAAATACATATAGACGAATACTATTTTTTTGGAGTCTGTTAAAAAATCAACAGGAATATCAAAGCTACAACCTGGGAGTCTTTAAGTCAAGAGTGAATATGTTACTTCTAAGCAAGCGTGCTCCATCTTCGACCACATCATCGCTTACCAACAGGTGAGATAGTAGTCAACGTGTACCTATCAATAGTAAAAAAAAAACTAAGCGTATTCATCATCATCATCATATTAGCCGAAAGACGTCCACTGCTGGACATAGGCCTCCCCCAAAGGGAATTTGCCATAATCGCCACGCTTGATAAGCGGGTTGGCGATCGCAGTGTATCGTGTTGCGTTTTACAGAGAACGTTGCTGCCCATTTAGGCGAGTCACTTAGTCGCCTCGTGCGACACCCACGGGAAGTATAGCATAGCATAGTCGGCCTTATAATGTTCCCACTGTTGGGACTCAGGCCTCTCTAGGAGAGGGAATGGGCCGTAATCCACAACGCGAGCCCAATGCGGGTTGGTGAATGTCACACGTCTTCGAATTTTTGGTTCTTGGACATGCCGGTTTCCTCACGATGTTTTCCTTGACCGTTTTGAGAGCAGTGGTGATGAAATAAATTACACAAAGTAATGTGCCTGGCTGGGTTTGAACCCGCGACTTACAACTCGTAAGTCGAAGCCATTACCACTCGGCCACCACTGCTCATTATCACTCGGCCACCACTGCTCACGCCACGACCACGGGAAGTGATGGGATGGAATTATTCTTTTACGGCACCATACGGCACCGGCCGACACCATACGGCACCAAACGTATTTGTGTATTTCAAAATTAATCAAAACTAAAACAAACATTATAAATTAAAGCTTAGCAATCGTACATCATTTTGCACAAGACAAGGGGACAATTCATTTTGTTACTGGCACACCTCTTTCAGTTCTCGTGGTCATTAATCCTGCTAAACTAAGTTCTAAGTCGGGATAATTTTAGAATTAATCTATTCTGTTTTTAGACTAATAGCGGTTTGAAATTTTAGTCACGTTTTAATTATGAACTAGCTTTTGCGCGCGACTTATTACGCGAAAGTCCCGTTTTTTCGCGTTCCCGTAGGAATTTCGGGAAACCCTCTCTTAGTGCTCCCCTGCACTCCCCAAGGAACCTACATGCCAAATTTTAGCTTTCTACGACCAATAGTTTCGACTGTGCGTTGTCTGTCAGTCACGCAGTCAGTCAGTAACGAAAGAATTTTATACAACCTGTAACAGAATAAAAAAATCAGCTATCTAGTACATTTTGTCGAGTTATGTGCACGTAAATATATGGAGGAATCGTCTTTTTTTCGCGATTTCAGTGTTGGTCCCATAGTGAAAGTTGTTCATAATGATGAGTTCAATGACCCCTTAAGACGTAATACGTTGTATATTAGGACTAGCTGAACCGCGCAACTTCGTCTGCGTCACAATTTTCATTAGACCAATAGAAACAGATACAGCTTATAACCTTCCTCGATAAATGGGCTATCTAACACTGAAATAATTTTTCAAATCGGACCAGTAGTTCCTGAGATTAGCGCGTTCAAGCAAACAAACAAACTCTTCAGCTTTATATTTTTGATTTCTTCAATATTAAATAAATTCGGTTATTTGTGGTCTGTACTTCAGTAATTTATAATAAGTACTAATTTTACCTCTTACCTCACACAGGCAACACACTCACTGTTTAAAACAGTACTTTATTTTAAACTAAACTCCTATAATCGTCGTCATTATTGTGTGGCCCTTTTTACAAATTGTTTAGAACTAGCTGACCCGCGCAACTTTGTCTGCATCACATTTTTTATAAATGATCTGCTCCTATTTATCGTAGGTACTCGTAGTGTGATGTTATATAGCCCAAGACCTTCCTCGATAAATAGGCTATCCAACAGTAAAATAATGTTTCAATTCGATCCAGTACTTCCTGAGATTAGCACGTTCAACCAAACAAACATACCAACTCTTCAGCTTTACAGTTCTAAATATAAAATGCTTCCCTGAATGACTGATTGAGTGACTGACAGACATCGCACCGCCGAAAGTACTGGCCGTAGAAAGCCTTTAAGTCCCGTAGGAGGATTTCCCGAAATTCCTAAAAGAACGGCAAAAAAACGGTATATGCGCGTACGAAGTCGCGGGCAGAAGCTAGTTTTAGTATAAATAAAAACTGTAAATAAGTAAATTATTATGTTTTCATCGTACAACTTTTCAATTTTCTTAATCCAAAACCAATATCTACCTAATTTCAGTTTTTCTTAAATTCTAAATATCCTTCACATTTGAAAAACACAATATCCGATTCCGACTAATTAGTCTCCAAGATCCGAAAGACACAAGGCGGCGCATACACTTCTTCAATGGCAGATCAAATGAAACTATCTTTAGCGTGTAATTAAAATAAATTCTAACATCCCAAGAAGAGCTATTTATAGCGCCACCTGTCACATTGAGCAAGAACTTCCGATGAGCGGCGTCGGATGAGCATGGAAATAGCCCATGGCGCTTATCCTTTCTCTTGAATCGTCCCCTAGTTTCTTTTCCTTAGTTGTCATATACAGTTGAGCGTGACAACCGACTCTAATTTAGTCGTCAAAATCTTTCTTAATTTTAACATTTTGGTGTCGAGTATCCATTTCATTTTCTGCTAGGATTAGATGGCAGTGAAGCCCATAAGAAGGGCAACGATTTGATGTAGCATTAACTTCCATAAACACTCCCAGTCTTCTTCTGGGTAAGCTCACTCCACCTCTGACCTTGAATAAAGTCAAGAACGAACCCAACTCAAGTAAAAAACCGGTCAAGTGCGAGTCGGACTCGCGTATGAAGGGTTCCGTACCATAAAGCTTAATTTTTATTATTTGTTTTTATAGCGGCAATAGAAACACACAATCTGTGAAAATTTCAACTGTCCACCTATTACGGTTCTTGAGATACAGCTCGCTGACAGACAGACGGATGGACGGACGGACAGCGGAGGCTCAGCAATAGGGTTCCGTTGGTTACCCTTTGAGTACGGAAAACGAAAAAGAAAAAAAAAAACTTGTAAAAAAAAATAACAATAAAATGACAGAGCAATAAGTCTCACGAAGTTTGCGTCATTACCAAATACAGTCTACTTTCCCAAAGGAGTAGTTAAAACCAGTAACTACAGACACGAATTATATCTCGGTAACATTTCACTCCTTTTATTTTCCACGCAACCAACGAACCGCACAGGGCACAGTTGGTTAGGCTTCCATTCGTTATAATGAAAGTACAGTAAAAACTTACAGCTACTTTCTTTTGTTTCAGCGTCCCAAAATTCCCTGTACATCACAACGAAGCTAGCAGAGGTACCTGTGGAGAAGATCAGCGGTTCCCTTGGTATTACTATCAGAGGTGGTCTTCCGGAGAACTCGGCTCCTAGTGCAGACCTGGTACTGAACAGCCGGTCTTTAGACGCTCAGCCGCTGGTGGTGACTCATGTCAGACCTGGTGGTGCGGCGTATAATACTTCCAGGATAAAACCTGGGGATAGACTGTTGAAGGTTGATCACGTAAGTTTTGGCTATTTAACTTTTTAACTCTCACCTTGTGGTGTAACGCATGTCGTGAATGTTCATAAGGTTCAATATTTAAAAAAAAATATAGGACATTACGACTTTGAAATGAGTGTCCAGTTTACTGGACACTTTGTATGAGTCTTATAAAGGGTAGAGTAACATTAGAGATATTGGATACAACTTCACCTAAGTTCAAATCTAATGAAGGGTGTGTTAAAATTGATAAATTAGTGTTATAATCTCTCATCTGTGAATTAAAACAACGTTTCATTGCAAAATCATGCAATGATCCTATTGATATGAGCTGACAGTATACACACTATGGTAGGCGCCAGATAAAATGTACACTTGTACAGTAACGGTCATTGACCCACATACATACATATGTCGGAAATAAGTCAGTCAATTGAAAAATCGGGGCACCAACGCCATCTAGTGGCGTTCGACGGAGTCTAGGACGTTGTGCTCGACAGAGGCTGAGCTCAGTCTACTGGTGGCGGTCGAGCAGTGCAGACGTGCACACGTCTAGAAACAGCCGCGTGTTCCGAATACTTGTTCCGTGTACCACAGCCATAGCTTGGTTTGGTAAAAGCTAAACTGAAAAGACATAAGACTAATGTATTTTTTTTTTCTTCCCAGGTCACCTTAACCAACAAAACCCTATCAGAAGTCCACAACATTCTCCAGAACTGCCCACAAGTAACGAGCCTCACGATAGAATACGACGTTTCCATCATGGAGTCAGTGAAACTAGCCACAGGACCCCTCCTCATAGAGATAGAAAGGCCTTGCAACGAAGACCTAGGGTTATTCCTGACCAATCAGAGGTGTTCGTCTGATGATGTGTACAGTTCTGGGTCCGATACGTATCAAAGGGTTGGGACATGTAATGCTATTTACATCGATAGTATATTGCCGGCTAGTATTAGTGACAGGTGAGTAAATTTTTTATTTTCTTTAAAGTAACGCCTTGAATTGTCCCATATGTGGATGCTTATGTTATAAGCTATACCCAATGTACATTCAAAGCTATTCGGTATACAGGTAAAAATATAAATTTTTCCCCAGCACCGCCAATGTTTCTTTCTAGCATACTAGTTTCTGGCATACCTTTTATTTTTATTATTTTTTATTTCTATGTTCCGGGCGTGTTTCATGAATGTGATAAATGTTATTCTTTCTTTTTAATGTGTGCACTGCGTGCATTATAATTTTTTAAGCTTTTGACATACTTACTTACGAGTGTGTTGTACAATAATTGTCTACTCAGTACACTCACAGCATTGTTTGCACTCACAAAAGTAGTTGCAAGTTAGCTGCCTGCATACCTAATAGCTTTGTACCTGGCTCTTTGCGTATTGTCACTCGGATGGATCTTTATTCCGTATATTCCATACTAACTAAAATTATTATTCCGTACATTCATTTTCTTAATTTATTTCATACATTTTTAATTAATTCTTAAAAACAAGCTCACCAGTATCGGGAACAAGGTCCAAGCTACAGGCAGGGGATCCGCCTAATAATGCGAGCTGTGTCCAGAAGAACTGCTTTTTGAATCAAGCCCTTTATCCAGCTGCCTATTGAGAGCCTCTTAAGGTGTTGGTCGAGGCTCGAGGCTATTAATTCGTTGGCTTAACTAAAATAATGATTACACATATTCCGTGCTTGTTATTATTTCAAACAGTTTATCATGTGTAAATTGTGTTAATTGCTTTAATTTTAAACCTAACCTACCTTGTTAAAATCAACAAAATAAGAACAAATCGAATTATTAGTCATTTTTATTATGAAATCATAAAGTTTAAAATGTAGGTAGGTTAGACATAGACACCTACTGTTTGTTTTTATAAAAAAATATATCCATAAAGTGGAATTGCAAGTTGAGTGTTAATAACGCTGAAAAATTTATAAAATATATGATTTGACGACACGGTTGGCGCAGTGCTTGAGCGATTGACTGCTGCGCTGCGTATTCGATTCCCGCTCGAAACAAATGTTTGTATGGGCTACAGATTGATTATATTTTTTTCATAATTTTAAAATTAATGGTGTAGAACTTATTCAAGAAATTAGACGAAAAATGACCATTCCCCCCCTTGTCTCCGAAACTACTGAGTCTAAAATTTTGAAAAAGTGGAAATAATAGATCTTTACCTAAAGATTACAGGAAAATCTATTTGAAGTCTGTAGTGTTAAAATAACATGTAAAAAAATTAAATTCGTTCGAAACCCTTTGCACGCGAGTCCGACTCGCACTTGGCCAGTTTTTTTTTAAACTTTGCCCCAAAGTTTAAAAAAAAAATGAGTCAATCTACCTAGCCTTTTCCCATATATATTGGGGTCAGCTTCCAATCCAACCGGTGCTGCTGAATACCAGTATTTTAAATGGCGCGGCTGCCTACATCCCCAAACCAGTATTTGAATAACACGATCACTTGTGTCAGAATTTCTGGCTTCTGACTACCCATAGTTAATAAAAAAAAATATATATATATATATATTTTATATATTTTAACTACCCATAACGACTGTCAAAAATGTTCAAATGACAGCCGGGACTAAAAATTTAACGTGCTTTCCGAGGCACGGACAAACCTCGGTATGTAACGAACGGTCACCCATCGAAGTATCGACTTCGGCAAGCATAGCTTAGCCTTAAAGATCGCCTACGCGGCTGTTATGTTTAGCCACTACCTCTTTAAATAATTTACTACAAAAAAAAAAAAAAAGTGTGACGAATTCACACATGCTTTTTGTCTATGTAAACAACCGATAAATGCGAGAAAACAACCCATAAATGCGAGCAAACAACCCATAAATGCGAGTGTTACACTTATATTAATATGACCCCAAGGTTCTGCAACTTGTGCCTTCCACTAGAAGTCACATTAATCAACAAAGCCTGAAGTGGAAGCCTCGCTTCTCTGCATAATTAGTGACGGGACCATAACTGATGAGCTATCGATATTTAAATTGGTTACAAGATATCGGCTTAGCCTAGTTTCAGCTCACTGCACTTTGATACGCGGCAGAAAATATCCCGCGAATAATATGATCCTTTACAATATCTTGAGTTATTATTTATTAGGGTGGATGATTTTTATCGTGTGTTGATTTTTTCGCGTCATGCACACATCGCTTGTTATCCCTAAAAGGGGTAGACAGGGGTGTCTACATGAATTGTCATTTTCTTCTTTTCGAATAATAAATAAATGATATTTATTTTGCAAATAAACCTATTTGCAAAAAAAAAAAATTTTTTTTATTCTTTTTTTTTTATTTTGAAAAAAAATGACGTGTAAAAGAGTTACTTGTAACCACAAGTAACTCTTTTACACGTCATTTTTTTTTTGTCGTATAAATCTAGATGAGGCCGGTATTTTCTAGCTAACTACCCTGAGAAGAAACACCAAATCAAACTCAGAGGTCATAGTCTCTTTTGAAGTCCATACAATCGCCAATAACATATGAAAAACCATGTAGGTTAACGTCTGAGGTGGCTTTTTGAGGAAAGCACCACGCAGGTTTGAGTGGGCTTGTCCAGACAGTGCAAGCATTTGTCAGTTATCGTGCAGCTCAACTCAGAACTTTGAGGAGCTAAACGAACCGACGTACAAGCCGCATAATATACTCGAATTAATAGTTTACTCCTTAGATTGTGTAAGAGCAGTAGGTGACTTTTTTTAAGGATTGGAAATCATGAAATGGCTCCTCCCACTCTAGGTGGAGCAGAAGGAAGTGTTAGACTCTTTCTGACTACAACCCATCCGTGTTCCTCCTAATCCGCATTCCAGGGCTGCGGTGACTCTTTTGAATAAATTCCGCAACCCTGGCAGGCACTGACCCTAGCGGACCCCGTCTAACAGGGGTAGACAGTCCCCTGTCTATACAAATTGTCAATTTCTTCTTTTCGGATCAATGGTTTGCTCCCTATAGTCACCATAGCTGCATAGCTTTCTCCTAACTCAATTGGGGCCGGCTTCTAGTCAAACCAAATTCAACTGAATACCAGTATTCTTACGTGAAGTGACTGCCTCAACATCTGAAGTCAACCAACCAATAACTGGGTAAAACGATACCCCTCAGCAAGACTAATGCCAGATTTTCTGGCTTCTGGCATTTTACAACGATGCTATAGATCTACAAATGGCAGATGGCTACATTATAAGCACTGTATATAGGTGCCCACAATTCAGGAGGACTTCTTACTGTAGCGAAACTTTTTTATTAAAGAAACATTAATTTGCCATTTTGTGGTGGCGGCCATCTTGGATTTGAAATTTGTCATAGTGTATACTATTGTACTAGTCAAGCCCTTTCATTAAAATTTGATACCCATATTGAGGGTGTTGTGAAAAAATATGTCAAACACCATTTTGTGGCGGCGGCTATCTTGAACCGATTTTCATCAAACAAATCTAAGAACACTTCCAACTAATGAATTAGTTGGAAGTGTTCTTTAATAAAAAAAAATAGTATAAATCAAAATCGCTTCATCCGTTCGGGAGCTGTGATGCCACAGACAGACACACACACAGAGAGACACGTCAAACTAATAACATCCCGTCGTTATTGCGCCAGTATTAAAAAAAATATCACTAGCTGTTCTTAAGCTCAATGTCATAAATGAATCTATTGGCTGCCCTGATTCTAGGTTATTACTAATTTTTTTTTTTCAATATCAGTATTCGTATACAATCAACGTTTCTTTGACGTTTCTTATTGAAATAATCCATGACAATACAAAATACAAAACCTTCTACATCGTTCATGATCCTTATCAATTTGCCTAAAGAACCTGATCTCGATGTTCAGTACAAACCTACATTACATACAGAGTCACCAATCTCGCACAGGATGACATGACAAACAAAAAAAATGGCCGACCTCTTAGGAAAACACTGCAGTGAATTTAAAAATAATATCATGAATCTTCATTCGTCATTCTATGGAAACCCTTCGCGCCTCAGGGATGTTTGACCCTTGTCAACCTTCGATGTCTTAAAGCGGGTCGATGCCCAATTGTGTTTTTAAAAGGAATAGATTCAATATGCTGTTGTCATGCTCTTTGCCTTTCAAGGTGAGTGGTTTTCACAAAGGTGTTTTGATATGCCTCTTGAAAACCATGTGAATGTTTGGCATTACTATGGCAATTCCTTCAATGCTTTGTAGAAATCAAGACACTATTTTTACAATTTAGTTATACATAAAGACAATAAAAATAGGAGCATGTTTTCAGAAAAACAAACAGCTAGATTTTTATATCAGGTTTGATACATACAAGGCACCATTTTAGTTGTTTTACAACGGCAGCTCACTTCATCAATCCAATGACCATTACAAATTCATAAAAAAACTTTTTACAAGAAACCGACTGTATACTTGCCATTTGGTCCCATAAAAATTTGATTTGGTTTGGTTCTGTAGTTTTTATTTTATGAGCTTTTTTGCTTTTAAATTTCTCCGTAGACGAAGACGGCATCCAAGTATCACCACTTAAAAGTGAAAAATAAAAAACTTTTTACAAAAAAATATAACCGACTTTCAAACAAAACACTAAAAAGAATAAAATAACCTTAATTTCGGAAGTCGGTGTTAAAAAATAAAGAAACAAAACCAAAAACACCGACTTCCGAAATTTGGAAAAGGCTAGGCAGATGATGACTTAGAAACAGAATCTGAAATCGATTTCCATAGCAAATTCTCGGAGAGATCAAGCAAATTAGGCTTACTGTTATTCCTTCTTAGACCCAGTATTCGCTACAGAAGCCTAAAATAAAAAAATAAAGTCGATCCCCAGAATCAAGTCTTTAAGCCAAATGAAAATTCCAATTCCCAATTCTCTAATGCGATTATTTTAATCAATTAGTGGGGAAAGAAAAATTAATTACATTCCATTAGTCGCTTTAGAGAAAAATGTTAGCTCTCTGATACGAGTATCTGTCTTAAGTAAGCATCCCTTTGGGGTTGCTTTATTGAGTTCAATGAATAAGAAATAGGGCTGCGTTGTAAAAAATACTTTTTGTAAATGTGGAAATTATATTTTAAACTAGAGCGTTATACGCGACTCGGCTTGCGTTGAATGAAAACTTTTTTCTTTTACAAATTCAACATATTTGAGGCCTTACGGTTATGTAAATAAATACTATTCTAGTTTAAAAACTGGTATAATAGTAGATTGAACATCATTTTTTGGTTTCTTAGATACAGAAAATAATTTCATGGAATTTTGATCAAATAATTTTTCCTTTATAAATAAAATATTAAAATAATATTATGTAATTAAAATTAAAAACATTTTATTTTATATCATTTTAGGTGTGTGAGTCAATGTCATATACAATACTATATTTCTCTTATAACTAGTACTTTAGGTACAAAAAAAGATTGCTTTAAAAAAATACGGACTTATAAAATAATAATAGATGTCTTTCTATTTATTCAAAAGCAACGTCCACAAATAATTGACATTAATTAGAAACTTCTCCCACTAGGGGGCGCTTAACTCCTTACTTCATACTTTACTAATATCTTGAGACACTTTAAAGTTCTGCTAATGTTTGGAGAAACTCATTTTGCTTGAATTAAAATAGTTTAAAACTTTTATTGTATAGCTTTGTAATTTGTTTATAAATCCGAGCTGTTGGTAAGATGAAAACTTTTTTGATTGCTTCATTATTATATTCTTTTGAAGCTATTAATTTTATATTTATGATAATAGCTAAATGAAGTTGCAATATTTACGAAGTTTGTTCTAACTTCTTCGATAATAGTTCTGGTATTTTCAGATAAAATTTTATGCATTTAATAGTAGTTTATTTTAACTTCAGCGCTGTTGGTCTTGGTTTTCATTCTGATAATGACAGTGTGACGGTTAGTCACAGGCCTGATGATGGAAATCTGAGTGTTTTGCCAAGGGCGTCCTTCTTACCCAGTTACTGTGTGCCAAGGGCTATCTTGTTACCCAGGTCAGATAAACTGAAACTCTGTATACAGGGAAATTGAAAAAATACCCAAAACCTCTTAATACTGACTTTGTATCATGACCCTGAATAACATTTGTTCTACGATTTTGACCTCTACTGAGCAATGTAGCCAAAAACTATTTGTTTTCATTGAAGTCTGTAAAATTCGTGTATACTACGCGCGCGCACCCAGGCGGCCTTCGTCGGTCGCCTCATAAAGAATATGCAAAATTTAGACTGTTTATAGTTTTTATATGGAAAAAAAATGTTTCGTATTATGAAAAGTCGTAGAAAAAATGTTATTCAGGGTCATGATACGAAGTCAGGATTAAGAGATTTCGGGTATTTTGTAAATTTCCCTGTATAATACTGGTTTTCGGCTTTATTCAGTTAGACTAGATGCTGAGCCCAAAAAGGTATTATGTACCTCTTCTTCTTCTCCCTTGCCCTTTTCCAATTTACGTGGGGTCGGTTCTCCTAATTTTGAGGCACTAGGACAATCTGTCCTGGGTTGTGAGATCGGGCAGTTCTTCCTCTGATAAGAGTTTCGTCATGATGGTCCACGTAGTAGAAGGTCGTCCTATATCTTTTTGTGTTCAGGAAGTTGCAATGCTTTTTTGACCACATGTTCCACAAAGTTCTATAAAGGTATTATGTACCTAGTTGATAAAAATCTGACTAATCTTTTACATTTGATGAGTACTGCACTCAATATTGATCTATCTCAGTGGTAACATTGATTTACCACATACATTCGAAAAGAAAAACATTAAATCTTTGCGTTTAAGTTTTCTTATGTTCTTTTATTTTCTTCAAATCCCCAATCAAACACATTGTATAATCTTATTTTTCAAAGCTAATACCTTGCTTAAAGTAAGTAATACAAATAGAGATCCAGTTGGAGCCGTTGATTGCAAGCCTAGGCTTGCAGTAAGCCCTGGGATCGCACTGGCTTTAGCTAAGCCTGAATAGAGAGATGTACAGACGCTTTGCGAATTTTTCAAGTATTTTTACTTTTTTTTTCTTTAAGCAAAGTTAATTCGGTGATAAAAATTGTGGCGTTTGTTTTACGAGTTTTTGGATTAGGTTTATCCTACTGACACTGACTACCAATTAATAAATTGTTTATCTATGTGTTTTGTTATTTACGGGTCGCTGTGAGATCTTTTGTCTTTGGAAAATTATTATCAGAATGCTTTAAGATGAAAAGTTTTTTCAAATGAATTTATCGCGACCCTCTTAATAGTTTAAACAATCTTTGTTGAAATAAAAATAAAAAGCCTTTATTCAGATAAAAACACCCAAACTTCCACATGCACAATTATTGTTTCATTTAACTAATTGTTTTTAATTTAATTACTATATTCCTTCATAAATTATTTTTATTTTATTTTAATTAGTTAAATATTATCATTTTTTGTCTGTTTGTCTATTATAGACATAGGCCTCCTCCAACTGCCTCCATAGACTCCTGTTTTCAGCTGTTCTGGTCCATGTGCTGCCCGCAACTGCTGTAATGTCGTCCACCCATCGCCTAAACGGTCTACCTCGGTTTCATTTTCTGTCTCTCGGATACCAGTACATTATAGTTTGTTGAAATATAATTGTAATTAAAATAAATTGTGGCATTCGCTCTTCTTAAGTTTTTATTGCTAGTTTTAGTTTCTCAGTTAAAAGTTATAAGATGACATTGACTAATTTAATTAGGCCTCCACAAATGACTATTCTCAAATGAACGCTTAGCAGACTTTAGACAGTCAACCTCGCAACTGAATTGCTGACTGGCTTTCTCACAGAATGATTTTTTTTTTTATAATAATAATAATAAGAAAGCTTTATTCAGAAAGCGGCACTTCTGGACACGGCTTGTGTTGTTAGGACGTTCTTCTTTCTGGAGCCCTGACCGCCGGTAGCTTGGACCTTACTCCCGATACCGGTGGGCTACTATTTTTATATTTTTAAATGTTTTTCTTTTATGTTTTATTGAAATATTTATAAATATAATGAATGTGTAAAAAAAAAATTAAACGAAAATAATAATAAGATTTATTTCAGACTTAGTCCATAATTTTTGTTAGTAACAATATCTTAGCCTAGTGTTAGTAAGTACAAATAGATGCGAGATGCCGGATCCGGTATGGATCCGGTTCGTGTATCCTAAGATGTTTTAACTTTACATATGTAATTATCGAAAAGATGGTTATCGGCGCCAGGCTGTGAGAGTCAAGTTCAAATTTTTGGAAAAAAACAACGACTAACTGTCTGTTCTCTCTATTTAGCGACCGATTTATATGTTTGGTGAGATCAAAGGCCTTAAAAAGTTAGTGTCAAAACAAGAAATCCCTAGTTTTTTCATTTCTAATGATTTCCTTCATGCTAGATGCGGAGCTCTCCACCCAGGAGACCAGATCCTGGCATTTGACGACCACGTGATCGACGGCAACAACTACACAGCTGAAGAAGTGATGTGCTACCTGGAGAACTGTGAGGGAGGGTTCACGAGGCTGCATGTCGCTCCCAGGCACGTCGTGGGTCACTGTGGGAGGTTTTCCAGAGGTGAGGATTTAGAAGGTTATTCAGTTTTTAAACTTAAACTACGGGCTGGGCGATTGAAGTATGCTGAGAGAATGATGATAAAAAGCAGTGGATGATTTTGTCTCCGTTGGTATAAATAGCTGCTCGGAGTAGTAATGCCAGTCATTATTTGCCGAGCCTTTTCCCAACTGTATTGGAGTCGGCTTCCAGTCAAACCGGATTTAGCTGAATACCAGTGTTTTACGTGGAGTGGCTGCCCAGACCTCCACAAACAATTAATACGGTAACACGGTACTTCTTGGCAAGACTGAAGTCAGATTTACTGTCTTCTTACAATCCGTAACGACTGCCAAAGATCTTCAAATGACAGCCGGGATTAACGTCAATTCTGGAAGAATGGGTATTAGTCCTAAACTAGATACACAGACAGGATAGACGGAGTACTAATGCAAGTGTAAATAAATAAATGAAATGAGCTTTCTATGTACTTGTAAAGTTTTCTGGCTGTAAATTACGCAGAAAGATATCATTACATGTAGCATGCCAAGATAGAAACAGATTTTTATCTACACTAATATTATAAAGAGGAAAGATTTGTTTGTTTGAATTGAATAGGCTCCGAAACGACTTGACCGATTTGAAAAATTCTTTTAGCATTGCATAGCTACATTATCAGGGAGTAACATAGGCTACATATTATCCCCGTACTCTCACGGGAACGGGAACTACGCGGGTGAAACCGCGTGACATCCACTAGTACATTATCTTTTGGTACTTACCTACTTTATTTATTTATAAAGTTCTATACGCTCTTAAAAAACCTGGCCAAGTGCAAGTCGGACTCGCGTGCAAAGGGTTCCGAACCAATTTCATTTTTTGAACATGTTATTTTAACACTACAGACTTCTTATAGGTTTTACTGTAATCTTTAGGTTTAGAACTATTATCTGCATTTTTTTTGAAAATTTTAGGTTCAGTAGTTTCCGAGATAAGGTGCGGGAATTGTCATTTTTGGTCTAATTTCTTGAATAACTACAAAACTGTTTAATTTAAAATTATGAAATAAATATAATTAAAACCCTCACAGTAAGCATTTGATATGTCACAAGATATTGTTCAAAAAAAAATTTTTTTTAATATAATTATTACCATACTAAAAAATTAATGATTTACGTAACACTTCCGTGGTTAGATCACAGAAGTTCATATTTGTACCAAATTTTAACAGTACTTTCGGTACAGTGAATCCGGAGAAAACTGGCTGTGACAGACGGACAGACAGACACCCGAGTGATCCTATAAGGGTTCTGTTTTTTGTTCGGAACCCTAAAAAACAATATTGTTAGATACATACGAGTACATAAAAACTATTAAGTACAAATAAAAAATATTAAGTGTGAAACAAAGCAATCCAACAAATAAACGCTTTGATAATAATTCTACGAACTTCTTGGAAATGGCTATATCATTCTATATTGATAAATGCTATACCAAGAAGCGATAAAATATAGCTCGGGGGAGTTGTGATCTTGCTAAGCACTATTACAGTGGAAAATAAAGGACAGCGAAAGAACAGTAATTGCATTTTTCTACGTCTCTTTATTCAAATTCTGTTCCCATAATCCGATTTTCTTTTTCAACGCTCGTAAACATTAAGCTGAACACTTCGTTCCTACACTTTGCACTAGGACCATTCACAACAATTTGTACGGCAGACCCACAAAAATGGGTATTCATGACGCGAACAACACCGACGGATGTCGAAAATTATTCACGAAACACTCGAGGCGAAATGCCCTGAAGAAAGTTTAATACCATTTCCCTGCTCCTAGAATTTCTGCAATAGCACCTTTCGTAAGCAATTCCGGAGGTATAATAATTACCGAGTTAATTCTTCGCAAGCCTGAGGCAACTTGCCGAATGACCGAACTTCGGAACTAGCGTCTCCAAGTCAGGAGCTTGTTCTTAGCCTTGTTAGCTGTGTGTGTTTATAAAAAAAAATGGCCAAGTGCGAATCGGACTTTTACACGAAGGGTTCCGTACCATAAACCGAAAAAAAAATTGTGTCTTGTATGGGAGTCCCTATAATTTTTATTAATTGTTGTTATAGCGACGATAGAAATACACACTTTGTGAAAATTTCAGCTGTCTACCTATTCTTGAGAAACAGCCCGCTGACAGACATACAGACGGACGGACGTACAGCGTAGGTTTAGTAATAGGGTTCCGTTGGTGGTTTTTAAGTGTTATTATTTAACTGCGATGGTCCTAGTTTTTCACTTGTGACTTTGGGTCACAGATTATGGTTAAATTGCATTGTTGCACATGTCTGGAGGCTCATTTTGATTAGTGTTGTATGCTTGAGTTTACTTATTTAATTACCTATATATGTAATTAGTTTTATCATTGTTTCATATTTAATTGTTGGGATAATATAGTGTGCTAGCTGACATATGCCGTCCATTTATTTAATTTAATGATCAATATCTATCACAAAATGTTGAATGATAATGTTGTATAAATTCAAGTTCTTTAAACATAACAGACAGATGTGTTGCTGGGGAGTTTGTTGGCCACTTCTTCTTCCCAGCTAAAACACTAGGAAGTGGTGACGGGCTGGGCGAATTGGGGGACTGTCTTCATGTAAATTTTAACGTTCAAAAAGTGCTGATTTTCAGCCTAGTTCGAAAAAAACGTACCCTTCGAATACGGAACCCTAACAAGCAAAGTTTCAAAGAGTTTGTAATGTCTCTCTCTGGTGGAACCTTCATGTCTGAAGATCGTGGTCATGGTGGGATGTAAGTATGTGACGGAAAAATTGCCTCCATCGCCTTCTATCAGTTTTTAATAATTATTCAGAAGCTGCAAAATGAAACTTTCCCATGTATGTGCTCCTTACACGAGTAAAAATTCATAAAAAAACTTTTTGTGTGTTTTAAAGATCAGCCTGACCAACTTGGCAGCAACTAAAATACTAACTTCGAACCCAAGTTTATACCAGGAAAGGTTATTCAAATCTCAGCACAAATATTTTCGTAGTCCAAAAACACTCCAACAAACTGGAAATCTCCGGAAAAGGTTTCAACATCTTCAAAGTTTACGAACTCTGGGCATACAACCTTTAGATTCTCTCATAGCTTGAACCGCGACTAACAAGAACGAATATGTGAGCATCAAACTTGCCTCGTATAACTCAAAAGCCTTACGTTCTGATCTCTGTAATATGCTTCCACTAATGTACAGAGCTGGTACATTAATTCAAGTTTAAACTTCGGTTAAGAGTTCTACCTTCAAGTCGTCTTTGAGCCAGGTGAATTATTACGTATTTTTGAAGTCGGGACTTCGATGCGTCTGCTTAATGCGGGTGCTGTCGAAATTAAGATGCTTTGAAGAGAGTTTCAGCACAAACACAAACTTAAAATGGAAATTATAATAGACATACCTTCTAGCTTTTACTGCGATTTCGCTTGAATTAATACGGATTTTCGTAGTTAGCCTGTAACTAACTAATGAGGGCTACTGTTTTTGTACTCACCAGTTGGCGCCACTGTCGAGTGAGGTTCTTAATCATAGCATTAAAGTTGTTACTAAGCGCATGTGAACAAAGTTAGAAGGAAAATAAAAAAAAAATAAAACTAAAAATCAAAACATATATGCATTGATATAAAAAAAAAAAACCAAGATGCACAGTCTCGAACAAATGCAACACTCGAAACTGTTGTCAAAAACTGACATGAATCAAGTGTCACGTGGGAGTTGTGTGTAGTTTATACTATAAACATTTTTTTTGCAAATTCAACTTTACACGGATCGCTTAAAGTTGTTTTTACAAAGGCAGTGCAATATGGCGAGCGATGCGAGACTGTTTCAAACTTGCGCATAATTATACATATTGCGCTTATTTTTTTGCGGACGTTTTTGAGATGCTGAGTGTGTATCTTGGGTTTTTTATATATCAATGCATAGAAATAAATAAACTCGCATCAATAGCAAACTTCAGTGAAATTTGACATTTAAAACCTCACGTTATACTAGCGCATTTAGCGGCGAATTCAAACTCGATAGCCCTCATTAACTAACTTCTCTGCCCTAGACTATAGTCAAACCCTTCTCAAATATAATAACCGGCTAAGTGCGAGTCGGACTCGACCACCGAGGGTTCCGTACAAATTTGTAGCTGCATATTATTGTCTACACTAATATTATAAAGAGGAAAGATTTGTTTGTTTGAAATGAATAGGCTCTGAAACTACTGGACCGATTTGAAAAATTCTTTCAGCAATTGATAGCTACATTATCAGGCAGTAACATAGGCTATATTTTATCCCTGTACTCCAACTGGAACAGCAACTACGCGGGTGAAACTCGTGACGTCCACTAGTCTATATCTATACTTCTATATCTATACTAATATTATAAAGAAGAAATATTTGTTAGTTTGTTTGAAATGAATAGGCTCCGAAACTACTGGACCGATTTGAAAAATTCTTTCAGCAATGGATAGCTACATTATCAGGCAGTAACAAAGGCTATATTTTATCCCTGTACCCCTACGGGAACAGCAACTACGCGGGTGAAACCGCGTGACGTCCACTAGTAAATAATAAAAAGATAAGACTAGGTGTATTTTTATGATTTAATTACAAATGTATAACTTTCAGACTTTTTCTTATATTTTTAATATAAGACAATATTAATTGCCAAATTTCACACTTATGGGTCCTCGGAAAATACGTTTTGATTCCCTTGATAGTGTTGATGTATACGTTTTTTGCGGCATAAACAGCCGTATCTGTTTTCTACGTTAACTTAGAACTTTGATTTTTTCACAGCTTCAAGGAACCACAGACCTGAGTACATGGTTTTAATTTCAAGTCGATACCTCCACGCGTTCCCGAGATAAAGAGTCTTGCCAGACAAACGGACGGACTACAAAGTGATCTTTTAAGGGTTCCGTTTTTTTCCTTTTGAGGTACGGAACCCTAAAAATAAAAAAGCCTGTATCCCATCTATCGCTATATCAAAATTGGTTAAGCAACTTAGGCGTAAAAGCTTTACAAATTAACAAACTCAATTGTTTGCCGTATGGTGTCGGCCGGTGCCGTATGGTACCGTAAAAGAATAATACCATCCCATCACTTCCCGTTGGTGTCGTAAGAGGCGACTAAGGGACTCACCAGAGAATGGGCAGCAGCGTTCTCTGTAAAACGCAACACCATACACTGCGATCGCCAACTCGCCTGCCAAACGTGGCGATTATGGCAAACCCCCCGGGGGAGACCTATGTCCTGCAGTGGACGTCTTTCGGCTGTTATGATGATGATGAAACTCAATTTTGTACAGATTTAGGATTATTTTGTTGAATTTCGCGAAACGGAAATTGACCAAACCTCAATTTACTCGAACTATTCATGTTTATGAAAACAGTAACAATAATTTACAATCCCAGTTACACCGTCTGTCTTTAGTTTCACGGAAGTGTAACTAATAAGACAAATAGGTCCCTGAGGACCCCATTTTATACAGATATATAGAGGTGAGCTCTTCAGGGGACCATTCGTTTCTGTTTGTTGTACATATGTCCCAGTTTTGAAATACCTAGTTGGACTTTTGAAATAAACAAGTTCTTAAAACGTAACAGACAAATGTGTTGTTGGGGAGTTTGTTGGCTACTTCTTCTCCACAGCTAAAACACTAGGAAGTGGTGACGGGCGGGCGTTTTGGGGGTCTTTTGTAAAACTTGACGTTCAAAAAGTGCTGGCTCTCAGCCTAATTTGAATAAACAACTTTTGATTTTAATTTTTATTTTTTATTTTGATGCATTGTGCATACCAAAATAAATTTTAAATGTTTAATTCACGCGCATTCTTCCATGAAAATAGAAGGAATAAATGACCCATGTAAAGACACTCAATATAGAAAAAACTGGCCAAGTGCGAGTCAGGCTCGCGTGCAAAGGGTTCCGAACGAAACAAATTTTTATTACATGTTATTTTAACACTAAACACTTCTTGTAGGTATTTCTGTAATCTATACTAATAATAAAGCTGAAGAGTTTGTTTGTTTGTTTGCTTGAACGCGCTATTATCAGGAACTACTGGTCCAATAAATGGGCTGTCTAATTCTTTCAGTGTTAGATATCCCATTTATCGAGGAAGGCTATATATCATCACGCTAAGACTAATAGGAGCGGAGCAGACGAAGTTGCGCGGGTCAACTAGTCTATAATAATAGATAAAAAACTATAATCACAGAAGACACAGAAGTTCACATGTGTACCTACCAAATTTCAACATAATCGGTCTAGTAGATTCGGAGAATATTAGCTGTAACAAACGGCCAGACACACAGACAATCGAGAGATAAGGGTTTCATTTTACACTTTTTCACGGATGTTTGGATCCCTAAAAATGTCACGACTACGTATAAAAATGTTCACAGTAAATACCATCATTTTAAGCTCACAATTTGTTTCAGAAAATTCAATATCGGGAACCTCGACGTTGAACGCGAAGAAACATCGCCAGAGAAACTACAGGCAGAGCTCGATGCCCAAACTAGGTTTACAAGACGATTATGGTAAGATATTGGATGGGATATCGATTGTATTATCATTATGAGAAAATCGATCAGAAGTTGTAAAGTGAAGCTCCGATCGATGCTTCGGGCGAAATGGCTCTTGATGGCGTGGGGAGTTTATGTTTACAGGTTGATGTAGTTCATGAATATAGGAAGAGGCAGTGAGATAGTTCTGATAATGCGAAGGATAAAGATATTCTGAAAGTTTTACAAACAGCCTACATTATTGCATACGGTAGACGCTAAATACTTTTTTCAGAAATAAAGACATACAGCCCTCCTGAATCGACTTCTATCGTAATTCTTTACGTTCTCTAGTAATGAAAAACCGGCCAAATGTGAGTCGGACTCTCGCGAAGGGTTCTGTACCATAAACCTTAATTTTTATTATTTGCTGTTATAGCGGCAATAGAAATGCACAATCTGTGAAAATTTCAGCTGTCTACCTATTACGGTTCTTGAGATACAGCCCACTGACGGACAGACGGACGGACGGGCGGGCAGTGGAGGCTTAGTTATAGGGTTCCGTTGGTTACCCATTGGGTACGGAACCCTAAAAACGGTTCGTAATTTTATTGTTCGGGTATCTACGAAGGGATATTTAAAGGCTACTTCATTGCAAGTTTATGTGGCGTCTACCATAGTGTATTTTCTCTTTATTAAGAACATTTATTCCTCGCGATATTCCATACAAACTCCCAAGTCCTTTCTGTTGGAAATTAATGAATCGATTTGAAATCTGGTTCTAAAGAGTTAGTTAAGAACATTTCGGAAACACGTTAGGAAATCAGTTAGTGTTCTCTAGAACACAATTTTAAGTTTTCGTAAGGAAGTGAAAAATCATTCTCGCTTCTGCGATTTTGTATGAAATCGTGAAGAGTGAACGCCCAATCCAGCAGCTCTTTTTAATCATCTCAATCAAAATAGCACAATCCAATTGAAACATTCTACCAAGACCACTATTTTTATCATAGAACCAGCTTATTAAATTAACTGTAATAAATCATCCATACTTGAACTGAAGTATATCGGAACTGGGTCAGCTATCGATGTCCGCTTACTGTTCGTATTTTATTAAGAGAATCTTCACGTATCGGGCAAGCAATGATTATTTAATTATGTGGAGTGAAAAAGGAACTTAATTATGTTAATTTTTTTGACTAATGAATTAGCTGATTGACTGCCTCGTTTGGTGTTGTAGGTTCACCCCCAGTTTTCTAAAATATATTGGCGAAATGTGTTCACTTCTGTTTAACCTATTTTACTTTTTTGTCGTAAACTTTAGGTATTGTAAAGAAAGTCAAAATCAATTATTCATTTATCATTTAATCAAATTAGAGTCAGCACTGTTTGAACTGCATTTACATTAAGACAGTCCCTCAAAATGCCCGCTCTTCATTACTTCCTAGTGTTTAGCTTGGCAGACAAAATGGTACAACTGACTCCCCAGCAACATCGGTGGGACATGTATTTTTTACATTAGTGCCTAAAAAGAGGATAATGACAATAAAATTAAATGAAACGGGATACCAATTCTAAATACCTAATCTTTCGGCCTGTTGAACAATTAGAAAAGGCCTTTTTTAACCGTCTCAAAAAAAGGATTTCTCCAAATCAGTTTTTTAAACATTTTATGCTTTTTATGATGGAATGTTATTGCTAATCTTAATTCATAGCCCTTTCTACCCACAATTAATGAAAACAACATCATCAGTTTACTTAGTTAATCACCAATTAGGAAACTACAAACGATAGTTTAAAACCAAAAACAGCACTTCAATTAATTACAACACTCTCGACCAAAAATCCGTCCACAAAGTTAATGAAACCACATTTACCTTCCACTATTAGTACCGGAACCCAAACAGAGTCGTCGTAAACAAAATCAGGCGAACTCTCCCCAAACAAAGGGAAAAGGATAGGCGTAGTAATTAATTTGTACCAGAAAAAGCTGCCAAGTGCGAGTCTGAATCGCGTGCAAAGGGTTCCGAAACAATTTCATTGTTTTAACATGTTATTTTAACACTACAGACATTTTAAAGGTTTTCCTTTTATCTTTAGGTATATACATTTTTTTAAATTTTAGGCTCAGTTGTTTCGGAGGGAATGGTCATTTTTGGTCTAATTTCTTGAATAATTTGAATACTATTTATATTAAAATTATGAAAAACTAGTGGACGTCACGCGGTTTCACCCGCGTAGTTCCCGTTCCCGTGGGAATACGGGGATAATATATAGCCTATGTTACTCCCTGATAATGTAGCTATACAATGCTAAAAGAATTTTTCAAAATGGGTCAGTAGTTTCGGAGCCTATTCAATTCAAACAAACAAACAAATCTTTCCTCTTTATAATATTAGTGTAGAAATATAATTTAAATCCTCACAGTAAGCCCTTTCATTTGATATAACACACGATATAGTGGGCAGACAGGATGGTCTGGGTATTTCCGCAACAGCCAATCCTACAGAACTATTCTCCTACATTAATTATCAGAAGTCAGCTCTGGAACCCCTCATGTGAATAACTAGGCTTAAAAAACCGGCCAATTGCGAGTTGAGAACACTGTGGCAGTTCTGTACTAACAAGAATTAAAAAAAAATAAGTTCGTTATTCAAAACACGTATTTTGTGATCATTTTAACTGGCTAGCCATCAACATCATATTTTTTTATCAGCCGAAAGATGTCCACTGCTGGACATTGGCCTCCCCCAAGTGTCACCACACCAACCGGTCCTGTGCGTCTCGCATCCATCATCTACCCGCGACCCTAACCAGGTCTTCAGTCCACCTTGTGGGAGGCCTTGTGGCTTGTCATTACAGTAACAAAAACAGGCCGAAAGAAAAAAAAAACTCAATTGTTTCCTTGAGCATAGTATCAGTAACTGTATTTTTTTTAATTGTTCTTCTTTTGAGTTTGCTTCTTTCTGCTTTATTCGTAGACAAATAGGTAGACACACAATCAAATGGCATAGACTTTGCAATAGCTTACCGTTCTGGCAATTTTATTACGGAACTCCAAAAACTGAGCTCGGTAGATCTTCCTCGCATATTTGTTTAGGACCTGCAACTTCCCAGTTTGTTCGCTGTCCCTCGTACGTTGCTCTAAAACATTATGTTAATTGGACGGATCTCGTAATAGCCTAGTTAAGAGCTGATGTAGTGTCGCTAAATACTGAAGATTTCAATGCAGAACACTCGTGGTTTTCGTATCATGGTTCAAAACGTGCAATTTTGGACTTTATTAACACAACATTTTCGAGATAGAATTTGTCCGGGGTAGTTTGGTAACTATTTCTGCAGCCAAGTAATATTTCTCTCTTACTTTTGACGATAAATTCCTAAATTTGTCTCTAGGGAAGTGGCGCTGGTCTTTTATAAAGATACATCTACTGTTAGGCCGTTACTATCAAAATGAGGAGCCAAAAATTTCTACTGCAAGAGTTTCAAACACGATAATTGTACAGGAAATAAGGCTATGAACTGCAGCAGACGTTTTTCTCATGAAATGATGATGATACAATTATTTTCTGGTTTTTTTAGTACCCAGATTTCTTATTATTTTCTTTTATTCTCCAACAGACAGTCAACAAAACTACATGAGTATGGGTGTATGCAGAACAGAATCCCTCAACATACAGCTGGAAGTTCCACCTGGTCAGACTTCTGGTTTAGCTGTCCATGAGGATAATGCAATGCTGGTGATATCACACGTCGCTTCACAATCACCGGCTTACAGGTAAGTGGTTTGTGATATTAAAAGAAGTTGTAAGCTTGGACTTGGAAGTAAGAATGAGAGACCCTGTGCTCAAAATTCGTCCCTACTGTTCAGTGCAGTAATCTAATGTATTGCCATCTATACTACTGAAACTGTAAAATGTCACTAGCCAAATAATATTTATGAGTTTTACTATCTGCCTATGTCAAACAGCTTTCCTGGAATAATGACATTGCATTGTGGACACAATGCAACACAAATAGCGTACAGTGGTACCCAACCGATAAGGCGCGTCGTGAATCTTCGTTCGCACAGAAAAGAAAGTATGGTCCTGAAGATTAACGAAAGAAAGCAAACTTAGAATCAACCTTATAACACTACTATCAGGTTCATAATACACTGCAGCTGTTAGTTCCGTCTCACTCGCAAGTCACGTGCATGCCACGCGGCGCGCGCTAACATGGCGGCAGCTGCCGACCAATAGCGGTACAGGAAAAAGAAGCGCGTTGCGTGGAGCGTGCAGATTGGTCAATAGCATTTCCCGCGCTTTGAAAATTCACCTTCTGCGCAGGTACATCAGTAAGCCATATCAGTTGGGTACTACTGTAAAATGAAATGAAAATTAAATAGTATTTATAGAAAACTACAAAAAATAACAAAGCTTTACTCTGATCGATATCATAGCACCAGCAAATTCAGAACACCATCTTCCTTCCAGATCCGGTTGTCTTCAAATCAGAGACAGGGTTATGTCAATCAACGGCCATGAGAATCTAACAGTTGATGTTGCCAACGAAATCCTGCAGAGAAGAAACGACTCACACAATCTTAAGTACTTGACTTTGAATGTGGAATTCAGTATGCCGAACACTATTGAAGCTTCCAGTGGAGTATTTAATGTGAAACTAGCTAAAACAACTGCTGGATTAGGCGTTACTATAACAGGTATATTCTCTTATCCTGCCATATGTTCTGATATTCTGAAGTGCGATTCTGTAGCATCGACCGGCTGTTAACATCTGCCGGTCGATTCTTTAAACAGGTCGAAGTGAAGGTTTGGGTGAAGTGATCACGAAATGAGCTGTCATTCTATCTTGAATACGTGCATTGACAGCTCACTTTGTAATCACTTCACTCAAGCCTTCACTTCGACATGTCTACAGAATCGCACTGCGGACCGTGTAAGCTTAGGTGAAGTGAACAAGAGGGGACTGTCATTCCATACAAACAAGATAGAATGACAATTCACTTTATGCTCACCCTGCTTAAGTATATACGGTGAGACTTTGACAGAATAGACCAACGTTATCGATCTCACTTTAATTCATTTATTGTCCTTGTCTTCATTTTTTTCTATCCATTTTTTGTTGATAGCCAATCCGTTATAATCTGTTGGTCTTTTGACTTTACATACTCTTATAATTTTGTCACTGCCACGAATTATTTAATGCATGTCTTCATTTTGAATCACTTATGGATATAGAATTTTGAAGCTGTTTAGAAAACAAGTAGTTTTTAGAAAGACAGATTCATGATAGCATTTTTGACAGATACCACGCTAAGCAACATGGCTGCGCAGCCAGGCTGCGTTAGCCAAACCGACGTGCATAAGGCATGTCATGGTACGTTGCACTGTAAATAAGTTCGCTTGCTAAACCTAACGTACTAGGCGAACAAAGCAGGCTAATAGCCAGATACTAACCTGCCCAACTAATCTCCCTTGATCATCATTCATACAAAGCAAACTTTTAAGTGAATCCTCCCTTCAAAGAGTAGTAGTACAAGGGAAGACTCGCTTGCTTGAACTCTTGTAAACTTCTGGTAACCTAGTACTTATTTTCACAGGGTGCAAACAGAAACTGCTTAGCAACGAAGAACCTATGGTGATATCGGACATCAAGCCCGGATCTGTGGCTCATCGGAGTGGAGCCTTAGCACCCGGAGACCAACTTCTAGCCATTAATGGACAGCCACTGCATAACTTATCTTTGGTATTTTATTTCAAACATTTTATTTATGCTTTATTTTTTCGTAATCAAATTACCTTTTTAATTAAAACTCTGATAATAATACGTTTCATGTAATTATGCTGGAGTATATTTTTTTATAAAATAACCTGTAATTTGATTTTGCCTGAAAAGATCTTATTTTCTTCATACAACATTAATTCGTTCAAAATGTCGTCTTTTAATTTTCACGTCTCAAAAAGAAGCCAAGTATAATTAATTAACAAATTTTGCATAATTATGATGATCAAAGTGAGATTTCAAATACACGCAAACATTTACACGACTGTGAATGTTAACACAAAGAAAAAAAAATCGAAATTAATGACTTCAAAGAAAATATGTTACTAGCCGCTGCCCGTGGCCGTGGCCACGTGAAATTAGTACTTGTACAATACATTTACAAATTATAGCCTATGTGTACCGGATCAGAGTCAGAGTTTCATAAAAATCTTTTCAATTAATTTTGAAAGAGTAACAAACATTCTTCTTCCAAACATTCACTTAATGATAATTATGAAATTAGTGGAACACTTCTAGTCACTGTATTAAGGTCATCCTTAACAATTAAAGGTAATTAAGACAAATCTATCCTACTGTTCTAAATGCCTTCCAATAATAGCTCACTTAACTTAGTTGATGAGGTCAACTAGACAGTCAATCACTAATCGAAGCGCAATGCCAAAATAATTTGCGAATGATTTAACTATTCAACTCTTGGACCGTGGGGTCCGAGTGCTCATGCGTTGTTTAAAGAACTTACTAAACGCTTAGTTGACACTTCGCGTGACCCAAGTGCCATATAACGTGGCAATGCCGCCAGTCTTTTGGGCTCACTTCCAGGCGACATTGATGCGGACGAATTTTTTGACGCCATATTTTAGTTTGAAGTTTTTATTTTTATTTTAAGTGTATATGGTTAGGTTAGTATTTAAAATATAAAATTGTATCATTTGCCCTAGCAAACAATACTTATATCAAAACCTTTATTACAGGACACAGCTTTCAACATCCTTCAAAACTCACCAGAAGACATAATAACCCTAAAAATCCGTAAACGAGACTTAACAGAAGACTGGTCCAACATTCACAAGCACAATGCCAAACTTACACTTCAAAGCTTTAGCAATATTGAAACCAAAGCTGTAGTCCATAGTGGAGAAGATTCTGGTCATCATACTGAAAGTCCAAATAATAGTGCTAAGGAGAGTGAAAGGAGTCATGGTAGTAATGATAATGGAAATACTGCTGTGTTTACTGTTGAGCTGATTAAACAAGAAAGTGGACCTTTAGGCTTGACTATAGCAGGCAGTGAAGATGTTACGCAGCCTATATTGTTGAGTGGACTAGTTGAAGGTATGGTACTTTTAATTATAACTATAAAAAAGCAATTGATTTTGATTTTTCAAATATTGAAAACAAAATTGTTACTCCTTTTACCGAATGAAATGCTTTGATTGCAGGTGGTATTGCAGAAAAATGTGGTAAATTAGCAATAGGAGATGAACTGCTTACAATTAATGGTGAAAGCGTCCTAAACAAGCCGTTGTCTGAAGCAATCAAATTGTTACAACAAAGTGGACAACGAGTACAGCTACAACTTTGTAGAAAAGTATCAGGTAAAGTTTTTATAATCACTTTTGTTCTGTGGTAGTGTTAATTTCAAGCCTATTTATTTCACATCAGTGAAATCCTAAAATATTGAATAGAAAAATACTAATACTAAAAAACTTACTTCTATTCAAAGTAAGAAACAACATCGGGGTGACGATGTAGTATGTCAAATTCAAACCGTACACAATAATTAATAAAATCATCGTCTTTTAGGGTCGCTCGAGAGTGCAGAATCCAGTGCGAGAGATTCGAGTCATTCCACGTCAAGCCCGGGCTTATCCAATGACAGCGCCGTTGAGTCGTGGGATCAGAACACGCCAGTCAGGACCAGTGCGAACTGCGGTAAGACACTTGATGTTAAACGTACATAATCTGCGTTGATGTGTTATGATTTATAGTTCAATTTACCTTTTAAGATATTTTAATTATCTTCATTTTGAAATGTTCTTAACTTGATTAAGATTTACCCCCGATTTCTGAACTAAGCATTTGAAGTTGAGTATTTCTCAAACTCTAGCCTGAAAACCTGTCGAAATTGGTCATTAAAATATGGTTTGACACGTTTAACTAAAAATACTTGTGTCAATTCAAAAAACCGCTCTTAAAGTGGCTGGTAATTTGATTTTGATGATTGTGATCATTAATTTGTATCATTGAACCAGCTGATAAATAATTTATAATGTTTGTTATTTTTCATATAAAATATTGAAAATAATCAGAACAAAGAAAAGATAGTGTCACATAATAAAAGAAACAGTTTACGTTATAGGTAATTCCGAAGTAATAGAATACGCAGTACCAGATAAGACGAGAATTATGGATAAGCAGCATTACTCCCCTACTGATGAAGACAAGCTCATGGCGTCAAATTTCAATTCAGCGGCACCGTACAGCATCAATGACTTACCACTACCAAATTACTCACTAAACAACTCTTTGAAGACTTTCCACTACGAAAATACATGTATCATTCCCGAAAATACTCTTAAAAATAAACAGAACATCACAAGAGAGGACGATGTTCAACAAATAGAAATTCTCACATCGAACATGAAAGATTGTCAACTGCACAATATGGAAAGGTCTTCGTGCAAATGTGATTACGTTCAAATGGGTCCTTATGGAATTGTGTCACCGAAAACACGAAGACCGAATTGGGATAATGATTATTTAAATAATGGAATATATACGGTGACAACGCCACAGAAATCGCCAATGAAACCCGGAGTTCCTGGAACCAGTTTTCAATTTTCGACGAGTCCAATTTATGAAAATGAAGTGCCAGGTATTTTGAACGTTTATTATTATTTTGTGAGAGCGTTTACTCATTAGCATAATAATTTGTTCTAATAGTACCTACTGTTAATTTGACATGGATTCCAAACTGCATTTAGAATAATGACGCCAAAACATGTGCCTTTTCAATGTGATACATTAAACATGTTCAATATTAGTAATTTACGTTTCATCGGTTGTGTCACTATCACTTTACAGGATTTATATTATGAAACGATTAATACTATTTACTTCTATTCTATGTAAGAATGCTCGTAACAGAAACACCAACTTTTTTAATTTTCGCCATCTCTGTGGCCACTAAAAATTTGTTATATTTTATTCCTACATCACAAAAACCCAAGATGCACAGTCTCGAACAAATGCGACACTCGAAACTGTCGTCAAAAACTGACATGTATCATGTGTGAGTTGTGTGTAGTTATACTATAAACAATTTTTTTGCAAATTCAACCTTACACGGATCGCTTAAAGTTGTTTTTACAAAGCAGTGCAGTATGGCGAGCGATGCGAGACTGTTTGAAACTAGCGCACAATTTTAAATTGGGGGCATGTTTTATGCGGACGTTTTTGAGATGCTGAGTGTGTATCTTAGGTTTTTATATATCAATGCTACAACAACACTAAAGAGCATTCTATTCTATATTTACCAGGCCTCTACAGTACCGAAGCAGTGTCTCCAGCAAGAGGGTCCGTGCATCACGTGATCTTGTACAAAGATGCAATCTATGATGACTACGGCTTCTCTGTGTCCGATGGGTTGTACGAACGAGGAGTGTATATCAACCGAATTCGGAAGGGAGGACCCGCGGATATTGTTGGGTTACTGAGGCCGTACGATAGGATTTTGCAGGTTTGTACTCAGCATTAATCTTAGTAGCGTTAATACGTGGAATTAGTTCTATTTTGAAAAAAATATGTAAGAACGTCAATTCTCGTACTTAAAAAACGTCATTTCAGTGACAATCAATTCTTTCTCAGGAATTTGTAGAATTATAAGTGGTTAATAAATGGTTAATAAGTAATTATACGTGTCCGCACTACTACTATAAAATATTTTGTAGCAACAGTTTGTTTCGTTCCCGCAGACAAACCGTGTAAATGGTTTTGTGGGGCATAGTCATAAGATTTTTTTTTTATAAAACTTGTTTATGATAAATAAAATAAATAATAATTATAATGTCAAAGATCATATTTCTGATAGTTTTCGATAGTGATGCGAATGTGTATTCTGATGCTGTAACTAATTGATGAAGAAAACTCTTAATAGCAACACCCTAGACTGTTTTTAAAATCATATCTTACATTTATGAAAACTGTGTCCACAATGTGCGAAACAAATAACTACAGTTTTAAAAAAAAACTACAGTTAAAGCTCATAAAAAGTTGATAACTCAATCTAGAATAAAAACGTTGGTTATATTTTTCTACTAAATAGACAAATATTTAGATCTTTGTTGATTAAAAATTAGTTCAAAAGGAATTTTCTTTAGAAGTCGTTTTTTTAATACAAAGCTTGACTTTGCTTTATAAAATAAGGTTATTTTACCCAATTACGCCTCACAGGTGTACTTAATGTTGTGCCTATTTTAGACCTCTCGTTATTTATAAACGAAGTTTTTAGGTCTTTATTTTTTAAGGCCTTCATATTTTGATATTAACTTCTTCTTTTAGCAACCTGCTCTAGGCCTATTTAAAACACAGTCGTTAAATACAACTTCAATCAAAGTTATTAAATCCTCTGTGAATTTATTCATGTTAATTGTATCCTACTTCATCTTTACAACATTTTTGTGTATATTTATATTAGTAGATACTTTATGCAAACAAAAACATTTTCTACCATTCAACCTTCCTGAGGTGCAGAGAAAATAGTTTTGGGTGTTTAGATGGGTATGCGCCCTTAAGGCTTATATATATGACAATAACCTTGTGCATATAAACGGAGCTAACTACTCCTCTACGTGCCACTCCGCTACCCGCATTTTTTATTTATTATAAAAAGAAACGCATATTTTAAAAAAGTAACAAAACCAAATTATTTTCGTTTGTATTGCAAAGCAGTAGATACTTTTTTTTAGACTTTTGTTGAAAATTGATTGATTTTTTTCTTATTATGTTATACCGATACATAAATTCTGGTTTCACAAATTACGTATCATATCATGTAGATTACTACTACCTATTTTTTCAGATGTAATTTCTCAGTGAATGTCGACGAAAAGTTGCTTCATCTGCACGCTGTTTTTAAACATTTCTCGAGAGATCAGCCTTAATTGTACCATAGAAAAAAGGCTTACGCATCTGCAACCACTCTTTGATAGTCGTTGCTCCTTTCTCAGATTTCGTCAATCTTCCTTCTATCAGTTCTTTGATTTTGTCTACCAATCATTTCTTTTTGTGTTAATTTATTTTGTAATTTTTTATTTACATGTGTTTTGTTACCAGGTGAATGGAACACGGACAGTGGACTATGACTGTTGCCTCACCGTGCCTCTGATCGCGTCCGCTGGTGACCGGCTCGAGATTGTCGTGCAGAGGCTCGTCACTTCCAGGGTAAGGTTCACTTCAGTTAGTAATTTTTATCTTTATTTCCAGTAAGTACTTGTTCTGTCACCTCAGACCTAGACTAAAGTCAAGAGCAAACCCATCTCAAGTAACAACAACCTTAAGCGATTTTAAACTTAACTCACACCTATTTTCTATGACTCCACAAATATCTATTGGCTTAGAATGTTCAATTGAGCAATTATTGTACGAAAGAATGTCAGAATTAGTCACACTATTTGTCAACATGTTGATGTTATAATAATATTCTATTTATTTACTTGATAATCTAATTGGTGACTCGCAAAACATGTATTCGTAACAAATTCATTACTGGCTGATTTTGAAACAAAGTGAGGTTTGAGATTACACAGCAAACTAAGTTTTTTTTTTTTATTGTTATTCCATTTATTCATTTTATTTACATATTTGTAACATTTTTAAATATTTCTATAAAAATAAAATAAACATTTAAAAATATAAAAAATAGTAACCCACCGGTATCGGGAACAGGGTCCAAGCTACCGGTAGTCAGGGCTCCCGAGAGAGGAACCTCCTCACTATACGCGCCGTGTCCAGGAGTACTGCTTTCTGGATCAAGCCCTTGATCCAGCTGTCCAACAAGAGCCTCTTGAGATATTGGTCGAGGCTCTTGGCAATTATGCCAAGTCATGATACTTAGTTGTTTTATCTTTCTCAGCCTGCACGAGGTTCTCGTCATGAGGGACTGTTATATCAACAATCATTGCACGACGCTCTAGTCGGTCTATCACCACTATGTCAGGCTTATTGGCAACAATAGTCCGTCAGTGATGATAGACCGATCCCCGACCGATACAATGTGCAATTGCTATTTTCGAGAACTAGGTCGGGCACATACCTATAGTATGGTACTTCCGATTCCACAAGATTGTATTTAAGAGCAAGTTGCTGGTGGATAATCCTGGCTACAAGGTTGTGCCGGTGCAAATAGTCTCCGTTAGTCAGATTAAAACAACCTATTATTATTATTATTTTATTTGAATCATGGATAAAAGAATTTTGTTCAACGAATGCTTTCTAATCAATACCATACTGGTAGTTTTATAACAAAGCAAACCATGTAAAGCTGGAATTGTTAAACAGCTGCTTTTGTGCATTTTAGAGCAGTATTTATTTATCCTTGCTTTCCGTATAAAACTCACCAACCCAGTGCTAGTGCCGCATAAAATTCTCATCTACCCTCATTTTCCAACTTTATTTCAAACACCAAAAATGTCCAACATTCTCCCTGTATAATATTTCTCAGTCATCTAAAGAGCACAAAGGAATTCCCAAAAGCAACTGTATATTTTACGTCTGCGAACATATTCAAATATGATGCATGTAAAATTCTTTGTGAACCCAATAATATACCGTTTTCATAGTCGAATGGCAAAGAATTGTCGCTTGTGTGAGCTAATCACAATTTTCGCCTTGGAATAAATTGATTCTTTTGACAGCGAAAATAAAGTTGTCTTTCGTCTTTGTATAAAAAAAAATAAGGAAAATATTATAAATTACATTTCTTCCCACAAAAAGCTTAAAGATACCTTTTTACCAGGCAACCTCGCTACTTAATCAATCTGCTTAGAACTATGTTTTTTTTTTTAATTTATTGGCACAAACACAGTTTGCAGAAAAGTTGACCAATGGCCCTTCAAGAGTGACGTGACAGATGCGAGCATTTGACAGTTTGTCATTAAGACCAGTGAAACAGATGACAGGCTAGATAGAGTACTTTCAGGAGCCAGTGACTTCTTCAGTACAGGATAAAATTAAAAAAAAAAACTATATTTTACCATTAAAAAAGAAAATCTTGGGGTCGGCTTACAGTCTATCCGAATGCAACTGAACACCAGTTTTTTACATAGACCTATCTGCCTTTCACAACAGAGTAAATACGTGACACAATACTCCTTGGTAAGACTACCCGTAATAACTGTCAAAGATCTTCAAATGACAGCCGATACCAACAGCTTAACGTATTTTCCGAGGCACGGAATACTCTCGGTATGTTTTGGATGATCACCCATCCACGTTTTGAACTTGGCAAGCGTCGTTTAATCTCGATGATCCTATGCGGCTGCTATTATGTAGCCATAAGCTCCTCCCATTGTTGCACAAAATTAAGTCCTATTCAGACCTACGCGATATTCATTACCTAGAGCGTTGCGAAAGCGGCATAGATATTATAAGCGGTAATCATACTGTTCAAACTTAAGCCGCGAAACTCCAATCAAAATACCCGGCGAGAACCGAGCAACATCTATTGCTACCGCTCTAGGTAACTAATATTGCGTAGGTCTAAACAGGCCTTAACGATGAAAATGTTGGACCTCAAAGAGTATCGCAAAATTCAACTCCAAGTATAGAACACCAAAACCCAGCAAAGGATGAATAAGGGGTGAATATTAATTACTTTAATGAATTATTAGGGACAACGGTGAACTTAAATTAGCCTATCACGATCGAATACCAATAATGGGTAGTTTTGGAGCAGATCTTATTACATTTGCGGAATTATTGGATAGGGAAACGTATTGGAGATGTAATTGATAAATGCCTGGCGTCGTCGAATGTTGACTGTACATGAAAGTTAGTGAATAATCATATTCATTAAAATAGGCAACTTATTTGTATGAACCGTTTCATTATAGTAAGGGAATGAATTATCTGATATATGATGATTTTTTGGTGGAGTTAGGTTTTGCTAATATCCATGGGCTATTAGCCCAGGAAAATGAGCAAAAACGAAGGAGGCAAATCATATAATCTATTCTATATTTTAGAAACTTCATTTTATTTTATTGTTCGCTGTCATTTATCGATTTGTGGAAGTTGTTATGGTTTTTTTTAAGGGTGGGAAATCATCAAATGACTCATTCCGCTCTGGGCGGAGCAGAAGGGAGTGCCAGACTCTTACTGAATAAAACTCATCCATGTTCCTCCTAATGCCCTTTGCATTCCAGGGCCGCGGTTCTCTTTCGAACAAATTCCGCAACACAGGTGTTATGGGTAGAATACATTTTGTACAGCGCTTATATCCCCTTTGGGTAATTTTCGACTTTCAAGCAGGCAAAGCCGCTGGCAGAGTATTTGTTTGTTTATTCATTCAAGTGGTTAAAGTTAATTTATTTGTTACAGGAACTGAGGAACCAGCGGCTCGATGACAGTTCCAGCCCGAGTGACAGTAGTATTGTGACTAAGACGATTTAGTGTCTAACCCGACTTTAGTGAAATCACACCAAAGACAATGAAACGTTTAGCTTTAAGTGACCTACTTCATACGGCCGTGTTATAATTAGTCCTTAAAATAGTTTTAAGAATTGTAAATAATTAGTGTTGAGTGGTAATAAAGTAAGATTAGCTTTGAGCCTTTGTGATTGTTGTTAAGAACGAAAAGAAGGCTTGAAAACAACGTGTTATGCCTTAAACACTTTTCATTTAAATGTAACGGTGAAGTGAATGAGTATCTAAATTTTGTAAAATAAATTATAACGTGCACAAAATCAACTATTACCGATGACAACCTGGTATGAAAGTAGAAGCAAAATGATCTAGTTTAGTGGTTTTAATTGGATTTAATTAGGTGAAATAAATAAATTGTAAATGATAAAATAATTATAAGGTACGTTTAAGGCGTTCATGTTATTTTATAGAATGGTGCAAATAATAATAAAATGTAAAATATTTTAAACTTTTATAGTAAGTTTAAAATATTTTACATTTTATTATTAATAATGGTAAGAAAAATAATAATAATGGTTCATAAAATAGAAACTTCGCAAAGGTGTTATTTATTTTAGTCATGGACAGTATGTTTTAGAAATTGAGGGTTTGGATAGTGTTGGAGGACCAAAGGTCAAAAACAATGAGCGTTTGCCAGCGGATAGAATTTTATCATGATAGATCAAATCTGGTTAGTCTTTGTTCCATGAATATGTCTATAACATGAATATGTAGTATAACATGAATATGTCATATTCTGGCTTGTAAAATGATGCTACCCATTTACTTTTTCCTAATGTTTAAAACATAAAAAAATGCTAAAATAAAAATACTACCTCTGGTAAGCCCTTGTGAATAATACTTAAATGTTCTCGAAGATAAACAATGAATACACACCGAAATAAATTCAAATTGTATAGACACATCGTATAAAGCATAGTTACGGATAAATATATTTAATAAAAATAATAAAGTAGTCGCCAAAGACGATTTAACGGCATAATTAAAATAATTATAAATAAATTTATATTATGTTAGGCATGGATTGATTAGTTAATTATTAATAGATTAAATGTTGTTTTATAATCCCGTAATGTGCCTATGTAATTATGTAAAGACATTAACCTGAATACACGACTATGTGTGTAACAAAAAACACGTACGTGTATTCATTCTTAATTATCCTTTTAATTGTTGCCGTTTCTTGCCGAAATTATTCAATAAGAAGCAATACCTACGTATATTTATTAACCATTCAGTTGATTCATTAAAACCATAGGTACATTGAAATATTCTGTAAATAAATTTGGTTCATTTCGTCAAGAAGGAAGTAATAAATAGAATGATTAATCAACTATGATAAATTATATTTTGAATAATTAATCTTCAAATTTTTGGATGCGGATTCACACATGTTCGAATAATAGGATCATTAAAGGATTCTACGAAAAATATTGTTTCTGTTAAACACTAATTGTAATTTAAATTCATTTAACACTATCATTGTGTCCGTTATATAATTTTACGATTTAACTATAAACACAATATGGATTTTATTTAATAATTTATTTGATAACTACTATTAATGATGCAATTAATACATACTGAATGAATAAATCCGTATAAAACTGTATATAATAAAAATAATAAATAAATGTGTAGCATTACTATTGTTGACATCAGACTGATAGCGATTTTAAAAATAGTTGTTTAGAAAATGTATAAATAAACATATAGCATGTAATATTAACTTACTGGTCTGTTTCTAGTGAATTTGTGAACTATCTCTTCTTATATAGATATTCAGCGTGTTTTTATTGATTTTACTGGCATTCGTTATCAACTATTAAAAAAATATAATACTTACTTCTTTTAAATAAAAAAAAGAAAAATATTTAATAATTATATTTTTTTTGGTTTTAGTGACAACTTCCACCTGTAAATAAAATTATAATTGATTTAACTGTTTTTCTGATCAATAATGCCACTAAAATTGAACTAATGTATAATAAATAGAAAATAATTCGTAAGGTTTATTAACATACAAAAAAAAACTTAGAAAACAGAAAGACTTTGTAATCTAATAGGTGTTATTGCATAGATACGAAGTTTGTTGTAGATAGAAAAAAATATACATTATGAAATTGACTCTTTTCAAACACAACGTTATACTTACTTGTTTATCCGTTTACTATTTTTATTCATTTTTCCTAACACGATTTCCTAATGTTTACGATAATATTCTGATCATCCAGGTTATCAAAGTACTGTTGGGCATAGTATGCCCTTATTCATTCGGAACCTCCCGGTTTCGCAAAATATTACTTACTTTGGTAAATCGATTGCACTCCAATCACACTGTAAATACGTGTTTGACCACTATCTTACCAGTTGGTAAGCGATGATGTGGTCGAAGATGGAGCACGTTTGCCTAAAAGCAACCTATTCACTCTTGACTTAAAGACTCCCAGATTTTAGCTATCAGCAAATTATTACTTTTTTATTAGCCTAAAATGTCCCTACGATGGGCAAAGACCTACCCCATATTTTTCCACTTAACTATCCTCTGTATCCTAATCATCATATCAGCTGAAAGACGTCCACTGCTGGAAATAGAACTCCCCCAAGTGTCGCCACAATAACCAGTCCTGTGCGTCTCACATCCATCGGCTACCAGTGACCTTTACCAGGTCATCGGTCAACCTTGTGGGAGGCGGCCTTCTAACGCTGCGTCTTCCGGTACGCGGTCGCCATTCCAAAACTTTTAGACCCTATCGACCATCTGTTCTGCAAGCAATGTGCGGCCTGGCCTCTATCACTTCAGTTTGGCGATCCTCTAGGCTATGTCAGTAACCTTGGTTCAAATGAGGCCCAATCGTCACGCATTTTAGGCCAGCCTCGGTCTTCAGGCACTCAAAAGGTGACGATCCCATCAGTCCCATCCGCTGTACTTTTCTGATTAAATTCGTTGCAAGATCCAAGACAGTTAAATCGTTTCTCCGGGACTCGTTGATTCTGGCATTCAGGAGTTGCTTGGGAATGTGTGGCGGGCTTGTCCCAAATAAAAAAAATAAAAAGATCCCACCTGTCCTAAAACATCCTTAACTATTTGAGATCCACTTTAGCCTCGCAGAATACTCAGGAAACTACGCATTTTTCTGATTAACAATAAAATATTCTATTTAGTCTGTCAGTTAAAGTATCGAAAAATATTGGATGCATATTTTTTGTTTTATCAAATCTATAAAAATTGACGAAGATAAAACGCATCAACGATCAGGAGTGGGGGCTTGTGACATCACTATCCGATAAAAAGTGTATCGGAGATGTAACGTCAGACGACTTTTCAACGCACTGTGTGTGTGTTTCTTTATTTTATGTTTACGTGAAAAAATGACAAGACAAGAGACAAGAGTGAATAGGTTGCTTCTAGGCAAGCGTGCTCCATCTTTGACTGCATCATCGCTTACCATCAGGTGAGGTAGTGGTCAAACGTATGCCTATCTATAGTAAAAAAATACGTTACCAATGTTTTTTTTTAATCTATATGACGGACTCGTTGGACATACTCAAGTTTTAGTTTCAAATCAATTTTATTTGTAAGATTATTTTGATTTCACATCACATCAGTCTGGATTTCAAAAAGTTTCACATAAATAGACTTAAATCGCCATGTTCCATGGCCTATCTTATTTAAAATCCAAATTTTTCTATAGTGACGTAACTTTTTTGTGGGAAAATATGACATTACAGTTTTTTCTTCTTGCAAAAGTCATCTGACTATTGAAAACTCAGCTTTTAATCTTAGATAACGTTAATATATCTTCACAATATTTGGCTAAAACCCTGTCTTCAATACTTTGCTTAGTACGACGACTATTCTCCTGTATCGTAATTACGTATGTAGATAGTTTGTAATTTTTTACATTTTATTTTTGTACCCTTAATTGTAAGGATAATTTATATTATTGTCAATTAATGTGTAATTAATTGAAAAATAGAAGAGAGCCTAGCTACAACACTCTTAATAAAATGATATGCGTGATTGAATTATTTTGTTTTATTTTATGGCTCAAATTTTTGTAGGGTTTTGAACGTCCATTTGCAAAAAACAGAACTCTTAGGGTACCCATTATAGCGGAGAACCAATCATGTCAGTCAAAATGTCAGTAACTCACGTGGTGCGTAGATTTTACGCAATTCCATTGGTTAAAATTTATTCCGTTTCTCCGCTCCGCTGCCTCGCTCCGCTGCCTCGCTCCGCGCAAATGGACAGGCACCCTTATATTTACCCTTAATACCACTGGAGTATGCGTCTGTCCTTCTGTCGCACCCTATTTAAATTTACTGGAGATTTGGAGAAATCTCCAGTAAATTTAAATAGACCAATTCAGATAAAAGGCACACAAAATGTACTTCTGTGGCTCAAACACGGATGCGTAACGTAAATAAATACATTTTGGATATGTGAAGCATAAAAGAAAAAAAAAAAAACAATGAGTCTCGTGTGTGATATATGTAACAAATTTAGGCTTCAGGATATAATGTCATCATATTATCATCTTCATAACAGCCGAAAGACGTCCACTGCTGGACATAGACATCCCACAAAAGGACACACCTGCCAAGCGTGACATAATCGTCACGTTTGGCAGGTGGGTTGGCGATCGCAGTGTATGGTGTTGAGTTTTACAGAGAACGCTGCTGCCCATTCTCTGGCAAGTCCCTTAGTCGCCTCTCACGACACCCATGGGAAGTGATCGGATATAATGTATTTCACAACAATTTGTGTAACTAGTTTTGAAGATATTTTTTAATTTTAATTTATACAAACATGAAAATTTTTTGTTTTTTTTTTTTTTGTTTACGAAATTAATTTATAAATTCTTTTGTCAGAAGATCTGTGAGTGAATCTGAAACCACAGAGCGAATTTATTTGTGAATTTTATCGCTGTAGGTAAGCTGTGATAAAATCAATAGTGAAAATTTCCATTACTTTTTTCCTATAAAAAAAACAGATAAGGATTTAAAAAAACATTGCTGTAAGTACAAGAGAGTAAACCCGTTTTCTTCTGTGAATTGCAACGGGTCACTGAAGTACAGTGACAGTATATTCAATGACTATTTCGAAATATTTATACTGTATGCAATATGCATGCCTATATGATGTTAACTTGATACCTCTTTGGCGCATCGTCTCAGATGGAATACAATTCTCCTTTGTTCCACACAGGCGGACTTGTCGCTTTGCCCATTATGTATAAACATAATTTTATTCACAGTCGATATTGACAAAGGAGTGTCTTGGACATAGGTATCCGATGGCCTAGATTGAAGGATCTTAAGATACTAGCAATTTATGGACCCTCAAATAAGAAACGTACATAATATTCATTCGTTAATATTTAGACGTGATAACGTCTTCTAAATCGATGCACGCCGGCTGCACGCACGAAAGAGTGTCACGTTCCGTCAGAGCCGAGCGTGCACGATCGACCTAAGTGTTTAAGCGTAATGTTTTCTTATGACGTTATCACGTAAAATTACCCTCCGTAAACCGATTTTTTAAACAAATTAATAGGTAAGCCAACGCTTTTATTTTTGGGACAAACCCGATTCGCAACTTCTGTGACTCCTGAGAGCCACAAGCAGCAGTGGCGACCAAAAAACAATTCTAGTCAATAAGGCTCAATTCAACTGTCTTGAATCTTGCAACGAAATTAATCAGGAACGACCAGTGGAGGAGGTAAAACAAGCCAACAGTTACGATGCCTGCCTATTTGCCCGGAGCGAGGCGACGGAGCGGAAAAACGGAGAAATATTAACCAATCATGTCAGTAAAAATGTCAGTGACTCACGTGGTGCGGAGATTTCATGTAATTCCATTGGTTAAAATTTCTCAGATTTTCCGCTCCGCTGCCTCGCTCCGTGCAAATGGACAGGCACCCTTAAGAAGACATGAAACTTTTTTTTTTATACCTTATTTAATATCCACCTTACTTACGCACGTACGTAGCTGGCATAGCAACATTCATCATACGAGACGAGAGCGGCCACGTCGTGTTGTTTATTTTTACATTAGTTAGTAATATTTAGGGCCGCACTCGTCAAACGTCAGTTAAAGTTAATTCTCATGAAAAATAGTTATCTCTCATTTATATACTAATCTATAAAACTGAAGAGTTTGTTTGTTTGCTTATTCGCGCTAATCTCAGGAACTACTGTTCCGATTTGAAAAATTTTGAAGGCTATCTTGCTAGATAAATGGGCTATATAACACTGAAAGAATTTTTCAAATCGGACCAGAAATAAAACGTTTTCCTCTTATATTCCACCTTGTCAACCGTCACGATATCATTGATATCATTCCTCAGGCAATTCACTCATCTTCTCTTTGATCTCACTCTCCCTGTCCATCTATCCATATGTATAGTTTCTGTTATTAACAATAATAATAAAATCAAAACATAATAATTAGAAATACACGAATCGATAGCCGCGGTCAATAAATTACAGGATTCAGTATTTTTTGCTGAAGTGAGTTGATGTTTTTGTTCCTTCAACCCACCTGCATTTTCAACGAAAAAGTTCAGTACAATTTACTATTCTACCAGCACTTTCTTCAATAAAAATCGTCTGCTAAGAATCTACACCTGTACTTTGTCTTGGCAGTCTGAAACTCGGGAAATAGTTCCAATTGAACTTGTATGCGGGTGGAAACTAATTTATTTTACAAATCGAGATAAGCATTATACCGCTTTCACCAACACGTTATTTCTACTCCTTCTCATCGTATGCAGAGTGTTTTTGCATTTTGGCTAAATAACCACATAGACAGCCCAATTTGCAGAGTATGCTTTGACGGTGAGGAATCATGGTCGCGCACGTTGTCCTGAAAGTGAGGCTGTGGCTTCCCAACGTGTATAAATCCTCGGAACGGATCCACTTATGTGAGGTTGCTCCGTGAACCTTATAAAGAACTCAAAAGGCTCCTGTGCATTTGGGCGAAGCTAGGCTAGCTGACTTAGCTAAGACACCTACGCACAGCGGACCGAATGGGAATATAAGTGCGGATAACGGACTCTCTACTCTATCCGTTGCGAGGTAGACTAATCTTCAGGTTGGTTTTCCCATGGCCAACTTTATGTAGCTCTATCACGTGTTTACAACCCTAGTAACTTTCTTCAACATCTTGTACCTACAGTGAAGCGTTTCATTAAATCGTTTCTCATTACGAAAAATAAGTAGGGCTGGTCGGCATTTTGAACAAAAAGGGTGATACAGCCTGTGCTTTACATAATACTCTTCCAAATTCCTTATTGTAAGAGGGGTCAAACAATGCTAGATATTGACTCTTCGTATATCTTATCTTAGATATGTTATCTAGCGACATCATTTTACTTTCCAACATACACGCGAACGAAGTCGCGGTCAACAGCTCGTCTATTATAAGTCGATTCTGTAAACATCTCACCGCGACCACATAGGTGCAATATCATTCCACTTCGATTAGATACATTAACAATTCATTTTATATCACTTCACCTAAGTTTTCATGGTCAGAATTTAAACAGAATAGACTTCTTCTTCTTCTTATCATGTGGGCAGTAAGGTCTAACGACCCTCTGACATGAAACTCTGACACCCTAGTGTCAGAGTTTCTAAACTTAAAGGCCTCTGACATGGTTTATTTGACGACCGCCATAGATTCCCGATTCCTTACTTTCTTAAAATACCACTATTTTTATTGAACACCCGCAGACAAACACAAAAGCAAATTCGTTAGGCCTCTCTCACTCAGAGAGCCAATACTACTAATTTTAAGCAACACACATTCACATCTTGGTCGCAGTCTGTCAAATAAGCTTCAATTCGCATATAGTTTGGACAGATTGCAACTGAGATACAAATGTCAACGTTGCTTTAAAATGAGTAGAATAGGGAATATGCATGCAATTTTTTTATTTGTATAATGATATTTCATTACACAAACAGCTCTAGTAAACAATCACGAAATTAATTTTTAAATACCTTCATCAGTGATGAAGTTATGAAACTTCAAAGATTACAATTTGAAGGAGAAGTCCGATATAGACTTTGACGTCAAAGTCCATGACGTCTATACAGCTGCCATAGAAAACAGCGTTTTCGCGAGAAGGAGATATTTAAAAAAATATATTTATCTTGTTTGTTTTTCGAGTAATTTTGATTCTAATTTCACTGTTAGTACTATTAGTATTTTTATTGGATAAACTATTTAGATAATAAATATTTTATTCATACATATTTCCTATTGGCACTCTTAGCTACATATGAAAATGCTTAATGTCCTGGGTCATAATAAGTGAAGATAATTTACAAAAAAATCCTGATGACACAGGTTCAAGACCCTCTTCATTACAGGAGAAACTTCTACTCTTTCAACTTATAAAAGCCTACGTTAAATTCAACGTTCAATAGTTGACCTACTAAACTGTAAGACTGTTCATATCTTGAGAGACTATTAAGGCCATTCGTCTTCATAATGCGCCATTAATTCTGTTGCATAATCTGATATAGTTAGTGTAATTAATATGGATGTTACTGATTTCTTTCATTTAGTATTATTGTTTTGGCAACTACTATTATAGGCTGAAGATCTTTTCACGATGGGGATTTGTGTCAATGTCTGGATTGGTGCTATCTTATTTTTTGTAATTTATAGGCCCGCGTTTGACCACTATCTCACCTGATGGTAAGCAATGATGCGGTCGAAGATAGAGCACGCTTGCCTAGAAGTAACTTATTCACTCTTGACTTTAAGATTCCCAGGTTGTAGCTAACAGGAAATACACTGGCAGGAAATTCCACTACAGACTACTAAAATTGGTTCAAAATGATCTGCCAGATAATGGTACTAGTCTGAGTGTCTTGAAAATCTGCTTATGAAATTTTCATCTGCCAGATAATCTTGTTTGTAGGTCTTAAATGGACTGAAAAAAAAAATTAACATATCTCTATGTAAAACAATTTACCCAAAATATTCAAGGATAATTTTACTTGACGCGTAGCAGTCAATTTGCTACGCTTTTGTAGCAAGCAAACTTACACATCTACGAAAGTGCTACGACGTAGCACCTCCTGATGGAGTTGGTTGTAGTCCGATTCTATGATCAGTTTGCTCAATTTCAGGGTCATCATTATACGGCTTTATCATCATCCATAGCCTGACTTTGCCCAATGCTGCGCATTATAGTCCTCTTATTTCCTGTAACACTCCTGTGCCACCTTCATTCAGGTTCTACCCGCGATGACAAAGATGTCATCTGCCTGTCTCGAAACCACTGAATTCCATGACTCGCTTTTCAATATCGAATACCGTATTGCGTCTTTGGATCTCGACTTTACGCCTGCTATAAATTGTACGGTTTATATATGTTTAGGGTTCCGTACCAAAATAGTAAAAAAGAACCCTTATGGTGCGACTCAGTCTGTGCTTTTGTCACAATACCGTCCACCCCCTTATGTCCGAAGTTTGCATAGAGAAAAATCTGAAATTATTTTAAGTGGTAGAAGTTTATGTAAAGACTAGCTGACCCGCGCGGCTTCGCTCCCGTCATCTGGCTACTCTACCTACCGACCCTAACCTACCTACCCTACCTACCTACCCTACCTACCTACCATAGCTAAGGGTAGCTATGGATGACGGGAGCGAAGCCGCGCGGGTCAGCTAGTAATAATAATAAATGATTACCCTACCCATTATGTTGACCCTACCTTACCTACCTGCCTTCCTACATACTCATTCTTTTTTTTTGTATTTTAATTCTTATTATGCTACTAGCTGATTTTTTTTGAATTTTTTACACCCCACCACGGACGGGTTACATTACGTCGCCCGTTAAGGGGTGACACCCGAACTTGACAAAAAGTCAACGAACGAGTGTCACCTCTAAATGCAGAAAACCTGAATGACTAAAGAAATTTTTGCACCTCACCTCGGAAGAATTTTATTGTATTTTGAACATTCATACTAAAATTTAAGTTTTTTGTTGATTTATATAGAAAAACTCAGGAAGTCAGAAAGTGCAAAAAGCAAGAGCGAGCGAAGCGAGCTCAAAATTTTCTGCACCCTACTGCCGACAGGTTTCATTGCGTCAAACGTTAAGGGGTGCCACCCAATAGTGACAAAAACCAGTTATCGAGCGATCGGGTGTCACCCCCAGCGGGTGTCACCCGGTGCGCGCCGCACCGGTGGGCGGTGCCCCCCCCCCCTCGCCACGCTACTGTCACCTACAGACTTACGATTAGTCCCGAACCCGAACTGAGAATGAATGACAACACGATTTCACAGTAACTGTCAAATCGTGTTATCATTAGTTCTCAGTGGTTAGGTGATACGGAGTAGAATACGCCCGCCCGCAACTAAGCCCAAAACTACGGATTTCGTTAGAGAGTAGCCCCCAAAATCGATCGCTCCCGTCACCGTGACCACCTTTGGTACGGTACCTTATTATAATTAGCCTTGTTTCGCAAATCGAACCGTTCGTTGCTTCGCTCTAAAAGGAATCAATCGCGGAGGCTTAGCAATAGGGTCCAGTCAGCACAGCACCTAAGGTACGCAACCCTACAGGCCTGATCCTCAAGTCGAACCGTCCAGTACTTCGCAAAACTAATTCAGTTTTAGACTCTACGATAAATGCACTTTAAACGAAAGCAGCACAACGCAGAGATTTAAGCAATTTTGATCCCTAACAGTTTAAGACCTTTCAAAGACCTAACCGAAATTCCTACGAACTACGACTGTGTTTATCGTATAATCGTGTGAGGTCATTCTCCAGCGGAAAATATTAACACCGCAATTCAGAAAAACGCGTCATCAGTGCAACGCCATCTATCGACAATGTAAACTGACAAAATATTTGGCAGCGGAAGACGTTAAATAACGATAAGGTATTAAAATGTTGGCTTTTATTTTGCTACGTCTACGTATTAAAAGTTTCACAAATAACTGAATCAATGTGTTTTGGTGTAACATTCATGCTTTCATGCATTTTTTGATTCTTCAATAGATGGCGCTCTGACTGATCAGAATACAGTAGGAAGTTTCTTACTAAACTAAAAATTCAATATATTTTGATTTTGTGGATCGATTGTAACAATAAATAACGAAAAGGTATTAAAATGATCACTTTTATTGTGACACGTGTTAAAAGTTTCACAAATAACTCAACAATTTTGAATGCTTTCGTGCATTTTATTTTTCCTCAATAGATGGCGCTCTGACTCATCAGAATACATTAGGAAGTTTCTTCCTAAACTTAAAAATTCAATATCTTTTGATTTTGTGGGTCGATTTTGATGAAATAAACGCTAAATGTTACTCGGGTTATCACTTAATATTTTTAAGTTCTTTGATTTGCAATCCAATCTGTGGTTTATGCGTGATGCTCCCACAAACGCACAGACAAACAGACAAACAGACAAAAATTTCAAAAATTGCATTTTTGTGTTTTATACCTTTTTTCTAAGTTTTCTGTGTAATTTTCATGCAAAAATATTCAATGTACAGACACGGTTAGTCTACGATTTTATTATATGTATAGATTCCGGACGAAGAAATTAGTTTCGTTCGTTATTCGTCCGGAATAAAACACAAAAACTATGAAAATCGGTCGAGCCGTTCTCGTGTAAAGATTACAGGCAAAATAAAATGGTGTAACTATATAGCACAATTTTTCAGAAATCATCAAAAAAAATTACATTAGTTCCACTATCGGTCAAAAGATTGCGCTGGTCTTAAACTGTAAAATACACCGCAGTGTTAAAATTCTCTGAAAAAATAGCCTATTTTTGTCAGAAAATTCACCGTTGAAAATTTAGAAACATTATTATAGTACGGAACCCTCGGTGCGCTATTCCCACTCGCTCTTGACCGGTTTTTAATAACTTGCCTCACTCTTAAGTATAGAGGTACAATTCCCAAAGCATAAGTACTTACTCAAAAGCTTTTACAAATGACAAATACAACATAGTTTTGTGATTTTAATTTCGTGACCTTAAATATCACAACTCTTCATAAATATCCATTTCATCATAATAACTACGAACAAAATGTCACACGCAGTCATAAAAGAGTATCAAAAAGCCGATATAAATATTATAAGTCACCGACAGGGCCGTATAATAAAATTGCCTGCGGAATTCCCATTAATCCAGTCGGCCACACCGATTAAACAGTGATTCAACCGGGAACCAAACGCGTGACCGAACGCAGTTAGGTTGCGGTATGACTCACTTTCAGGGGAAATAAATTTGTTCATGTTCTGAAAAAAAATATATCTTCAGGGCTTTTTCGTTGTAGGGAGCTTTTTGGTTTGCTGTTGGTCTAGGGCGATGACGTCATTAACTGTAGTTATTTATATTATACAGGATCAACTCTTCAAATAGATAACTTAAGACTAATGCTTTTGCTGGCATTTATTTGGTTTATTAAACATAGTTTTACAAGAGTTAAAGAGCGAAACAAAAATGAACAAATGTCATTTTTCACATAATACAAAAATCCTTACTTAAAATGCGAAATGCGAAAGTAACTCTGTCTGTCTGTCTGTCTGTCGCGCTTTCACGCCAAAACTACTGAACTGATTTGAATGAAATTTGGTACAGAGATCGTCTAGAGCCTGAGAAAGGACATAGGCTACTTTTTATCCCGGGTGTATGTTGCCTAGGAAGCACGCGGGCGAAGCCGCTGGCAGAAGCTAGTATTTTATAAAACTTTTTTTTTCTGCTATTGATAGGCACGCGTTTGAACACTGTCTCACGTAAAAGTGTTTCTACTAAACCTCAACAACCTGAGATTTAAAAAAAAAATAGTATATTGATAAGTTTGCATTTTTTGCTGAGTCGAATAATGACAAGCTGGAATGACAGCTCACTTCATGATCACCCCACCGAAGCCTTCACTTCGACATGTTTACAGAATCGACCGGCTGGTTATCATCGCAACATGTAAATTAAGGTGAAGTGAGTATGAAGAAGAAGTGTTGGTCGGCCGGCAGCGAGATGGGTGGACGACATTGTTGCCATCGCGGGTAGATACTGTATGAGGTGGCACAGGAACATGGGGATTGGCACAAGAAAAGAGAGACCTGTGCTCAGTAGCGGGTGTAGTCGGTGGATGATAATGATGGTACTGCTTGGTACCTGTTTTACAATAAACTTTATGATTTGACTTCTTAAAAGCATATAGAGATATGTCATACTTAGCTAAGACTGAAAATCTGGTAGACTTTGATTCTTTCTTCACAAAGGGTCAGCCAACCCCGCTTCTCGCTTGCACCCAGCCCGACCCCAACTGTCGCGACCGGCGGTCGTTAGCCGCACGTCACTCAGAGGCACTGAGACGTGAATTTTGATTGTGGACACGGATAAAATGATAATAAGCCTCTGAATTAGAACAGGCGTGTTTTTTAATAGTCTGGACTGAATCTGCGCTTTTGTAAAGGTTGTTTAGGTTTAAATGTTTTAGGGTTGACGTTGAGTTGAGTGACCTGTGTTACGTTAACTGGTACAGTGGCACAAGGTTTCTATGAAAATTTTTGGTTTTCTAAAGTTTGCTTTTCAAATGAGAATCTTGAGCGTGTTATAATATAGTATGTATTGTATTGTTTTGTTTGTAAAGTTTTAATAAATAAATAAATAAATAAATAACCAAAATACACAGCAGAACCAAAATACAAATACCAGCTTCAATATCTCTTGCAATGTTTGTTAGTTGTTTATGTCAACTATTGAAAGCTGAATGTATCTCTGTAGAATGTGTGTGTTCTAACACAGGCTTACACACACATGTCGGTCTTGTCGGACATAAATGTCGTTTCGATTATGATATCCATGACCTGATTCTCCATCTGGGGTTGGTTCCAGCCGAAGAAACTTCTCAAAAAAGGCAACAGTTTAGACGCGTTTTTTTACTACATATATTTAACGCGTAGTAGTAGAAGCTTGTTTTTCTGTATTAATGTTGAGACACTTGTCATTAAAAACACAAAAAGTAAGAATTGCAAAGTAACAGCCAACAATTTACTCTTCAAAAACAAAAACCAGGTTTTAACAACTTTAAAGCAACTTCATAAAGAACAATAACGTTAGAGCTTCACGGACCGACCTATTACTCTATTAATAAATCCCGATCACCGTTCGACCGAGAAAAACTTAACTTTAAGTTGGTTAGATGCAAATCCCCACTATAAATTGGTGAAGCGCGGACGGATTCGAAGCATTAATTTGTGGTAAATCGTGTGGAAAATGGAAATTTTGTGCAGCCTCCGGCTTCCAAGGTTTGACAAACTTACGTTTTCCTTCACTCCGACCTTAAGACTTAACCCCACCATTCAAAAATCAACTTTACCTCAACTTGCTGAAGTTCTATTTTCAAGTGTATGGTCTTTTCGTAATGGGAAATGGGGGTAACGTAAAGCGTGGTCTCGTGAGTCGTGATGAGAATATGCGCCACGTTCTTAATGAGGATCGCGGATTTTATTTATAAATATGACGTAAACAAGTTTATTAAAATAAAAATGTTAACGAGTGGTGGATTGTGAGGGGTACTACTAAGTAGCTTATTATTTTCACACCGTTAGCTCTTTCAGAGGGGGTGGAAAGGAACAAAACATGAATTCTAATACCTTTAGTCATTTTTTTAGTTCACATGGAGAGGGAAAAAAAGAGAAACAAAACATGAATTCGAAGTAGAATGCGTATTTAACTTTGATAAATAAACTGGGGTTAAAATGACCATCTATTTTAACCCGACTGCACGAGAAGGAGCGTAATGTTTTGCGAGACTATGTATAGTACGTCATGTTGTTTTTGGAAGGAAATTATCAAATCGAGTCATGCTCTATGCGAGCGATGCTCTTAGCGAAGTGGAAGAGAGTGTCAGACTCTTACTGACTAAATCCCAAACCATGTTCGGGCTAGTCCGGGCTGCGGTAACTCTTTCAAACAAATCCACAACCTTGGCAGGCACTGGGCCTAGCAGGACCCGTCCATTATGCTGACATCTTTTTGAGGCGCGCATGGAATACAATGCCCCATAAACCCGGACCTGGCGTATGCTTAATTATAGTTGGTGTCTAGATCGTGTTTTTTTGAAACATAGTCATCTGGGATATCAAACTAACGGGCTCGAGGAGTTGATTCCAAAAATAGTAACTCAATAAATTGTAGTTAACAAAAAATTACTACTTTTTTTATTAACGAGTGGGCTGGCTCTTTACCTCGACCAAGCCTGATGGAAAGCGATGGGTGAGGTCAATGATGGGGCGAGCGTGCCCAGAAGATGCCTGTTACTCTTGCTTGGAAGGCAGAAATGGATTATAATTATGTGGAAGGGGAGAATAAAGATGCTGGCAGAAAGTTCCACACTTTGGCTGTGCGTACAATAAATGTGGAAGAGAAGCGCAGAATACAAATTACGATTAATATTATGTTTTTATTTAACCCCTAAATACGCATCACTCATGAGAGGCGCCTGTTTAGAACACCTATACTTTCACAGAACGCCTCATGCTGCAAGCTTTACATCCTTACTTTACCGCTACTGTTTTTAGCAGACCCAAAGCCCATATTAACCGGCTTTTAAAATCGATAGCTCAGCATAGTGACAGTATACCCCTAATCTTAGTATAATAACGTTTATATCCAGAACTGGGAAGCGGATAAGTCAGATGAGATTTGTTTTAAGCTTTTAGTATTAACGCAGTTGGATTGTTTACCGGCTGCGGAGCTAAGGATCTGGAAGATACTGGAAGTAGCCACGATAGTGTGCTGTGGAATAGTTTAACAAAGCCAGATTCATTATTCTAAGATTTAAGGCTTGCATACATGCCAATGACCTTGTGCATATAAACGGAGCTAACTACTCCTCTACGCGCCACTCCGCTACCCGCATTTTTAATTTATTATAAAAAATAACACTATGTTTTAAAAAAGTAACAAAACCAAATTATTTTCGTTTGTATTGCAAAGCAGTAGATACATATTTTTTTAGACTTTTGTAAAAAATGAAGCAGTAAAATGGTTTCATCTGATCGATTTAGAGGTGATTTGGTTTTTATTTTTCTTATTATGTGATACCGACACATAAATTCCTATTTTATTCAGATGTAATTTATCAGTAAATGCCGACGAAAAGTTGCTTTATCTGCACGCTGTTATTAAGCATTTCTCGAGAGACCGGCCTTAATAAAATAATTTAAGGATGTAACCAGTTGATATAATATTATTTTATTTTTTAGTATTATACTGGTATTCAGTTAAATCCGGCTTGACTGGAAGCCGACCCCAATATAGTTGGGAAAAGGCTAGGCAGATGATGATTATATTGTAGTGAATTTTATGTTTTATTGATACGATTATTTAATTGGTAAATGATTTTATTAAATTTTAGAACTTTGTATGCACATTTATTTTAAATCTAACGTAAGTTTTTTTTCCATTCAGTATTAATCACGTATTTTGTCTTTTTTTTTTGGGGAATGCGTCTTGCTCGGGACAAATAATCACCTTTTCTTTAATGTTTTCCTCTTCGTAATATCGAAAATTCCAAATGATATGAGTTTCGATCAGTATTCAGCGTCGACAGCGTTAGCCTTAGCTTTGTGAAAGGTTTTCTAAATAAAAGTTTTATTGCACACTCAGCTCCTAATGCCTAGTTAATCAGGCTATAGTGAATTTTAACGAGACGAAACCAAGGTTCGGTATAGAAAGAAAAGTACCTTGTCATTATTTTGAAGCACATCCAGTAACGCTAGTTCAATTGCCCCGTAAGAGGCTTAGTTGCCGAGGTGTGAGTTAGCACAAATAATTAGAAGGAAAAGGTGAGCGCGTTCGATAGGCAAACTTAGTATATAAAGTGTATAAAGGTAGAGGTACTTGTTATGTCGGTACTTGTTGGGATTCATTGTGAATAGCCTAATGTTTCTCCTGATAAGTTATGTTTTTTATTACCTCATTGGTCTAGCGGTTGCAGATGCTATTGATGAGTCATGTTCGACTCCTTTGCCGGGCATAGGCATAGTGTCATTGACAGCCCGGAGTCTGAATTTTCATTCTAGGTTCACCACGTTTTTTTATTTTATTTATTTGTGATAGGTTTGCTCTTGACTATAGTCTAGGTCAGAAATGACAGAGACAAAGTCTACGATGGAGCGAGTTTACCCAGAAGGAGCCTGTTCACTCTAACTTTGAAGAGATTAGGGTTGTAAGCGTTTGGAAACACAGACAGTTTTTAGGGTTCCGTACCCAAAGGGTAACCAACGGAACCCTAATACTAAGCCTCCGCTGTCGGTCCGTCCGTCTGTTAGCGGGCTATATCTCATTAACCGTAATAGGTAGACAGTTACAGAAATTTTCACAGAGTGTGTATTTTTGTTGCTGCTATAACAACAAATCTATATCTATACTAATATGACGGCGCTACGTCATCGTACGGTTGTGCACGGCACGTGCACCGGACCGATCAGGCGATGTCGCCATCCCCACCTCCCCCACTACTCGACTTGTTTGTGCTCGGACGTAAAAGGAGACCGCGCGGAGCGATCGGGGCATTCTATTCTAAACCTCGGTCCGATACACGTGTTGTCATAGCGCCTAGATTTGATAATATCGTGTTAAAACCTTTTAGTTAATAATTATGATATGATAATTAATTGAGTTCACAGTTATTATAAATTAAGTGAGTTAATCGAATAAAATTGATTAATAAGTAAACTACCTACTTTTTACTTTAAAATATCCAATCCTGATAATACGCCTACATCAGAATTGGGACGTAACTCAAAGGGCCCACATGGAGATTCATGACAATGCTAGTGAAATATGTGGCGGTAACGTTTTGAAATGTAATAAACGTAGTGACAGTGATAGTGAAAATTGCGGTTTGTTTTTAAAACGCAGGCGTTTATCCAGACGCTAAAAACTTGATGTGTGCCGTGAAGTGTCGTGAAGTTAAATCCGATAGGCCGAAGTTCGACACACGAACATAGGGTGACGCACTATGATCGTGTGTGGTATGTTTTGTCGAGGAAGCAGTGATGTGCAGAGCAGTTTATTGTTTTACCATAAGGCGCTGAAGAGCTGTGCGCCGAATTCGTTTTCGACGAGTTTTATGCGGCTACCCTCATCAACCTAAACTAAACCAGTTCCGTCCGGAGGCAAGCAACTTCACAGCAGCTAGTCAGGTCAAGGAGAGGAGTGTGAATTATATGAAGATATCTACGCCAATCTGGTGAGTCGTTTAAACTTTTTAATTGTTGTAGAGCTGAGGTGCTCATTAGTTAAACATTTTCTGACTTACAAAAGGCTACGCCTTTATGTATGGCAATTATCGGTGTTTGATAATTGGCCTGTCGCTTTATCTTAAAGTGAAGCTATTATTAATAGCATAAGTGTTGCTGATTAAGCGGATAGCATTTTAAATAATACTTCTTCTTTTCGATTCAATCGTTAACTTCTTTTATTGTTTTGGACCAGTAGGTAGTTACGTTAATTGCAGCAACAGTGGCATTCATTAGATACTCCAAAGTACAGGAGAATGGGCACTTGGGGCACTGTAACATATGGCTCGTGCTCTGAAAACGGGCACTGCACTCACGTTGGGTATACAACAGATCATTACATCCCCATTTCGCCAAGTTGTGTTTGCAGCGGCCTACCTGGGTGAGCAAATTGCGCTGGTGCGCGATTTAATGCTTTCCAAAGGCCATTGTGATTCACGACCTGGAGGCAATTGCTCTTTGGGTTTTATGAAGTCGTGAGGTGGTGGATACTTCTCTTCCCACAGTCGGCTTCTCCCTTTAGATGGCATATCCAGGGTCGCCTGTGTAGATAGAAGGAAGCTCTTGCGACTTTGTAGTCTTCCCGAAGTTGGCATGTCAAGGGATGTCGGGAATCGGTTTTCTGATCCTTTGAACAGCAGGAGGTACGATGCCTGCAAGCGGGTAGTTTGTTTTGTGGAGTCTATTTTAAACAGCCTGATATTATCTGACACGTTTCATTTAGGGCAATGTCTACTTTCCGAGAAAGAGCAGGTCGGTGCCACACTGTGCAAGCAAACACGCCAGCAGAAAAAATAGGGACATGCCGGTTGTACGGAGAACATTGGGTGCCGCTCCCCAATTGATGGAAATTAGGTGACGGAGCAAGTTATTCCGGGTTCGACGGAGCTAAGTATTGTAACAGTTTGACTTTTACGCTTAGGCCCTATCTAACGTCACACCGAGATATTTTGGATTCGAGCAGTGTTGGACCTTGGCTCTACGTCATGTGATGTTAAGCATTCGATTTGCGGGCCTATTGCAGAGATGGAAGGCGCACGACTGTCTCTTAGATGGGTTCGGCCGTAGAGCATTGCGGTCACACTAATCTCGCAGTACACTGTGTGCCATTGTACGTTTATGCTCCACGTCCGTAAAAGTCGCTGCTTGGTTTGCTAGGGCCAGGTAATCCGCGTACAAGAATCGCTCAGTGTGTTAGGTGGAAGGCGGTTCGTTCGCGTAGATGTTAAAAAAAAGCGTCGGCGTCAACACACTGCCCGGAGGGAGACCATTCTTCATGAGTCGATCAGCGATAGCAGAATAATATCGCTTCATCAGCATTATTTGACCAATGACCAAGGCTTTGTGCCAATTTCAAGCGAACTCCTGTGCAACCGCCGCTTCCAGGTATGTGCTTCCAATTCACCAAGAGTAGATAGCGACGGCAAAAGAATGGTCTCCCTCCGGGCAGTGTGTTGACGCCGACGCTTTTTTTTAACATCTACGCGAACGAACCGCCTTCCACCTAACACACTGAGCGATTCTTGTACGCGGATTACCTGGCCCTAGCAAACCAAGCAGCGACTTTTACGGACGTGGAGCATAAACGTACATTATTTTTATGGGAAGTTTCATGAACAAGTTCTTCATTATTATTCGCCGTCACGTCATCACTGATATTTTCTGCATCTAACGTTCATGTAAGCACTCACGAATTACTTTACGTTAATCTAAAATCATCAAAATCATCGCTGCGCTGTGCGGTTCGAATCAATCAATGTTATTATAATCTCACCCGTACTAAATTGCACAAAATGGAAAATCTATTTAGAACTTGTAATAGCTCAGAATTCTCTGTACCTTTAAAGCTTTTATCAATGTCATTAAAATCAAATTGCTATTCATGATAGTTTTGATACAATCAAATTTACTTACTGATGTTAGGCAAACTGCCTTCGTACGTTAATACGAAAGCCTAGAACCAAATTTTCATGACCTTGTGGTACTTGCTATGCGATAACTAAACCTAAAGCTCACGCTGAATAAAATTTTGACACTATTACCGCCAATGGAAAACTCTTTTAAGTACTCGCTTTGTGCTAACTATGTCAAAATTACCTAGCACTATCAATCCAACCACCGAATTGGTATCAACCCCTTTAAAGCTTCGTTTGCTATTCAAATAAAACTTGAGCGACTCACCAAGTATTCCAGTCGGCCTTGAATGCTACCCCACATATATTTATCATTTCTTTGCATTATTGTATTAGCAAAGTATACACAATAAAGCAGCCTTCTATTTTTTCTTTTCTTAGTTACTTGAAACCATAGTTTTGTATAACGTAGAAGCATATTTTCAATTTTTTGTAAATGTGAGCACTATGGAGCCATTTACATATGTAATTATAGATTTCGTTATTAAATTAGTTTGACATGAACGAGCGTGGCAGTTGAGAGCTTGTCATGCTCACACAAATGTTTTGCTGATGGTGGCGCGTGTTTTGGATCATTTGATTCCCTTCAAAATGGTTGAGTTAGATGGTGCTGATGCACGCGTCATGTTCGTGAACGGGCGCCGTCAGTTGAAACTGGTCATCTCTTACCTGCCACTGGCTTATTTTAATCTGTACCTGCATTTTGAATTGTTTATATGTTTTCTTGTTCTTTGCATTGTCCTCACATATAGAAGCAATCAATGTTAATGTTAACAAGATTTTTGTAACACATCACATGGTTTAAAAGAGTGTCCGTGGAGTTTCTTGCACGTTCTTCTCCATAGAGATCTACGCTTTGGAACGTGCAAATAGCTTCATGTTTTTGACTGACCGACTTTGACAATTCAAAAGTGCCTGTAAATGGTTTATTTGAAATATACGATTTGATTTGATTAACTTAATAGATCATGTAGGTACATCATTGGAAGGGTCATCAGACTGGACCAGTAGTATAATTCTGAAGGGTCATAGGACCGGACCAGAAGATATTACTCTGAAGGGTCTTGGGACCGGACCAGAAGATGTTACTCTGAAGGGTCTTAGGACCGGACCAGAAGATTATTACTCTGAAGGGTCGTAGGACCGGACCAGACCATGAGATAAGATTTTAATGTCAGGATGAACGAACAGTAAAATTGTGGTTCTCTTTACAAATACCTAAGTGCTTCTAAAGTGCGCGTCCGAGGACGTACGCACGTCAGAATGGCCGTGACGGTGCTACGTCATCGTACGGTTGTGCACGGCACGTGCACCGGACCGATCAGGCGATGTCGCCATCCCCACCTCCCCCACTACTCGACTTGTTTGTGCTCGGACGTAAAAGGAGACCGCGCGGAGCGATCGGGGCATTCTATTCTAAACCTCGGTCCGATACACGTGTTGTCATAGCGCCTAGATTTGATAATATCGTGTTAAAACCTTTTAGTTAATAATTATGATATGATAATTAATTGAGTTCACAGTTATTATAAATTAAGTGAGTTAATCGAATAAAATTGATTAATAAGTAAACTACCTACTTTTTACTTTAAAATATCCAATCCTGATAATACGCCTACAAATATATAAAGCTGAAGAGTTTGTTTGTTTGTTTGCTTGAACGCGCTAATATCAGGAACTGCTGGTCCGATTTGAAAAATTATTTCAGTGTTAGATAGCCCATTTATCGAGGAAGGCTATAAGCTATATATCACCACGCAAATACTAATCGGAGCGGAGCAGTAATGAAAAATGTGATGCAGACGAAGTTGCGCTAGTAATAAAAATACGATGGTACGGAACCCGTAATGCGCGAGTACGACTCGCACTGAGCCGGCTTTTTCATCGAAATGTGCGTGTACGATAAAACATCCGCTGAACCCTTTGGGAATTATAGAAATGATGTTAAGTTCATATTGTACACTTTTTGGCCAACTGCAACATTTACCTACTAAGGATGTATCGAAAGTAAAGGATAGAAACCTTAATGTGGGCACTATTTTACACCAAGAACCATAATTTCAGATAGAACTGCCTTGTAATTTCCCACAAAACTTGAACAAGAAGCCACGATGTAATTCACTAAAACATTCCATAAACATTGGACTCCAGCCAATCGCCAAGTATCTCCAGCCGAAGAAAAATGTAAAAATCATTTCAAAAATGGAAAAGTTTTAAAATAGTTCGCAGAATGCTGAGCCAGCAGTAAGTGGCCAGTGTCAGACATGACCATCGGCTGTCATTAAATCCAAGTGCAAGTGGTTCCCAACTCCGCAGTAATCACTTTGAAGTTAGAGTTGAAAAGAGGAACGAGGGTTGAAAAACCTAATTATTGATGCAGTGAAAGTCTATCAAGAATTGAAAAGGCTCTTTAAGGTATAAGTTTAAAAGTTCGCATTAATGCTGCAAGTACCTATTAAAAAGGTTAATGCTGCGATTGAGTAACTCATTACTTATTTTAAAAAGCTGAAATACACAATCATGCAATTAAAAAGCATGAGGCGTCAGGTCCAGGCATTTGTCAAAATTCTTATGTTTCTCGACATTTTTTTAATTTTTAGTCAGAGAAGACAGAGACAAAGTCTACGATGGAGCGAGCTTACCCAGAAGGAGCCTGTTCACTCTAACTTTGAAGACATTAGACGAACTGACGTCAACATCAGGTTCCGTGAACGTTTCAAAGTAGAGGACCTAGCCTAGGTCGCCTAGGAGGCGCCACATTCAGAGTTTTCGGGAAAATTCACGCCACCAGTTTTGACCCTGAAATTTTAGGACTAGCGAATATAAAGAAAAAATATGTTGTTCGGCTTGACACTGACGCATTGCAGGGAGTGTTTTGAACGAAAACTATAGTATGCTGAATTTTAAATTAATAACAGACTGGCTTTTAAACAGTGTAATTACAAAAAAAATCTAACTGCAAGATTGTGACCTTGTGTCCTCAAAAGATAAATAATTTATGACACTGATTCTAAAGCACTACAAACCAACTCTAAATCTTTCTACAAAATAACACCGAAAATACGCTGCCGTGTCAAATGTCTAATCGCAGAAAATTATCTACCGTGTAGAGTGTAATTTAAAACCGAAATCCTTCACTAGTTCCATCTCTTTGGAAGAAAATTAAACCTCTCACAGGAACAGGCAGGTAATTTAATTAAAATTCAATTGGATTGAATTGGACCACCTAAGCCGGTTCATTTATATTGCCAGAGCTGAATCTAGGTGGGAAGGAAGTGAGGGTTCTCAAATCTCAAATCGTTTATTGCAATCCATAATGTACATAAACAGGTGGTAAAATGAATAAATAGAAATAATTATGGACCCTGTCGGGCACAGCAAAACTTTAAATAATTAGAGAGAATAAGAGCGCTTTTTCATGAAAGATAAATGTTTAATATTTCCTGTCCAACTTGTGCCTATTATTGAACATTTTATGCAAATTATTATTATCTACATATCTATTTTTGGATTAAATTACATTTTTAGTTGTTTTATTGTTTATTCCCTTGCAATTTCTATTTATTTTTAAATGAATAATTAGTATATTTGTTAACTTAATATTGGTTTTTATTATTAGAACAGTGGATTATTTATTTATTATTATTATTAATACAATACTATATTATTTATTTATTTATTATTATTAATAGGATAGAATGTCATTTATTTATTATCATTATTAATATAATACTATGTTATTTATTTATTATTTTTAATAAGATAGAATGCCATTTATTTATTAAGTTTACATCTTGTTATTATTAAAATTTATCCGTAAGGTATTCTTCCAATGTGAAATAGATTTTTTCAATTAAGAATTGTTTTAACTTATTTTAAAAAATACTGGTTTTGTTTTCTTGCTTTAGGTTTACCGGTAGTTTATTATATATTTTAATTGACATAGAATATGGACTAGTAGCATGTAACTTAAGGCGGGATGGAGGTAAACTTAACCTATTTTTATGACGCAGCGACTAGTTCGTATGTATATCTCCCCGTGTGTTGTAGGATACTGGGTAATTGCGGACCAGTTTACATAAATCCAAGATATAAATACTAACCAATATGAGATTCTTGTGTTTTTGGAAATACGGCTTACAACTATCCGTGTGTTCTATATTAGTGATTATCCGTATCAACTTTTTCTGTAGGGTAATTATGGAGGGAGCATCTGTGCTATTTCCCCATAAGATTATGCCATAGGTAAACCATGCATGCGCATATGTGTAATATGTAACTAGCGCGGTTTGGAGGCTTGTAGTCTTTTCGATTTCACGTAGGGCGTATGCAAATTTGCATAGTTTTGATTTTATCTTTTTGACGTGTGATTTCCAATTAACGTTTGTATCTATAGACAGGCCAAGAAGAGTAAATTCATGAACAACTTCTATTTTTGTGCCGTTTTAATTACATTAAAAGACATAATTATCTTTTTGCAAAATTTCTTAAGTTAGTACGAAATTCCGAACGTGTTTATCTTTGAGGTCGAATTCAAAATCGGAACTTCGAAAGGGCTGATTTTTGTCTCTGTCTCTTTCTAATGGCGGGAAAGAGATAGAGTGTGAATGTTTCGAATTGTATAATTAACCCAAGGCTGAAAAAGATATTTGCGACATTCGAAAAAAAAAAATAAGTTACTTGGTCTCACTCAGTGAGCAAAATCACATTTTGCTCTCTGATTTCAGGCAGCAAAACCTACATGTTTGAGCTACTGAAGTGAAAATAATATTTACGTAGCTCTCATTAGGTGCTGTTCTTTTTCTAGACAAAAAAAAACATCTGTTCTCCGTCTGTTACGATCAGTAAGCCGTCGGAGTGCGGTGCTGATACGTAGGTGCTCGTATGTTCTCCTACTGTCGGATATTTGATCCAGACACCGTTATGAACTCCAGTTTTTTTGCCATTTTTAGGGTTCCGAACAAAAACCGGAACCCTTATAGGATCACTCGGGTGTCTGTCTGTCTGTTCGTCTGTCACAGCCAGTTTTCTCCGGATCCACTAGACCGATTCTGTTGAAATTTGGTACACATATGGACTTTTGTGACCCAAACACGGACGCGTTACGTAAATTATTAAATTTTTAGTATGGGGGTCACTTTTGGGGGTCAAACACGTTTATTTAAAAAAAAAGTTTTTTAAAAAATATTGTGTGACATATCAAATGAAAGAGGGTCTTAATTATACATTTTTCAGAATTTTAAAATAAATGGTTTTAAAGTTATTAAAGAAATTAGACGAAAAATGACCATTCCCCCCCTTATCTCCAAAAATACCGAGCCTAAAATTTCGAAAAAAATGGAGGTAATAAATCTTTAACTATAGATTACAGGAAAACCTATAAGAAGTTAAAAAAACATGTTAAAAAATAAAATTCGTTCGGAACCCTTTGCACGCGAGTCCGACTCGCACTTGGCCAGTTTTTTTTACTACCATGGTGAGAATTTCCATTATAATACGCTTTTTAGCTTCAATTATATTTATGTCATCATCTATCACTTGAATTTTGACAATTGTGTGACACAGGCAGTAACAACGCTAAGCCAAAGTGCTAAGTCATTAATTCCTTTTTGCTTTAAAGTTTCGCGTTTCGCATCTACATACCACCCTTAGATTTGCTTTCCTTTACTTAGCACCTGCTCTTCGCGCAGATTTTGCTGTGCAGTTTGTTTACTTGTTATTTTTTAGTTTATCTAGTCGAGGAATTGAAGAAAAACATTGAGTAACAGATGCTCCTCAGCTTGAAAGGGTTTTTGTGCAAGTTTTTTGTTCGAGATGTTTTGAACAAAGAACTAAGATGGTATTGGTTGTATTGGAGTTTTGTTAAATAAAATTCTGAAGAAAATGCTATTAGTATTTAGATGTTTACTATTGAAACGAGAAAAGAAAACAGTTTTTCTTAGTATTTTACGTTTTTAAAATCATATACTATTGTGAAAGCGAAATTATGACAAACTAGCTTTTGCACGCGGCTCTGCTCGCGTTTATGTAGATTTTCCAAAAAACCTATAACTGTTTCCTGAGTCCATCTGTTTCTGTACCAAAATTCATTGAGTTCGGACCGAACTCGATGAGTTTGTGTGTTTTTGTTTGTTTTTTTTTTTCGATGAGTTGATTGAAACTTACTTTCGCATTTATAATATTAACAATTATAACAATATCAATTTCCAACATAACAAAATTTCAATAGTCATAATATATTTCTGTCACGTATGACTCATTATTATCCACAGTTAATATATTGGGTTCAAAGTTACTAAACCACGGTCCTTAACGAGCCGATACTACGACAATAATCATCAGCATTCAATGTGTAATTGAACCAATACCCAATCCGCCCCTGCAACTAGTGATGCGAAACCGCGGATCCCCAGAAATTAATCGCGGATCCGGGATCCGGGAATTAATTCTTAATCCAGTCTAAATGAGCGCCTCCCCGATTGTCGGCCACTTACAGGCGAACGTGTAGCTAATCAGAACTTGAACAAATGGTCGACTAGAGAATTAAACGTTATGTGTGATTTAGGGGCTGTCGGTAAAACGGTCGAAAGGGAGCGATAAATGTTTCTTTAATGGAGTTTAGGCGGGTATACATTGTTTATGCTGATGTTCTTACGAAATTCGGGTCGGAGATTAGATGGAACGTAATTGAAATAGAAGTTTTATTATGTTTGTACGCTTTGGATATGAAAGAATCATGCTAATATTTATTGTGTTTCGATGCTCATACCATTCAAGTCTCATCCGCAGTTTTCTTCTTTGCGTATCAAAGGTTCTTCTAACTGCTCTGTCTGGGCCTTTAAAAGAGGACTGTAATCGGTAAAACAGGTATTTGAAGAAACTATTGCCGATGCCGTCGCGCTGCGCCATACCAAGTAAAGTGCGAAAGCGACAACTGCAGCTTAGGCTGATTTTACCTATAAATTCTGCTGTTTTCTTCTTATCTATGCTTCTATTATTTTCTATTGATGTTAAAAACTTATCAAATTTATCTGACAGTTAGGGCCGTCTTCAAGCTATTGGAGGCCCTGAGCACAGCGAGCACATTAGGATGATGGGACCCCAATGGACTGGACTATTTTGCTAAATCGTCGACTACAGATGTTTATTGAAGTGCTACTTTCTTGTTTTGAGATATGCAAAATCGCACATTACATTCTGGCAGATACTAGGGGGCCCCAATCAATCGCGGGGCCCTCGGCTCGTGCCCAGAATGCCCAGTGGAGAAGAGGGGCCTGCTGACAGTCGTTTGAACATGGCGGTAAAAAACAGGCTGTTTTTTCGGATTTTTGGTTTGTCATCATTCTTTTAGTAACTATGTTTTGGAAAAAAGAAAATGATAGAGGCACGTATTAATTGTATCTAGGTTTTTTGGAAAAAATCATTACTATAGCAGCATTAGCCACGAAGAAAACAACGAAATGCGTTTGTATGGAGAAAGGCCCAAGAGTTATCGACCCGAGTCCTCTCTTAAGTGGCCACGTTTAGTACGGCATGGGAGGCGTTGCACAGATCGTCAAGAGTTCAGGTGAACAGGCATTTGGTACACTCCAGCAAATGGGACATCTGATCAGGAGCACCACACTCTGTTTTATAATTCGATGATCCTCCATTTCACCAAATTAAATTTTAAGCGGTGTAAACGTAATCGATTTAGTACTTTCCAAATTAAATAGACCACTGCAATTCACGACCGGGAGGCAAGTGATCTCCTTTTTTTTTTTTTTTTTTTTTATGGATGGGAAATCATCAAATGACCCCTCCCGCTCTGGGTGAAGCAGAAGGGAGCGTCAGACTCCTACTGACTAAAACCCATCCGTGCTCCTCCTAATGCCTTTTGTGTTCCAGGGCCGCGGCGCCTCTTTCGAACAGATTCCGCAACCCCCGCAGGCACTGGCCCTACCGGGCCCCGTCTACTTTGCTGACATCTCTTTGAGGCGCGCGTGGAATACAGCGCGCCGTCGACCTGGGCGTGGTCCTGATCGGATGACGAGCCACCCAACGCTCGCCGTCCGCAGACCTGCGCCTACGGTGGCCGGGAATCACTCTGCGATTCCCGACGCCCGGGACGTCTTCTTCTGTTGCGGCGGCTGGGGCGTTCCCTCTCTCGCACGCGTTCAGCCTCCTCCTTCGCTAGCATCACTGCTTCGCAGAAGGAGGTGACCGCTTCCCATGCCTCCTCGCTCCGGACCATGGATTGAACCAGGGCCGGACGCGAGAGGTCGCCGCCGCCGATCGCCTCGACGAGGACACGACGGTGCTCCACCCAAGCAGGGCAGACCTCCACCGTATGCTCCACCGTGTCCTCCGGCCGATCCTCGCAATGTTGACACCCAGGCGTGTCCTCCCGCCGAATCCGAAACAGGTATCTGCCGAAACATCCATGTCCGGTGAGTACCAGGCAAGTGATCTCCTGGCTTCATGACTTCGTGAGGTGGTGGGTTCTTCTCTTCCCACAGTTTTCACAGTAACACATTGTTTCGTAAAAAGTATTGTTATTTAGGAGTCTTGGAAAATATTATTAAAATACAATAAATAAAATATTTTGAAATACAACACTCTGCTCCGGTCTGTTCCGGTTTTTACTACAAATGCGCCCCGCATTAGTTGTAAAAACCGGCCAAGTGCGAGTCGATCTCTCACACGAAGGGAACCGCACCATGTACCGAGAAAAATACGTTTCTTGTATGGCCCCCCTTAAATTTTTTATTTAATTTAATTTTTATAATTTGTTGTATAGCGGCAACAGAAATACGCATAATAAATTTCAACTCTACCTATTGTGAGTCTTGAGATATAACCCGCTGACAGACAGACGGACGGACGGACGGAGAGCGAAGACTTAGTGATGGGGTTCCGTTGGCTACCCTTTGGGTATGGAACCCTAAAAATTGCAGCATCAACAATAATATACAATATTTTGAACGAACAAACCCCCAACAAGAAGACAAGAAGTATACCCGTAATTTGTCGCGAAAACGTGACCCATTACCAGAAAATATTATTCAGAAGCAAAAAGCGCAAAGTCACCTCTCGAAAACAATCTGCAATAACAGTAACTATTCTTCACCCAACTTAATCCTTCGCAGATATGAAATTTTATCTCGTAGCTCTGAAACATTGAGATAATCTTACGACTTGCATTCACTTTAATGGTGGATTCTACTACAGCTAAACTGACACTTTAAGTAAGATTTACTCAATATCTGACTCTTTCTATTAGGCATTTTGTGGAATACGTTGAACTTTGAAGACAAAGCCAGGGCTAAATAAAAATGTAAGAGACGCTATTCTTATGAATGCAATATAATTTTGTTAATAATATAAGCTAGTAGCAGTGACTCTTCTGTTACTGTGTGAATGACTGGTAGACAACGCACAGCCGAAACTACTGGTTGCAGAAAGCTTAAATTTGGCATGTAGGTTCCTTGGGGAATTTAGGAGAGCACTCACAGAGGATTTTCTGAACGGTAAAAACGGGATACGCGCGTACGAAGTCACGAGTTCACACATGTTTCACACGAATGAATTGCAAATCTAACAGTAGAACAAACAGAGGGCCAATTTTACTAAATTTTAAATATCGTTCGCATTCGCATCTTAGTCGCAATTTGTCAAGAAAGCCTCAATTTCCATCCATTTTTGGCATATTGCGACTGACATGCAAATGTGAACGTTGCTTTTAAAATGATTATAATTGGCATTCAGAAGCGGCGATGAAAAGAATGACACAAAGTAAAGTGCCTGTCTGGGTTATCACTGGGCCATCACTGCTCTTTTTTTAACGAGAGTTACAATTACTGTTAACAAATAAATCTGTTCAAAAAACATTATCGTAACAAAAATTGAGCTTTATTCCCCTTTCCTGTACTGATGATAATAGCATACTTGTCAAGGAAAACTTACATTTTCCTTGAAAGAAAATACATCATTTTTTTTGCAATAATCCCATTACGACGAAAGCTAAATTGAGCTGATCTTATCTTAAATGTATTTTTACCTCAATAACACACTCAAATTGTAAAAATCATCAACCTCACCTATTTTTCCTTATATCAACTTCTATGGAGCAACATACCTATCTATTTTGTCATTTATGTCAATTTTACCGCCATCTCAACGAGTTTCTTTTTGTCTATTGATTGGCATATCCTCTTCCCCACAACCCATCCATCTTTTCTTCAGTCTTCCTCTACTATTATAAAGCATTTATACTCAACAACTTCGTCACAACATGTTTCTTAGTCCATAGCATCATATGCCTAAACTATGACGTCAGATTTAGATATTTAGATACCTAAAACATTACACACAAAAGCACAGTAACATAAATCGTAAGACCAGAAAATATAAATATTAAAATGAAAACACGCAGATTTTAAGGCAATTTCGACATATTCGGTCACCGGTACTACAAAATTTTAAATCTTACTAATGAGCCTAATACATACCATCTGGTAAACCTATTATATTTACAAACGATGCTCATTAACTTTTATCAAGCAGATTACAGGCCAGCCCGCCATTAATGCAAGGAGATTGAAAACCTCAACGAAATTAAAACAGAACCATTTTGCTCGATAACTTTGAAATCTGTGTTGGTCGGTAAGAATTTACAGAAAAACCACTTTCAGAAACATGCGAAAGGAAATTTAAAAAAAATCCGATAGCTCCGTTTTATGCTTTTTTGTTAAGGATGGAAAGTCATCTGACTCCTTCAACTCTGGGCGGAGCGTAAGGGAGTGTCAGACTCTTACTGACTAAAACCCATCCGTGTTCCTCGTAATGCCCTTTGCGTTCCATGGCCATGGGGACTATTTCGAAGAAATTCGGCAACACGTTCTACATTACGTATTTCAAGTAGCCAGCATCTAAAGCAAGAATTCATAGGATCCCTTTTTATTTAAAGGTATTTCAGACCATCCAAGGTTGTCTGGTAGATATCACTATCAATGATAAGACCGCCACTGTAACAATAAAATTAAGTTTGCGAACTAATCTTGGTGTACAGTAAAATAAATTATTTTCGTTTAAAGTAAACCAGTGTTGCTAAATTCTGGTTTCAATGCGGTCATGACATATTTTCAGCATAAAATTGTCACTGATATTGTTCCGCTCCTACGACTTGAAGCAGATTTCCATAGAAACGGTGCCAACTTATCATCATATTTTGTTGCCGGTCTGTTCGCATCCTGATTGCTACTGTTAGGTAAGATAAGATAAGTCTTTATTTGCTTTAAACATGGTATAAAGTTGTTACAGTCAGGTATTAATCTTAAGTCCACATGTTTAGCTATACAGAATATTTATCAATTGCATGAAAAATATTATAAGTTAATTGTTGTTGTTGTTCAATGTCAAGGATATAAGGTAAATACAATAATATAATACTTTTATGTCAACATCATCGGCGTAAATGTCCAAAATATTATAGTCTATTATTAAAAAAATATTTAATGTCCGTTCATATTTTCAGCCAATTCAATAATCTGTTTTTAAATGAGTTAATATTGCATAACAATTTTATTTCTTTTGGAATTTTATTACAAATGCGAATACACATGACTAGGAAACTTTTCGCATACTTGGCTGATTTAGGAGTATCTTGCAATACAAGTCTACATGGATCTCTATTCCGAGAGTTCATTAGATAGGCTTTTTTGAACAATCCCTTATTATTATAAACATAATTACAGATTTCGTAAACCTAATGTTATGGAAGTGAAATATACCTAGCTTTTTAAAGAACCCTTTACATGACCGACGACACACACACACACGACACACACACGAAAACACACATTAAACAACATATTCACAGATTTGATGGTATCGCGCGTATCTATTTTCAGGAATCCGTTGCATATTTTTCCATACATTTAATTGGGGCTAGTACAAAAAGCACCCTAAAAAGCTTATGATCTCGCTGCCATGAACAACATTCCAAAAAAGTTTGACTCTCGCTCTACCACTTAAACGCAACTTTGAGTTATTTAAACTCGCTAAGCATTACAGGGTGAAAAATCATGGCCCACGATTTCCAAACCGGTGGCATCTGCATGTGATAATGAGCTCTAACAGAGTATAATTATCGAAGGTGTCGCTGAATCTAATGAAACAAATCGGAAAATGGCAAGAGAAGTATGTACGTGAGGTGACATTTGGCAGGTGCGTAGCTATGCCAGAGACGGACTGAATTCTCTCACTTTCTATTATAACAGCCCTTGCAAACAGTGTAGGAGAGTCGTTACTCCCATATTCTAAGGCATAATGTGAGAAGAATAGTCAGGTAGCTTATTCCTTACCTACTTTATCGTTCTCTACACCTGCCTCAGACATCTACTTTGTTGTTTGTTTTTAGGGTTCCGAACAAAAAACGGATCCCCTAAAGGATCCCTCGGGTGTCTGTCTGTCTGTCTGTCCGTCTGTCACAGTAAGTTTTCTCCGGATCCACTTGACCGATTCTGTTGAAATTTGGTACACATATGGACTTCTGTGACCCAAACACGGAAGCGTTACGTAAATTATTATTTTTTAGGGTTCCGAAAAAAAAGGAACCCTTATAGGATCACTCGGGTGTCTGTCTGTCCGTCTGTCACAGCCAGTTTTCTCCGGATCCACTGGACCGATTCTGTTGAAATTTGGTACACATATGGACTTCTATGACCCAAACACGGACACATTACATAATTTATTAAATTTTTAGTATGGGGGCACTCTTGGGGGTCAAACTAGAAAATTAAAAAAAAAAATTTTGAAAAATATCGTGTGACATATCAAATGAAAGGGCTTAGTATGAGGGTTTTAATTATATTTTTTTCATAATTTTAAAATAAATGGTTTTGAAGTTATTCAAGAAATTAGACGAAAAATGACCATCCCCACTTATCTCCCAAACTACTGAGCCTAAAATTTTGAAAAAAATGGAGAAAGTAGATATTTACCTAAAGATTACAGGAAAACCTATTAGAAGTCTGTAGTGTTAAAATAACATGTAAAAAAAAATAAATTCGTTCGGAACCCTTTGCACGCGAGTCGGACTCGCCAGTGGCCAGTTTTTTAGTATGAGGATCACTTTTGCGGGTCAAACTAGAAAGTTAAAAAAAAAGTCTTTTGAACAATATCGTGTGACATATCAAATCAAAGAGCTTACTGTTAGGGTTTTAATAAATTTTTTTTCATAATTTTAAAATAAATGGTATTGAAGTTATTCAACAAATTAGACGAAAAATTACCCTCCCTCCCCCTTATCTCCGAAACTACTGAGCCTAAAATTTTGAAAAAAAAATGGAGATATCTTTACTTATAGATTACAGGAAAACCTATAAGAAGTATATAGTGTTAAAATAACATATTAAAAAAAAAACGAAATTCGTTTGGACCCAAACACGCGAGTTGCACGCGAGTCCGACTTGCGCTTTTCGCGAGTCCGGCCAGTTTTTTATTCTTTTTTGTGTACTACTACTAGTCATAAGATATTTTACTTACAAAATTGGCTTTAATGTTGTCCGAAATAAATAAATAAAATTAATAGCATATTATCATTCATCATATTGTTATTTTATTATTTAATTTTATTTTGTTATTTATTACATTTTTTGCATTTCATAATTATGGCAACATTTGACGGTCCAGGTTAGTCAGCTTGGTAGCATAAATAGAGGTAAACTTCCTCGAAAAAGCTACTTCAATTTGTTCTCTACATCTCTGCGTCTAGTATTTAATCTGAACCTTCTGTCTTTACCTTTTCCATCCTTATTAAGGGGAAAGCAAAGGTCTATTTAATCTGGACGCTTTACCTGCAGATTGTGGCTAGAACGGCAATTATCTGGCCTTCGGCGGTTGAGTGAATTTTTTGTGGAGTGCCGGGGATATTGGAACATTAAGTTACAATTGAGGATAAAAGCAGGGCTTGTGAACGAAAATTGTAGTTTGGGTGTTTACTTCTTACATGAACTGTTTAAAAATACAGAGGTCAAAGGCGAAATTAAACTGAGTTAGCATTTCCTCAGAAAATAAAAGTGTTAGCATATAATAGCGAGACCTTGCTCAACCAAGACTTTATTGTAGTTAAAAAATATACGACACTTCATAAAACTTTAAAAAATAACAATTAGTATTGGTAACTATTACAGTGAAACCTGGATAACTGAGACCTTAAGGGACCTGCAAATTTGTCTCACTTAAAGAGGTATTCCACTTACCCAGTGTCTCAGATATCCAGGTATAAATAAATATTTGTCTCATTTACAGAGGGTTTTATTATTAGAGGTGAGAAAATATGTTATTTCAGTTATAGAGGTGCAATTATTAAATAATATAGCGTATTTTTTCTACACATTATATACGAGTTGTAATCTTTAGTATCAATCAAAAAGCTATTTAACAAAACTAATTAAGCACGTTTTTTATAAACAATACAAACGTTTTAGTTTTAATGTCCTTGAGAACATTACAAGGAGTACAAAGAGTAGATTTTAAATTCGACACAGACTTCATCTTTCCACTTTCATAAACATACATTAAATTAAGTTTTTCACGTACTGATAAAGACTTAAGCCTTCGCTTTTGCATTTTCAAATAAACATCCGGACGATTAAACCAAACTAAAACTGGAGGTCAGTTTTACATAATTAGCCAAGTGCGGAATTTGCAGATAGAATAAGAATTAACGAGAACGGTACACAAAATATAGTCTCAGTAACAGAGGTAAAATATACTCTCTGTCTCAATTATAGAGGTTGTTATGACGATAAAATCGAAAGAACTTATCCCAGATATAGAGGTTTGTTTTGTCCCACTAGCAGAGGTAATAAAGAACTAAAGTGTCGGGACCTAAGTATGAGTTCCAGCTATGGAGGTTTCTCACTTATCCAGGTCCCACTTAACCAAGTTTTACTGTATAATCAGTCGATGGGATTAGCAGTTCCCGACATTAGCAACAGGGTTCGGTATCCAAAGAGTTACCAACAGAATCGTATTACTAAGCCTTGGCTGTCCGTCCGCAGACCGTCTGTCTGTCTGTCAGCGGACTGTACTTCAAGAATCGTAATGAGTGGGTAGTTGAAATTTTCACAGAGTAAAATTTTTTGAAGTGAAAACTTTTTTAGCGGCGTTGAGCACTTTTTCTGTAATGGGTATAAAATCTTAAACTCGCGTCAGGACACGTGACCTGATCGAAAAAGCGTAAGACGGACTCGCGTCAGGGTCACGTGATGCTGATCGAAAAAGCGTAAGACGGACTCGCGTCAGGGTCACGTGATGCTGATCGAAAAAGCGTAAGATCGAGGAGAAGGGAGAGGAACTAGTATCTCCCACTCTTTCTACCGTGCCTGAGTGTGCTGCTCCGCTTAGGCGGCACAGGGCGCTTGCGCGAATATCCGTCTGTGTTTATGTACAGCGAGCGTGCCACGCGTATCCAAGGATACGAAATTACGGAATTACGAAATTATGGATGAAAGTTAATTTTTCTAAGAGATAAAAATTAATGTAATATATAAATAAATAACGATATAATATTATGAATAATAACATGTAAATTGTCATATTTGTGTACGATAGCGCAATAAATAAACATTGTATTCTACCTCATAAATGATAGTATTTTTGTACTTATAATTAAACAAAACGTTAATACTAAAGTTTTCACTTCTGCCGGCACTCCCGGAGTGCTACCGGTGTTTTTTTTTTTTTACGGCACATGTGTGAGTACTGTGTACCTTAAACTTAAGCTATAGCTATCAGTTTTAGGTTTGTTTTTGACTTGAATATACCCTGGCTGTTGGGAGTGTCATGCTCACTCAAAAGTCTAGCTGATGATGGCGTAGGCGTTGGATCATTTGGCTCCCTTCAAAATGGTTGAGCCGAATGGTGCTAGCGCATGCGTCATGTTCGTGAACGGGCGCTGTCAGTTGGGACTGGTCATTTCTCAGTTGCCATGGTTTATTTTAAATATTTCTTTGAATTGTTCTTTTTTTCCCGGACGCTTTTATCCTGCTCGTCTTTTACATCGTTCTCACATGTTTGTATAATTTTAACTTGATGTAAACAAAACTTTGTAACAATTTATTATTTTTAAAAGAGTGTCCGTGGAGTTTCTTGCACGTATGGTTTATTTGAAATATACGATTTGATTTGATTTGATTATTACCGCTATAAGAAAACCTAATAAAAAATGAACTAAATTAAAATTTAAAGTTGGCTCCCATATAAGAAACGTTTGTTTCGGTTTATGGTACAGAACCCTTCGTGTGCGAGTACGACTCGTACTTGGCCGGTTTTTTACCGTCTTAGTACGGAACATAGAACGGAAATGTCTTGAGAGCCACTGGCGGGATTGTGACGATGCCTAGCAAATTCAGAACCCTAAATACCAAATAGTCAAAAGCCCAAAGAAAAAACTGGCCAAGTACGAGTCGGACTCGCGTCCAAAGGGTTCCGAACGATTTTTTAAACATGTTCTTTTTACATTATATGCTTCCTATAGATTTTAGTGTAAAGATCTATAATCTCCATTTTTTTTAATTTTAGGCTCAGTAGTTTCGGAGATAAGGGTGGGAATGGTTTTGAAGTATTTCAAGAAATGATCTTGAATTACTTCAAAACCATTTATTTTAAAATTATGTAAAAAATATAATTAAAATCCTTATAAAAAGTCCTTTCATTATGCCACACTCATTCATCATTTGTCATTTCATTTTCCTTTCTTTTATGTCACACGATATTGTTCAAATAACTTTTTTTTTAGTTTTCTAGTTCGATCCCCAAAAGTGGCCCCCGTACTAAAAATGAAATAATTTACGTAACACGTCCGTGTTTGGGTCACAGAAGTCCATATGTGTACCAAATTTCAACAGAATCGGTCTTGTGGATCCGGAGAAAACTGGCTGTGACAGACGGACAGACAGACAGACAGACACTCGAGTGATACTATAAGGGTTCCGTTTATTGTTCGGAACCCTAAATACCGATCTAGGTACACGTGGTTTCAACGAGACTCATGAAGAATAAATCAATTTCCAAAAGTACCACACACGTACCAAGTTCAACAAAAACTAGATATTCATCTGTCTTCATCACCCAAGCTATAAGGTATAAGGAAAAACCGTTATTAATTTACCCTACCCTCAACCCCTGAAGGAAAATAATATCCTCAGAACGTCAGCATGTTGTTTTCTCACTAATCCCGTATGTGATAACGAGGTAAACATGTGGTTACACTGTCCTTATGTGCCAAGTATGAGGTGTGCACTGACGGGGTGTACATAAAATACTTCTGGCTAGCGGGGGTTAAGGACGGGTATTTTGTATAGGAAATAAGCGTACCGACGGATAACGTAAGATTTTGCATGATATTGTGTGTAGTAGGTTAGAATCATCATAATTTCACTGAGAGGTACGCCTTTTTTGAGGATGGAAAATCATCACGTGACTCTCTCAGTAGGCCCTGGCAAAATACCAGCGCTGTGATATTTATTTATTTTTAAATATCGCAGCATTTATGATGGACAGGAAATATCGCAGTATTTATGCTGGACAGGGAACTTTTTGGCCTCGCACAGATTAAATTCATGATGTAGCTTTTGTTAACTAATTTTTATTACTGTTAGTTTTACTTTATTTGGTTCTATCTTGTGTGACTCCTAAATAAACATTTTTCTTTCTTTTCTTTCTTATTGATGAACGTAACCCATACTCAGGTCATCAAAATATCTTCTCCCATTCTTGGCGGCGTGGGACGCAGTGACTCTTGCGTGGGTGAAGACACCCGTTTCCTACAATAATGCTCATTGTGTTCCAGGGCCGCGCTAACTCTTCTGAACAAATTCCAATATAGGTATGCCTACAGCTTGGTAAAAAGAGATTAAGATGGCATCCCAATATAAAGCGATCATCGCGAAAACATCATTTCATATCAGACGAAAGACATCCAATTCTGGACATAGGCCTCCCCCAAGTGTCGCCACAGCGACCAGTTGCTGTGGCGACACTTGGGGGAGGCTGTGCGCCTTACATTCATCGGCTACCTGCGACCCTCACCAGGTCACCAGTCCACCTTGTAAGAGGCTTTCCAAAGCTGCATCTTACGGCACGCTGTTGCCACTCTAGAACTTTCCGGCCCCATTGACCATCTGTTCTGCGAGCAATGTACCCTGCCCACTGCCACTTCAATTTGGCGATCCTTCGGGCTATGTCGGTAACCTTGGTTCGCGATTCGCGCGAATATGCATAAAAAATATTCTGGTAACTGGTAAAGCGACTATACGCGAAGCCACGAAACGTTTGGGATTGTTATACAAATGAACGCTAAGATCGCGTATTCTATCGGCTATCGCTTCCTATGGGATATAGGATGCAATTATTTTCGGACATAGTAACTAGGTATAAGAACCAACATCAACAATATAGTTTTAAGAAAATATTCACAAAGCTGTAGATAAACAGGAAATTGGTTTAAGCAATCAATATTTAATTTCATCCCAAGCCCAACTTACCATAATCAAATTAAAAACAAGAAAGTAGAAAGGTCCTAACTTGTGATCGGAAAGACGAATCGGAAAGGTCGAAATCGATTCCAAAAACAATATACGATGCGGTGCAAAAAAACTTAGCCCCTAGGGATTCAATCCGGCAAAGTAAACAGACGTATCTCCCGGGTCTCCTGTTTTTGTAACATCTCGTTGAAATAATCAGTGAACTTAGTTATATGGATTGACAGGACGGCCATCTTTGTTGCGAGAGGAATAGTATTTTGTTCTAGTGAAAATGTTTTCTGTGTTACTTTTTGTGGTGGAATGTGTAAAGTTGTACCTATTTCAAATTATAGTATGTAGCGTGTATTTTTTCGTTAAAGGATAATTAATGGCTTTCATATGAATATTATTCGTAGTTATTACATAAGTTTTCTCATGATTTCCTTCAATATAAAATGGTAACATTTGGATTCAGATGCAAAATGTTGTCCTCTTCCTTTTTTGAAGTCAGCTTATCTACTGAAGTTTTTAAAAAAATGCTATTTTCAGGGTTCTGTATCCAAAGAATAACCGAAACCCTATGACTAATCCTCCGCTGTCCATCCGTTTGTCTGTCAGCGGGCTGTGAACTCATGAACAGTAGGCAGATAATTGATTTTTTTTACAGTTGATTACAATTTTGATATAGTGGCAACTATATCAAAATAAATAAAAAAAACTGGCCAAGTGCGAGTTGGACTCGCGTGAAAAGGGTTCAGAACAAATTTCATTTTTTTTAACATGTTATTTTAATACTATAGACTTCTTATAAGTTTTCCTGTAATTTATAGGTGAAGATCCTTTATATCCATTTTTTTCAAAATTGTAGGCTCAGTAGTTTTGGAGATAAGGGGGGAATGGTCATGTTTTGTCTAATTTCTAGAATAACTTCAAACCATTTATTTTAAAATAATGAAAAAAATATAATTAAAACTCACACAGTGAGCCCTTTCTTTTGATATGTCACTCTATTTTAAACTTTTTTTTAAGTTTCTAGTTTGACCCTCAAAAGTGACCGCCATATTAAAAATTTAATAATTTACGTAACGTGTCCGTGTTTTGGTCACAGAAGTCCATATGTGCACCAAATTTCAACAGAATCGGTCCAGTGGATCCGGAGAAAACTGGCTGTGTCAGACAGACAGACAGATACCCGTATAAGGGTTCCGTTTTTTGTTCGGAACCCTAAAAAAGAAATAACAGCCCGCCCCCAAACACAATCCCATAAAAGAAACGTGATTTTTTCGAAACCTTTCATGTTTGAGTCGGATTTACACATGGCCGGTTTTTATAAACATCGTGAGGGATAGTAACATTATAATTATTTCAGGGTTAGACGTCATGAATCCAGATGTGAAAAGAATTTCCAAATTAAAAATGTAACAGATTTAGCCATTCTCAGTAACAATTATCACAACTAATGAGTTATGTACTATTGAACAGGATGGTATCAGAAAATGACCACAGTTGGCCAAGTTTCAACTATGAGGTATTTTTATTTTGCCAATATGTTTACTTATTTATTGTACCCGTTCCTGAAAATACTTTTAATTGTTTTGGTTTAAAATAAAACAAATATTATGAAACTCGTTTGACGCAGTGTCAAACGAGTCGTCAACGAATTTCATAATAGGTTGAGCGTTTTGCTGCTGCGCCGCTTGTCGTGGGTTCGATTCCCGTACGGAACAAATATTTGTATGGCCTATAGATAGTTGTTCCAGGTCTGGCTGTTTGTGGCTGTTTGTGTATGTGAGTTTGTATGTTTGTAAACGCATCCACGTTTCAGGAGAAATTCCTGGTGTGGGGCAAAGTTTTTTTTTAAAAAAAAAGTAAATTTTTGGTTAATATGTTTTAGTCGAAAAATGTAGGCACGAATAACAAGAATAACTGATCCGATTACGCCATTTTTTTCTTTCATCCCAGAAAACCAAGCGTTTCTCATGTTCTAAGACAGCAAAGCCACGTGAAAAAAAAACTAGTATATTTTACACAAATTTCCCTGAAAAGATATTTTTTTTGTTGATTTTGGTCTCAATTAATCATAGTAACCTCTATATACACGACAACAGACGTTTTCATTACGTTAAAATAATTTTACCGCTGAAAATATATTCGGCTTTGCTATTGTAATGTGTAATGAAAGAGAGCCTCCACGAATTTCTTAGAAATACAGGTTATTCGGATTATTTTCGTCTTTAAAGAGATTATGGTATTAGCCGTCCTCAAGGCCCTCAACTAAAATAATATTATTATTGTGTAAGTACTTTTTCTTCATTTATATCAAAGTTAAGAGGATTGCAGCCCTCCATCTCTTATACAATTTTTGCTGTTAGCAGAATATCTTTTTGTTAATATTTCTCAAAAATCTTCTTCTTATCGTGTGGGTAGTAAGGTCTAACGACCAGTCAGTGTTTCTAAACCACCTCAAGGGCCTTTGACCTGGTTTATTTGACGACCGCCATTTGGCGGCCGGGACCACCGTCTGATACATGCCTTCCGAAGTACGGAATCATCTTTTTATCAGACAATCAGGCGATTCAAGCCTGCAATGTCCTATCCACACTGGAAACAATTTTACAATTAGCTTCCCGTGGGAATCGAACCCACGACTACCGGGTCACAAAGCAAACGCCTAAACCACTCGACCACAGAGGTAGTCTCGAAATTGATAAGCTAGATAAGAGAAGAAATCTTTCATGACTATTTAAGTAAAATCAGGATATTTCGTTTCTAACATTGATATATAAAAAACCCAAGATACACACTCAGCATCTCAAAAACGTCCGCAAAAAATAAGCGCAATGTGTATAATTATGCGCTAGTTTCAAACAATCTCGCATCGCTCGCCATACTGCACTGCTAACAACAACTTTAAGCGATCCGTGTAAGGTTGAATTTGCAAAAAAATTTGTTTATAATATAACTACACACAACTCACACATGACACTTGAAACATGTCAGTTTTTGACGACAGATTCGAGTGTTGCATTTGTTCGAGACTGTGCATCTTGGGTTTTTTTATATATCAATGGTTTCAAATTATTGTTTCTTACCAACTAAAACTTTAACAAAACCTTGTTTCTGTATCTTGCACTATCAACTTTTTCTTCGGAAATGATAGACAAATTCCTTCCTATACCACTAAAAACCGGTCAAGTGCGAGTCAGACACAAAAGGAGAGTCCGTATTATAAACTGAATAATTTAATTTAATTTTTATTATTTGTTATTATAGCGGCAATAGAGTACACTCTGTGAAGATTTTAACTGTCAACCTATTACGGTTCTTGAGATACAGCCCGCTGACAGACTGACAAACGGACGGATGGATAGATGGACGGACAGACGGATGGATGGACAAACAAACAGCGGTGGCTTAGTAACAGGGTTCTTAGTAAAATCATTGAATTAGTGAGAAACGTAAGACTTAAAACAAGATTCACTGAAATTAAAGAAATTACATCTTGGAACGCATAAGGAAAAACTGCTAAAAGCTTGAATAGATTTTTTCAGGATTTATCTACTGAAACCCTAAACAATAACTCGTGGCTAAATAATAACAGCCGATCGATGAGGTCGATTTTTGGATGGGTGACCAGACCATCCATTGAATACCGAGTTCGTTTCGTGCCTCGGAAAGAACGTTGAACCGTTGTTGCTTCATTGGTCTTGGCTGTCATTTTAAGATCTTAACCCCTTCATAGGGTAGTCAGAAACCAGTAACTCTGATATTTACACTCCCTCTCACTGTAACAAAAGATATGTGGATTAGTATCTTATAGCATTACAAAACTGTGTGAATGTAGTTGAGGAAGAACAAAAAAACCATTCATGGTTCGTGTAAATGATGACATGATTCAAAGATTATTGAGACTTCACTACAAGATACTAAACTAAAATATTACAGAACAGAAAGAGGGAGAGGGGGCGCCTACCCCTCCTCCCCCTCTCCCTCTCTCTTCATCTTTTTCTCTCTCTACACACACACACACACACACGGTGCAGTGCAGTGCAGTACCAGTACCGGGCTGAGGAGGTCGTCCACATAAGCAGTCGCTCTGTATAAAATACTATAAAACTGAATGAAAAGAAGCAATAAAGCATGAGTTGATTTCTCTGTAGAAAAAAAGCGACTAGAAAAAAACAACTTACATGAGCGATAGAGCACGTAACCCGGTTGAACCCGGTCGGTGCCGGCTGGAACCAGTTATAACCGGAAAATTCCCGGTAGACTACGACTGACGGCACAATCTTGTTTGTACATATCTTTAGTCTATTTTAAGCATTGTTGGTACTCTTTGTACGGGTACAAAGGTCAGTTAAACTCTTTGAAAGGTCAGTAACCGATTGGTGAACCTACTTAAATGCTGAAAGATAGGTATATCAGTTTATTCAGTTATTCACTCAAATAATACTTCGTTATGCCTGGTAGGGTCTGTTAGACCCACCCTGTTACTTAAACTGTTTTATTTAATTAAAATATTATGTTTCTTCGTCACCACCACTCTCAGTAGCTGAACATTTTAACCAACCGAAGCCTTATGGCCACTACTTTAGTCCGCACTCAGCTGAGATGTTGAAAAAACACAAAAAACCCCGAGTGTTGGTGTCACATGAGAGGTTATATGTATCTTATACCTCTGCCTACACCCTTGATGGAAATGACAAGGACTGATTGTTTTTGTTGATTGATGTTGCACGAACTATAGTTTAGTTGAGATTTCTTTTGATTTCACAAAAGTGTAAAAATGGTCTGTATTTTGCTAAAAGCATGATATAGCCTTCAATTATTATTTTTAATTCATTTAGGAAATATGGTGGGTTGGTTTTTTTTTTCATTGTTATCCCCTCTTTATATCCCTAGTACAGATATAAGTATGTTTAGATGCACCAATTATTACAACTGGTACGGAAACTAGTCACTTTAAATTCGGGTCTGACAAACCTACCAGGTATTCCGCGTATCATTTTGCCATTAGGCATACCGAGGGTTAAATAATTTTAATTAAATAAGCAATTGTTTAAACTGGATTCGATTGACAGGGACTAAAATTACTTGGACTGATATTTGAAAATTGTTTCACAGTCAGGGTCAAATTAAATTTACTAGCGAAACTCCGCAGGTGTGTATCGCACTATCTATCTCATAATCAAAGTTAAAGTCAAAACATGTATTTCAATGAAACCTTCAAAAGGAACTTAACTATGTAAGTCAATATTACCACTAAAAATAATATAAAATAAAAATAATAAACTGACTCGGGTGAAGTAGTTAATAACGCTATAACAAAAACGATATTAGCTCTTAATTTCAATTAAGCATGTAAATAACAGTATCAGTGAACAATTTTACAGTTAAAAACTTGACATGACAAGCCCAGAAACCACTCCAAATAATTAATTTTCAATAATAAGAACTGAACAGCGAACAGCTAATCGAAAGGTATTGAGCCGCTCCTACTGGTGTTAGCGTGCAAATAAATTTCTATGCGATCACCCCTAACGAGGGAGGGGCAATTTATTGGTAATTCAGTCGGAGCTAATGAATTAAGCACCCAAACATTAGTAGGTACTGTAAAAACAAATGTCTTTTTTTTTCGCCAGGAATGTTTGGAAATATACGGGTAGGAAGGATGACCGAAACTGCGGCGATATCAATCCTAATTATAAAAAAATCTTCCCTTACTGAGTGACTGAGTGAGTGAGTGACAGACAGCGCACAGCCGAAGCAACAGCTGTGCGATTTTGTAAATCACGTAGTGAGCTGTCATTCCATCTTGATTACTTAGGTTGACAGCTCAATTTATAATCACTTCACCCAAGCCTTCACTTCGACACGTTTACAAAATCGCACTGCAGAATTGACCGGCTGCTCGTAGAAAGCTGAAATTTTACAATTAGCTTCCCTACACTCCGTAGAGAAGCACTAGAGAGAGACGAACATGGAGAGAGGATTTCCCGAAATTCGTACGGGAACGGGATATTACGGGATATGCTCGTTCGAAGTCGTGGGCAGAAGCTAGTTTGTGATATAAACCTGAATAAGTAGATGCACTAGATGCTGCCAGTAGCTACACTCGCGTAAAATCAAAAAATATTATCCAAGGGAATATTTCAAAATAAGTTCAGTCTTATTAAGATTGTGAATGGAAAATTCTATGAAAAATGAAAATACTTTTTGACTGTCCTGTAAACGTGCATTGTACTATTCTATTTTTTAGTATGAAACATTGTTTTTAGTTACGCATCATTATTCTAGGCCAAGTTTTACTTGACATCATTGTCATCTGCTCAGTTTTTTCCAATCTGGGGTCGACTTTCATTCCAGACACAGCTTGGCTCAGATTTCTCATGGAATGACTGTCCATCTAACCACACCACGTAGTGTGATAATCCATGATGGTTCTATATCAGTTTTATTTCGCATAAGCAATTTAGTACGCGATAAAAATATACTACACTTCAGCAGCTCGTGGCCAAATAATAATTGCCGCACAGGTCGATCTTCAAGGTTAATCAACGCGCTTGCCGAGGTTGGTCTGTGGATGGATGACCAGGTTAAGCTGTTGGTCCCGGTTGTCATTTCGAGATCTTTGGCAGTCGTTACGGATAGTCATAAGCCAGAAAATCTGAAACCAGTCTTGCCAGTCAGTTAATGGGTTATGGAGGTCTGGTAGGCAAGCGCTCCACGTAAAATACCGGTTTCAGCTGAATCCGGTTTGACTGGAAGACTATCCCAATGTAGATGGGAAAAGGCTAGGCAGACGATGATAAAAAGATGCCGCACAACATTTCGACCCGTATATCTATTTTCACAATAACACCATTACATTCAACCGAAGGGTATAGAACAGCCCTTGAGCGTTAAAAAGCCGTTCCGCGTTTAATTTCGTTTAAAAGGAATTAAAACGTTTTGATAGCAAAATCTTCTGCCAAAATAATTTCATGAAAAAATATTGTTGGGGTATTCCAAACACCGGAATTTGCAAATTTAGTCTGAATTGAGTTTATTTATTTAATTGTTTCCTTAGCTGTATTAAGCCGGAAAGTTTTGAGTGTTGGTATTTTGTATAGGAATTCTATCTTGGGAAACTTTTCGGGCTTTACTTAGAAGTTGCTTATGTGCTGAAATTGGGCTGGTTGAAAATTAGTTTTCATTTATGCCGGAGGGAATGGAAACTGCTAATTAGGAAGAAATTAGGTACTAGTAAGATTGTTGCGGGAATTTCCTTTATACAAGACGCACAGAACCGGTCCTATATCCAGCAATGGACATCTTTCAGCTGAAATTATGATGAATTTTAACTCCCGACGCAAAAAGAGGGGTGTTATAAGTTTGACCGCTATGTGTGTATATCTGTGGCACCGTAGCTCTTAAATGGGTGAACCGATTTGGATACAGTTTTTTTATTTGTAAGCAAGTTTTCCAGCGGTGGTTCTTAGATAAGTTTGATCAAAATCGGTTGAGCCGTTTTAAGATCATCAGCTCTTTTTCAGTTGATGAAGGGATGTAACTAACTTTCACGCGTCTGATCGATGCAAAATTTGGTATCTCTTTCAATACTATTGCAAGAATAAGTTAACCTTGAGCAGATGCTGCAGCATGACCTGAGGTCTGTAGAATACCCAACTCCTCGCTTAGTCACAGCAGAGCTTTCATGTTTTTCAAAAAAACCGTCGGGGCTGCCACTTGCTGTCCTGGAATTTCAGAATGCAATGATTTGTCACATAATCTGTAGAATTGCAATCATTTGTTCCATTTCAGGGCAAGCAATGGCTGACTCGATGGGTTTTTAGGGTTCCGAATAAAAAAGGAACCCTTATAGGATCACTCGGGTGTCTGTCTGTCTGTCTGTCCGTCTATCACAGCCAGTTTTCTCCGGATCCACTGGACTGATTCTGTTGAAATTTGGTATACATGTGGACTTTTCTGTCCCAAATACGGACGGATTACTTAAATACATAAATTTTTAGTATGGGGGTCACTTGTGGGGGTAAAACGAGAAAATTAAAAAAAAAAGTTCTTCGAACAATATTGTGTGGCATTTCAAATGAAAGGGCTTACTGTGAGGGTTTTAATTACTTTTTTTTCATAATTTTAAAATTAATGGTTTTGAAGTTATTCAAGAAATTAGACGAAAAATGACCATTTCCCCACCCTTAACTCCGAAAAAGCCTAAAATTCTGAAAAAAATGGAGATAATAGACTACAGACTTGTAGATTACAGGAAAACCTATTAGAAGGCTATAGTGTTATAATAACATGTAAAAATAAAAAAAAATCGTTCGGAACCCTTTGCACGCGAGTCCGACTCGCACTTGGCTAGTTTTTATTTTTGCTTACTTCTTTTAACTTCTTTTAAGACGAGAACTTAAAAAAAAATCCTTTTCCTTCTGCACTAGCTTTTATGTATTATCAACAGTAGTTATTATTTTTGACTTTTAAACGTCCCTCTTTCTTTTTTGCGTTAGGGGTTTTTTAAATTTTCATATTTCTATTATAAAAATAAATGGAAAATTAATCAGTACTTGAAAGAAATGAATACTGAAGAAGTCCTGATAAAATGAAGTCTGGAAATAAGGACCGATCCTGTGTCTATGTCAATGGACATCTTTCGGATAAAATTATGACGATTTAATATTTCTATCGAAAAAATAAATGGAGAATTAATCAATACTTGAAAAAGACTTATTAGATTTTGGAGGGATACGGTACAGAGATTAAAGTTCGCAAAACTCCGTTGATAAGGGAGGATCTTCCGACCAGGCGGTTGCTGTATAGCGGACTACTGTCCGATAGTTAATATTCGGGCTTATGCATATGTTCAAATCGCACGGTAAACTCTGTTTGCGCGATGCAGGATTTCGACGTAGTAGTTCGCTGCTAGTTGTTAAATGGCGTTGCGGTTCTTTTTGCTGCGATGTTGATCTGCTCCGTCGGTTTTTCTTGTGGCGGCATTAATGCCGCAAGATAATACATTTATAAAAGCTAGTAGAAAATATGTATAAATGTACAAACTGAGTAAAAGAACTCATGGGGCATCGAAAAATTCGTCCACATCGCTGTCGACGGGAAAAGCGCCACGTTGAATGAATACTAGGAAGAAATGGAACCTGAAAAAGTCCTGATAAACTGAAGTCTGGATAAAACAGATCAAAAAGTTCCAAGTAACTAAGTAATATAAACGGAGAAGTTTGATGAATTCTAAAGTGTCCTTGAAGAAACTACCGAGTCTCTCAACCAAACTCTTGAAGATCGACCGAATTTTGTGACTTCATTACTTTTGAATAATACTTGACTGCGATAGTTATTAAAATGTTCAACATTCTTGGTTTAGTACGCTAGAAGTATTAAATTGTATTAATGATATTCCAGCTACCTTCTAGATTCTACTAAAAACTATTCAGTATCGAAATACGTTTGGAAAAAACGTAATAAAGAAAAAAAAATAATAAAAAAGGAAATTGATTAGTAGAGTGAACAGGCATCTTCTGGGCACGCTCGCTCCATCATAGACCTCATCCATGGCTTTCCATCAGGCGTGATTGTGGTCAAGAGTAAGCCCATTCCTCAATAAAAAAAACTAGCCAAGTGTGAGTTGGACTCGCGTGCAAAGGGTTCCGAACGATTTTTTTTAACGTGTTATTTTAACATTATAGAGTTCTTATAGGTTTTCCTGTAATTTATAGGTAAAGATCTATTACCTCCAATTTTTCCCAATATTTAAGGCGCAGTAGTTTCGGAGATAAGCCCCCCCCCTTATCTCCGAAAATACTGCGCCTTAAATTTTGGAATGAATGGTCATTTTTCGTCTTATTTCTTGAATAATTTCAAAATCATTAATTTTAAAATTATGAAAAAAATATATTTAAAACCCTTTCATTTGATATATCACACAATATTGTTCAAAAAAATTTGTTTTTATTATTTTCTTGTTTGACCCCCAAAAGTGACCCCTATACTAAAAATTTAATAGTTTACGTAATGCGTGCGTGTTTGGGTCACAGAAATCCATATGTGTACCAAATTTCAACAGAATCGGTCAAGTGGATCCGGAGAAAACTGGCTAAGGCGGACAGACAGACAGACACCAGAGTGATCCTATAAGGGTTCCGTTTTTTGTTCGGAACCATAACGTAACGTGTCATCATAACGTAAGTTATCATTAACGTAAACCTTTTCTTCTTCCTCTTCTTCGTTACTGTCACCAGACGGCGCTTATTTAGTTTCAATACAAATTGATGTTTAGCGTAAACATCAATTTGTTCGCGAGATCGGGAGCGTTAATAAACTTGAACTTAACTAGACATCTTGAAATTCAAAGTTTCCATCGTCATTTTCTTCATTCTCTTTGGCCATTATTAATTTGTGGCAACATTTCTTCTTCTTCCATACCTTCATCTTCGTCGACATCTCATTAGTCACCCTTTTCGACACATATACAGTCCATACAATGTTTCTTAGTCTTCCTTTGCTCTTATAAAAGTCATCCACATTCATAGTAACAAAGTTTTTAATTATATCACTAGCCCAGAACCTCTAAATTCCATTCCACTTAATAGTTTCAGTTATGATATCGAAAATGGGATTGCACTCGCTATCTATCTCGTACAGTTGCTTCATGCCAAATGCAACAGACCACTTCTTTCTGACCGCACTCGCTTCCGCTTGCAATTTATTATTTTCTTTTAAAACTTTTGGCACAGGAGTCATAAACATGTGCTCTTCCACAAGTTATCTTACTTCAACGCTTGAAACTTTGCTAGTGGTTTTAGAAATTGAAGATTTAGGGAAGAGTTTAATATCGATGTGAGTGGTTTTAGTACCAAGCTAGGTCAGCTTATCTGCAAAGTTTTGAAAGCATTAGTATGGTCGTTAAGCATGAATATAACCCTTGACCTCCCTCCCCCTTATATGCTGCCGCCAAATATGTTTACGACTCTAAGTTCTTATTTATTGGCGAAGCCATCAAACTGTTTACAGTATTTATTTTTAATATAATTTGCAGATGAACGTCATGAAAAGGACATTGACTGTCCAAAAGTCAGTCAAAGTGGCTGACAAACAGACATTTTACCAAGATTACATCGTCATTATAGACACTTGAAACACCAAGGAGATTGCTGGTCTCAAAGAAATAGCCGGTCGATTCTTAAAACATGTCGAAGTGAAGGCTTGGGTGAAGTGATCACGAAGTGAGCTGTCATTTCATCTTCATTACTTGGATTGACAGCTCACATCGTAATCACTTCACCCAAGGCTTCACTTCGACATGTTTACAGAATCGACCGGTAGTTAAAAAATCTCACGTGCCTGCTATATTTTCACCCTAGAATATGGAAGAGAAAAACATATAACGAAAAAACTTTTATCAGCTCCAACGCAAACCATCTCGCTCCACCAGCGGCGTATTATCACATCGGTGGGTATTATATTTTTGTTTACCTACCCTCACCTAAGTAAATGTTGGGTTTTGAATTTTGGAAATAAACACGTCTCACCCTTTTACGAGGCTCCAAAGACTTACCGTTTACTGTTTGCCTTTCTTGAAATTGATGTTGGAAAATATGTGGCCTTTTTAACTGATGCTGCGTTCGAGGATTTTTTTCGCTTGACTTAATAGCATCTTGGTAGATAGGCGTTGTTAATTCTTATTGAAAAAGAGGTCCTAGTTTTTTTGCTACTACTTAGCAGCTAGTTGTATAGTCAGAACAGAATTAAGTGTATCTTAACCTGTGCAATACAATTGCAAAAGTTTTTAGGCTTCAGAACCTCAACAAAAACGGAACTTATATAGGATCACTCAGTTGTCAGTCACATGATTTTCTCCGGATCTACTAGACCGAATAGTTCTTTGGCTATATATAGATTACAGGAAAGCCTATTAGAAGTCTGTGGTTTGTAAGAAACATTGCAAAAATGAGATTCGTTCGAAACCCTTTGCCTGCGAGTCCGACTCGCACTTGGCCAGTGTTGAGAACAGTAGTGAAGAAATAATTGACATGGAGCATACTATATGCGTGCCTGGGTTCCAGTCCTAAAATTCATCAAGTCGCGGTCGTTATCACTTTTTATTTCCTAACCTCTCCAATAATGTATACTAATGGTATTAAAATGGATATAAATCTACATAAGTAATGCCAGGCATTCAATATTCTAGTCAGTCAACTTTACTTGCATCATGCAAGTACACGCAGAAGGAAGGAACGATGTTCCCTTTAAATAAATCATCTTTTAAATCCTCTCCAACAGTCTTTTCCCCATTTCTACTTATGGCATAAGCCCGTGAAAAGCCCCATGAATCCACAACCCAATCACATCAGTACTCAGCCGAACAGATAATTGAATAGTGGAAATCAGAGGCGGAATAAAATAAAATTGCTGACTGCAATTATTTGCTGACCTCTGTGTAGGACTAAGGTCAGTCTGTCCGTCTGTCACACCAAAGTGTCGATGAGGGAAGATTTTCTTCGTCGAGGTTTTGTACGCGGATAAAAATTTTGGGAGTAACTTTGAATCAGAATGCTTCTTCTTCGGATAAGGGTTGCATTTAAGTTTTTGCAGACAGCTGATGTGTTGCTAGGGATTTGGTTGTACTACTACTTTTTTTCCGCTAAAACACTAGAAAGGGTTGACGAGCGGTCGTTTTAAGGGGCTGTTTCGTGTAAAACTTTGATGTTCGAAAAGTGCTGGCTCTTAGCTTAATTAGAATAAATGGATTTTGATTTGGTTGTGCACACAGTGTGTGATTCTTGGATATTGGAAGTTTTGTATTGCCTTCCAATAACATAGAAAACCGGCTCATAGGCCAACTTTGAAGTATAAAACAAACAACAGCTATAAACAGATATACAGACAAAAATTGTTGCACCCCAATCCTTGATTTATTTTATGGGAATATTTTATGCTGTTACCAATGATTACAATTTTTATAATGAGTAATAATAATTTTAAAAAAAATATTCTGTTCATATTTGGTCTATGATGGACGAACCTGTCCGTTACCGTTAGTCAACATTAAAAGCTGCTGAACCAAAACATCCTACACCCCACATTCGAACTCCAATCCATAACAGAAAAACTGGCCAAGTGCGTGTCGGACTCGCGTGCAAAGGGTTCCAAACGAATTTCATTTTTTCAACATGTTATTTAGACTTCTTATAGGTTTTCCTGTAATCTATAGGTAAAGACCTATTATCTCCATTTTTTTCAAAATTTTAGGCCCAGTAGTTTCAGAGATAAGGGGGTGGAATGGTCATTTTTATAATTTCTTGGAAAACTTCAAAACTATTAATTTTATAAGTATGAAAAAAATATAATTAAAAACCCTCACGGTAAGCCCTTTCATATAATATGCCACACGATATTGTTCAAAAAAAATATTTTTGAAATTTTCTAGTTTGACCCCCAAAAGTGACCCCCAAACTAAAAATTTAATAATTTACGTAACGGATCCGCATTTGGGTCACAGAAGTCCATATGTGTACCAAATTTCAACAGAATCGGTCCAGTGGAACCGGAGAAGAACTGGCTGTGACAGACGGACAGACAGACAGACAGATACCCGAGTGATCCTATAAGGGTTCCGTTTTTTGTTCGGAACCCTAAAAATATTCCTATATCCGAAACTGTTACACTACAGTGTACACCTACCCCCATTTCACGTTAAATGAGTTCTCTGTTTATGTAATGGAGGCTCCGTCGCTCGTAATTGATTCTGAATTAATCCGGGCCAGTGATAAAATTCACGTTTTGACCGACTGTCGGCCGGGGGACGGCCCGTCATTATGGGGCTGAATCTTCGTGGATGCTACCCAAAATGACTGCTCGCAGTGCTAAAATTGACGCTTGATTTTGTTGTGTGAATTCTGGTGGGTTATCTTGTTTTTTACTTAGAATTATGTTGGTAATTCGTTGTTTTTTGTGTTGGTTTGTGTTAATATGTCATCGAAAACATGGCCTAAGATGCTTCTTTGTAATTATTGTGATATACGAAAATATCAAATTTAATATTGTTTACTTTGCCAGCCAACTGTCTACTATTCCGTGTGCACAGTCAACAAAGCTATTAGGTATGCAAGCAGCTAACTTACAACTACTTTTGAACAATGTTGTGAGTATGCTGAATAGACAATTATTGTACAACACACTCGTAAGTATGTCAAAAGCTTAAAATATTATAATGCACACATTAGAAATAAACAAGCTGTCTGTTAGACAAGCGTAATTTAGTAAAAGAAACCTAGCAAATCCGAGGCGAGGTACTTCTTGCTCCCTCGCGTTCAGCCGTGTATCCGTTTTTTTAGTTCTGGGCAAAAAAAAAACCTATTATATTTAAGGCGGGGTTTTAATACGCACTCCCCTGAAAATAGTCTTGCCGGCGCCCATGGAAGTAGTAAAAGATACATATGATAATTATGTAAATCCTGGCTTAACTGTGGCATTTATGCATCTTTTCCTTTTATTTATTTATTTCAATTACTTTCTTCACTAACAGTTCGTACCAAGAGAGAGTCAACAACGAAATTCATATTAAATTGTACAGTCAACAAAGCTATTCGGTATACAGGCAAAAATATTGATTTTTCCACAACACTGCCAATGTTTATTTCTAATATGCGCATTACAATTCTTTAAGCTTTTGACATTCTTACGAGTGTGTTGTACAATAATTGTCAACTCAGCACACTCACAGCATTGTTTAAAATTAGTTGCAAGTCAGCTGCCTGCATACCCAATAGCTTTGTTGACCTTAATAAAAAGTATTCTATTCTATTCTAAGCTATCCATCTACACTAATATTATTTACAACTATTAAGGAAGCCAGTAATGCGGGTCTGGACCATAACCGTTTGCGCTTCACTGCATACATCGCTCTATTTCGCAAAGGGCCAAAACGCCGCTCAAGACAGCCGGCTGAATCTACACTTGTACTACATCTACGCACTGTGCTTCTCGGACTACTGTTACGTCTTAGGATAATATTATTCTTGTATGTTTTGAACGCTGAACGTCTACTGGACATCTTGCTCTCTATTATAGAGAGCAGTGGTGCTTAGGATGACCATAAAATACGTTGTAAGTCGCTGTACTCTAGCGATCAACTGTGAAACTCATACTTAAAAAAAAAATCGAGATACAAAAAATCGCTACACCCTTGTGAGAAAAATAATAACTAATTAAGATTTTATATCCTACTAGCTTTTGTTCCCCAAGGCACATACATGCCAAATTTCAGCTTTCTACGACCAGTAGTTTCGGCTGTGGGTTTTTTGTCAGTCACTCACTCAATCACTGAATCACTCAATCAGTCAGTAACGAAAGAAAATATTGTTTTGGGAATTTCAGCGATCGAGTTGGAAAGCATCGATGGTTTGAGCATCCCTTTTTTTTAAGGATGGGGAATCATCAAATGACTCCTCCCGCTCTGGGTGAAGCAGAAGGGAGTGTCAGACTCTTACTGACTAAAACCCAACCGTGTTCCTCCTAATGCCCTTTGTGTTCCAGGGCCGCGGTTACTCTTTCGAACAGATTCCGCAACCCCGGCAGGCACTGGCCCTAGCGGGCCCCGTCTTCTATGCTGACAGCTCTTTGAGGCGCGCATGGAACACAGCGCGCCGTCGACCCGGGCCTGGCTCAGATCGGACGGCGAGCCACCCAATGCTCGCCGTCCGCAGGCCCGCGGTTTGAGCATCCCTGCAGTGCAATTCCGTTAACATCTCACCGTGTAACTTAGGTGTAGTGAACATATGGTGGGCTGGCATCCATATCATCCATACAAACAAGATGGAATGACTGTTCACTTCATGCTTACTTCACCAAAGTTCTTTTTTTTTACTTGGGATGGGTTTGCTCTTGTCTCTATTCTAGATCAGATATGACAGAAACAAAGTCGACAATGGAGCGAGTTTACCCATAAGAAGCCTGTTCCCTCTAACTTTCAAGAGATTAGGGTTGTAACCGTTCGGAAATACAGACGCAGGCAGAGAGTTCCACTTCTCTGAAAGAAGAAATTTCACTCTCTGTGCGCCTTATAAAAGACGTTTGGAAACGCTTAGTGCGAATTGGTAGTATAGCAACAAGATAGGGATTGTAACTTGCAGTGCGTCTGGATGTCCAGTGGTAGAAGGGGGCCGGTGTGATGAGGTCGTGGAGTTCTTGGGCACACTCATCAAAGTACAATCTGTCGAAGACCGACAAGCAGGCAACCTTGCGGCGATGAGCCGAACTGTTAAGCTTAGCATCCACCAGTTTTACGTCGCCGATGAGCCTCTTAGCTCTGCGTTCCACCAAGTCAACCGCGGCAAGCTGGTGTCTAGCTAAGCCATCCCAAAGGTAACTGCAATACTCCATGCAGGATCGGACTTGTGCTTTGTATAAGGTTAAAAGCTGACCCAGCTCTGAAGTATCACTTCACTCTATTTAGGATGCCCAGCTTTTTGGCCGCAGTTTGGGCTTTATACTCAATGGTGGCGCCGAAGGTGAGACTGGATGTCAACTCCATGTCTTGGAGCTCGAGCCGATCAATCACAGTAACAGATGTACCCCGAAAACACATGGTGAGATTTTGACAGAATAGATCAGAGTTCCAATTCTACTTACTCTTTATAAAAAGCCTTATTTTTCATACATTTTTGATAGATTGCGAATGAGATGCGAATGCAAATTATGTTTAACATTGAATAGAATTAGCACTCAGGTCTATAACATCGTCTGCTTTAATAAAAACAAACAAACCTTCCGTAACTCATCACTTCACGCAACACATTGCATCACGTATCCCTTTTTTGCACTCCAAAAAGAACTTTGTCAAACTCCACCGTCTAAGGACAAGAAACCCCCTATCAACCACATAGTAAAAGTCACGTCAAACGCCTACAAAACTAAAGTTTCCCCATAAAATAACGTTAGAGGAATATCGCAGGCGTTAAAAACTGTTTAATAGTATCGCTGCGTCGCCGTTGAGCGGTGCGAACAAATCGGGCGAGAGTCGGAACTCGGCCGCGTTCGGACCATTACCACCAGTTCCGACAACTCGTTATAGACTCAAGCGCACACAGAAAAAGTTTTAGAACTACTGCTGAAACCGACCGCGAGCCACAGTGCAGGGTTCAGTGAATCAAGTCCTCGTTTGTACGTGTTGGATGGTTTAATTACAGTTTTGGAGCTGAATGTTGGATAGGTTGGAGAGATGTTCTATTTGAATTAATAAATTTAAACTGAGAGTGTATCGACATCTAGCCTGAAAGCCTTACAGACTCCGATTTTAAAATAGGGTTTGACACGTACTTAAGAGGAAATGTCATAATTCGAGATTTGGCTCTCAACTGTTTTCTCCTCCAATATTGGACCGATATAAGAGATATTTCATTTCACAAACTGAATAATAAGGATGTATACTGTGTCGCTATGTTTTCTTTTTTGACTTATGTTTGCCAAATTTGTACTCTAGGGCTCTGGTAACAGCAATTTATCAGACAATTTTGAGCATTTTGTGAGAGTTCTAGTGCTTATACGGTTAATAAATCATCAAAAAAGAATAAAACATAAAGACACAGTATATATCCTCCTCATTCAGTTTGTGAAATATGTCTTAAATCGGTCCAATATTGGAGGAGAAAACAGTCGAGTGCCAAACCTCGAATTATGACTTTTTACATACAAAGTCTCGCCGCCAGCATTTCCTCTTAACTCCAAATTCTCAAAACAAAACCTCGCCCATTTTCAAAATAAAGTCGATTTCAATGGACCGGATCGTGGTCGTGTCCCTATAAGGTTTTAATGTGTGAATGACCAAACTCATTTTGTCTTGAAAATGTCACTTGAAAATCTTAATAACCTAAACGAGTATATAAGAGGGTAATAATTATAGGAAAGTATTTACTAAGTACTGGTTCTCTTTTCTGTCAAAAAATCTCATCTTGACTTACTGCTTTCCAACTACTGTGCCTCGCTCACTACACCCGACCTTGCACTTTTTATCAGTGATTCACGCCTTGAAGTACAATTTGCAACACAGCATCCAAAGTAAGTTACAGCGCAGCACAATATGTACGTGAGTTACATTTTACATTTTTCACAGCAATTCCCTTGACAATGTACCGCGAAAATATAAATCAGATGGCAAAAGTTTGAACGTTGGCTGAGGAAAAAAATATTTTGTGAAACAACCTTTCTACATGGATATTTTTTCAAGCGGAAAACCTCCTGTGTTGAATAAAGGCTACACACGGCAGGAATGAACGGTTGCGCTTCCTGCTTTTTTTTTTTGTAAGGTTTATTTATACTAGCTTCTGCCAGTGGCTTCGCCCACGTGGTCCCTAGGGAACGTACTCCCGGGATAAAAGTAACCTATGTCCTTTCTCAGGCTCTAGACTATCTCTGTACCAAATTTCATTTAAATCAGTTCAGTAGTATTGGCGTGAAAGCGCGACAGAGAGACAGACAGGATTACTTTCGCATTTATAATATAAGTAAGGATTTTTATTTACGGAAAATAATATCGAAAAGCACAATCATCATTTAGTTAAAGTTAGCTGGGAGTAATAGGTTAATATATAATAATAAAAATTATAAAAAGCCATTTATTTCCTGATAAATGTTACAATTATGAAAAACTAAAATTAAAAAACATACTTGATTCATTAACAAGTTTGCTCACAGATGTACATATTAATATGCTTTTATTTGCAAAGAATGTAAGTATTGATGTTACAAATATTAGGGTTCCTTGTACATTCTACTTTTAAAGCATGCAAAAATTCACAATAAGTACCTAAATCAAAATAAAAAACCGGCCAAGTGCGAGCCGGATTCGCGCACGAAGAGTTCCGTACCATCGTATGTTTATTATTTGTTGTTAAACCGGCAACAGGAATACACACTCTGTGAAAATTTCAACTGTCTACCTATTACGGTTCATGAGATATAACCCGCTGTCAGACAGACGGACGGACGGACAGTCGAGGCTTAGTAATAGGGTTCCGTTTGGGTACGGAAATCTAAAAATCTAGGTTTAAATTAATTCATAACTAAGTAATTTATAATCTAACTAGCTTTTGCCCGCGACCCCCTTTTCGTACGCGCATATCCCGTTTTTTCTCGTTCTTTCGGGAAATTCTCTCTTAGTGCTCCCCTACACTCTCCAAGGAACCTTCATGCCAAATTACAGCTTCTTACGATGTATTTTATATATAGGATTACAATGTTACCGGTTTCATAGAATCGATTTATTTTTTCAGCGCCACCTAGCGTCCGTAATTTTGTTGGCTCTGAGTCTTTGTCATTTCATCGCGACATTTTATGACAAATTATTAAAATAAAAACGAACTTTTCATTTACATTGCATATTACTGTGATACCGTGATTTGGGTAGACAAAGGATTGTAAAAATTATTTTTTGTCATTCAGATTAAAATAGGTAAGTAAGAATTATTCAAAAAGTGTGTTTTATTTTGGTTATGTCAGGGTTTTTATACGTCGTGTTTAGTTGTAGTTTTACTGAAAAACAAGAATATTAAGCGATTTTAATGATTTCATTAAATTAAAGGTAACATATATGATTGTTCCTGTATTGCTAGTAATAAATTAAATATCGTATTCAGATCGAAATCATGAGGATTATTCTGAAGACTGGGTTTAAGAAGGTATCACTCATATTATAAAATTTTAACCACAAACCGTCTTAAAAGGAAAATTGTTAGTATCTGCTGGACATGTCCGAAATGTAGAAGAATTATAAACAAAACAGGGACAGTAAATACGATACTGGAAAAATTATTTTAAAAAGATCGACGATATTGGATCAATTGTTTTCAAAAAGATCATCATTTGAATTAAAACATTATGGAAACACAAATTATTTGAATGTAGTAAATTACTTTCCGCCTCGCTGCTTCCCTTTGCTTAGGCACATTCTGTTGTTCTCCTCATCGCTGTCATTGTGGCGAAGCTGTCAACAGCCTCGGACACCACGGCCTGTCGTGCAGTCGAAGTGCGGGTCGCATAGCACGGCACGCAAACATCAACGACATTATCCGACGCGCTCTTGTCGCCGCCGGCGTTCCAGCCGTACTAGAACCCATTGGCCTGCCACGCGACGATGGCAAGCGACCGGACGGCATGTCTTTATTTCCTTGGAAGTTGGGTAGGCCTTTAGTGTGGGACGCTACTTGTGTCGATACTCTTGCGCTATCCCATCTTCCTAGCTCGTCGTGCTGTGCTGGTTCTGCCGCTGCGGCTGCTGAGAACCTCAAACGGCGGAAATATAGTAGCCTTGTTGGCAATTATATTTTTGAGCCATTTAGGGGTTGAAACTCTTGGACCATGGGGTCCGAGTGCTCACGTTTTATCTAAAGAACTAGCTAAACGTTTAGTTGACACTTCGCGTGACCCAAGGGCTGGCTTTTACCTCGGACAGAGGATAAGCATTGCCATACAACGTGGCAATGCCGCCAGTCTTTTGGGCTCACTTCCAGTCGACAGACATGCGGACGAATTTTTTGACGCCATATTATAGTAAGGAGTTTTATTTTGTATTGTAAGTGTAAATAGTTTGTTATTAATATTAATGTAGTTAGTCTTAAAACACCAAATCAGAATTATCAAAGGTGTGTTTTCAAACAAGTTACTTGTTGGTTAATTTGACTAGGTAATTTAAAAATATTTCTCTAATTGAATACATTGAAATAAGAGATTTTTGTGTGTTAAATGCGATTTCAGTTTTCGTTCATACACACGATATTAGTGGACTGTTTTTTTTTTTTACTATTTATAGGCTCGCATTTGACCACTATCTCACCTGATGGTAAGCGATGATGTGGTCGAAGATGGAGCACGCTTACCTAGAAGTAACCTATTCACTCTTGACTTAAATACTCCCAGGTTAAAGCTATCAGGAAACACAGACTCCGGCAGGGAATTCCACTCCTTAGCTGCACGCACTATGAATGTGTTCCCAAAACGTTTTGTGCGCGTGGGTGGGATGTCCTCCATGTACCGGTGGCGCATCGCCGTTCGTCTTGTGGTCCCATGATGGAACGGGCTTGGCAGAATCAAATTATGCAATTCCGTCGCACATTCGACGACAAGTTGCTAGCAACTTGTCGTCGATGCTCAAGACTTTGGAGCTTCATCGCGACGAGCCTATCATCGCCGATGATCCTCTTGGCTCGTTTCTCAATTGACTCAAGGGCATCAAGCTGGTATCTGGCAGATCCGTCCCAAAGATGAGAGCAGTACTCCATACATACCCCAACTAACCAGTTACTTGTTGATTTATTTGACCAGGAAATTTAAAAATGTTTCTCCGATTGGATACATTGAAATAAGAGATTTTTGTATATTTAATGCGATTTCACTTTTCGTTCGTACAAACGATATTAGTGAACTGAAATATAACTCTCGAGAGCACAATTAAAGTGATGCATTGCTTTATAATGTTTGAACGAACACCACTTTTGGTGTATCTGACCTTTTTCTGTTTAGAAAACCCATTAACGTTTTGACATATTGAATAATGCAGTTTGTTTTAATCTTTTAGATATAAGATAGTGTTCTGAGCTCCTTTTATATAAAATTTTCTAGTTCAAGTCTTTGATTTTAGTATTACACTAAAATCTACGTTTTTAATTCACGACTTTTATCTGGAGAACTGTTTTGGCGTTTTGACATATTTACTTTATAAACGACACGGCTGGCGCAGTGGTGGAGCGATCGAATGCTGCGCTGTGCGTCGCGGGTTCGATTCCCGCACGGAACAAATATTTGAATGGCCTACAGATAGTTGTTCCGGGTCAGGGTGTTTGTGTATGTGAAATTGTATGTTTGTAAACGCACCCACGATACAGGAGAAATTCCTAGTATGGGGCAACGTTTTTAAAAAAATAATAATAAAAACTGTCAAACCGGTATTCTAAGGTCTCTTCATAAAGTTAGCTAAAAATTGAAAAAATGGCCCTAGAAAATCCGTTTTTTACTAAAATTGATTGTTTACGCAGCGTTATTTCAAAAGCAAAAATTTTTTTTCTTTATTTATTTCACAAACATATTTTAAACACTCACTTACCACCGACACGTATATACCGTGCGGGAATCGAACCCGCAACACGCATCTCAGCGGCCACTCGCTTTGCCACTGCGCCGGCCGTGTCGGCGAATTTCAAGTTAAAATGTCAGTTTACGAGCATTCGATCCACTAACAATGTCAAACCAACACGTGGTTAAAATTTTATATTTCATACACAGTTACTTCGAGTTACAACCCTTATCTCTTCAAAGTTAGAGTGAACAGGCTCCTTCTGGGTAAGCTCGCTCCATCGTAGACTTTGTCTCTGTCATCTCTGACCTAGATTAGAGTCAAGAGCAAACCCATCAGGAATAAAAAAATAAAAAAACTTTAGAGTTAAAAAACTGTACCATAAACCGAAAAATACACTTACCTTGTATGAGAGCCCCTTTAATTTTAATAATTTAATCCAATTCCGATTTAGAAATGTGCATGAAGGGCTCAAATGGCAGATTTAATTAACACCTATCAGTCTTTAACCTAATCATGTTGTAAGAAAGTGTTTTTAAATAAAGCTGAAGGTGATTCGAATCATGCTGCCAAATGAATAGTGTTGGACAACGCCAATCTAATGGTTAGTGATTGTCCTTCTCACAAAACTTTTAATAATCGGAGAGTCGATACTCTACGCCACAGCTTTTATTATGCTGTTGCCACTCGCCTGCAACCTTGACAACAGCGACGCGGTTTTTTTCGAATGACGGCTTGGAAGCCGTCGGTTAGGTTTTGGGCAAACATACCAGAAGCGCTACACCATCGTGGCAGTCCCAATAGCATCCTAAAAATGTTATACTGCACGCGTAGGTCATCCAGCGACCTTTTGGTATAGTTGACCCAAAGATTAAAAACATTGAAATAAGAGATTTTTGTATATTAAATGCGGTTTCAGTTTTCGTTCGTTGACAACGATGTTAGTTTTCTGAAATATAACTCTCGTGAGCACAATTTAAGTGATGCATTGCTTTAAAATGTTTGAACGAACACCACTTTTGGTGTATCTGACCTTTTTCTGTTTTGAAAACCCATTAACGTTTTGACATATTGAATTGTGCAGTTTGTTTTAATCTTTTAGATATAAGATAGTGTTCTGAACTCCTTTTATATTACATTTTCTTGTTTAAGCCTTTGATTTTAATATTTCATTAAAAGCTACGTTTTAAGTTACGACTTTTATCTGGAGAACTGTTTTGGCATTTTGACATATTTACTATTTAAAAACTCTCAAACCGGTATTCTAAGGTCTTTGTTTTAAGTCAGCTGAAAATTGTCGTGATAAGTCGTGACTTAAAAAACGTATCTCTTAAGGAAATACTAAAGTCAAAGGCTTGAACAAGAAAAGTTTATATTAATGGAGCTCATAACACTAACCTATGTCTAAAAGATTAAAACAAACTGCAAAATTCAATATATCAAAAAGTTAATGCGTTTTCAAAAGTTCAGATACCTCAATAGTGGTATTTATTCAAATATTATTTAGCAACGCATGACTTTTATTGTGCTCACGAGAGTTATATTTATATTTTTGGGGGCCGAGTCACCCGCGTCCGTAGTAGATTACCTAATGTTAGACCTCACACATGGTCCCCGGGTGGTGCTAATCAGGTGACAGTAACTGGTGGTAGGCTTCGGCCGATGGCTTGTGACCATCCACTGGGCAAAGACGTACCGCCAAGCGGCCTAGCCGCGTTCCAGTACGATGCCCAGTGTAGCCAATTCAGAGGCGTTGGGTCGAAATAGTTGTTCCAATGCAGGCAGACCAACCAGGCTTGCGCTGACATGGGCGTATCGGGAGACTAGTCGCGGAGGGTAGCGGGATCCGAGGCACGGTGCGCCGCTGGCTGACCGCAGGTAGTTGGGGGCCCAAGTAGTGTGCTAGCCACACACGAAAGGCTGCCCCGCCACTGTCGAAAAATCCCGGAATGCACCATCGTGCTGGTTGGCGACCAGACGAGAGGGCCCGATGGACATTCCCGGGGGGGCTCGGGCGTCCCCGCAGTCTCCAGGCTGGTCCCCCAATGATGCCGTCCTGCCAGAGCGTGCCTGAAGGTTAGCAGCATGGAACCTCATTTCACTTCCTTCTCCTCTCCTTCCTTCACTGACAAAGAAGTTGGGGATCTTAGCAAAGGTGAGACGGTACTTTACGCCGGAACAGCTGCTCAAACTCTATCAAGCGCAAGTTCGATCATGTATGGAGTACTGCTCTCATCTTTGGGACGGATCTGCCAGATACCAGCTTGATGCCCTTGAGTCAATTGAGAAACAAAAGTCTTGAGCATCGACGACAAGTTGCTAGCAACTTGTCGTCGATGCTCAAGACTTTGGAGCTTCATCGCGACGAGCCTATCATTATTTTTATTTTTTATTTTTAAAAGCGTTGCCTCACACTAGGAATTTTTCCTGTATCGTGGGTGCGTTTACAAACATACAATTTCATATACACCCAGACCCGGAACAACTATCTGTAGGCCATACAAATATTTTTTCCGTGCGGGAATCGAACCCGCGACACACAGCGCAGCAGTCGATCGCTCCACCACTGCGCAAGCCGTGTCGTTTATAAAGTAAATATGTCAAAACGCCAAAACAGTTCTCCAGATAAAAGACGTGAATTAAAAACGTAGTTTTTAATGAAATACTAAAATCAAAGACTTGAACTAGAAATTTTATATGAAAGGAGCTCAGAATACTATCTTATATCTAAAAGATTAAAACAAACTGCATTATTCAATATGTCAAAACGTTAATGGGTTTTCAAAACAGAAAAAGGTCAGATACACCAAATGTGGTGTTCGTTCAAACATTATAAAGCAATGCATCACTTAATTTCGTTTATTTAGATATGAACTAGGTACAGCATTAAAGTACTAAATATATACACTTAAAATAAAATATCCTACCTAAGATAAGGCGTCAAAAAATTCGTCCGCATCGCTGTCCACCGGAAGTGAGCCCAAAGGACTGGCGGCATTGCCACGTTGTATGGCAATGCTTATCCTCTGTCCGAGGTAAAAGCCAGCCCTTGGGTCATGCATCACTTTAGTTGTGCTCACGAGAGTTATATTTCAGTCCACTAATATCGTTTGTACGAACGAAAACTGAAATAGTATTTAATATACAAAAATCTCTTATTTCAATGTATTCAATTGGAGAAATATTTTTAAATTTCCTGGTCAAATTAATCAACAAGTAACTTGTTTGAAAAAACACACCTTTGTAAATTATGACTTGGTGTTTTAAGACTAACTACATTAAAATAAATTGTATTTCCATAATGTTTTAATTCAAATGATGATCTTTTTGAAAACAATTGTTCCAATATCGTATTAACTCTATTCATTTGGCAGCATGATTCGAATCACCTTCAGCTTTATGTAAAAACACTTTCTTACAACATGATTAGGTTAAAGACTGATAGGTGTTAATTAAATCTGCCATTTGAGCCCTTCATGCACATTTCTAAATCGGAATTGGATTAAATTATTAAAAATAAAAGGGGCTCTCATACAAGGTAAGTGTATTTTTCGGTTTATGGTACAGTTTTTTAACTCTAAAGTTTTTTTTTTTTTATTCCTGATGGGTTTGCTCTTGACTCTAATCTAGGTCAGAGATGACAGAGACAAAGTCTACGATGGAGCGAGCTTACCCAGAAGGAGCCTGTTCACTCTAACTTTGAAGAGATAAGGGTTGTAACTCGAAGTAACTGTGTATGAAATATAAAATTTTAACCACGTGTTGGTTTGACATTGTTAGTGTGGATCGAATGCTCGTAAACTGACATTTTAACATTGAATTTGCCGACACGGCCGGCGCAGTGGCAAAGCGAGTGGCCGCTGAGATGCGTGTTGCGGGTTCGATTCCCGCACGGTACATACGTGTCGGTGGTAAGTGAGTGTATAAAATATGTTTTTGAAAAAAATAAAGAAAAAAAATTTTTGCTTTTGAAATAATGCTGCGTAAACAATCCATTTCAGGAAAATACGGGTTTTCAAGGGCCTTTTTTTCAACTTTTAGCTTACTTTATGAAGAGACCTCAGAATACCGTTTTGACAGTTTTTATTTTTTTTAAAAGCGTTGCCCCTTACTAGGAATTTCTCCTGTATCGTGGGTGCGTTTACAAACATACAATTTCACATACACAAACACCCAGACCCGGAAAAACTATCTGTAGGCCATACAAATATTTGTTCCGTGCGGGAATCGAACCCGCGACGCACAGCGCAGCATTCGATCGCTCCACCACTGCGCCAGCCCTGTCGTTTATAAAGTAAATATGTCAAAACGCCAAAACAGTTCTCCAGATAAAAGTCGTGAATTAAAAACGTAGTTTTTAATGAAATACTAAAATCAAGGGCTTGAACTAGAAAATTTTATATAAAAGGAGCTCAGAACACTATCTTATATCTAAAAGATTAAAACAAACTGCATTGTTCAATATGTCAAAACGTTAATGGGTTTTCTTAACAGAAAAAGGTCAGATACACCAAAAGTGGTGTTCGTTCAAACATTATAAAGCAATGCATCACTTTAATTGTGCTCACGAGAGTTATATTTCAGTCCACTAATATCGTTTGTACTAACGAAAACTAAAATCGCATTTAATATACAAAAATCTCTTATTTCAATGTATCCAATCGGAGAAATATTTTTAAATTACCTAGTCAAATTAATCAACAAGTAACTTGTTTGAAAAAACACACCTTTGTAAATTATGACTTGGTATTTTAAGACTAACTACATTAAAATAATTTGTGTTTCCATAATGTTTTAATTCAAATGATGATCTTTTTGAAAACAATTGTTCCAATATCGTATTAACTCTATTCATTTGTCAGCATGATTCGAATCACCTTCAGCTTTATTTAAAAACACTTTCTTACAACATGATTAGGTTAAAGACTGGTAGGTGTTAATTAAATCTGCCAATTGAGCCCTTCATGCACATTTCTCAATCGGAATTTGATTAAATTATCTATACATATAATAAAATCGTAGACTAACCGTGTCTGTACATTGAATATTTTTCCATGAAAATTACACAGAAAACTCAGGAAAAAGGTATAAAACACAAAAATGCAATTTTTGAAATTTTTGTCTGTTTGTCTGTGCGTTTGTGGGAGCATCACTCATAAACCACAGATTGGATTGCATATCTAAGTACTTAAAAATATTAAGTGATAACTCGAGTAACACTTAGCGTTTATTTCATTAAAATCGACCCACAAAATCAAAAGATATTGAATTTTTAAGATTAGGAAGAAACTTCCTAATGTATTCAGATGAGTCAGAGCGCCATCTATTGAGAAAAAATAAAATGCACGAAAGCATTCAAAATTGTTGAGTTATTTGTGAAACTTTTAATACGTGGCAAAATAAGAGTGATCATTTTATGCCTTTTCGTTATTTATCGATACAATCGATCCACAAAATTAAAATATATTGAATTTTTAGTTCAGTAAGAAACTTCCTAATGTATTCTGATCAGTCAGAGCGCCATCTATTGAGAAACCAAAAAATGCATGAAAGCATGAATGTTACACCAAAACACATTGATTGAGTTTTTTGTGAAACCTTTAATACGTAGACGTAGCAAAATAAAAGTAAACATTTTAATACCTTTCGTTATTTACCGTTACATACGGGCTTCTTATTTACCGTCTTCCGCTGCCAAATATTTTGTCAGTTTACGTGGTCGATAGATGGCGTTGCACTGATGACGCGTTTTTCTGACATGCGGTGTTAAGATTTTCCGCTGGAGAATGACCTCAAGCGATTTCTAAACACAATCGTATTTCGAAAGAATTTCGGTTTGGTCTCTAAAAGATCTGAAACTGTTGGGGACCATAATTGGTTAAATCTCTGAGTTATGCTGGTATCGTTTAAAGTGCATTTATCGTTGAGTCTTAAACTGAATTAGTGTTGCAAAGTTCTGGACGGTTCGACTTGCGGATCAGGCCTGTAGGGTTCCGTACCAAAGGTGCTGTGCTGACGGGACCCTATTGCTAGGCCTCCGCGATTGATTCCGTTTAGAGCAAAGCAACGAACGGTTCGATTTGCGAAACAATGCTAAGAATAATCAATAAAATTCTTATATTTCAGACAGAGTCCATTTTTTGGTTAGTAGTTAGGTTTAGGTTTAGTTTAGGTTAGTAGTTTGGTTTTTTATAATAAGGTACCGTACCAAAGGTGGTCACGGTGACGGGAGCGATCGATTTTGAGAGTCTACTATCTAAGTCCGAAGTTTAAGGCTTAGACCAGAACTAAGAATGAATGACAACACGATTTCACAGTAACTGTCAAAACGTGTTATCATTAGTTCTCATTGATAAGGTGATACGGAGTAGAATATTTTATTTTTTTACTATAGATAGGCATACGTTTGACCACTATCTCACCTGATGGTAAGCGATGATACCACTATCTCACCTGATGGTAAGCGATGATGCGGTCGAAGATGGAGCACGTTTGCCTAGAAGCAACCTATTCACTTTTGTATTAAAGACTCCCAGGTTGCCCGCAACTAAGTTTTTAATTCGTGCTAAGTATCAGACGGTTCGATTTTCCATAATGTTTTAATTCAAATGCTGATCTTTTTGAAAACAATTGTTCCAACATCATATTAACTCTATTCATTTGGCAGCATGATTCGAATCACCTTCAGCTTTATTTAAAAACACTTTCTTACAACATGATTAGGTTAAAGACTGATAGGTGTTAATTAAATCTGCCATTGAGCCCTTCATGCACATTTCTAAATCGGAATTGGATTAAATTATTAAAAACTAGCTGACCCGCGCGGCTTCGCTCCCGTCAACTGGCTACTCTACCTACCGACCCTAACCTACCTACCCTACCTACCTACGTACCTACCATACCTACCTACCATAGCTACCCTACCTCACCTACCTTACCTACCTACCCTACCTACCTACCTACCTGTCTACCTACCCTACCTACCTGCCTACCTACTCTACCTACATACTCATTTTTTTTTGGATTTTAATTCTTATTATGCTACTCCGGACGAAGGAATTAGTCTTCGTCCCGAATAAAACACAAAAACTATGAAAATCGGTCGAGCCGTTCTCGAGTTAGTTAGAATAGTGTTGAACAAACCCGACTGAGAATTTTGCTATATTGTGAAAGATTCGACCTTTTTCTAGAAGACATTTTTATATCAGCGAGACAGAAATAAAACGAAAAAAACTTTTTTACAAAAAATGTAACCGACTTCCAAAACAAAACACTACAAAGTATAAAATAACTTTAATTTCGGAAGTCGGTGTTTTTAGTTTTTTCGCTTTTTGACACCCACTTCCGAAATTAAAGTTATTTTATACTTTGTAGTGTTTTGTTTTGGAAGTCGATTACATTTTTTGTAAAACAGTTTTTTATTTTTCACTTTTTGTGGTACCTGCGTACCCATTCACAGCGTACCGGCGTGATGTTATGTTATGAAAATAAAACTTACTATGTGCTTTCGGTGTAAAGGTCTCGTCAATACGAATGAAATAAGCCCAAACACTTGGTAGTTCCTACATACCGATGTGGAGTTCCCTTGACTCTCTGTCATCTCCATCATCAGGTCTGATCCAACTTTCATTCTTTTGTAGTATCACCCGATGTACACACGAATATCAAGTTTTTACCAAATACGTGCCTACAATTTTCGAGAGTTGCCCTCGATTTCTCAGGGTTTCCATCATCAGATCCTGACGTGGTGGCAATGGGACCACACGGGAAGCACCAGCTTTCAAATAAAAAAAGAATCATGAAAATCGGTTCATCCAGTCGGTTAATATACAGTCGAATTGATAACCTCCTCCTTTTTTTGAAGTCGGTTAATAAACTGAAGGAAGACGGACAGCGGTGGCTTATTAATAAATAGAGTTCCGTTAGCAACCTTGGTACGGAACCCTAAAAATCGACTTGGTTCGCACGAATCAAGATCTTACGCGAAGGCTTAAATAATAGGGTCCCATTAGCAACTTTGGCACGGAACCCTATAATTTGCTTTGGCTCGCAAATCGAACCGTCTGATACTTAGCACGAATTAAAAACTTAGTTGCGGGCAACCTGGGAGTCTTTAAGACAAAAGTGAATAGGTTGCTTCTAGGCAAACGTGCTCCATCTTCAACCTCATCATCGCTTACCATCAGGTGAGATAGTGGTCAAACGTATGCCTATCTATATTAAAAAAAAAATTACTCCGTATCACCTAACCACAGAGAACTAATGATAACTCGATTTGACAGTTACTGTGAAATCGTGTTGTCATTCATTCTTAGTTCGGGTTCGGGATTAATCGTAAGTCTGTAGGTGATACGGAGTAGAATACGTCCGCAACTAAGCCCGAAACTACGGAATTCGGACTTAGAGAGTAGCCCCACCAAAATCGATCGCTCCCGTCACCGTGACCACCTTTGGTACGGTACCTTATTATTATTAGCCTTGTTTCGCAAATCGAACCGTTCGTTGCTTCGCTCTTAACGGAATCAATCGCGGAGGCCTTAGAAGTAGGGTCCTGTCAGCACCTTTGGTACGGAACCCTACAGGCCTGATCCGCAAGTCGAACCGTCCAGTACTTCACAAAACTACTGAATTCTAAATCAGTTTAAGACTCTACGATAAAAGCACTTTAAAAGAAACCAGCACAACTCAGAGATTTAAGCAATTTTGGCCCCTATTCGTTTAAGACCTTCCAGAGACCAAACCGAAATTCGTACGAACTACGACTGTGTTTAATAATCGTGTGAGGTCATTCTCCAGCGGAAAATCTTAACACCGCAATTCAGAAAAACGCGTCATCAGTGCAACGCCATCTATCGACCATGTAAACTGACAAAATATTTGGCAGCAGAAGACGTTAAATAAGAAGCCCGTATGTAACGATGAATAACGATAAGGTATTAAAATGTTTACTTTTATTTTGCTACGTCTACGTATTAAAAGTTTCACAAATAACTCAATGAATGTGTTTTGGTGTAACATTCATGCTTTCATGCATTTTTTGGTTCCTCGCGCTCTGACTGATCAGAACACAGTAGGAAGTTTCTTACTAAACTAAAAATTCAATATATTTTGATTTTGTGGATCGATTGTCACGATAAATAACGAAAAGGTATAAAAATGGTCACTTTTATTTTGCCACGTATTAAAAGTTTCACGAATAACTCAACAATTTTGAATGCTTTCGTGCATTTTATTTTTTCTCAATAGATGGCGCTCTGACTCATCAGAATACATTAGGAAGTTTCTTCCTAAACTTAAAAATTCAATATCTTTTGACTTTGTGGGTCGATTTTGATGAAATAAACGCTAAATGTTACTCGGGTTATTACTTAATACTTTTAAGTACTTAGATTTGCAATCCAATCTGTGGTTTATGCGTGATGCTCCCACAAACGCACAGACAAACAGACAAAAATTTCAAAAATTGCATTTTTGTATTTTATACCTTTTTCCTGAGTTTTCTGTGTTATTTTCATGGAAAAATGTTCAATGTACAGACACGGTTAGTCTACGATTTTATTATATGTATAGATAAAAGGGGCTCTCATTCAAGGTAAGTGTATTTTCGGTTTATGGTACAGTTTTTTAACTCCGTAGTTTCTTACTAACTCGAAGTAACTGTGTATGAAATATAAAATTATAACCACTTGTTGGTTGGACATTGTTAGTGTGGATTGAATGCTCGTAAACTGACATTTTAACTTGAATTTCGCCGACACGGCCGGCGCAGTGGCAAAGCGAGTGGCCGCTGAGATGCGTGTTGCGGGTTCGATTCCCGCACGGTATATACGTGTCGGTGGTAAGTGAGTGTTTAAAATATGTTTGTGAAATAAATAAAGAAAAAAAAATTTTCCTTTTGAAATAACGCTGCGTAAACAATCCATTTTAGTAAAAAACGGATTTTCTAGGGCCATTTTTTCAATTTTTAGCTAACTTTATGAAGAGACCTTAGAATACCGGTTTGACAGTTTTTATTATTATTTTTTTAAAAACGTTGCCCCATACTAGGAATTTCTCCTGTATCGTGGGTGCGTTTACAAGCATACAATTTCACATACACAAACACCCAGACCCGGAACAACTATCTGTAGGCCATACAAATATTTGTTCCGTGCGGGAATCGAACCCGCGACACACAGCGCAGCAGTCGATCGCTCCACCACTGCGCCAGCCGTGTCGTTTATAAAGTAAATATGTCAAAACGCCAAAACAGTTCTCTAGATAAAAGTCGTGAATTAAAAACGAGACTTAAGACTATAAAATAAAATAAAATAAATCAAAATAGCCATTTATTTCCTGCAAACTGTACATTGATGTTTTATGACTAACTACATTAATATAAATTGTGTTTCCATAATGTTTTAATTCAAATGATGATCTTTTTGAAAACAATTGTTCCAATATCGTATTAACTCTATTCATTTGGCAGCATGATTCGAATCACCTTCAGCTTTATTTAAAAACACTTTCTTACAACGTGATTAGGTTAAAGACTGATAGGTGTTAATTAAATCTGCCAATTGAGCCCTTTATGCACATTTCTAAATCGGAATTGGATTAAATTATTAAAAATAAAAGGGGCTCTCATACAAGGTAAGTGTATTTTCGGTTTATGGTACAGTTTTTTAACTCCGTAGTTTCTTACTAACTCGAAGTAACTGTGTATGAAATATTAAATTTTAACCACGTGTTGGTTTGATATTGTTAGTGTGGATCGAATGCTCGTAAACTGACATTTCAAATTGAATTGATCGTTTAGTAAGAAACGGATGCCATTTTTTCCTAACTTTATGAAGAGACCTTAGAATACCGGTTTGACAGTTTTTATTTTTATTTTGTTCAATACAATGTGAACATATAACTGATATTCTGAATTATTATAAACTATTGTAATCGATTGCAATGATTTATAATAATTCAGAATCGATTCGTTTTTGTGACAACATTTAGTTTATATTTAAGTGTGGCAACACACCTTTTTCTGTTGAGAGGAAAAATTGTGGTTGTTGATTGCAACTCGCCATTGTATTTTTTGTTCTATGTGCAAAATAATTAAAATCTATATTTTACGATAATCTTTGTGTTTTATTACAAACATAAAAGTGGTCCTTCGATAGACAGTAACCAGTGTGCGAATACCAGTGGCATTCGGTGTTGGTGTTTTGTGTGCACGCGCTGCCTTGTGTAAGGCGGTGGATGAGACCGTGTCTCAGTGCCCTGGCGCAACCTCACCCTAACAATATTTTGGGTGATAACATCGATTCACGAAGAAATTATTCCGGTTTCACGTCAATAATCGTGAAACATCCCAAAGTTGTTGCGATTTGGAAGCCCTCACTGAAGATATTTTGGGTGATCAGTGATCACATTGATTTACGAAGAATCTACCTAATGCATTTTCGCGCCAATACGCGTGAAATCGTACAAAGTTGCAAAATTGGTTCGATTTTGGAGTTGGAATTTGGACTAACAAAGCAAGTTCATCAACATTTTCGTGGATGTGGGTAGATTTCTCATACCCAGTCTGACATTCCAACAATGCAGAAGGGAACAGCGGTTTCTATAAGAACCTTCGTTTCTCAAGTAAAACAACAGTTATATGCGTTAAAAAATCTTAATGAACCAGTGGATAGCTGGGATCGTCTTCTATTGTGTCTGCTCTCTAAAAAGCTTGATTTATATACACACAGAGCATTTCATTTGGATAGAGATGCTAGAGTTTTACCAACTATGACTGAGTTTTTAGAGTTCTTAGAAAAGCGTGCTATGGCGCTGGAGGATACTATTCCCCTTAAGGCTAGTGAAAATAAATCCAAGTCTACAATGCGAGTGTCAAATGTTGCTGCACAGTCCAATGTACTGTGTACCTATTGTAATAAAACAGGTCATGCAATATTTGCTTGTCCTTAGTTCAAGATGGTTCCTATAGAAACTCGTCTGAGCTTTGTAAAAGATCACAAATTGTGTTCTACATGTTTAAAATTACATACTGACAATGTCTGTAAGTATAAATTCAAATGTAAAATTTGTAAGGAGTCTCATAATACACTCCTACATGAAAGTGAAACTAAGAAAGAGGCTTCTGTCTCATTATGTTCTCATAGTAACATTTCAGATTGTAATGTTTTACTACCTACAGTAAAGGTTAAGGTCATTGACAAATATGGTCGTGACATATTTGTACGAGCTTTGCTCGATAGTGGAAGCCAAGCTTCCTTTATAACGAACTCTTTAGTGAAAAGGTTATCAATTGTTCCTACTTTGCAATCCACTAATATTATTGGTATTGGGAATAAAACCACAAAAATAAATCAGGTTGTTAAGGTACCTTTAAGCTCAACTGTCTATGATAATATCATATTAAATGTCAATTGCTATGTAGTTGATACGATTACAGCACCACAGCCGCAGCAAGTATTAGATATTTCTAAATTTAAATTGTCCATTCCAGATAATATTAATTTATCAGATAAAGAATTTAACATCCCTACTGAAATTTCTATATTAAAAGGTGCTGATATTTATTTTGATTCTTTGATAAGTGGTTGTTTCAAACTATCAGATGGTCTTGTTTTGCAAAATACTGCTTTTGGTTATGTGGTTGCTGGTAAATCCTACAGTAAAAATCAATTTTCAAATTTAGTTTCAAATCTTGCAATCTTTGATGAAAGAAAATTAGAAAATGTAATGGAAAATTTTTGGTTGACTGAGAAAGTGTCAGAACTTCCATTAAAAAAGGTTACAGATGAATTAAAAAAAACTGAAAGTGTTTTTAAAGAGTCCCTTCAAATTGTTAATAACACATTCCATGTAGATATGCCGCTTATTTCTCCTAAAGATGAGTTACAACTAGGAGACTCTTTTTCAGTCGCCATGCAAAGATTTTTAAGTTTGGAGAAAAAACTTAAACAAAATCCAATATTACTGGATGAATGCAAAAAATTTATAGAACAATATGTAGCATTAGGGCATGCCAAGGAAGTCAATATAGATTCTTATGATATTAATAATGGCTCGGTTTACTTTTTAGCACATCATGCTGTCTTTAACCAAGATAGTAAGACTACAAAGCTGCGAGTGGTTTTCGATGGAAGTATGAAATCCAGGAACAAAACTTCATTGAATGACGTCATGCTGAATGGACCTGTAGTACAAAGTGAGCTCTTTGATATTCTTCTTTTATTTCGAACATATTTATTTATTCTAATTTGTGATATACAAAAAATGTTCCGTTGTGTTTATATTAATGAACATCACACTAGCTTACAAAACATTCTTTGGAGAGATGATCCTAATAAACCCATAATTTGTTTGCAGTTGCAAACTGTGACATATGGATTGAAAGCCTCTACCTTTATGGCCACTCGATGCTTAACAGAACTTGCCGATAGACATAAGAACGACTTACCTCTTGCTGCACAAGCCATGCATTCTAACACATACGTCGATGACGTACTTGCAGGTTGTGAAGATATAGACCAACTTAATTTATTAAAGAACCAGCTAATTGAACTACTTAAATTTGGTCATTTTAATTTACATAAATGGTGTTCAAATCATCCTAACATTTTAGATGATATTCCTAGTGAATACAAATATTTTGATGAAATTGACTTGAATAAGGATAATATTATTAAAACTCTAGGATTGAAGTATGATGTCGTATCTGATAATTTCTATTTTCAGACTCCGTTAAAAAAACCTAATGACCTAATGAACAGCAAAAGAAAGATTCTCAATTACATAGGGAAATTTTTTGACCCTTTGGGTCTTATGAGCCCAATAATAATAGTTGTAAAATTGATCATGCAGGAATTGTGGAGTATCAAGATAGGTTGGGATGATATTCTTCCAACAAAATATACCCAGCAGTGGGAAAAATTCCTAAATAACTTAAAATTAATGAATAGACTTATTATACCTCGGTATGTCCAATGTAACAATTTTTTATCTATTGAGTTGGTAGGGTTTGCTGATGCATCATCTAAAGGTTTTGGTGCCTGCCTTTACTTGAGGATTTTAAAATCAGATAGAAGTGTTGAAGTAAATCTTCTTTGTTCTAAGTCACGTGTGGCACCTCTAGCTAAAGTGCTTACTATACCTCAGTTAGAATTGAATAGTGCGTTATTACTTGCCCAACTCACAAAAAGAGTCAGTGCTATAATTGGCTCTAGATTTCCACATTGCACACGCTTGTACAGTGATTCTCAAATAGTACTTGCGTGGATACAGTCAGATAGAGTCAAAGCAAATACTTATGTGAACAATAGAGTTCAACAAATTGTTTCTTATACTGATCGTTCATCTTGGTACAATGTTCGCTCTTCTCTAAACCCTGCTGATATTATCTCTCGTGGGATAGAGCCACAGAAGATGCAGGAAAATAAATTATGGTGGCATGGTCCAGAATTCTTATTAAATCCAGATCTAGCTCATGTGCAAGAAAATTTCACTGAACTGGAAACTGTACCAGACAAATCTTGCCTTATAGTTAATGTTCCTACTCTACCAACATATTTAATTGAACAATTTTCAAGTATAAATAAGCTACAAAGCGTTGTTGCATACATGTACAGGTTTATAAATAATTCTCTGCAAAAAAACATAATAAAAGATGAAAATTTAACCCCTAAAGAGTTACAGCTAGCCTTAGAGTTTATAATTCGTTCCGTACAAAAAGTATCATTTTCAGAAGAAATTAATTCAATCATTAATAATACAAAAATCAAATCAGGGCTGGCCAGTCTTCATCCATTTATTGATGCACACGGTTTGCTCCGTGTGGGCGGTAGGCTGCAAAATGCAGGCATTTCCCAGGATAAAATGCACCCAATAATTTTACCTAAACATTGTAATATAACTTCCCTAATTATTGAAAAAGAGCATTTGCGATTATTGCATGCAGGTCCTCGGTTGGTGCTCAGTTCACTATCGCAGAAATTCTGGATAGTCAACGGCATTCGAGAGGTTAAAAAGGTAGTGCACAAATGTTTGAAATGCTTTCGTTCTAAAGCTGACACTGCTAAGCAGCTTATGGGTTCTCTTCCAAAGGTCACAGCAACTGGGCCCTTTCAGCATGTCGGCGTCGACTTTTGTGGCCCTTTCAATTTAAAAGTATCAAGAATCAGGAAACCACTCGTAACAAAAGGGTATGTAGCTCTATTTGTTTGTTTTTCTACAAAGGCCATACATGCGGAAGTGGTCTCAGACCTTACAACTCCAACTTTCTTGGCATGCCTTGACCGCTTCATTTCTAGACGTAGTATACCTTCCAAAATGTATTGTGATAACGCTAAAACTTTTAAGGGAGCTGAGAACCAGTTAAAAGAGTTATATAATTTGCAAGCTTCCAGAGCTCATAGAGACTCAATATATGATTATTGTAAAGTTAAATACATAAAATTTATGTTCATTCCTAGTTACTCCCCTGAATTTGGTGGCCTTTGGGAAGCCGGAGTAAAGAGCGTAAAGCATCATCTCAAACGTGTCGTCGGCACTCTGTGCTTGACCTATGAAGAGTTTAACACAGTGATCGTGCAGATAGAAAGGATTTTGAACTCTAGACCTCTGCTTTCCAACTCAAATGAAGGTGGATATTTAACTCCAGGTCATTTTCTAGTTGGTACAGCTCTGTCTAGTAATCCTGACGTCGATTTATAGGACATTCCAGTAAATAGATTAAAATTTTGGAAAGTTGTGACTCAACTCAAGCAACAGTTTTGGAAAGCCTGATCAGCAGACTATCTCACTCAACTTCAGAGCCGTCCCAAGTGGAAGCATAGCTCTAATAACCTGAAGGTAGGTGATCTTGTTCTTGTTAAGTATGTATATACATATCCTTTACAGTGGCCTATGGCAATGATTGTCAAAGTGTTTCCTGGACCAGATAACAATGTAAGAGTGGCTGAAATTAAATTTAATAATAAAATTTATTTAAGATCCATTGCAAAATTGTGCCCTCTGTCATTGGAATAATGTTAAAATTTTAGTTTATATGATTGTGCCTCATTATGTTTTTGATGTCTTGTCATCCTCCCCCCTCCCAACTATGTTCAATACAATGTGAACATATAACTGATATTCTGAATTATTATAAACTATTGTAATCGATTGCAATGATTTATAATAATTCAGAATCGATTCGTTTTTGTGACAACATTTATTTTATATTTAAGTGTGGCAACACACCTTTTTCTGTTGAGAGAGAAAATTATGGTCGTTGATTGCAACTCGCCATTGTAATTTTTGTTTTATGTGCAAGATAAGTAAAATCTATATTTAACGATATTCTTTGTGTTTTATTACAAACAATTTAGTTTATTATTATTATTTTTTTATTTTAAAAAGCGTTGCTACACACTAGGAATTTCTCCTGTATCGTGGGTACGTTTACAAACATACAATTTCACATACACAAACACCCAGACCCGGAACAACTATCTGTAGGCCATACAAATATTTGGTCCGTGCGGGAATCGAACCCGCGACACACAGCGCAGCAGTCGATCGCTCCACCACTGCGCCAGCCGTGTCGTTTAAAAAGTAAATATGTCAAAACGCCAAAACAGTACTCCAGATAAAAGTCGTGAATTAAAAACGTAGTTTTTAATGTAATACTAAAATCAAAGGCTTGAACTAGAAAATTTTATATTTAAGGAGCTCAGAACACTATCGTATATCTAAAAGATTAAAACAAACTGCATTATTCAATATGTCAAAACGTTAATGGGTTTTCTAAACAGAAAAAGGTCAGATACACCAAAAGTGGTGTTCGTTCAAACATTATAAAGCAATGCATCACTTTAATTGTGCTCTCGAGAGTTATATTTCAGTTCACTAATATCGTTTGTACGAACGAAAAGTGAAATCACATTAAATATACAAAAATCTCTTATTTCAATGTATCCAATCGGAGAAACATTTTTAAATTTCCTGGTCAAATAAATCAACAAGTAACTTGTTTGAAAAAACACATCTTTGTAAATTATGAATTGGTGTTTTAAGACTAACTACATTAAAATAAATTGTGTTTCCATAATGTTTTAATTCAAATGATGATCTTTTTGAAAACAATTGTTCCAATATCGTATTAACTCTATTCATTTGGCAGCATGATTCGAATCACCTTCAGCTTTATGTAAAAACACTTTCTTACAACATGATTAGGTTAAAGACTGATAGGTGTTAATTAAATCTGCCATTTGAGCCCTTCATGCACATTTCTAAATCGGAATTGGATTAAATTATTAAAAATAAAAGGGGCTCTCATACAAGGTAAGTGTATTTTTCGGTTTATGGTACAGTTTTTTAACTCAAAAGTTTTTTTTTTTTTTTATTCCTGATGGGTTTGCTCTTGACTCTAGTCTAGGTCAGAGATGACAGAGACAAAGTCTACGATGGAGCGAGCTTACCCAGAAGGAGCCTGTTCACTCTAACTTTGAAGAGATAAGGGTTGTAACTCGAAGTAACTGTGTATGAAATATAAAATTTTAACCACGTGTTGGTTTGACATTGTTAGTGTGGATCGAATGCTCGTAAACTGACATTTTAACTTGAAATTCGCCGACACGGCCGGCGCAGTGGCAAAGCGAGTGGCCGCTGAGATGCGTGTTGCGGGTTCGATTCCCGCACGGTATATACGTGTCGGTGGTAAGTGAGTGTTTAAAATATGTTTGTGAAATAAATAAAGAAAAAAAATTTTCCTTTTGAAATAACGCTGCGTAAACAATCCATTTTAGTTAAAAACGGATTTTCTAGGGCCATTTTTTCAATTTTTAGCTAACTTTATGAAGAGACCTTAGAATACCGGTTTGACAGTTTTTATTATTATTTTTTTAAAAACGTTGCCCCATACTAGGAATTTCTCCTGTATCGTGGGTGCGTTTACAAACATACAATTTCACATACACAAACACCCAGACCCGGAACAACTATCTGTAGGCCATACAAATATTTGTTCCGTGCGGGAATCGAACCCGCGACACACAGCGCAGCAGTCGATCGCTCCACCACTGCGCCAGCCGTGTCGTTTATAAAGTAAATATGTCAAAACGCCAAAACAGTTCTCCAGATAAAAGTCGTGAATTAAAAACGTAGTTTTTAATGTAATACTAAAATCAAAGACTTGAACTAGAAAATTTTATATAAGAGGAGCTCAGAAAACTATCGTATATCTAAAAGATTAAAACAAACTGCATTATTCAATATGTCAAAACGTTAATGGGTTTTCTAAACAGAAAAAGGTCAGATACACCAAAAGTGGTGTTCGTTCAAACATTATAAAGCAATGCATCACTTTAATTGTGCTCTCGAGAGTTACATTTCAGTTCACTAATATCGTTTGTACGAACGAAAAGTGAAATCGCATTAAATATACAAAAATCTCTTATTTCAATGTATCCAATCGGAGAAACATTTTTAAATTTCCTGGTCAAATAAATCAACAAGTAACTTGTTTGAAAAAACACGCCTTTGTAAATTATGACTTGGTGTTTTAAGACTAACTACATTAAAATAAATTGTGTTTCCATAATATTTTAATTCAAATGATGATCTTTTTGAAAACAATTGTTCCAATATCGTATTAACTCTATTCATTTGGCAGCATGATTCGAATCACCTTCAGCTTTATGTAAAAACACTTTCTTACAACATGATTAGGTTAAAGACTGATAGGTGTTAATTAAATCTGCCATTTGAGCCCTTCATGCACATTTCTAAATCGGAATTGGATTAAATTATTAAAAATAAAAGGGGCTCTCATACAAGGTAAGTGTATTTTTCGGTTTATGGTACAGTTTTTTAACTCAAAAGTTTTTTTTTTTTTTTATTCCTGATGGGTTTGCTCTTGACTCTAGTCTAGGTCAGAGATGACAGAGACAAAGTCTACGATGGAGCGAGCTTACCCAGAAGGAGCCTGTTCACTCTAACTTTGAAGAGATAAGGGTTGTAACTCGAAGTAACTGTGTATGAAATATAAAATTTTAACCACGTGTTGGTTTGACATTGTTAGTGTGGATCGAATGCTCGTAAACTGACATTTTAACTTGAAATTCGCCGACACGGCCGGCGCAGTGGCAAAGCGAGTGGCCGCTGAGATGCGTGTTGCGGGTTCGATTCCCGCACGGTATATACGTGTCGGTGGTAAGTGAGTGTTTAAAATATGTTTGTGAAATAAATAAAGAAAAAAAATTTTCCTTTTGAAATAACGCTGCGTAAACAATCCATTTTAGTTAAAAACGGATTTTCTAGGGCCATTTTTTCAATTTTTAGCTAACTTTATGAAGAGACCTTAGAATACCGGTTTGACAGTTTTTATTATTATTTTTTTAAAAACGTTGCCCCATACTAGGAATTTCTCCTGTATCGTGGGTGCGTTTACAAACATACAATTTCACATACACAAACACCCAGACCCGGAACAACTATCTGTAGGCCATACAAATATTTGTTCCGTGCGGGAATCGAACCCGCGACACACAGCGCAGCAGTCGATCGCTCCACCACTGCGCCAGCCCTGTCGTTTATAAAGTAAATATGTCAAAACGCCAAAACAGTTGTCCAGATAAAAGTCGTGAATTAAAAACGTAGTTTTTAATGTAATACTAAAATCAAAGACTTGAACTAGAAAATTTTATATAAAAGGAGCTCAGAACACTATCGTATATCTAAAAGATTAAAACAAACTGCATTATTCAATATGTCAAAACGTTAATGGGTTTTCTAAACAGAAAAAGGTCAGATACACCAAAAGTGGTGTTCGTTCAAACATTATAAAGCAATGCATCACTTTAATTGTGCTCTCGAGAGTTATATTTCAGTTCACGAATATCGTTTGTACTAACGAAAAGTGAAATCGCATTAAATATACAAAAATCTCTTATTTCAATGTATCCAATCGGAGAAACATTTTTAAATTTCCTGGTCAAATAAATCAACAAATAACTTGTTTGAAAAAACACACCTTTTTAATTATGACTTGGTGTTTTAAGACTAACTACATTAAAATAAATTGTGTTTCCATAATGTTTTAATTCAAATGATGATCTTTTTGAAAACAATTGTTCCAATATCGTATTAACTCTATTGCAGCATGATTCGAATCACCTTCAGCTTTATGTAAAAACACTTTCTTACAACATGATTAGGTTAAAGACTGATAGGTGTTAATTAAATCTGCCATTTGAGCCCTTCATGCACATTTCTAAATCGGAATTGGATTAAATTATTAAAAATAAAAGGGGCTCTCATACAAGGTAAGTGTATTTTTCGGTTTATGGTACAGTCTTTTAACTCTAAAGTTTTTTTTTTATCATACCTGATGGGTTTGCTCTTGACTCTAGTCTAGGTCAGAGATGACAGAGACAAAGTCTACGATGGAGCGAGCTTACCCAGAAGGAGCCTGTTCACTCTAACTTTGAAGAGATAAGGGTTGTAACTCGAAGTAACTGTGTATAAAATATAAAATTTTAACCAGGTGTTGGTTTGACATTGTTAGTGTGGATCGAATGCTCGTAAACTGACATTTTATTTGAAATTCGCCGACACGGCCGGCGCAGTGGAAAAGCGAGTGGCCGCTGAGATGCGTGTTGCGGGTTCGATTCCCGCACGGTATATACGTGTCGGTGGTAAGTGAGTGTTTAAAATATGTTTGTGAAATAAATAAAGAAAAAAAATTTTCCTTTTGAAATAACGCTGCGTAAACAATCCATTTTAGTTAAAAACGGATTTTCTAGGGCCAGTTTTTCAATTTTTAGCTAACTTTATGAAGAGACCTTAGAATACCGGTTTGACAGTTTTTATTATTATTTTTTTTAAAACGTTGCCCCATACTAGGAATTTCTCCTGTATCGTGGGTGCGTTTACAAACATACAATTTCACATACACAAACACCCAGACCCGTAACAACTATCTGTAGGCCATACAAATATTTGTTCCGTGCGGGAATCGAACCCGCGACACACAGCGCAGCAGTCGATCGCTCCACCACTGCGCCAGCCGTGTTGTTTATAAAGTAAATATGTCAAAACGCCAAAACAGTTCTCCAGATAAAAGTCGTGAATTAAAAACGTAGTTTTTAATGTAATACTAAAATCAAAGACTTGAACTAGAAAATTTTATATAAAAGGAGCTCAGAACACTATCTTATATCTAAAAGATTAAAACAAACTGCATTATTCAATATGTCAAAACGTTAATGGGTTTTCTAAACAGAAAAGGTCAGACACACCAAAAGTGGTGTTCGTTCAAACATTATAAAGCAATGCATCACTTTAATTGTTTTCTCGAGAGTCATACTTCAGTTTACTAATATCGTTTGCACGAACGAAAAGTGAAATCGCATTAAATATAAAATAGTCTCTTATTTCAATGTATCCAATCGGAGAAATATTTTTAAATTTCCTGGTCAAATAAATCAACAAGTAACTTGTTTGAAAAACACACCTTTGTAAATTATGACTTGGTGTTTTAAGACTAACTACATTAAAATAAATTGTGTTTCCATAATGTTTTAATTCAAATGATGATCTTTTTGAAAACAATTGTTCCAATATCGTATTAACTCTATTCATTTGGCAGCATGATTCGAATCACCTTCAGCTTTATGTAAAAACACTTTCTTACAACATGATTAGGTTAAAGACTGATAGGTGTTAATTAAATCTGCCATTTGAGCCCTTCATGCACATTTCTAAATCGGAATTGGATTAAATTATTAAAAATAAAAGGGGCTCTCATACAAGGTAAGTGTATTTTTCGGTTTATGGTACAGTCTTTTAACTCTAAAGTTTTTTTTTTTTATCATTCCTGATGGGTTTGCTCTTGACTCTAGTCTAGGTCAGAGATGACAGAGACAAAGTCTACGATGGAGCGAGCTTACCCAGAAGGAGCCTGTTCACTCTAACTTTGAAGAGATAAGGGTTGTAACTCGAAGTAACTGTGTATGAAATATAAAATTTTAACCACGTGTTGGTTTGACATTGTTAGTGTGGATCGAATGCTCGTAAACTGACATTTTAACTTGAAATTCGCCGACACGGCCGGCGCAGTGGCAAAGCGAGTGGCCGCTGAGATGCGTGTTGCGGGTTCGATTCCCGCACGGTATATACGTGTCGGTGGTAAGTGAGTGTTTAAAATATGTTTGTGAAATAAATAAAGAAAAAAAATTTTCCTTTTGAAATAACGCTGCGTAAACAATCCATTTTAGTTAAAAACGGATTTTCTAGGGCCATTTTTTCAATTTTTAGCTAACTTTATGAAGAGACCTTAGAATACCGGTTTGACAGTTTTTATTATTATTTTTTTAAAAACGTTGCCCCATACTAGGAATTTCTCCTGTATCGTGGGTGCGTTTACAAACATACAATTTCACATACACAAACACCCAGACCCGGAACAACTATCTGTAGGCCATACAAATATTTGTTCCGTGCGGGAATCGAACCCGCGACACACAGCGCAGCAGTCGATCGCTCCACCACTGCGCCAGCCGTGTTGTTTATAAAGTAAATATGTCAAAACGCCAAAACAGTTCTCCAGATAAAAGTCGTGAATTAAAAACGTAGTTTTTAATGTAATACTAAAATCAAAGACTTGAACTAGAAAATTTTATATAAAAGGAGCTCAGAACACTATCTTATATCTAAAAGATTAAAACAAACTGCATTATTCAATATGTCAAAACGTTAATGGGTTTTCTAAACAGAAAAGGTCAGACACACCAAAAGTGGTGTTCGTTCAAACATTATAAAGCAATGCATCACTTTAATTGTTTTCTCGAGAGTCATACTTCAGTTTACTAATATCGTTTGCACGAACGAAAAGTGAAATCGCATTAAATATAAAATAGTCTCTTATTTCAATGTATCCAATCGGAGAAATATTTTTAAATTTCCTGGTCAAATAAATCAACAAGTAACTTGTTTGAAAAACACACCTTTGTAAATTATGACTTGGTGTTTTAAGACTAACTACATTAAAATAAATTGTGTTTCCATAATGTTTTAATTCAAATGATGATCTTTTTGAAAACAATTGTTCCAATATCGTATTAACTCTATTCATTTGGCAGCATGATTCGAATCACCTTCAGCTTTATGTAAAAACACTTTCTTACAACATGATTAGGTTAAAGGTATGATAGGTGTTAATTAAATCTGCCATTTGAGCCCTTCATGCACATTTCTAAATCGGAATTGGATTAAATTATTAAAAATAAAAGGGGCTCTCATACAAGGTAAGTGTATTTTTCGGTTTATGGTACAGTCTTTTAACTCTAAAGTTTTTTTTTTTTATCATTCCTGATGGGTTTGCTCTTGACTCTAGTCTAGGTCAGAGATGACAGAGACAAAGTCTACGATGGAGCGAGCTTACCCAGAAGGAGCCTGTTCACTCTAACTTTGAAGAGATAAGGGTTGTAACTCGAAGTAACTGTGTATGAAATATAAAATTTTAACCACGTGTTGGTTTGACATTGTTAGTGTGGATCGAATGCTCGTAAACTGACATTTTAACTTGAAATTCGCCGACACGGCCGGCGCAGTGGCAAAGCGAGTGGCCGCTGAGATGCGTGTTGCGGGTTCGATTCCCGCACGGTATATACGTGTCGGTGGTAAGTGAGTGTTTAAAATATGTTTGTGAAATAAATAAAGAAAAAAAATTTTCCTTTTGAAATAACGCTGCGTAAACAATCCATTTTAGTTAAAAACGGATTTTCTAGGGCCATTTTTTCAATTTTTAGCTAACTTTATGAAGAGACCTTAGAATACCGGTTTGACAGTTTTTATTATTATTTTTTTAAAAACGTTGCCCCATACTAGGAATTTCTCCTGTATCGTGGGTGCGTTTACAAACATACAATTTCACATACACAAACACCCAGACCCGGAACAACTATCTGTAGGCCATACAAATATTTGTTCCGTGCGGGAATCGAACCCGCGACACACAGCGCAGCAGTCGATCGCTCCACCACTGCGCCAGCCGTGTCGTTTATAAAGTAAATATGTCAAAACGCCAAAACAGTTCTCCAGATAAAAGTCGTGAATTAAAAACGTAGTTTTTAATGTAATACTAAAATCAAAGACTTGAACTAGAAAATTTTATATAAAAGGAGCTCAGAACACTATCTTATATCTAAAAGATTAAAACAAACTGCATTATTCAATATGTCAAAACGTTAATGGGTTTTCTAAACAGAAAAAGGTCAGACACACCAAAAGTGGTGTTCGTTCAAACATTATAAAGCAATGCATCACTTTAATTGTTTTCTCGAGAGTCATACTTCAGTTTACTAATATCGTTTGCACGAACGAAAAGTGAAATCGCATTAAATATAAAAAAAATCTCTTATTTCAATGTATCCAATCGGAGAAATATTTTTAAATTTCCTGGTCAAATAAATCAACAAGTAACTTGTTTGAAAAACACACCTTTGTAAATTATGACTTGGTGTTTTAAGACTAACTACATTAAAATAAATTGTGTTTCCATAATGTTTTAATTCAAATGATGATCTTTTGAACTAGGTACAGCATTAAAGTACTAAATATATACACTTAAAATAAAATATCCTAACTAAGATAAGGCGTCAAGAAATTCGTCCGCATCGCTGTCCACCGGAAGTGAGCCCAAAAGACTGGCGGCATTGCCACGTTGTATGACAAAGCTTATCCTCTGTCCGAGGTGAAAGCCAGCCCTTGGGTCACGCGAAGTGTCAACTAAGCGTTTAGAAAGATCTTTAAATAAGGCATGAGCACTCGGACCCCACGGTCCAGGAGTTTCAACCCTAAACGGCTCAAAAATATAATTGCCAACAAGGTTATTATATTTCCGCCGCTTGAGGTTCTCAGCAGCCGCAGCGGCAGTACCAGCACAGCACGACGAGCTAGGAAGATGGGATGGCGCAAGAGTATCGACACAAGTAGCGTCCCACACTAAAGGCCTACCCATCTTCCATGGAAACAAATACATACCGTCCGGTCGCTTGCCGTCGTCGCGTGCCAGGCCATTGGGTTCTAGTACGGCTGGAACGCCGACGGCGACAAGAGCGCGTCGGATAATGTCGTTGATGTTTGCGTGCCGTGCAAAGCGACCCGCACTTCGACTGCATGAGAGACCGTGGTGCCCGAGGCTGTTGACAGCTTCGCCACAGTGACAACGATGAGGAGAACAACACGATGCGCCTAAGCGAAGGGAAGCAGAGAGGCGGAAAGTTGTATCGTCGAACAAGGTGCCTAAGTTCATCGACGGTAGTGCGTGAAGCCAGAGGCCCGACTTCCACTCACACACAGCCAGCAGGCGCGCACGCTCCGAAGTAGAAGTATAAGTGGCTATAAGGTTCCTCTGAACTTCTCTGCAGACTGGCTCATTCCACTGTCTCTGATATGATGGGTTGTCGGGTAGATTTACATTCGGGCAAGCGAGTTTCCAGGCATTCACATCCTCGGTGAAGCACGGCACATCAGAATCAATCAGTGTGGAAGCTAGGATATTCCTGATTAATTTATCAGTGCCATGAACCGAAGATATAAAAGCCGGTAAACTAATACTGGTAATTTTGCGGACGCCGAGGCCTCCCATACGAATGGGAAGAGTAGCTTGAGCCCAAGCTCGGTCGTCCATGGCCACATTTAAAATTGAAGACAGTGTATGCTTGATAATTTGGTCCATTTTTTCTAAAAGGTGAGGGTGCTTCCACATATGGGAAGCACGAAGGAAATATGTCAATTTAGGACCGAAACAGCAGTAACGAATTATGGTGATAGCCGAATGCATGTTAATTTTTAACAGTATTTCCGAAACGTCTTTGAAATTTTGAATTTTTTCTTCGACAAAATTGGGAAAGGAATTCTCAAAGATTGGTGACCCAAGGAGGTGAAGAGAGCTTTTGTCCATAATTTTGATTCCGGGGGCTATTGCGTTGAATTTTGAAAGTGTAAATGATCTTTTTGAAAACAATTGTTCCAATATCGTATTAAATCTATTCATTTGGCAGCATGATTCGAATCACCTTCAGATTTATTTAAAAACACTTTCTAACAACATGATTAGGTTAAAGACTGATAGGTGTTAGTTACATCTGCAAATTGAGCCCTTCATGCACATTTCTAAATCGGAATTGGATTAAATTATTAAAAATAAAAGGGGCTCTCATACAAGGTAAGTGTATTTTTCGGTTTATGGTACAGTTTTTTAACTCTGGAGTTTCTTACAAACTCGACGTAACTGTGTATGAAATATTAAATTTTAACCACGTGTTGGTTTGACATTGTTAGTGTGGATCGAATGCTCGTAAACTGACATTTTAACTTGAAATTCGCCGACACGGCCGGCGCAGTGGCAAAGCGAGTGGCCGCTGAGATGCGTGTTGCGGGTTCGATTCCCGCACGGTATATACGTGTCGGTGGTAAGTGAGTGTTTAAAATATGTTTGTGAAATAAATAAAGAAAAAAAATTTTTCCTTTTGAAATAACGCTGCGTAAACAATCCATTTTAGTAAAAAACGGATTTTCTAGGGCCATTTTTTCAATTTTTAGCTAACTTTATGAAGAGACCTTAGAATACCGGTTTGACAGATTTTATTATTATTTTTTTAAAAACGTTGCCCCATACTAGGAATTTCTCCTGTATCGTGGGTGCGTTTACAAACATACAATTTCACATACACAAACACCCTGACCCGGAACAACTATCTGTAGGCCATTCAAATATTTGTTCCGTGCGGGAATCGAACCCGCGACGCACAGCGCAGCATTCGATCGCTCCACCACTGCGCCAGCCGTGTCGTTTATAAAGTAAATATGTCAAAACGCCAAAACAGTTCTCCAGATAAAAGTCGTGAATTAAAAACGTAGATTTTAGTGTAATACTAAAATCAAAGACTTGAACTAGAAAATTTTATATAAAAGGAGCTCAGAACACTATCTTATATCTAAAAGATTAAAACAAACTGCATTATTCAATATGTCAAAACGTTAATGGGTTTTCTAAACAGAAAAAGCTCAGATACACCAAAAGTGGTGTTCGTTCAAACATTATAAAGCAATGCATCACTTTAATTGTGCTCTCGAGAGTTATATTTCAGTTCACTAATATCGTTTGTACGAACGAAAAGTGAAATCGCATTAAATATACAAAAATCTCTTATTTCAATGTATCCAATCGGAGAAATATTTTTAAATTTCATGGTCAAATAAATCAACAAGTAACTTGTTTGAAAAAACACACCTTTGTAAATTATGACTTGGTGTTTTAAGACTAACTACATTAAAATAAATTGTGTTTCCATAATGTTTTAATTCAAATGATGACCTTTTTGAAAACAATTGTTCCAATATCGTATTAACTCTATTCATTTGGCAGCATGATTCGAATCACCTTCAGCTTTATGTAAAAACACTTTCTTACAACATGATTAGGTTAAAGACTGATAGGTGTTAATTAAATCTGCCATTTGAGCCCTTCATGCACATTTCTAAATCGGAATTGGATTAAATTATTAAAAATAAAAGGGGCTCTCATACAAGGTAAGTGTATTTTTCGGTTTATGGTACAGTGTTTTAACTCTAAAGTTTTTTTTTTTATTCCTGATGGGTTTGCTCTTGACTCTAGTCTAGGTCAGAGATGACAGAGACAACGTCTACGATGGAGCGAGCTTACCCAGAAGGAGCCTGTTCACTCTAACTTTGAAGAGATAAGGGTTGTAACTCGAAGTAACTGTGTATGAAATATAAAATTTTAACCACGTGTTGGTTTGACATTGTTAGTGTGGATCGAATGCTCGTAAACTGACATTTTAACTTGAAATTCGCCGACACGGCCGGCGCAGTGGCAAAGCGAGTGGCCGCTGAGATGCGTGTTGCGGGTTCGATTCCCGCACGGTATATACGTGTCGGTGGTAAGTGAGTGTTTAAAATATGTTTGTGAAATAAATAAAGAAAAAAAATTTTTCCTTTTGAAATAACGCTGCGTAAACAATTCATTTTAGTAAAAAACGGATTTTCTAGGGCCATTTTTTCAATTTTTAGCTAACTTTATGAAGAGACCTTAGAATACCGGTTTGACAGTTTTTATTATTATTTTTTTAAAAACGTTGCCCATACTAGGAATTTCTCCTGTATCGTGGGTGCGTTTACAAACATACAATTTCACATACACAAACACCCTGACCCGGAACAACTATCTGTAGGCCATTCAAATATTTGTTCCGTGCGGGAATCGAACCCGCGACGCACAGCGCAGCATTCGATCGCTCCACCACTGCGCCAGCCGTGTCGTTTATAAAGGTAATATGTCAAAACGCCAAAACAGTTCTCCAGATAAAAGTCGTGAATTAAAAACGTAGTTTTTAATGTAATACTAAAATCAAAGACTTGAACTAGAAAATTTTATATAAAAGGAGCTCAGAACACTATCTTATATCTAAAAGATTAAAACAAACTGCATTATTCAATATGTCAAAACGTTAATGGGTTTTCTAAACAGAAAAAGGTCAGACACACCAAAAGTGGTGTTCGTTCAAACATTATAAAGCAATGAATCACTTTAATTGTTTTCTCGAGAGTCATACTTCAGTTTACTAATATCGTTTGCACGAACGAAAAGTGAAATCGCATTAAATATAAAAAAAATCTCTTATTTCAATGTATCCAATCGGAGAAATATTTTTAAATTTCCTGGTCAAATAAATCAACAAGTAACTTGTTTGAAAAACACACCTTTGTAAATTATGACTTAGTGTTTTAAGACTAACTACATTAAAATAAATTGTGTTTCCATAATGTTTTAATTCAAATGATGATCTTTTTGAAAACAATTGTTCCAATATCGTATTAACTCTATTCATTTGGCAGCATGATTCGAATCACCTTCAGCTTTATGTAAAAACACTTTCTTACAACATGATTAGGTTAAAGACTGATAGGTGTTAATTAAATCTGCCATTTGAGCCCTTCATGCACATTTCTAAATCGGAATTGGATTAAATTATTAAAAATAAAAGGGGCTCTCATACAAGGTAAGTGTATTTTTCGGTTTATGGTACAGTGTTTTAACTCTAAAGTTTTTTTTTTTATTCCTGATGGGTTTGCTCTTGACTCTAGTCTAGGTCAGAGATGACAGAGACAACGTCTACGATGGAGCGAGCTTACCCAGAAGGAGCCTGTTCACTCTAACTTTGAAGAGATAAGGGTTGTAACTCGAAGTAACTGTGTATGAAATATAAAATTTTAACCACGTGTTGGTTTGACATTGTTAGTGTGGATCGAATGCTCGTAAACTGACATTTTAACTTGAAATTCGCCGACACGGCCGGCGCAGTGGCAAAGCGAGTGGCCGCTGAGATGCGTGTTGCGGGTTCGATTCCCGCACGGTATATACGTGTCGGTGGTAAGTGAGTGTTTAAAATATGTTTGTGAAATAAATAAAGAAAAAAAATTTTTCCTTTTGAAATAACGCTGCGTAAACAATTCATTTTAGTAAAAAACGGATTTTCTAGGGCCATTTTTTCAATTTTTAGCTAACTTTATGAAGAGACCTTAGAATACCGGTTTGACAGTTTTTATTATTATTTTTTTAAAAACGTTGCCCATACTAGGAATTTCTCCTGTATCGTGGGTGCGTTTACAAACATACAATTTCACATACACAAACACCCTGACCCGGAACAACTATCTGTAGGCCATTCAAATATTTGTTCCGTGCGGGAATCGAACCCGCGACGCACAGCGCAGCATTCGATCGCTCCACCACTGCGCCAGCCGTGTCGTTTATAAAGGTAATATGTCAAAACGCCAAAACAGTTCTCCAGATAAAAGTCGTGAATTAAAAACGTAGTTTTTAATGTAATACTAAAATCAAAGACTTGAACTAGAAAATTTTATATAAAAGGAGCTCAGAACACTATCTTATATCTAAAAGATTAAAACAAACTGCATTATTCAATATGTCAAAACGTTAATGGGTTTTCTAAACAGAAAAAGGTCAGACACACCAAAAGTGGTGTTCGTTCAAACGTTATAAAGCAATGAATCACTTTAATTGTTTTCTCGAGAGTCATACTTCAGTTTACTAATATCGTTTGCACGAACGAAAAGTGAAATCGCATTAAATATAAAAAAAATCTCTTATTTCAATGTATCCAATCGGAGAAATATTTTTAAATTTCCTGGTCAAATAAATCAACAAGTAACTTGTTTGAAAAACACACCTTTGTAAATTATGACTTAGTGTTTTAAGACTAACTACATTTAAATAAATTGTGTTTCCATAATGTTTTAATTCAAATGATGATCTTTTTGAAAACAATTGTTCCAATATCGTATTAACTCTATTCATTTGGCAGCATGATTCGAATCACCTTCAGCTTTATGTAAAAACACTTACTTACAACATGATTAGGTTAAAGACTGATAGGTGTTAATTAAATCTGCCATTTGAGCCCTTCATGCACATTTCTAAATCGGAATTGGATTAAATTATTAAAAATAAAAGGGGCTCTCATACAAGGTAAGTGTATTTTTCGGTTTATGGTACAGTCTTTTAACTCTAAAGTTTTTTTTTTTATCATTCCTGATGGGTTTGCTCTTGACTCTAGTCTAGGTCAGAGATGACAGAGACAAAGTCTACGATGGAGCGAGCTTACCCAGAAGGAGCCTGTTCACTCTAACTTTGAAGAGATAAGGGTTGTAACTCGAAGTAACTGTGTATGAAATATAAAATTTTAACCACGTGTTGGTTTGACATTGTTAGTGTGGATCGAATGCTCGTAAACTGACATTTTAACTTGAAATTCGCCGACACGGCCGGCGCAGTGGCAAAGCGAGTGGCCGCTGAGATGCGTGTTGCGGGTTCGATTCCCGCACGGTATATACGTGTCGGTGGTAAGTGAGTGTTTAAAATATGTTTGTGAAATAAATAAAGAAAAAAAATTTTCCTTTTGAAATAACGCTGCGTAAACAATCCATTTTAGTTAAAAACGGATTTTCTAGGGCCATTTTTTCAATTTTTAGCTAACTTTATGAAGAGACCTTAGAATACCGGTTTGACAGTTTTTATTATTATTTTTTTAAAAACGTTGCCCCATACTAGGAATTTCTCCTGTATCGTGGGTGCGTTTACAAACATACAATTTCACATACACAAACACCCAGACCCGGAACAACTATCTGTAGGCCATACAAATATTTGTTCCGTGCGGGAATCGAACCCGCGACACACAGCGCAGCAGTCGATCGCTCCACCACTGCGCCAGCCGTGTCGTTTATAAAGTAAATATGTCAAAACGCCAAAACAGTTCTCCAGATAAAAGTCGTGAATTAAAAACGTAGTTTTTAATGTAATACTAAAATCAAAGACTTGAACTAGAAAATTTTATATAAAAGGAGCTCAGAACACTATCTTATATCTAAAAGATTAAAACAAACTGCATTATTCAATATGTCAAAACGTTAATGGGTTTTCTAAACAGAAAAAGGTCAGACACACCAAAAGTGGTGTTCGTTCAAACATTATAAAGCAATGCATCACTTTAATTGTTTTCTCGAGAGTCATACTTCAGTTTACTAATATCGTTTGCACGAACGAAAAGTGAAATCGCATTAAATATAAAAAAAATCTCTTATTTCAATGTATCCAATCGGAGAAATATTTTTAAATTTCCTGGTCAAATAAATCAACAAGTAACTTGTTTGAAAAACACACCTTTGTAAATTATGACTTGGTGTTTTAAGACTAACTACATTAAAATAAATTGTGTTTCCATAATGTTTTAATTCAAATGATGATCTTTTGAACTAGGTACAGCATTAAAGTACTAAATATATACACTTAAAATAAAATATCCTAACTAAGATAAGGCGTCAAGAAATTCGTCCGCATCGCTGTCCACCGGAAGTGAGCCCAAAAGACTGGCGGCATTGCCACGTTGTATGACAAAGCTTATCCTCTGTCCGAGGTGAAAGCCAGCCCTTGGGTCACGCGAAGTGTCAACTAAGCGTTTAGAAAGATCTTTAAATAAGGCATGAGCACTCGGACCCCACGGTCCAGGAGTTTCAACCCTAAACGGCTCAAAAATATAATTGCCAACAAGGTTATTATATTTCCGCCGCTTGAGGTTCTCAGCAGCCGCAGCGGCAGTACCAGCACAGCACGACGAGCTAGGAAGATGGGATGGCGCAAGAGTATCGACACAAGTAGCGTCCCACACTAAAGGCCTACCCATCTTCCATGGAAACAAATACATACCGTCCGGTCGCTTGCCGTCGTCGCGTGCCAGGCCATTGGGTTCTAGTACGGCTGGAACGCCGACGGCGACAAGAGCGCGTCGGATAATGTCGTTGATGTTTGCGTGCCGTGCAAAGCGACCCGCACTTCGACTGCATGAGAGACCGTGGTGCCCGAGGCTGTTGACAGCTTCGCCACAGTGACAACGATGAGGAGAACAACACGATGCGCCTAAGCGAAGGGAAGCAGAGAGGCGGAAAGTTGTATCGTCGAACAAGGTGCCTAAGTTCATCGACGGTAGTGCGTGAAGCCAGAGGCCCGACTTCCACTCACACACAGCCAGCAGGCGCGCACGCTCCGAAGTAGAAGTATAAGTGGCTATAAGGTTCCTCTGAACTTCTCTGCAGACTGGCTCATTCCACTGTCTCTGATATGATGGGTTGTCGGGTAGATTTACATTCGGGCAAGCGAGTTTCCAGGCATTCACATCCTCGGTGAAGCACGGCACATCAGAATCAATCAGTGTGGAAGCTAGGATATTCCTGATTAATTTATCAGTGCCATGAACCGAAGATATAAAAGCCGGTAAACTAATACTGGTAATTTTTCGGACGCCGAGGCCTCCCATACGAATGGGAAGAGTAGCTTGAGCCCAAGCTCGGTCGTCCATGGCCACATTTAAAATTGAAGACAGTGTATGCTTGATAATTTGGTCCATTTTTTCTAAAAGGTGAGGGTGCTTCCACATATGGGAAGCACGAAGGAAATATGTCAATTTAGGACCGAAACAGCAGTAACGAATTATGGTGATAGCCGAATGCATGTTAATTTTTAACAGTATTTCCGAAACGTCTTTGAAATTTTGAATTTTTTCTTCGACAAAATTGGGAAAGGAATTCTCAAAGATTGGTGACCCAAGGAGGTGAAGAGAGCTTTTGTCCATAATTTTGATTCCGGGGGCTATTGCGTTGAATTTTGAAAGTGTAAATGATCTTTTTGAAAACAATTGTTCCAATATCGTATTAAATCTATTCATTTGGCAGCATGATTCGAATCACCTTCAGATTTATTTAAAAACACTTTCTAACAACATGATTAGGTTAAAGACTGATAAGTGTTAGTTACATCTGCAAATTGAGCCCTTCATGCACATTTCTAAATCGGAATTGGATTAAATTATTAAAAATAAAAGGGGCTCTCATACAAGGTAAGTGTATTTTTCGGTTTATGGTACAGTTTTTTAACTCTGGAGTTTCTTACAAACTCGACGTAACTGTGTATGAAATATTAAATTTTAACCACGTGTTGGTTTGACATTGTTAGTGTGGATCGAATGCTCGTAAACTGACATTTTAACTTGAAATTCGCCGACACGGCCGGCGCAGTGGCAAAGCGAGTGGCCGCTGAGATGCGTGTTGCGGGTTCGATTCCCGCACGGTATATACGTGTCGGTGGTAAGTGAGTGTTTAAAATATGTTTGTGAAATAAATAAAGAAAAAAAATTTTTTCTTTTGAAATAACGCTGCGTAAACAATTCATTTTAGTAAAAAACGGATTTTCTAGGGCCATTTTTTCAATTTTTAGCTAACTTTATGAAGAGACCTTAGAATACCGGTTTGACAGATTTTATTATTATTTTTCTAAAAACGTTGCCCCATACTAGGAATTTCTCCTGTATCGTGGGTGCGTTTACAAACATACAATTTCACATACACAAACACCCTGACCCGGAACAACTATCTGTAGGCCATTCAAATATTTGTTCCGTGCGGGAATCGAACCCGCGACGCACAGCGCAGCATTCGATCGCTCCACCACTGCGCCAGCCGTGTCGTTTATAAAGTAAATATGTCAAAACGCCAAAACAGTTCTCCAGATAAAAGTCGTGAATTAAAAACGTAGATTTTAGTGTAATACTAAAATCAAAGACTTGAACTAGAAAATTTTATATAAAAGGAGCTCAGAACACTATCTTATATCTAAAAGATTAAAACAAACTGCATTATTCAATATGTCAAAACGTTAATGGGTTTTCTAAACAGAAAAAGCTCAGATACACCAAAAGTGGTGTTCGTTCAAACATTATAAAGCAATGCATCACTTTAATTGTGCTCTCGAGAGTTATATTTCAGTTCACTAATATCGTTTGTACGAACGAAAAGTGAAATCGCATTAAATATACAAAAATCTCTTATTTCAATGTATCCAATCGGAGAAATATTTTTAAATTTCATGGTCAAATAAATCAACAAGTAACTTGTTTGAAAAAACACACCTTTGTAAATTATGACTTGGTGTTTTAAGACTAACTACATTAAAATAAATTGTGTTTCCATAATGTTTTAATTCAAATGATGACCTTTTTGAAAACAATTGTTCCAATATCGTATTAACTCTATTCATTTGGCAGCATGATTCGAATCACCTTCAGCTTTATGTAAAAACACTTTCTTACAACATGATTAGGTTAAAGACTGATAGGTGTTAATTAAATCTGCCATTTGAGCCCTTCATGCACATTTCTAAATCGGAATTGGATTAAATTATTAAAAATAAAAGGGGCTCTCATACAAGGTAAGTGTATTTTTCGGTTTATGGTACAGTGTTTTAACTCTAAAGTTTTTTTTTTTATTCCTGATGGGTTTGCTCTTGACTCTAGTCTAGGTCAGAGATGACAGAGACAACGTCTACGATGGAGCGAGCTTACCCAGAAGGAGCCTGTTCACTCTAACTTTGAAGAGATAAGGGTTGTAACTCGAAGTAACTGTGTATGAAATATAAAATTTTAACCACGTGTTGGTTTGACATTGTTAGTGTGGATCGAATGCTCGTAAACTGACATTTTAACTTGAAATTCGCCGACACGGCCGGCGCAGTGGCAAAGCGAGTGGCCGCTGAGATGCGTGTTGCGGGTTCGATTCCCGCACGGTATATACGTGTCGGTGGTAAGTGAGTGTTTAAAATATGTTTGTGAAATAAATAAAGAAAAAAAATTTTTCCTTTTGAAATAACGCTGCGTAAACAATTCATTTTAGTAAAAAACGGATTTTCTAGGGCCATTTTTTCAATTTTTAGCTAACTTTATGAAGAGACCTTAGAATACCGGTTTGACAGTTTTTATTATTATTTTTTTAAAAACGTTGCCCATACTAGGAATTTCTCCTGTATCGTGGGTGCGTTTACAAACATACAATTTCACATACACAAACACCCTGACCCGGAACAACTATCTGTAGGCCATTCAAATATTTGTTCCGTGCGGGAATCGAACCCGCGACGCACAGCGCAGCATTCGATCGCTCCACCACTGCGCCAGCCGTGTCGTTTATAAAGGTAATATGTCAAAACGCCAAAACAGTTCTCCAGATAAAAGTCGTGAATTAAAAACGTAGTTTTTAATGTAATACTAAAATCAAAGACTTGAACTAGAAAATTTTATATAAAAGGAGCTCAGAACACTATCTTATATCTAAAAGATTAAAACAAACTGCATTATTCAATATGTCAAAACGTTAATGGGTTTTCTAAACAGAAAAAGGTCAGACACACCAAAAGTGGTGTTCGTTCAAACGTTATAAAGCAATGAATCACTTTAATTGTTTTCTCGAGAGTCATACTTCAGTTTACTAATATCGTTTGCACGAACGAAAAGTGAAATCGCATTAAATATAAAAAAAATCTCTTATTTCAATGTATCCAATCGGAGAAATATTTTTAAATTTCCTGGTCAAATAAATCAACAAGTAACTTGTTTGAAAAACACACCTTTGTAAATTATGACTTAGTGTTTTAAGACTAACTACATTAAAATAAATTGTGTTTCCATAATGTTTTAATTCAAATGATGATCTTTTTGAAAACAATTGTTCCAATATCGTATTAACTCTATTCATTTGGCAGCATGATTCGAATCACCTTCAGCTTTATGTAAAAACACTTACTTACAACATGATTAGGTTAAAGACTGATAGGTGTTAATTAAATCTGCCATTTGAGCCCTTCATGCACATTTCTAAATCGGAATTGGATTAAATTATTAAAAATAAAAGGGGCTCTCATACAAGGTAAGTGTATTTTTCGGTTTATGGTACAGTCTTTTAACTCTAAAGTTTTTTTTTTTATCATTCCTGATGGGTTTGCTCTTGACTCTAGTCTAGGTCAGAGATGACAGAGACAAAGTCTACGATGGAGCGAGCTTACCCAGAAGGAGCCTGTTCACTCTAACTTTGAAGAGATAAGGGTTGTAACTCGAAGTAACTGTGTATGAAATATAAAATTTTAACCACGTGTTGGTTTGACATTGTTAGTGTGGATCGAATGCTCGTAAACTGACATTTTAACTTGAAATTCGCCGACACGGCCGGCGCAGTGGCAAAGCGAGTGGCCGCTGAGATGCGTGTTGCGGGTTCGATTCCCGCACGGTATATACGTGTCGGTGGTAAGTGAGTGTTTAAAATATGTTTGTGAAATAAATAAAGAAAAAAAATTTTCCTTTTGAAATAACGCTGCGTAAACAATCCATTTTAGTTAAAAACGGATTTTCTAGGGCCATTTTTTCAATTTTTAGCTAACTTTATGAAGAGACCTTAGAATACCGGTTTGACAGTTTTTATTATTATTTTTTTAAAAACGTTGCCCCATACTAGGAATTTCTCCTGTATCGTGGGTGCGTTTACAAACATACAATTTCACATACACAAACACCCAGACCCGGAACAACTATCTGTAGGCCATACAAATATTTGTTCCGTGCGGGAATCGAACCCGCGACACACAGCGCAGCAGTCGATCGCTCCACCACTGCGCCAGCCGTGTCGTTTATAAAGTAAATATGTCAAAACGCCAAAACAGTTCTCCAGATAAAAGTCGTGAATTAAAAACGTAGTTTTTAATGTAATACTAAAATCAAAGACTTGAACTAGAAAATTTTATATAAAAGGAGCTCAGAACACTATCTTATATCTAAAAGATTAAAACAAACTGCATTATTCAATATGTCAAAACGTTAATGGGTTTTCTAAACAGAAAAAGGTCAGACACACCAAAAGTGGTGTTCGTTCAAACATTATAAAGCAATGCATCACTTTAATTGTTTTCTCGAGAGTCATACTTCAGTTTACTAATATCGTTTGCACGAACGAAAAGTGAAATCGCATTAAATATAAAAAAAATCTCTTATTTCAATGTATCCAATCGGAGAAATATTTTTAAATTTCCTGGTCAAATAAATCAACAAGTAACTTGTTTGAAAAACACACCTTTGTAAATTATGACTTGGTGTTTTAAGACTAACTACATTAAAATAAATTGTGTTTCCATAATGTTTTAATTCAAATGATGATCTTTTGAACTAGGTACAGCATTAAAGTACTAAATATATACACTTAAAATAAAATATCCTAACTAAGATAAGGCGTCAAGAAATTCGTCCGCATCGCTGTCCACCGGAAGTGAGCCCAAAAGACTGGCGGCATTGCCACGTTGTATGACAAAGCTTATCCTCTGTCCGAGGTGAAAGCCAGCCCTTGGGTCACGCGAAGTGTCAACTAAGCGTTTAGAAAGATCTTTAAATAAGGCATGAGCACTCGGACCCCACGGTCCAGGAGTTTCAACCCTAAACGGCTCAAAAATATAATTGCCAACAAGGTTATTATATTTCCGCCGCTTGAGGTTCTCAGCAGCCGCAGCGGCAGTACCAGCACAGCACGACGAGCTAGGAAGATGGGATGGCGCAAGAGTATCGACACAAGTAGCGTCCCACACTAAAGGCCTACCCATCTTCCATGGAAACAAATACATACCGTCCGGTCGCTTGCCGTCGTCGCGTGCCAGGCCATTGGGTTCTAGTACGGCTGGAACGCCGACGGCGACAAGAGCGCGTCGGATAATGTCGTTGATGTTTGCGTGCCGTGCAAAGCGACCCGCACTTCGACTGCATGAGAGACCGTGGTGCCCGAGGCTGTTGACAGCTTCGCCACAGTGACAACGATGAGGAGAACAACACGATGCGCCTAAGCGAAGGGAAGCAGAGAGGCGGAAAGTTGTATCGTCGAACAAGGTGCCTAAGTTCATCGACGGTAGTGCGTGAAGCCAGAGGCCCGACTTCCACTCACACACAGCCAGCAGGCGCGCACGCTCCGAAGTAGAAGTATAAGTGGCTATAAGGTTCCTCTGAACTTCTCTGCAGACTGGCTCATTCCACTGTCTCTGATATGATGGGTTGTCGGGTAGATTTACATTCGGGCAAGCGAGTTTCCAGGCATTCACATCCTCGGTGAAGCACGGCACATCAGAATCAATCAGTGTGGAAGCTAGGATATTCCTGATTAATTTATCAGTGCCATGAACCGAAGATATAAAAGCCGGTAAACTAATACTGGTAATTTTGCGGACGCCGAGGCCTCCCATACGAATGGGAAGAGTAGCTTGAGCCCAAGCTCGGTCGTCCATGGCCACATTTAAAATTGAAGACAGTGTATGCTTGATAATTTGGTCCATTTTTTCTAAAAGGTGAGGGTGCTTCCACATATGGGAAGCACGAAGGAAATATGTCAATTTAGGACCGAAACAGCAGTAACGAATTATGGTGATAGCCGAATGCATGTTAATTTTTAACAGTATTTCCGAAACGTCTTTGAAATTTTGAATTTTTTCTTCGACAAAATTGGGAAAGGAATTCTCAAAGATTGGTGACCCAAGGAGGTGAAGAGAGCTTTTGTCCATAATTTTGATTCCGGGGGCTATTGCGTTGAATTTTGAAAGTGTAAATGATCTTTTTGAAAACAATTGTTCCAATATCGTATTAAATCTATTCATTTGGCAGCATGATTCGAATCACCTTCAGATTTATTTAAAAACACTTTCTAACAACATGATTAGGTTAAAGACTGATAAGTGTTAGTTACATCTGCAAATTGAGCCCTTCATGCACATTTCTAAATCGGAATTGGATTAAATTATTAAAAATAAAAGGGGCTCTCATACAAGGTAAGTGTATTTTTCGGTTTATGGTACAGTTTTTTAACTCTGGAGTTTCTTACAAACTCGACGTAACTGTGTATGAAATATTAAATTTTAACCACGTGTTGGTTTGACATTGTTAGTGTGGATCGAATGCTCGTAAACTGACATTTTAACTTGAAATTCGCCGACACGGCCGGCGCAGTGGCAAAGCGAGTGGCCGCTGAGATGCGTGTTGCGGGTTCGATTCCCGCACGGTATATACGTGTCGGTGGTAAGTGAGTGTTTAAAATATGTTTGTGAAATAAATAAAGAAAAAAAATTTTTTCTTTTGAAATAACGCTGCGTAAACAATTCATTTTAGTAAAAAACGGATTTTCTAGGGCCATTTTTTCAATTTTTAGCTAACTTTATGAAGAGACCTTAGAATACCGGTTTGACAGATTTTATTATTATTTTTCTAAAAACGTTGCCCCATACTAGGAATTTCTCCTGTATCGTGGGTGCGTTTACAAACATACAATTTCACATACACAAACACCCTGACCCGGAACAACTATCTGTAGGCCATTCAAATATTTGTTCCGTGCGGGAATCGAACCCGCGACGCACAGCGCAGCATTCGATCGCTCCACCACTGCGCCAGCCGTGTCGTTTATAAAGTAAATATGTCAAAACGCCAAAACAGTTCTCCAGATAAAAGTCGTGAATTAAAAACGTAGATTTTAGTGTAATACTAAAATCAAAGACTTGAACTAGAAAATTTTATATAAAAGGAGCTCAGAACACTATCTTATATCTAAAAGATTAAAACAAACTGCATTATTCAATATGTCAAAACGTTAATGGGTTTTCTAAACAGAAAAAGCTCAGATACACCAAAAGTGGTGTTCGTTCAAACATTATAAAGCAATGCATCACTTTAATTGTGCTCTCGAGAGTTATATTTCAGTTCACTAATATCGTTTGTACGAACGAAAAGTGAAATCGCATTAAATATACAAAAATCTCTTATTTCAATGTATCCAATCGGAGAAATATTTTTAAATTTCATGGTCAAATAAATCAACAAGTAACTTGTTTGAAAAAACACACCTTTGTAAATTATGACTTGGTGTTTTAAGACTAACTACATTAAAATAAATTGTGTTTCCATAATGTTTTAATTCAAATGATGACCTTTTTGAAAACAATTGTTCCAATATCGTATTAACTCTATTCATTTGGCAGCATGATTCGAATCACCTTCAGCTTTATGTAAAAACACTTTCTTACAACATGATTAGGTTAAAGACTGATAGGTGTTAATTAAATCTGCCATTTGAGCCCTTCATGCACATTTCTAAATCGGAATTGGATTAAATTATTAAAAATAAAAGGGGCTCTCATACAAGGTAAGTGTATTTTTCGGTTTATGGTACAGTGTTTTAACTCTAAAGTTTTTTTTTTTATTCCTGATGGGTTTGCTCTTGACTCTAGTCTAGGTCAGAGATGACAGAGACAACGTCTACGATGGAGCGAGCTTACCCAGAAGGAGCCTGTTCACTCTAACTTTGAAGAGATAAGGGTTGTAACTCGAAGTAACTGTGTATGAAATATAAAATTTTAACCACGTGTTGGTTTGACATTGTTAGTGTGGATCGAATGCTCGTAAACTGACATTTTAACTTGAAATTCGCCGACACGGCCGGCGCAGTGGCAAAGCGAGTGGCCGCTGAGATGCGTGTTGCGGGTTCGATTCCCGCACGGTATATACGTGTCGGTGGTAAGTGAGTGTTTAAAATATGTTTGTGAAATAAATAAAGAAAAAAAATTTTTCCTTTTGAAATAACGCTGCGTAAACAATTCATTTTAGTAAAAAACGGATTTTCTAGGGCCATTTTTTCAATTTTTAGCTAACTTTATGAAGAGACCTTAGAATACCGGTTTGACAGTTTTTATTATTATTTTTTTAAAAACGTTGCCCATACTAGGAATTTCTCCTGTATCGTGGGTGCGTTTACAAACATACAATTTCACATACACAAACACCCTGACCCGGAACAACTATCTGTAGGCCATTCAAATATTTGTTCCGTGCGGGAATCGAACCCGCGACGCACAGCGCAGCATTCGATCGCTCCACCACTGCGCCAGCCGTGTCGTTTATAAAGGTAATATGTCAAAACGCCAAAACAGTTCTCCAGATAAAAGTCGTGAATTAAAAACGTAGTTTTTAATGTAATACTAAAATCAAAGACTTGAACTAGAAAATTTTATATAAAAGGAGCTCAGAACACTATCTTATATCTAAAAGATTAAAACAAACTGCATTATTCAATATGTCAAAACGTTAATGGGTTTTCTAAACAGAAAAAGGTCAGACACACCAAAAGTGGTGTTCGTTCAAACGTTATAAAGCAATGAATCACTTTAATTGTTTTCTCGAGAGTCATACTTCAGTTTACTAATATCGTTTGCACGAACGAAAAGTGAAATCGCATTAAATATAAAAAAAATCTCTTATTTCAATGTATCCAATCGGAGAAATATTTTTAAATTTCCTGGTCAAATAAATCAACAAGTAACTTGTTTGAAAAACACACCTTTGTAAATTATGACTTAGTGTTTTAAGACTAACTACATTAAAATAAATTGTGTTTCCATAATGTTTTAATTCAAATGATGATCTTTTTGAAAACAATTGTTCCAATATCGTATTAACTCTATTCATTTGGCAGCATGATTCGAATCACCTTCAGCTTTATGTAAAAACACTTACTTACAACATGATTAGGTTAAAGACTGATAGGTGTTAATTAAATCTGCCATTTGAGCCCTTCATGCACATTTCTAAATCGGAATTGGATTAAATTATTAAAAATAAAAGGGGCTCTCATACAAGGTAAGTGTATTTTTCGGTTTATGGTACAGTCTTTTAACTCTAAAGTTTTTTTTTTTATCATTCCTGATGGGTTTGCTCTTGACTCTAGTCTAGGTCAGAGATGACAGAGACAAAGTCTACGATGGAGCGAGCTTACCCAGAAGGAGCCTGTTCACTCTAACTTTGAAGAGATAAGGGTTGTAACTCGAAGTAACTGTGTATGAAATATAAAATTTTAACCACGTGTTGGTTTGACATTGTTAGTGTGGATCGAATGCTCGTAAACTGACATTTTAACTTGAAATTCGCCGACACGGCCGGCGCAGTGGCAAAGCGAGTGGCCGCTGAGATGCGTGTTGCGGGTTCGATTCCCGCACGGTATATACGTGTCGGTGGTAAGTGAGTGTTTAAAATATGTTTGTGAAATAAATAAAGAAAAAAAATTTTCCTTTTGAAATAACGCTGCGTAAACAATCCATTTTAGTTAAAAACGGATTTTCTAGGGCCATTTTTTCAATTTTTAGCTAACTTTATGAAGAGACCTTAGAATACCGGTTTGACAGTTTTTATTATTATTTTTTTAAAAACGTTGCCCCATACTAGGAATTTCTCCTGTATCGTGGGTGCGTTTACAAACATACAATTTCACATACACAAACACCCAGACCCGGAACAACTATCTGTAGGCCATACAAATATTTGTTCCGTGCGGGAATCGAACCCGCGACACACAGCGCAGCAGTCGATCGCTCCACCACTGCGCCAGCCGTGTCGTTTATAAAGTAAATATGTCAAAACGCCAAAACAGTTCTCCAGATAAAAGTCGTGAATTAAAAACGTAGTTTTTAATGTAATACTAAAATCAAAGACTTGAACTAGAAAATTTTATATAAAAGGAGCTCAGAACACTATCTTATATCTAAAAGATTAAAACAAACTGCATTATTCAATATGTCAAAACGTTAATGGGTTTTCTAAACAGAAAAAGGTCAGACACACCAAAAGTGGTGTTCGTTCAAACATTATAAAGCAATGCATCACTTTAATTGTTTTCTCGAGAGTCATACTTCAGTTTACTAATATCGTTTGCACGAACGAAAAGTGAAATCGCATTAAATATAAAAAAAATCTCTTATTTCAATGTATCCAATCGGAGAAATATTTTTAAATTTCCTGGTCAAATAAATCAACAAGTAACTTGTTTGAAAAACACACCTTTGTAAATTATGACTTGGTGTTTTAAGACTAACTACATTAAAATAAATTGTGTTTCCATAATGTTTTAATTCAAATGATGATCTTTTGAACTAGGTACAGCATTAAAGTACTAAATATATACACTTAAAATAAAATATCCTAACTAAGATAAGGCGTCAAGAAATTCGTCCGCATCGCTGTCCACCGGAAGTGAGCCCAAAAGACTGGCGGCATTGCCACGTTGTATGACAAAGCTTATCCTCTGTCCGAGGTGAAAGCCAGCCCTTGGGTCACGCGAAGTGTCAACTAAGCGTTTAGAAAGATCTTTAAATAAGGCATGAGCACTCGGACCCCACGGTCCAGGAGTTTCAACCCTAAACGGCTCAAAAATATAATTGCCAACAAGGTTATTATATTTCCGCCGCTTGAGGTTCTCAGCAGCCGCAGCGGCAGTACCAGCACAGCACGACGAGCTAGGAAGATGGGATGGCGCAAGAGTATCGACACAAGTAGCGTCCCACACTAAAGGCCTACCCATCTTCCATGGAAACAAATACATACCGTCCGGTCGCTTGCCGTCGTCGCGTGCCAGGCCATTGGGTTCTAGTACGGCTGGAACGCCGACGGCGACAAGAGCGCGTCGGATAATGTCGTTGATGTTTGCGTGCCGTGCAAAGCGACCCGCACTTCGACTGCATGAGAGACCGTGGTGCCCGAGGCTGTTGACAGCTTCGCCACAGTGACAACGATGAGGAGAACAACACGATGCGCCTAAGCGAAGGGAAGCAGAGAGGCGGAAAGTTGTATCGTCGAACAAGGTGCCTAAGTTCATCGACGGTAGTGCGTGAAGCCAGAGGCCCGACTTCCACTCACACACAGCCAGCAGGCGCGCACGCTCCGAAGTAGAAGTATAAGTGGCTATAAGGTTCCTCTGAACTTCTCTGCAGACTGGCTCATTCCACTGTCTCTGATATGATGGGTTGTCGGGTAGATTTACATTCGGGCAAGCGAGTTTCCAGGCATTCACATCCTCGGTGAAGCACGGCACATCAGAATCAATCAGTGTGGAAGCTAGGATATTCCTGATTAATTTATCAGTGCCATGAACCGAAGATATAAAAGCCGGTAAACTAATACTGGTAATTTTGCGGACGCCGAGGCCTCCCATACGAATGGGAAGAGTAGCTTGAGCCCAAGCTCGGTCGTCCATGGCCACATTTAAAATTGAAGACAGTGTATGCTTGATAATTTGGTCCATTTTTTCTAAAAGGTGAGGGTGCTTCCACATATGGGAAGCACGAAGGAAATATGTCAATTTAGGACCGAAACAGCAGTAACGAATTATGGTGATAGCCGAATGCATGTTAATTTTTAACAGTATTTCCGAAACGTCTTTGAAATTTTGAATTTTTTCTTCGACAAAATTGGGAAAGGAATTCTCAAAGATTGGTGACCCAAGGAGGTGAAGAGAGCTTTTGTCCATAATTTTGATTCCGGGGGCTATTGCGTTGAATTTTGAAAGTGTAAATGATCTTTTTGAAAACAATTGTTCCAATATCGTATTAAATCTATTCATTTGGCAGCATGATTCGAATCACCTTCAGATTTATTTAAAAACACTTTCTAACAACATGATTAGGTTAAAGACTGATAGGTGTTAGTTACATCTGCAAATTGAGCCCTTCATGCACATTTCTAAATCGGAATTGGATTAAATTATTAAAAATAAAAGGGGCTCTCATACAAGGTAAGTGTATTTTTCGGTTTATGGTACAGTTTTTTAACTCTGGAGTTTCTTACAAACTCGACGTAACTGTGTATGAAATATTAAATTTTAACCACGTGTTGGTTTGACATTGTTAGTAAGGATCGAATGCTCGTAAACTGACATTTTAACTTGAAATTCGCCGACACGGCCGGCGCAGTGGCAAAGCGAGTGGCCGCTGAGATGCGTGTTGCGGGTTCGATTCCCGCACGGTATATACGTGTCGGTGGTAAGTGAGTGTTTAAAATATGTTTGTGAAATAAATAAAGAAAAAAAATTTTTCCTTTTGAAATAACGCTGCGTAAACAATCCATTTTAGTAAAAAACGGATTTTCTAGGGCCATTTTTTCAATTTTTAGCTAACTTTATGAAGAGACCTTAGAATACCGGTTTGACAGATTTTATTATTATTTTTTTAAAAACGTTGCCCCATACTAGGAATTTCTCCTGTATCGTGGGTGCGTTTACAAACATACAATTTCACATACACAAACACCCTGACCCGGAACAACTATCTGTAGGCCATTCAAATATTTGTTCCGTGCGGGAATCGAACCCGCGACGCACAGCGCAGCATTCGATCGCTCCACCACTGCGCCAGCCGTGTCGTTTATAAAGTAAATATGTCAAAACGCCAAAACAGTTCTCCAGATAAAAGTCGTGAATTAAAAACGTAGATTTTAGTGTAATACTAAAATCAAAGACTTGAACTAGAAAATTTTATATAAAAGGAGCTCAGAACACTATCTTATATCTAAAAGATTAAAACAAACTGCATTATTCAATATGTCAAAACGTTAATGGGTTTTCTAAACAGAAAAAGCTCAGATACACCAAAAGTGGTGTTCGTTCAAACATTATAAAGCAATGCATCACTTTAATTGTGCTCTCGAGAGTTATATTTCAGTTCACTAATATCGTTTGTACGAACGAAAAGTGAAATCGCATTAAATATACAAAAATCTCTATTTCAATGTATCCAATCGGAGAAATATTTTTAAATTTCATGGTCAAATAAATCAACAAGTAACTTGTTTGAAAAAACACACCTTTGTAAATTATGACTTGGTGTTTTAAGACTAACTACATTAAAATAAATTGTGTTTCCATAATGTTTTAATTCAAATGATGACCTTTTTGAAAACAATTGTTCCAATATCGTATTAACTCTATTCATTTGGCAGCATGATTCGAATCACCTTCAGCTTTATGTAAAAACACTTTCTTACAACATGATTAGGTTAAAGACTGATAGGTGTTAATTAAATCTGCCATTTGAGCCCTTCATGCACATTTCTAAATCGGAATTGGATTAAATTATTAAAAATAAAAGGGGCTCTCATACAAGGTAAGTGTATTTTTCGGTTTATGGTACAGTGTTTTAACTCTAAAGTTTTTTTTTTTATTCCTGATGGGTTTGCTCTTGACTCTAGTCTAGGTCAGAGATGACAGAGACAACGTCTACGATGGAGCGAGCTTACCCAGAAGGAGCCTGTTCACTCTAACTTTGAAGAGATAAGGGTTGTAACTCGAAGTAACTGTGTATGAAATATAAAATTTTAACCACGTGTTGGTTTGACATTGTTAGTGTGGATCGAATGCTCGTAAACTGACATTTTAACTTGAAATTCGCCGACACGGCCGGCGCAGTGGCAAAGCGAGTGGCCGCTGAGATGCGTGTTGCGGGTTCGATTCCCGCACGGTATATACGTGTCGGTGGTAAGTGAGTGTTTAAAATATGTTTGTGAAATAAATAAAGAAAAAAAATTTTTCCTTTTGAAATAACGCTGCGTAAACAATTCATTTTAGTAAAAAACGGATTTTCTAGGGCCATTTTTTCAATTTTTAGCTAACTTTATGAAGAGACCTTAGAATACCGGTTTGACAGTTTTTATTATTATTTTTTTAAAAACGTTGCCCATACTAGGAATTTCTCCTGTATCGTGGGTGCGTTTACAAACATACAATTTCACATACACAAACACCCTGACCCGGAACAACTATCTGTAGGCCATTCAAATATTTGTTCCGTGCGGGAATCGAACCCGCGACGCACAGCGCAGCATTCGATCGCTCCACCACTGCGCCAGCCGTGTCGTTTATAAAGGTAATATGTCAAAACGCCAAAACAGTTCTCCAGATAAAAGTCGTGAATTAAAAACGTAGTTTTTAATGTAATACTAAAATCAAAGACTTGAACTAGAAAATTTTATATAAAAGGAGCTCAGAACACTATCTTATATCTAAAAGATTAAAACAAACTGCATTATTCAATATGTCAAAACGTTAATGGGTTTTCTAAACAGAAAAAGGTCAGACACACCAAAAGTGGTGTTCGTTCAAACATTATAAAGCAATGAATCACTTTAATTGTTTTCTCGAGAGTCATACTTCAGTTTACTAATATCGTTTGCACGAACGAAAAGTGAAATCGCATTAAATATAAAAAAAATCTCTTATTTCAATGTATCCAATCGGAGAAATATTTTTAAATTTCCTGGTCAAATAAATCAACAAGTAACTTGTTTGAAAAACACACCTTTGTAAATTATGACTTAGTGTTTTAAGACTAACTACATTAAAATAAATTGTGTTTCCATAATGTTTTAATTCAAATGATGATCTTTTTGAAAACAATTGTTCCAATATCGTATTAACTCTATTCATTTGGCAGCATGATTCGAATCACCTTCAGCTTTATGTAAAAACACTTACTTACAACATGATTAGGTTAAAGACTGATAGGTGTTAATTAAATCTGCCATTTGAGCCCTTCATGCACATTTCTAAATCGGAATTGGATTAAATTATTAAAAATAAAAGGGGCTCTCATACAAGGTAAGTGTATTTTTCGGTTTATGGTACAGTCTTTTAACTCTAAAGTTTTTTTTTTTTATCATTCCTGATGGGTTTGCTCTTGACTCTAGTCTAGGTCAGAGATGACAGAGACAAAGTCTACGATGGAGCGAGCTTACCCAGAAGGAGCCTGTTCACTCTAACTTTGAAGAGATAAGGGTTGTAACTCGAAGTAACTGTGTATGAAATATAAAATTTTAACCACGTGTTGGTTTGACATTGTTAGTGTGGATCGAATGCTCGTAAACTGACATTTTAACTTGAAATTCGCCGACACGGCCGGCGCAGTGGCAAAGCGAGTGGCCGCTGAGATGCGTGTTGCGGGTTCGATTCCCGCACGGTATATACGTGTCGGTGGTAAGTGAGTGTTTAAAATATGTTTGTGAAATAAATAAAGAAAAAAAATTTTCCTTTTGAAATAACGCTGCGTAAACAATCCATTTTAGTTAAAAACGGATTTTCTAGGGCCATTTTTTCAATTTTTAGCTAACTTTATGAAGAGACCTTAGAATACCGGTTTGACAGTTTTTATTATTATTTTTTTAAAAACGTTGCCCCATACTAGGAATTTCTCCTGTATCGTGGGTGCGTTTACAAACATACAATTTCACATACACAAACACCCAGACCCGGAACAACTATCTGTAGGCCATACAAATATTTGTTCCGTGCGGGAATCGAACCCGCGACACACAGCGCAGCAGTCGATCGCTCCACCACTGCGCCAGCCGTGTCGTTTATAAAGTAAATATGTCAAAACGCCAAAACAGTTCTCCAGATAAAAGTCGTGAATTAAAAACGTAGTTTTTAATGTAATACTAAAATCAAAGACTTGAACTAGAAAATTTTATATAAAAGGAGCTCAGAACACTATCTTATATCTAAAAGATTAAAACAAACTGCATTATTCAATATGTCAAAACGTTAATGGGTTTTCTAAACAGAAAAAGGTCAGACACACCAAAAGTGGTGTTCGTTCAAACATTATAAAGCAATGCATCACTTTAATTGTTTTCTCGAGAGTCATACTTCAGTTTACTAATATCGTTTGCACGAACGAAAAGTGAAATCGCATTAAATATAAAAAAAATCTCTTATTTCAATGTATCCAATCGGAGAAATATTTTTAAATTTCCTGGTCAAATAAATCAACAAGTAACTTGTTTGAAAAACACACCTTTGTAAATTATGACTTGGTGTTTTAAGACTAACTACATTAAAATAAATTGTGTTTCCATAATGTTTTAATTCAAATGATGATCTTTTGAACTAGGTACAGCATTAAAGTACTAAATATATACACTTAAAATAAAATATCCTAACTAAGATAAGGCGTCAAGAAATTCGTCCGCATCGCTGTCCACCGGAAGTGAGCCCAAAAGACTGGCGGCATTGCCACGTTGTATGACAAAGCTTATCCTCTGTCCGAGGTGAAAGCCAGCCCTTGGGTCACGCGAAGTGTCAACTAAGCGTTTAGAAAGATCTTTAAATAAGGCATGAGCACTCGGACCCCACGGTCCAGGAGTTTCAACCCTAAACGGCTCAAAAATATAATTGCCAACAAGGTTATTATATTTCCGCCGCTTGAGGTTCTCAGCAGCCGCAGCGGCAGTACCAGCACAGCACGACGAGCTAGGAAGATGGGATGGCGCAAGAGTATCGACACAAGTAGCGTCCCACACTAAAGGCCTACCCATCTTCCATGGAAACAAATACATACCGTCCGGTCGCTTGCCGTCGTCGCGTGCCAGGCCATTGGGTTCTAGTACGGCTGGAACGCCGACGGCGACAAGAGCGCGTCGGATAATGTCGTTGATGTTTGCGTGCCGTGCAAAGCGACCCGCACTTCGACTGCATGAGAGACCGTGGTGCCCGAGGCTGTTGACAGCTTCGCCACAGTGACAACGATGAGGAGAACAACACGATGCGCCTAAGCGAAGGGAAGCAGAGAGGCGGAAAGTTGTATCGTCGAACAAGGTGCCTAAGTTCATCGACGGTAGTGCGTGAAGCCAGAGGCCCGACTTCCACTCACACACAGCCAGCAGGCGCGCACGCTCCGAAGTAGAAGTATAAGTGGCTATAAGGTTCCTTTGAACTTCTCTGCAGACTGGCTCATTCCACTGTCTCTGATATGATGGGTTGTCGGGTAGATTTACATTCGGGCAAGCGAGTTTCCAGGCATTCACATCCTCGGTGAAGCACGGCACATCAGAATCAATCAGTGTGGAAGCTAGGATATTCCTGATTAATTTATCAGTGCCATGAACCGAAGATATAAAAGCCGGTAAACTAATACTGGTAATTTTGCGGACGCCGAGGCCTCCCATACGAATGGGAAGAGTAGCTTGAGCCCAAGCTCGGTCGTCCATGGCCACATTTAAAATTGAAGACAGTGTATGCTTGATAATTTGGTCCATTTTTTCTAAAAGGTGAGGGTGCTTCCACATATGGGAAGCACGAAGGAAATATGTCAATTTAGGACCGAAACAGCAGTAACGAATTATGGTGATAGCCGAATGCATGTTAATTTTTAACAGTATTTCCGAAACGTCTTTGAAATTTTGAATTTTTTCTTCGACAAAATTGGGAAAGGAATTCTCAAAGATTGGTGACCCAAGGAGGTGAAGAGAGCTTTTGTCCATAATTTTGATTCCGGGGGCTATTGCGTTGAATTTTGAAAGTGTAAATGATCTTTTTGAAAACAATTGTTCCAATATCGTATTAAATCTATTCATTTGGCAGCATGATTCGAATCACCTTCAGATTTATTTAAAAACACTTTCTAACAACATGATTAGGTTAAAGACTGATAGGTGTTAGTTACATCTGCAAATTGAGCCCTTCATGCACATTTCTAAATCGGAATTGGATTAAATTATTAAAAATAAAAGGGGCTCTCATACAAGGTAAGTGTATTTTTCGGTTTATGGTACAGTTTTTTAACTCTGGAGTTTCTTACAAACTCGACGTAACTGTGTATGAAATATTAAATTTTAACCACGTGTTGGTTTGACATTGTTAGTGTGGATCGAATGCTCGTAAACTGACATTTTAACTTGAAATTCGCCGACACGGCCGGCGCAGTGGCAAAGCGAGTGGCCGCTGAGATGCGTGTTGCGGGTTCGATTCCCGCACGGTATATACGTGTCGGTGGTAAGTGAGTGTTTAAAATATGTTTGTGAAATAAATAAAGAAAAAAAATTTTTCCTTTTGAAATAACGCTGCGTAAACAATCCATTTTAGTAAAAAACGGATTTTCTAGGGCCATTTTTTCAATTTTTAGCTAACTTTATGAAGAGACCTTAGAATACCGGTTTGACAGATTTTATTATTATTTTTTTAAAAACGTTGCCCCATACTAGGAATTTCTCCTGTATCGTGGGTGCGTTTACAAACATACAATTTCACATACACAAACACCCTGACCCGGAACAACTATCTGTAGGCCATTCAAATATTTGTTCCGTGCGGGAATCGAACCCGCGACGCACAGCGCAGCATTCGATCGCTCCACCACTGCGCCAGCCGTGTCGTTTATAAAGTAAATATGTCAAAACGCCAAAACAGTTCTCCAGATAAAAGTCGTGAATTAAAAACGTAGATTTTAGTGTAATACTAAAATCAAAGACTTGAACTAGAAAATTTTATATAAAAGGAGCTCAGAACACTATCTTATATCTAAAAGATTAAAACAAACTGCATTATTCAATATGTCAAAACGTTAATGGGTTTTCTAAACAGAAAAAGCTCAGATACACCAAAAGTGGTGTTCGTTCAAACATTATAAAGCAATGCATCACTTTAATTGTGCTCTCGAGAGTTATATTTCAGTTCACTAATATCGTTTGTACGAACGAAAAGTGAAATCGCATTAAATATACAAAAATCTCTTATTTCAATGTATCCAATCGGAGAAATATTTTTAAATTTCATGGTCAAATAAATCAACAAGTAACTTGTTTGAAAAAACACACCTTTGTAAATTATGACTTGGTGTTTTAAGACTAACTACATTAAAATAAATTGTGTTTCCATAATGTTTTAATTCAAATGATGACCTTTTTGAAAACAATTGTTCCAATATCGTATTAACTCTATTCATTTGGCAGCATGATTCGAATCACCTTCAGCTTTATGTAAAAACACTTTCTTACAACATGATTAGGTTAAAGACTGATAGGTGTTAATTAAATCTGCCATTTGAGCCCTTCATGCACATTTCTAAATCGGAATTGGATTAAATTATTAAAAATAAAAGGGGCTCTCATACAAGGTAAGTGTATTTTTCGGTTTATGGTACAGTGTTTTAACTCTAAAGTTTTTTTTTTTATTCCTGATGGGTTTGCTCTTGACTCTAGTCTAGGTCAGAGATGACAGAGACAACGTCTACGATGGAGCGAGCTTACCCAGAAGGAGCCTGTTCACTCTAACTTTGAAGAGATAAGGGTTGTAACTCGAAGTAACTGTGTATGAAATATAAAATTTTAACCACGTGTTGGTTTGACATTGTTAGTGTGGATCGAATGCTCGTAAACTGACATTTTAACTTGAAATTCGCCGACACGGCCGGCGCAGTGGCAAAGCGAGTGGCCGCTGAGATGCGTGTTGCGGGTTCGATTCCCGCACGGTATATACGTGTCGGTGGTAAGTGAGTGTTTAAAATATGTTTGTGAAATAAATAAAGAAAAAAAATTTTTCCTTTTGAAATAACGCTGCGTAAACAATTCATTTTAGTAAAAAACGGATTTTCTAGGGCCATTTTTTCAATTTTTAGCTAACTTTATGAAGAGACCTTAGAATACCGGTTTGACAGTTTTTATTATTATTTTTTTAAAAACGTTGCCCATACTAGGAATTTCTCCTGTATCGTGGGTGCGTTTACAAACATACAATTTCACATACACAAACACCCTGACCCGGAACAACTATCTGTAGGCCATTCAAATATTTGTTCCGTGCGGGAATCGAACCCGCGACGCACAGCGCAGCATTCGATCGCTCCACCACTGCGCCAGCCGTGTCGTTTATAAAGGTAATATGTCAAAACGCCAAAACAGTTCTGCAGATAAAAGTCGTGAATTAAAAACGTAGTTTTTAATGTAATACTAAAATCAAAGACTTGAACTAGAAAATTTTATATAAAAGGAGCTCAGAACACTATCTTATATCTAAAAGATTAAAACAAACTGCATTATTCAATATGTCAAAACGTTAATGGGTTTTCTAAACAGAAAAAGGTCAGACACACCAAAAGTGGTGTTCGTTCAAACATTATAAAGCAATGAATCACTTTAATTGTTTTCTCGAGAGTCATACTTCAGTTTACTAATATCGTTTGCACGAACGAAAAGTGAAATCGCATTAAATATAAAAAAAATCTCTTATTTCAATGTATCCAATCGGAGAAATATTTTTAAATTTCCTGGTCAAATAAATCAACAAGTAACTTGTTTGAAAAACACACCTTTGTAAATTATGACTTGGTGTTTTAAGACTAACTACATTAAAATAAATTGTGTTTCCATAATGTTTTAATTCAAATGATGATCTTTTGAACTAGGTACAGCATTAAAGTACTAAATATATACACTTAAAATAAAATATCCTAACTAAGATAAGGCGTCAAGAAATTCGTCCGCATCGCTGTCCACCGGAAGTGAGCCCAAAAGACTGGCGGCATTGCCACGTTGTATGACAAAGCTTATCCTCTGTCCGAGGTGAAAGCCAGCCCTTGGGTCACGCGAAGTGTCAACTAAGCGTTTAGAAAGATCTTTAAATAAGGCATGAGCACTCGGACCCCACGGTCCAGGAGTTTCAACCCTAAACGGCTCAAAAATATAATTGCCAACAAGGTTATTATATTTCCGCCGCTTGAGGTTCTCAGCAGCCGCAGCGGCAGTACCAGCACAGCACGACGAGCTAGGAAGATGGGATGGCGCAAGAGTATCGACACAAGTAGCGTCCCACACTAAAGGCCTACCCATCTTCCATGGAAACAAATACATACCGTCCGGTCGCTTGCCGTCGTCGCGTGCCAGGCCATTGGGTTCTAGTACGGCTGGAACGCCGACGGCGACAAGAGCGCGTCGGATAATGTCGTTGATGTTTGCGTGCCGTGCAAAGCGACCCGCACTTCGACTGCATGAGAGACCGTGGTGCCCGAGGCTGTTGACAGCTTCGCCACAGTGACAACGATGAGGAGAACAACACGATGCGCCTAAGCGAAGGGAAGCAGAGAGGCGGAAAGTTGTATCGTCGAACTAGGTGCCTAAGTTCATCGACGGTAGTGCGTGAAGCCAGAGGCCCGACTTCCACTCACACACAGCCAGCAGGCGCGCACGCTCCGAAGTAGAAGTATAAGTGGCTATAAGGTTCCTCTGAACTTCTCTGCAGACTGGCTCATTCCACTGTCTCTGATATGATGGGTTGTCGGGTAGATTTACATTCGGGCAAGCGAGTTTCCAGGCATTCACATCCTCGGTGAAGCACGGCACATCAGAATCAATCAGTGTGGAAGCTAGGATATTCCTGATTAATTTATCAGTGCCATGAACCGAAGATATAAAAGCCGGTAAACTAATACTGGTAATTTTGCGGACGCCGAGGCCTCCCATACGAATGGGAAGAGTAGCTTGAGCCCAAGCTCGGTCGTCCATGGCCACATTTAAAATTGAAGACAGTGTATGCTTGATAATTTGGTCCATTTTTTCTAAAAGGTGAGGGTGCTTCCACATATGGGAAGCACGAAGGAAATATGTCAATTTAGGACCGAAACAGCAGTAACGAATTATGGTGATAGCCGAATGCATGTTAATTTTTAACAGTATTTCCGAAACGTCTTTGAAATTTTGAATTTTTTCTTCGACAAAATTGGGAAAGGAATTCTCAAAGATTGGTGACCCAAGGAGGTGAAGAGAGCTTTTGTCCATAATTTTGATTCCGGGGGCTATTGCGTTGAATTTTGAAAGTGTAAATGATCTTTTTGAAAACAATTGTTCCAATATCGTATTAAATCTATTCATTTGGCAGCATGATTCGAATCACCTTCAGATTTATTTAAAAACACTTTCTAACAACATGATTAGGTTAAAGACTGATAGGTGTTAGTTACATCTGCAAATTGAGCCCTTCATGCACATTTCTAAATCGGAATTGGATTAAATTATTAAAAATAAAAGGGGCTCTCATACAAGGTAAGTGTATTTTTCGGTTTATGGTACAGTTTTTTAACTCTGGAGTTTCTTACAAACTCGACGTAACTGTGTATGAAATATTAAATTTTAACCACGTGTTGGTTTGACATTGTTAGTGTGGATCGAATGCTCGTAAACTGACATTTTAACTTGAAATTCGCCGACACGGCCGGCGCAGTGGCAAAGCGAGTGGCCGCTGAGATGCGTGTTGCGGGTTCGATTCCCGCACGGTATATACGTGTCGGTGGTAAGTGAGTGTTTAAAATATGTTTGTGAAATAAATAAAGAAAAAAAATTTTTCCTTTTGAAATAACGCTGCGTAAACAATCCATTTTAGTAAAAAACGGATTTTCTAGGGCCATTTTTTCAATTTTTAGCTAACTTTATGAAGAGACCTTAGAATACCGGTTTGACAGATTTTATTATTATTTTTTTAAAAACGTTGCCCCATACTAGGAATTTCTCCTGTATCGTGGGTGCGTTTACAAACATACAATTTCACATACACAAACACCCTGACCCGGAACAACTATCTGTGGGCCATTCAAATATTTGTTCCGTGCGGGAATCGAACCCGCGACGCACAGCGCAGCATTCGATCGCTCCACCACTGCGCCAGCCGTGTCGTTTATAAAGTAAATATGTCAAAACGCCAAAACAGTTCTCCAGATAAAAGTCGTGAATTAAAAACGTAGATTTTAGTGTAATACTAAAATCAAAGACTTGAACTAGAAAATTTTATATAAAAGGAGCTCAGAACACTATCTTATATCTAAAAGATTAAAACAAACTGCATTATTCAATATGTCAAAACGTTAATGGGTTTTCTAAACAGAAAAAGCTCAGATACACCAAAAGTGGTGTTCGTTCAAACATTATAAAGCAATGCATCACTTTAATTGTGCTCTCGAGAGTTATATTTCAGTTCACTAATATCGTTTGTACGAACGAAAAGTGAAATCGCATTAAATATACAAAAATCTCTTATTTCAATGTATCCAATCGGAGAAATATTTTTAAATTTCATGGTCAAATAAATCAACAAGTAACTTGTTTGAAAAAACACACCTTTGTAAATTATGACTTGGTGTTTTAAGACTAACTACATTAAAATAAATTGTGTTTCCATAATGTTTTAATTCAAATGATGACCTTTTTGAAAACAATTGTTCCAATATCGTATTAACTCTATTCATTTGGCAGCATGATTCGAATCACCTTCAGCTTTATGTAAAAACACTTTCTTACAACATGATTAGGTTAAAGACTGATAGGTGTTAATTAAATCTGCCATTTGAGCCCTTCATGCACATTTCTAAATCGGAATTGGATTAAATTATTAAAAATAAAAGGGGCTCTCATACAAGGTAAGTGTATTTTTCGGTTTATGGTACAGTGTTTTAACTCTAAAGTTTTTTTTTTTATTCCTGATGGGTTTGCTCTTGACTCTAGTCTAGGTCAGAGATGACAGAGACAACGTCTACGATGGAGCGAGCTTACCCAGAAGGAGCCTGTTCACTCTAACTTTGAAGAGATAAGGGTTGTAACTCGAAGTAACTGTGTATGAAATATAAAATTTTAACCACGTGTTGGTTTGACATTGTTAGTGTGGATCGAATGCTCGTAAACTGACATTTTAACTTGAAATTCGCCGACACGGCCGGCGCAGTGGCAAAGCGAGTGGCCGCTGAGATGCGTGTTGCGGGTTCGATTCCCGCACGGTATATACGTGTCGGTGGTAAGTGAGTGTTTAAAATATGTTTGTGAAATAAATAAAGAAAAAAAATTTTTCCTTTTGAAATAACGCTGCGTAAACAATTCATTTTAGTAAAAAACGGATTTTCTAGGGCCATTTTTTCAATTTTTAGCTAACTTTATGAAGAGACCTTAGAATACCGGTTTGACAGTTTTTATTATTATTTTTTTAAAAACGTTGCCCATACTAGGAATTTCTCCTGTATCGTGGGTGCGTTTACAAACATACAATTTCACATACACAAACACCCTGACCCGGAACAACTATCTGTAGGCCATTCAAATATTTGTTCCGTGCGGGAATCGAACCCGCGACGCACAGCGCAGCATTCGATCGCTCCACCACTGCGCCAGCCGTGTCGTTTATAAAGGTAATATGTCAAAACGCCAAAACAGTTCTCCAGATAAAAGTCGTGAATTAAAAACGTAGTTTTTAATGTAATACTAAAATCAAAGACTTGAACTAGAAAATTTTATATAAAAGGAGCTCAGAACACTATCTTATATCTAAAAGATTAAAACAAACTGCATTATTCAATATGTCAAAACGTTAATGGGTTTTCTAAACAGAAAAAGGTCAGACACACCAAAAGTGGTGTTCGTTCAAACATTATAAAGCAATGAATCACTTTAATTGTTTTCTCGAGAGTCATACTTCAGTTTACTAATATCGTTTGCACGAACGAAAAGTGAAATCGCATTAAATATAAAAAAAATCTCTTATTTCAATGTATCCAATCGGAGAAATATTTTTAAATTTCCTGGTCAAATAAATCAACAAGTAACTTGTTTGAAAAACACACCTTTGTAAATTATGACTTAGTGTTTTAAGACTAACTACATTAAAATAAATTGTGTTTCCATAATGTTTTAATTCAAATGATGATCTTTTTGAAAACAATTGTTCCAATATCGTATTAACTCTATTCATTTGGCAGCATGATTCGAATCACCTTCAGCTTTATGTAAAAACACTTACTTACAACATGATTAGGTTAAAGACTGATAGGTGTTAATTAAATCTGCCATTTGAGCCCTTCATGCACATTTCTAAATCGGAATTGGATTAAATTATTAAAAATAAAAGGGGCTCTCATACAAGGTAAGTGTATTTTTCGGTTTATGGTACAGTCTTTTAACTCTAAAGTTTTTTTTTTTTATCATTCCTGATGGGTTTGCTCTTGACTCTAGTCTAGGTCAGAGATGACAGAGACAAAGTCTACGATGGAGCGAGCTTACCCAGAAGGAGCCTGTTCACTCTAACTTTGAAGAGATAAGGGTTGTAACTCGAAGTAACTGTGTATGAAATATAAAATTTTAACCACGTGTTGGTTTGACATTGTTAGTGTGGATCGAATGCTCGTAAACTGACATTTTAACTTGAAATTCGCCGACACGGCCGGCGCAGTGGCAAAGCGAGTGGCCGCTGAGATGCGTGTTGCGGGTTCGATTCCCGCACGGTATATACGTGTCGGTGGTAAGTGAGTGTTTAAAATATGTTTGTGAAATAAATAAAGAAAAAAAATTTTCCTTTTGAAATAACGCTGCGTAAACAATCCATTTTAGTTAAAAACGGATTTTCTAGGGCCATTTTTTCAATTTTTAGCTAACTTTATGAAGAGACCTTAGAATACCGGTTTGACAGTTTTTATTATTATTTTTTTAAAAACGTTGCCCCATACTAGGAATTTCTCCTGTATCGTGGGTGCGTTTACAAACATACAATTTCACATACACAAACACCCAGACCCGGAACAACTATCTGTAGGCCATACAAATATTTGTTCCGTGCGGGAATCGAACCCGCGACACACAGCGCAGCAGTCGATCGCTCCACCACTGCGCCAGCCGTGTCGTTTATAAAGTAAATATGTCAAAACGCCAAAACAGTTCTCCAGATAAAAGTCGTGAATTAAAAACGTAGTTTTTAATGTAATACTAAAATCAAAGACTTGAACTAGAAAATTTTATATAAAAGGAGCTCAGAACACTATCTTATATCTAAAAGATTAAAACAAACTGCATTATTCAATATGTCAAAACGTTAATGGGTTTTCTAAACAGAAAAAGGTCAGACACACCAAAAGTGGTGTTCGTTCAAACATTATAAAGCAATGAATCACTTTAATTGTTTTCTCGAGAGTCATACTTCAGTTTACTAATATCGTTTGCACGAACGAAAAGTGAAATCGCATTAAATATAAAAAAAATCTCTTATTTCAATGTATCCAATCGGAGAAATATTTTTAAATTTCCTGGTCAAATAAATCAACAAGTAACTTGTTTGAAAAACACACCTTTGTAAATTATGACTTGGTGTTTTAAGACTAACTACATTAAAATAAATTGTGTTTCCATAATGTTTTAATTCAAATGATGATCTTTTGAACTAGGTACAGCATTAAAGTACTAAATATATACACTTAAAATAAAATATCCTAACTAAGATAAGGCGTCAAGAAATTCGTCCGCATCGCTGTCCACCGGAAGTGAGCCCAAAAGACTGGCGGCATTGCCACGTTGTATGACAAAGCTTATCCTCTGTCCGAGGTGAAAGCCAGCCCTTGGGTCACGCGAAGTGTCAACTAAGCGTTTAGAAAGATCTTTAAATAAGGCATGAGCACTCGGACCCCACGGTCCAGGAGTTTCAACCCTAAACGGCTCAAAAATATAATTGCCAACAAGGTTATTATATTTCCGCCGCTTGAGGTTCTCAGCAGCCGCAGCGGCAGTACCAGCACAGCACGACGAGCTAGGAAGATGGGATGGCGCAAGAGTATCGACACAAGTAGCGTCCCACACTAAAGGCCTACCCATCTTCCATGGAAACAAATACATACCGTCCGGTCGCTTGCCGTCGTCGCGTGCCAGGCCATTGGGTTCTAGTACGGCTGGAACGCCGACGGCGACAAGAGCGCGTCGGATAATGTCGTTGATGTTTGCATGCCGTGCAAAGCGACCCGCACTTCGACTGCATGAGAGACCGTGGTGCCCGAGGCTGTTGACAGCTTCGCCACAGTGACAACGATGAGGAGAACAACACGATGCGCCTAAGCGAAGGGAAGCAGAGAGGCGGAAAGTTGTATCGTCGAACAAGGTGCCTAAGTTCATCGACGGTAGTGCGTGAAGCCAGAGGCCCGACTTCCACTCACACACAGCCAGCAGGCGCGCACGCTCCGAAGTAGAAGTATAAGTGGCTATAAGGTTCCTCTGAACTTCTCTGCAGACTGGCTCATTCCACTGTCTCTGATATGATGGGTTGTCGGGTAGATTTACATTCGGGCAAGCGAGTTTCCAGGCATTCACATCCTCGGTGAAGCACGGCACATCAGAATCAATCAGTGTGGAAGCTAGGATATTCCTGATTAATTTATCAGTGCCATGAACCGAAGATATAAAAGCCGGTAAACTAATACTGGTAATTTTGCGGACGCCGAGGCCTCCCATACGAATGGGAAGAGTAGCTTGAGCCCAAGCTCGGTCGTCCATGGCCACATTTAAAATTGAAGACAGTGTATGCTTGATAATTTGGTCCATTTTTTCTAAAAGGTGAGGGTGCTTCCACATATGGGAAGCACGAAGGAAATATGTCAATTTAGGACCGAAACAGCAGTAACGAATTATGGTGATAGCCGAATGCATGTTAATTTTTAACAGTATTTCCGAAACGTCTTTGAAATTTTGAATTTTTTCTTCGACAAAATTGGGAAAGGAATTCTCAAAGATTGGTGACCCAAGGAGGTGAAGAGAGCTTTTGTCCATAATTTTGATTCCGGGGGCTATTGCGTTGAATTTTGAAAGTGTAAATGATCTTTTTGAAAACAATTGTTCCAATATCGTATTAAATCTATTCATTTGGCAGCATGATTCGAATCACCTTCAGATTTATTTAAAAACACTTTCTAACAACATGATTAGGTTAAAGACTGATAGGTGTTAGTTACATCTGCAAATTGAGCCCTTCATGCACATTTCTAAATCGGAATTGGATTAAATTATTAAAAATAAAAGGGGCTCTCATACAAGGTAAGTGTATTTTTCGGTTTATGGTACAGTTTTTTAACTCTGGAGTTTCTTACAAACTCGACGTAACTGTGTATGAAATATTAAATTTTAACCACGTGTTGGTTTGACATTGTTAGTGTGGATCGAATGCTCGTAAACTGACATTTTAACTTGAAATTCGCCGACACGGCCGGCGCAGTGGCAAAGCGAGTGGCCGCTGAGATGCGTGTTGCGGGTTCGATTCCCGCACGGTATATACGTGTCGGTGGTAAGTGAGTGTTTAAAATATGTTTGTGAAATAAATAAAGAAAAAAAATTTTTCCTTTTGAAATAACGCTGCGTAAACAATCCATTTTAGTAAAAAACGGATTTTCTAGGGCCATTTTTTCAATTTTTAGCTAACTTTATGAAGAGACCTTAGAATACCGGTTTGACAGATTTTATTATTATTTTTTTAAAAACGTTGCCCCATACTAGGAATTTCTCCTGTATCGTGGGTGCGTTTACAAACATACAATTTCACATACACAAACACCCTGACCCGGAACAACTATCTGTAGGCCATTCAAATATTTGTTCCGTGCGGGAATCGAACCCGCGACGCACAGCGCAGCATTCGATTGCTCCACCACTGCGCCAGCCGTGTCGTTTATAAAGTAAATATGTCAAAACGCCAAAACAGTTCTCCAGATAAAAGTCGTGAATTAAAAACGTAGATTTTAGTGTAATACTAAAATCAAAGACTTGAACTAGAAAATTTTATATAAAAGGAGCTCAGAACACTATCTTATATCTAAAAGATTAAAACAAACTGCATTATTCAATATGTCAAAACGTTAATGGGTTTTCTAAACAGAAAAAGCTCAGATACACCAAAAGTGGTGTTCGTTCAAACATTATAAAGCAATGCATCACTTTAATTGTGCTCTCGAGAGTTATATTTCAGTTCACTAATATCGTTTGTACGAACGAAAAGTGAAATCGCATTAAATATACAAAAATCTCTTATTTCAATGTATCCAATCGGAGAAATATTTTTAAATTTCATGGTCAAATAAATCAACAAGTAACTTGTTTGAAAAAACACACCTTTGTAAATTATGACTTGGTGTTTTAAGACTAACTACATTAAAATAAATTGTGTTTCCATAATGTTTTAATTCAAATGATGACCTTTTTGAAAACAATTGTTCCAATATCGTATTAACTCTATTCATTTGGCAGCATGATTCGAATCACCTTCAGCTTTATGTAAAAACACTTTCTTACAACATGATTAGGTTAAAGACTGATAGGTGTTAATTAAATCTGCCATTTGAGCCCTTCATGCACATTTCTAAATCGGAATTGGATTAAATTATTAAAAATAAAAGGGGCTCTCATACAAGGTAAGTGTATTTTTCGGTTTATGGTACAGTGTTTTAACTCTAAAGTTTTTTTTTTTATTCCTGATGGGTTTGCTCTTGACTCTAGTCTAGGTCAGAGATGACAGAGACAACGTCTACGATGGAGCGAGCTTACCCAGAAGGAGCCTGTTCACTCTAACTTTGAAGAGATAAGGGTTGTAACTCGAAGTAACTGTGTATGAAATATAAAATTTTAACCACGTGTTGGTTTGACATTGTTAGTGTGGATCGAATGCTCGTAAACTGACATTTTAACTTGAAATTCGCCGACACGGCCGGCGCAGTGGCAAAGCGAGTGGCCGCTGAGATGCGTGTTGCGGGTTCGATTCCCGCACGGTATATACGTGTCGGTGGTAAGTGAGTGTTTAAAATATGTTTGTGAAATAAATAAAGAAAAAAAAATTTTCCTTTTGAAATAACGCTGCGTAAACAATTCATTTTAGTAAAAAACGGATTTTCTAGGGCCATTTTTTCAATTTTTAGCTAACTTTATGAAGAGACCTTAGAATACCGGTTTGACAGTTTTTATTATTATTTTTTTAAAAACGTTGCCCATACTAGGAATTTCTCCTGTATCGTGGGTGCGTTTACAAACATACAATTTCACATACACAAACACCCTGACCCGGAACAACTATCTGTAGGCCATTCAAATATTTGTTCCGTGCGGGAATCGAACCCGCGACGCACAGCGCAGCATTCGATCGCTCCACCACTGCGCCAGCCGTGTCGTTTATAAAGGTAATATGTCAAAACGCCAAAACAGTTCTCCAGATAAAAGTCGTGAATTAAAAACGTAGTTTTTAATGTAATACTAAAATCAAAGACTTGAACTAGAAAATTTTATATAAAAGGAGCTCAGAACACTATCTTATATCTAAAAGATTAAAACAAACTGCATTATTCAATATGTCAAAACGTTAATGGGTTTTCTAAACAGAAAAAGGTCAGACACACCAAAAGTGGTGTTCGTTCAAACATTATAAAGCAATGAATCACTTTAATTGTTTTCTCGAGAGTCATACTTCAGTTTACTAATATCGTTTGCACGAACGAAAAGTGAAATCGCATTAAATATAAAAAAAATCTCTTATTTCAATGTATCCAATCGGAGAAATATTTTTAAATTTCCTGGTCAAATAAATCAACAAGTAACTTGTTTGAAAAACACACCTTTGTAAATTATGACTTAGTGTTTTAAGACTAACTACATTAAAATAAATTGTGTTTCCATAATGTTTTAATTCAAATGATGATCTTTTTGAAAACAATTGTTCCAATATCGTATTAACTCTATTCATTTGGCAGCATGATTCGAATCACCTTCAGATTTATTTAAAAACACTTTCTAACAACATGATTAGGTTAAAGACTGATAGGTGTTAGTTACATCTGCAAATTGAGCCCTTCATGCACATTTCTAAATCGGAATTGGATTAAATTATTAAAAATAAAAGGGGCTCTCATACAAGGTAAGTGTATTTTTCGGTTTATGGTACAGTTTTTTAACTCTGGAGTTTCTTACAAACTCGACGTAACTGTGTATGAAATATAAAATTTTAACCACGTGTTGGTTTGACATTGTTAGTGTGGATCGAATGCTCGTAAACTGACATTTTAACTTGAAATTCGCCGACACGGCCGGCGCAGTGGCAAAGCGAGTGGCCGCTGAGATGCGTGTTGCGGGTTCGATTCCCGCACGGTATATACGTGTCGGTGGTAAGTGAGTGTTTAAAATATGTTTGTGAAATAAATAAAGAAAAAAAATTTTTCCTTTTGAAATAACGCTGCGTAAACAATCCATTTTAGTAAAAAACGGATTTTCTAGGGCCATTTTTTCAATTTTTAGCTAACTTTATGAAGAGACCTTAGAATACCGGTTTGACAGATTTTATTATTATTTTTTTAAAAACGTTGCCCCATACTAGGAATTTCTCCTGTATCGTGGGTGCGTTTACAAACATACAATTTCACATACACAAACACCCTGACCCGGAACAACTATCTGTAGGCCATTCAAATATTTGTTCCGTGCGGGAATCGAACCCGCGACGCACAGCGCAGCATTCGATCGCTCCACCACTGCGCCAGCCGTGTCGTTTATAAAGTAAATATGTCAAAACGCCAAAACAGTTCTCCAGATAAAAGTCGTGAATTAAAAACGTAGATTTTAGTGTAATACTAAAATCAAAGACTTGAACTAGAAAATTTTATATAAAAGGAGCTCAGAACACTATCTTATATCTAAAAGATTAAAACAAACTGCATTATTCAATATGTCAAAACGTTAATGGGTTTTCTAAACAGAAAAAGCTCAGATACACCAAAAGTGGTGTTCGTTCAAACATTATAAAGCAATGCATCACTTTAATTGTGCTCTCGAGAGTTATATTTCAGTTCACTAATATCGTTTGTACGAACGAAAAGTGAAATCGCATTAAATATACAAAAATCTCTTATTTCAATGTATCCAATCGGAGAAATATTTTTAAATTTCATGGTCAAATAAATCAACAAGTAACTTGTTTGAAAAAACACACCTTTGTAAATTATGACTTGGTGTTTTAAGACTAACTACATTAAAATAAATTGTGTTTCCATAATGTTTTAATTCAAATGATGACCTTTTTGAAAACAATTGTTCCAATATCGTATTAACTCTATTCATTTGGCAGCATGATTCGAATCACCTTCAGCTTTATGTAAAAACACTTTCTTACAACATGATTAGGTTAAAGACTGATAGGTGTTAATTAAATCTGCCATTTGAGCCCTTCATGCACATTTCTAAATCGGAATTGGATTAAATTATTAAAAATAAAAGGGGCTCTCATACAAGGTAAGTGTATTTTTCGGTTTATGGTACAGTGTTTTAACTCTAAAGTTTTTTTTTTTATTCCTGATGGGTTTGCTCTTGACTCTAGTCTAGGTCAGAGATGACAGAGACAACGTCTACGATGGAGCGAGCTTACCCAGAAGGAGCCTGTTCACTCTAACTTTGAAGAGATAAGGGTTGTAACTCGAAGTAACTGTGTATGAAATATAAAATTTTAACCACGTGTTGGTTTGACATTGTTAGTGTGGATCGAATGCTCGTAAACTGACATTTTAACTTGAAATTCGCCGACACGGCCGGCGCAGTGGCAAAGCGAGTGGCCGCTGAGATGCGTGTTGCGGGTTCGATTCCCGCACGGTATATACGTGTCGGTGGTAAGTGAGTGTTTAAAATATGTTTGTGAAATAAATAAAGAAAAAAAATTTTTCCTTTTGAAATAACGCTGCGTAAACAATTCATTTTAGTAAAAAACGGATTTTCTAGGGCCATTTTTTCAATTTTTAGCTAACTTTATGAAGAGACCTTAGAATACCGGTTTGACAGTTTTTATTATTATTTTTTTAAAAACGTTGCCCATACTAGGAATTTCTCCTGTATCGTGGGTGCGTTTACAAACATACAATTTCACATACACAAACACCCTGACCCGGAACAACTATCTGTAGGCCATTCAAATATTTGTTCCGTGCGGGAATCGAACCCGCGACGCACAGCGCAGCATTCGATCGCTCCACCACTGCGCCAGCCGTGTCGTTTATAAAGGTAATATGTCAAAACGCCAAAACAGTTCTCCAGATAAAAGTCGTGAATTAAAAACGTAGTTTTTAATGTAATACTAAAATCAAAGACTTGAACTAGAAAATTTTATATAAAAGGAGCTCAGAACACTATCTTATATCTAAAAGATTAAAACAAACTGCATTATTCAATATGTCAAAACGTTAATGGGTTTTCTAAACAGAAAAAGGTCAGACACACCAAAAGTGGTGTTCGTTCAAACATTATAAAGCAATGAATCACTTTAATTGTTTTCTCGAGAGTCATACTTCAGTTTACTAATATCGTTTGCACGAACGAAAAGTGAAATCGCATTAAATATAAAAAAAATCTCTTATTTCAATGTATCCAATCGGAGAAATATTTTTAAATTTCCTGGTCAAATAAATCAACAAGTAACTTGTTTGAAAAACACACCTTTGTAAATTATGACTTAGTGTTTTAAGACTAACTACATTAAAATAAATTGTGTTTCCATAATGTTTTAATTCAAATGATGATCTTTTTGAAAACAATTGTTCCAATATCGTATTAACTCTATTCATTTGGCAGCATGATTCGAATCACCTTCAGCTTTATGTAAAAACACTTACTTACAACATGATTAGGTTAAAGACTGATAGGTGTTAATTAAATCTGCCATTTGAGCCCTTCATGCACATTTCTAAATCGGAATTGGATTAAATTATTAAAAATAAAAGGGGCTCTCATACAAGGTAAGTGTATTTTTCGGTTTATGGTACAGTCTTTTAACTCTAAAGTTTTTTTTTTTTATCATTCCTGATGGGTTTGCTCTTGACTCTAGTCTAGGTCAGAGATGACAGAGACAAAGTCTACGATGGAGCGAGCTTACCCAGAAGGAGCCTGTTCACTCTAACTTTGAAGAGATAAGGGTTGTAACTCGAAGTAACTGTGTATGAAATATAAAATTTTAACCACGTGTTGGTTTGACATTGTTAGTGTGGATCGAATGCTCGTAAACTGACATTTTAACTTGAAATTCGCCGACACGGCCGGCGCAGTGGCAAAGCGAGTGGCCGCTGAGATGCGTGTTGCGGGTTCGATTCCCGCACGGTATATACGTGTCGGTGGTAAGTGAGTGTTTAAAATATGTTTGTGAAATAAATAAAGAAAAAAAATTTTCCTTTTGAAATAACGCTGCGTAAACAATCCATTTTAGTTAAAAACGGATTTTCTAGGGCCATTTTTTCAATTTTTAGCTAACTTTATGAAGAGACCTTAGAATACCGGTTTGACAGTTTTTATTATTATTTTTTTAAAAACGTTGCCCCATACTAGGAATTTCTCCTGTATCGTGGGTGCGTTTACAAACATACAATTTCACATACACAAACACCCAGACCCGGAACAACTATCTGTAGGCCATACAAATATTTGTTCCGTGCGGGAATCGAACCCGCGACACACAGCGCAGCAGTCGATCGCTCCACCACTGCGCCAGCCGTGTCGTTTATAAAGTAAATATGTCAAAACGCCAAAACAGTTCTCCAGATAAAAGTCGTGAATTAAAAACGTAGTTTTTAATGTAATACTAAAATCAAAGACTTGAACTAGAAAATTTTATATAAAAGGAGCTCAGAACACTATCTTATATCTAAAAGATTAAAACAAACTGCATTATTCAATATGTCAAAACGTTAATGGGTTTTCTAAACAGAAAAAGGTCAGACACACCAAAAGTGGTGTTCGTTCAAACATTATAAAGCAATGAATCACTTTAATTGTTTTCTCGAGAGTCATACTTCAGTTTACTAATATCGTTTGCACGAACGAAAAGTGAAATCGCATTAAATATAAAAAAAATCTCTTATTTCAATGTATCCAATCGGAGAAATATTTTTAAATTTCCTGGTCAAATAAATCAACAAGTAACTTGTTTGAAAAACACACCTTTGTAAATTATGACTTGGTGTTTTAAGACTAACTACATTAAAATAAATTGTGTTTCCATAATGTTTTAATTCAAATGATGATCTTTTGAACTAGGTACAGCATTAAAGTACTAAATATATACACTTAAAATAAAATATCCTAACTAAGATAAGGCGTCAAGAAATTCGTCCGCATCGCTGTCCACCGGAAGTGAGCCCAAAAGACTGGCGGCATTGCCACGTTGTATGACAAAGCTTATCCTCTGTCCGAGGTGAAAGCCAGCCCTTGGGTCACGCGAAGTGTCAACTAAGCGTTTAGAAAGATCTTTAAATAAGGCATGAGCACTCGGACCCCACGGTCCAGGAGTTTCAACCCTAAACGGCTCAAAAATATAATTGCCAACAAGGTTATTATATTTCCGCCGCTTGAGGTTCTCAGCAGCCGCAGCGGCAGTACCAGCACAGCACGACGAGCTAGGAAGATGGGATGGCGCAAGAGTATCGACACAAGTAGCGTCCCACACTAAAGGCCTACCCATCTTCCATGGAAACAAATACATACCGTCCGGTCGCTTGCCGTCGTCGCGTGCCAGGCCATTGGGTTCTAGTACGGCTGGAACGCCGACGGCGACAAGAGCGCGTCGGATAATGTCGTTGATGTTTGCGTGCCGTGCAAAGCGACCCGCACTTCGACTGCATGAGAGACCGTGGTGCCCGAGGCTGTTGACAGCTTCGCCACAGTGACAACGATGAGGAGAACAACACGATGCGCCTAAGCGAAGGGAAGCAGAGAGGCGGAAAGTTGTATCGTCGAACTAGGTGCCTAAGTTCATCGACGGTAGTGCGTGAAGCCAGAGGCCCGACTTCCACTCACACACAGCCAGCAGGCGCGCACGCTCCGAAGTAGAAGTATAAGTGGCTATAAGGTTCCTCTGAACTTCTCTGCAGACTGGCTCATTCCACTGTCTCTGATATGATGGGTTGTCGGGTAGATTTACATTCGGGCAAGCGAGTTTCCAGGCATTCACATCCTCGGTGAAGCACGGCACATCAGAATCAATCAGTGTGGAAGCTAGGATATTCCTGATTAATTTATCAGTGCCATGAACCGAAGATATAAAAGCCGGTAAACTAATACTGGTAATTTTGCGGACGCCGAGGCCTCCCATACGAATGGGAAGAGTAGCTTGAGCCCAAGCTCGGTCGTCCATGGCCACATTTAAAATTGAAGACAGTGTATGCTTGATAATTTGGTCCATTTTTTCTAAAAGGTGAGGGTGCTTCCACATATGGGAAGCACGAAGGAAATATGTCAATTTAGGACCGAAACAGCAGTAACGAATTATGGTGATAGCCGAATGCATGTTAATTTTTAACAGTATTTCCGAAACGTCTTTGAAATTTTGAATTTTTTCTTCGACAAAATTGGGAAAGGAATTCTCAAAGATTGGTGACCCAAGGAGGTGAAGAGAGCTTTTGTCCATAATTTTGATTCCGGGGGCTATTGCGTTGAATTTTGAAAGTGTAAATGATCTTTTTGAAAACAATTGTTCCAATATCGTATTAAATCTATTCATTTGGCAGCATGATTCGAATCACCTTCAGATTTATTTAAAAACACTTTCTAACAACATGATTAGGTTAAAGACTGATAGGTGTTAGTTACATCTGCAAATTGAGCCCTTCATGCACATTTCTAAATCGGAATTGGATTAAATTATTAAAAATAAAAGGGGCTCTCATACAAGGTAAGTGTATTTTTCGGTTTATGGTACAGTTTTTTAACTCTGGAGTTTCTTACAAACTCGACGTAACTGTGTATGAAATATTAAATTTTAACCACGTGTTGGTTTGACATTGTTAGTGTGGATCGAATGCTCGTAAACTGACATTTTAACTTGAAATTCGCCGACACGGCCGGCGCAGTGGCAAAGCGAGTGGCCGCTGAGATGCGTGTTGCGGGTTCGATTCCCGCACGGTATATACGTGTCGGTGGTAAGTGAGTGTTTAAAATATGTTTGTGAAATAAATAAAGAAAAAAAATTTTTCCTTTTGAAATAACGCTGCGTAAACAATCCATTTTAGTAAAAAACGGATTTTCTAGGGCCATTTTTTCAATTTTTAGCTAACTTTATGAAGAGACCTTAGAATACCGGTTTGACAGATTTTATTATTATTTTTTTAAAAACGTTGCCCCATACTAGGAATTTCTCCTGTATCGTGGGTGCGTTTACAAACATACAATTTCACATACACAAACACCCTGACCCGGAACAACTATCTGTAGGCCATTCAAATATTTGTTCCGTGCGGGAATCGAACCCGCGACGCACAGCGCAGCATTCGATCGCTCCACCACTGCGCCAGCCGTGTCGTTTATAAAGTAAATATGTCAAAACGCCAAAACAGTTCTCCAGATAAAAGTCGTGAATTAAAAACGTAGATTTTAGTGTAATACTAAAATCAAAGACTTGAACTAGAAAATTTTATATAAAAGGAGCTCAGAACACTATCTTATATCTAAAAGATTAAAACAAACTGCATTATTCAATATGTCAAAACGTTAATGGGTTTTCTAAACAGAAAAAGCTCAGATACACCAAAAGTGGTGTTCGTTCAAACATTATAAAGCAATGCATCACTTTAATTGTGCTCTCGAGAGTTATATTTCAGTTCACTAATATCGTTTGTACGAACGAAAAGTGAAATCGCATTAAATATACAAAAATCTCTTATTTCAATGTATCCAATCGGAGAAATATTTTTAAATTTCATGGTCAAATAAATCAACAAGTAACTTGTTTGAAAAAACACACCTTTGTAAATTATGACTTGGTGTTTTAAGACTAACTACATTAAAATAAATTGTGTTTCCATAATGTTTTAATTCAAATGATGACCTTTTTGAAAACAATTGTTCCAATATCGTATTAACTCTATTCATTTGGCAGCATGATTCGAATCACCTTCAGCTTTATGTAAAAACACTTTCTTACAACATGATTAGGTTAAAGACTGATAGGTGTTAATTAAATCTGCCATTTGAGCCCTTCATGCACATTTCTAAATCGGAATTGGATTAAATTATTAAAAATAAAAGGGGCTCTCATACAAGGTAAGTGTATTTTTCGGTTTATGGTACAGTGTTTTAACTCTAAAGTTTTTTTTTTTATTCCTGATGGGTTTGCTCTTGACTCTAGTCTAGGTCAGAGATGACAGAGACAACGTCTACGATGGAGCGAGCTTACCCAGAAGGAGCCTGTTCACTCTAACTTTGAAGAGATAAGGGTTGTAACTCGAAGTAACTGTGTATGAAATATAAAATTTTAACCACGTGTTGGTTTGACATTGTTAGTGTGGATCGAATGCTCGTAAACTGACATTTTAACTTGAAATTCGCCGACACGGCCGGCGCAGTGGCAAAGCGAGTGGCCGCTGAGATGCGTGTTGCGGGTTCGATTCCCGCACGGTATATACGTGTCGGTGGTAAGTGAGTGTTTAAAATATGTTTGTGAAATAAATAAAGAAAAAAAATTTTTCCTTTTGAAATAACGCTGCGTAAACAATTCATTTTAGAAAAAAAACGGATTTTCTAGGGCCATTTTTTCAATTTTTAGCTAACTTTATGAAGAGACCTTAGAATACCGGTTTGACAGTTTTTATTATTATTTTTTTAAAAACGTTGCCCATACTAGGAATTTCTCCTGTATCGTGGGTGCGTTTACAAACATACAATTTCACATACACAAACACCCTGACCCGGAACAACTATCTGTAGGCCATTCAAATATTTGTTCCGTGCGGGAATCGAACCCGCGACGCACAGCGCAGCATTCGATCGCTCCACCACTGCGCCAGCCGTGTCGTTTATAAAGGTAATATGTCAAAACGCCAAAACAGTTCTCCAGATAAAAGTCGTGAATTAAAAACGTAGTTTTTAATGTAATACTAAAATCAAAGACTTGAACTAGAAAATTTTATATAAAAGGAGCTCAGAACACTATCTTATATCTAAAAGATTAAAACAAACTGCATTATTCAATATGTCAAAACGTTAATGGGTTTTCTAAACAGAAAAAGGTCAGACACACCAAAAGTGGTGTTCGTTCAAACGTTATAAAGCAATGAATCACTTTAATTGTTTTCTCGAGAGTCATACTTCAGTTTACTAATATCGTTTGCACGAACGAAAAGTGAAATCGCATTAAATATAAAAAAAATCTCTTATTTCAATGTATCCAATCGGAGAAATATTTTTAAATTTCCTGGTCAAATAAATCAACAAGTAACTTGTTTGAAAAACACACCTTTGTAAATTATGACTTAGTGTTTTAAGACTAACTACATTAAAATAAATTGTGTTTCCATAATGTTTTAATTCAAATGATGATCTTTTTGAAAACAATTGTTCCAATATCGTATTAACTCTATTCATTTGGCAGCATGATTCGAATCACCTTCAGCTTTATGTAAAAACACTTACTTACAACATGATTAGGTTAAAGACTGATAGGTGTTAATTAAATCTGCCATTTGAGCCCTTCATGCACATTTCTAAATCGGAATTGGATTAAATTATTAAAAATAAAAGGGGCTCTCATACAAGGTAAGTGTATTTTTCGGTTTATGGTACAGTCTTTTAACTCTAAAGTTTTTTTTTTTTATCATTCCTGATGGGTTTGCTCTTGACTCTAGTCTAGGTCAGAGATGACAGAGACAAAGTCTACGATGGAGCGAGCTTACCCAGAAGGAGCCTGTTCACTCTAACTTTGAAGAGATAAGGGTTGTAACTCGAAGTAACTGTGTATGAAATATAAAATTTTAACCACGTGTTGGTTTGACATTGTTAGTGTGGATCGAATGCTCGTAAACTGACATTTTAACTTGAAATTCGCCGACACGGCCGGCGCAGTGGCAAAGCGAGTGGCCGCTGAGATGCGTGTTGCGGGTTCGATTCCCGCACGGTATATACGTGTCGGTGGTAAGTGAGTGTTTAAAATATGTTTGTGAAATAAATAAAGAAAAAAAATTTTCCTTTTGAAATTACGCTGCGTAAACAATCCATTTTAGTTAAAAACGGATTTTCTAGGGCCATTTTTTCAATTTTTAGCTAACTTTATGAAGAGACCTTAGAATACCGGTTTGACAGATTTTATTATTATTTTTTTAAAAACGTTGCCCCATACTAGGAATTTCTCCTGTATCGTGGGTGCGTTTACAAACATACAATTTCACATACACAAACACCCAGACCCGGAACAACTATCTGTAGGCCATACAAATATTTGTTCCGTGCGGGAATCGAACCCGCGACACACAGCGCAGCAGTCGATCGCTCCACCACTGCGCCAGCCGTGTCGTTTATAAAGTAAATATGTCAAAACGCCAAAACAGTTCTCCAGATAAAAGTCGTGAATTAAAAACGTAGTTTTTAATGTAATACTAAAATCAAAGACTTGAACTAGAAAATTTTATATAAAAGGAGCTCAGAACACTATCTTATATCTAAAAGATTAAAACAAACTGCATTATTCAATATGTCAAAACGTTAATGGGTTTTCTAAACAGAAAAAGGTCAGACACACCAAAAGTGGTGTTCGTTCAAACATTATAAAGCAATGCATCACTTTAATTGTTTTCTCGAGAGTCATACTTCAGTTTACTAATATCGTTTGCACGAACGAAAAGTGAAATCGCATTAAATATAAAAAAATCTCTTATTTCAATGTATCCAATCGGAGAAATATTTTTAAATTTCCTGGTCAAATAAATCAACAAGTAACTTGTTTGAAAAACACACCTTTGTAAATTATGACTTGGTGTTTTAAGACTAACTACATTAAAATAAATTGTGTTTCCATAATGTTTTAATTCAAATGATGATCTTTTGAACTAGGTACAGCATTAAAGTACTAAATATATACACTTAAAATAAAATATCCTAACTAAGATAAGGCGTCAAGAAATTCGTCCGCATCGCTGTCCACCGGAAGTGAGCCCAAAAGACTGGCGGCATTGCCACGTTGTATGACAAAGCTTATCCTCTGTCCGAGGTGAAAGCCAGCCCTTGGGTCACGCGAAGTGTCAACTAAGCGTTTAGAAAGATCTTTAAATAAGGCATGAGCACTCGGACCCCACGGTCCAGGAGTTTCAACCCTAAACGGCTCAAAAATATAATTGCCAACAAGGTTATTATATTTCCGCCGCTTGAGGTTCTCAGCAGCCGCAGCGGCAGTACCAGCACAGCACGACGAGCTAGGAAGATGGGATGGCGCAAGAGTATCGACACAAGTAGCGTCCCACACTAAAGGCCTACCCATCTTCCATGGAAACAAATACATACCGTCCGGTCGCTTGCCGTCGTCGCGTGCCAGGCCATTGGGTTCTAGTACGGCTGGAACGCCGACGGCGACAAGAGCGCGTCGGATAATGTCGTTGATGTTTGCGTGCCGTGCAAAGCGACCCGCACTTCGACTGCATGAGAGACCGTGGTGCCCGAGGCTGTTGACAGCTTCGCCACAGTGACAACGATGAGGAGAACAACACGATGCGCCTAAGCGAAGGGAAGCAGAGAGGCGGAAAGTTGTATCGTCGAACTAGGTGCCTAAGTTCATCGACGGTAGTGCGTGAAGCCAGAGGCCCGACTTCCACTCACACACAGCCAGCAGGCGCGCACGCTCCGAAGTAGAAGTATAAGTGGCTATAAGGTTCCTCTGAACTTCTCTGCAGACTGGCTCATTCCACTGTCTCTGATATGATGGGTTGTCGGGTAGATTTACATTCGGGCAAGCGAGTTTCCAGGCATTCACATCCTCGGTGAAGCACGGCACATCAGAATCAATCAGTGTGGAAGCTAGGATATTCCTGATTAATTTATCAGTGCCATGAACCGAAGATATAAAAGCCGGTAAACTAATACTGGTAATTTTGCGGACGCCGAGGCCTCCCATACGAATGGGAAGAGTAGCTTGAGCCCAAGCTCGGTCGTCCATGGCCACATTTAAAATTGAAGACAGTGTATGCTTGATAATTTGGTCCATTTTTTCTAAAAGGTGAGGGTGCTTCCACATATGGGAAGCACGAAGGAAATATGTCAATTTAGGACCGAAACAGCAGTAACGAATTATGGTGATAGCCGAATGCATGTTAATTTTTAACAGTATTTCCGAAACGTCTTTGAAATTTTGAATTTTTTCTTCGACAAAATTGGGAAAGGAATTCTCAAAGATTGGTGACCCAAGGAGGTGAAGAGAGCTTTTGTCCATAATTTTGATTCCGGGGGCTATTGCGTTGAATTTTGAAAGTGTAAATGATCTTTTTGAAAACAATTGTTCCAATATCGTATTAAATCTATTCATTTGGCAGCATGATTCGAATCACCTTCAGATTTATTTAAAAACACTTTCTAACAACATGATTAGGTTAAAGACTGATAGGTGTTAGTTACATCTGCAAATTGAGCCCTTCATGCACATTTCTAAATCGGAATTGGATTAAATTATTAAAAATAAAAGGGGCTCTCATACAAGGTAAGTGTATTTTTCGGTTTATGGTACAGTTTTTTAACTCTGGAGTTTCTTACAAACTCGACGTAACTGTGTATGAAATATTAAATTTTAACCACGTGTTGGTTTGACATTGTTAGTGTGGATCGAATGCTCGTAAACTGACATTTTAACTTGAAATTCGCCGACACGGCCGGCGCAGTGGCAAAGCGAGTGGCCGCTGAGATGCGTGTTGCGGGTTCGATTCCCGCACGGTATATACGTGTCGGTGGTAAGTGAGTGTTTAAAATATGTTTGTGAAATAAATAAAGAAAAAAAATTTTTCCTTTTGAAATAACGCTGCGTAAACAATCCATTTTAGTAAAAAACGGATTTTCTAGGGCCATTTTTTCAATTTTTAGCTAACTTTATGAAGAGACCTTAGAATACCGGTTTGACAGATTTTATTATTATTTTTTTAAAAACGTTGCCCCATACTAGGAATTTCTCCTGTATCGTGGGTGCGTTTACAAACATACAATTTCACATACACAAACACCCTGACCCGGAACAACTATCTGTGGGCCATTCAAATATTTGTTCCGTGCGGGAATCGAACCCGCGACGCACAGCGCAGCATTCGATCGCTCCACCACTGCGCCAGCCGTGTCGTTTATAAAGTAAATATGTCAAAACGCCAAAACAGTTCTCCAGATAAAAGTCGTGAATTAAAAACGTAGATTTTAGTGTAATACTAAAATCAAAGACTTGAACTAGAAAATTTTATATAAAAGGAGCTCAGAACACTATCTTATATCTAAAAGATTAAAACAAACTGCATTATTCAATATGTCAAAACGTTAATGGGTTTTCTAAACAGAAAAAGCTCAGATACACCAAAAGTGGTGTTCGTTCAAACATTATAAAGCAATGCATCACTTTAATTGTGCTCTCGAGAGTTATATTTCAGTTCACTAATATCGTTTGTACGAACGAAAAGTGAAATCGCATTAAATATACAAAAATCTCTTATTTCAATGTATCCAATCGGAGAAATATTTTTAAATTTCATGGTCAAATAAATCAACAAGTAACTTGTTTGAAAAAACACACCTTTGTAAATTATGACTTGGTGTTTTAAGACTAACTACATTAAAATAAATTGTGTTTCCATAATGTTTTAATTCAAATGATGACCTTTTTGAAAACAATTGTTCCAATATCGTATTAACTCTATTCATTTGGCAGCATGATTCGAATCACCTTCAGCTTTATGTAAAAACACTTTCTTACAACATGATTAGGTTAAAGACTGATAGGTGTTAATTAAATCTGCCATTTGAGCCCTTCATGCACATTTCTAAATCGGAATTGGATTAAATTATTAAAAATAAAAGGGGCTCTCATACAAGGTAAGTGTATTTTTCGGTTTATGGTACAGTGTTTTAACTCTAAAGTTTTTTTTTTTATTCCTGATGGGTTTGCTCTTGACTCTAGTCTAGGTCAGAGATGACAGAGACAACGTCTACGATGGAGCGAGCTTACCCAGAAGGAGCCTGTTCACTCTAACTTTGAAGAGATAAGGGTTGTAACTCGAAGTAACTGTGTATGAAATATAAAATTTTAACCACGTGTTGGTTTGACATTGTTAGTGTGGATCGAATGCTCGTAAACTGACATTTTAACTTGAAATTCGCCGACACGGCCGGCGCAGTGGCAAAGCGAGTGGCCGCTGAGATGCGTGTTGCGGGTTCGATTCCCGCACGGTATATACGTGTCGGTGGTAAGTGAGTGTTTAAAATATGTTTGTGAAATAAATAAAGAAAAAAAATTTTTCCTTTTGAAATAACGCTGCGTAAACAATTCATTTTAGTAAAAAACGGATTTTCTAGGGCCATTTTTTCAATTTTTAGCTAACTTTATGAAGAGACCTTAGAATACCGGTTTGACAGTTTTTATTATTATTTTTTTTAAAACGTTGCCCATACTAGGAATTTCTCCTGTATCGTGGGTGCGTTTACAAACATACAATTTCACATACACAAACACCCTGACCCGGAACAACTATCTGTAGGCCATTCAAATATTTGTTCCGTGCGGGAATCGAACCCGCGACGCACAGCGCAGCATTCGATCGCTCCACCACTGCGCCAGCCGTGTCGTTTATAAAGGTAATATGTCAAAACGCCAAAACAGTTCTCCAGATAAAAGTCGTGAATTAAAAACGTAGTTTTTAATGTAATACTAAAATCAAAGACTTGAACTAGAAAATTTTATATAAAAGGAGCTCAGAACACTATCTTATATCTAAAAGATTAAAACAAACTGCATTATTCAATATGTCAAAACGTTAATGGGTTTTCTAAACAGAAAAAGGTCAGACACACCAAAAGTGGTGTTCGTTCAAACGTTATAAAGCAATGAATCACTTTAATTGTTTTCTCGAGAGTCATACTTCAGTTTACTAATATCGTTTGCACGAACGAAAAGTGAAATCGCATTAAATATAAAAAAAATCTCTTATTTCAATGTATCCAATCGGAGAAATATTTTTAAATTTCCTGGTCAAATAAATCAACAAGTAACTTGTTTGAAAAACACACCTTTGTAAATTATGACTTAGTGTTTTAAGACTAACTACATTAAAATAAATTGTGTTTCCATAATGTTTTAATTCAAATGATGATCTTTTTGAAAACAATTGTTCCAATATCGTATTAACTCTATTCATTTGGCAGCATGATTCGAATCACCTTCAGCTTTATGTAAAAACACTTACTTACAACATGATTAGGTTAAAGACTGATAGGTGTTAATTAAATCTGCCATTTGAGCCCTTCATGCACATTTCTAAATCGGAATTGGATTAAATTATTAAAAATAAAAGGGGCTCTCATACAAGGTAAGTGTATTTTTCGGTTTATGGTACAGTCTTTTAACTCTAAAGTTTTTTTTTTTTATCATTCCTGATGGGTTTGCTCTTGACTCTAGTCTAGGTCAGAGATGACAGAGACAAAGTCTACGATGGAGCGAGCTTACCCAGAAGGAGCCTGTTCACTCTAACTTTGAAGAGATAAGGGTTGTAACTCGAAGTAACTGTGTATGAAATATAAAATTTTAACCACGTGTTGGTTTGACATTGTTAGTGTGGATCGAATGCTCGTAAACTGACATTTTAACTTGAAATTCGCCGACACGGCCGGCGCAGTGGCAAAGCGAGTGGCCGCTGAGATGCGTGTTGCGGGTTCGATTCCCGCACGGTATATACGTGTCGGTGGTAAGTGAGTGTTTAAAATATGTTTGTGAAATAAATAAAGAAAAAAAATTTTCCTTTTGAAATAACGCTGCGTAAACAATCCATTTTAGTTAAAAACGGATTTTCTAGGGCCATTTTTTCAATTTTTAGCTAACTTTATGAAGAGACCTTAGAATACCGGTTTGACAGTTTTTATTATTATTTTTTTAAAAACGTTGCCCCATACTAGGAATTTCTCCTGTATCGTGGGTGCGTTTACAAACATACAATTTCACATACACAAACACCCAGACCCGGAACAACTATCTGTAGGCCATACAAATATTTGTTCCGTGCGGGAATCGATTCCGCGACACACAGCGCAGCAGTCGATCGCTCCACCACTGCGCCAGCCGTGTCGTTTATAAAGTAAATATGTCAAAACGCCAAAACAGTTCTCCAGATAAAAGTCGTGAATTAAAAACGTAGTTTTTAATGTAATACTAAAATCAAAGACTTGAACTAGAAAATTTTATATAAAAGGAGCTCAGAACACTATCGTATATCTAAAAGATTAAAACAAACTGCATTTATTTATTTATTTATATATATAAGGTTTACCCACAGCACATATATGGACATTGATACATTGAGTCTTATGGTAATATTCTAATATATATGCCAATTACGGGCAAACACAGCATTGACAAAAACACGCCAGATTATTTATACACTACTACAAAGAGATACGATTTAAAAACAATAACATACAATACATTCAATACATACAATAAAACGGAAGACATTACAGTAGTAGACCAGGGAATACATATACAAACAAAGTTAACTTTTTGGATAACTGTCTTGATCAGGAGACTTGATAGCACGTAGGGAAGCCAGGATTCTCGATTTAAATTTCGCCTTAGAGTCACCAAATATATCTGTCTCAGGAATGGACTTAATAAGTGAATTCAGGTTGTCACACATCTTCGCTAGTGGGGAGTTGCGACCTATGTTGGTACGGGTAGAAGGGCGATGGAACAATCTGGTAAGGGGATATCGTGGAATGTTGTGCGGAACACTCAAATAAATGCGCGATAGTAGTTCACTACAATCAATGTGGCCGTTGACTAACTTGTATAGGAACAAAAGGCTATGCATAACTCTTCGTTGATATAGTGAAGTTATATTGAAGAATGTCAGACGTTGTTGGTATGGGCACCTATGAGATATGCCGGGGGCCATAAAAGCAAGGTGTTTGGTGAAAGCCCTTTGCATGCTCTCTAGACGCTGGGAGTGTATAGCATAAAACGGATTCCAAACAACGCTGGCGTATTCCAACTTACTGCGCACTAACGCATTATACAGAACGATTTTCGATTTTACGGATCTAAATCCTTGAGTATTTCTTTTTAGAAAACCTAGTAGCTGGGCAGACTTTTTAACACAACTATCTATATGTTGCCTAAAAGTTAACCCCTCATCCATTATCACTCCGAGATCCCGAATTTCACTGACCCTGGTAAGTGTTACGTTATTAATTTTGTAAGATGTTACGATAGATTTTTTCTTTCTTGAAAATTTTATATGAAAGCATTTTGTAGCGTTCAAGGTCATGCCATTTTTATTGCACCAATCTACAATTTGATCTAAGTCATGTTGCATCGCCACAGAGTCGTTTGGTGTCATGATTGGCATGTAGATCTTAAGGTCATCGGCAAACATTAAGAATTTGCAGGTTTTGATAACCTGCCCCAAGTCATTCATGAAAAGCAAAAATAAGACTGGTGCTAAATGGGATCCTTGAGGAACACCCGAGTTGGATACATATGGCTTTGACACGTAACCATTCAAGACAACGTTCTGTGTCCTCTGTTCTAGATACGATGCAAACCACCCCAGCAGTGATCCATGTACGCCATTAGCTGCTAATTTCGACAAAAGTAGTGAGTGACTAACTTTATCAAAAGCACTGCTGAAGTCCGTGTACACCGCATCCACCTCCAGTCTTTGGTCTAGAGAGTCGGATATGTCAGACACAAACTGGATCAGGTTACTTTCCACTGAACGACCCGCCAGAAAACCATGCTGACCAGATGAAACATTAGAATTAAGGTGTTGCGTGATTATTGGACAAATAAGGGACTCGAATACTTTCGAGAGACATGATAATATTGAAATCGGACGATAGTTTTTAACATCCACGGGATCCTCCTTTTTATATATAGGTACAACTTTTGCTTGTTTCCACACATCAGGAAAAATTCCCTCGGCCAATGAACGATTAAAAATAGTGCATAACGGAAATGCCAGTGCATTACAGCAGCGCTTTATAAAGACAGGTGGGATGGAATCAGGACCGGGGCCCTTCAGAGAGTCTAAATTCTTTAATTTGTTGTGAACTTCTCTCTCTGTAAGGCTTATTTTATGGAGTACTTTATGTACAGTATGGGACACATCAGTTGTCCCTACGTTATTCACACTATACACTGAAGAAAATTGTTGGGCAAACAAGTTCGAAATTTCGGGTCCAGTATCAGCAACCGACCCATCTAATTGCATACTGGATGGAAACCTAGATTGCCCTTGGCGTTTGTCTTTTATATAACGCCAAAAAGCCTTAGGGTTCTTTACTATGTCGGATTCTATTCTTTGTTCTATTCGTTCTTTGTTTGCATTATTCAATATGTCAAAACGTTAATGGGTTTTCTAAACAGAAAAAGGTCAGATACACCAAAAGTGGTGTTCGTTCAAACATTATAAAGCAATGCATCACTTTAATTGTGCTCTCGAGAGTTATATTTCAGTTCACTAATATCGTTTGTACGAACGAAAAGTGAAATCGCATTAAATATACAAAAATCTCTTATTTCAATGTATCCAATCGGAGAAACATTTTTAAATTTCCTGGTCAAATAAATCAACAAGTAACTTGTTTGAAAAAACACACCTTTGTAAATTATGACTTGGTGTTTTAAGACTAACTACATTAAAATAAATTGTGTTTCCATAATATTTTAATTCAAATGATGATCTTTTTGAAAACAATTGTTCCAATATCGTATTAACTCTATTCATTTGGCAGCATGATTCGAATCACCTTCAGCTTTATGTAAAAACACTTTCTTACAACATGATTAGGTTAAAGACTGATAGGTGTTAATTAAATCTGCCATTTGAGCCCTTCATGCACATTTCTAAATCGGAATTGGATTAAATTATTAAAAATAAAAGGGGCTCTCATACAAGGTAAGTGTATTTTTCGGTTTATGGTACAGTCTTTTAACTCTAAAGTTTTTTTTTTTAATCATTCCTGATGGGTTTGCTCTTGACTCTAGTCTAGGTCAGAGATTACAGAGACAAAGTCTACGATGGAGCGAGCTTACCCAGCAGGAGCCTGTTCACTCTAACTTTGAAGAGATAAGGGTTGTAACTCGAAGTAACTGTGTATGAAATATAAAATTTTAACCACGTGTTGGTTTGACATTGTTAGTGTGGATCGAATGCTCGTAAACTGACATTTTAACTTGAAATTCGCCGACACGGCCGGCGCAGTGGCAAAGCGAGTGGCCGCTGAGATGCGTGTTGCGGGTTCGATTCCCGCACGGTATATACGTGTCGGTGGTAAGTGAGTGTTTAAAATATGTTTGTGAAATAAATAAAGAAAAAAAATTTTCCTTTTGAAATAACGCTGCGTAAACAATCCATTTTAGTTAAAAACGGATTTTCTAGGGCCATTTTTTCAATTTTTAGCTAACTTTATGAAGAGACCTTAGAATACCGGTTTGACAGTTTTTATTATTATTTTTTTAAAAACGTTGCCCCATACTAGGAATTTCTCCTGTATCGTGGGTGCGTTTACAAACATACAATTTCACATACACAAACACCCAGACCCGGAACAACTATCTGTAGGCCATACAAATATTTGTTCCGTGCGGGAATCGAACCCGCGACACAAAGCGCAGCAGTCTATCGCTCCACCACTGCGCCAGCCGTGTCGTTTATAAAGTAAATATGTCAAAACGCCAAAACAGTTCTCCAGATAAAAGTCGTGAATTAAAAACGTAGTTTTTAGTGTAATACTAAAATCAAAGACTTGAACTAGAAAATTTTATATAAAAGGAGCTCAGAACACTACCGTATATCTAAAAGATTAAAACAAACTGCATTATTCAATATGTCAAAACGTTAATGGGTTTTCTAAACAGAAAAAGGTCAGATACACCAAAAGTGGTGTTCTTTCAAACATTATAAAGCAATGCATCACTTTAATTGTGCTCTCGAGAGTTATATTTCAGTTCACTAATATCGTTTGTACGAACGAAAAGTGAAATCGCATTAAATATACAAAAATCTCTTATTTCAATGTATCCAATTGGAGAAACATTTTTAAATTTCCTGGTCAAATAAATCAACAAGTAACTTGTTTGAAAAAACACACCTTTGTAAATTATGACTTGGTGTTTCAAGACTAACTACATTAAAATAAATTGTGTTTCCAAAATGTTTTAATTCAAATGATGATCTTTTTGAAAACAATTGTTCCAATATCGTATTAACTCTATTCATTTGGCAGCATGATTCGAATCACCTTCATTCAGCTTTATTCAAAAACACTTTCTTACAACATGATTTTGATTTTTTTTCGTGTCGATCATGGCAGACCCACCCTTTGGGGGAGGCCTATGTCCAGCAGTGGACGTTTTTCGGCTATTATGATGATGATGATGATGACAACATGATTAGGTTAAAGACTGATAGGTGTTAATTAAATCTACCAATTGAGCCCATCATGCACATTTCTAAATCGGAATTGGATTAAATTATTAAAAATAAAAGGGGCTCTCATACAAGGTAAGTGTATTTTTCGGTTTATGGTACAGTTTTTTAACTCTGGAGTTCCTTACTAACTCGAAGTAACTGTTTATGAAATATTAAATTTTAACCACGTGTTGGTTTGACATTGTGAGTGTGGATTGAATGCTCGTAAACTGACATTTTAACATGAAATGCGCCGACACGGCCGGCGCAGTGGCAAAGCGAGTGGCCGCTCAGATGCGTGTTGCGGGTTCGATTCCCGCACGGTATATACGTGTCGTTGGTAAGTGAGTGTTTAAAATACGTTTGAGAAATAAATAAAGAAAAAAAAAATTGCCTTTTGAACTAATTCTATGTAAACAAACCATTTTAGTAATAAATGGGTTTTAAAGGGCCATTTTTTCAATTTTCAGCTAACTTTATACAGAGATCTTAGAATACCGATTTGATAGTTTTATATAGTAAATACGTCAAAACGCCAAAACAGTTTTCCAGATACTCGTAAAAGTCGTGAATTCAAAACGTAGCGTTTAATGAAGTACTTAAGTAGGCCGCCTTTATCAGACGAGTAAAATGCCGTCGTCGCCCATGGCTAGTCTCCGTCGAGATTGGCCACTATGGCCGAAGTCAGTGAGGAGGACTATTAGTATGAAACCATGCTAATAGTCCTTCAGCTTTTACTAAGTATGGTAAAGGCTTTGATTTGACTTTCGCAAGTTTGCAACGTAAACCCCAGGCTCGCTTCCGAGGTTGGAAAAACTGTATTATTAAATTTTCTATGAAGGATTTTAAAAAAACTGCTTTTGCTTTATCCAGTAATCAGAACTCCTGGACACGGCACGTATAGTGAGGAGGTTCCTCTTTCGGGAGCCCTGAGTACCGGTATGTTGGACTCTATTCCCGATACTGGTGGGCTACTATTATTTTTTGGAACGAAGTTCCTTATCGCGCGTTGTGAAAGGGGGCTAGACGGAAAAAATTCTCACGAAAAGTTGTAACGACACTTTTTGCTATAGTTGTAAGCCGTGCGACGTGCGCGTTTTTCTCTGTCTGTCTCTCTCTCTCTCTCATAGAAAGCAAGCCAGTTATTTTCGTTTCGTCTATCTATTTCTGTTTACATTATATTTGTAAGGTAGGCAGGGTAAGCAGGGTAGGCAGGGTAGGCAGGGTAGGCAGGGTAGGCAGGGTAGGCAGGGTAGGCAGGGTAGGCAGGGTAGGCAGGGTAGGCAGGGTAGGTAGGGTAGGCAGGGTAGGCAGGGTAGGCAGGGTAGGTAGGGTAGGCAGGGTGGGTAGGGTAGGTATTAGGGTCTAAAATTGAGCCTACTGATTAAGTTTATATTACACTAGTGGACGTCACGCGGTTTCACCCGCGTAGTTCCCGTTCCCGTGGGAGTACGGGGATAATATATAGCCCATGTTACTCCCTGATAATGTAACTATTCAATGCTACAAGAATTTTTCAAATCGGTCCAGTAGTTTCGGAGCCTATTCAATTCAAACAAACAAACAAATCTTTCCTCTTTATAATATTAGTGTAGATTATATTTGTTAATAATAAAAAAAATATTATTATTATTTAAAAAAAAATACAATTCCTTCACTAATTACTTCTCCGGACTTCATTCCATCCGGGTGTCCCTTGACACCTCTCAAGTTTTTATATTTTTAAATGTTTTTATTTTTTATTTTTATAGAAAATGAATAACTAAACGAAACTAAATATTGACGACACCCTTATGTGTGAACAAGTCGTTTAAATCTGATGATGCTCTCAGTTTTAACTAACTTTTAAATTATTTGACAAGCATAAATTTTACCCGCACAAACTTCAGCAGTCCACTGCACCAAGACATGTATGTAGTTCATTAACACGAGCTGAACTAATGTCTTATTTTTTCTTGATGAACTAGCGAAGTTGGTCGTGTGTACCTCCTTACTGTGAGAACGTCTCACTGTGCAGTGTGCAGTGGTTGAGACTAAGCACGTTTTATGTGTAACAATGTTGAAGACAGAGGTTTGCGAATGTGGATAATTTTACTTTAAGTTTGTTGTGTAATGGCACCGCAACGGCACAGCAGCAGCACGGCTACGGCTAGCCGCCAGCGCGCTGTAAGCACACGGTCGGCATGCTTATAGCGCGCTGACTACCCGCCAGTTGGATTCTTCGTATTGACATTATGAAATATATTTTAAGACACACGATTTTATGCTCTAATTTGAATGACAAGTATATTGCTGGGTTGGAGCGGTGCCGTTGCGGTGCCAGTATATGTGCCATGCCATGACCTTTAAGACTGGAAATAACATAATAAACTAACGACATGCTCCGAAAAATGGCACCAAGTGTACCTAATTTGCACATGTGCAAATTAGGTATGCTTGGTGCCATTTTTGTCGTCTTACAAAGGCGGCCCACTTAATGTACCCGACATAAACTACCTCTAGGCGCTATTATTTTTTAAAGATAATTAATTAAGATAATAGATTCAATTAAAATATACGATGCATCAGAATTATGAAACACCCTAATAATAATATTTACGTATCAAAACAATGTCTCCGTTTTATTCCGGGGCGTAATTGGAACACAATGCTGAAACTGCGCTCGCTCCTGGATGTGTCAAACTACGTCATGTGTCATGATAATGAATCATATATTTTTGTAATTAATTCACATGTTAATTATTATTATTATTATTTATTTATTTCGAACACAAAATATTCATATTGTTGTTATTAACACTTAAAACTATATTAGTAAATTTTTGCCGCCACAACAAAAGAAATAAACTAAAACAAAAATAAAACTAATTGAGGTACCTATAATTATGTCCGCTTCCCGCTGCACCAGACCTGCAGCTGTGCATGCGGGTCCAGTGCTCCAGGAACAGGCAATAAGGCTTATTCACTATCACCTTTAAAATGCTGTTGGTGCTCCCTCGAAGCCTTCGCATCAAGGATGCTGTTCTTTTTCGCATAATAGCTTGGAAGCTATTTGTATCAGCTTCAGCAAACATTGCGCTACAAAACCGCGGGAGCCCCAACAGTATCCTAAAGGCGTTATTATACTGCACGCGAAGAACGTTGTAGACCCTCTGCGTATGTATAACCCACAGACTGCACGTGTAAAAAGACTGGCAAAACGCCTTGAACAGAGTGAGTTTCACTTCTCTAGTACATCGTGCAAACCTACGGGCCAGCATATTACATCGGATCGACAACGCTCTTCGTTCCCTTTCTATGTCACTGTCATCATTCAGGTCCTCATTCACTATGTGGCCAAGGTATCTAAAATGCGACACTCTGCTTAGTGGCACACCATACAAAAATACCGGAGGAACTGTCATAGGCTTTTTAGTACCTACCCTAAACACCATCAGCTCACTCTTCCGTGCATTGTACAATAAACCATGAGACCTGGCGTACCTCTCACATATCTCCAGCATCCGTCTTAGTCCATCAATCGAGGGACTCGGCAGCACCATATCATCTGCATAACTTATACTATTAATAATCACACCATCAACAGAGCATCCGATACCAGCGCTGCTGAGCTCCTCAAGCAACTTATTGACGTATAGGCTAAAGAGCGCTGGGGAAGTCAAACCTCCCTGTCTCACCCCACACTCCAACCCATACGCCCCAGACAAGGCACCCGACCATCTAACCTGGTTGATTTGGTGGTCACACCAGTAGCCTAAGAGCTTAACGAGCTCATTAGGAAGACCTTGCTCACGCAATTTCGATCATAAGATACTATAATCAACCAGGTCAAATGCCTTGGAGAGGTCCAAGAAAGCAGCATACACAGGCGTGTTTCTATTAGTATAGTACCTGACCGTGTGCTTGAGCGCAAGAATAGCAGTTTCCGTGGACAGCCCAGCTCTAAACCCGAATTGTGCATCATGTAGATTGAGCTGACCAGTTACTCTCCACTCAAGCACACCGTCAAGAACCTTTGCTGTTACAGTGGCCAACGATATTGGCCTATAATTATCTTTGTCCGAGTCATCATTGAAAATGTTTTATGCTGAGGCCATCGTGACCCGGTGATTTGCTCCTGGTCATCGACTGTATGATGTTCCGTATCTCTTTTCTTTTTTCTTTTGTTATCCATGGTTTGTCTATGACATGACCGCGACAGTTATGACTTTTTTATAATGCCCGTCCCTGACACAGGCTGGCAGTGGTTTTACGGACGAATGTTTGTCTCTTATTTTGTTTTATAGCTGTTTTTATTATTTGTGTATTAATAATGTGCGTCTGTTTGGGCGGAATAAACAATTTTTCTTTCTTTTCTTTCTTTCTATATACTAATCGGAACACCAGACAATCTACTCTCAGTGACATAAGCCCGTTCCACCGACTGAAGCCGCGAATTTACTCCAAAATGCCTCCTAAACATGTTCGCAATCTCCTCAGGCTCAGTCCTGCCATTAACGCTCACCGGAACCGCAGGTTTTGGACTCAATCTTTGCGTAGATTTCCAAAATTTTACAAATGTTTGCCCCTATGCTCTGTTGCTAAAATATTCATCTTAATTTGGTCCTCATTATTCTGACAAAACTTTAACTTTTGTTTAAAAACTTTTCTAGTTTCTCTCATTTCTGCAAACTGCTGCCCTGTGCGAGGTTTTCCATGCCATATCCAGTTAAGAAAGGCCTTTCGCGCGTTCCCGTGAGCGTCCCTGACATACCGGTTCCACCCGATCACTGCACGCCGACCCCTCCTATCTTTTAATAAACTAGTGCAGTAGTGCTATTCTGTAAGCACATTTTCGTATCTCGACAGTGGAATCCGAGGCGAGTTTCAAATTAAGACCTTTATGTTGTGTGCAATAAAGCTCATTTTGTGAGTTTTGTCACTCAGGTGAAGCTCGATGTCGAAATAGTTGTTTACAGAATAGACTAGCTGCACTCTGCCGCCTCTCGAAGCGACGTAACAATTCTGCTGTACAATGTATCAATTATTTTACTATGTTCCTTGTTATGGCAAAAAATATTACAACAGTTTCCGAGTTCAGATGGGAAGTCTATATTTTTAAGTTTCTCCATACATAACCTAAAGTAGCAGTCTTTTTGTGCCTCATCTCTTTGACCCCATAAGGCTTTATCAACTATTTTATTTCCAAGTTTAGCTGATGGATTCGTTGGCCTAACCATTCCAAGGTTAACTTGAATGGCTGGTGGAAAATGGTCTGACCAGTAAATATCTTGGTAAAAGTCAACATTCCCTAGTGTTTTCCACGCTGCTTCAGACACCAAACAATGGTCAAGCCAACGTCGGCTCCCGCAGACGTCACTGACAAAGGTATAAGTATCAGAGTCCATACCGAACTTAATGTAATCGGCACAGCGCCAACTCTGTTCATTACAAAAACGCAATAGTTCCCGACTAAATAATTCACCAGGATGCGCATTAAAATCTCCGAGCATATATACATACTCCACATTCGCACTCTCAACGATAGCCGCAATTTCACTGAGGCACTCACAGAATTCATTTAAGTTATCTATACAGTTGGTCGGCATGTACACACTAAACAATAACAACGTGCGATCGGCGAAAGTCACTTTGACAGCCGCGATACGATCACTCATACAAGGTATTACTGACACAGATGTAAATACCGATTTCTTCCATAAAAGAGCCACCCCACCATATGGCCTCCCCCTCAATACTCCCGCTGATGTATCCACCGCAGATTTCGTGTAATACGAAAAGTCCTAAAATACACAGGAATTAGAATTCAAAACACGGATCTAATATACACTTTATCTAGATAAACTAGCGAACTTTCGCGTCTGTACCTAACGACTGGTGTAGGAGGGATACCTCCTATTTTAAACTTTATGAAGATGTCGATTAAAAATACATATATGTCTTTTTTCTGAGCAGTTATAATATTGCTTATTGTATATTTTACCAGCTTCTGCTAGCAAAATTTACAATAAGCAAACTAAAAACAGTTCGGCAGGAAATAGCTCAAAACAGCCTGAAATACCAGGAGAAATTGACCATCCATATAAACAAACTGGCACACGCCCTAAGTGGAGAAGGCGCTCTTCAGCATACCCGGCTAAAAAAAAGTGACATACCGAGCCTTGGTAAAAGATTTACCACTTGACATCAAGAGAGTCGTGTGAAAAGAATTTTCATACAAGTATGGCTCTTGAGGAAAACTTAAACAGAGAAATCAAACACAAGTGGCTTATTGTTGGAAAACAGATTGCCATGAAGAAGAAACAAAAAAAAAAAGTTCTGCGTTTATATTTCGTAAATTCCCATTGTAATAATTATTCGAATCGATAATAATTAAAAAGCCAGTTAATGGGTCGTGGAGGTCTGGTAGGCAGCCGCTCCGCATAAAACCAATATAGTAGCCTGTCTTTTTCCAAGGTCTATCTATACCATATTTCATCAAAATCAGTTAAATGTTTTAGACGTGAAAGTGTTACAAAGAGACAGAGTTACTTTCGCATGTATAATATCAATCAATTCTAATATATAAAATTCTTCCGTTACAGACCGATTGAGTGACTGACAGACAACGCACAGCCGAAACTACTAGTCATACATAGCTGAAATTTGGCAAGTTGGTTCCTTGGGGAGTGTAGGGGAGCACTAAGAAAGGATTTCCCGGAATTCCTACGTGAACGGCAAATACGGGTTATGCGCGAACGAAGTCGCGGGCAAAAGCTAGTTTATATTATAAAAAAACCAGCTCAGTGTACAATGGGTAGAATAATATTTTTTATTCCACCCATTGCATCTCAGTCGCAATCTGTCAGAAATACTTCAATTTCCATACATTTTTGACAGATTCCAACTGACATGCGATTGCGAACGTTTTTTAAAGAAATAGTAGACTTGGCACTCTAGTCTGTGAGGTTGTTAGAGAGGAAAACCTAACAGTCTACAGCAGCCGTATTTAACTTTTTTTCTTTTTGGGCCGCATTGCGCTTCTACTATTGTCATGAAGGGCCGCAATAAACTACAGTAAAATAAAATTCTACACATTTTAATAGTATCTACATGAATGGAACTTTTGAATTTGTGACAAAAAGACCGTTTTCATATGACATAGGCCAACTTTTTCACGTTGGTAGTTTGTAAAGAATAGTCTTAGCACATCGTCAAGGAGTGAATCAGTACAGTACAGATACATACATATTGATACACTGGTCAAAAATAAAAAAAATAGTAAATATAGCATCATTAATATTAGGGAGTATTTAAGTCAAGAGTGAATAGGTTACTTCTAGGCAAGCGTACCATCAGGTGAGATAGTGGTCAAACGCGAGCCTATAAATAGTAAAAAAAATAAAAAAAATAATGTGCTAGGCTACAGGGCCATGCAGGGAAGCTTGACGGGCTACATGCGGCCGCAGGTTGAGTATAGCTGGTCTACACTCTGTAAACAGCTAACCTTATTTATTGAAAGTCCGAAGCTTCGACTGACCACCGACCCAATACATGTAGTTCATTTCGAGCAGAACTAATGTTCCAACTTTTCTTAATGAACTGGTAAACTTGTGCTGAACTAGGTCTAATGAATAACTAGTACAAAATATTTGCTTGGAGTTCCCAGCAGTGCTTTGTTTTGAAATCCTTGAATTTATATTGGTTACTGTGAATATTTTGTTTGCTAGATTATTTCAATGTAGTCTGCCAGCGTTTTTTTTTCATAGTATGTTAATGCAGTCGTCATTGTTTAACTGATTTGTTGGCCTCGCGGTCGGAAATGCAACTGCTGAGTATCCGGTCCTGGGTTCGATTCCCAGGTCTGGGAAAAACATCAATTTTCCAATAGGAACGTCTCTATGATATCCCGTGCCTTGGAACAGACCTGCGCCTGATCTGAGCTCTCTCCGGTTGTGTCGGATGTCGTCTTATTGGACTATATTATTGATGAAAGAGTGTTTGTGCACACACCTTGTGCACTATAACAAACGGCTGCCCACTTCGTCTATCCAATGACTACTATACATTTAGTCTCCTGGTCATGAGGACTGGGCGTCGAGCATCTTTTGCACGCTGGACCGCATATCTCTCGCGTACTGACATTGCTGTATACTTTTTGTATCCGACATTCATATTTACCACCAGAGTTATTTATTTATTTATATTTGCGTTGTTGTACACCAAAATATAAAAAAAAGACATAAAGGAAACCTTAAACTATACAATTGCCGGCCTTGTAGCATTCCGTGATCTCTTCCAGGCAACCTGGAATGAAAAGAGATAGCCTAGTTAATAATAATAGTAATATAATAATAAAGTTTATTATTCTTCTCTCACATAGAATTTTACAAACAATATAAAAAACAAAAAAAAACATTAGCGATAATTGTTGTGATCTATATGAGAGACTGGTTTCTGTACTAGGAGACCTGTATGACAGATTAACAGCCTCTCCAGACTCCGGACAATAGGTGACAGGTGTATACCACATCAGTGAGAAGGAATAATTAAGAGGGATTAAGCTAGGTGCAGTGAGATTGTTGCTGTTGTGGGGGTACAAAGTGGTGCAGTGAGATTGTTGCTGTTATTGGGGTACAAAGTGGGTGAGAGGAACTATATTGAATGAGTGAGTAATCTAGTATGTGTGCGAGAGTATGTGTGCGCGAGTGTGAGTGCGAGTGTGTGGGAGCGTGTATGTGTCTGTGAGCGTGTGTGTGTGAGTGCGTGTGTGCGGGGTGAAGGAGGTGAGAGCATACGCCGTTGGTTAGGATGGTACAATAAGCAGATTTTCAGTGTCATCGTAGTTGAGGGACTTAAGCCAGGCAGTAATAACCCTCTTACAATAAGCTCTTGTAAGAGGGTAAACTGTTAGCTTCTTATTTATCTTATTATATAGATGTTCACCAAGAAATTCAAAGAATTTAGTTAATGGATACTGTGGAAACTAGTTGTCAAAAATAAGACAGGGGAATCAAAGGCCGATTTCGTTAGCCACAATTGTTGAAAAAGTACTTGTCGGTCTGCTTGAACGCCAACTTAGTGGACATCTAAAACTGAATTATGCGCAGTTTGGTTTCAGAGGGCTAGGGCTCTTGACTGGAACTGCAATATTGGTACTCAAGCAAATGGTCAGGTATTATACGGATAGAAATCATCAGTTTATGCGGTCTTTCTTGACATCTCCAAGGCATACGACCTAGTCAGTTATGATAAGTTATGGGAGAAGCTTGTGAAGTTGAACATACCTAGGGAGTTAATAATTCTATTGAAATTTTGGTATGAAAATCAAAATAATCAGGTCAAGTGGGCGAATTCCTTTTCTGAACCGTATAAGCTAGAGTGTGGTGTTAGACAAGGTGGACTAACTTTGCCAGTCTTGTTTAATATTTATATTAGTCAGTTGATTGAAGAACTCAGCAGCATCACTGTGGTTTGCTCTATTGACGGTATATCAGTCAATAATCTGAGCTATGCAGATGACATGGTGCTGCTGGGTCCTTCAATCAACGCGGTAAAATTTGTGAAGTGTACGCAGCCTCTCACGGGCTCGCTTACATACTTATAAAAGTAAGTTTCTTATTTTTAAAGAGAGAAACCGAGTGTCGTCCCAGATTCCTTAGATAAAACTGAATGGAATCCCTTTAAAACGAGTATCAAAATTCACATACTTGGGTCATATGGTGACGGAGGATTTCTCGGACGATGCAGACATGGAAAGGGAGCGTAGGGCGTTGTCAGTCCGAAGTAATATTGTAACCCGCAGGTTTGCACGTTATACGGATGATGTAAAGAAAACTCTTTTTAAATCGTATTGTCAATCCTTTTACACTTGCAGCCTGTGGGTGAAATATACGCAGCGGACCTACAACGCTCTACGTGTTTAGTATAATAATGCCTTCAGGGTGCTTTTGGGACTCCCTAGATACTGTAGTGCGTCTGGAATGTTTGCGTGTACGCAAACTGACGATTTCTATGCTATTATGCGCAAGAGAACCACATCAAAAATGAATAGGTTGAGGGGGAGTACCAACATCATCCTGAGGACATTACGGACAAACTGGACAATCAAATCGCTGGGCACTGGATGCACACGCACTTGTGTACTCGGGGTCGGGCGGCGGTGGCGGGGTTATTTGATTTAATGTAATAAGTGTATTTTGGATTTTTACTGTCCGAAATAAACGTTTCTGATTGACTGATTGATTAAAAAGAAATGGTATTTATGAAAATTGTAATTATAAAATAAATTCAAATATTATTCACTGTCATGACGCATTTCGTAGTTTGAAACATCCACGAGCGAACGCAGACCGAGCCTAGTGTTCCAAGGACGGCGCGAAAGAGAATGACGACATTGTTTTGATACTTAAACATTTTTAACAGTGTTTTAAATTCTAAGGCATTGTTCATTTTTGTTGTGCTATTATCTCAATGAATTATTAAAAAAATATCGCACTTTGATGTAGTTTATGTCGGGTACATTAAGTGGGCTGCCTTTGTCAGACGACGTGTAATACCTCTAAAGAGGATAGATTTGTATTTTCGTATGTTTATAACGAACTAGTGGACGTCACACGGTTTCACCCGCGTAGTTCCCGTTCCCGTGGGAGTACGGGGATAAAATATAGCCTGTGTTACTCCCTGATAATGTAGCTATCCATTGCTGATAGAATTTTCCAAATCGGTCCAGTAGTTTCGGAGCCTGTTAATTTCAAACAAACAAACAAACAAACAAACAAATCTTTCCTCTTTATAATATTAGTGTAGATAAACTCAAAACTACTGAACCAATTCCAATAACTCTTTCACCATGAATGTTATCTCTGAGTAACATTGGATTTAATTTATTTTCGAAAAATATAGAGATCCCTACGAAAATCGCAATACTTAACCCACGCGAACGAAGTCGCGGGCGAAGTGCTAGTAAAAAAATAATTAACAAAAGCTAACAGCGTGAATTTAATCTGTGCTAGGCCAAAAAGGTCCCTGTGTCAGCATAAACTGCGATATTTAAGGTCACATGGGCAGTCGCTCCATGGTAAATATTGGTACTCAGCTGCGGCTAGGCATACTGATAAGCCTCAAGATAAAATATGCAGATACCAAATTATATACACTTGAACATATTATTAATAATTAAACTAAGTATCTTGACTTGGCTCGCGAGGTTGTTGACATGTGGGATGTGAACACAGCCGTCATTGTGCTGATGGTCGTGACGGCCAATGGCATAATTGCCAAGAGCCTCGATCAACATCTCAAGAGGCTCTCGTTGGGCAGCTGGATCAAGGGGTTGATCCAGAAAGCAGTACTCCTGGACACGGCACGTATAGTGAGGAGGTCCCTCTCTCGGGAGCCCTGACCACCGGTATGTTGGACTCTATTCCCGATACCGGTGGGCTACTATTACTTTTTTATATTTTTAAATGTTTTTTTTAAATTTTTATTGAAAATGAATAACTAAAACGAAATTAAATACTGACGACACCCTTATGTGCGAACAAGTCGTTTAAATTTGATGATTCTCTGAGTTTTAACTAACATTAAAATTATTTGACAAACATAAATTTTACCCACACAAACTTCAGCAGTCCACTGCACCAAGACATGTATGTAGTTCATTAACACGAGCTGAACTAATGTCTTAACTTTTCTTGATGAACTAGCGAAGTTGGTCGTGTGTGTGAGAACGTCTCACTTTGCAGTGTGCAGTGGTTGAAACTAAGCACGTTGTTGGTGTCACAATGTTGAAGATAGAGGTTTGTGAATCTGGATAATTTTACTTAAAGGACATTGTCAATTTTCCTTATTATTTGCATAATAATCTTAGGCAATTTAAACAACGTTAACGATACACATTACTAAAATTATTACAATCCTTGTAATAATATGAGTTTCTGTTTTTGTGAGTACTTTCTAAAAACTTTTTTAGTTGTGAATCATGCGTAATAACTGTAATAAGTAACGCAAATGGTCAATAGAAAACAGAAAAATGTCACAAAGGAATATCAGAGGTTGAATTCCTTTTAATATTGATTTGTAAACCGCAAGTTCTAAAGAAAAACAATTTATTATGTAAAGATCCTAAATTCGTTTTAATTATTTTCATATACTTACATTTTCTGTAAATGGCTGGGGCAGGATCTGGCATTGTCTTTTTGTTTTAACAGCACTGCAACGACACAACAGCAGTAGTGCTATTCTCTAACAACATTTTCGTATCTCGACAGTAGAATTCGAGGTGAGTTTCAAATGAAGACCTTTATGTTGTGTGCAATAAAGCTCACTTTGTGAGTTTGATCACTCAGGTGAAGCTCGATATCGAAATAGTTTCTTACAGAATAGACTAGCAGCACGGCTACGGCTAGCCGCCAGCGCGCTGAAAGGACGCGGTCGGCTCACTTACAGCACGCTGATTGCCCGCCGTTGGCTTTTTCGTATTGACATTATCTATACTAATATTATAAAGAGGAAAGATTTGTTTGTTTGAAATGAATAGGCTCCGAAACTACTGGACCGATTTGAAAAATTCTTTCAGCAATGGATGGCTATATTATCAGGGAGTAACATTGGCTATATTTTATCCCCGTGCTCCCTCGGGAACGGGAACTACGCGGGTGAAACCGCGTGACGTCCACTAGTGAAATATACTTTACGACACATGATTTAATGCTCTGACTTGAATGACAAGTATATTGCTGGGTTGGAGTGGTGCCGTTGCGATGCCGGTATATGTGCCATGACCTTTAATCAAGACTGAAAGTAAAATTATAATAAACTAACAACATGCTCCGTCTTTGCACAAGTGCAAATTAACGGTGCCATTAACTCGTCTTACAAAGGCGGCCCACTTAATGTCTCCGACATAAACTAGCTCTAGGCGCGATTATTTTGAAAAAATATTTCATTAAGATAAAAGGTACAATAAAAATAAACGATGCGTTAGAACTATGAAACACCCTGATAATAATATTTACGTATTAAAACAATGTCGCTGTTTCATTCTGGGGCGTACTTGGAACACAAGACTCGGACTGCGCTCGCTCCAGGATGTGTCAAACTACGTCGTGTATCATGATAATGATACACGACGCAGTATTACAGTAGTTTGACACTACCCAAGTGCGACAAACGATTATGCGATACTGCCGTTTGTAGATATTAAATGAGAAATAAAAAAGTATTAACTTCATCTACATAAATAAAAATGAATCGCCGAAATGTATAGTTGTAGTAGTAGTTGCAGTCTCAGTAGCAGTAGCAGTGGTAGTTGTACTTGTTATTGATTCGGCGGTACGAAGTTTGCCGAGGAAGCTACTGTATATGAAATAATCAAAGCTATTTATGATATGAAAAAAAAAAAAAACATAATAAACATATAGATTCAAACACCATGAAACACATGGTCGATGGAGCTCAAAGATTTTGGAGTGGCGATCACGTACCAAAAGACGCAGAGTTGGTCTCCCACACGGTAAAGTTGAAGGTGAAGGCCGCGAGACGCACAGGACCGGTCGATGTGACCACACTTGGTAGAGGCTTATGTCCAGCAGTGGACGTCTTTCAGCTGAAATGATGATAACAGGTTCATCTCCATTGGCTCCTGTAATACAGTTTAAAACTAGCTCAGGAGCCAGGAAATTTCATGTAAATTGTGCTTGAAACTGGTACAATAAAGAATTTATTATTATTATTATCTGCACCTAATCCTTAATGGAATACAGTCGTGTTTTGTGTAACTAATCTAACGGGGTCCTAGCAAAGGTGAGACGGTACTTCACGCCGAAACAGCTGCTCAAGCTCTATCAAGCGCAGGTGCGATCGTGTATGGAGTACTGCTCTCATCTTTGGGACGAATCTGCCAAATACCAGCTTGATGCCCTTGAGTCAATTGAGAAACGAGCCAAGAGGATCATCGGTAATGACAGGCTCGTCGAGTCGAGGCTCCAAAGCCTTGAGCATCGACGCCGAGTTGCTGGCCTGTCGGTTTTCTATCGCTTGCATTTTGGGGAGTGTGCGACGGAATTGCATGATTTAATTCCGCCAAGCCCGTTCCATCATCGGACCACAAGACGAACGGCGATGCGCCACCGGTACATGGTGGACATCCCACCCACTCGCACTAAACGTTTTGGGAACACATTCATAGTGCGTACAGCTAAGGAGTGGAATTCCCTGCCAGAGTCTGTGTTTCCAGATAGCTACAACCTGGGAGTCTTTAAGACAAGAGTGAATAGGTTGCTTCTAGGCAAACGTGCTCCATCTTCGACCACATCATCGCTTACCATCAGGTGAGATTGTGGTCAAACGTATGCCTATACATAGTAAAAAAAAAAAAAAGTAATACGAAAAGACCTAAAATACACAGGAATTAGAATTCAAAACACGGATCTAATATACTCTTTATCTAGATAAACTAGCGAACTTTCGCGTCTGTACCTAACGACTGGTGTAGGATCCTGCTCCTATTTTAAGCTTTTATACAAACTGTGTGTAAGATAGGGATGTAGTAAGTACTCCACCTCCGCAAATGCGAAACTGCAGTTGTCACAAAAGTCCAATGAATAAAGAAAAGACCAGCAAATACGCAGATGGCACAAATGGGCAGGCTACATGTAAAATTGGAGAGGGCGCTGACGTATGACATATAGGTACACCTATATCAGGGTCAAAGGATTCAAACAAGTTTCTTGAAGCTATTATGTCAATAAAGAATTATAAATATTATTATTAAATAATTTCCAATGCATAGTTACATTTTTCCTTTACTTTTTACCTCCGCCTCCGCTATAATAACGTTAGTAGCATCCCTAGGGTAGAGGCGAAGTTTAAAGCGAGTTTTAGTTAAAATCTGCTACGTTTCTGACAGTTGCAGTTTGATTCAATCCTTTTTAGTTTTATCTCATGGAGGAATGGATTAATGTGTCATTAGTGTTAACGTACGTGCTTGGACCTGGAGGAGCTCGTGGCCAAGTAATAATAGCTGCTGGTCGGTTTTAAAGGTTATACAACGCTTGCCAAGATCAGTCTGTGGATTGGTGACCATCTATTTCATACCGAGACTCCTCCATGCTTCGGAAAACACGTTAAGGCGTTGGTATTGGCTTTCATACGTATTTCTTTTTTTTTTACTATTGATAGGATCACGTTTGACCACCATCTCACCTGATGGTAAGCGATGATGTGGTCGAAGATGGAGCACGCTTGCCTAGAAGTAACCTATTCACTCTTGACTTAAAGACTCCCTGGTTGTAGCTATCAGGAAACACAGACTCCGGCAGGGAATTCTACTCCTTTGCTGTATGCACTATGAATGTGTTCCCAAAACATTTTGTGCGTGTGGGTGGGATGGCCGCTATGTACCGGTGTCTATTTTTTCGCAATCGTCGCGGTAGTCGGAAGCCATAAAATCTCACAGCAGTCTTGCCAAAGGTTATCTTGAGACCCAGTCACTGGGTTAAATTGGCAGTCACTCCATGTACAATACTGGTACTCACCTGCATACGGTTAGACTAGAAGCCGACTCGACACATAAAGGCTAAGCAGGTTGGTATTATTACAGGTTATTATTAACTTACTTAGGTATAATTAACAGCATAGGGGTCTTTTTTAACCGACTTCAAAAAAAATACCCACGGAATTGAGAACTTCCTCCTTTTTTGGAAGTCGGTTAAAAAGGAGGAGGTTCAAGCTCAATTCGGTGGGTATTTTTTTTATGTATGTACACCGATTACTCCGAGGTTTCTGATCCGATTTCTGTGATTCTTTTTTAGTTCGATGCGATATACATGCCATTTGGTCCCGTAAAAAAATTATTCAGTTTGGTTTAGTTGTTTTTATTTTATGAGCATTTTTTGTTTATTTCACTTTCTGCGTAGACGAAGACTTCGTCCAAGTATCACCACTTAAAAGTGAAAAATAAAAAAACTTTTTAACCGACTTCTAAAAAACAAGGAGGTTCTCAATTCGACCCCGTATATATATAATTATATTTTTTTTATGTGTGTTCGCGGATAACTTCGTCGTTTATGAACCAATTACGATGAATCTTTTTTTATATGAAAGGGTATGCTGCCGAAATGGTCCCATTGCCACCACGTCGGGATCTGATTATGGAAACCCTGAGAAATCGAGGGCAACTTTCGAAAATTGTAGGCACGCATCTGGTAAAAAGATAAAAGATATTCATAAGTATATCGGGTGATACTACAAAACCATGAAGGTTTGGATCAGACTTGATGATGGAGACGACAGAGAGTTAAAGGAACTCCACATCGGTATGTAGGAACTACCAAGTATTTGGGCTTTTTTTTTCATATTGACGAGACCTTTACACAGAAAGCACTTAGTAAGTTTTATTTTCATAACATAACATCACGCCGGTATGCTGTGAGAATGGGTTACCAGGTTTCCACTAAAAAGTGAATAATAAAAAACTTTTTTTAAACACTAAAAAGTATAAAATAACTTTAATTTCGGAAGTCGGTGTCAAAAAACGAAATAACCATAAACACCATATATTATATATTTTTGGATTTTGTTTGGAAGTCGGTTATATTTTCACAAAAAAATATAACCGACTTCCAAACAAAATACTACAAAGTATAAAATAACCTTAATTTCGGAAGTCGGTGTTAAAAACAAAGAAACAAAACCAAAAACACCGACTTAATAAAACTGACAGATGTCAAGTGGCAAGCGACAATCTGACAATTTTGTAAATTTATTTCGTACATGCTTTATTAAACAACAATTGTCGCTAAATTGTGACAGGTGTATCAGTTTTTGACAAATTTGTCGCTTCGTCAGTTATATTAAACAGGGCCCAGATCTAATAGGAATATTCAACGATGCCATTTGAATCACTAACAAAGTGTTACACTTTAGTGTCACTCACATGACCATTAAGACAACATTGTTGTGTCATTATGATGTGTCATGTCACCAAAGCCATTTTAGAATCGTGTGACTTTCGTGAGTCATCCCTGTTTTCATAGGGCACGTAGGTATACTTCAATCTGTTTTTTTACTATTGATAGGCATGCATTTGGCCACTATCTCACCTGATTGTAAGCGATGATGTGGTCGAAGATGGAGCACGCTTGCCTAGAACTATACAGTCTTGTACTTTCAAAACTACTTTCCTAATGACTATCTCCTGTATTTAGGTTGGTAATCCTAAAAACAATCCTACCCTGTTAATTCTTCTTTCTTTTTCTAGAAAATCTTTTCGTCTACAACATAATTAATTCAGTACACACAACAGCATACGGAGCAACACTTTCAACAACTTCGAGCCGAGATTAATACGAATATGACCTATTAAGTCCTGAAACTACGTGTGAAGAATCTCGTACGTGACCGGGAATTAGAGAGGGAAAGAAGATTTTGCTATCTCGCTCCTCAAGAAGTACTTAAACAGCTTAATAAGTTTCGGATGTTTGTTAGATTGCAACGCAAAATGAATTGGGAAACAGTCTTGGGTTTTGGGTGTTGTTCGAGTTTGTTTATTCTGGAGGCGTGTAGATAAAGTTTGCTTTCTTTGTTGTTTAATGTGTAAAGATTGAGTGATTATCGTTTAGACGTATGTGTTAAATTACAGGTATACCTATAAGACAGCAAAAGGGCTATGTGGAGAGCTGTTTAACGAATATTCATAGGAAAACCAAGGCAAGGTTACCGATGTAGCCCGACAACCACTTATGTGGTACTGGGTATGACAGGCACATTAATTGCTGAATAGCTAGCTGATGGGGCCGAAAAGTTCTGGATTTGTGGTCACGTACCGAAAAAACGTTACCTTTTACAAGGACTCAATGAACTTGTGAAGGTTGCAAGAATGCACTGGATGCAAAGAACTCAGCTTAGGAACGTTTCGGAGATGCCGATTTCCAGTTTCCAGCAGTGGACGGCTTTCGGGTGGAATGGTGATGAAAGTTTTGGTGATGGGCACAATTGGCACATTAGCACAAAGAAGCACTAAGAGAAGATTTCCCGAAATTCCTACAGGAACGGGTAAAAGCGGGATATGCGCGTAATGAAGTCGCGAGCAAAAGCTAGTATACTAACATTACTTAGTTGATTTAAAAATAATATGTCCTTACTGAAAATAACGAAGCTGAAAAAAAACACGACCGAGACGGTAAATAGAAAAAATATTCCAGCAGAAAGATATTCGCCATAGGCAGCAATTGGCTGCCAATGGCGAATTTGATAGGAATGGAGAAGCTTAATATACTTTTGTAATCATGTACCTAAGTTTCCTTCCATAAACAGCATGTTTCAAAAGATTAATTCATGTATGCCTAGTTTAATTAAAGTGTGTAAGTAATGATTACCTAAAATAATAATTCACAGACACTGTCTGCGTGAGACGAAACAAAGCCTGCTCGTTATAAATGACACTATTATTACACTTGGGATATTATCAAAGTTTATTATTTAGTTTGTGATTAATTTGCGAGCAAGATTGTTTTGATTGCTTGGTTTTAATTAAAATAGTAGTAATATAATTTATTTTAAGGAAAATGTATACGTGCCAAAATAAAATGGTAACTAACGAAACTATATTACTAAGCCTCCGCTGACCGTCCGTCCGTCCATCCGACCGTCCGTTTGTCAGCGGACTGTATCTCAAGAACCATAATAGGAAGACAGTTGAAATTTTCACAAAATGTGTTTCTATTACCGCTACAACAACAAATAATAAAAAATAATGTTTATGTATGGTACGAAACTCTTCGTGTGCGAGTCCGACTCACACTTCCTAGCTTTTTATTTCACTAAGGGCGTATTTTTCTGGATACTTTTATTTGATGAACACAAATGGCGTCTTGGCTTGTGTGAAATTGTGTTGCTATACGGTTTACGATTGATTTTAAAATACTGATAGTCAGCCGGCTATACTGTATGCTGATCCCAACATCATCTGCCTAGCATTTTATCTTTGTCAATATTAATTGATTTACAAAAACAAAAAATACGTCTCCATTATTTTTCAATACTCTAACTGACGGATTAAATACATTTGCAATATTTATTGATGGTGAAAACTAACCTATTTCATTGGTTAATATTTTTCCGCTCCTCTCCTTTCCGCTCCAGTGCACAGTCAGTCTTAAGAGGGGACTCTAGTCTCGAGAAATTTGAAAAATAGGTTATTTGAAGAAACTCTTGCCGATGAGTCGCACTGTGGCCTATAGCGCGAAAGCGACAACAGCAGCTCAGGCTGATTTTTACCTATAAAAACCTGGACGTATTGTATTCCGCTTGTTTTCTTCTTCAAAACTGGACTGATCTAAAAAAATCATACATCAAAATTTAGAGGAAGACTATGTAAATGTTTTTATTATTTTGTTAAAAACTTATCAAATTTATCTGACAGTTGTCTGCACATGGCGGTGAAAACGTGCAATTTTTTCGGGTTTTTGGATTGTCATAATTCTTTAAGTAATTATGTTTCGGAAAAAAGAAAATGATAGAGGAACAGTATTAATTTGATCTAGATTTTTTGGAAAAATATCATTGCTCTAGCAGCATTATCCACGAAGAAAACAGCGGAATGCGTTTGTATGGGTCATTATAATTTCTCTTGGGATAGACTGCCCAAGAGAAATTATAATGACCACACAAATCAAACGTAAGCTTAGTAATGCATCTAGTCTTTTTGCAACAGAAGAAACAGTTTAGTAAATACTACATCCACATTTTCCTGCAAATAGAAGAAACAGGATTCACAAACCTGATTCAACAAGAAAAGATACGACATCCTCAAGTAGATCTTTCCATAACTTTAAAACAAAGTGTAACTTCGGCAAAGATACGCCATTATAATAATGAACACATGTTCTAGTGATGTGAAAAAGAAAGCGAAGTGACATTGACTTATGATGGCGCAACCCTAGTGGAATAAATCATTCTTTGAAGCCCATTTGTTAAATAACATAATTTATCTATGGCTGCATTGGAGAAGTGTGGTATTTTTGCGGAAAATTATCAGATATCTGATTTTGTGGTTCACTATATTATTGTGTGTAAAATATAGTTTCCGTATTGACTCGGAAATAAAAGAAAAATATGATTTTTCTAGATTATTTTTCCATTGGAAATGTTTGTTCATGCGATTAAACATAATGCTCATATGATTCAATGTGATAAAATGATATCGTAGCTTTAACATTATTTATTGTATTATCAATCAATAAATCGGTTCTATGTCAAATAACTTGTATTCGATAGGAACGGAGAACCTACTTTTAAGGCGCCATTTTGCGACTTGGCAAATATTTACCTAAATAAGATCTCTCTATATTATGAAAAGCAACAATAAATTATAGTTTAATTTTTTAAGTACATAAGTTGTAAATAACACTGCTTGAAGTCAATCTTTTTTAGTCGTTTTAAACTAGATTAGTTTTTGCCCGCGACTTCTTACGCACATGTACCGATTTTTCCGTTACCGTAGGAAGCCCCTAGGGAAGCTACATGCCAAATTTCAGCTCTCTACGACCAGTAGTTTCGGCTGTGCGTTGTCTGTCAGTCACTCAGTAACGGAAGAATCCTTATCCTTACTAACATTATAAATGCGAAAGTAACTCTGTCTGTCTGTCGCGCTTTCACGCCAAAACCTCTGAACCGATTTAAATGAAATTTGGTACTGAGATACTCTAGAGCCTAAGAAAGGACATAAGCTACTTTTTAATGCGAAAGAATGGGGGTATGAAAAGTTAAATGGAAGTATTGTAATTTTTAGAGCATTAAAAGTTTGTAAAAGTTTTACCCTCAAGGGTGTTAAATAACAATAGGGAATACGGGATGAAAGTTTGTATGGAAATATGTAAGGTTTATGTGAATGCAAATAGCTCATTAAAGTATTTTATAAGTATGTGTCTTATTTGTATAATAATTAAAAATGTTACCCAAAGACATTATTCCACGCGGACGAAGTCGCGTGCACAGCTAGTTTTTAACCACCGACGCAAAAACGACGGGGTGTTATAAGTTTGACATGTCTCTCTGTGTGTGTGTGTCTGTCTGGTCTGTCTGTCTGTGCCATCGTAGCTCCCGAACAGATGACCGATTTTGATTTTGTTTTTTTGTTTGAAAGGTGAATTAGTGTTCTTAGCTATGTTTGATGAAAGCGGTCCAAGATGGCCGCCGCCACAAAATGGCGGATTACATATTTTTTCACAATTCCCTCAATATGGGTATGAAATGAAAAGACTTGACTAGTAAAATACTATACACTATGGCAAATTTCTAATCCAAGATGGCCGCCAACACGAAATGGCGAATCACATTTTTTTCAAAACTTCCTCAATATGGTTATCAAATGAAAGGGCTTGACTAGTACAATAATGTACACTATATAAAGGGAGTTTAACAAGCATGAAATAAAATTTAAATTTAAAAAACCCCCACAAAAAAAACATTAAAATGTAAATAATTTCTATTGATCCTTTTACAGTTGTGTATATGCACGGCATGTCCACGACCGGTTGGAGGCGCGCGGTAGCTGAGGGGGGCGCGCGGGCGGCGCAGGCGGCGCTCACACGGTCGCCCGCTCCGAGCTCCGCGTCACTTTTATCACGACGAAGGCACCACGCGTTTTTTCCTTAACTTGTATTCACGTGTCTAATACACCAAATTGATACAGTCAAAGTACTTTTATTGTATCAATTTGGTGCGCGGAGCTCGGAACGGGCGACCGTGTGAGCGCCGCCTGCACCGCCCGTGCGTCCCTCAGCCCCGTCGACGCCCGATGCTGCTACCGCCGCCCGCGCACCTCCAACCGGTCGTGAACATGCCAGTTTGATATAGGTACAATTCTTTGGGTCAAGCGTCATCGCGTCGGGAGACCGCTAATAATACTTATACTTAGTAAATACAAAAGGTTTGCTGTATCCCGAGGCGTAGACACTTCGCCCAAAGAATCGTACCTATATCTAAAAGGATTAATAGAAATGATTTACATTTTAATCTTTTTTTTTTTTGTTGGGGTTTTTTTAAATGTTATATATATTGACGAAGCCGGCGTTTTCTAGCTGACTACCCTGAGAAAAAACAGCAAAACAAACTCAGAGATCGTCAGCGCGTTAAAATACACCGTGTGTGTATGCCCTAATAAATTGACAATCAACTCGCTAATTACAATTACACAACAATTACCTACTCACCAGTCTTTTGTTTAACTTCCAAAATTATCCAGAACAAAAATACTTTTCACCAAATCCACACCTCGTAAAAAGTTGAGTACGGTTCGCAGAAAAGTATTCAAATGAGAGATGCTATTATGCCTAAAGTTTAAGCGAGTTTGCCTGAGTTTTAAATATTGGTAGACCTTTATAATGGTAATTAGGGACTATTTAGGAGGTAGGTATATGGATCTCAGTTTTGGGACTAAATTACGCTTAATGAGTTGCTTTTTGTCTAAATATGTAGATTTTTGTATGAAATAAATTTCAAATTTTAAGACCACTGAACTCTTTGGGCTTTTGTAGAAATGCAATAAAATTATGTCGAGGTGCCATAATCGCCACGCTTGGCAGGCGGGTTGGCGATCGCAGTATATGGTGCTGCGTTTTACAGAGAACGCTGCTGCCCGTTCTCTGGTGAGTCCCTTAGTCGCCTCGTACGACACCCACGGGAAGTGATGGGATGGTATTATTCTTTTACGGCATCATACGGCACCGGCCGACACAAAACGGCAAAGGATTTTATTGATAAAGTAAAAACATGTTATGTATGTAGTTTTATCCTGCTGCTTATCTATGTATACTAAATAATACATCGTTTTAAAATCTCCTAACCAAGCCTTTAGCCAACGCCATAAAGAAAGCTTTAGGAGGCAGCATGTACAGAGCGGTCCACACTTCAGAAGACCGCATGACTTGGAATAGCGTCGTATTTGGTTGCGATCCGCAGCAGTGAGGCAATGACGAAGAAGAAAAAGAACCAAGTCTTTTCCCGGGCTCACTCTCATAGCCTATGAATCGTGCAACATACAAATAAATAATTTTCCCACTTTAATAATACAAGTGATGATATTTTAATTTCGTTAAATTATTTCAGAGTGGCCAACGTAATTGCAGCACATCCAAGGATGCTTATTAGTTACAGTTAGTAACGAGCTGTCCCGCGCCACTTCGTCTGCATAAAATTTTTAGGGTTCCGAACATTTGTAAAAAACGGAACCCTTATTGGTTCACTCGGGTGTCCGTCTGTCACAGCCAGTTTTCTCCAGATCTGCTGGAGAAAACTGAATTTGGTACAAATATTGACTTCTGTGACGCAAACACGGACGCGTTACGTAAATAAATATTTTTTTAGTATGGGTTCACTTTTGGGGTTCAAAATATAAAAAAAAAACAAAATGTATTGTGTGACATATCAAATGAAAAGGGCTTAGACAAAAAATTACCATTCCCCCCTTTATCTCCGAAACTACTGAGCCTAAAATGTTGAAAAGAAAATGCAGATGGATAGTTCTATACCTAAAAAATACAGGAAAACATATAAGAAGTCTGTAGTGTTAAAATAACGTTAAAAAATAAAATTGGGTCGGAACCCTTTGCACGCCAGTCCGACTCGCACTTGGCCAGTTTTTTTTTTTCATTAATGCTTCGCTCCTCCTGGTCATAGCGTGATGTTATACATATAGCCTAAAGCCTGCCTCGATAAATTGGCTATTCAACACTAAAAGAATATTTCAATTCAAACCAGCCGGTCGATTCTGTCGACATCTCACCGTGACCACATAAGTGGAGTGAACGACAAATGAGTTGTCACGCCATCTTGTTTGTATGGTTTGACAGCTCACCTGTCGTTCACTCCGCCCAAGTTGAACACTTAGGCGGAGTGAACTTCGATATGTTTACAGAATCGCACTGCAGTAGTTCCTGAGATTAGCGCGTTCAAGTAAACAAACAAACTCTTCTGCTTTATAATATTAAGAAGAGATTTGTATTTAGTTCTCTTTTACAATAACAATGTAAAAAACCTATTATCAGATCACGAAAATTGTACGAAATTGTTTCCTGAATTTTCAGTCTCCATCAACTTCACCCCAGAAGCGAAATAGAGCATAAAGATAATAATGAAGTCATAATTTTATCACAGCTGAAAACTTTGAACTTCCAAACTACGCTTATAGCCGACAAATTGTCGCTAACTTGAAAATTATGGATCATCACAATGAATAATTTAATTAATGTCTTAAAATTAAGCTAAGTTACTGCTGCACGTAAAAGATTTGAATTTCTTAAAAGTGTTGGTGCTTAAAATTTTAAGTAATTAACTTTTTCTTCAGTTGATAAAACGAAAAAAAAGAGATAGAGATATTTTTGACCTTTTCACTCTAGTTATTTTAACGTGACTGAAAAAACTCCCCAAAGTAATATTTCGTGTTTTATAAAACTTAGTAGCTTCGTGGAATATTTAAGTAACCATAATATTAAATAAAATGTACGGTGTTACCTGGATTTAAAACTGTCCATTTATTCTTCGCATCAACGTGTGACGTCAAACACGAAATGTTACTTTGAACCATAACTACAAAATGCAGCTAATAGTATCTGCAACGATCGATCAGAAATGTTCAGGACAGGAGGGTGTTTGTAATAATAGGTAAAGTGCATAATAATTTGAAAAGGTGTTATGGATTGAAAATGTCCATCTATTATACTAAGTCACTAAAGGCCCGTTCCCACTCGGGGGGTAGCCCCCCTTATTTAGAGAGTAGCCTCTCTAAGCCCGAAGTCCGTAGTTGCGGGCGTATTCTACTATACAACCTGTATCAGAATAAACGCAATACCTCTTAAGGGATCATTGAACTCATCATTATGAACAACTTTCACTATGGAACCAACACCGAAATTGGGGAAAAAATATCGACTCCTCTATACATTTTTGTGCGCATAACTCGACAAAATGTACTGAACAGCTGATTTTTTTTCGCGATTTCGGTATTGGTCCCATTGTAAAATTGTTCATAATTATGAGTACGATGACCTCTTAAGAGGTATTGTGTTTATTTTGTTACACGTTGTATATATATTCTACTATCACCTACGGACTTACGATTAGTCCCGAACCCGAAATAAGAACGAATGACAACACGATTTGATAGTAACTGACGAATCGATTCTTAGTGATTTAGTGATACTTAGTAAAATACACCCGCAACTAAGCCCAAAACTACGGACTTCAGGCTTAGAGAGTAGCCCCCCTGGTGTGAACAGTGTGTTCGTTTATACGGAAGACGGCGCCTGGTCGTGCGTGTTCACACTATGACAGACCATCTGTTTAAGCGGACGCCGGTGACCAACGATCAGTAGATTCGTTCACACTACATCTGATCCGGGCGTTCAGACAGCTCTTCGAAATGGCTAAAACCCCGGATCCGTCCTTTTTCTCGGATCCCTCTAAATGTGAACAGTGACATATAAATTGTATTACCACTGGCATATTCGTCCCTTTAGATGGAACGGGAAAACAGAAGTTCTGTCATAATGGGAACGGGCACTTAGACAAGGGTATCTCAAAAAGATTTTTGGCTGTAGTAGATTATTTCCAAAGATTTTACTTGTACTAAAGAAAAATCATTGAAATCTAAGAGCACCCAGATAATTCTTATTTTCCCAGTAAGATAATGTGGGGGAAAGAATAGTATGTACATACTTTGAACGCACCCTTCATCATCATCATCATATCAGCCGAAAGACGTCCACTGCTGGACATAAGCCTCCCCCAAGCGTCACCACAACGACCGGTCCTGCGCGTCTCGCATCAATCGGCTACCCGCGACTTTCACCAGGTCATCGGTCTATCTTGTGGGAGGCCTTCCAACGTGGCGTCTTCCGCTACGCGGTCGCCAGGTCAGAACTTTTCAGCCCCATCGACCATCTGTTCTGCGAGCAATGTGCCCTGCCCACTGCCACTTTAGTTTGTCGATCCTTCGGGCTATGTCGGTAACCTTACTCGAACGCTACCTTGCTCGAATCAAAACATCTCTAAAAACAAAATCGATCAGCCATTGCACAACACACTTCAGTATTCATCCATACTAAGTGGCCAACACAACTTCTCAACTTCGACTCCTGATGCAAGGGGCATCAGGGTGTGGAATCAAAATTCATCACAGCCCTCAGCCCTGCTATTGTAACGTGCCATTACTATTATGTATCCACTTTGAAGAAGGGATAGACTATTCGCCTTGTACAGCTTCATCTCTTTCTCACACAGTGAAAATATGACAAAGTTGACACGTCATCCCTCATCTCAGTTCACTCCCATGCACTTTGCGTCAGCAAAAACACCAACCTTGCAATTTTTAACAACGACCACAACCCTAGTCCGGAAGATCTCAAAACTCAAAAGAGTGTTTCTAACAAGGCGGGCTTGCAGTGAGACTTTTCAATTGGTCCCAAAGAACTGTACCGCGGGAAAACTTTCTTGTAATCTTGTTCACTTTTGTCATCAAATGTCGGAACTTTCGCTTTGGGAGGAACTTTGTGTAGTATCGACATGACACGGCGTAATGAGACCAGAGGTTCTTTATGTAATTCTTGTTTCGAGAATCTGTTGGCTGTGTTCGGAATTTTGGTTGTCCTGTTTTTGGTTGGTTTTGAGTAGTTGATGCTAGTTTGGGCGAGGAATTGACATACAAAGGAAACGAGACTTGTCTTGAATTGAACGAACACGTGACACAGCCGTCATATCAAGACATGACGGCTGCATCACTTCTTCATTCAAATTTTGATTCAATGAAAGATCTTTGAATCTAAGGGACCGTCTTCACGAGCGAGAAAATTGTATTGCTATTATCTTCGCGCTAAGTATTTCTATAACAACTCTATGAACGTGTCTCCACACGGTGATATTATCGCGGCAATTTGAAAAGTGAAAAAACGTCAACTTGCCGCTATTCTCTCGCTCGTGAAAACGGTCCCTTAGGCTCGTGGAAACGGTCCCTTAGGTTCGTGAAATTTCTGATTCTGGCTTTGCAATAGCTTCGTAAAAATTGTGACTGCACCTTTGGCTAAAACTAAACACCCCGTCAGTAAGTTCTGGGTTCCATTATTACCGGTTAGGACAGAGTGTTATCAGCTTTTATGATCTTTAATTTTTCATATGCAGTCCCAAACCTAGACGATTTGTTCTCGGTTGATATAATAACATGGTATGTAAACAAAATCCGATCTGCCGAATCCGTCTGGCGATTTATGTGATATTACGTCTTATAATAAAAAACATAGTTTACTGATTGGTCCTGAGGGCCTAGCTCGAAAATTTGACGTATATTGTAGTACTTATTTGAATGTGAAAAACTACAACCCTATAGTATTTTGGTTTAATAATATGGGACATACACAATTTATATCATTAAAAAATATGAATGTAGTATCTAATATTTTTTTATTTGATTCAAATTACCTATTTGATTAGAAATACAGCTGCTTTAATAAATACTTAACTAACCATATACACTAATTAACACGAAATGATGTACAAACGCGTATAAAAAATAAATCATTGGGCATCAAAAAAATAATCCACATTGCTGTCAATGGCAAATTGTGCCCAGAACACTGGCAGCATTGCCGCGTTGAATGGCAATGTCTAATTCTTTGGCCAGTGTTCAATTCAAATAAATATTAAGTGAGAAACGAGTACTGTAGCTATGGTCAATTTTTACGTTACGTTACTATACGTCAAAAATATTCGTGCCAAGTCCTCAGCAACTCAATAAGAATTATAAAGGACCATAATAATTATGTACCACAAAATTATCCATCCGGAAATTATGCAGCACGGCGTCAGTCAATGACGGTAAATGTCAAAGGGGTGTTTCGTAGTTAGCTTGTAGTTCAGAACTAACTTGTAATGGAGTTGTTATCAACATTAAACGCACCTGGCTTGGGAACGGTTGGAATTTAGGAAATAGGGAAATCTGTTGTGTATTATTAGAAATTGGATTTTGTTAGGAAGTAAGTATGTCGGCAAAAATGACGGAATTCCATTCAATACTTTTATCGTCTATGAAATTCATTTTGGGGATGCATATTGAAATTCTTAGACTACGGTGTCAAACCTGGTCACTCAACAAGACGCAAAAGTTCCACCATGAAGACTTGGCAAAAAAAAAATTGCCAAAGAGAAATGGAACACAGCATTCTGGGATGCTAACAAGGCCTCTTTAGGAGAATAATAATATTAATCACACAATAATCTGTCAAATTTATGCAAATAGCTTCATGTTTTTGACTGACCGACTTTGACAATTCAAAAGTGCCTGTAAATGGTTTATTTGTAATATACGATTTGAGTTTGAGTTTAATTTTTATCGCTAACGCATTAGGTTCAAGGTTGATAGGGAAAATTTGACAGTGACGGGTAGCGTGATGTGCTTTCTGATTCTTCTAAAGTGGCCTTTTTAGACCCGCTGGGCGTAAAAAGAGTGGACAGGATAAGAAACGAAACGCTGCACTCAAAAATTGGCACCAAGACGGCCTAGGATAGAGTGGCGAGACGATCTATACGCTTATTGCAAGGTTCCATGTATTTATTTTCCCTGGAAAAATACGTGGAAGGACTTTGGGTAGTCCTTTGCACTGCAGTAGAACAACAGTACAGGCTGAATAAATAAAAATCAAATTAGATTAGGTGACCTAATTTTATAAAATATCATCTATCTTGTTGGGTAATGTTCTTAAAAGCATTTTGTTGATAAACTTTTGCTTATTACGTACAAAATCCCAACTTTTAGTTTGATAAACAATAAGGTTATAAGTTACGCAAAATTCTTAGAAAGGACGATTTAAAGCCGTAGGCGTTGCCTTGTAATCGACTTTGATAATATAAGACTAACAAAACAATTCTTAGAAATCCATCCTTCAGTCTTCAATCAAGCTTAATTAGTTTACAACTAAATGAGCTGCATGTCAAAAACGATCAAGAAATTACACTAATTATAAAGTGCCCAAAGTTTTCGGAAACCCTTCAGTCACATAGAACAGACACAGAAGGTTGGTTTCATGCAACTATATAGTATACCAAACAAAGTAAACCAACAAACCATAAAACTATAAAAATATGCTCTCAAAAAAAAAGAACCAGCCACGTGCGAGTCGGACTATCCCACCGAGTGTTCCGTCAAAATTTTAGCTACAAATTACTTTAAATAAAGACAATTTTTTTATGCTTTAATTACAAATGATAGTTTTCAGATTTTCCCTATACTTGTAGTATAAAACTGTATTACTTACCAAATTTCATAGTTCTGGGTCAACGGGAAATATCCTATACATTTTGATTCCCTTGAGAGTGTCGAAATATAGGTTTTTTACAACATAAACGACCGTATCTTTTTTTACGTTAATTTAGAAGTTTCATTTGTTCACAGCTTTAAGGGGCAATAGACTTGAGTATATATATATGGTTTTAATTACAAGTCGATACCTCCACGCGTTCCCGAGATAAACGGTCTTGACAGACAGACGGACGGAAAACAAAGTGATCCTATAAGGGTTCCGTTTTTCCTTTTGAGGTACGGAACCCTAAAAACACTTGAATAAACATATTTTATTTTTATTCAGGCACACATTGACCAATCGTAGCCGTCACAAGCTAGCTACCAAGACACCAAAATATTATTTCAATTCTTATCATGATGTTCGATCATGTCAGACGAAAGCGATCGATAAGACCAACGCAAAAATGAGCATGCACTAAAGATGTCTGTCCATTCTCACTTTGAAGCCAAGGTTGTACATGCGTAGTTGGTAGAGAGAAGGGAATACAAGCGCTGAAAAGGAGTGTACGACGACCTACGCAGATACGAAGTCAGCGGGCGCGGGGCGGCAGCGCAGACCTGGTCACGAAGCCAGCGGGTAAACCGCGCGGCGCTAGAGCGGCGTAGTGTTGTGTTATGAGAAATTAGTGTCTTGTTCGCGAACAAAATGTCTGCAAAATTACGAAAACATCTTTTTGATACAAATTTTGAAACGTCGGTCGTTAAAAAGCAAAAAATAAAATGCACAACACTCCGTCAATCTAGACACGCGGGCAGACGTCAGCTAGTCGCTCGTATGCCGCCGCCGCGCAGCTCCCCGCGCCGCTGCCTTCGTGGACAGTTCATGGATTGGAACGCGAAGCTTGCCTACGCCACTGCCGCCGCCGCCTCGCGCTCGCTGACGTCGTGTCCGCAGCCTTAATGACTCCTATCGAACTACGACTATCAAAGTTTATCTTCTGTTTCTTTGCTGTTCTGTGCCTCAGACCTTTAGGGCTCCGTGTCAAATACACTTTACAAAACTTTCCAAACATTTCAATAGTACAACTTTGATTAACCAGTTTCATGAATACTTGCCCCTAAGTGTCCGCTTGGGATTTTGCAATTTAATTTACGTACAGTCTGAATGTAGTGGATTTAATCGACTGTTTAATCTTTCTGATATGTGACGATTAGTTTAGTTTCATAGATGTGAGAGGTAAGTGAACTTGCATGAAAGTGATTAGTCTTGGTAAATTGCATTGGAGTAATTTTAACTTGTACTTATCAAGTGCTGCGTTCGTTTCGCAAAGGTGAAAACCTTTAATGATGCATGTAGGTGGCGATAGTTTGTGGGCTTGGCGTCTTTTTGCGTTTTCCTTTCATTTGATTATATTGTAGTCAACGGAAAGAAATTGTTCATGAATACCTGAAAGATTTTTTGACGCCTTATTTTGGTAAGGATTTTTTATTTTAAGTGTATATATTTAGTATAGTTTAATTGAATCAAGATAAAAAAGTTCTCTGAAAGAAGGATGGCGAAGTTGGACCCAAGTAAACTAAAAATTAATGGAGCGCCGTACACGTTCTAATTTACATCAATTATAATAACAAGTTTATAAGTTTTCTACACAAAAAATCTGGAGTTATTAAATTATTGGAATCAAAAGTTATTAATGATTTTAATTTAATAAAAAAATAATCATCGTGCAATTTCCGAACGCATATTAAACATTGCTATCTACACTAATGATTCGATAAAAGACAGAAGTCTGTTTCCGCTTAGCGATTTTCCTTCTTTTCTCATATATTATAAACTAGCTGACCCGTGCGGCTTCGCTCCCGTCAACTGGCTACTCTACCTACCGAACCTAACCTAGCTACCCTACCTACCTACCTTTGCCTTGGCTTGCAAATCGAACCGTCTGATACTTAGCACGAATTAAAATCTTAGTTGCGGGCAACCTGGGAGTCTTTAAGACAAAAGTGAATAAGTTGCTTCTAGGCAAACGTGCTCCATCTTCGACCGCATCATCGCATACCATCAGGTGAGGTAGTGGTCAAACGTATGCCTATTGTAGATAGGCATACGTTTGATACGTAAAAATAAATATATATATTCTACTCCGTATCACCTAACCACTGAGAACTAATGATAACACAAATCGTGTTGTCATTCATTCTTAGTTCTGGTTCGGGACTAATCGTAAGTCTGTAGGTGATACGGAGTAGAATATGTCCACAACTAAGCCCGAAACTACGGACTTTGCACTTAGAGAGTAGCCCCTCAAAATCGATCGCTCCCGTCACCGTGACCACCTTTGGTACGGTACCTTATTATTATTAGCCTTGTTTCGCAAATCGAACCGTTCGTTGCTTCGCTCTAAACGGAATCAATCGCGGAGGCTTAGCAGTAGGGTCCCTTCAGCACAGCACCTTTGGTACGGAACCCTACAGGCTTGATCCGCAAGTCGAACCGTCCAGTACTTCGCAAAACTAAATTAGTTTAAGACTCTACGATAAATGCACTTTAAACAAAATCAGCACAACTCAGAGATTTAAGCAATTTTGGTCCCTAACAGTTTAAGACCTTTCAGAGACCAAACCTAAATTCCCACGAACTACGACTGTGTTTAAAAATCGTGTGAGGTCATTCTCCAGTGGAAAATCTTAACACCACAATTCAGAAAAACGCGTCATCAGTGCAACGTCATCTATCGACCATGTAAACTGACAAAATATTTGGCAGCAGAAGACGTTAAATAAGAACGTATAAAACGATAAATAACGATAAGGTATTAAAATGTTTACTTTTATGTATTTTGCTACGTCTACGTATTAAAAGTTTCACGAATAACTCAATCAATGTGTTTTGGTGTAACATTCATGCTTTCATGCATTTTTTGGTTCCTCAATAGATGGCGCTCTGACTGATCAGAATACATTAGGAAGATTCTTACTAAACTAAAAATTCAATATATTTTGATTTTGTGGAGCGATTGTAACGATAAAATATAAGGAAAAGGTATAAAAATGATCACTTTTATTTTGCCACGTATTAAAATGTTCACAAATAACTCAACAATTTTGAATGCTTTCGTGCATTTTATTTTTTCTCAATAGATGGCGCTCTGACTCATCAGAATACATTAGGAAGTTTCTTCCTAAACTTAAAAATTCAATATCTTTTGATTTTGTGGGTCGATTTTGATAAAATAAACGCTAAATGTTACTCGGGTTATCACTTAATATTTTTAATTACTTAGATTTGCAATCCAATCTGTGGTTTATGCGTGATGCTCCCACAAGCGCACAGACAAACAGATAAACAGACAAACAGACGAAAATTTCAAACATTGCATTTTTGTGTTTTGTACCTTTTTCCTGAGTTTTCTGTGTAATTTTCATGCAAAAATATTCAATGTACATACACGGTTAGTCTACGATTTTATTATATGTATAGATATTCTGAAAACAAAACATATAAAATAATGATAAGAACTAAATAGCTAATCAGACCGTAAAATAAAAAATATGGCCAAGATTAATTTGCTATGTACGGAATAGATATACGGTAAAACGAAACGTCAGTGTCAGATTAACAATGTTCTTTTTACCATTTGTGTACAACGGCTAACGTTAGATACAAGTTATATTTCTGCGATTTTCTGAATTCTTGACGACCTAGCTTTTCCTTTGGACTGATTACCCTGCATACCAACCTAGGCTACAGCATTTACCACTAGATACCGATTTGCAAGTGATTTGAACGTTGTCAAAATGTTTGCAATCGAATAGGAAGACATCGCTTGTAGGAAGAAAGTAATCTGTTTACATCAATATTTCACGGAGCCATCTATTGAAGAAATTGTGAATTAGTAAAAGTAGTTGGGAATTGTGTCACTAGATGGCGTTGTTAGTTGAGCGACGGTTTCTGAATCTCGCTGTTAAGATTCTCCGTCATTTAACTAGGTCAGAATTATAATTATAAGATTAAACGAACTTACCTGAAGTGAAGTTCTATCTTAATTATACGAAGCTCTTTGTCCGAGACGGGTTTTACGAGTAGTACGATGATTCTATCAGCGCAAGTCACAATTTTTTAAAGCCTAAAAATAAAAGCAAAACTTTTTAGTGTGGCAACTCTGTTTACATGTCATTACGTTTAAAGTCAGGCTTTATGAACAATCCCTATACTGGGATTATACTTGGTAAGTATAAGTGGGAGGGTTTTTAGGGACTGTCGCCGTCTCGGACAAAGAGCTTCGTATAATTAAGATAGAACTTCACTTCAGGTAAGTTCGTTTAATCTTATAATTATACTCACTCTTTGTCCGAGACGGGTTTTACGAGTAGGATTGTGAATAAACACCATTTGTTGCGAAAGACATAAGAAATATATATTTTAATAAACCAACTTCCATATTAACAATTATTATTAATCAAAAAACAATCAACTTATTTTATATATAACAGACTCAACCTTAGGTATTTGTTACAGTATTGCATATTGCACTACCAAATTGGGTTGAATCTTGGTCTATGGGCCTATTGTAATGTCTGGCAAACATGGCAGAATTTTGAGACCACCCTGCAGCCTTCCTTATAACATCAATGCTAATTCCAGATCTTTTTGCTGCAGATGTTGATGCATGTCTGGTACTATGAGCAGAGAAGATGGTGACGTCTATTCCAGCTTCCTTCAATGTTAGCTTGATCCAACGACTTATAGTTTGAGTTGATGCATTCTTGTGTGGTTTCTTGAATGTGAGAATTAATTTGTCAATATTATTCCTTAAAGAACCAGTTTTGTCTAGATAAAATTTGATAGTGTTGACAGGGCAAATTTCCCTTTTGTCAGGGAATGTTTTTAAGTTGAACATTGGTTGTTCACCACCTCTTCTAGAGGTTTTTATTATATCAGGTATGTATACTTCTAGACCTATATCTGTAAATTTCATATTAGAAACTTTTATCATTGACAAGGTCTGTACTCTATGACCAGTTGTTAAAGCAAGTATGGTGACTAATTTTTTGGTTAATTGTTCCAATGATATATCTTCATTTGGGTAATATCCAGCTAGGTGATTAAGTACCAATCCTGGATCCCATGTTGTATTATATTTTGGCATTGGAGGTCTTGATCGGAAGATTCCCTTAGTGAACCTTTTGAGTCTATCGTCAGATCCGATCTTAGGCCCCATCAGTAGCGATAATGCTGACCGAGCAGTATTGATGGTACCATAAGATGCCCCATTGTCATAACAATGTGATAAGAATTTTAATACATAAGGAATAGATGCTTGATATGTATCTAAACTGTGCTGTCCACAAAACTTCCACCCTAGTTTTAGGGATGAATCATATTGCTTCATTGTGTTCAATGAAAGGGAGTTCAACATTATAGTTAAGGCCGAGTTTGGTGTTCCTCGTCTTATGAATGCTTGGCTGACAGCAGCCCTGCAGCCAGGGTAAGCTGTTGATGCAGCGGATGATATTCTCTGAAAGGAGATGATAATAGGAGTTTGTTAGGTTCAAATATGATGAAATCTCCAGTTGACATTGATTTAATTAGAGGGAACCATGGTTGTGATGGCCAGTAAGGGAAAACCACAATTCCAGTAGCACTATCTCTTTGAATTTTATATAAGCATTTTAACAATAATGAAAAAGGTAGGAATGCATAGAAAAATATATTGTTCCACTTGAGAGTAAAGGCATCCACAGCAAATGCTTCTGGGTCGCGTTTCCAAGAGACAAACTTATTACACTTTTTATTTGTTCTAGAGGCAAATAAATCTATTTCTGGGATACCAAAACATCTAGTTATTTCTATGTAGGCTCTTGGAGAAAGTTCCCATACAATATTAATTTTCCTTGATTCTTTATCAGCTTCGAAATTATCTTTAGTATTTATATACGAAGCATAAATCCAAATATTTCTATTTTCACACCATTGCCAAATTTCTCTTGTGATATCATTTAGGTGGGGAAACTGTACCCCCCCCATTTTATTTATGTATGCTACAGCAGTGGTGTAATCTATTCTCAATAAGACTTCACAATTAGAAGTTTCTTTTGTGAAACACTTAAGACCTAAAAGGGCAGCTTTTAATTCTAAATAATTTATTTGATGTTTTTGTTCTGAACGTGACCATGACCCAGAAGCCTTCTTGTGATTGCATACAGCTCCCCAGCCTGTCGTAGAGGCATCGCTGTGTATTTCTAAATGGAAATTATATTGTTTTATTGGATTACTTCTATGCATATTATTTCGCCACCATGTTAATTCGAATTTGATTTCGTGACAAATAGGCATGTAGGCTTCATAACTATCATTTGCTTTTAGCAAGGCTAGATATTTCTTTCTTTCTAATATTTTAGTATATAGCCAAGCATATGGTATGGCTGGGCATATTGAATTCAATAACCCTATCAATTGGGAAAATTCTCTTATTTTACAAGAACTATTTTGTTGGAAAGATCTTATTTTTCCCAGTATTGCTATTTGTTTCTGATGTGGGACTGACAAGGAGAGATCTGATGAATTTAAAATAAAACCTAGATATTTACATATTTGGCTAGGTGTTATAACACTTTTTTTTTAAATTAATAATAAATCCCAAGCTTTGTAAGAGTTTGCATGCAACATCAGTATTCTCTTTGCACTTAATTTCTGATTCACTGAAATATAAACTGTCATCTAGATAGCATGTTAATAAAATGTATTGCTTTCTTAGGTGTGCACAAACTGGTTTGAGAAGTTTTGTGAAAACAAAAGGAGCTGAACAGAGGCCATATGGTAGGGCATTAAACTCATATAATATTTCATCATATGTGAATCTGAGGAACTTTCTGTAATTCTCAGCTATTGGTACAGAAAAGTAGGCTTCTTTTAAGTCTATTGAAGCCATGAAACAATTTTTGGACATTAACTTACAGGCTGTTCTGATATCCTCTAATTTGAAATGTTCTGTGGAAATGTACTGATTTAATTTCTTTAAATTGAGAATAAATCTATAAGACCCATTAGGTTTAGGCACTAAAAATATGGGGGAAGTAAATTGGTCCTCACAGTATGAGCATTCAGAAATTGCACCTAAATGTAAAAGCTTTTTTATTTCAGAATCTATAATTTGTTTTTCTTTATGTGGCCAGTGTTGTGGCTGTGTATTGTAAGGTGCTGGTACTTTGGTGAATGGGATTTCATACCCTTGTACCCATTTTAATATCACTGAGTCATCAGTGATTTCAAGCCACTTTTTTGCAAAATGTTTGAGTCTGCCTGCATGTACCTGCATGTTTTCTATTTGAAGTGTCTGGATCTGGCTGGAAGGTGTTTCCGTTCTGGTTGACGTCTGGCGTTCGAGTTGCGAGGTTGTCTCTTGTACATCTGTTGGTGATGTTGCCCACCGCGAACTTGTTGATGCTGTTGATGGTTCTGCGGTGGGCCCCTCCAGTTTAACTGTTTCTTGTTTGTAGGTTTCAGCTTCTTTGCACCTTCAGAAATTGAAGCACTGGTTCGTTGTATTGACTGGGCTGCTTTGATCCTGTCAGCACAATCAGCGCCAAATAAAAATGTGTCCACTTTTGTGTTCTTTACAGCCTCTTGAATTAACTTGCTAGCTCCTGATAGGCCAAAGAATTTCCTAGAAGAGGAATCTTGAAAATGAATTTCCGCTGCGATCTTCGCAGCATCATTAACTTCCTCTATAAGGGCTTTGCTATTAATATTCCCTTTTAAAATACTGGTCAATGATCGGCCTAGACAGGTCATTAAAGTACCTGTGAGGTTCTGTCTGGCAATAATCCTCCTATCTCTCTTGACCGAGGGTTCAGAGAGTGTGGCCATTATTTCTGGGTTCATTATAGGAGCAACAGCATTTGGAAAATTCGAGGGAGTAGGATATTTCTTAATGATGCCATCTTTGGCCTCCTTTCCCAATCCATTGGACATTATTTTTGCCCAACGCAGGGCCAATTCTGGTCTAATAGGATCGCCAAACTCTGTTTCTTCTTCTCTGTTCCTTTCCAAGGGCCAGTATAAACTCTTCTGGGAGTTGGTCATTTTCTGGAAAAAGATTTAAATGATTTAGAACTATGTGTTCCTCAATTGAAATGTCTATCCACTCCATGATAGCGCTTAAGTTGACATAATCAGTGCCTTGATTTATTTAGGAGCTTGTCTATCCACGAGGTGATAGCGCCAGCTCTAATAAGTACATAGTACCTGTCTATCCGCAAGGTGATAGCGCTAGGTCTTTGTTATTTAAGTAGGTAAATATAAAGTACCTGTCTATCCACAAGGTGATAGCTCTTTTGTAAATTGAAACATAGAGCATGTCTATCCGCGAAGTGATAGCGCTAGCTGTTATTAAACGTGGCTTATTTTATGTTTAAATGCATGGTTAGTTATTCTAAATAGATAACTACACACCTGTAGGAGAGTCTTCAATCGCCACAGGTCCTTCGATCTGCGTCGGCGAGCAGAGCCGGGGCGGAGTTGTTGAAACTTCTTGAGAGCGTTGGCTAGCTGGAGACAGTTTCCTTAGCTTTTTTTCTAATTTCCTGATCTTCTTTCGTATATGTTCCTCTTCATTAGTTTTTCTTTTTCCCATCTTTACAGGTGACTAATATAAGCACTATTGATGATTTCCAATTTCCACGTGAAAAAAGCGTTTCTCAGTTCGAAAGACTGTCTCGAAAAAACCGTTAGCCGAAAAAAAAAAAATTAGAGTACACTTACAGTTGATCATAGATGCCAACTTGCAGGAAGCAACCGAAAAACCGGAAGAAAAAACAAAACGACAAAATACACTTATCAATCTGTACTATAATTTGGTACAAATCGGTGAATATTGAATGTTTAGACCGGAAGTAGATCTGCACTAGCGAAAAAGTTATTTTGATCTAATTATAGGTTATAAATCCACAACTCGAGCTTATCATGAATTTATAAGGATTAACCTTTGTGTACTATTGTAAAATAATTAGAATGCATTCAAAACATACCTGTAACTCGGAATCCAATTAGGATTCAATTAAATGTTTACAACAACAAACCTTGACCTTGACTAGGAAACTCCTCACTTATTACCTTTTTTCATGAATTTAACATTGTAAATACAAAACGCACTATAGGAATCCATCTTATACTGTTGGAAAAGAGTTTCAAGCCAAGAATATCGTCGAAAATCGAGATTTTGGACATTTTTCCACGAGAAGTATGTGACCGCGCCGCGCACAAAAAATCGTAATGACATGTAAACAGAGTTGCCACACTAAAAAGTTTTGCTTTTATTTTTAGGCTTTAAAAAATTGTGACTTGCGCTGATAGAATCATCGTACTACTCGTAAAACCCGTCTCGGACAAAGAGTGAGTATAATATTTTTTTTGTTTGCAGCAAGCACTGTGATTACATGTATTAGTGATGGGTCGTTGAAGGTTTTTCCGTTAACGTTGAATTGCGTTTGTCAACTAGTTGATCAACTAGTTAATTTCGTCAACGAGTTAACGTGTTACGAACGTCAACTTGCATGAACGATATACGCCTAAACGCTTTTATTAACGTATGCTGTTGTAATGTTAATTTACGAACAATTTGATGCAGTTTGCGGAAGTTTTATTGTTAAAGAAATACAATTTACGTACGTTGAAAATAAAAAAACGTTGGGTTCATATTCTCGTTTCGTCAAACGAGTTGAATTCATAAACGTCGTTGTCTCGTAACTCGTTGACGAATTCAACGAGTTGATTTGTACACGATCAACGTTAATCTCGTTGAAGAGACATCAACGTTGATTCAACTAGTTCGTTGATTCAACGTCCATCACTAATATGTATTATACGCGCTTAGTAAAAGTCCAGTGTTTAATTTAGCCACCCTCATCCAAGTCGACCTTTGTTCATAATCAAATTGCTCAAAGAGTTCGGAGATGGGTGTATCCGCGCGATGTGAGTATATAAATGTAAACTAATTTGTTGAATTTCGTGAACACATAAGTCAAATCACAGATACAGGAAGTGAGCAAAAATATACTTACTCAACTAATTCACTGAATATGCCAATAGTTTCAGTTATTTTATAAAATTATACAATACTATAACTGCTTGTGGTATGAGTTCTGCCTGTCTAATATATAATTAGCAGTAGGAATATCACAGTGTTCAAGAGTAGGATTTGTCTGTCCTTTATATTTATATAAATAATTTTGTCAAGTGTCTAGATGTACTGTTGATGGAATGTTTAACCTAACCAGTCTACTTGAGTTATTTAATTAGTAGAATAATATTATTGTTACAATGCACCACTGGCTTGATGCACCCATAAGCCTCTATCATGCACTTAAACCTTAACGTGTCATATGGCAACGCATAGATAAATAAGTGTAGTGTATCAATAAATGCACGCTTGGGACTTGATGAGTATTACATAAATTATTTAGTACTAGTGGACGTCACGCGGTTTCACCCGCGTAGTTCCCGTTCCCGTGGGAATACGGGGATAATATATAGCCTATGTTACTCCCTGATAATGTAGCTATTCAATACTAAAAGAATTATTCAAATCGGTCCAGGAGTTACGGAGCCTATTCAATTCAAACAAACAAACAAATCTTTCCTCTTTATAATATTAGTGTAGATAACTGAAAGTATTTGTTCCGTGCGGGAATCGAACCCGCGATACGCAGCGCAGCTGCCCATCGCTCAACCATTGCGCCAACCATGTCGTTAAATAAATAAAAAAATCCGTTATTGAGTGAATGACTGACAGACAACGCACAGCCGCAACTGCTGGTCGTAGAAGGCTGAAATTTGGCATGTAGGTTCCTTGGGGAGTGAAGGGGAGCACTAAGAGAAGATTTCACAACGGAAAAAACGAGTTATGAGCGAACTAAGTCGCGGGCAAAAGGTCTCTGTTCAGTATACGTCGACCACATCATTGCTTACCATCAGGTTAGATAGTAATAGGATACCCGGTGGTCCCGGCCGCCAAATGGCGGTCGTCAAATAAACCATGTTAGAGGCCCTTGAGGCGGTTTAGAAACTCTGACACTAGGGTGTGAGGTATCGTTAGATAGTGGTCAAATGAGAGTTAGTACGCTCTCAAAAATAAAACCTAATAAAAAATATCGCTGTAACCAGGAACACACTTTATTAAAATGATTCTGAACAAAAATGAAAAACATTTTTAATGACTACTCAACTTGAACTGCAACCAATAAAACAAATGACAATTTATAAAACAGATGTAATAATAACATTAAATTACTCTCATTAAAAATAGTAGTCAATAAAATAAAACCATTTTATATTATACCATCCTGTCATTTGTTTTAATCACTCGAACGAATGCCACAAGTTATCCACAGCATTTAAATGCAATCGGTTGAATTCGACGCGAAATATTAATTAATTTGTTTGATTGGAACCGACCGAGCGAAATATTATATTGAATGATAAACCTATTTAGTCAGTGGTCAGTGTAATAGGTAGCTGATCTTTGTTTTCGGGTTAGGAGGGAATGGAATGGGTAGGGCATGGATGTGGAAAAATCAAAAGACGAACCTTCTTACGGTCTTGTACGTCGTGTTGTGACATGTCTTCCTTATTATTTGGTTAAAAGCTCTCTGTAACTATCTTCTAGCTGCTATCCGGGCGTAAATTCAAATACTAGTCTGTAAGTCAGTTTTACAAACTAGTCACAGTGATATTGAATCGGATTCTAAAATAAAATGAGCCTAAGTAAGTAAATACTCCTATATAACATAGGCCACCCGTCAGTGAAAGTTCGGTAAAAATCGGTCCAGTCGTTTTGGAGATTATTTGGAACAAACAGACAGCCTTTTTTAAGGTGTAAGTATCCTGAAATGTAAATACATATTCATAATAATATACATTTATTAAAAATCGGTGATTATAACGTTACAAAAGACTGTCTTTATGATTTACATATGTATTGATTATATCCACATGAATTCAAAACACACAAATAAATAAATGACAAACAAATGGCACATTTACTCAGAATAGAAGACATTAATCTACTTAATTCAACAACAGTTTGTTAGTTTGCTAACATATAATTAGAATAGTACTTTAACTTTTTCTTGCGCCAACCTTATTTTTTAAGGATGGGAAATCATCAAATGACTCCTCCCGCTCTGGGTGAAGCAAAAGGGAGTGTCAGACTCTTACTGACTAAAACCCATCCGTGTTCCTCCTAATGGCCTTTGCGTTCCAGGGCCGTGGTAATTCTTTCGAACAAATTCCCCAACCCTGTCAAGTACTGGCCTTAGCGGACCCCGTTTTCTATGCTGACATCTCTTTGAGGCTTCTTGCGACAACCTAGTTTCTGGAACAAAAAGTTTACAATATAAGTATGAACAAGTCTCTTGAGTTTTCTTTCTTACTTTCTTTTCTTTCTAACTCTTAGTCCAATAAACAGAACCCGTTTACCATTATACTACACAATAAGCTCGATGAGCTCGTGGGCTTCAGATTCACGCATGACGAGGTTGGTCAGTGAATGGGTGACCAGACCATCGACCCCGATGCCGATTCTCTACCGAGTATCCTCCGTGCCTTGGAAAGCACGTTAAACCGTGGGGCCGGCTTGTAAATCGTTGACAGCAGTTACGTATAGTCAGAAGTCAGAAAACCTAACACTGGTCTTACCTAGGGGTGCCGTGTTACCAGTTACTGGGTTGTCGGTCGAGGTCAGATAGGCAGTAGCCTCATGTAAAATATTAGTATCCAGCGGTATGCGGTTTGATTCGAAGCCGACCCGAATAATAGTTGGTGTTACCGTTGAATGTTAAGTACCTTTGGACATTGACTCAGCACTCGGCCCAACTGACGCGCGGTCCAGTTAAAATAAATACTGTTTGGTTGCATCAAATAAATTTGTACATTAGTGTATATTACGAAAAAGTACTATATAAGCTGTAACATATCTATACATATAATAAAATCGTAGACTAACCGTGTCTGTACATTGAATATTTTTGCATGAAAATTACACAGAAAACTCAGGAAAAAGGTATAAAACACAAAAATGCAATTTTTGAAATTTTTGTCTGTTTGTCTGTTTGTCTGTGCGTTTGTGGGAGCATCACGCTTAAACCACAGATTAGATTGCAAATCTAAGTACTTAAAAGTATTAAGTGATAACCCGAGTAACATTTAGCGTTTATTTCATCAAAATCGACCCACAAAATCAAAAGATATTGAATTTTTAAGTTTAGGAAGAAACTTCCTATGTATTCTGATGAGTCAGAGCGCCATCTATTGAGAATAATAAAATGCACGAAAGCATTCAAAATTGTTAATACGTGGCAAAATAAGAGTGATCATTTTATACCTTTTCGTTATTGATCGATACAATCGATCCACAAAATCAAAATATATTGAATTTTTAGTTTAGTAAGAAACTTCCTTATAATATATTCTGATTAGTCAGAGCGCCATCTATTGAGGAACCAAAAAATGCATGAAAGCCTGAATGTTATACCAAAACACATTGATTGAGTTATTTGTGAAACTTTTAATACGTAGACGTAGCAAAATAAAAGTAAACATTTTAATACCTTATCGTTATTTACCGTTACATACGGGCTTCTTATTTAACGTCTTCCACTGCCAAATATTTTGTCAGTTTACATGGTCGATAGAATGCGTTGCACTGATGACGCGTTTTTCTGAATTATGGTTTTAAGATTTGCCGCTGGAGAATGACCTCACACCATTTCTTAACACAGTCGTGTTTCGAAGGAATTTCGGTTTGGTCTCTGAAAGGTCTTAAACTGTTAGGGACCATAATCGGTTAAGTCTCTGGTGCTGGTTTCGTTTAAAGTGCATTTATCGTAGAGTCTTAAACTGATTTAGTTTTGCGAAGTTCTGGACGGTTTGACTTGCGGATTAGGCCTGTAGGGTTCCGTACCAAAGGTGCTGTGCTGACGAGACCCTACTGCTAAGCCTCCGCGATTGATTCCGTTTAGAGCGAAGCAACGAACGGTTCGATTTGTGAAACAAGGCTAATAATAATAAATAAAAATCTTATATTTCAGACAGAGTCCATTTTTTGGTTAGTAGTTCGGTTTAGGTTTAGTTTAGGTTAGTAGTTTGGTTTTTTATAATAAGGTATCGTACCAAAGGTGGTCTCTAAGTCCGCAGTCCGTAGTTTTGGGCTTAGTTGCGGACGTATTCTACTCCGTATCACCTACAGACTTACGATTAGTCCCGAACCCGAACTAAGAATGAATGACAACACGATTTCACAGTAACTGTCAAATCGTGTTATCATTAGTTCTCATTGGTTAGGTGATGCGGAGTGGAATACTTTTTTTTTTACAATAGATAGGCATTTGAACACTATTTCACCCGATGGTAAGCGATGATGCGGTCGAAGATGGAGCACGTTTGCTTAGAAGCAACCTATTCACTTTTGTCTTAAAGACTCCCAGGTTGCCCGCAACTAAGTTTTTAATTCGTGCTAAGTATCAAACGGTTCGATTTGCGAGTTAAGGCAAATTGTAGGGTTCCGTGCCAAAGTTGCTACTGGGACCTTATTATTTAAGCCTTCGCGTACGATTTTGATTCGTGCGAACCCAGTCGATTTTTAGGGTTCCGTACCAAGTTTGCTAACGGAACCCTTTTTTTAATAAGCCACCACTGTCCGTCTTCCTTCATTTTATGCGTTATATTTCTGTCTCGCTAATATAAAAAAATGTCTTCTAGAAAAAGGTCGAATCTTTCACAATATAGCAAAATTCTTAATCTTCTTAATATATTTAAAACAAAGTCGGGTTTGTTCGAACACTTTTCTAACTCGAGAACGGCTCGACCGATTTTTATAGTTTTTGTGTTTTTGGATTAGTCTGCGTCCGGCATAGCATAATAAGAATTAAAATCTATACATGTAATGAAATCGTAGACTAACCGTGTCTGTACATTGAATATTTTCGCATGAAAATTACACAGAAAACTCAGGAAAAGATACAAAACACAAAAATACAATAAAATATAAAATATTAAGTGATAACCCGAGTAACATTTAGCGTTTATTTCATCAAAATCGACTCAGAAAATCAAAAGATATTGAATTTTTAAGTTTAGGAAGAAACTTCCTAATGTATTCTGATGAGTCAGAGCGCCATCTATTGAGAAAAAATAAAATGCACGAAAGCATTCAAAATTGTTGAGTTATTTGTGAAACTTTTAATACGTGGCAAAATAAAAGTGATCATTTTTATACCTTGTCGTTATTTATCGTTACAATCGATCCACAAAATCAAAATATATTGAATTTTTAGTTTAGTAAGAAACTTCCTACTGTATTCTGATCAGTCAGAGCGCCATCTATTGAGGAACCAAAAATGCATGAAAGCATGAATGTTACACAAAAACATGTTGATTGAGTTATTTGTGAAACTTTTAATACGTAGACGTAGCAAAATAAAAGTAAACATTTTATTTATCGTTACATACGGGCTTCTGATTTAACGTCTTCTACTGCCAAATCTTTTGTCAGTTAACATGGTCGATAGATGGCGTTGCACTGATGACGCGTTTTTCTGAATTGCGGTGTTAAGATTTTCCGCTGGAGAATGACCTCACACGATTATAAACACAGTCACGGTTCGTAGGAATTTCGGTTTGATCTCTGGAAGGTCTTCGGATAGGGACCAAAATTGCATAAATCTCTGAGTTGTGCTGGTTTCGTTTAAAAGTGATTTTATCGTAGAGTCTTAAACTGATTTAGTTTTGCGAAGTACTGGACGGTTCGACTTGCGGATCAGGCCTGTAGGGTTCCGTACCAAAGGTGCTGACGGGACCCTACTGCTAAGCCTCCGCGATTGATTTCGTTTAGAACGAAGCAACGAACGGTTCGATTTGCGAAACAAGGCTAATAATAATAATAAGGTACCGTACCAAAGGTGGTCACGGTGACGGGAGCGATCGATTTTGGGAGGCTACTCTCTAAGTCCGAAGTCCGTAGTTTCGGGCTTAGTTGCGGAGGTATTCTACTCCGTGTCATATAAAGACTTACGATTAATCCTGGACCCGAACTAAGAATGAATGACCAAGGTTGCTAACGGAACCCTATTTATTAATAAGCCACCGCTGTCAGTTTATTCGTTTTATTTCTGTCTCGCTAATATAAAAATGTCTTCAGAAAAAGGTCGAATCTTTCAGAATATAGCAAAATTCTCAAAGTCGGGTTTGTTCGATAACTTTTCTAACTAAGTCGAGAACGGCTCGACCGATTTTCAAAGTTTTTGTGTTTCATTCCGGACGAAGACTAATTTCTTCGTCCGGAATAGCATAATAAGAAATAAAATACAAAAAAAAACGAGTATGTAGGTAGGGTAGGTAGGCAGGTAGGTAGGGTAGCTATGGTAGGTAGGTAGGGTAGGTAGGTAGGGTAGGTAGGTTAGGGTCGGTAGGTAGAGTAGCCAGTTGACGGGAGCGAAGCCGCGCGGGTCAGCTAGTTGTAAATAAATGAGATTTTAATTTTATATTCTTGTCTCCTTACTCCTCACTGTGGCCTTTACGACCTTAAGCCATCTCTGATCAGTCTCGTGAGTCTGCGTGACTGGCAGTGAGTGTACCCTTACCGAACCTGGAAATTCTGCCCACTATTCGTCTGTATCCATAGGAAAAGTAGAAAGTAAGGCATAGGGTAAGTAGTAGTTTGGAAAAGGCTAGACGTAGACAGATTTGTTTCCATTATTTTACAAATTTTCTCTAATTCAGATTCTTTTTTCCAACTTTCTGGAACAACACCAAGTTAACGTTTTCATTATCTTTTAAAATCAATTTACAACCGCATGACTCACAACAATGAGTCAGAAGGGGTTAAAGAATCGCGTGTGGATTATGACGCGAATCTTATTAGCGCTAAACGTTAGGGTTATAGCGCACGCAACACATTTGCAGTATTAAATTAGTTGGTAGGGTTAACTGACAGGCCGTTACACTGTAACGGTGCGTGACTAACTAATTCTACATTATTTTGTTGAACTGTAGGTAGGTAGGGATAATGACTGATTAGAAAGATGTCGGAATAATTGTGAATTAGTTTTCCTAGTGGAAATCTTTCTTGATTAGGCTTTCTATATGATCTGGATTTATCTAAATCCTTACTTAATATTATAAATACGAAAGCAACTCTGTCGCGCTTTCACGCCAAAAATACTGATCCAATTTAAATCTATACTATAATAATATATAAAGCTGAAGAGTTTGTTTGTTTGTTTGTTTGCTTGAACGCGCTAATCTCAGGAACTACTGGTCCGATTTTAAAAATTCTTTCAGTGTTTGATAGCCCATTTGTCGAGGAAAGCTATAGGCTATACGGGAATGGGAAAGTCCTACGGGAACGGGAAAAAACGGGATATGCGCGTACGAAGTCGTGGGCAAAAGCTAGTGAAATTATGTACACAGATAGTCTAGAGCCTGAGAAAGGACTTAGGCTACTTTTTTATCCCGGGAGTATTTTCCCTAGCCGCTGGCTAGTATAAAATAAAGATTATTTTAAGAAAAAAATGTTTTCTTTTTAATATTCACATCATCATCTACACTAATATTATAAAAAAGAAAGATTTGTTTGTTTGTTTGAATTGAATAGGCTCCGAAACTACTGGGCCGATTTGAAAAATTCTTTTAGCATTGGATAGCTACATTATCAGGGAGTAACATAGGCTATATATTATCCCCGTACTCCCACGGGAACGGGAACTACGCGGGTGAAACCGCGTGACATCTACTAGTTTTTAATATTTAGTTAGTATTAACTTATGAAGACGACAGCCTGTCTATAGTCTCTAGGATGGATGGATGGATGTTTGTCACTCTTTTACGTCAGAACGCCTGAAAGGATCTTCATGATTTGGTGCAGAGGTAGATAATTTATTTTATTAATTTTTGGAAAACTTACAGCTAAACATAACACGAATAAACATTTGAACAAAATAAGGCCAATTACATGCTTTCACGTGTAATAGATAAATAATAGTATGAAATAGATAGTAGACTACATATATAGGTATAAGATGAAACAGAAAATAGACTAGTTATCCTCGAAGAAGCTATCAGATAACATTTTTTTAAATTAGCAACTAATTTAAATACTAGTGTATAGAAAATGTCGATATCAACTTCCCGGCAGATTATAGTTTGAAATAACACACAGACTATAATATAATATCCCGGGAGTATGTTACCTAGGGATCACGCTGGCGAAGCCGCTGGCAGAAACTAGTATTGATCTGAAAACCTACGTATATGTATACATGTTGCTGTTATCTTTTAGTTGGCAGCCCTTAAAACTCATATACTTTTCACACCAAAAACACGCTCTTTATCCAGATTTTACAAACTTTTGAGTAACAGATATGACACTTCATTTACCTCGCGTCCGGGCGCTCGTATGCGGCGAACTCATCCATCCACTTAATTAACTTTTCAACGCGTCTTTTGTTTAAAACCGCTACATGCATGCTTCGCTAATAATTAAGGAATTAATCCGCTTTGATTTAATTAGATTAAGCGTTAGAAGTATCGCTTTTAACGCGTGGATATAATTAAAAGAGTTATAGTTAACGTTAACGACGTACATACAAGATGCGCTTGACTTTATCTTATCTTCTTATTAGCCGATAGACGTCCACTGCTAGACATAGGCCTCCCCCAAAAGGGGGGAGGGTTTGCCATAATCGCCACGCTTGGCAGGCGGGTTGGCGATTGCAGTGTATGGTGTTGATTTTTACAGAGAACGCTACTGCCCATTCTCTGGCGAGTCCTTTAGTCGCCTTTTACGACACCCACGGGAAGTGATGGGATGGTATTATTCTTTTACGGCACCATACGGCACCGGCCGGCACCATACGGCGAACTTGACTTTATAGGATACTGGAATAGCGGAAATTAAATAAGTATTATGTGTGTTAATCCATCTTATAAACTATATGTGTGCCTAATTTCATTCAAAACCGTTCAGTAATTTTATGGTAATGAGTAATAAACAAACATCCAACACTCACAAATCTAAATAGTTGTGTTGTCATGTTTATGATGTGAGCAGTTTGGATAAAATCATGTCAGGATCGCAGGCGGTTTTACACCATACACTACGATCGCAAACTCGCCTGCCAAGCGTTGCGATTATGGAAAACCGCCCCCTGTGGGGGAGGCCTATGTCCAGCAGTGGACGTCTTTTGGCAGATACGATGTCAGGATCGTCAGAAAAAAACTGAAATTGCGATAAAAGTCTATGGCCTGATAACACTAGTTTACAAGGTTTTCTCCTGGAACGGAAAAGTGTATATTCTTAATTAATGAGGTGCTGCAAGTTTAGAAAAAAAATATTAAAAAATTCCAACACGTCACATTTCGAAAATACTCCCCATATATTTTTGCAAAGATAACGAGACTAAAAATGAATTAGTGTCGACGTTTTTGATATTTTTTAATAATCCAAATGCTTTTTTTAGCACCTTTGAAATATTAAAAAAGCTGCTTGGACATCCGCACGTGCAATTTAACCCTTGGTTTTATGATTAAAGCCAAATGCTTTTAGCGATAGGAGTAACAATCAGTTTCGTGGTTGCATGGTGGGTCTTTATCATTTGCTTGCAATTTCAACAATCTATTTAAACTTGCATTCCAGCAGCTTAGCGTTCTTCTACATTTTTCAATAAACACTTGAGGAACCCACTTTTATCCCGATGAGAGACCGGAATTTTCAAGTAATAAAAGATAGGCATATTTGAGTGTTTTCTTTATAGAATATTCTTTCTTAGATACAATAAGTTCACCAAAAACAGCCAGAATGTACTCTAACCAACCTTTTTGACCTTTTGAAAACAAACATTTATCAAAATGAAGACTAGCTATTTCGGAACAAACTTGTGGGTAGTCGAAACTAAAAGGGGTCGATATCTTCCATCTGTGACGTGATAAAAATTAAAAATGTACATGTTTGCATTGAGTTATTGCAGCTAATTAAAAAAATATGTAATTTACTGCAAGGACATTTTTTTTAATTTTTTGTAAACTAGTGTAATTAACAGCACGGTTGACGCAGTGGTTGAGCGATTGACTGCTTCTCTGCGTGTCGCGGGTTCGATTCCCGCACGGAACAAATAATTGTATGGCCTACAGATAGTTGTTCCGGGTCTGGCTGTTTGTGTATGTGAGATTATATGCATGTAAACGCACTCACGATACAGGAGAAATTCCTAGTGTAAAAAAATATATAAGTACTCAATCTTTTGCAATGTGTTTACTTACATAGTTTGTAAATTATTTTTGTTACTAACAATTATGGACCTTTTTACAGAAAAAAAAATAATTTATTCATTGATACATTGATGTGCGCATAACTCTATAAAATGTTTTGAACAGTCGTTTTTTTTTGCGATTTCGTGTTAGGTCCTACAGTCAAAGGTAATAATGAGTACAATGAACCCTTTTCAGGTATTTCGTTCTTTCTGTTTCAAATTGTATAATGTGTTACAAGTAGCTTTTGCCCGCGACTTCGTACTATATTCCGTTGTTTCCCGTTTTCGTGGGAATTTCGGGAAATCCTCTTTTGGTGCTCCCCTACACTCGTCAAGGAACGAACATTTCAAATTTCAGCTTTCTACGACTAGAAGTTTCGACTGTGCGTTGTCTGTCAGTCATTCAGTCACTCAATCAGCCAGTAACGGAATATATATATATATATATATTAGGACTAGTTGACCCGCGCAACTTCATCTGCTCTGCTTCTTTTGGTCTTAGCGTGATGATATATAGTCTATAACCTTTCTCGATAAATGGGGTATCCAACACTGAAATTATTTTTCAAATCGGACCAGTAGTTCCTGAGATTAGCGCGTTCAAGCAAACAAAAAACAAACTCTTCAGCTTTATATATTAGTATAGATAGATAATTCTAAGTCCAACTCTCAAACACCACCAACCTTGCTACTAGTAAATTACCCAGCCCAAACATGCCCATCCAAAACACGGCCGTCATAAAAACAATTACAGTAATTAACTTATCAAATAGACTGCAATGTTCACAATATTGTGTGGATCCGCGGCTATCGGCTATCGAGCTAATGTGTTGTTGTTGTTCCGAAATGTTCGCGATTATTTCACAATGGTGAATGGAACTGAACCACTTTTTAGAACTTTGAACTGGGTTTAGCTTTATAGCTGTATTGCATTTGCATTGGACGTTGAACTTCAAAGATAAACCAGTGACCACCGCAACTTAAAATCAATAAAATCTAGTAAAGTGACATATTGTTAAGTTTATGTCAATCCCAAAGCAACGTAGATTTGTAGGTAAGGACATTAGAAACTGGGGGGTTACTCTCTAAGCCCGAAGTCCGTAGTTTCGGGCTTAGTTGCGGGAGTATTCTACTCCGTATCACCTAACTAATCGTCAGTCCGTAGGTAGGCGTACGGAGTAGAATACGCCCGCAACTAAGCCTATGATGACTAATGCAGATGGTGACATTTATTTTAGTTTCCACACCGACTTCCAAAAAAGGAGGAGGCTCTCAATTCGGTCGGTATCTTTTTTTATTTATGTACACCGATAATTCCGAGGTTTCTCATCCGATTTCTGTGTTTCTTTTTTAATTCAATGCGGCATACTTGCCATTTGGTCCCGTAAAAATCCAGCATTGTTGCTTATTTCAATTTCTGCGTAGACGATGACGTCGTCTCACCACTAAAAGGTGAAAAATAAAAAAACTTTCTTACAAAACACTACAAAGTATAAAATAATTCCAATTTCGGAAGTCGATCTTAAAAATAAAGAAAAAAAACCAAAACTACCTACAAACAATTACTACAAAATATATTTTATACTATTTAGTGATTATTTGATCATAGATTTGATGCACCTGGCTAAAGTTCCTGTATTTGGAACTTTTGAGTCGTTTATTGAGATCGAGTTTTTTTAAACCAGCAACTTTTTTATTTGAGTATTTCGGAATCGATTTCTTGAGCATTTTATTTCGCTACACATAACTTTGTCACGGAAAACTAAAAGGTACAAATAATTTGATCCGTAAAAACAATCTGAAAAACTATCAAAATAAACAGAACATTCATGAAGCAATCCTGAAAATAACTAATCATTGGATAGTCATAAAGATAAAACTAAAATGTCGCAATTAACAAATAATAAGCTTTCTATAATTTTCATCATCCAGCTGGCTGAATATTGCAATAATATAATAACACGAGATCAGTATCGCAGTCCCCTATGGCGCGTAAATTACTTTCGCACGCGCGCCCTATGTATTTAATTTTAAATAATCAGGTCAGTGTGGATACCGGAATAATTTGAGGAGAATATTTTGAATAAAGTCCCAAATTGTTGGGAAACAATGTATGTGATGAAAATGATAAATGATGTGGGGTATCAAAGAATATGAAGGGTTTATAGGAAAAGGGACGTAAATAATAAAATCTCGTTAGTGAAAGGGTGCCTGATAGGATTAAATTATTGAAATTAATGTAGCACTATACTCCGACAAGCTTATAATGTGTCATTAATGACGAAGAAATTAGATTTCACGACACACGTGTGCTTTATTTTAAGGATGGGAAATCATCAAATGACTCTTTCTGGTCTGAGCAGAGCGAACGGGAGTGTCAGACTCTTACTGACTAAAACCCATCCGTGTTCCTCCTAATGGCCTTTGCGTTCCAGGGCCGTGGTGACTCTTTCGAAAAAATTCCGCAACCCTGGCAGTATTATATCTGCTGATATTACTTTTTTACACAGAACATAACATTGTAATCCAATGTTATAAAATCTGTCTTCTCAAATAAATTTTTAATGAATAATATCAAATCAAATAATTTATTTGCAAAATACAAGATTGTAGATGATACGGTGTCTTATTTTAGCTTAACTGGATTAATTGATACTTAGACCTCAATAATCTAGTTATGAACATTTGTGTTCTAGTTATGAACATTCTAACTAAAGGCATCTTTGGTTTGATTTTGTGTTAAACCTAGATTACAGAGGTCTGTCTAGACTTCGATTAGTATTATTTAAACCGATCCAGAAACTTACATTTTAGTTCCATAGATGTGTTACGCGCCAGAATTAATGCCAGGTACACAACGACATTAGTTACTACTAGTGCCATCTAGCATCGAGTAGCAGAACTAGTAGAGTCAAGATCCTTCTAGACTTTTCTATGCTAGAACATTCTAGAGTTCTCGACATCTGGTCAGTTGGGATCGGTATGTACGCGAATTTTCTAGATGTTTCTGTAGTAGAAGGTTTGGAAATTATTAACTGACGCCTTATATAAATATAAGGATCGCACAGCCCACGACCAAAATCATTATTGGATTTGCGATACGAGCGATAACTTTGATAGCAATCTTAGTGATCAGTAGTGCAATTGTGTTTTATAATTAATGTTTAAAGTTGTTATTCGTTTTGTTTGATTAAAGTGTTTAGTTATGGTTTTTTGACAGGCTGTGTTGGCGCCTAGTTCTACACTCATAGCAACAAGTCATCGTTCATATGTGGTGCAGTAAAAATTTGGAATTTATTTTTTTGTTAGTGTTTACAAGATACCCCACATTACCTTTTTCTCATATATCCATTTCGAACAACGTTGATCGCTCCACTAAAAATATTGTAAAAAACCTATTTTCTGTTGAAATACAAGTATTAAACCAATTCGGGGGTTTCATTTATGTCCAATACGATACAGGCTGTTTTTATTGTCACGAACCCAAAGCTCGTAACAGATGGAATATAGCCACTTCACCAACCCCATGAAGAGAAAGCTCTCCTATTTTCAAAAATCAAACAACAAAGCCTAATCCTTCGATAAGCCCAAATACCTATTTACATTTATAATACCTATATACATATTTTATCTATTACTTGAGCACAGTAAGCCAATAGACTTGAGCGAAAGATTCTGGAAACTTCTATTTATATTAAGAAGTTGGATAATTCCGTTATCACGATTTAGACTCGGCTCCGATGTTATCTCGGTAGTAAAAAGGTTGTTACTGAAATAGTTTGTTGGAGATAATTAAGAGTATTTGGCTCGAATTTTGTTGGTACTCGGACTTGAATGAGTATTTTCTATTGTAGGAGAAAATTGCGGCTGTTAAAGCTTAATACCGTTTGATTTTAGCAGGTATTCCATGAGCCCATCGATTCCATACACCATCCAGCTTCGCCCGCGTGTTAGTCGAATTTTATTGCAAGAAAATATGTAAAATAAAACAATTTTTACAAAAAAATACAACCGACTTCCAAAATAAAAACAACTTTAATTTAGGAAGTCGGTGTTTTTGGTTTTGTTACTTCGTTTTTTGACACTGACTTCCGAAATTAAAGTTATTTTATACTTTGTTGTATTTTTATTTTGGAATCCAGTTGTTTTTTTGTAATAAAATATATAAATTTTAAACTTTTTAGTACTTAGGCGACGCGACGTACGTATAAATCACATCATCCAAGTAAATAAAAATGCTCATAAAATAAAAAAAACACTGAGCCAAACTTAATCAAATTGTTACGGGACTAAATGACAATTACACCGCATCGAACTAAAAAAGAATCACAGAAATCGGTTCAGAAACTTCGGAGTAATCGGTGTACATGCAAAAAAAAAACTTCACATCCTTTTTTGGAAGTCGATAAAAACTGTTTCGGGTATAGATACTTTCATTGTGCATCCAGCTAAGGAGCGGAATTATCCGCAAGATACTGTGTTTCCTGATAGCTAAAATCTGGGGTTTTTAAGGTTCCGAACATCCGTAAAAACGGAACCCTTATAGGATCACTCGGGTGTCTGTCTGTCTGTCCGTCTGTCTGTCTAGTTGTCTGATTGAAGTTTTCTGCAACTGCAGTCATATTTATAAGTTCTTGCTAACTGAATAACGCTGAATTCTAATACCTTAAGAACTTTCTAAGAACCTCATTACAATATCTTACAAGCTCGTAAATTCTTTTCAAGCAGAGCTGCACAGTGGAAATAATAAAAGTCTCCTGCACGTTTCTTTGGCACCATTCGAAGCCCCGTTTGGCAGTAAGTGTTAGTTTTAAAACCACGATAGAACCTTTAAAGTGACTTTATCGTTTCTGGATCGTACGCCAGGAATCTTAGTGAAGTTTTACTACGTGCTATGTCGGTTACAACGATTTTCTTAGGTTATGGAATGGATGGTATGTATTTGAGTGTATTATTGGTCGTAAGAATGGGATGGTCCGTAAAATGGGGTTCTAATGTCCAAGTAAATTTTTGAGAGCTGAATTGGGAATTGAAGTATCAGTCTGGAGTTTAGAGTTATAGCTTAACACATTCATAGTGCGTACAGCCAAGAAGTGGAATTCCCAGCTAGAGTCTGTGTTTCCAGATAGCTACAACCTGGGAGTACTATTACGGATGTTCGGAATGCTAAAAACCCCAGATTTTAGCTATTAGAAAACACGTTATCTTGCGGGTAATTCCACTCCTTAGCTGGAGCACAATGAAAGTACCTATACCCGAAACATTTTTTATCGACTTCCAAAAAAGGATGTGAAGTTTTTTTATGTATGTACCCCAATTACTCCGAAGTTTCTGGACCGATTTCTGAATGAGGTTCATAGAAAGTTCTTAGGTATTAGAATTCAGCGTTATTCGGTTAGTAAGAACTTATAATTCGACTGTAGTTGCAGAAAACTTCATTCAATCAGTCAACTTAAACTTTTGTAATCCACTTGTTTTTAACCGACTTCCAAAAAGGAGGAGGTTTTCAAATCGGTTTTTTTTTATGTATGTACACCGATTACTCCGAGGTCTACTGATCCGATTTCTGTGATTCTTTTTTAGTTTGATGCGGTATACTTGCCATTTGGTCCCGTAAGAATTTAATTCAGTTTGGCTTAGTAGTTTTTAATTTATGAGCATTTATATCAATTTCTGCCAAGACGAAGACGTCGTCCAAGAATCACCACTTAAAAGTGGAAAAGAAACAAAAGCAGAAACACCGACTTCCGAAATTAAGTTAATTTTAGTGTTTTGTTTGGATGTCGGTTAAATATTTTTGTAAAAAGTTATTTAAATTTATGAAATCATCCTCAACTCCTTGTGTCAGGCACTTACTAAAACCCATCCGTGTTCCTCCTAGTGCTCTTTACGTTCCAGGGCCGCGGTGACTCTTTCGAACAAATTCCCCGGTTTTATAGTCGACTGCTGAACATAGACGTAAAAACGAATATTAACTACAAAATGTAACATTTAAGGATTTTTATTAAATTACCGTTTGCTAAAAAAAAAATACTTTTTTACATAAACGTAACAAAGGCGAAAACTTCTATTTACAAACAAACGAAACAACACATTATTTTGCAACGACCGTAAAAAAACATGAAAAAATAGACTATCTTAGGGGTCCTTGGAGAAATAGTAAAAAACGCCATTACTCATCTTCGCTGGGGTCGGTATAAAACAGGTATCTGATTGTGGCAGGCCCTTGTTAATCATTTTATTCTTTAGCTACGGAACTCCTGAAATGTTTGTAATTTTCGGAAAATGTCTCAGCAGTCTGAAATGAAATATTGCCTGTATAATTTTCATATAATTTTTCGTTGATTTTAGTTTCCGTTTAGATGTCGTAAAACCACTATTCATTTTGTAGTCCTTAGACTTGAAATTAAATCCTACTTTTTGCTTCACGTTTCCTTTGTGAGATTTTCTTAATGTATTCTTATCTTTTGAAGTTACTGCTTAGCGCAAAGCACGTTCTTCGCATAGGTATTCACAGTAAGGGTGCCTGTCCATTACAGCGGAGCGAGGCAGCGGAGCGGAGAAACGGAAAAAAAATTTGTCAGGTTCAGCTTATGGAGATCAACTAAAGTAAAAAAATACGCTGTGAAATAGTTTTGCCCAGTCAAAGATAAATAATGCCCGATTTGACTCTTATTTAAGATTATTTCTTGCAGATTCTATTAGTCGTCATTTTGCACTCAAATAAATTGATTCTTAATACAGTCACAACTCAGAAAACCATTAAACCAAAACCATCAACTCTCTCAATTTACCCCATTGATACACAAAATCGGGCCCATCAATCCAACACGGAAATAAGGTAGACACACCAATTCAATGCCTTCAGGAGTCAGTGAACCCAGAACTCATTACGTCGCTATCTGTTAATATTTCGGGACATCAATCTTGTATCAAGAGTATAGGCAGTGGCGGCGTTAGGGGGTGGTGAGCAGGGAAACCTCCCGGGGCCTCGTTGAACCCGAGTTAAAAAAGCCTTACAATTGACTTATAATATTTTTAACGATAACATGAAGTTATTTCAAAGTTAGAGTGCACAGGCTCCTTCTGGGTAAACTCGCTCCATCGTAGACTTTGTCTCTGTTATCTCTGACCTAGACTAGATTCAAGAGCAAACCTATCACAAATAAAATAAAAAAAATTATATTTCGTAGTAAATTCGCGCGGTCGCGGACGTCACGCGGTTTCACCCGCGTAGTTCCCGTTCCCGTGGGAGCACGGGACACAATATAGCCTATGTTACTCCCTGATAATGTAGCTATCCATTGCTGAAATATTTTTTTAAATCGGTCCAGTAGTTTCGGAGCCTATTCATTTCAAACAAACAAACAAATATTTCCTCTTTATAATATTAGTGTAGATATTAATAGAATAAGTGCTATCGAATTTGACACGAAACAAGATTGGTTTTCAATTTAATAATTTTTCAATTTCAAATTTTGTAAGTCATTCACAGAAATACCCACTTTCGATTAGTTTAAACAAAAAGAACAATGGCCCCGCAAAGGTCTGGCGCCCGGGGCCCCGCAAAGATCTGCCGCCTAGAGCCTCACTAAGATCTACCTCCCGGGGCCTCGCAACGGTAAAAACCGCTACTAAGTACAGGAGCCCATCAAATAACCATTACCTTTGGAAATTTAAAAGCGTTTCTCTGGTTGAAGGAGCTTGATAGCTTGACATGTTGCGTTTTTATTACTTAGTTTATGTTGATGGTTTGATGATTCAGGTAGGCTGAGTCTGAGTGCTATTAGGGAATTGAGAATGGTGACGAAATGTGTTAGGTGATCAATTTAATTGCAGAAAGACCATGCGAGGAATCAGATGTTTATTTTGTAGATTAAGCAGGTTGAAGGTATTTTTGTTTAAGTTTATAATTTGTATGTCACAGAAGAAATAGTAATAAAAAAAAAATAAAAAAAATTGTTTATTATTAGACAACAATGATCCATAGTGTTAGTAACAAAAATACTTAAAAGCTAATACTTCTAATTTGTATCTTTTCTTCAACAAGATCGCAGTAACCTGGCTTAGGTATACATAATTTTGATAAAAGTTGCATATCGTTCTTACAATCAACGACTACTTTGAATCCTAAGAGTAACAAAACATACATAGCATCACTCCTGTACACCCTTAAAGGTGAGGCTGAGGTGCACCTATAGCTCACCCAAATTTTGCCAATCATTGTGTTTAATCCCCATGTTAATGAGAAGTGAGCCTATTGCCATCAATAGGTCATAGGTCCAAATTCCGGACAGTTACTGAGAAATCTCAAATGACAAAACCCTAATACACAAATCACCTCTAGGGGGCTACTCTCTAAGCCCGAAGTCCGTAGTTTCGGGCTTAGTTGCGGGCGTATTCTACTCCGTATCACCTAAACACAATAAGTAATGACTACACGATTTGAAAGTTATTGTCAAATCGTGTTGTAGTTCGGGTTCTGGACTAATCGTAAGTCCGTAAGTGATACGGAGTACAATAAGCCCGCACTTAAGCTCGAAACTACGGACTTAGAGAGTAGACTCTCTGAGCAGTAGCGCTTTGAAAACACTAGCAAACAGACAAAAGATACGAATTTTTGAACAAAAATAGTACTATAACCAAACCCAAAAAGGTACCTTAAATTAAAACTTAAAACAAACAGACTAGCTAAAGCTGTAAGAATAGAAAATCAGAGCTCTCACCATTTCTCAGAATTGTATTGTTTCATTCCTGAGCGGATTATAACTATAGGCTGGTAGCACACTAGTGGGTAGTGGCACGCTATAGAAATAAAAAGAAATGTTTCTGTTATATGTCAGAGCTGGATTCGACCTCGCCGAGTTATCGCACCCGCTGGATTGTATTTTAGTGAATTAAGTCCATTTAAGCCCAAGGGAGAGTTGGAAGTGGCAACGAAGAGCGACTTTCAATCTTAGATAGTGGTGTTGGTTGCTGATGTAACTATAATTTTATATATCGTCGGGGATAGTGCAAATCCGCGGAACTAGTATTGGATAATTCCGCGTATCTGACAAATGTAGCCATACAATATGGTATAGACTTAAATAGTTTTCTATATACAATACAGATTTTAATAGATTTCTGTTAACAATACATAGAATAGAACACATGAATAATACCCTCCATGTCAAAATGAGATCAAAAGCCGTTGAAATAAAAAAAAAACTTTTAACCTTCCCCTGTAAACCGACACGCAGTGCAGAAACGCACACTTTACGTATGGTAGATTCGCGGATTTGCATTATCCCCGACGATATAGGTTTTATACACAACAGCGTAACGCATGCAGTTACGCTGTTGCGCATGCCAGCCTGGTGGGTACGACCACTTGAGCCCATCATTGGATATTGAGTATGATAGTGTACCCTTTTTGTCTTGTTTATATTTCGACTTTGCGTTCATGTGTGTTTTTTTTTTTTATCCACGAAATATTTCTGTATCCATGAAAACACTGCCGACAAACTGTACACTGTACAGCAGTTTGGCTGAAGATATGTGACTTTTTGTATGTAGGTCTTTCATGAATAAACAAATACTTTTTAACATGATTTTTTATTCACTAAGATAGCATAAATACCAACTTTAGAAAGTTGTTGAATTTCAGTAAAAAAAATTAGGTTTCAAACGACCGATTTTTACTGAAATCGCAGTAACCTAATTTTTTTGCTGAAATTGCGGTCAAAAAGAAGAAAAAGGCTAAATATGGAAACTCAGGAAATGAAACTACATTTTATACACTGGCTAAAAGCCGGTTCGACTGGAAGCCGACTCCAACATAAAGGTACAAGGCTAGGCAGATTGATAGTCTTACCTCGGCAAGTTCAACTGTCTGACTATCCAATAGACAGCTACTCCACTACTGGTATGCATGAGGCAACGTTATATCTACTTAACAGAAACACAATAAAACCGGCCAAGTGCGAGCCGGACTCTCGAGCGCAGGGTGCCGTGCCATAAACCTTCATTTTTATTATTTTCTGTCTACCTATTACTGTTCTGGAGATATAGCCCGCTGACAGATAGACGGATGGACGGACAGACGAACAGCGGAGGCTTAGTAATAGGGTTCCGTCGGTTACCCTTTGGGTACGGAACCCTAAAAAGTAGATAACTCTAAAATAAATCCGAATTCATGATTCAGGAAAAATGCGTCAAAATACCAGAACCAAGACAAATACCAACCCCATTAAACCACTTTACCTCATAATAACAGTGTCTAGGGAAAAAATGCCCCTAAATATCCATCAATTATCCAATCAAAGTCTGATTTAAACATTTATCTAGTACATTTTCCTTATCTCTTTAATTCCGCCATCAGTGAGCCCCCAGCCTATACATCGCCCGGATCGTTCAGGGATTTACCAAGGAATTTGTACGCGGTTCAAACGGGAAAATTAAGGTTTTTTTTATAATAAACGCGGCGAAAATAAGTTTTTATATAATATCCTTGGAAAATATGAGATTCTTTAAAATAAGCTATCTTTTCTTCGCTCTTTTGTCAAAACTGATTCTTTTAGAAAATAAGAACAGAAGAGTGCGCTTACATTTAATATTTTGATAGGAATCTATTGACTTTTTAAATAGTTATCTTTATAATGATTTTTAAGTACTAGAAAACATCAAAGGATTCATCCCGCTCTGGGCGGAGCAGAAGGGAGTGTCACACTCTTACTGACTAAAACCCATCCGTGTTCCTCCTAATGCCCATTACGTTCCAGGGCCGCGACGACTCTATTGAACAAATTCCGCAACCCTAGCAGGCAAAATTGTATGCTTCGAGAACATATTTTGATTGGAGAAATCCATTGCATTATCTAATACTTATTATAAATTCAAAAGCGTGTATTTTTGTAACCTCTTCATATTTTGACGGTTTAGCATGTGAGCAGACCATGTCCTGGAATAGAACATAAGGACACTTTTTATCCTGGCAGTAGTGTTCCCTTGGGATAATTTTCTACGGTCTAAAAGCGGAACACATGTTAGAAGCTAGTGATGGTTTAAAGCTTAATAGTGTTCGATGCGATAAATACTATCGAACGGTTTGCTGATCTAGCTATCCAATTCTGCCGCACTTAGTGCTCCACGAAGCCAGTGCATATTCGGACAGCAAACCGGGTGCATTCGCCACCCTATCATTAGCCATCATTTTAGCGTAGCTTCTCATATACTAAAATAAACTGTTTTTAACCAGTCAAAAAAATAGTTTTAGTAGCCATCCTAATATTCAATACCACGTAGCTCGCGTCCCCAACAAATAGTCACTATCATCATCATCATCCACAGCCCAATCTCACCCACTGATGAGCTTAGGCCTCACTTTTTTTGTCCCAATCCCCACGTTCTTGCGCCAGCCTCATTCAGGTCCTACCCGCAATGGCAACAATGTCTTTTGCTCATTTCGCTGCCAGACAACCTACACTTCTCCTTTCTCACTTCTTCTTTTCATTCTTCTTCTTTTTTCTTCTTCTTCTTTTCTTCTTCTTCTTCCAGCCCGCGGACGCCACTCGGTCACTGCCTTACTCCACCTATCATCACCACGCCAGGTGTCCTAGCCAGCTCCATTTCAGTTCCATAATACGTTTTCCGACGTCAAAAACTTTCGAAAGTAGTAACTTTAGTCATAACAATAATAGACGTCCAGATTTTTCTTCGCGATTAAATAATAATAATAATAATAATAATAAAGAAATTATTCAGTTCAATAACACATTGTACAAAAGTTAAACAATATTGCGATACATAAGAGCCTAAAGTACTAGGTTTCTTCAAATTCCCTGGATCCCACACTAGGATTCCCTGTGTCGTGGGGTCCAGTCTCTTCCCAAGTAAGTCTACAATATTATTTATTTATTGATGAAATCCTAAGTTTCCTATTCTCCATGTTACCTACTGTCGTAAACATCCCTCAAGTGTCAAGACTTAGAGCTTCATTTAGTTCTACACAGGTAGCTTCAAAAAGGTCACCAAGCTCTGTTTTATTTCGAGCTAACCAACCAGTATGTTTAGTGACAATCAGCGGTGTTTGTGTAAGAGTAGTTCAGTCGAGGTCGGAGCGAATTCCTATTTATTTTACTATTTACATGAGACTCGCTTTTGTTTTATTTATTGTAGCTACCTTTATTTTGGTCTAGCATTTTGTGGTTGGCTTTCGAGGGATCTAGGTCTAGTACCTGTGCTATCATTTAGGTATTTTTTAATTTTTCACGTAAATAAAATAATAATGAGTTTTAAATGGCAAAACTCTATAGTAAAATATCGTTGTTTGTAAAAAATAAAACGTAACTTTTGCAATTTCGAATCTTAATCTATAATTAATATAATGTAATGACTTTTAATGACATTTTTGCATCTATGATTGTCTTTTTTTAAAGTTTGTTTTGTATTAGAATAACTTATGTACCTACACATTGTGACATTATCGTAATTGTGATTGTTGTTGTTGTTGTGTTTTTGAATATTTTGACATTAAACATCTTGACATTAAGCTATTTGACATTAGATATTATGATATTTATATTCTTCATTATACAATATGCGTTTGTTTTATATTTAATTCATTTTTTTTTGACATCTGTAATTACCTATTTAGTTCGCGACTAGTTAATAATTGTATTGGTTATATTATTATTAAATTCAATTCCAATATTTTGCATGCCGTAAGGCAAAATGTATCGGGATAATTTACAAATTTTCCAACCAATATAAGCATTATAAACAAATAAAAGATGTCTTTCTTGCTTTTACAGTGCGTTAAAAACTCGTGTGACGTCACTTGTAAGTACACTTTTTACAAACAAGTCACCAGCCCCCACTTCTGATCTTTGATGCGTTTTATCTTCGTATTTTTTTTAATTTGATAAACCAAAAAATACGTGTCCAATATTTTTCGATAATCTAACCGACGGACTAAATAGAATTATATTTTTTTACTCAGAAATTATCCCTATAATACTGTTGGACTCAAATATCTCTATCTCTTTAAATATTTTTTATTTTATACTAGCACTTCCGTCCGCGACTTCGTCCACGCTGCAATTTTCTTAAGATTCCCTACTTTTTCTTGTAATAACTATAACCTATGTTACTCAGGAATAATGTAGTATTCTAATATTGAAAGAATTTTTGAAATAGGTAGAGTAGTTTTCGAGTTAATTCGTAACAAACAAACAAAAAATCAAATCTTGCTTCTTTATAATATTAAGTATACAAAGGATAAGCATTTCCATACAACGTAGCAATGCCGCTAGTCTTTTGGGCTCACTTCCAGTCGACAGCGATACGGACGAATTTTTTGACGCCATATTATAGTTAGGAGTTTTATTTTGTATTTTAAGTATTAAGTATAGATAAGAGTATACTTTCAAGTTAGTTTTTTTTTAATGATAACTGTTTTCTTATTCCGCTGTTCTTATTTTAATTTATTATTTTTATGCTTATTGTGTGTGTTGTAAATTTCTATAACGTGCGTTTTGTCTGTGCTGAATAAAAAATCTTTTTAGCAAAAGACTATCACTATTCAATGACATTTATTTTTTTTCAGAAAATGATTTTGTTTGTGTATTTAGTTTCAATGTTTAAAATCCTCATGTTTATTTACAGTTCCAAAGATAAGGAATGTGATTCTGGAAACTACACCTTTCAATCCGCTCAAATAAAGCGAAGGAGGGAGACAGTTTCTTCAACAAAATAAGTTTGATCTTTGAAACGATGTCAAAATAGATTAATTAAACTTAAGGTACCAAGCGCCCAGATAATTGAAGGTCTTTCGTACAGATTCATTAATTGGTATTCGTTCTTAGGTAAATATTCCTGATGATTATATTATATGAACTATAGAAACAAAGAACATTGCAGCTCATTTTTTTTTTGAGGTTGGCTTTCTATTGACTCTATGTAGATTAAGTCAGTGGTGACATGGACAAAGTCGACGAAGGAGTGGGCTTACCCAGAAGAAGGTACTGAAGTGTTTAAAATATCTTTGACGAAAAAAACGTAATTCTGGGAACCACACCTTTAAATCTTCGAAAAGAAGATAAAGTCAGAGAAACAGTTACATAAACACAACATTTGTTAAATCTTCAAAATTGTGTCAAATTAGATTAGTTTACCGGCGCACAGGCATTCGAAGATCTATCGTATAGATTAATTGTTATTTAGCGGTTTGAAATTTCCGATGTCGATTTGCTTACAGATACAAGAATCAAGAAACTTTGCGTCTTATTTCTTTGCAAAAAAAAAAATATACAACAAATGAAAGGAGAGAGATAGTTCAACAAAAAAAAAGACATTTATTTGACATTTAAATCAATGTCCAATAAGATTATTTTTACTTAGCGTACCAGGCACGCAGACATTCGAAGGTCTATCGTAAAGATTAATAAGTATATAGAGATTAAAATATCCGATGTCGATTTTCTTACAGATACAAAAATCAAGGAACTTTGCTTCTTATTTCTTTTGCAAAAAAAATACCGTGATTACCGTTAAGTCAAAACAGATAATGGAAGAGAGACAATTTGATCAACAAGACCTTTATTCAACCTTAATGCCCTACCTCTGTTAAATAAAATATATGTTTATGGTAGATTCATGTACAAAAATATGAATTTTTGATTTTTTCGTATGACATACAGTTTTGCCGTAAAAAAATATTCAACAACACGCTATTTTTCGCTTATTTTGAATATTTCTTCCAAACGGATTTGAAGTTTAAAAATATTTTTACATGGAGGAATTGGTGGTGAAGTGCACTACAAAATGAACATTGCTTGTGTAAATCAAGCAATGTTTGTAAAGAAAATGTTCAATATTGAGACTGCGATATTTTTAAAACTCAGCGGATCTCTGTGCGGGCGAAGGAGGCAGTCATGCGTTAGCACTGAGACGGGGAAGGAGGCTGTGCCGCTTGCTGCTCTGCTGGCACTATCGACCGACTACGCGTATATAAATGGGTTGATGAAAATATTTACGAACTCCCGATGTGCTCGACATCGCTCTCCTCAAGAATGTAAACTTACGTTTGCATTCTGTGGAGGCGGTGGACGAGCTCAACTCGGATCACCGGCCGGTTATTCTGGAGCTCACTCCCAGATTCGGTTCTCCGGACCCCTCCCAACCTCCTCCCACCAGAGTGATCACTGACTGGCGCAAAGTAAGTGAAAAACTGAAAGTCACCACGTCACATCACCTGGATAAAATCCCAGATCACATAGCGTCAGCTGCCGACACGGCGGCCGCGATCGGCTCGCTCACGGAACATGTACAGTCCGTCCTGGACGAATGTTCAAGGGAGGCTCCGGCGACGGACGACCGTCGCTGGAAACTCCCGGACGATGTGCGTGAACTGTTGTGTGCCTACAGCTCTTTACCCTGTGCTAGTAACAAGGCTTTTATGCGTTACTTACAGCGTAAAGTAAGCAATCGCATCAAAGAGTTTCGTGACAAGCAATGGGATCAGATGCTCAGTGATCTCCATCCCAACCACCTCGCATTTTGAGAACTTCAGAGGAAGTTACGCGCCTCCGAGGTTACCACCATGCCCCCCCTCACCCGCCCCGACAACACTCTCGCGTTTAACGACGACGAGAAGGCCGAATGCCTGGCTGACAGCCTAGAGGCCCAGTGTTCCCCAAGCTCGAACCCAGTCGACCCGGCCCACCTCGCCGAGGTGGACGCCGAGGTCGAACGTAGGACCTCCCTCCCTCCCGTGGAGGACCCCGACGACCCTCTTCCTCCCATCACTCCCGACGAGGTGGAGAAGATCATCGGCCAACTCAGACCCAGGAAAGCCCCTGGGCGCGACGGCATTACCAACAGGGTAGTTCGACTCTTTCCCAAGACTCTGATCGTGTTGATGACCGCCATCTTCAATGGCGCTCTGTCCAACAACATGTTTCCGCAGCAGTGGAAAGAGGCTATCGTGATCGGCATTCCCAAGCCGGGTAAGCCCAAATCCTCCCCGTCCTCCTACCGCCCCATCAGTCTGCTCAGCTCGCTCGGCAAGATCTACGAGAGGCTTATCTATAAGCGTCTCAAGGATTACGTCGAGCGAAAGAGTCTCATCCCCAACGAGCAGTTTGGCTTTAGAGCCACTCACTCGTGCGTCCAACAGGTCTACCGCATCGTTGAGCATATCAACGGCCGCTATCAACGCGGCTTGATGACGGGAGCCCTGTTCTTCGACATAGCGAAAGCCTTCGACAAGGTCTGGCACAACGGTCTGATATACAAGCTGTATCAACTCGGGGTGCCAGATCGTCTCGTGCTCATCTTACGAGACTATTTGTCGAACCGCACCTTTCGATTCCGTATCGAAGGTGCGCTTTCCACCCCCCGCCCCATCCGCGCCGGCGTTCCGCAAGGCGGTGTGCTGTCGCCTCTTATTTTCACGCTGTTCACCAGCGATATTCCCCCCGATCCCCAGTCGCAATTAGCGCTCTTTGCCGATGACACGGCCGTTTACTACTCTGGCAAGAGTGGTAAATCCATATCTCTTCACCTCCAAAGATCCGCCAACCGCCTAGGCGGCTGGTTTCGGAAATGGAGGATTGAGGTAAACCCCGAGAAAAGTCAGGCGGTCCTGTTCCGCAGGCCGCGGGCTAAACTCCCCCCGATCCTTCCACCGATCAAGATGTTTGGCAAGCCGATCCCTTGGGAAGAGCGAGCCAAATATCTAGGAGTGATCTTGGATAAAAACCTCAGTTTTATGGAGCACATTAAGGCGGTGCGCTCGCGTGCCGCCTTCGCTCTCGGTAGGCTCCACTCGATGCTGAACCACAACAGCAAATTATCCCTAAAATGCAAGTTGCGTATCTACACCACTTGCATTCGCCCCATCATGACCTATGCGTGTGCTACATTCGCCCACGTAAAGTCATACCGGATCCATAGGTTGCAGTCCCTCCAAAACCGTTTTCTCCGAAAGGCCACGGGTGCCCCGTGGTTCGTTCGGAATGAGCGACTCCATGTCGATCTCAAAATCCCGACCATCAAGCAGTTCATGAAACGCCTCACGAAGCGTTTCATCGAATCTGCTGAAAAACACCAGAACCCTCTTATCGCATCGGCTACCCGATACGCTCCCTCCCAGATCAGTAAGGTCCGCCGTCCACGGCATACCTTACTCGAACCCGATGACCCAATCACCCTTGTACAAGAGAGCTGTAGGGAAACCAGTACTCTTAAACAAGCACACAAACCGCGACCCGCCGCCTTCCGGCCTCGCCGCCGAGGCCCCGCGCGACGTCCCAGTAATAATAATAGCAATGTTGTTGTTGCTCCCCGTCTTTTGCCTAACGAGCCAGCCCGCGTCGCTGAGCCATTAGCTTTAAACCCCCTAAATAATGTCATGACCCAGCCTGTCCCTTGCTGCCCTCCCGATAACGATGCCGCTGAGCCGAGGCCCGAACCCCACAGGGGGTGCCCCCAGTGAGCAGAGTTGTAGGTTTTAAGTAGTTTTTAGTTGCCTTGGCTGGGGGCTTTAGAATCATTCTGAGGCCACCACAGGCTAGCCCGGTTAAGTAGTAACCACGTTATTACCGGTGAAATTAGATTAGTTTAACTTAGGGTACCAGGCGCGCAGACATTCAATGGCCTATAGTACAGATAAGTTGGTATTAAGAGATAAAAATTTTTAGTGTTGATTTGCTTACAGATTCAAAAATCAAGGAACTTTGCTTCTTATTTCTTTGCAAAAAAAAACCGTGCTTATCGTTATACCAAAACAGACAAAAGGAGGGAGATTAATATCTTGTTCAACAACAAGATAATAATTCGACTTTTAAATTGATGGCAAATTAGATAAGTTTAACTTAGGCTACCAGGAGTGCAGACATTGGAACGTCTATCTTACAGACTGATTGTTATTAAGAGACAAACATTTTGAGTATCCGGGTAAAAAAATCAAGGATCTTTGCTTCTTCTTTCTTTAAAAAAAAACCTTGATTACCGTTATGCCAAAACAGATAAAAGGAGAGAGATAGTTCAACAAAACATATATATTCGACTTTAAAATCGATGTCAAATTAGATTAGTTTAACTTCGAGTACCAGGCGAGCAGACATTCGAAGGTCTATCGTAAAGATAAATTGGTAAGAAGAGCTTAAAATTTCCGGTGTTGATTTGCTTACATGTCCAATAATCAAGGAATTATGCTTATTATTTCTTTGCAAGATAAAACCGTGATTACCGTTAAGTCAAAACAGATAATGGAAGAGAGACAGTTTAATCAACAAGACCTTTATTCAACCTTAAGGCCCTACCTCTGCTTTAGATCCGGCAAAAGGCTACTTTCTAAAGAATATTCCCTATTAACGGCTGGATTAAAGATTGGAAAAAATATATGATTATGGTAGATTCATGTTCAACAACAAGGACATTTGATTTTTTCGTATAACATACAGTTTTGCCGTAAAAAATATTTAACAACACACTAAGGTTTCGCTTATTTTGAATATTTCCTCCAAACGGATTTGATGTTTAAAAACAACAGACGGTCAGAGAGATATAAGGATCCATTTTTTAAACCGACGTTGGGAACCCTAAAAACCGCTTTACAAAGTTGTTTGAATCGTAACGTAGCTATGTTTCTATCTAAATTATAAATCATGCGTGCAAATGCATACTCTTAAGGAGTTATAGGTAAAAATGTCAGCTAGGTGTGCATGTCTGCGTCCCCGCGTAATCTATGATAATTGTGTTGAGGTAGCGTGTGCGGTACGGAAATGTTTGTGTGTGTGGCATAGATATGAATGTGTTGCCCAGATGGTCAAGGTTATTGAGCCTTCTATGCACGTTGAAAACGACATCGAATTGGATTAGTTTAACTTAGGGTACCAGGTGAGTAGACATTTGAAGGTCTGTCGTATAGATAAATTGGTATTACGAACTTAAAATTACTGGTGTTGATTTGTTTACACATACAAAAATTAAGGAACTTTTCTTCTCATTACTTCGCCAAAAATCTGGCCTTACCATTAAACCAAAACAGATAAAAGGAGGGAGACAATTCAACAACAAGACCGTTATTCCACCATAAAAACCGTTAAACCAAAACAGACAAAAGGACAATCAGAAAGTCAGATTAAGAACAAGACAATAATTCGACTTCTGAAACGATGTCAAATTAGATTAGTTTAACTTAGGGTACCAGGAGTGCAGATATTCGAAGGTCTATCTTATAGACTAGTTCGTAAAAAGAGGCAAAAAATTTAAGTATTGATTTGCTTACAAATACAGAAAACAAGGATATTTGCTTCTTCTTTCTTTGCCAAAAAAAAATCCGAGATTATCGTTAAACTAAACCAGATAAAATGAGGGAGTTCAACAGCAAGACAATAAATAAATATAAGACAATAATTCGACTTATAAATTGATGGCAAATGAGATTAGTTTAACTTAATGTACCAGGAGTGCAGACATTCGAGCGACTAATAGGTATTAAGAGGCAAACATTGTGAGTATTGATTTGCTTACAGACAAAAAATCAAGGAACTTTGCTTCTTTTTTCTTTGCAAAAAAACCATGATTACCGTTAAGCCAAAACAGACAAAAGGAGAGAGACAGTTCAACATAAAATACATACCCGACTTTTAAAATCGATATCAAATTAGATTAGTTTAATTTCGAGTACCAGGCGAACAGACATTCGAAGGTCTATCGTATAGATAAATTGAAATGAAGAGCTTAAAATTTCCGGTGTTGATTTGCTTACATATCCAATAATCAAGGAATTTTGCTTTTTATTTCTTTGCAAGAAATACCGTGTTTACCGTTAAGTCAAAACAGATAGTGGAAGAGAGACAGTTTGATCAACAAGACCTTTAATCAAACTGCCTCTGCTTTAGATCCGTCAAAAGGCTACTTTCTAAAGAATATTCCCTCTTAACGGCTGCATCAAAGATTGGAAAAAAATATATGTTTATGGTAGATTCATGTTCAACAAAAAGAACATTTGATTATTTCGAATGACATACAGTTTTGCCGTTAAAAATATTTAAAAACATGCTACAGTTTCGCTTATTTTGAGTATTTCATCCAAACTGATTTGAAGTTTAAAAACAACAGACGGTCAGACAAATATAAGAATCCGTTTTTCAAACAGACGTTTGGAACCCTAAGAACTGCTTTACAAAGTTGTTTGTATCGTAACGTAGCTATTTTTCTATCTAAATTATAAATCATCCGTGCAATCGCATTCTCCTGTGGAGTCGTAGGTAAAAATGACAGCTAGGTGCGCTGTCTGCGTCCCCGCGTATTCTTTGATAACTGTGTTGAGGTAGCGTGTACGGTGATTCTACCTTAAAAACGATTAGAAATTAGATTCGTTTTTCTTAGGGTACCAGGCGCGCAGACATTCGAACGTCTTTCTTATAGACTAACTGGTATTAAGAGGCAACCATTTTGAGTATTGATTTGCTTACAGATATAAAAACCAAGGATCTTTGCAAAAAAAGCCGTAATTACCGTTAAGCCAAAACAGATAAAAGGAGAGAGACAGTTCAACATAAAATACATATCCGACTTTTAAAATCGATGTCAAATTAGATTAGTTTAACTTCGAGTACCAGGCGAGCAGACATTCGAAGGTCTATCGTATAGATAAATTGAAATGAAGAGCTTAAAATTTCCGGTGTTGATTTGCTTACACATACAAAAATCAAGGAACTTTTCTTCTCATTTCTTTGCCAAAAATCCGGGCTTACCGTTAAACCAAAACAGATAAAAGAAGAGAGACAGGTCAACAACACGACCATTTTTCTACCTTAAAAAGTATGAGAAATTAGATTATTTTAACTAAGGGTACCAGGAGTGCAGACATTCGAAGGTCTATCATATACATAAAATGGTATGAAGAGGTTAAAATTTCCGTTGTTGATTTGCTTAGATATCCAATAATCAAGGAATTTTGCTTTTTATTTCTTTGCAAGAAAAAACCGTGATCACCGCTTAGTCAACACAGATAATGGATGAGAGACAGTTTAATCAACAAGACCTTTATTCAAACTTAAGGTCCTACCTCTGCTTTAGATCCGTCAGAAGGCTACTTTCTAAAGAATATTACCTAATAACGGCTGGATCAAAGATTGAAAAAAATGTAGAATTATGGTAGATTCATGCTCAACAACAAGGTCATTTGATTTTTTCGTATGACATAGAGTTTTGCCGTAAAAAATATACACACGCTTCGGTTTCGCTTATTTTGAACATTTCTTCCAAACGGATTTGAAGTTTAAAAACAAAAGACGGTCAGACAGATATAATGATCCGTTTTTCAAACAGATGATGGGAACCCTATAAACTGCTTTACAAAGTTGTTTGTATCGTAACGTAGCTATGTAGCTATCTAAATTATAAATCATCCGTGCAATCGCATACTCTTGTGGAGTCGTAGGTAAAAATGTCAGCAAGGGGCGCATGTCTGCGTCCCCGCGTAATCTATGATAACTATGTTGAGGTAGCGTGTGCGGTATGGAAATATTTGTGTGCGCGGCGTAGATATGAATGTGTGGCCCAGATGGTCAAGGTTATTGAGCCTTCTATGCGCCTTGAAAACGATGTCAAATTAGATAAGTTTAACTTAGGGTACCAGGCGAGCAGACATTCGAAGGTCTGTCGTATAGATAAATAGGTATTACGAGCTTAAAATTTCTTGTGTTGATTTGCTTACACATACAAAAATTAAGGAACTTGTCTCCTCATTTCTTTGCCAAAAAATCTGGGCTTACCGTTTAGCCAAAACAGATAAAAGGAGAGAGACACTTCAACAACAAGACCTTTGTTCTACCTTTAAAACGATTAGAAATTAGATTAGTTTAACTTAGGGTACCAGGCGCGCAGACATTCAATGGCCTATAGTACAGATAATTTGGTATTAAGAGGTAAAAATTTTAAGTGTTGATTTGCTTACAGATTCAAAAATCAAGGAACTTTGCTTCTTATTTCTTTGCAAAAAAAAAACCGAGCTTATCGTTATACCAAAACCGACAAAAGGAGGGAGATTATTATCTTGTTCAACAACAAGATAATAATTCGACTTTTAAATTGATGGCAAATTAGATAAGTTTAACTTAGGGTACCAGGAGTGCAGACATTGGAACGTCTGTCTTACAGACTGATTGTTATTAAGAGACAAACATTTTGAGTATTGATTCCGGGTAAAAGATCAGGGATCTTTGCTTGTTCTTTCTTTAAAAAAAAACCTTGATTACCTTTAAGCCAAAACAGATAAAAGGAGAGAGATAGTTCAACAAAACATATATATTCGACTTTAAAATCGATGTCAAATTAGATTAGTTTAACTTCGAGTACCAGGCGAGCAGACATTCGAAGGTCTGTCGTATAGATAAATTGGTATTACGAACTTAAAATTACTGGTGTTGATTTGTTTACACATACAAAAATTAAGGAACTTTTCTTCTCATTACTTCGCCAAAAAATCTGGCCTTACCATTAAACCAAAACAGATGAAAGGAGGGAGACAATTCAACAACAAGACCGTTATTCCACCATAAAAACCGTTAAACCAAAACAGACAAAAGGACAATCAGAAAGTCAGATTAAGAACAAGACAATAATTCGACTTCTGAAACGATGTCAAATTAGATTAGTTTAACTTAGGGTACCAGGAGTGCAGATATTCGAAGGTCTTTCTTATAGACTATATGGTATTAAGAGGCAACCATTTTGAGTATTGATTTGCTTACAGATAAAAAAATCAAGGATATTAACTTCTTTTTTCTTTGCAAAAAATAACGTGATTATCGTTAAGCCAAAACAGATAAAAGGAGACTGAAAGTTCAACAAAAAATACATATTCAACTTTTAAAATCGATATCAAATTAGATTAGTTTAACTTCGAGTACCAGGCGAACAGACATTCGAAGGTCTATCGTGTAGATAAATTGAAATGAAGAGCTTAAAATTTCCGGTGTCGATTTGCTTACATTTCCAATAATCAAGGAATTTTGCTTATTATTTCTTTGCAAGATAAAACCGTGATTACCGTTAAGTCAAAACAGATAATGGAAGAGAGACAGTTTAATCAACAAGACCTTTATTCAACCTTAAGGCCCTACCTCTGCTTTAGATCCGGCAAAAGGTTACTTTCTAAAGAATATTACCTATTAACGGCTGGATTAAAGATTGGAAAAAATATATGATTATGGTAGATTCATGTTCAACAACAAGGACATTTCATTTTTTCTTATAACATACAGTTTTGCCGAAAAAAATATTTAACAACACACTACGGTTTCGCTTATTTTGAATATTTCCTCCAAACGGATTTGATGTTTAAAAACAACAGACGGTCAGAGAGATGTAAGGATCCATTTTTTATACCGAAGTTGGGAACCCTAAACCGCTTTACAAAGTTGTTTGTATCGTAACGTAGCTATTTTTCTATCTAAATTATAAATCATCCGTGCAATCGCATTCTCCTGTGGAGTCGTAGGTAAAATTGACAGCTAGGTGCGCTGTCTGCGTCCCCGCGTATTCTTTGATAACTGTGTTGAGGTAGCGTGTGCGGTATGGAAATATTTGTGTGCGCGGCGTAGATATGAATGTGTTGCCCAGATGGTCCAGGTTATTGAGCCTTCTATGCGCCTTGAAAACGATATCAAATTAGATTAGTTTAACTTAGGGTACCATTCGAGCAGACATTCGAAGGTCTGTCGTATAGATAAATTGGTATTACGAGCTTAAAATTTCTTGTGTTGATTTGCTTACACATACAAAAATTAAGGAACATTTCTCCTCATTTCTTTGCCAAAAAATCCGGGCTTACCGTTTAACCGAAACAGATAAAAGGAGAGAGACACTTCAACAACAAGACCTTTATTCTATCTTTAAAACGATTAGAAATTAGATAAGTTTAACTTAGGGTACCAGGCGCGCAGACATTCAATGGCCTTTAGTACAGATAAGTTGGTATTAAGAGGTAAAAATTTTAAGTGTTGATTTGCTTACAGATTCAAAAATCAAGGATCTTTGCTTCTTCTTTCTTTAAAAAAAAAACTTGATTACCGTTATGCCAAAACAGATAAAAGGAGAGAGATAGTTCAACAAAACATATTTATTCGACTTTAAAATCGATGTCAAATTAGATTAGTTTAACTTCGAGTACCAGGCGAGCAGACATTCGAAGGTCTATCGTATAGATAAATTGGTATGAAGAGCTTAAAATTTCCGGTGTTGATTTGCTTACATTTCCAATAATCAAGGAATTTTGCTTATTATTTCTTTGCAAGATAAAACCGTGATTACCGTTAAGTCAAAACAGATAATGGAAGAGAGACAGTTTAATCAACAAGACCTTTATTCAACCTTAAGGCCCTACCTCTGCTTTAGATCCGGCAAAAGGCTACTGTCTAAAGAACATTCCCTATTAATGGCTGGATTAAAGATTGGAAAAAATATATGATTATGGTAGATTCATGTTCAACAACAAGGACATTTGATTTTTTCGTATAACATACAGTTTTGCCGTTAAAAATATTTAACAACACACTACGGTTTCGCTTACTTTAAAAACAACAGACGATCAGAGAGATATAAGGATCCATTTTTTAAACCGACGTTGGGAACCCTAAAAACCGCTTTACAAAGTAGTTTGAATCGTAACGTAGCTATGTTTCTATCTAAATTATAAATCATGCGTGCAAATGCATACTCTTTAGGAGTTATAGGTAAAAATGTCAGTTAGGTGTGCATGTCTGCGTCCCCGCGTAATCTATGATAACTGTGTTGAGGTAGCGTGTTCGGTACGGAAATGTTTGTGTGTACGGCGTACATATGAATGTGTTGCCCAGATGGTCAAGGTTATTGATATTGAGCCTTCTATGCTCCTTGAAAACGATGTAAAATTAGATTAGTTTAACTAAAGGTACCAGGCGAGTAGACATTTGAAGGTCTGTCGTACACATAAATTGGTATTACGAGCTTAAAATTTCTGTTGTTGATTTGTTTATACATACAAAAACCAAGGAACTTTCCTTCTCATTTCTTTGCCAAAAAATCCGGGCTTACCGTTAAACCCAAACAGATAAAAGGAGAGAGACAGGGATTCTAACTTAAAAACGATTAGAAATTAGATTAGTTTTTCTTAGGGTACCAGGCGCGCAGCCATTCGAACGTCTCTCTTATAGACTAACTGGTATTAAGAGGAAACCATTTTGAGTATTGATTTGCTTACAGATAAAAAAATCAAGGATATTAACTTCTTTTTTCTTTGCAAAAAATAACGTGATTATCGTTAAGCCAAAACAGATAAATGGAGACTGAAAGTTCAACAAAAAATATATATTCAACTTTTAAAATCGATATCAAATTAGATTAGTTTAACTTCGAGTACCAGGCGAGCAGACATTCGAAGGTCTATCGTGTAGATAAATTGAAATGAAGAGCTTAAAATTTCCGGTGTCGATTTGCTTACATTTCCAATAATCAAGGAATTTTGCTTATTATTTCTTTGCAAGATAAAACCGTGATTACCCTTAAGTCAAAACAGATAATGGAAGAGAGACAGTTTAATCAACAAGACCTTTATTCAACCTTAAGGCCCTACCTCTGCTTTAGATCCGGCAAAAGGCTACTTTCTAAAGAATATTTTCTATTAACGGCTGGATTAAAGATTGGAAAAAATATATGATTATGGTAGATTCATGTTCAATAACAAGGACATTTGATTTTTTCTTATAACATACAGTTTTGCTGAAAAAAATATTTAACAACACACTACTGTTTCGCTTATTTTGAATATTTCCTCCAAACGGATTTGATGTTTAAAAACAACAGACGGTCAGAGACATGTAAGGATCCATTTTTTATACCGAAGTTGGGAACCCTAAACCGCTTTACAAAGTTGTTTGTATCGTAACGTAGCTATTTTTCTATCTAAATTATAAATCACCCGTGCAATCGCATTCTCCTGTGGAGTCGTAGGTAAAATTGACAGCTAGGTGCGCTGTCTGCGTCCCCGCGTATTCTTTGATAACTGTGTTGAGGTAGCGTGTACGGTACGGAAATGTTTGTGTGTGCAGCCTACATATGAATGTGTTGCCCGGATGGTCAAGGTTATTGAGCCTTCTATGCTCCTTGAAAACGATGTAAAATTAGATTAGTTTAACTAAAGGTACCAGGCGAGCAGACATTCGAAGGTCTGTCGTATAGATAAATTGGTATTACGAGCTTAAAATTTCTTGTGTTGATTTGTTTACACATACAAAAGTTAAGGAACTTTTCTTCTCATTACTTCGCCAAAAAATCTGGCCTTACCATTAAACCAAAACAGATAAAAGGAGGGAGACAATTCAACAACAAGACCGTTATTCCACCATAAAAACCGTTAAACCAAAACAGACAAAAGGACAATCAGAAAGTCAGATTAAGAACAAGACAATAATTCGACTTCTGAAACGATGTCAAATTAGATTAGTTTAACTTAGGGTACCAGGAGTGCAGATATTCGAAGGTCTATCTTATAGACTAGTTCGTAAAAAGAGGCAAAAAATTTAAGTATTGATTTGCTTACAAATACAGAAAACAAGGATGTTTGCTTCTTCTTTCTTTGCCAAAAAAAAATCCGAGCTTATCGTTAAACTAAACCAGATAAAATGAGGGAGTTCAACAACAAGACAATAAATAAATATAAGACAATAATTCGACTTATAAATTGATGGCAAATGAGATTAGTTTAACTTAATGTACCAGGAGTGCAGACATTCGAGCGACTAATAGGTATTAAGAGGCAAACATTGTGAGTATTGATTTGCTTACAGATAAAAAATCAAGGATCTTTGCTTCTTTTTTCTTTGCAAAAAAAAAACATGTTTGCCGTTAAGCCAAAACAGATAAAAGGAGAGAGACAGTTCAACATAAAATACATATTCGACTTTTAAAATCGATATAAAATTAGATTAGTTTAATTTCGAGTACCAGGCGAACAGACATTCGAAGGTCTATCGTGTAGATAAATTGAAATGAAGAGCTTAAAATTTCCGGTGTTGATTTGCTTACATATCCAATAATCAAGGAATTTTGCTTTTTATTTCTTTGCAAGAAATACCGTGTTTACCGTTACGTCAAAACAGATAGTGGAAGAGAGACAGTTTGATCAACAAGACCTTTAATCAAACTGAAGGCCCTACCTCTGCTTTAGATCTAGCAAAAGGCTACTTTCTAAAGAAAATTCCCTATGGCTGGATTAAAGATTGGAAAAAATATATGATTATGGTAGATTCATGTTCAACAACAAGGACATTTGATTTTTTCGTATAACATACAGTTTTGCCGTAAAAAATATTTAACAACACACTACGGTTTCGCTTATTTTGAATATTTCCTCCAAACGGATTTGATGTATAAAAACAACAGACGGTCAGAAAGATATAAGGATCCATTTTTTAAACCGACGTTGGGAACCCTAAAAACCGCTTTACAAAGTTGTTTGAATCGTAACGTAGCTATGTTTCTATCTAAATTATAAATCATCCGTGCAAATGCATACTCTTCAGGAGTTAAAGGTAAAAATGTCAGCTAGGTGTGCATGTCTGTGTCCCCGCGTAATCTATGATAACTGTGTTGAGGTAGCGTGTGCGGTACGGAAATGTTTGTGTGTGTGGCATAGATATGAATGTGTTGCCCAGATGGTCAAGGTTATTGAGCCTTCTATGCACCTTGAAAACGATATCAAATTGGATTAGTTTAACTAAAGATACCAGGCGAGTAGACATTTGAAGGTCTGTCGTATAGATAAATTGGTATTTCGAGCTTAAAATTTCTGTTGTTGATTTGTTTACACAAACAAAAACCAAGGAACTTTTCTTTTTATTTCTTTGCCAAAAAATCCGGGCTTACCGTAAAACCAAAACAGATAAAAGGAGAGAGACAGGGATTCTAACTTAAAAACGATTAGAAATTAGATAAGTTTTTCTTAGGGTACCAGGCGCGCAGACATTCGAACGTCTTTCTTATAGACTAACTGGTATTAAGAGGCAACCATTTTGAGTATTGATTTGCTTACAGATAAAAAAATCAAGGATCTTAACTTCTTTTTTCTTTGCAAAAAATAACGTGATTACCGTTAAGCCAAAACAGATAAAAGGAGACTGACAGTTCAATAAAACATTCATATTCAACTTTTAAAATCGATATCAAATTAGATTAGTTTAACTTCGAGTACCAGGCGAGCAGACATTCGAAGGTCTATCGTATAGATAAATTGAAATGAAGAGCTTAAAATTTCCGGTGTTGATTTGCTTACATATCCAATAATCAAGGAATTTTGCTTTTTATTTCTTTGCACGAAATACCGTGTTTACCGTTAAGTCAAAACAGATAGTGGAAGAGAGACAGTTTGATCAACAAGACCTTTATTCAACCTTAAGGCCAGACAACACAGACAAGACAGGCCTCTGCTTTAGATCCGTCAAAAGGCTACTTTCTAAAGAATATTCCTTCTTAACGGCCGCATCAAAGATTGGAAAAAAATATATGTTTATGGTAGATTCATGTTCAACAAAAAGATCATTTGATTATTTCGAATGACATACAGTTTTGCCGTTAAAAATATTTAAAAACATGCTACGGTTTCGCTTATCCTACTAATATTATAAATGTGAATGTTTGTATTTGTGCCTCAATCAGGCAAAAATGGCTGAAGGGATTTGGATGAAATTTGGCACACATATAGTTCACATCCTGGAATCAAACATAGGCTACTTTTTATCCCGGTAAAAGGAAAAGCTTAACGAAGACTGAGGAGGAAGTGGAAACACGGCGCTTCTGCTGCCTTAGTACTTCAGATTCAAAAGTACCAGGAGAACAGAAACGTGTCGTAGTATTTATGGGGCTGAAATTGGGAGCGCTAAAGATTCACAAGTACCAGGAGAACAAAACGATGTTAAAGTATTTTTTGGCAAAAATATTTTTTTTTTTTTACCGTCGAACAGATATGTATGTATGTTGAAGTTTTTTCCGGGCTGGAATTGTAAACGCTATAGATTCACATGTGGCAGGTGAACAGAAACATGTTGAAGTATTTCTTTGGCTGAAATTATGAGCGCTAAAGATTCACCAGTACCAGGAGACCAGAAACATGTCGAAATATTTCCGGCACTGGAATCGTGAGCGGCTAGGATTCAAAGGTATCACGAGAACAGAAAAATTTTGAAATATTTTCCGGGCTGGAATTATGAACGCTAAAGATTCATTATGTACCAGGAGACCAAAAACATGTCGAAGTATTTTCGTGGCTAAGATTGTGAATGCAAAAAATTCAAAAGGACCAGGAGACCAGATACATGTCGAAATATTTTCAGGGTTGGAGTTGGGAGCAGTTAGGATTCAAAAGTACAAAGAGATTAGAAATATGTTGATGAAGTATTTTCGGGGCTGTAATTATGAGCGCTACAAATTCACACAAGTACTTGGAGACCAGAACATGTTTTAATTTTTCAGGCGCTGGAATTTTGAGTGGTAAGGATTCAAAAGTACCACGAGAACAGAAACATATAGCGGTTTTTTCCGGCCTGTAATTATGAGCGTAAAAGATTGGCAAGTACCAGGAACACTAGAAACATGTCGAAGTATTTCCGAAGCTGGAATTGTGACTGGTTAGCATTTAAAAATACCAGGAGAACCGAAACATATCGAAGTTTTTTCTAGGCTGGAATTATGAGCGCTAAAGATTCACAAGTACCAGAATACCAGAAACATGTCGAAGTAGTTCTGCAGCTGAAAGTAAGGAAAGTAAAGACTCGCAAACTAGCAGAAAAGAATCATGAAGGTATCCGAGAATGAGAATATGGGACAAATAAGTTTCGCGCCACCTCTAAAGTCTACGCAGACGAAGTCGCGGGCGAAGTGCTAGTTTTGAATATTTCATCCAAACTGATTTGAAGTTTAAAAACAACAGACGGTCAGACAGATATAAGAATCCGTTTTTCAAACAGACGTTTGGAACCCTAAGAACTGCTTTACAAAGTTGTTTGTATCGTAACGTAGCTATTTTTGTATCTAAATTATAAATCATCCGTGCAATCGCATTCTCCTGTGGAGTCGTAGGTAAAAATGACAGCTAGGTGCGCTGTCTGCGTCCCCGCGTATTCTTTGATAACTCTGTTGAGGTAACGTGTACGGTACGGAAATGTTTGTGTGTGCGGCGTACATATGAATGTGTTGCCCAGATGGTCAAGGTTATTGAGCCTTCTATGCTCCTTGAAAACGATGTAAAATTAGATTAGTTTAATAAAGGTACCAGGCGAGTAGACATTTGAAGGTCTGTCGTATAGATAAATTGGTATTACGAGCTTAAAATTTCTGATGTTGATTTGTTTACACATACAAAAACCAAGGAACTTTTCTTCTCATTTTTTTGCCAAAAAATCCGGGCTTACCGTTAAACCAAAACAGATAAAAGGAGAGAGACAGGGATTCTAACTTAAAAACGATTAGAAATTAGATTAGTTTTTCTTAGGGTACCAGGCGCGCAGACATTCGAACGTCTTTCTTATAGACTAACTGGTATTAAGAGGCAACCATTTTGAGTATTGATTTTCTTACAGATATAAAAATCAAGGATCTTAACTTCTTTTTTCTTTGCAAAAAATAACGTGATTACCGTTAAGCCAAAACAGATAAAAGGAGACTGACAGTTCAACAAAAAATACATATTCGACTTTTAAAATCGATATAAAATTAGATTTGTTTAACTTCGAGTACCAGGCGAGCAGACATTCGAAGGTCTATTGTATAGATAAATAGGTATGAAGAGCTTAAAATTTCCGGTGTTGATTTGCTTACATATCCAATAATCAAGGAATTTTGCTTATTATTTCTTTGCAGGAAAAAACCGTGATTACCGTTAAGTCAAAACAGATAATGGAAGAGAGACAGTTTGATCAAAGGGACCTTTATTCAACCTAAATTCCTAACCTCTGCTTCAGATCTGGCAAAAGGCTACTTTCTAAAGAATATTACCTATAAACGGCTGGATCAAAGATTGGAAAAAATATAGGTTTATGGTTGATTCATGCTCAACAACAAGGTCATTTGATTTTTTCGTATGACATACAGTTTTGCCGGACAAAATATACACACGCTTCGGTTTCGCTTATTTTGAATATTTCTTCCAAACGGATTTGAAGTTTAAAAACAACAGACGGTCAGACAGATATAATGATCCGTTTTTCAAACAGATGATGGGAACCCTATAAACTGCTTTACAAAGTTGTTTGTATTGTAACGTAGCTATGTAGCTATCTAAATTATAAATCATCCGTGCAATCGCATACTCTTGTGGAGTCGTAGGTAAAAATGCCTGCTAGGTGCGCATGTCTGCAGCCCCGCAAAATCTGTGATAACTGTGTTGAGGTAGCGTGTGCGGTACGGAAATGTTTGTGTGTGCGGCGAAGATATGAATGTGTTGCCCAGATGGTCAAGGTTATTGAGCCTTCTATGCACCTTGAAAACGATGTCAAATTAGATTAGTTTAACTGAGGGTACCAGGCGAGTAGACATTTGAAGGTCTGTCGTATAGATAAATTGGTATTACGAGCTTAAAATTATTGGTGTTGATTTGTTTACACATACAAAAATTAAGGAACTTTTCTTCTCATTATTTCGCCAAAAAATCTGGGCTTACCATTAAACCAAAACAGATAAAAGGAGGGAGACAATTCAACAACAAGACCGTTATTCCACCATAAAAACCGTTAAACCAAAACAGACAAAAGGACAATCAGAAAGTCAGATCAAGAACAAGACAATAATTCGACTTCGGAAACGATGTCAAATTAGATTAGTTTAACTTAGGGTACCAGGAGTGCAGATATTCGAAGGTCTATCTTATAGACTATTTCGTAAAAAGAGGCAAAAAATTTAAGTATTGATTTGCTTACAAATACAGAAAACAAGGATATTTGCTCCTTCTTTCTTTTCCAAAAAAAAAATCCGAGCTTATCGTTAAACTAAAATAGATAAAATGAGGGAGTTCAACAACAAGATAATAAATAAATATGTAAATATAAGACAATAATTCGACTTATAAATTGATGGCAAATGAGATTAGTTTAACTTAATGTACCAGGAGTGCAGACATTCGAGCGACTAATTGGTATTAAGAGGCAAACATTGTGGGTATTGATTTGCTTACAGATAAAAAATCAAGGATCTTTGCTTCTTTTTTCTTTGCAAAAAAAACCGTGATTACCGTTAAGCCAAAACAGATAAAAGGAGAGAGACAGTTCAACATAAAATACATATCCGACTTTTAAAATCGATGTCAAATTAGATTAGTTTAACTTCCAGTACCAGGCGAACAGACATTCGAAGGTCCATCGTATAGATAAATTGAAATGAAGAGCTTAAAATTTCCGGTGTTGATTTGCGATATGTAAATATCCAATAATCAAGGAATTTTGCTTTTTATTTCTTTGCAAGAAATACCGTGTTTGCCGTTAAGTCAAAACAGATAGTGGAAGAGAGACAGTTTGATCAACAAGACCTTTAATCAAACCGATGGCCCTACCTCTGCCTTAGATCCGTCAAAAGGCTACTTTCTAAAGAATATTCCCTCTTAACGGCTGCATCAAAGATTGGAAAAAAAAATATATATGTCGGAGTTGGTTATCAATTTAAGATGTGGGTACTTTAAAAAAATGTTATATTCTGCAAACAGATTTGTTTTGATTATCTTAATGTTAATTTAAGTGATTTGAACTATTAGTTATTGTCTAATAAATCAAAACATGATTTATTGAGTACTCTGTGTACACAAGAATTGGTTTTTTAGCAACTTAATGCAATAATAGTAACCGTTTGTTTTCTTGGATTACGAATGATGACATGTTGCTTTAATTTTAAAAAGATTTACTTTGTGATTTCATTATTGTTAATTTACGACAATTATTCTTGTATTATTTGATTACTTTCTAATGTGATTATTAGATTTAGTACACTTTGTATCAAATAAACGCGTGACGTATTTCCGTGCGTCATCGGACAGAGTTGTTGTGGAGGGATTACAAAGTGGGAGCATCGTCCTATAAAACAGCTTGCACTCGGTAAGCTCGTCAGTCGGTCTTCGGATTCGACTCAATACAGAGCTCCCCTGCTCCCGACAAAACTGTCGGTTTACTTGGTACAGCGCTGCTGTATATTAACATAGCTGTATTTGGCTTGCCGATACACTGTGTAATTGGGTGGCTTGGCCACTGTACGAACTGTGACCTTAAAAAGTCTGTTCGCCTAACTTTTTACCTGCTTTATCTTTTTCTAACTATCATTTTTGACTGTGTATTGTGTACCTTTTTGTATTGTGTACCTACCTGCATTAAATACAAACTCTGTAATTGGTTATACAGTCTTGTTTATCCCAATAAAATGGGAACTCCAAACCCTGACGATATACCCCTCGGCACTCCTGATCCTACATCAGAAGTGGGATTAGGTTTAGCCCAGGAATCGGAAGGTATTGGTGATCCATGGCGAGTAATGTTAGAGCTTCAGAATCAAAATATGACTCAGTAATTGAAGCGATTAAGTCTAAGTCCACTTCGTCTACTATAATTCCTTTGCCCGATTTTAACCCAGACCTACCCGATTCCGATGCTCAATCTTTCTGAAAATCCTCTTCAAGGTGGTACTCTTATTATTGCCCTCACTAAAGCCTTAAAAGGCAGTGCTAACGTGTGGCTTTCCCAAGTACCTATCGTATGCAGGTATGACCTGGACAGACTTTAAGAGTCTCTTCCTCTCTCGTTATGCCGTTTCGGAAACTGTTGCCGCTACCCTCATTAACCTTCATAATAGTCAACCAAATGAAGGAGAATCTTTAGCCGCATATGCTAGTCGACAGGTCACTTCACTGACATCTAAATGGAATAGCCTGAGTGTAGTAAACATTGCTGTTTCTACTGTACTGGCTCATGTCTCCAAATTTGATTCCCGTGCTCATCGACTGCCATTCACTACCGAAGTTCATACTAGGCATAAACTTCAACAAGAACTGAGTGTCTTGTCCCACCTTAAAAGAAAGTCTCAGATTTCCTCTGACCAGCAAGATTGTTCTCAGCCTAAAAATTTCAAACCAGATAAAGTAGTATGCCACTTTTGTGGTATAGTGGGGCATAAATCTACTGTCGCAAGAAGGCCGAGAAAACGAACAAACATCCTGGACCAGCTACCTCGTCACATAAAGCGACACCAAAGGAAAGTGTCTGTGGGGAGTCGGGACACGTCGCTCCTCGCTGCCCAAAGGCGACCGGGAGGTTCAAGTGAAGATACCGGGAGTCAGCCTTCGAGCAGCCAACCATCCGTGAAGCGAGTTGAAGCTTGTGATGTACGACCTATCACTGGTGTTCTACAGCAATCTGGTGAGTTATTTTCATTTTGTAACTGCTGTGGCGCTGAGGCATTCATTAGTTAAACCATTTTTATACTGTGGAGACTGACTCACAAAGAGCTACAGTTTCATGATTGACAATTATCGATGTTTGATAATTGACTTGTCACTTTATGGCTCCTTAGTGTAGTAGTAGTTTAGGCGCTATAGCTTTGGTGTTGCCGGTTATGGCGTTTGAAATAATGCTGATGAAGCGATATTATTCTGCTATCGCTAGAAGAGAAATAAGACTAAAGAGCTTAGTGCTATTGTTGTTGGGACATTATAGAGATATGGTCACAATACCAACATCATCACAATACCCTACCTTACACTTAATTGCGGAAAGTGTGATAATTGCAAAAGCAATGTTTTGACTTATTATCACCATCCATAACTTGACTTTGTCCACTGCTGGAAATAGGCCTCTTTGTTGCGCTAATGTTCTAATTAGGTTTAGATTTTGATTGACTTTCATACTGGGCTACTATTCTAAACAGGAACCTTTATTTCCATCACTACTTTGATTGGACTTGTACTCTCGTAGTTTTTCTCAGTTTCAGATATCGTATCACGGTGGATGAGACCAGCAGGAGGCTAGCGTTTCGCATGCTGCTGTAACTGCTGAGCAGCTGCAACTTCTGAGCAGTTCTGAGCAGTTGACAGTCGCCAAACAGTTGACAGGCTGCAGTAGCTGATTATCATGTCAACATTTATGGGGTGAAGAGCGCTCATAGCAAGATGCCATTGAAGACGTTCAAATTGCTCTAAATTGCACAGTTAATAGAGTTACTAAATCTAGTCCTTTAGACTTATTGATTGGACGAGTTGCTAGACCTTTAGGTTTGATGACTGTTGATAATGAGGAGATAGAAATAAATCTGTCTCGTATGGTGATAGATATTTGTTAAAAGCTTTGAATACCAATAGAATTTACAAATATGCCCATGATCGTGTACGAAAAATGCCTGAATGTCCAGTTACTGTTAGTGATGATGTCAATTCTGACACTGATGATGATTCATCTGCTACTGACATATAGCTGAATTGACAAGATGTCTATGATGACACTTGTTTAGCTTGATGCTTAATCGGATGTCTATGTTGACTCCTGGATTTGGATGTTGATCTTGACGCCTATGCGGGTTGTCTATGTTGACGCCTATGCGGGTTGTCTATGTTGACGCTTATGCGGGTTGTCTATGTTGACGCCTATGCGGGTTGTCTAATCGACTCCAAGTTGCTTGTCGAATCCCATGGTGTGATTTCGGCTGGGAGACTATGTCTCTACTTTAATTGAGCTATGTATTGTCAGTAACAGAATGGTTATTTTGAGTGATTACGACTCAATTGATTATTTTGAGAATAATTTTATTTGACTAATTCAGCAATAATACTAATTCTTCTAATGCAATAATAGTAACCGTTTGTTTTCTTGGATTACGAATGATGACATGTTGCTTTAATTTTAAAAAGATTTACTTTGTGATTTCATTATTGTTAATTTACGACAATTATTCTTGTATTATTTGATTACTTTCTAATGTGATTATTAGATTTAGTACACTTTGTATCAAATAAACGCGTGACGTATTTCCGTGCGTCATCGGACAGAGTTGTTGTGGAGGGATTACAAAGTGGGAGCATCGTCCTATAAAACAGCTTGCACTCGGTAAGCTCGTCAGTCGGTCTTCGGATTCGACTCAATACAGAGCTCCCCTGCTCCCGACAAAACTGTCGGTTTACTTGGTACAGCGCTGCTGTATATTAACATAGCTGTATTTGGCTTGCCGATACACTGTGTAATTGGGTGGCTTGGCCACTGTACGAACTGTGACCTTAAAAAGTCTGTTCGCCTAACTTTTTACCTGCTTTATCTTTTTCTAACTATCATTTTTGACTGTGTATTGTGTACCTTTTTGTATTGTGTACCTACCTGCATTAAATACAAACTCTGTAATTGGTTATACAGTCTTGTTTATCCCAATAAAATGGGAACTCCAAACCCTGACGATATACCCCTCGGCACTCCTGATCCTACATATATTTATGTTATGGTAGATTCATGTTCAACAAAAAGAACATTAGATTATTTCGAATGACATACAGTTTTGCCGTTAAAAATATTTAAAAACATGCTACGGTTTCGCTTATTTTGAATATTTCATCCAAACTGATTTGAAGTTTAAAAACAACAGACGGTCAGACAGATATAACGATCCGTTTTTTAAACCGACGTTGGGAACCCTAAAAACCGCTTTACAAAGTTGTTTGAATCGTAACGTAGCTATTTTTCTATCTAAATTATAAATCATCCGTGTAATCGCATTCTCCTGTGGAGTCGTTGGTATAAATGTCAGCAAGGTGCGCTGTCTGCGTCCCCGCGTATTCTTTGATAACTGTGTTGAGGTAGCGTGTGCGGTACGGAAATGTTTGTGTGTGCGGCGTAGATATGAATGTGTTGCCCAGATGGTCAAGGTTATTGAGCCTTCTATGCTCCTTGAAAACGATGTAAAATTAGATTAGTTTAACTAAAGGTACCAGGCGAGTAGACATTTGAAGGTCTGTCGTATAGATAAATTGATATTACGAGCTTAAAATTTCTGTTGTTGATTTGTTTACACATACAAAAATTAAGGAACTTTTCTTCTCATTTCCTTGCCAAAAAATCCGGGCTTACCGTTAAACCAAAACAGATAAAAGGAGAGAGACAGTGATTCTACCTTAAAAACGATTAGATTTTTTTTTGTGATGGGTTTGCTCTTGACTCCAGTCTAGGTCAGTGATGACCGAGACAAAGTCTACGATGGAGCGAGCTTACCCAGAAGGAGCCTGTTCACTCTAACTTTGAAGAGATTAGGGTTGTAAGCGTTTGGAAACACGGACGCAGGCAGAGAGTTCCACTCCTTTGCTGTGCGCATTATAAAAGACGTTTGGAAACGCTTAGTGCGAGTTGGTGGAATAGCAACAAGGTAGGGATGGTAAGATGCAGTGCGTCTGGATGTCCGATGGTAGAAGGGGGCCGGTGGGATGAGGTCGTGGTGTTCTTGGGCACACTCACCGAAGTACAATCTGTAGAAGACTGACAAGCAGGCAACCTTACGGCGATGAGCCAAGCTATGCAGCTTGGCATCCACCAGTTTTATGTCACCGATGAGCCTCTTAGCTCTGCGTTACACCGAGTCAAGCGCGGCAAGCTGATACTTAGCTGAGCAATCCCAAAGGTGGCTACAATACTCCATGCAGGATCGGACTTGCGCTTTATATAGGGTTAAAAGCTGTCCAGGCCTGAAGTATCGCTTCACCCTATTTAGGATGCCCAGCTTTTTGGCCGCGGTTTGGGCTTTGTACTCGATGATGGCGCCGAAGTTGAGACTGGATGTCAACTCCATGCCTAGGAGCTCGAGCCGATCAGTCACAGGAACAGATGTACCCCGAAAAGTAGGAGTTTGGTCAAAACGACTCCTTTTTGCGGTAAAAAGACACGCCTGTGTTTTGGTGGCGTTAAAAGTGACCACATTGTCATCACCTCACTGGGAGACAAGGCTTAAGGTCAAATTTGTCCGCTCTACCATGGCCTCTCTCAAGGAATGAACTTCATCCCCGCTGGTTGTTGCGCTGGACAAATATCTCTCTGAAACCGTACTGTCATCTGCGTACCCAACAAGACCAAGCTGAAGTAGGTCATTGATGTGCAGCAGGAAAAGAGTTGCAGAGAGAACAGACCCCTGAGGAACTCCAGCATCAATAGCCATGAGGTCAGAGAGCAGCCGTCAACGACTACTCGGATCGACCGTTCACTCAGGAAGTCTGATATCCAGCTCCAAAAACTAGCTGGGATGCCATAAGCAGGAAGCTTGTTCAGTAGACCTGTATGCCAAACCCTGTCAAAGGCCTTCGAGATGTCGAGCGACACGGCAACTGCTTCGCCGTGTCTCTCGATGGCCTCGCCCCAGCAGTGCGTGACATACACAAGAAGATCGCCAGTTGACCGTCCCCGGCGAAAGCCATATTGACGGTCACTGAGGAGATCATTGTCTTCAAGGTAAGTCAGCAGCTTACTGTTAAGAACCCTTTCCATAACCTTGCAAAGGATGGAGGTAATGGCGATCGGACGGTAATGGGCAGGGTCAGCACGGTCTCCCTTTTTGGGCACCGGTTGCACATTCGCAATTAGTTTTATATAGATAAAATTCGAGATTAGTTTTTCTTAGGGTACCAGGCGCGCAGACATTCGAACGTCTTTCTTATAGACTAACTGGTATTAAGAGGCAACCATTTTGAGTATTGATTTGCTTACAGATATAAAAATCAAGGATCTTTGCTTCTTCTTTCTTTCTTCTTTAAAAAACTTTGATTACCGTTAAGCCAAAACAGATAAAAGGAGAGAGATAGTTCAACAAAGCATACATATTCGACTTTAAAATCGATGTCAAATTAGATTAGTTTAACTTCGAGTACCAGGCGAGCAGACATTCGAAGGTCTATCGTATAGATAAATAGGTATGAAGAGCTTAAAATTTCCGGTGTTGATTTGCTTACAGCTACACTTATATTATAAAGAGGAAAGATTTGTTTGTTTGTTTGCTTGTTTGAATTGAATAGGCTCCGAAACTACTGGATCGATATGAAAAATTCTTTTAGCATTGGATAGCTACATTATCAGGTTGTAACATAGGCTATATATTATCCCCGTATTCCCACGGTAACGGGAACTACGCGGGTGAAACCGCGTGACGTTCACTAGTATCCAATAATCGAGGAATTTTGCTTATTATTTCTTTGCAAGAAAAAACCGTGATTACCGTTAAGTCAAAACAGATAATGGAAGAGAGACAGTTTAATCAACAAGGCCTTTATTCAACCTAAATTCCAAAACTCTACTTTAGATCTGGCAAAAAGCTACTTTCTAAAGAATATTACCTATTAACGGCTGGATCAAAGATTGGAAATAATATAGGGTTATGGTTAATTCATGCTCAACAACAAGGTCATTTGATTTTTTCGTATGACATACAGTTTTGCCGTACAAAATATACACACGCTTCGGTTTCGCTTATTTTGAATATTTCTTCCAAACGAATTTGAAGTTTAAAAACAACAGACGGTCAGCCAGATATAATGATCCGTTTTTCAAACAGATGATGGGAACCCTATAAACTGCTTTACAAAGTTGTTTGTATCGTAACGTAGCTATGTAGCTATCTAAATTATAAATCATCCGTGCAATCGTATACTCTTGTGGAGTCGTAGGTAAAAGTGTCAGCAAGGGGCGCATGTCTGCGTCCCCGCGTAATCTATGATAACTGTGTTGAGGTAGCGTGTGCGGTACCGAAATATTTGTGTGCGTGGCGTAGATATGAATGTTTTGCCCAGATGGTCAAGGTTATTGAGCCCTCAATGCACCTTGAAAATGATGTCAAATTAGATTAGTTTAACTTATGGTACCAGGCGAGCCGACATTCGAAGGTCTGTCGTATAGATAAATTGGTATTATGAGCTTAAAATTTCTTTTGTTGATTTGCTTACACATACAAAAATTAAGGAACTTTTCTCCTCATTTCTGTGCCGAAAAATCCGGGCTTACCGTTAACCAAAACAGATAAAAGGAGAGAGACACTTCAACAACTAGACCTTTATTCTACCTTTAAAACGATTAGAAATTAGATTAGTTTAACTTAGGGTACCCGGTGCGCAGTTATTCAATGGTCTATACAACGTGTTGATTTGCATCCTAGTCAAATTCAAGGACGTAATTATGCTAATGATTCTCGACCCAAATCGACAATAAAATGGGTAGGTATTTTTTTAATTTTATTTTTTTATTTACGGAAATCCGTAAGTGTAAACCAGCCGCGGCCCGTCTGTTACTAGCCTTATAATCGCGCTTTCACACACAAACGCATACACAACGCAACGATCATTCGATAAATTCGTAGGTAATCAATCGCACCCCAATCACGGTACGGGGATTCTCCCGCGCAAGCTCCTAGCCACGCCCCCGGCCCCCGCGGCCCCGGAACTAACAGTGTGTTTGATGTCGCCGAAGCGGGCGCGCGTTTGCGAATTATGCAAGATGACGGACAATTATTCAAAGTCGAGATGGTGGAGATGGTCCGCCTGTATGCCATCAGTGGAGACAGCCTACGTGGAGCCAACCGGATATTCACGGAAATGTTTCCCGATCGGGAACCCCCATCACAGAGCGTCATGCTGGCTGCTACGCAGGGACTGTGGGATCATCGGCAGTTTGACGTTCCCCGGCATGCTCATGCTCGCGGCAGCGTAGGCCTGCCTGTCGCCTTGCAGGAAGACATCCTGGAATACTTCCAGCGAGACCCACGGGCAAGCACGCGGGAGGCTGGTCAACACTTAGGAGTGCACCACACCACAGTGTGGCGTCTACTGAAACGTGAACTTCAACACCCGTTCCACTACCGCAAGGCACAACCTCTACTTCCAGCAGGATGGCGCTCCCTCTCACTATGGTCGGCAAGTACGCGAGTACTTGACCGAAAAGTTGGTGACCACTCGATCGGTCGCGGAGGACCTGTGGCCTGGCCTCCGCGTTCTCCAGACCTGACGCCTGTAGACTTTTATTTGTGGGGAGACGTTAAAAGGTTAATTTACACGGAGGAAGTGACAAGTGTAACAGAATTACATGCAAGGATCATTAGTGCTTTCGACACTTTAAAAACGAATGTGTTAGTGTTACGTAAGCTGAAGGAAAACCAGCTACGTTGTGCTCGATTGTGCGAAGAGTGTGATGGTGGCAACTTTGAACAATACCTCCGGGTAACTTAAGTAGGTAATTTATTTATTTGTACATTTTGTAAATACGTTGTAAGCTTAATCAATTTTATTAGTGTAAATAAGTTGATTTCAAATTTTATTTTTAACTACGCCAATAATACCTAAGAGTCGAAAATATCACCACGTACTTTCACTTAACTAGCACGTCTTTCCATTTCCATCAAACGTAGAAAACATTTTTAGACTTAGTAGATCGCTACACTAACTAAGGCATTCTTGCCGGTCCTAAGCCCGTTAAGTAGGAAGGAAATCCACAAATAAAAACAAAATCACTACGAAAAACAAAACTAACATTTTAATAATCATCTGATAACAGGTCAGTGAACTTTTCTTTGGCGCACTAGTATTATTGTCATTAGTAAGATTTCCGTATTCCAATGATGCTCAAAGATGAGTTAATTATCAAGCGAAATTTATGACAATAATATAAGTGATTTTCGAAATAAAATTAGGTAAAATTATTGCTACCGGTCATTGATCGGTCGCGCGCGCCCGCTAGCATTTCGTAGGTAAGAAGTCGACACTCACGCATACAGCTGCTTGTCGCTGTGTGCGTAGTCGGTGATTCTGTTTTATTTGTATTGAGGGCTTAATTCTGAAATACTGTTAAATTTCAACAACAAAAAAAAGCAGCGCTTATTAGTTATTGCCCGCTACCGTACTTTCGATTGATTATTTATGTCTTTTATGACAACCTCCTGAAATTTGACGAGGATGCAAAACAACACGTTGTAGTACAGATAAGGTACTACAACTACTGGTATTAAGAGGTAAAAATTTTAAGTGTTGTGTTGTGTTGTGTTGTGTGTGTTTTGTTGTTGTGTTGTGTTGTTGTGTTTTAATTTTGAGTGTGCTTGTGTGTTGTGTTTCTTTCTTTGTTCCAAATAAATGTTTTATCTATCTATCTACAGATTAAAAAAACAAGGAACTTTGCTTCTTATTTCTTTGCAAAAAAAAACCGTGCTTATCGTTAAACCAAAACAGACAAAAGGAGGGAGATTATTATCTTGTTCAACAACAAGATAATAATTCGACTTTTAAATTGATGTCAAATTAGATAAGTTTAACTTAGGGTACCAGGAGTGCAGACATTGGAACGTCTATCTTACAGACTGATTGTTATTAAGAGACAAACATTTTGAGTATTGATTCCGGGTAAAAAATCAAGGATCTTTGCTTCTTCTTTCTTTCTTCTTTAAAAAACCTTGATTACCGTTAAGCCAAAACAGATAAAAGGAGAGAGATAGTTCAACAAAACATATATACTTTAAAATCGATGTCAAATTAGATTAGTTTAACTTCGAGTACCAGGCGAGCAGACATTCGAAGGTCTATCGTATAAATAAATTGTGATGTAGAGCTTAAAATTTCCGATGTTGAATTACTTACTTATCCAATAATCTAGGAATTTTGCTTATAATTTTTTTTGCAAAAAAAAAAATACCGTGATTACCGTTAAGTCAAAACAGATAATGGAAGAGAGACAGTTTGATCAACAAGACCTTAATTCGACCTTAAGGCCCTATCTCTGCTTTTTATTCGCCAAAAGGCTACTTTCTAAAGAATATTCCCTATTAACGGCTGGATCAAAGATTGGAAAAAATATATGTTTATGGTAGATTCTTGTTCAAGAATATGAACATTTGATTTTTTCGTATATCATACAGTCTTCGATATTTTTAAAACTCAGCGGGTCTCTGTGCGGGCGAAGGCGGCAGTCGTGCGTTAGCACTGAGACGGGGAGGCTGTGTCACTTGCGCTATCAACGACTACGACAGCAAACCTACCAATATTAAAGAAAACAAAAATCAATATAGGTTCATAAACACAACAGACGGTCAGACAGATATAACGATCCGTTTTGTAAACCGACGTTGGGAACCCTAAAAACTGCATTACAAAGTGGTTTTTATCGTAACGTAGCTATGCATCTATCTTAATTATAAAATTAATCATCCGTGCAATCGCATACTCTTGTGGAGCTGTAGGTAAAAACACAGCTAGTTGCGCATGTCTGCGTCCCCGCGTAATCTTTGATATTATAACTGTGTTGATGTAGCGTGTGCGGTACGGAAATGTTTGTGTGCGCAGCGTAGATAATGATTGTTTGGCCTAGATGGTCAAGGTTATTGAGCCGTCAATGCACCTTAAAAACGATATCAAATTAGATTAGCTTAACTTAGGGTACCAGGCGAGCAGTCATTCGAAGGTCTGTCGTATAGATAAATTGTTATTAAGAGCTTAAAATATCTGGTGTTGATTTGCTTACACATACGAAAAAATATCGTACAGATTAGTTGGTATTAAGAGGTAAACATTTTGAGTGTTGATTTGCTTACAGATCCAAAAATCAAGGAACTTTGTTTCTTATTTTTTTTGGAAAAAAAAATCCGGTGTTACCGTTAAACCAAAACAATTAAAAGGAGGGAGTCAGTTCAACAACAAGACAATAATTCGACTTTTAAAATGATGTCAAATTAGATTAGTTTAACTTAGGGTACCAGAAGTGCAGACATTCGAACGTCTATCTTATAGACTAATAGGTATTAACAGGCAAACATTTTGAGTATTGATTTGGTTACAGATACAAAAATCAAGTATTTTTGATTCTTCTTTCTTTCCAAAAAATACCGTGATTACCGTTAAGCCAAAACACATAATGGAAAAGAGACAGTTTGATTAACAAGACCTTTATTGAACCTTAAGGCCCTACCTCTGCTGTAGTCTGTCAAAAGAAAAGAAAGCAAGAAAACTGTTTATTTGGCACTCGTACAAAACAGACAGATGTAAAATAAATTAAAACTAAAAGTAGAAACGAAAAGGCTACTTTCAGACAGATATAAGGATCCGTTTTTCAAACCGACGTTGGTAACCCTAAAACTGCTTCACAAAGTTATTTTTATTGTAACGTAGCTATGTATTTATCTTAATTATAAATCATTCGTTCAATCGCCATACTTTTGTGGAGTCGTAGACAAAAATGTCAGGTAGGTGCGTATATCTGCGTCCCCGCGTAATCTTTGATAACTGTGTTGAGGTAGCGTGTGCGGCGCAGATATGAATGTGTTGCCCAGATGGTCAAGGTTATTGAGCCTTCTATGCACCTTAAAAACGATACCAAATTAGATTAGTTTAACTTAGGGTACCAGGCGCGCAGACATTTGAAGGTCTATCGTATAGATTAATTGGTATTTAGTGGTTAAAATTTCTTATGTCGATTTGTTTACAGATACAAAAATCAAGGAACTTTGCTTCTTATTTTTCTGCAAAAAAAAACCTTGAGTATCGATAAACCAAGGCAAGGCCAAGGCCCGTTTGGTCAGAGCACTGGTTTTCCCGATTTTCCTTTATGGAGTTGAGACGTGGACAATCCGAGCAAGAGAAAGACAGAGAATTGACGCATTCGAAATTTGGTGCTGGAGGCGGATGCTCCGAATCTCATGGACAAATATGTCTGTCTTTTCTCAACTAAATATCAAGACCCGATTGTTTAGTTTGCTTTCAGCATATTTTTACCTATTTTGGCCACATAATGCGAAGGGGAGATAGCAGTCTTGGCAATACCGAAGGCAAGAGAGCACGTGGCAGGTCACCAACACGATGGTCTGACCAAGTGAAAGAAGCTACGTCCTCAAGCAAATTCCAGCAGGTGGTGATGGCAATTATGGACCGGAATCGATGGAGACAGATTGTCCGCTTGAAAGGGTCCAGTGACCACGATCCTCAGTAATGAGGGACCGACTGAAGAAGAAGGAGACCGTTAAACCTAAGCAGATAAAAGGACAGAGACAGTTCAACAACAAGACATTTATTTGACCTTTAAAACGATGTCGAATTAGATTAGTTTAAGTTTGGGTACCAGGCGCGCATATATTCAAACGTCTATCGTATCGATTCATTGGTATTTAGATATTAAAAATATCCGATGTTGATTTGCTTACCACATGCAAAAATCAAAGTTTTTTGCTTCGTATTCTAGTATTATCTAGTATTATCTTTGCAAAAAAACACCGTGATTCAACCGTGAAACAACAACAGACAATGTGAGAGAGAGTTTCATCAACAAGAATTTTATTCGACCTTCAAATCGATATCAAATTAGATACGTTTATTTTGGGGTACCAGGAGCCCAGATATTCGAAGTTCTATCGTTTAGAAGCAGACAACTAAACAGGACAATCAGCCATATTTGTTCTCCACAGCCAACGTGCCTCAGGTTTGGACAAATATTTGAAAGGGTGTCTTGCACAACAAATTAGTAGTTTCGTATTTGTTTGGGCTTTGTTTGTATAAGGCTTCATTTGGATCGGCGTGATTATTTTTGCGTTTTATTATTGGAGATGCTGGGGCAATTAATACGTTTAATTGGAGATAATGAATTTGTCATCAGTTTCTGAAATGGGAAAATGAAGCATCATTTTTTAATCAGTGTTGCTGCATGCTTTCAGGATTCGAATGAGTGACCCAGTGCATGTTATCGACAAGGGCTGTCAACTACCGTTGATGTAAGTTAACAGTCGTCGCCAGTCTGTAAACGCTTTTTTTTATTTAAAAGAGTGACTGTGGAGTTTCTTGCACGTTCTTCTCCATAGAGCGATACGCTACGCTTTTAAACGTGCAAATAGCTTCATGTTTTTGACTGACCGACCTTAACAATTCAAAACTGTTTATGTAACTGTGTGTGTTGTGTGTTTCATTTTTCTAATAAATATTTTGGATCTTTGAATCTTTTGAATAAACCTGACTATTTTTCAAATGGTCAAGTAAAAAATAAAATACGAACAAGGATCTAACAAATACACGTGCAGGTCTTCCAAGACCCAAGACCCAGTAAAAAGCCTCTAGATGGTCTCTCCTTTTAAACAGCATTAGTTCGAATGTAGTACGGGTCTGTTTTTATTCAGCGACGCCATTAGTTCGGAGCAGATATGGTGCCATGTAATAGGTGAATACAAAAGGCTCACTGCATAGAAAGGGACTTCATAAAGAAGTAAGAAAATGAGAAGTCAAACGACATTAGAATTTTAGGGGAATTTGGGAGAGGTCTTTGCCTACAAGTGGGTATAAAAATTTTCAAAGCTGACAATGTTGAAAGGCAGTGAGAAGACGAAAGTAAGTCGTACTTATTATTACGACTTATAAACGCAAGAGTTCTTTTTCACGCAAGAACTGCAAGAACTTTACTGAGGAATCCCTAGCACGAATATTTTGACGTATAGTTGGTAACGTTAACGTAAGTGAATTTTGACTGTGAAAAACTACTAACCCATAATAGTTTGGTTTAATTTTATGGGACATACACAATTTATATCATTCAATTATATGAATATAGTATCTTATTCAAATAAATATTATGTGCGAAACGAGTATTGTAGTTATGGTAAAATTTTATGTTACGTTACTATACTTCAAAAATATTCGTGCTTCGCTCGCAGAGGACTACTCGCAAGTGCTAGACAAAACCCAGCGAATGCAGACACCAGTGTTGCTTATTGCAGACTAGTGGACGTCACGCGGTTTCACCCGCGTAGTTCCCTTTCCCGTGGGAGTACGGGGATAATATATAGCCTATGTTACTCCCTGATAATGTAGCTATCTAATGCTACAAGATTTTTTCAAATCGGTCCAGTTGTTTCGGAGCCTATTCAATTCAAACAACCAAACAAACAAATCTTTCTTCTTTATAATATTAGTGTAGACACTGCAGATAGTAGCAAGAGACCAAACAAAAGACAAAAAAGAACTACTAAACGGATTTTAATGAAATAACAGTAATATGTAGCCTATACCACAGAATCCATAGTCTTTGTCAGCCGATGTCTTCGTCGTATACTCGGAATTTACTGGCCTGAGACCAACTCTAACGTAGAGCTGTCAGAGAAATGCCACGAGAGCCCAATCGACCGCCAGATTAAGCGCCGTAAGTGGAGGTGGATTGGTCACACGCTCCGGGGGGATCTCGATCACATTCCCAAACAGGCTATGGACTGGAATCCTCAAGGGAAAAGGAAACGTGGCCGTCCCCGTCAAACCTGGCCGCGCACCGTGTTGGCAGAAGCGACGAGCATCGGAATGCGTGGAGCAAGGTGAAGCGTAAAGTTCTAGACCGTTCGCGATGGAAGTCTACTGTGGACGCCCTCTGCCCCAGCTAGGGGACATAGGATCTTAAGTCAAGTAAGTAAGTCAAAGACCACAGAATAACACGTAGGCACATTCCTGAAGATATTGGAAGAAGTACTTTTTGAAAAAATACGAGTTGGTAGAACTAACCCCACAGTGAAACTAACGACTTTGCAGAAAGAGAGAACCATGAAGAAAGAAAAAAAAAACATAACTACGTACTTAATACTTATTTGAAGAACAGTGGCTAGCAGTATTTCTCAGAAAAACTTTCCAATAGCTAGATGTGACTTCTGTTCTTATCTCTTCTCATTTATTTACTAAGAACATTGTATCCATTTTGTTCTGTTCCCTTTTATTTCAGTGAAATCTCACGGGTTTTGATGATTTTTCCTTATTTCTTATACAATCTTTTGTTCCTAAGAAGCAAGTTTCTTTCCATTGTTTTTACGTTCGCATTTATTTTGCCTCGTTTTGTTCAGATTGGACTTAATGCGAGTTTAGTGACCTCATCTAAGAATCATTACAGGGAGGAAGCTAGGGGTTCTCATGTTAAATGTTAAAAGCCGTAGGAGGTTACTGCTGTATGGAAGTAAGTTTAGAAACTAGAATGTAGATCTCACTAGGGATAAATAGCTTTGCAACTATGAGCCTTCAGACTGCCGTAAAACGTTAGCAAGTTGGATGGCACTCATCCTTTAAATAAAATGTTCGTACAATAAAATAAAGCCTCTGTATGATTTCGTATAGGGCATGTTACTATGTTAAAATTTGACATCACCATTTCTGCTGGATCCTAATGGGCTTAGCCTCCCTCAAGTATCGCAGCATCAACCGGTCCTGTGCTTCTAGGATCCAGTAGATTCTCCAGCCCTCAACTAGGGGCCTTTTTTAGGGTTCCGCGCCTGGAGAGTAACCAACGGAACCCTATTACTAAGCCTCCGCTGCCCGTCCGTCTGTTCGTCTGTCTGCCAGCGGGCTATACGTCAAGAACCGTAATACTACTGGACCAATTCCAAAAATTCTTTCACCATTTGAATGCTACATTATCCCTGAGTAACAAAGGTTAAAATTTATTTTCGAACAAAAATAGAGATCCCTGTGAAAATCGCAATACTAAACCCACGCGAACGAAGTCGCGGACGATACAAAAGCTAATAGCATGATTTTAATCTGTGCTAGGCCAAAAAGGTCCCTGTCTCAGCATAAGCTGCGATATTTCAAAAAAATATCACAGGCCACAGAGCTGGTCTTTAAAAAAACTGGCCAAGTGCGAGTCGGACTCGCGTGCAGAGGGTTCCGAACGAATTTAATTTTTTTAACATGTTATTTTAACACTTCAGACTTCTAATAGGTTTTCCTGTAATCTTTAGGTAAAGATCTATTAACTCTATTTTTTTTCAAAATTTTAGGCTCAGTAGTTTCGGAGATAAGGGGGGGGGAATGGTCATTTTTCGTCTAATTTCTTGAATAACTTCAAAACCATTTATTTTAAAATTATGAAAAAAATATAATTAAAACCCTCATAGTAAGCCCTTTCATTTGATATGTCATACGATATTTTTAAAAAAACTTTTTTTTTTAATTTTCTACTTTGACCCCCAAAAGTGACCCCCATACTAAAAATTTAATAATTTTCGTAACGCATCCGTGTTTGGGTCATAGAAGTCCATATGTGTACAAAATTTCAACAGAATCGGTCCAGTGGATCCGGAGAAAACTGGCTGTGACAGACGGACAGACAGACAGACAGACAGACAGACAGACAGACAGACAGACACACGAGTGATCCTATAAGGGTTCCCTTCCTGTTTTTTCGGAACCCTAAAAAAACACAAACTGGACGCAGTTTGGAACAAACATTTGTCATTGTATCCATTAAACTTTAAAAAGAAACAGTATCACAATAATCACTGTCGAGCATAATCAAATGAGCGACGAAATGCGAAAAACGTGTATCTTTGTGACGATACCGAAATATTCATTCGTCATCCGTTGACAGAGGATAAAGAGTAACGCGGAGGATTTAATTACCTCCCTGTAGTTGATCGTGTTCATAAAACAGCAAAGTTAGGATTGATAAACGTTACTTAAGTTAAAAAACGTTACGTAAGTAGGTTTAAAAATTACGTTGTTTATAGCCAAAAAGATACCCAGGTCAAAATTATTGCAGAGTAGCTGCGCCTTACGTCAGAAATCTTCCCAACAGTAATGGAACATATCCCCTCGGATGATAAGTTTCTTATGCTCTATTCCAGGACATGGTCTATCCGTGGACCAAGTTTCTTCCAAATCCGTACAGCTGTTAATACATGAAGAAGTAAAAAACAAACATGCTCACTTTGGCATTTATATGTTGGAAATAAGTCAGTCAATTGAACAATCGGAACGCCAACGCCATCTAGTGGCGTTCGACGAAGTCTAGGACGTTGTGCTCGACCGAGGCTGAGCTCAGTCTACTGGTGGCTATTGAGGAGTGCAGACGTGTATTCGTCAAGAAACTGCCGCGTGGTCCGAATATTTGTTCAGTGTACCTTTTGTGTGAGAATATTATAATTGAGACTTTAAGTTTGAATAATAATTTGGTTTAAAAACAAACGTTATTTCTATTACGCAATAACCAACACGTCCCCTAGTACGCCCACTGTGGTTCCAATATCCTGGCTGATGTAACCTGGAGAGTTGTACCTTCGCCGATATATATTTTAGTTAGGATTAGGATAAACACTGATAACTGGGGTAGTCAACATCTGTTTCTCCAACTAAGTTGAAATCGGCTGCCAGTCGAGCTCGACGTATTTTACATGGAGTCAGTGGCGTAGCTAGCATGGGTATAACGATAATAAATGGGTATAACACCTGGGGCGGATAATGTGGTGTCACCATACAATTGGACCCGACCCAGAAATAATTATGGGTGATGACTTTCGTGCTGGTGCCGGCAGCTGCAAAAAATATCACCCCCCCCCCCTTGCAACGCCACTGCATGGAGTGACTGCTTACTTGACCTCCACAGCCCAGATACTGGATAACACCAAATACGGTAACCCTGTAAGGCTGATTATCAAAATTTCGGGCTTCTAACCACCCGTAACGACAGTCAGAGGTTCGAATAACATCCAGAACGAGGGACTTGACGTGGTTGGCACGAAGAGACATAGACAGAGATCTGGATATAAATGGTCATCAATGTACGGACCAACCTCAGCAAACATTGTTTTTTTAGGGTTCCGTACCCAAAGGGTAACACCAACGGAACCCTATTACTAAGCCTCCGGTGTCCATCCGTCCATCTGTCTGTCAGCGGGCTGTATCTCAAGAACCGTAATAGGTATAACACCACACACACACACATTTCATTGTGTATTTATATTGCATAGCGGCAATAAATAATATAAATTATAGTTTATGGTACGGAACCCTTCGTGTTCGAGTCAGGCTCGCACTTGGCCGGTTATTATTTCGCTCTGGGCAGAGATACAAAGATTTGAATTTTCCATCATTTACAGAATTTTCCCAAGTAGAGATTATTTCTGTCCCTGTCTCATTGAGGATTTTGATTGTATTTCCTTATATTTATGATAATTTCTGTCTCGGATGAAGGGAAGATGTAAGTACCCGTCACTCAAGTCTGTTTCATTATAATTTGAAACGTACTGGTACGTCATCTGTGTATTTTCATCTCCGTTATGGGGTGGGTAGAAATATAGGTTGCGTTCTAATAATAATTCTGGTAACATTTTCATGTCTATTTTATGTTTTTCAACTTTTAAAAGAGTTATTTTTAATAACATTGTATTTATTTCCGCTCTCCGAATTACTTCACTTATTACTTTTTAACCGACGAAAAAACGGAGGAGATTCTCAAGTCGACGCGTATATATATATATTTTTATGTATGAATGCATAACTTTTTACAGAGTAGTCTGATTTTGATTTTTTTTTATTGGATACGGTATACCTCGAAAGTGGTCCCATTTAAATTTGTAATAAAAAAACCTGCCCTAAGGGTGGGAAAATATGGGTGATTTATTGTTCACTCACAGATTTTAATGTTGAGATGTGAAGTATTTTTTGTAGGGCTACACATGTTGGTAGTAATCAGTAGATTATAGCTACAAAAAATTATAAAATATAACTTTTTAACAAAAAAATTAAACCTCCGAAAAAACTGAAAAAAAATAATAAACCTTTTAACAAAAAAAAATTACTTTATTTTCGGAAGTCGTTGTTAAAATACGAAGAAACAATCAAAAACACCGACTTCCGAAGTTAAAGTTATTTTTTGTAAAAAGGTTTATTATTTTTGCTTTTCATATTACATCAACAAATTGTTTACATTTAGTTAATAACTATAATTAACTATTATAAGTTTATTTCAAGTGGGCAATAAATATCTTTTTTACTTTGACATAAAGCTTATCATCATCATATTAGCCGGAAGACGTCCACTGCTGGACATAGGCCTCCCCCAAGCGTCGCCACAACGACCGGTCCTGCGCGTCTCGCATCCATCGGCTACCCGCGACCTTCACCAGGTCATCGGTCTACCTTGTGGGAGGCCTTCCAACGTTGCGTCTTCCGGTACGCAGTCGCCACTCCAAAACTTTTCAGCCCATCGACCATCTGTTCTTTATAATTATTATGATACAGCTTATGAACAAATACAACTCTGTGAACATCTGTGTCTGAACTAGGTAACTAAATATCTGTATTTCAGACAGCAGCGCTCCTTATGTTATACATTTCCCTGTATACAAGACAGATCACTATAGCAAAAACAGAAATAATTTAAAGTTATAAAGTGTAAGAAAGCCTTCCTGGTTGCGAAATTTATTCGAGGTTGCGGAATTTATTCGAAAGAGTCACCGCGGCCCTGAAACGCACAAGGCATTAGGAGGAATACAGGTGGGTTTTAGTCAGTAAGAGTCTGACACTCCCTTCTGCTTCGCCCAGAGCGGGAGGAGTCATTTGATGATTCCCATCCATAAAAAAGGAAGGCCACCCTGTGTGTGTATGTATGTAGGAGGATGAGTATAAGATTTACTAAGGTAAATTAAGTAATTGTTCAGTTTCATCATAGTTAAGTGTATGTATTGAAATAGTTTCCTTTTGAGCTCTCTAATATTTAAACTTCGTATATTGATGGATTGACTGATTTTGGTACAGTAGAATCTGATTATAGCGACGGCAAGGGAGCGGTGATATTACGTCGTACTAACCGGTATGACTTCCGGTTAGTACGACGTAATATCACCGGTAAACGCACTGACAATTTCATAGTGGCTCATAAACCAAACATATGCCTATGCCTTTTGGCCGATAGGTGTCGTTTTTCGACGTTTCCGAGGACGGTTACGCGACACCACGCAGCGGAACACGACGCCGACAACATAACGTGTATAGTTATAGTTTTAAATAAGGTTTTATTAATACATATGTATTAGTTTATTATTGTTTAAGATAATTTTGTATATTTTAATTTTGTGTATTTTGTCTACGGGCCTCAAGTTGCCTGATAATAAAAGGATTATTATTATACTTACGTCGCTAAAAACGGTTGGGGTTGGGGTGGGGTTGGTCGGTTGGGTTGGGTTCGGTTGGTCGATTGGTCGGTTGGTGGTCGGTTGGCGAATTCATACTAAATGAACTATATGGACCCAAGAAAGGAAAATATCTGTTCGCGAATCGATGTTTTAATTTTGGTCTATTGGGGAAGGTTATGTCTCTACGGCGCTTTGAAGTTATGGCGATTGTATCAGGAATGAAGCTTGAGTGTTGTTTCATAACAATGAGCAGGATGAAAAGTTGACGTACTGAGAGGACTTTACAAGATTGATAAAGGAGTTGGGTAGGGAACTTGTTGGAGCGAAAAGTGCTGACTTTAAGAAAAGCTCGTTGAGCAATTTCAAGTGATTTAATAGTCGTTTTTGGTGCACCGCCCAAAACAAATAACTGGCAAAAGTAAGAAAATATCAAAGAGTAGAGTGGAGTTTTTTAGATTAAATATTGTTAATTTTGTATTCATTCATATAATTGCATGCTACTAATATTATAAATGTTTGTATGTTTGTGCCTCAATCACTCAAAAACGGCTTAAGGGAATTGGATTAAATTTGGCACACATATAGTTCTCATCCTGGAATAAAACATAGGCTACTTTTTATCTCGGTAACTTACATGGCTTAATGGAAACAGAGGAGGAAGTGGAAATCCAGAACCGCTGCTGCCTTAGTACCTACTTCAGATTCACAAGCACTAAAAGATCAGTAATAAATCTAAGTATTTCCGGGGCTGATATTGTGAGCGCTAAAGATTCACAAGTACCAGGAGAACAGAACAATTTAAAGTATTTTTGGGTTAGAATTTTTTTTTTCTTTACATTCGAACAGAATTATATGTAAGTCACCGTTTTTCCGGGCTGGAGTTGTAAACGCTATAGTTTCACAAGTAACAGGAGAACATTTGCAGGAATTATGAGCGATAAGGATTCAAAAGTACCAGGAGAACAGAAAAATGTCGAAGTTTTTATCGGGCAGGATTTTTTTATCTTTTTTTTTTAATTATGAGCGCTAAAGATTCGTTATGTACCAGGAGACCAGAAACATGTCGGAGTATTTCCAAGGTTGGAATTGTGAGCGGTTAGGATTCAAAAGTACCAGGAGATCGGAAACATGTCGAAGTATTTTCGGGGCTGAAATTATGAGCGCTACAAATTCTGGTCTATTTTAGTTATTAAGTACTAACATAGGCTAAGTAATTTTGTTACTAACACAGTGAACCGCATTTGTAGTCTGAATAAATAAATAATTAAATTATTATTATAAATTCACAAGTAGATACCAGGAGACCAGAAACATGTCAAATTATATTTTCAGCAGGAATTGTGAGCGCTAAAGATTAACAAGTACCAGTGGCGCGCCACCTCTTAAGTCTACGCAGACGAAGTCGCAGGCGAAGTGCTAGTTTGTGTGTAAAATCTTTAGTAAATAGTAAGAAAGCTTGTTGTAAATGTAAGTATCAAGGCGACATTGCGACTCAGAGTTTTTTTTTGCGAAATATGATAATAGGAACAAAGATTCGCATTAATTATATCGTTTCGTTTAATTTAATTTCTATCGGCGGCGTAGAATGGATCTACAAGGAACACATTTCTGCCAACTCAAAATCTAACAAGACACTTCAGAATTTAATTCACCGGGAATATAAAGTCACCTTCACTAATAACCGTCTCCACTATTTCCTGCCGCCTATTCATCTTTAAACCTCCAAGATATTACGACACTTTCACAATATTATTTCAAAAGACCAATGGTTCCTTAGACAAAGCCGCTTGCAACCTCTTTGCCCCCGTATCCTTTAGCTTCGTCTGTCTTTAATCCTTCCTTAACTACCATTTTACTATCACTGACACACCCACCTTAAACTACTACAAAATAAACTTCAATTTCGCGTAACTCAGCTTCAACCCTAATTTTGTACTTTTAATGACCATCATACAGATAGAAACGTCTTTATTCCTCAAAAAATAAAGTTCAATTTGGCTTGTTAGGGTAGTGTTGCTAGGGTTGTCTCGTGTAATGAGCAGTATTGACCAGTGTCTCCATAGGGGCGAACGACATGAACAAATTGTAGAACAATAGACAATTTGGGAGGTTGAGGGTAGTTCCGATTGTAGTGAATAGAGAATTGTAGTTACATCCTTAGGGATATTCTCTAAAAGGTCAAGCTGGAATTTAGTACGTTATGTATTTCAATTTTTGGTTTTAAACCGTTGTAATCTATACATATAATAAGATCGTAGACTTGCCGTGTCTGTATATTTAATATTCTTGCATAAAATTACATAGAAATGTTAGGAAAAAGATATAAAACACAAAAATGTAATTTTTAAATTTTTTGTCTGTTTGTCTGTGCGTTTGCGGGAGCATCACGCATAAACTACCGATTGAATTCCAAATCTAGGTACTTAACAATATTAAGTAAAAACCCGAGTAACATTTAGCGTTTATTTTATCGTAATCGACCATCAAAAAAAAAGATATAGAATTTTTAAGTTTAGGAAGGAACCTCATCGAGCTGAAATAAATAAATAAACGAAAAATGCGAGAGCACCAGAAATTACGCCTGTATTCTCAAATGACGTGTTTCACTAGATATATTAAGCAGAGTTTATTGTCATTTACCGTACAAAATGCAAACACTTCTATTAAGACAATCCTTATCCTTATATATAAAACTAGCTGACCTGCGCAACTTAGTCTGCGTCACAATTTTTACTACTGCTCCGCTCCAATTGGTCTTAACGTGATGATATATAGCCTATCGCCTTCCTCAATAAACTGGCTATCTAAAACTGAAAGAATTTTTAAAATCGGATCAGCAGTTTCCGAGATTAGCGCGTTCAAGCTTTATATATTAAGTATAGATTCCTCCGTTACTGAGTGAGTGACTGACAGACAACGCACAGCCGAAACTACTGATCGTAGAAAGCTGAAATTTGTCATGTAGGTTCCTTGGGGAGTGTAGGGGAGCATTAAGAGAGGATTTCCCGAAATACTTACAGGAACGGGAAAAAACGGGATATGAGCGTACGAAGTCGCGGGTAAAAGCTAGTGTCTTCTATTTCTTGAGTTGATAGAATACAAAAATAAAATAGTTTGTGACCAGTAGGTGGCCACGTTTATAGTTACATCAATGGCATTTTCCAAGCCCCAATGATGTGTTACCATACTAACCATCATGATGTATAACACTAGTATTCCCAAAAAATATTGTGGTTGTTGAGCAACGTACCCATCTTGCACAAAACATTTTGGGAATACTTTACTGTGCGTACGAGTACAACTCTGTATTGGAATTCCTTGCCGGAATCTGTGTTTCCTGGTCTTTAAGTCAAAAGTGAACTAGTTTACTTCTAAGCAAGCGTGCTCCATCGTTGACCACGTCATATTTTCCTATCAGGTGAGATAGTAATGTTGCAGAATTTGTTCGAAAGAGTCACAGCGGCCCTGGAACGCAAGGAGGAACATGGATGAGTTTTAGTCAGTGAGAGTCTGACACTCCCTTCTACTCCACCCAGAGCGGGACGGGTTACTTGATGATTTCCCATCTTTAAAAAAACTGGCCAAGTGCGAGTCGATCTCGCGTGCAAATCAATTCAATTTTTTTAACATAATATTATTTTAAACCTACAGACTTCTTATAGGTTTTCCTGTAATATTTAGAAATAGAACTATTATCTGTATTTCTTTTTTTTTCTAAATTTTAGGCTCAGTAGTTTCGGAGGTAAGAAGGGGGGCACCAAATTTCAACAGAATCGGTCCAGTAGATCGAACGGCCGAAAACTGGCTGTGACAGACGTATAGACAGACACCCGAATAATCCTATAAGGGTTTCGTTTCTTACGGATGCTCGGAACCCTAAAAAAAAAAAAGTTGAGACAGTAGTCAAATGCGAGCATATCAATAAGAAAATATATAAACAAAATAAAATCGTAATCACGTCATTTCAATACTTAGCAGAGATGTTTGTTGACCACTGGCCTATAAATAGTAAAAAAAAAGTACTTATTTCTACATCTATTGTTCCATTATTTCACTACATATCACCAATAAACAGAAATTTGCCACATGTAGCATTTTACAGCTAGCGTTATAAATGGCCGGAGCGATAGAGACAAATTGTATTTGTCTGCTCAGACTCTCTCGATTGGAAAAACTTTTGGGTAGAGTTATCTGCAATAGTTTATTGGGTGTACAACTAAACAAGTGCAATTAATGGGCAAATAAACTAAAAGTGCGGTCACTGTGTAAGTTGCCTTAAGGGTGAGTATTCTGTAATCCACATGGGAATGGATCATTCCCGAGTCCACAACGCACTGAATGCCGCTAAGCATTGCATGCGCTCGACTGATGTCTCTGTCAATATTGCTTAACACTTTTAGTGCCCATCGGTGCCCATCACTCAGCATATGGGTCGAAACATAATTTGTGCGTGGGGGCACCCATATGACGACCCATATGCTGAGTTCTGGGCACCGAATGTGGTATGCAGACGCGGTCAGTGCTGCTTTGAATGCACGCATGGTTTCTATGGTGATAGCAACGGAAGACCGACCTCAGTCCTGACCGTCAGGAGAGCAATGAATTCGGCCTAAGACCACAAAATAAAACTATTCAGAACCGATGAGAAAGAAAGTATCTATAAGTATATATTCGGTCTCACACAGGAAGTTTTTAAATAGTGAATGGAATCCTCATCACAAGCACACAAATGGACCCATACATATGCGTATATACCACGTACTTCACACCAAACCGTTTCACAGTAAGTTACAAGCACTTACAATACAGGACACGTGTCGAGCTCTGTCGGCAATCAGCATAATAGGTGCAGCTAATTGTAGCTCATCAGTTGTGTACTCCCACGGGTAAGCATGTGTTTTCAGTTGGGAAGACTTGTTTATCTTCAGTTGATTTTATATTAAGTTGGGTTGCATTAATGCAAATAAACGTTGTACAACAGGTAATTGCAAATTTGAAGTAAAGAGCTTGTCAAACTTTAGCGTCAAAATAAAATTTGTCAGATTCTCAAATACCGGTTCCTGAACCTGGAAATTAATTCCATGTTCAAGAACCGGATGTAAGTCTATTAAATCTAGCCTCTCAGTAATCGTTTTTTTTACCATAGATAGGCGTACGTTTGACAACTATCTCACCTAATATAATCGATATAAGAAACGAGGTTTAACCTATGTTTGCAAAGAATTAAATGATTGATTGATTGAAGGGATGAAAAGATTCTGTAGTGGCGACCGACCGCGGTACTGGAATTGAAATGTTTACAGGATAAACCAGCTGGTGAAGGCTACGGAAATCCGTGGGATGCGAAGCACACAAGAGTGGTGGTTATATATGTCCAGCAGTGGACGTCTTTTGGCTGAAATAAAAGAACACCTCGGAAATATAATAATAAATATTTTAGAATACAAAAAGTAGATTCCTTTATTTTTTATTTTTTTGTTTGTTATAAGAAATATTTTAAGATGTTTAAAATAATAAGTTTTATTAATGAATAAACGGAATGATAAAATATTTAAAATAATAAATCTCGCTAATAATGCTCTTCCTAAGGCACAACTGGATAACCAGCTACTGGTTATCCAGTTCCAGCCCCTATACCAGAACTGAACAGAAATCGCACACAGTAACACGGTAGCACTCTGCCCGCAATCAACATAATAGGTGCAGCTAATTGTTCGTCATTTGTACCGTGACCTCTCCGAGCTCCGGCCCAGGCAGAATTACATTGTCGTAGTCTGTGGGGAGCGATGTACAGTGTAGCTGATGTGAGGTTCCTTTAGAAGGGAAATATATTGGAGACTGTTTTCCCCTTTCATTTATTTAGATTGATTTAATGAATGGATCTTGTCAAAGCTTTTAAATCTACCTAATAGGTAGCAAAAATGTCGTTTCAATAATGCCTAAGGGATAGGTCAGTGTTCTCGTCCACGTGTCAAGTGATCAGTAAACTGAAAAGTTACTTCAAGGTCGACGTCTCATAGATTTTTATTTGAATATTGAAACTTATGAACATTTAAGATCCGTGTAGCACGGGGTGTGCATTAAAGGGATAAATATTATTTAAGGGTTAAATAAAGAAAAAAATGTATTAAATAAATAACATTCTTTCTGAGACCGTCGCGTATTTTTTTTTGTGTGTTTTTGACCGTCACCGGGTCATCAGTCCACCTCGTGGGAGGCCTTCCAACGCTGCGTCTTCCGGTACGCGGTCGCCAGTCCAGAACTTTTCGGCACCGTCGGCCATCTGTTCTGCGAGTAATGTGCTCTGCGCACTGCCACTTCAGTTTGGCGATACTTCTGGCTTATGTCAGTAACCTTGGTTCTCTAGTGATAATCATTATTCCTGATTCGATCACGCAAGGAAACTCCAAGCATTATTATTAGTGCAAAGGGCAATAGAAAGGCCATTGCTCTTTGAGTGACTTTAAGCCTTCTGATGAGGCCCATTGTGAGCGACCACGAAATGCAAAGAAGATGCACGAAAGGCAAAATAAATAAATGCAATGAATTAACTAGCAGATCATACACAAAGACAGGTCACGTGAACAATATCCCCAATCTGTGTCATACACGCAACATATGGTTCCGAGGCAATCTGCCATTATCGTTATGGAATAACCTCGAACCGGTCACAATATTCACTCGAAGCTGATAAATGGAGCGGGGTACGGTCGACTATGTAATTACGTATGAGTATTGGGGATAAAGTTTTATCTTATAGGTGTTCCTTTAATCACAGAGGTTAATTAAAGAAATATAGGAAGGTTTTATAGTATTTTATACATTTTACAAAAATACTTGCGGGAAAAATCCCGCGACTTCGTATCCCGCTTTTTCCTGTTTCCGTAGGAATTTCGGGAAATCCCCTCTAAATGCTCCCTTACGGAGTATAGGGAAGCTAGATGCCAAATTTCAGCTTTCTACAACCAGTAATTTCGGCTGTGCGTTGTCTGTCGGTCAGTCACTCAGTAACGAAAGAATTTTATATATAACTAGCTGACCCGCGCGGCTTCGCTCCCGTCAACTGGCTATTCTACCTACCGACCCTAACCTACCTACCCTACCTACCTACTTACCTATCCTACCTACCATAGCTACCCTACCTTACCTACCCTACCTACCTACCCTACCTACCTACCTACCTACCCTACCTACCCTACTTACCCTACCTACCCTACCTACCTATCCTACCTACCTACCTACTCTTTTTTTTTGTATTTTAATTCTTATTATGCTATTCCGGACGAAGATTAATCCAAAAACACAAAAACTATGAAAATCGGTCGAGCCGTTCTCGAGTAAGAAAAGTGTTCGAACAAACCCGACTTTGTTTTAAATATATTAAGAAGATTAAGAATTTTGCTATATTGTGAAAGATTCGTCCTTTGTCTAGAAGACATTTTTTATATTAGCGAGACAGAAATAAAACGCATAAACTGAAGGAAGACGGACAGTGGTGGCTTATTACAAAAAAAGGGTTCCGTTAGCAAACTTGGAATGGAACCCTAAAAATCGACTGGGTTCGCACGAATCAAAATCGTACGCGAAGGCTTAAATAATAGGGTCCCATTAGCAACTTTGGCACGGGACTCTATAATTTGCCTTGGCTCGCAAATCGAACCGTTTGATACTTAGCACGAATTAAAAACTTACTTGCGGGCAACCTGGGAGTCTTTAAGACAAAAGTGAATAGGTTGCTTCTAGGCAAACGTGCTCCATCTTCGACCGCATCATCGCTTACCATCAGATGAGATAGTGGTCAAACGTATGCCTATCTATTGTAAAAAAAAAAAAATATTCCACTCCGTATCACCTAACCAATGAGAACTAATGATAACACGATTTGACAGTTACTGTGAAATCGTGTTGTCATTCATTCTTAGTTCGGGTTCAGGACTAATCGTAAGTCTGTAGGTGATACGGAGTAGAATACGTCCGCAACTAAGCCCGAAACTACGGACTTCGGACTTAGAGAGTAGCCTCCCAAAATCGATCGCTCCCGTCACCGTGACCACCTTTGGTACGATACCTTATTATAAAAAAACAAACTAAACCTAAACCTAAATACTAACCAAAAAATGGACTCTGTCTGAAATATAAGATTTTTATTTATTATTATTAGCCTTGTTTCGGAAATCGAACCGTTCGTTGCTTCGCTCTAAACGGAATCAATCGCGGAGGCTTAGCAGTAGGGTCCCGTCAGCACAGCACCTTTGGTACGGAACCCTACAGGCCTGATCCGCAAGTCGAACCGTCCAGAACTTCGCAAAACTAAATCAGTTTAAGACTCTACGATAAATGCACTTTAAACGAAACCAGCACCAGAGATTTAACCAATTATGGTCCCTAACAGTTTAAGACCTTTCAGAGACCAAACCGAAATTTCTTCGAAACACGACTGTGTTTAGAAACTGTGTCATTCTCCAGCGGAAAATCTTAACACCGCAATTCAGAAAAACGCGTCATCAGTGCAACGCCATCTATCGACCATGTTAACTGCCAAATATTTGGCAGCAGAAGACATTAAATAAGAAGCCCGTATGTAACGATAAATAACGATAAGGTATTAAAATTTTTACTTTTATTTTGCTACGTCTACGTATTAAAAGTTTCACAAATAACTCAATCAATATGTTTTTGTGTAACATTCATGCTTTCATGCTTTTTTGATTCCTCAATAGATGGCGCTCTGACTAATCAGAATACAGTAGGAAGTTTCTTAGTAAACTAAAAATTCAATATATTTTGATTTTGTGGATCGATTATAACAATAAATAACGAAAAGGTATAAAAATGATCACTTTTATTTTGCCACTTGTTAAAAGTTTCACAAATAACTCAACAATTTTGAATGCTTTCGTGCATTTTATTTTTTCTCAATAGATGGCGCTCTGACTGATAAGAATGCAGTAGGAAGTTTCTTACTAAACTAAAAATTCAATATATTTTGATTTTGTGGATCGATTGTATCGATCAATAACGAAAAGGTATAAAATGATCACTCTTATTTTGCCACGTATTAAAAGTTTCACAAATAACTCAACACTTTTGAATGCTTTCGTGCATTTTATTATTCTCAATAGATGGCGCTCTGACTCATCAGAATACATTAGGAAGTTTCTTCCTAAACTTAAAAATTCAATATCTTTTGATTTTGTGGGTCGATTTTGATGAAATAAACGCTAAATGTTACTCGGGTTATCACTTAATATTTTTAAGTACTTTGATTTGCAATCTAATCTGTGGTTTAAGCGTGATGCTCCCACAAACGCACAGACAAACAGATAAACAGACAAAAATTTCAAAAATTGCATTTTTGTGTTTTATACCTTTTTCCTGAGTTTTCTGTGTAATTTTCATGCAAAAATATTCAATGTACAGACACGGTTAGTCTACGATTTTATTATATGTATAGACTAGTGGACGTCACGCGGTTTTACCTGCGTAGCTCCCGTTCCCGTGGGAGCACGGGGATAAAATATAGCCTATGTTACTCCCTGATAATGTAGCTATCCATTGCTGAAAGAATTTTTTAAATCGGTCCAGTAGTTTCGGAGCCATTTCAAACAAACAAACAAACAAATCTTTCCTCTTTATAATATTATATTATTATATATATATAGTGTATGTTACGCGCCAGAATTAATACTGGGTGCATAATGACATTTACGTGCTGCTAACGCCATCTAGTATCAAGTAGCGGAAACTAATCAGATCAAAGGAGTCAAGATGTTTCTAGACTTTTCTATACTAGAACATTCTCGATGTTTCGACACCTGGTAGGTCGGGACCGGTATGTACCCGAATTTTCTAGAAGTTTCCATACTAGAAGGTTCTAGAAATAACTGTCGGTGTATAAAGGGCGGACATCTGGCGACTGGAGTCAGAATCGAATTGGCGATACAAGCGATAACTTCGAGAACGATCTTCAACTGCGAATTATAGTGAAGTGAAGTGTTCAGTAGTGCGATTGTGTGTTCTTATAGTGTGGGCAGTAAGGTCTAGCGACCCCACACACCCTAGTGTCAGAGTTTTAAACCGCCTCAAGGGCCTCTGACATGGTTTATTGACGGTGACGGAATTAGTGTTTTAAAGCGCTAATTAGTGTTGTGAATTAAAGAGTCATTTGTGGTTAATTAATCGGTTGTTTTTATTGTCACGAAACCCAAGCTCGTAACAATAATTTGATTGATAATCCGTTCGAAATCCGTTGCGCGTGAGCCCGTCTCGTACTTGACCGGTTTTCTAAGTGAAACAGTGCTGTTGTCCAGATCACAACAACTGTTCTGGAAACTAAATTTTCGCAATAGAACAGACCAACACACCAACAGGTGGGGCTAACCATAATACTACACTAATTAATTGATAAAATAATGTAGTAGTATAATTATAAATGCTAATCCCATTTGCGGATTGCTGTTAATTTAGTACAATAAAATTATTTCAAATAATACCAAAATTGTGACGCTTTATCACCAAATTTATTTCAATTACTAGCTGACCCGCGCGGCTTCGCTCCCGTCAACTGGCTACTCTACCTACCGACCCTAACCTACCTACCCTACCTACCTACTTACCTACCATACCTACCTACCATAGCTACCCTACCTCACCTACCTTACCTACCTACCCTACCTACCTACTTACCCTACCTACCATAGCTACCCTACCTCACCTATCTTACCTACCTACCCTACCTACCTGCCTATCTACCTTTCTACCTACCCTACGTACCTGCCTACCTTCTCTACCTACATACTCATTTTTTTTTGTATTTAGTTCTTATTATGCTATTCCGGACGAAGGAATTAGTCTTCGTCCCGAATAAAACACAAAAACTATGAAAATCGGTCGAGCAGTTCTCGAGTTAGTTAGAATAGTGTTCGAACAAACCCGACTGAGAATTTTGCTATATTGTGAAAGATTCGACCTTTTTCTAGAAGACATTTTTATATCAGCGAGACCCACCCATTCACAGCGTACCGGCGTGATGTTATGTTATGAAAATAAAACTTACTAAGTGCTTTCGGTGTAAAGGTCTCATCAATACGAATGAAATAAGCCCAAACACTTGGTAGTTCCTACATACCGATGTGGAGTTCCCTTGACTCTCTGTCATCTCCATCATCAGGTCTGATCCAAACTTTCATTCTTTTGTAGTATAACCCGATGTACACACGAATATCAAGTTTTTACCAAATACGTGCCTACAATTTTCGAGAGTTGCCCTCGATTTCTCAGGGTTTCCATCATCAGATCCTGACGTGGTGGCAATGGGACCACACGGGAAGCACCAGCTTTCAAATAAAAAAAGAATCATGAAAATCGGTTCATCCAGTCGGTTAATATACAGTCGAATTGATAACCTCCTCCTTTTTTTGAAGTCGGTTAATAAACTGAAGGAAGACGGACAGCGGTGGCTTATTAATAAATAGGGTTCCGTTAGCAACCTTGGTACGGAACCCTAAAAATCGACTTGGTTCGCACGAATCAAGATCGTACGCGAAGGCTTAAATAATAGGGTCCCATTAGCAACTTTGGCACGGAACCCTATAATTTGCTTTGGCTCGCAAATCGAACCGTCTGATACTTAGCACGAATTAAAAACTTAGTTGCGGGCAACCTGGGAGTCTTTAAGACAAAAGTGAATAGGTTGCTTCTAGGCAAACGTGCTCCATCTTTGCTTACCATCAGGTGAGATAGTGGTCAAACGTATGCCTATCTATAGTAAACAAAAATTTACTCCGTATCACCTAACCACAGAGAACTAATGATAACTCGATTTGACAGTTACTGTGAAATCGTGTTGTCATTCATTCTTAGTTCGGGTTCGGGATTAATCGTAAGTCTGTAGGTGATACGGAGTAGAATACGTCCGCAACTAATCCCGAAACTACGGACTTCGGACTTAGAGAGTAGCCCCACCAAAATCGATCGCTCCCGTCACCGTGACCACCTTTGGTACGGTACCTTATTATTATTAGCCTTGTTTCGCAAATCGAACCGTTCGTTGCTTCGCTCTAAACGGAATCAATCGCGGAGGCCTTAGAAGTAGGGTCCTGTCAGCACCTTTGGTACGGAACCCTACAGACCTGATCCGCAAGTCGAACCGTCCAGTACTTCACAAAACCACTGAATTCTAAATCAGTTTAAGACTCTACGATAAAAGCACTTTAAACGAAACCAGCACAACTCAGAGATTTAAGCAATTTTGGCCCCTATTCGTTTAAGACCTTCCAGAGACCAAACCGAAATTCCTACGAACTACGACTGTGTTTAATAATCGTGTGAGGTCATTCTCCAGCGGAAAATCTTAACACCGCAATTCAGAAAAACGCGTCATCAGTGCAACGCCATCTATCGACCATGTAAACTGACAAAATATTTGGCAGCAGAAGACGTTAAATAAGAAGCCCGTATGTAACGATGAATAACGATAAGGTATTAAAATGTTAACTTTTATTTTGCTACGTCTACGTATTAATAGTTTCACAAATAACTCAATGAATGTGTTTTGGTGTAACATTCATGCTTTCATGCATTTTTTGGTTCCTCAATAGATGGCGCTCTGACTGATCAGAACACAGTAGGAAGTTTCTTACTAAACTAAAAATTCAATATATTTTGATTTTGTGGATCGATTGTAACGATAAATAACGAAAAGGTATAAAAATGGTCACTTTTATTTTGCCACGTATTAAAAGTTTCACGAATAACACAACAATTTTGAATGCTTTCGTGCATTTTATTTTTTCTCAATAGATGGCGCTCTGACTCATCAGAATACATTAGGAAGTTTCTTCCTAAACTTAAAAATTCAATATCTTTTGATTTTGAGGGTCGATTTTGATGAAATAAACGCTAAATGTTACTCGGGTTATCACTTAATATTTTTAAGTACTTAGATTTGCAATCCAATTTGTGGTTTATGCGTGATGCTCCCACAAACGCACAGACAAACAGACAAAAATTTCAAAAATTTCAAAAATTGCATTTTTGTGTTTTATACCTTTTTCCTGAGTTTTCTGTGTAATTTTCATGGAAAAATATTCAATATACAGACACGGTTAGTCTACGATTTTATTATATGTATAGATTAGTTCTATAAAAGTAAATGCAGGCTTTGAATTTGTTACGTCGCTATACCGGGTGATTTTTTCAGGTAAGTCTGGGTGACTAAACGCACCAAAGATAAGCTATGCGGAATAGCCAAAAATACTCAAATGATTCCTTTTGAGTATTTTTACTTCTCGGGCCTGATTTGGATGAAAATTGGAACTGAATCACTTGATTTTTTCAAATATCAATAGTCCTAGCTCGAAATAGAACTCGTTGATTAAAAAAAAACTGGTACACAACACAACACAACATAAAAGAGATGTTGTAATAGTTTTTTTTTTTTTCACTTGTAAGGATCTGATTTTATCGTACGGGAAATTAAGGTAGAATGTTGAACTTAATAAACTGATTCATATTTTAAAGTTCAGATTTCTTAAAGTTCGAGATCGACTTTGATTAGATTTAATTGTTTATATTGGTTTATTTGTAATCGGGCCCGGGAACCCTTAATAATGTTTTGCTATTTTTCAGAGTAAGATTTGGTCATCCACACTCACCTAAGAAAATAAATTGAGGTTACTATTTTGATTTCGCGGTTTTTGTCGTGGCATTCCATAGCATAGTCGGCCTTCTATAATGTTCCCACTGTTGGGACTCAGGCCTCCTCTCTAGGAGAGGGAATGGGCCGTAATCCACCACGCGGGCCCAATGCGGTATGGTGAATGTCACATGTCTTCTAATTTTTGGTTCTCGGACATGCCGGATTCCTCACGATGTTTTCCTTCACCGTTTTGAGAGCAGTGGTGATGAAATAAATTACACAAAGTAATGTGCCTGGCTGGGTTTGAACCCGCGACCTACAACTCGTAAGTCGGAGCCGTTACCACTCGGCCACCACTGATCTCCATAAATCACTCGAAACTTCTATCAGTCAAAAAACTTTCGTAATCAGACCAACTGAGCCTTAAAAAAAAACTGAAGTACCTTTGTTGTATAACAAGGGACTCGAGTTTTTTTTTAAGGTTTGGTTATATCCGATGTTTAGTTTTTACCTTATTTCATTATTAATTTAAAAAATGCATAATTCAAAAGTCGTTTATTCAAATTAGGCTAAGAGCCAGCACTTTTTGAACATCAAGCTTTACAAATGATAGTCCGCCAAAACCCACTCGCCATCACTTCCTAGTCTTTTAGCTGTTTGCTTGTAGCGTTTTAAGAACTTGAATTTATATAATAGTATACATGACACGAAAAAAAAAAATTAATAATATTTATCACTTGTTGTTAAAACCAGCAAGGTCTACACATCAACACCCTGTAGAAATAAACCCACACTTACTCCTAGTAACAAACAAATACCAAAAAATAAACACGAAATTATTATCAAGGTATTAAATATCATATTGTTTGTTAAACAATGGTAAATCTAATAATATTTATTTAATGTTATTCTACCAATTATTGTTTTATTTTCCTATGCGACCATAGTTACTGAGTGGGATCATTGTGCCCAAATATCAAGGAGATTTTCCTCTCTTGATATTTTAATGAGAAAACAAAATATGATAGATATTCTCAGAGTTTGAAGATGTAACTAATTAATTTGATCTTACACTTGAAGACGCCTACAGCTATGACTATTGTTTAAAGTTCTAGGGAACAAAGCTCTGGATCTTATTAACGATTGGTAGTTTAATGCTGAGGGCATAGTTTTTATGAAAATTGAGTACGGGGTCTTATTATTGGTAAGGCTCGCGGTAAAACGCTATCTTACTTCATGGTAAGCGATGATGTGGTCGAAGATGAACCACGTCTGCCTAGAAGTAACCAACGTGCCATGCTATCTCTCCATCACCAATGGTTGTTGCATTAAGTCTCAATATTTACTTTTAATATTAACAAGTGGAACGTTTGCGTTCCCCTGAGCACCAAGAGATAGAAATAATTTTGCTGCTTAGCTGTACGCATAATGAACAGAATTTGTGTGGGATTTTGTAATATGTATTTATTAATTGATAGGAAACTCAACAGCTTTTTTTACAACGTTCAAGATATGGTAACAATGTCATATGGGGTTCGGAAGCCTATTATAGAGTTTCACAGTATGCATTATTTAGAACTAGAAAGTAGAGGAGTATGTAGCTAAACCATTAGATTAAATATTGTAGCAAAAAATTTGATAGTAATAAAGTTTAAACCAAAAAAAAAGACGGAAAATTTGACAACTAATTAACAATATACGAATATTATTCACTTACTAGTGAGTATTTTTACAAGAAATTTACAAAATTTACCTTGGATAACTGGAATATATCTTTCTATGTATAAAAAAAATAATTATCTGAAGTCAATCAGTGAGTGAACAATCAATTATCCCCTGTTTTCCTACCTTTAGGGTGGTTTGATATTTTTCCAAATTTATATGGGACCAACTTCGGGGTATACCCTTTTCAATAAAAAAATAATTATCAAAATTGCATAACTCTGTAAAAAGTTATGCGTGGTCATAGATAAAAAAAAACTGGTCAAGCGCGAGTCAGACTCGCGTGCAAAGGGTTCCGAACGAATTTTTTTTTTTTTTTTTACGCCTGAGTGTATTTGTTTTTGTATATTCATATGTATATAGTTAGGATTTATTGCTTATTTAATATTACATTTATTATTTTTTTAACATGTTATTTTATCACTATTGACTTCTTATAGGTTTTCCTGTAATCTGTAGGTAAAGATCAATTATCTCCATTTTTTTTCAAAACTTTAGGCTCAGTAGTTTTGGGGATAGGGGAATGGTCATTTTTCGTCTAATTTCTTGAAAAACTTCAAAAGATTTTTTTAAAATTATGAAATAAATATAATTAAAACCCTTACAGTAAACCCTTTCATTTGATATGCCACACGATATTGTTCAAAATTTTTTTTTTAATTTTCTTCATTGTCCATCATACTAAACATTTATGTATTTACTGCGTATGTAATGCATCCGTGTTTGGGTCACAGAAGTCTATATGTATACCAAATTTCAACAGAATCGGTCCAGTGGATCCGGAGAAAACTGGCTGTGACAGACGGACAGATAGACAGACAGACACCCGAGTGATCCTATAAGGGTTCCGTTTTTTGTTCGGAACCCTAAAAATATATATGTACGTGTCGACTTGAGAACCTCCTCCGCTTTTTCGCCGGTTAAAAATTAAAAGGCCAATATGAGAACAGAAACCTTCCAACACGCGTGAAATTGATCTTTCTAATATTAGTGTCCAATATGTAAAAACATAACGGTTTGTAAAAACTTCACGTAGCTAAAATTCGTAGATCTCTTTCAGAAGAATTATAGGTCTAATAAACTATTTGACCTAAAAACATTTACCCTTTAAATTTTGAGTATGCCTTTGATTAATATAGATTGTTGTTTTGGTTTTACAACGAGCAATACATTTTTAAAACCTTTATTATACTTTCTCATTTCTGCCTACCCTGCCTTCCCTGCCTACCCTGCCTACCTGGCCTACACTGCCTACTCAGCCTACCCTGCCTACCCTGCCTACCCTGCCTACCCTGCCTATCCTGCGTACCCACCTACCCTGCCTACCTTACAAATATAATGTAAACAGAAATAGAAAGACGAAACGAAAATAACTGGCTTGCTTTCTATGAGAGAGAGAGAGAGACAGACAGAGAAACATGCGCACGTCGCACGGCTTACAACTATAGCAAAAAGTGTCGTTACAACTTTTCGTGAGATTTTTTTCCGTCTAGCCCCCTTTCACAACGCGCGATAAGGAACTTCGTTCCAAAAATACATGCAAATAGCAATACATTGTTTAACATCTTGGGTTTAAGTTTAAATTGTTGTGACCAGCTCATTATTTTCTAGTTGCTACCACCCGAATAGCGCGAATATTAATATGATATTTGACAGTCCCAGAGTTTCAATCGAAATACGTCTACGGCAGGACATAGGCTTCCACCAAGTATCACCACATCGCCTTGTTCTGTGTTCCTTTCATCCATCGAACTCCTACGACCCTTACCAAACTATCGATTCGCCTTATCGGAGGTTTCTCGTCGCTGCTTCTTTTCTTTTGCGAGGGATGTGCCCTGTCTAGTGCACTGTAACTTAAGATAGTCATTTACTTAATTCTGCTGCTCTGAATCTATCAATCTTTTATTTTTTACAAAAAGCTTGAGGCCATTTTTATTTCACTGTTAAGCAGCACAGTAAGAGTGCCTGTCTATCACATCGGAACGGAGACACGGAATGACATGAGGACACACCAATGGAATTATATAAAATCTCCGCACCAAAAGTCACTGTCATTTTGACTGACAGGATTGGTTTTAACCAATCCTGTCAGTCAAAATGACAGTGACTCCGCTTCTCCGCTCCGCTGAAATGGAAAGGCACCCTAAATCTGAAAAGAACAGTGGGAGAGCAAGAGAACCTTTGAGCTACCTGAATAGTCTTTTTACAAACCTTCATCATCATCATCATAACAGCTGAAAGACGTCCACTGCTGGACATAGGCCTCCCCCAAAAGGGGGGGTTTGCCATAATCGGTTGCTTCTAGGCAAACGTGCTCCATCTTCGACCGCATCATCGCTTACCATCAGGTGAGATAGAATCAGAATCAGAATCAGAATGTTTATTTGCTCAAAATGTAGGTACAATATAAGATAACTTAGACAAATACATAGATCAGCTACATTTTACCTTACGGCATGCAAATCGTTAGGTAGAATAATAAAATAAATGGAAAATGTCAACAATGCAAATAGAATTAATTATAATAATAAAAAATAAACAAACAAAAGTCAAAAAAAATAATAATAATAATATCACAGTCATTAGCAAATTAATTTAATGTCAAGTGTCTAAATTAAAAAAATCGCAATAATATGTCCTAAGTAATTATAAAAGTCAATTTTATAAAGTTGCATCATTTAAAAAGTCTTTCACAGTATAATAACATTTTCTTAAAAGTAGTGCAGTTACCTTAGATCTAAAAATGTGAACAGAATATTCCTTAAAACTATGAGGTATTTTATTATAAATAACAGGCCCCATTGTCATGATACTTTTTCTTAGTAGTGCTGTTTTGTAATGACCTGAGTCCAACAAGTTTTTGTATTGGGATCTCAAAGGGCCTGGACGTGCTCTTCTATTAGCGAGTGACGGGAATAAGTTTAAATTTGTTTTCACAAAAATAGCCACCTCCAATATGTACAAACATGGAAAAGTGAGTACTTTCAGAGACCGAAACACAGGTTCACAGCTGTCTATGCATTTAAGACTTGACATAGATCTTATACACCGTTTTTGAGCATTGAAAATCCTCTCCCTCTCACTGCAGTTACCCCAAAATATAACACCAAACCTCAATACTGACGCAACTAACCCATGATAAGCTACCAAAAGTGTTTCAATGCTAACTTTATGTGATAGGTTGTAAAGTACGTAGGCTAATTTACTTAATTTCTTACAAACGTCATCAGCATGCGGTTTCCATGTCAAATTGCTGTCAATCAATATTCCAAGAAATTTCGTTACACAAGTTGTTTCCACGTTTTGATCATTATAATTAACATTTATTTTATCAGCGCGTATCCTTTGGTAGAAATGCATAACTTTTGTTTTTTCTAGATTTATTACTAGATTGTTTGTGTTAAGCCAATGTATAACAGTTTCTAATGTATTATTAATTTCCCTTTCGTATGATTCAACATTAGTACACTTGACGATCACTGTACTATCATCCGCAAATAATACCATGGGTTGTTGTGTTTGACGTGGTAAGTCATTTATATATAGGAGAAATAGTGGGGGCCCCAGTACGCTACCTTGGGGCACACCATATTTAACCTCCCTATTGGCTGATACGTATCGAAGCTCACATTTCGTTTTAGAGCATACTCTGGTCGTTTCCGTATATTGCATTCGTCCACTAAGATAAGAGCTTATTAGATCAAAGACATTTCCCCTTATACCATAACTGTAGAGTTTTTTTAAAAGAATGTCATGATTCACGTAGTCGAAAGCTCTGGTCATATCGGTAAATATAGCACATACAGGAGTCTTATTGTCTACACTTGGCATTATGTTCGATAAGAAATTGTATATTGCCATATTAATATTTTTCCCCTTTCTAAAACCCATTTGTTCGTTGCATAATATATTATGTTTAGTTAAAAAATTATACATTGATTCGTAGATAATCTTTTCAAATATTTTAGACAATACAGGAATTAGCGCTACAGGTCTATAATTGGACATATCTTCTTTGTTATTTTTTTATGTATAGGTTTTATCTTGACTATTTTTAGACGATTAGGGAAAATACCCGATACAATACTCCTGTTCATAATGTGACATAAAGGAGAAGCCACAATATCGCTAACAGATTTAAGAACTTCAGTGGTGATACCATCATATCCATGACTTTTCGTATTTTTAAGACTTTTAATTATTCTGATTATGTCGTCTGGTATTATCGGTGACATAAAAATTGACTTTGGAATATTGTCTAAATGAATTATTCTATCAGATGTTTTTATAGATGTGCTTTGTACTTGATCAATAAAAAAGTCATTAAAAGATGCCGCTATATCCTTGGGATCTGTAATAGTACTATTTTGCTTGGTGATTTTTGAGATTGGCTCTTTAATATATTTGGTGTTGTTAATTAGTTGCCACGATGCTCTACATTTATTTTGAGCGTTATTAATAATATAATTATTCTGAGCCTTTTGCGTAAGCTTGATAATTTTTCTAAATCTTTGTGAATATGTCATAAACGTGCTTTTATTATGATATGACGGATTCTTTCTATATTTCCATAATAAGTTTCTTTGTTTTTTACTACAAAGCCTGATGCCTTTTGAGATCCATTTAATTTTTGTTTCTGATCGAATTTTTATCCATTTGATTGGAAAACATTGATCGTAAAGAAAAAGAAAAATATCTATAAAATTATCGTATGCTACATTTGGGTTATACTCACTATATACATCCGAAAAAGATAGCTCTTTTAGATAGTTTTTAAACTTAACTAAATTTTCTTTAGAGTAATCGCGTTTCTGAGTGCGCCAGGAATTTATTACGCAAGTTTTACTGACTTGTATTTTTAATATTTGAGCTGAGTGATCAGACATAGCAAAATCAATAACCTCACTTATACATTTTAAATTTGAGTTATACGCAAAATTGTCCAAACATGTTTGGCTTCGCGGCCTCGTCGATTGTCTTATTTGTAACTTAAGGTTATAGTTTAGAAGAAGATATTCAAATTCAAGGGTGAATCTATTGCGTTTGAGGATATCTATGTTAAAGTCTCCGCATAATACTACCTTTGCCTTAGATTTATAGCACAATTTTTTTAAAACAGAAGCTAAAGCGTCAAAAAATACATTAATATTAGATATGTTTGGTGGTCTGTAGATACATACAATTATAACGTTTTGTTTGGTCAACTCTATCGCACAACATTCGAAAACTCCTGTTATTGATAGTTTCATTACGTCACACAGCTCTTTATATTCATAACAACTTTTAATTAATCTACACGAACCTCCTCGCCTTTTTCCTTTTCTTGAGTAGGACGCGGCTAGTTTAAAATTTGGTATATTGATCAAATTTTCTTGACCATGCATAACAAAGTGTTCTGTAAGGCATATTATATCAATATTAATTTGTCTTTGTAATAATTCTTTTATATTTATTGTAAGGATGTCCGCTTTGTTTAAAAGACCAGCAATATTCTGATGAATGATGAACATGTGATCATAAAAGAAAAAACTCGGAGTTATTTGTTATTACGTTCGTTTGGTCTTTTTTTTCGACTCTGTGGTCTGGCATGCGTGTTTTACATATGCTTCTTCTGTATATTGAATTTTCCCCGCTTGAATAAGCGTGATCATATTTCGTATATCTTTGAATATAGTTTGAAGCCCAAAGTAATTTATACTTCCAGTACGTCTAGTAAACATAGTTTCATCATATTTTAAGTTTTTATTGCTGTCTAAGAAGTAGGCATGTCCATGAGTAGTTATGTCTAGATAAAGCATATTATTAAATGTTTCTACTCTTAAATTGAACAAATAGTTGTTATTAAAGAATTTAAATGTTGGAGTGCAAATAATTATGTTTGTATGAGTAATTTCCTGTAATACTTCTCTAATCTGTAGTACACAATCCAAATATCTATTTGTAAATTTGAAGTCCTCCTCGCCAAGCAATATTATGCAATAATCCCGTAAGGTAAAGTTTGTGAGTTTCAGATTAATACCACCTAGAAGCCCTTGCATGTTGCTGTGCGGTGTGATGTAATGGCACAGGTCACACTTATTTAGGGTATTTTCTGCTATATAAAGTAGTTTATTTTTGTTGTCTGTGCTTAAGATACAGATTTTATTACGCTCCGTGCAGGTTTTGTGTATTTCGGGTCTGCTTTGTACTGGTGGTATTACTTCATTTGTTTTTTTAGGGTCTTTGTTCTCTAGGGTACATATTTGAGCCTGCGGTTTGCCTTGATTTTTGCTGATAGAGCTCTTTTTCGCCGGAGAATGCCCTGGTGTCAGTTGCCTGTTATTATTTTTTAGCAGATTTTCATTCAAACTCTTCAAATTATTATTTTCTAAGGAAAGAACCTCGATTTCTGTACGAGCGCTCTGTAATTCTATGGTGAGATTCATAACTTGCTCACGCAATTCTTTAATAAGTTCTGTATCGTCATCATCTGATAATTCCGGAACACTATTTGCAGTTTCATTTATAGTTTGCGCAGAAACTGCGTCACTGTCATTTAGGATAGAATCTGACTTTGTTCTAGTACGACGGAACGTTATATTTTCTAAAAAATTCATTTTAAATCTTTTTAAAGTTAACCTCACTATTTTCCTTCAAAGTCTTCAATAACAATAATTTTCTACCAAATACTAAGATATTTTTCTATTGGTATCCCCAATTATAGCGCCCACTGGCGACAAGTAGCGGTACTATTTTTGTTCATCTATTCACCGCAAAAAAATTATAATTTTCTACCAAATACTAAAGCATTTTTGTACTGGTATCCCCAATCTTTAGTTAAGCGCCCACTGGCGACAAGTAGCAGTACTATTTTGGTTCGGCTATTCACCGCTCAGTGGTGTACTGGCGCCAGTTGTCGAACATTTATTTTAGTCCAAAGGTCGATTTCGAAAATATTTTTCGTAACGGTGTATATGTTATTATCTTTTGTAATTATTTCACCATTTTAGTGGTAAATCTGCACTTATGTTCACTATTTCAAGTCACTGGGTTATAGTTGTGGTGAATTGTTATTGTTATGACTGGTTTATTGTTTGTGAAGCGTTAAAACTGTGACAAAATATTATAAGCTTATTTGGTAGAGGTACACTTGTCATTAATAGTCACTGATAATAGCACTTGGATGTTATAGATATTGCACTGAGTTCAACTACTTTTTAGTCAATTTAGTTCATTTTTTCTATTAATTATCGAATTTTAAATACGCGGGCTATGTAAACAGTACCGGTGTTGCCAGACTATATCCATCATAGTGGTCAAACGTATGTCTATCTACAGTAAAAAAAATATCGCCACGCTTGGCAGGCGGGTTGGCGATCGCAGTGTATGGTGTTGAGTTTTACAGAGAACGTTGCTGCCCATTCTCTGGTGAGTCCCTTAGTCGCTTCTTACGACACCCACGGGAAGTGATGGGATGGTATTATTCTTTTACGGCACCATACGGCACCGGCCGACACCATACGGCAGTTACAAACCTTACTCCTATTTTTTTCTCTAATATGACCTGAGACATCTCAAATAGCTATGCCTACACGAGACAAAAATAAAACTATCACCCCCACTATCTCAAACACCCCGAGACACACGGCTTATGTACTAAAGTCAATGTATATACCGCTGAAGATAGATAGCGTCACTTGTCACGTCGCCCATACATTACACACGAACGTGTACGCTTGTTGTGCCAAGTATTTACTGGTATGAGTTATGTGCCGGCGACTATTGGTGTGTGGCTGTCTTCTGTACACAGAAAATTATGCGTAAATTATGCCTTGAGGTTATTGGTTGAGGTCGTGTATCAGAAAATAGGTATCAGTAGGTAGGTTTCAATAGTCACGGTCACTTATTTTTAATTTGTTGTGTTTTACTTTCTTTTGAAATACAGAAAGAAGCCCTATACGAGTATTATATGCAGGCGGCTGCGATACCATGGCTTATCCCAAAGGAACAGAGCATTCTGAGAAAAATAAACGTATGCCATTTAACGAATCAGTGAAAGAGTTATTGTAAGCTACTTCCAGAGTTCCACTTTCACTTTTTATGAGCACAATAATATTCCATCCAAAGAAATGAAAAACATTAACTCATACCTCATGAGCAATTTTCTCAGACTTCTCCCCCCAACATTTTTTTCTAAAGAATGCAGCCAACTCCACGACAACATACCAACTGCTGCGACAACAGCATATGCTGAGACAGGGACCTTTTTGGCCTCGCACAAATTAATTTTAAGACGCCGCTTATATGTATGTATTGATTGATATGTATGTCTTGTGCGAGTCCCAAATAAATATTTTTCTTTCTTTTCTTTCTTTAACTGTTAACTCAAACAACGCTAACAATACCCTCAAAAGCGCCACTTGAACAGCCCTACAAAGAGAACTAGGAAAGCGCCACAGTCTACCCGGTCTAAGTAAAAGCTTTCGCAGCATAATAACCGGTTCTAGTGTAAGGGAGCTCTTCTATTTGACATGTGCGAGGTAGCTAGGTGCTGAGCTACCTCGCTCATCGAATGGTAGCCAGGATTAAATTCACCACCAATGGGATCACATTTTCTAAACCCAGCTAGCATTCGTTTGGTGAAAAAGAGCTAGCGAAACCAGAGGGCCATTTACACAATTTTTTAACGTTCGCATTCGCATCTAAGTCACAATGTCTTAAAAACACCTCACATTTCCCTAAATTTTTGTCAGATTTGAGAGATGATGCTTCAAAATTATCAGAGATGTGTACGAGGGATATGAGCGAGGAATCTATGACTCGTTCTACTACACAGCACGCGTACAGCTGAAAAGAGTCTGCAGCGCATCGTGACACTACTTGACTCCGCTCAGCTCCGCTATGTATTCTTGTAGCGCACAAGCTTCTCGCACAGCTTTGGTGAAAAAAATCCAATTATCACACCGCTTAGCTCTACCATATCTCCGCTTAGCTATATATCTCTGGTAAAAGCTACCTAAGAGTGTACGTACAAATGAAAAGAGTCGGCTACGGATCCTCGCACTAATCAGCTACACACCGTTACCTACACAGCTTCGCCCCGCTCGCACCGCCTAGCTACCTCGCGCATCTTTAGTGAGAAAGCACCGTAAGGCTGTGCATTTTTCAGTCTATGCCATTATGCGCGCACACGACAGGCGTAATGAAGTGCTGTGCCACGGCGTCACCACTGTTACTCTACGTGACCAAATGGCGGACTGACGAATTAGAAGCAGAACGGATAGTGGCGCGATCTTTTTTAAAGATTTGTGGGTAAAAAAAGGGCTGTGCGTTGTAAGTGTAAAGGTAAAACTGATGCTGCAAGTAGTAAAGACTATTTTTTTTTTCAATGGAAATTTTATGTAAGAGCAGGATAGTCATAAAGAAATACTAAAATTGACCCAAATAACCGTGTGGTGAAAATCTTTGTATACTAATATATAAGGTTGAAGAGTTTGTTTGTTTGCTTGAACGCGCTAATCTAGGAACTACTGGACCGATTTGAAAAATTCTTTCAGTGTTAAATAGCTCATTTATCGGGGAAGGCTATAGGCTATATGTTATCACGCTAAAAATAAAAGAAGCGGAGCAGTAATGAAAATTATGACACAGACTAAGTTGCACGGGTCAGCTAGTGTAATTATGAAAGAAAGTAAATATAAATATCAAAGTTTTTTCTTGACCAAACAATTTTTATTAGCTTTTGCGAAGCCGCGGGGCGCTCTTGCGTTAGTATGTATTTTTAGAAAATAATTAGGGTACCTATCCGTCTCTAGGTTTTTTTTTCATCGATATCTTTACAAAAATTCATCAAAATCGGTTAAACGATATAGGCGTGAAAATGTTAAAACAAATTCACTTTCAAAGTCAAAGTCAAATGATTTATTTCAACTAGACCAATAAAGGCCCTTTTGAACGTCAAATGAAAATAAAATATAGTGACTCTAGTCGTCCGTTTGCAAAAGGTAGCTTCTTATGGAGAAGAACGGACAAGAAACTCCATAGTTACTCTTTTCAAAAATAAGCTTTGCAATATTTGCATACATTAATCAATTGATTATATGTGAGGACGATGCTCCCAAAAAAGCAGTTATATACTACTAATAGGTACAATAAAGAAATGCCAGGAGAGGTAAAATTAATAAGTTTGCTAGTAAGGGGACATAGTACTCACATGCGTACAAAATTTGCAACTATTGATTTATATGATCAGTGTGTGAGTTAAATTAAATATAAAAATCAGTAAATACACCTGTATATGTAGTAAATATTAATATAATAAACACAAACATATCGCCTTCGCATTTTTAAAACAAGTTAAGAGTTTAAAATGTATTAATTTCTATCCATATTCAGTTATCACCATTTTGTGAAAAACACCATTAAGGCTAAACTAATTTTATTTAAAAGGGTTTATTTATTTCCTCAAAAACATTTCAGCCGTTTAATCGCTAGCTTCCTCATTTAATAATAGACGTCAGGCAATAAATAATTTTAATTACACTGTCACACCCTTTGCCTAACACGGTGTCGGTTTTAGGAACCCCTTGTAAATAAGGACCAGTAACTGGAGAAAAGATTCACCCTGTATCTGTTACAAATATAAAAGCAACATGTGTGTGTGTGTAACTCAGATACTAGGGTGTGTGGGGTCGTTAGAACATACTGCCCACACGATAAGAAGAAGAAGTAACATGCATAACTGAATATTTCTAAGGTTGCGATACTATTGTGATATGTATTCATAATAATCTTAATGGTCAAGGGCCAACGCTTCGCCGAACAAAAAGCTACTAACCCTCTAGCTCAGCAACTGCAAGAGCACTGAACAAGTGTTACGCCGCTCGCCTCTGTCGCTAGGATTCGTAAGCCATGGATTGCTTAGCGACAGGTGACCATGATCGCCTGGTCGTCTGGTCGAAGTCGCGTGTCGCAGTCGCCGAGATCGGAATTTTACCTAAACGCCATTATTTTGCCTTCCAAAAACCGGTCGCCACTCCAGAACCACTAACTATCTATTCTGCGATCAATCTTAAACTTAAGTTTAGCAATTCTTTGGGCTTTTTGGCAAGCAAGATTTTCTCATTTAATACATTTAAATAGTAATTTCTGTATTTTTTTTGGGTAAATTACCAAATTTGCTTTGTATTTCTTTTCTATGGAAGAGCGGGTCTTCCCAACACAAGCATTACTTGCTTAAAGGGAAGCTCCAAACACTAAAAACATTCTTATGTATACTTATTAAGCAATAAAATAACATAATTTTATTTTTTTGTTTCTCGGTAACCTGATACCCAGATAACAAGCCTGCTACTCACTCCCAATCACTACAACTCCTGAAGGCCAGAATCAACAGTGGCGACCATCAGAAAACAGCGAGTCAATGAAGCTCGACGAATACCGGAGAAACGATTCAACTGTCTTGGATCTCGCAGCGAAATTAATCATAAAAATACAGCGGAGGAGTAGGAAAAACTATAACACCCAGAGAAAAATACAGTCAGCGTCTTCCCAATCCCTTCAGGCATACAATAAAGTATTAGTAGTAATAGCATTGCCTTATCAAACAACACCTTTACTCAATCTAGTCTTGTAAATTACGAAGCAGACCATTTCCCAGTCGTAAACAAATCCAGTTATAATGAAATATGGTCACGTACCCGTGGTGTTGTCGTCGACTATACGCGAATTAATCTCTGGCAGCCCTCCGCCATTCCTCTCACGTCCCTCCTGCACAAATAAGCAGACCTCTACGTGACTCTCTTCAAGCACTAAATGAGTTAATGTGGTCATTATGTTTTTTTTTTTATTTTGTGGCTCGCTGGTCGAAAATGTTAGCTTGGGCTATTAATTCCGATATAAAGTTAGTTTCTGTTTTGTTTATTACTTTTCAAAACACGTAACTGTGCGTAACCTTAAGTTACAAGACATAATTGCATCGATTCTTTGTATTCTTCATGTATTTAAATCTATATGTGCATATTTGTTTGTATGTTTATTGTAATTAGATTTGTATTTATTATAAGATAATAATATGTTTTAATTAAGTTATTATAGTTTATTTTAAGTTTCCTTCTCTGTTTCTTTACACACTGTGTCAACTTTTCTTATCAAATTCTTCTTTTGCAGGTCTGCTGGAAGAAACTTCTGTTGAAATAAGCATTTCCTTTGTGCTCTTTTCTCTGTACAAGATTTCCTTTTTAAGTATATTGTGTGTACATAAATAAATGTAGAATTATTAAAAATACATTGATGCAGTTTTAGTTCTTATCAAAATTGGTTCCAAGACTCCTTTAATTAATTTGCGCTATTCCTCATAGTTTTGGAAATGGCCATCCACATCAATTTGAAAACTCATCCTGCATAGATATGACCTATATTTCCCAGAATAGGTCACCACCACAAACTGGACACATTTCAGACATCAAGCTGCTACTGAAAGTTTGTTTATTTGTTTGTGTTCAAGAAATTAGATGAAAAATGACCATTCCCCCCCCCCCCTCTAATCTCCGAAACCACTGAGACTAAAATTTTGAAAAAAAAATGGAGATAATAGATCTTTACCTATAGATTACAGGAAATAGGGACTATAAGAAGTCTACAGTGTTAAAATACCACGTTAAAAAAATAAAATTCGTTGGGAACCCTTAGCACGCGAGTCCGACTCGCACTTGGCCAGTTTTTTTTTTTCAGTTTATGGTACGGAACCCTTCGTATGAGAGTCCGACTCACACTTGGTCGGTTTTTTACTCAACCCTTTCTTCGCAAATACCCTATTAACACCCAAATCAATACTTCGATTAAAATCAGTTCATCAAAGCACCGTGTTGCCTTGTAATCGAATTAAATCCCTCTCTATTGTGATTCATGGTTTCGTACAAATTAGAAACTTTGAAGTCTGTAATTGTTTATAAATCAAGGACGTAACTTCATCAAATGTGACGTAACTTCACGACATTTCGTTTGATCCTTGAGAGAGATTACATAGAGTTTTGATCCTTGATTGTTAAATCAAAATCAATAGCAGAAACTGTTGGTAGAAATACCGATTTTTGGGGTTTCTAATGGCTCCAAATCTTCTGGACCCGTTCAGTCGAAATTTGAAACTTCTGTATTCAGGGTTTCAAATTTTTTTTAAATTATATCAAAACAATTTCTTTTTTTAAGTGCGATAAGATTTATTTAAATAACAAACTATTTACACTTACAATACAAAATAAAACTCCTTACTATAATATGGCGTCAAAAAATTCGTCCGCACCGCTGTCGACTGGAAGTGAGACCAAAAGACTGGCGGCATTGCCACGTTATATGGCAATGCTTATCCTCTGTCCGAGGTAAAAGCCAGCCCTTGGGTCACGCGAAGTGTCAACTAAACGTTTAGCTAGTTCTTTAAATAAAACGTGAGCATTCGGACCCCACGGTCCAAGAGTTTCAACCCCAAACGGCTCAAAAATATAATTGCCAACAAGGCTACTATATTTCCGCCGTAAAACAAATATTTTTTAAGTTATTCGTGATCATAGATATTCTAACCTTTGCGCGCGAGGTCGACTCGCACTTGTTTGGCTTTTCAAGGAGCACCGAGGAAATGATACGTAATTGGCGTTCGTTTGATCCCGTGCTACATCGTTATTATTTAACCTTTAGTTCTATAATAATTAATATGTAAGATATTTATGGATTTATTCTATAAATCGTACACTTTTTAAACACGATTACTTGTTGTTGTTACTCGATAGAAAAAAAGAAACAAACTCGTAAAAACCGGCCTCGTGCCAGTCGGACTCTCACATGAAAGGGTTCCGTACAATAAACCTTAATTTTTATTATTTCTTGTTATAGCGGCAATGGAAATACACAATCTGTGAAAATTTCAACTGTCTACCTATTACGGTTCTTCAGATACAGCCCGCTGACAGACGGACGGACGGACAGCGGAGGCTTAGGAATAAGGTTCCGTTGGTTACCTTTTGGGTACGGAACTCTTAAAAAACAAAATAAATCCTCAGTACCACGTAAATACTTCACAGAAAGTAATCTATTTTGGCATAATAACAAAACTACATATTGTGATACAACCTCCTTGGATGGCTCACCCTCCGGGAACCTCCGTCAATTTAATAATTAAAAAAGCTTTAGAAGAATTAGGATTTTAGAATAGGTTTAAATATTGACATAAAATGATTGATTTGTTTTGATGACAGTTCTGTAAAAGTTTTTCTTGAGAGCACCTGCTCAATATAATAATCTTTTAAATCGCTTAAAGGCTGTTTTATTGAATCGATTCCGGGGGCGTTCCAGAAGCCCTAGTTGAACGCCCCACATGTGGTGGAGGCGCCGGGTACTTAATAAATAGAAAAGTACGTTTTTCGCGTATACAGGGCGTACACTGTATAAAGATAATTTCGCGTATGCACTGCGTAAAAAGTGCATGAAGACCCTCATTTTATCGCTCAGGCGAAATTTCGACGCCTAGATAAGTATAAAGATAAGTGGTTTTTATTAAATAAATATAATTTAGCAAGATGGCGAAAGTAGTATCCTTCACGGGTACGGGTTCCACCTGCTCGTTCGACGATTTCCTTACACAGTTTCGCCAAATCGCAGCCATTAATAGATGGCCGGAGAGTGATTTAGCCCTCATTATGGGTGCTTATTTGGACGGCCCGGCCCTAGCTTTTTTCAAATTTACATACAAAGAAGGGGTGTCATTTAAGGTGATTTGCGACAGCCTGAAGTCTGAATTCCCATCAGGAATAGATTTTGTTGAGAAATTCTACAATGCGCGTCAAGACACTAAAGAAGACATAGTCGCATTTTTCTATAGACTGGCTGATTACGGATTACAGTCCGGAATTACCGACGAAAAGATATTCATTAAGATTTTCTTGAAGGGTATAAATATGCATTATAAATTAAAGCTGGGGACCCGATTATATAACTCAAAAGCTGAGTTGCGTGCCACCATTAACCAAATAAAAGAAATATTTGAGGAGACACAGCCCGACCGGGCAAATTTTTCGTTGCACCCTCCGCGGGTCAGTTTTGATCATTTTCCAGCCGGAAGTCAGAGATACCCAACTTCACCGAGACCAACGAGCCCGGGGCAGACGGCTTCAGGATCGACGCCAAACCTAGCCGATGATACGGATACGTATCACACTCAGAGGTATAATTTGCGGCCGAGACTTCGGTTTGATAATAGAAATAACCGTTTTCCAATTACCCCCAGCTCAAGAAGCCCACGTTCTGATGGCTACCCACCCAAACGCGGAAGGGCACAGTCGATAAATAATGAAGTGGAGTTGCAGGCTGTGTCCGAAAGAGATCAACTCCTAAGGAAAAATAGCAAATGCGGTGACCTCAATCCATTTATTAACATTACAATAGATAATCAAGCCTGTTCTGCTCTGATAGACACCGGAGCATCAATTTCGTGTATATCAGATCAATATGCGTTGAATCTCAATCTAAATCATACCAGTGACAAGGCAAATCATTTTGTGAAGTTAATATCGGGGTCATGCTTAGAAGTTGTCGGGAAAACGACGATAAGTTTTATAGTGGACTCTAGTGTCTTTGTGAATGATTTCCTGATTATTAAAAACATTAACCAGAGATTGGTCCTGGGACAGGATTTCTTTCGTAAATACGAAGCAGTTATCGATTTTTCTAATGGGTGTATTACTTTAATGGGAAGATGTTGTATAAATTTTCACAAATGTACTGAACAAAATGCTATGTCAGAATCGCAAGTGGTGTGCCATGACCATAATAATGAAATAATTCCAAATAACAACATTATGAAGGTTCGTGGATCTAAGGGAGAAGGGAGTTTTAATTCTGTATCGGAAACTGATTATTTATATTTTTCGAATTTAGTTAAAAACTGTGATGATATTTTTTTATCGAAAGCAGCTAATGCTGATGTAATTAATGAACTTGATGTTAATTTAGGTTTAAGCTCGGAGAAAAGAAACAGACTGAGAACCCTTCTTACCTTATACAGAGATAACTTCGCTTTTAAGGCCTCTGAATTAGGTAGTTGTAGCATAGAAGAAATCACTATTAGAACTGTAGATGATATACCAGTTCATCACCCACCATATAAGGTTTCACCCAAGCAGCGAGACATAATAAATACACAAGTCAAGGAAATGTTGGCTAATAAAGTTATTCGGGAATCCAGAAGTGCATAAGCATCCCCGGTAGTACTGGTGCAGAAGCCAGACCAGTCGTGGAGATTTTGTGTAGATTATAGGAAGTTGAATAAAAAGGTGATAACAGATAGCTATCCATTACCGATTATTGAGGATATTATGATATACTTATCGGGAGCCAAATATTTTGCAGATTTAGATCTAAATTCAGGTTATTGGCAACATAGATTGTGTGAAGAAGATAAGCATAAAACTGCATTTATTACTTCTTCAGGTTTATATGAATTCAATGTTTTACCTTTTGGACTTAAAACAAGTCAAGCTGTTTTCCAAAGAGTCATGGACAAAGTACTGGCTGGAATAAAATATAAAAAGGCCATTTGTTATGTAGATTTTGCTCCGTGGGAAATAGTTTTGAGGAATTTATTGAATCGTTAGAAGAGATTATGTTACGTTTAAAGAAAGCAAATCTTACCTTAAAACCAAGCAAGTGTAGTTTTGGGTATAGCAAAATTTCAGTCTTGGGACATGAGATATCAGGAGATGGTGTCAGACCCGATAATAAGAAATTACAATCTTTAAAAACTTTGAAAACACCAAAAAACGCAAAGCAAGTTAAATCCGTCTTAGGGTTGTTTTCATACTATAGAAAGTTTATTAGTGATTTTGCACAGATTGTATTACCACTAACAAAGCTTTAAAAAAAAAAATAAAGCGTTTGTTTGGGGTAGTAAGGAAGAAGAAGCATTTCGAAAGATTATAAAGATTATGGAATCACCACCTATTCTGCATTTTTATTCAACTGATAAAAACATGGTCACTAGGTTATATGTAGATGCCAGTGATGAAGCAGTTGGTTGTTGTCTCAAGCAAGGTGAAGAGGTAATGTTTCCTATTTCATATGCATCAAGGAAGCTAAGCGATGGGGAAAAGAAATATTCAATCACGGAGAAAGAATATCTTGCTTTGGTATGGGCATTGAATTATTTCAAACATTTTCTATGGGGTTTGACTTTTCAGGTGATGACTGACCACAAAGCCCTATGTTGGTTAAGGAGCAGAAAGGATATGAATGGAAGGTTAGCTAGGTGGTCGCTGTGTATCCAGGCATATGATTTCAACATAGTGCATTGTGCAGGGAAGGACAACGTCATAGCAGATTTTTTGAGTAGGAATCCCTTAGCCGAGGAAAAGGAGGAGGAGTCAAAGTTGTCTGAGAAACAGTTAGAGGACGGCATGCAGTTGTATAGGATAGAAGTTGTGAGGATGCGAGAAGAGCAGCTGCGAGATGAGTTTTGTAGAGGTTGGTTTGATAAACTGGCAGCTAGTAGTGGAAGTACACTCAAAGGTTTTAGTGTCATAGATGGTGTATTATGTAAACAAGCAAGGAGATTAAATAGGGTTCGAGTGTTGATAGTGATCCCAAGTTGTTTGCTGAAGGAGATATTAAGGGAATTGCATGATGATCCATGGTCAGGTGGTCACTTAGGTCTAGCCAAGACGTTAGGTAAATTTCGAGCAGGATATTACATAAAGGATGCTGAGAGGGAGATAGATAAATATGTGAGAAGTTGTCGGTCATGTGAACGTTTTAACCAGACTTTAACCCAAATGTTGTCCATGTATGTTGCTACGTATCAGAGAAATTGGTGTAGCTATGTTCCTCTCGTGTGTTTCGCGTATAATACCAGTAAGCAGTCAAGCACCAAGATTTCACCTTACGTATTATTATATGCTAAGGAACCATCGTTTCTTACAGATTTAACGATAAATATTGGGGAACAGAATCAGTCATTAGATTTTGTAGGACGTCATAGTCTGAAAACTCAGCTGTCACGTTGTGCCATAGATAACATAAAAAAGGCGCAAGTCCGACAGAAAGCTATTTATGATAAGAAGGCTAAAGTCAGGAATTTTGTAGTAAATCAATTGGTAATGGTTTATACTCCTAGGCGACATATAGGTAGAAGCACGAAACTTTGTAGGTTGTATAAAGGTCCATACAAAATTATTAGGCGGGTTTCAGAAGTAAATTATGTGATAAGTAAACCTAACAACAGGAGATTCAGAGATATTGTCCATGTGAATAGGTTGAAACCATTTTACGTAAGAATTTAAAAAAAAAACGGATCTATGGTAGGAAAAAGCAAGATGTCAAATCAAATGTCAATACTATAATCATTTATGTCATATTTATGTAAACAAAACATAATTTTAGTTTGGTATGTTGAATAGTTTATTAATCGGTTTTTCTTTTTCATGTGATGTTGGAATACGGATGATGATAGACTACTTCGATGATGCTGCCGGGTGGAGAAGAGAAGGTCGCGAGTAATAACGATATTTAGCTAGGCTGAAGTTATTCCAGTTTTATATTTGTATTAAGGTTTCAGCGTCCACTGTAACGTAATTGAAGGACTCCATGGGCAGTGATACCAACTTTGCATACGGGGCATAGCCTTCGCAAGGGGTGGCAGGTTGTCACCATTGGTTGAGCTATTCGATGGAGGCAAATAATTTCAGTTTAATTTTTTTTTTAACAGATTTTTATTACTGGAGTGAGTTCGATGTTAGGAGTTAATTCTTTGACAGAATAGACCTTCGCTTCTTAACCGTCTGGCTGCCGCGTAGACTAGTTAGGGTAGCTTTCGAGAAGTCAATCCCTTCTGAATGGATGCGAATTTCCACATTCTTTTGTTTAAGTTCGGCAATGTGTTGCGGCTTTTAGGGAAGTTTTGCTGCAGCAGGGTTTCAGCATGTCTGCGTTATTGTCCAGCGTAAATGGCGCATAAGAATTTAAAAGTATAATGCTTATCGCAGGACATGACTGAAGCTGCTTCTCCAGAAGCATATGCCCCCCTGTCAGCAAAGAGTCTTCCCAGAGGTAGGGACTCCTGGTTAGGGTTAGGTAGGTGCTTAACTCTTCCAAAGCTTGAAATAAAAGATTACAGGAAGACTTTCCTGGTATCTTCTATTCGTGAGGGCGTAGCTCATGTGATACAACCTCCTTGGATGGCTCACCCTCCGGGAACCTCCGTCAATTTAATAATTAAAAAAGCTTTAGAAGAATTAGGATTTTAGAATAGGTTTAAATATTGACATAAAATGATTGATTTGTTTTGATGACAGTTCTGTAAAAGTTTTTCTTGAGAGCACCTGCTCAATATAATAATCTTTTAAATCGCTTAAAGGCTGTTTTATTGAATCGATTCCGGGGGCGTTCCAGAAGCCCTAGTTGAACGCCCCACAATATTTACTATAACGTATACAATTCATATTTTGTATGTCAAAGGTGACAGAGACAAAATCGACGATACAGGGAGGTTACCCAGAAGAAACCTGAGGGACTAGCACGAATATTTTGACGTATATAAGTTAACGTAAGGGAATTTTGAAGGTGAAAAGCTACAACCCCATAGTATTTTGGTTTAATTTTATGGGACATACAAAATTTATATCACTCAAAAATATGAATTTAGTATCTAATTCAAATAAATATTATGTGCGAAATGAGTACTAATAATAATTCATTTATTTATTCATGCAATTCGAACCCATTGCACAATAGCCATAAAATATAATAATAATACAAAAACAATGTCAGACAGAAAAATATGAACTACACTTATTATAATTTGATTACAATAATAATAATTAATCAAATAAAATAAATAATAAATAAATTTGAAATTATCAATCATAAATTAACCAGAATTAAAATCAGAAACTAACATAAGAATTCTAATAGTATACCTGCCTCTGAGTCATTTGTTCGTTTGTCAGTACATTAATCATATAACAATGATTAATGTACTGGCAATCAAACCTGTTCGCAAATACGCTCAGAATGGTGCTGGAAGTGGTCCGACACGGGAAACAGTCGACACGGGCGTCGGCGAACATCCCCGAGGCGCTGCAATGCCGGGGCAGCCCCAACAGCACCCTGAACAAATCAATTAACAAATCAAATCGTATATTTCAAATAAACCATTTACAGGCACTTTTTAATTGTCAAGGTCGGTCAGTCCAAAAAGATGAAGCTATTTGCACGTTCCAAAGCGTAGATCTCTATGGAGAAGAACGTGCAAGAAACTCCACGGACACTCTTTTAAAAATAATAAATTGTTACAAAGTTTTGTTTACATCAAGTTAAAAATTATACAAACATGTGAGAACGATGTAAAAGACGAGCAGGATAAAAGCGTCCGGGAAAAAAGGAACAATTCAATGAAATATTTAAAATAAACCATGGCAACTGAGAAATGACCAGTCCCAATTGACAGCGCCCGTTCACGAACATGACGCATGCGCTAGCACCATTCGGCTCAACCATTTTGAAGGGAGCCAAATGATCCAACGCATACGCCACCATCAGCAAGACTTTTGAATGAGCATGACACTCCCAACCGCCAGGGTAAATTCAAGTCAAAAACAAACCTAAAACTGATAGCTATAGCTTAAGTTTAAGGTACACAGTACTCACACATGTGCCGTTAAAATGAATGAAATTATACATTGCTAAATAAATTGAGTCTATACAATGCAAATATTGTTTTTTACAATCTTCAGCCGGTCCAACAATGTTTCCAAATGCTAACAGATTATTTTGTGTGCCCTTGTGGCTGTGGAGCAGGACCAGCATTATTATACTGAACACGGAGTGCGCTGTACTGCTTCTGGGTATATGACACCCACAGGCTGGCCGTGTATAGGGACGTACAAAATGCTCTGAAAAGAGTTATTTTGACGGCACCCGAGCAACGAACAAACCTGCGGGCGATCACATTGACCCTCACAGACAACGCCCTCCGCTCCCTGTCGATGTCCGAATCATCCTTCAGGTCAGAGGTCATGATATGACCGAGATATTTAAACTGTTGAAATCTAAAAAAAATAAAATCTTACGTTACTAAACGTCAACAATATTCGTGCTAGGCCCTCTAAACAATCTGGCGTTTTTACTTTCTTTCGATAACGCAATTGCATAATTTATATTTTCGACGATCGATAATACTGATAGAATGTCATTTTATTTCCCTCCGATTGAATTTAAAACGGCCGAGGCGGTTTAATTTCCATATCATTCAATTTCAAATATTCCAAGTATTTCAAGAATCGCTTTATTAAGTTTGTACGTACTACAAGTATGTTAAACTTTGGAATTTGAATTGCTTTACCTAGGATTAATACATCACATACGCTCTGTTACAAACGTTTGGGCATAACTAGAACAAACTTTGTTAATATCACAAAATCAATAGTTCAGGTTTCTTCGAACAGATTGTAGCTAGAATTCTGTATAGAAATTAAATTCTCGAGTTATATAACTATATTGCAAACTAGCTTTTGCCAGCGACTTCGTACGCGCATATCCCATAAGAAATCCTTATAGCCTATGTTACTTCTTGATAATTTAGCTTTGTGACAGAATGGTTAGAATCTGTACAGTACTCTCGAATCCTACTAGGTACAAACAAAAATATCTTAGAATACATATTCGTTTCGACTTCACAAGATTATCTAGGTTCATAAGTTAAAAGACCGTAGATGTTTTTAAATTTTTTTACGAGTAAATTTTAAAAACATCTACGGTCTTTACTAATAATAGTAAAGATTTATTTTTCACTATAATATAAGGTACAGTTAACATGGTATCAAGAACAATACATAACAGCTACAGTTTAATAATTATAATGTGGGAGACTGGTGCCTAAACTAGAAATAAGGCCTGTACTTCAGGATACCAGGACTCCCCCATTCGGATATAGTTACATTTTGTAGATGATTATGTATTCACACATTATTATCAAACGCGATAAGTTTTTATAAAATGTAAATGTAAACTTTCTTCAATTGTATATCATCTTTTAAAGTCACGGTAAAATAATTTCGGAGAATAATTGATGCTATCGAAAACTTTTATAACCAACGTTGATATACGATAGTTTTTAGCCAAGTCTTTAGGAATCCCAGGTTGTTAAAACTGTAAAACTAACTTCATGTCATCATCGTGATCATTTCAACCGGAAAACGTCCACAGTTGGACATAGGCCACCCTTTAATGGCCGTCTCCACGAGCGAGAGATTCGCGACGATATTATCGTCGTGCCACGTATTTCTATAACAACTCTATGTACGTGTCTCCACACGTTGATATTATCGCGGCGATTCGACAGGTGAAAAAACGTCAACTCGCCGCGATTCTCTCGCTCGTGGAGACGGCCCCTTAGCATTGCCACATCGACCGGTGCGTCTCACTTTTAGAAAATCCCCACAGCCTTCACCAGGTCATCTGTCCACCTTGTGAGAGACTTTCCAAAGCTGTGTATATTTAGATGCTCAGTCACCACTCTGAGTCCTGCCAAAAATCTAGTCAGTAAATGACAAACCATACATAGTATTGACGATAGTATAACGGCCCGCTTATCGACTACCTAAAAATTTAAAACTAAAAAACTGTTTAATAGGGTATTTTACTGAAAAAAACGAATGAGTCCGTCATATAGATTTCCAAAAAATAATGGACACGTATTTTTTTCTTTTTTCACGTAAACAAAAAATGACGAAGATACAGTACGTTGAAAACTCGCGTGACGTCAATACGATAGTACAATTTTACTAGCGACGTGACGTCACTAGCCCCCTCTCCCGAGTTTTGATGCATTTTATCTTTGTAAATATTCATAGATTTACAAAAACAAAAAATACGTGTCCATTATTTTTCAATACTCTAACTGACGGACTAAATAGATTTGCAATTTATTGATGGTGGAAACTAGCCTATTGTCTGTGTAAAATTGTGCATTCAAATATAGGTTAAATAGAAATTACCCTTACCCTGTGTCACTGCAAATAAAAACCTGTATCAAATAGAAAATTAGTAATAAACAAAACTTAAACTAAATACATCTTTGTATTACTGTTGTTATCACCTGTGTTTTCTTTAAAGTAGAGTAAATTCGATTTCGTGTGCACAAGCGCAACTCTAATTTAGCAAACGCACATGACTATTAAAAATCTAATGACAGTTGTCATTCGCCGCTCAAAAAGCATCCACGCGCCTCCGCGCACTAATTCGAATCAGCTTCGGTTTCTTTCACCAAACTCGAGTTTCATTCTAGCAGCACACCCAGTACCGGTTACACATAGTACCTTGTTAAATCTTTTTCGAATTGTTTCTTTTTCACTTCGGACGCTATTATTCTGCACGTCTTTTACATCGTTTTCACATATTATATGTTTAATTTCAAGATGAAAGATGTAGCCATAACTTTGTAACTATTTATAATTTTTAAAAGAGTGTCCGTGGAGTTTCTTGCACGTTCTTCTCCACAGAGATCTAAGCTTTGGAACGTGCAATAAGCTTCATATTTTTGACTGACCGACCATGATAATTCGAAAGTGCCTGTAAATGGGTTAGTTGAAATAAATGGTTTGAGTTTGTTTTTACACAGCACTAAACAAATTTATCTATGTTAGTTTACAAAATAGAATATCATCATATCAGCCAAAAAACGTCTACTGCTGGACATTCTTCCCCAAGATGTTTGCCATAATCGCCACGCTTGGCAGGCGGGTTGGCGATCGCAGTTTATGGTGTTGAGTTTTACAGAAAACGCTGCTGCCCATTCTCTGGCGAGTCCCTTAGTCGCCTCTTACGACACCCACGGGAAGTGAAGGGATAGTATTATTCTTTTACGGCACCGGCCGACACCATACGGCAAAAATAGAATATAACCAACACTAACGTAACGGAAAATAAACAACTAGACACCACACATAACGTAGTATCATACACCAGAAATCAGAGCTCAAGTGACCAGGAGAACATAAATCAGCAGGAATTTAAACTGCGTCCGTGCCTCCCCAGGGAGTACATCGCAAGATGAGGGTAAAATACTGAGTTAAGAGGTAGAAATATGTTCCGAGGTGGAAAAGTTAGCGAGTATCTGGACACCAGGTGTGTGTTGAATTCTGAATTTGATAAAATGGGTCGTTCTTTTATGTGAGTAGAAAAATATAGATTATAATGTAGCTGGCGCTATCGAGGCGACAATTTTATATTTTAGTAAATTTATCTTATCTATGCGATGAGTTTTTAACCGACTCCCAAAAAAAGAGGAGGTTTCTAATTTAGTTGGTATACAGGGCGCCTTCAAATTCGCAAAGTGTCGCGCGCCAGCAGCGTGTCTCCAGCGCGTTTTGTTATTGATATGGATTGCCGCGCTGCTGTCGCGCTGCTGCCGCGTGGCACATTGCGACAAATTATATCTCATAGTTTTTTTCGTTGATGCAAATTCATATTCAAAAGGAACAATTATTTTGTTCCTTTACGTATCGTGGATAGTAAATTAAATTAAATTTATTTATTTGCCAGAATATAGATACTTACATAATAATATATTAAAATATTTTTTGTCCTTTTTGGCCTATTTTAGTATGATATAAGCATCAAACCCATAATATATCAGCTCGAAATTTACCCTATGCTAGGTAATAGGTTACCCTATGCTAGGTAGGTACCTATGGCCCATAGCTGTTTTTTTCTATTCTTTTTCTCGGTTATACTTTTTCGAGTTTAATCCGTGACTGTGATGATATTGCTAACTCAACGCTTTTGGACATATTTTTCTCCAAATATTTGACAGTCAATTAATAATAAAAGTGGTTTATTTATTACTAGTATCTGCCAGCGGTTTTACTCATTTGTAATTTGATAATTAATTATACCAAGGGAAACTTGGAACAGGGGTAAATCAGTTCATCAATCAATTAAATCAGTGTTCTCATCAAAATCCCCTCGGCTGTTAGGACGTGAAGAGGTAGTAAACAAACAAACGAACAAAGTCATTTTTGCACTATTTAGTTTCTGGCTGATTTAATTTTTCTATTATGTAAGACTACTGCCACCACGCAGGTCAAGAACGCGATTTTCAAATAAGGAATCCGAATCGAATGTAGGTCAATAGTCAATCCGGCTCCAGTGAAGTGGTGACGTCACTAGATAGACTAACCAATAGACGCCAATTACAGACATTACAGTGACCAGTTAAGCTTTGAGAAGTCCTCCTTATCTGGACTTCACCTTGGTGACTGAATGAAGTATTTACGATGCACTCTTATAATGGTAGCATAGGTTTCAATCTTTATCCAAACGGCAATAAAACGGAGATGCATGGAGATGATGGTGCAAACGAAATATTAACGAAACTTAAAAAAATAGGTTCAGTAGTTTCGAAGATAATAAGATAGTAGGGGTAGAGGGGAGTAATGGTAAATTTTCATCAATTTTCTAGTTCATCATCTTCATCACACAGCACAGTTTGTTTTTTTTTTTAATTTTCTAATTCGCTCTCAAGTGTGTGAGGGAAATGTTTGGGCCACAAACGTTCACAAGTGTACCTTTCAACTGAATCGGTGCAGTAAAGACAAAATGGGCTGTAACAGACAGACAAACAGACACACTAGTGTTCCTGTAAGGCAGCGAAGAAACGGAGAAATATGATCATGTCAGTCAAAACGTCAGTGACTCACGTGGTGCGGAGATTTTATGCAATTCCATTTGTTAAAATTTCTCCGTTTCTCCGCTCCACTGTCTCGCTCCGCTGTAATGGACAGGCACCGCAAGGGTTCCGGTTTTTTATTAGCACGATCAAAACCCTAAAAAGAACTTACTTATAGATCATCATCATATCAGCCGAAAGACGTCCACTGCTGGACATAGGCCTCCCCAAAGCGTCGCCACAACGACCGGTCCTGTGCGTCTCGCATCCATCGGCTACCCGCGACCTTCACCAGGTCATCGGTTCACCTTGTGGGAGGTCTTCCAACGTTACGTCTTCCGGTACGCGGTCGCCACTCCAGAACTTTTCGGCCCCATCGACCATCTGTTCTGCGAGCAATGTGCCTGCCCACTGCCACTTTAGTTTAGCGATCCTTCGGGTTATGTCGGTAACCTTGGTTCTCTTGCGGACATCATCATTCCTGATTCGATCACGCAAGGAAACTCCAAGCATTGCCCTCTCCATTGCCCTTTGAGTGACTTTGAGCCTTCTGATGAGGCCCATTGTAAGCGACCACGTTTCAGTTCCGTATGTCATCACTGGCAACACGCACTGATCATAGACTTTCGTCTTGAGACACTGTGGTATATGGGACGAGAAGATACCGCGCAACTTCCCGAACGCTTCCCAGCCGAGTCGGTTTCGACTTATAGATACCTCGCATTAAGTAGGTATGTAGTGGCCCAGCGCAAATTAATCGGGTGTCAGGCATTCAACCACAGCGGCCGACACTAGATTAGGTAATACCAACATGTCAGCACAGTCACTACACGTCATGTCGTATCACGTTCGGCTGTACAGTTATAATGAACTACTTACTAATAGACTAGGCCCGTGAAGCAGGCTTCATGGGAAAGAGATTTTTTCTTTTTGTAAATACTTAGCTGCATTTTACAACGAAAAGATAGCTAGGCATTAATGTCAATCGCGAGTACATCACTCACCTTCGATTTGCCGACGATATAGTCGTCATGGCTGAGATTACGGAGGACCTCAGTACAATGCTCGATGACCTCAGTGAAGCTTCCGAAAGACTGGGTCTTAAAATGAACATGGGCAAATGCGAAATCATAGAAAATACCCACGTAGTACTCTTATCAAGATCGGAGACTATACTCGAAGTAGTAGACGAGTATGTCTACTTGGTACAAACGGTCCAGTTAAGGCTAACTTCGAGAAAGAATCAACCGTCGAATCCGAATCGGCTGGACAGCGTTCGGGAAATTACGTAATATCTTCTCGTCTCACATACCGTCCGTTCTCGTCTCACAGACTTTCGTCTTGGCAGTACCTTACGGGTCTATGACAAGTGCAAGTTGCCAGTGATGACTTATGGAACCAAAACATGGTCACTCACAATGGGCCTCATTAGAAGGCTTAAAGTCACTCAAAAGGCAATGGAGAGATTCCTTGCGTGATCGAATCAGGAATGATGAAATCTACAAGAGAACCAAGGTTACCGACATAGCCCGAAGGATTGCCAGACTGAAACAATGTGCCTTGCCCACTACGGGCAAGGCACATTGCTCGCAGAACAGATGGTCGATGGGGCCGAAAAGCTCTGGAAGTGGCAATCGCGTACCGGAAGACGCAGCATTGGAAGGTCTCGCACAAGGTGGACCTATGACCTGGTGAGGGTTGCGGGTAGCCTATGGAGGCGAGACACACAGGACCGGTTGGTATGGCGGTACTTGGGGGGTATGTCCAGCAGTGGACGTCTTTCAGCTGATATGATGATGATGATACGTATTCCTTTTACACAATAGAACTACTCATTCGTGTCAATTCAACTGTCAATTCATAGCTTTAAGATGAAAATGGCAGTTCACTTCACTCTCACTTCAGCACACGGTATCATTTTATCAGAATAGACTGACAGGTAACTAAAATGATGAAACTGATGAGTACGAAATCTGACGAGCATTTTAACAATTATGTTGAGTCGGCTTAAAGACAAACCAGATGTAGCTAAATACCAGTATTTACGTGGAGCGACTACCTATTTCACCACCCAGTAAATTAGTAGCCACCTACTATTCCGTGATAATTGTGACGATAGTTGTGATTATTTGCTGCTGGGAAGACCTTTGTCCAACAGTAGATTGTAGTAGGCTGATTCATTATCATCATCATAACAGCCGAAAGACGTCCACTGTTGGACATAGGCCTCCCCCAAAGGGGGGCTTGCCGTAATCGCCACGCTTGGCAGGCGGGTTGGCGATCGCAGCGTATGGTGTTGCGTTTTACAGAGAACGCTGCTGCCCATTCTCTGGTGAGTCCCTTAGTTGCCTCTTACGACACCCACGGGAAGTGATGGGATGGTATTATTCTTTTACGGTACCATACGACACCGGCCGACACCATACGGCATGGCGTAAGCTGATTACAATTAAATTATTATTTTAATGATTTTTAGGGTTCCGTATCTCAAAAGAAAAAAACGGAACCCTTATTGGATCACTTTGTTGTCCGTCCGTCCGTCTGTCTGTAAAGACCCTTTATCTTGGGAACGCATGGAGGTATCGAGTTGAAATTAACAGCATAATATTTCGGAGATAAGGGTCATTTTTCATCTAATTTCTTGAATAACTTCAAAACTTTTTATTTCAAAACTATGAAAAATTTATAATTAGAACTCTCACAGTAAGTCCTCTCATTTTATTTATCACACGATACAGTTTGAAAAACATTTTATTTAATTTTCTAGTTTGACCCCCATTTAAAAAAAAAAAATATTTACGTAACGCGTCCGTGTTTGGGTCACAGAAATCCATATGTATACCAAATTTCAACAGAACCGGTCTAGTAGATCCGGAGAAAACAGGCGGACAGGCTATGACAGGCGGACAGACAGACAGACACCCGAGTGATCCTATAAGTTTCCGTTTCTCACGGATGTTTGGAACCCTAAAAAGTATTTATTTAATTACGAATTGTGTTCACCACGAGAAATAAAACACAACCAGCCTTACTACTTAGAAATGAATTCGCAGAGACTCCTACTGCTTCTTGAACCTTTTTCTGGGATCTCGGTATCTGATCTACTTCCACTTTAACTAGATGCAGTTAAACGACAGTATCTCGCCCATCCTATGAATATTTTCTATCACTCGGAGTTCGGATGGCCCGGGGCGGAATTGTAACAGTAACGGGAACATCAGAGCGCGCTGCGCCCAACGATAAGTGATATCACCGACTATTTAACGAGGAGGCCACTAGGTTGGAGGGAACGCAGCGTTTCTAAGATCGAGTTTCCATCAAATTTCGGAATCTTCGGCAATGGCTTGCACATAATTTCAGAAGGTTCCACGTCGCTAGACAAATGACAATCAGCGAATGCGAATTCGAAATGCTAAAATATAAAGTCACGTGCCATTTTGACAGCGTCTGTCAATCCCATATATTTTTAAAGTTTGACCTTCGCATTCAACAAAAACCAAAAAAAAATAACTAATCGTAAAATGTATTTAATATACCTTTATTTATACAGTTTTCTCGTGAGGTTTTGTGGTGGGCCCTTAAGGAGAAAGGTGTGCCTGGGAAGTACGTGCAGTTGATCCGAGCGATGTACAGTCGATGCAGTACTCAAATCCGGTCTGCAGTGGGCACCACTGACAGTTTCAGTGTGGCGGTCGGTTTGCACCAGGGGTCGGCCCTCAGCCCTTATCTCTTCCTGATGTTAATGGACGCTCTGACGTCGGACATCCCGGAAGAGGCTCCCTGGTGCATGCTATTTGCTGATGACATTTTGCTGGTTGCCGAAAGTGGTCAAGAGGTCCAGAGCAAATTAGAGACATGGTGGCAAAGATTGGAGAGTGTTGGCCTGAAATTGAGCAGAACCAAAACCGAGTACCTGTTCTGCGATTTCGGCGGTCTCTCCAGTCCGCTGCCTATAACTCTCACCGGAACGCCTATATAGATTTGCTCCGACTTTCGGAACCTTGGGTCGTTTGTCCAGGGAGATGGCGATATAGACCGAGACGTAACTCAACGGATCAACTCAGGATGGATGAAATGGCGGCACGTCACTGGAACAACTTGTGACCCTCGAATGCCCCTCAAGTTGAAAGGGAAAATCTATAAGTCCGTGATAAGACCTGTCGTAATGTATGGGTCAGAATGTTAGGCTGCCGAAAAGACGGATGAAAATAAATTGCATGTAGCGGAGATGAGAATGTTGAGATGGATGTGTGGAGTAACGAGAATGGATAAAGTGAGAAATGATTACATTAGTGGTAGTTTAAAAGTGGCGCCAGTGACGGAAAAGTTAAAAGGGAATCGCTTGTCTTGGTATGGTCATGTGAAGAGGAGTGATGAAACGCATGTAACTAGAAGAGTTATGGACATGAATGTGGATGGATGGAGAGGGAGAGGAAGGCCAAAAAAAAGATGAATGGATTGTGTGAGGAGCGATATGAAAGAAAAGGGACTTAGTGATAGAGTGACGACTGATAGAACAGAATGGAAGAAAAAAACGTGTTGCGCCGACCCCAATTAACATGGGATGAGGGCAGGAAGATGATGATTTATACAGTTTTCCATGTAGCAAAAGGAGTACGTAGTTATCGTAGCAGGTGGCGTTCTAGAACTTCTGCCAACCCCAATAGGAAAAAGGAGATAAATTACCTATGTATGTAAATCACTAAAGTTTGCTTTACTATGTAGTAAGCCCAAACGCACCAAAATTAAGACTTTACCCAAACACATACATCAAAATTTAAATCTCATTTTAAACCGATTAACGAATTCATATAATGTTTGACTCGCGCTAGTAAATTACGTAATTTAAATATAGCACGTTAGTTGCAACCCGGTTCGAATGCGAAATCACTTTGGCAAATTAACTGTAAACGGTTTTATTTAAATCCTATGTAACTACATCGCCTCGCCATGTTATCAAAATCAAATCAAATCAAAAGTCGTTTATTCAAATTAGGCTGAGAGCCAGCACTTTTTGAACGTCAAGTTTTACAAAAGACAGTCCCCCAAAACGCCCGCCCGTCACCACTTCCTAGTGTTTTAACTGTGGAGAAGAAGTGGCCAACAAACTCCCCAGCAACACATCTGTCTGTTACGTTTTAAGAACTTGAATCTATATAAAAGTATGCTAAGTAATTATACATGACACGAAATTTACTTGTTAGCTAGCACACTGTGCTACGGATAATGATAGAAATGTATATTAAAAAAAATAACGAATTGACTTACTTATTCATATAAATAAAAAAATGATAATAATAAATAGTTAAAAACAAAAAAAAAACACTATTATATGAATATATATAACCTGTCATAAGCTAATTACTTAAAGAAAAAGAACATGATAGTTGTTCCACCTAATAGTGAAATCCACATTAAGCTTTAAAACTCACAACGTTCTTTGGTTTAAAACCATGGTGTGATTATTTTGGTTTGGTTTTCAGATTTTACACCCTTAGGCTGCCTGCCCATTTTTACACGGAGCGAGGTACTGGAGCGGAGAAATGGAGAAATATTAACCAATCATGTCAGTGACTCACATGGTGCGGAGATTTTGTACAATTCCATTGGTTAAAATTTCTCCGATTCTTCGCTCCGCTGCCTCGCTCCGCTGTAATGTACAGGCAAGCTGAAGGCTACCTGTCCATAGACGCGGAGCGAATCAACGGAGCAGAGGAACGGATAAATATTTACCAATGAAATTTCAGTAATTCTATTGGTTAATATTTCTCCGCTTCTCTCCACTCCGCTCCACTGCGCTGGACAGTCAGCCTTATTATATACACCAAAACAAATGTTGATAAGGGCTTAAAAATTACATAAGTATAAAAATAATAGGATTTGAAAAACAATTATATTCCAAAATGACGCGTAGAACCATGTGTGGCTACCTAAAATACTGATAAAGTCAGTGCTTACTGATTGGTTAACTTCAATATTAATATTTAAAGAAAGAAAGAAAGAAGGAAAAAGAGTGCAATTAATGAAACATACCTTTATTATCAAACTAGCTGTCCCCCGCGTCTTCGCTCACCTCAACTGGTCTACCTACCTACCCTACGTACCTACCTACCTACCCTATCTAGTCAATTTTCCAATGTTTTTATTAGTAATTCTGCTATTCGGTATGGAGACAAATACAACAAATTAAAAACCGTGAAAATCGGTACAGCCGTTCTCGAGTTATAAGTGTTCGAACAAACCCGACTTTGTTTTATATATTACTAGCTGACTCAGCAAACGTTGTTTTGTCATACAAAAAAAAATTGCCTACCACGTGTTCTCATACTTACCGAAATTTTTATATATTAGATTAAAAGATGTCGAGATACGAAAACTTACGAAAGTTTTCGATGTCGGAAAACTTAATATAAAACTGAAATGGAGCTAGGAGCAAGGCGCGGTGAAATAGGCTGAGTAAGGCAGTGACTGAGTGACATCAGCGGGCTGGAAGAAGAAGTGTAGGTTGTCCGGCAGCGAGATGGGCAGACGACATTGTTGCCATCGCGGGTAGAACCTGAATGAGGCTGGCGCAAGAACAAGGGGATTGGAACAAGAAAAAAGAGGCCTATGCTCAGCCTGCAGTGGGTAAGATTGGGCTGTAGATGATGATAATGATGACTTTAACAACCTCAATTTGTAGCATTTTTAAGAAAATTCACTATAGTTATTTTGCCTAATATAATAGACAAACAACAGCTGGAATTTGGTCGATGAAAAAATCATCATCATCATCATATCAGCCGAAACATGTCCACTGCTGGACGTAGGCCTCCCCCAAGTGCCGCCACAATGACCGGTCCTGCGCGTCTCGCATCCATCGGCTACCCGCGACCTTCACCAGGTCATGGGTCCACCTTGTGGGAGGCCTTCCAGCATTGCGAAGGGATGAAAAAATACCTCGGTAAATATTTATAGCATCACTCAATCACTTCATTCGTCCATGACAGTTTTGACCACCGATCACAACACACAGTGGTGGTCTGCTCTGATGAATGATTGGTCACGTGGTGAGTGGTTCGTGATTGTAATGATGCCACTAAATATATCGTTGTAACCATACAATTTTCTGTTTACAAATGTAAGTCTGCCTGTCCATTGGCGCGGAGCGAGGCAGCGAAGCGGAGAAACGGAGAAATATTAACCAATGGAATTGCTCCACGTCTATGGGCAAGTAGCCTAAACGTTGGGTAGAACTCCGTCACTCACTGGACATGAGAGAGAAGATAATTTAATTTGAAGTCGACCGCGATGAAGGTTGGAATTCAACCGACGTCCCACCTTGACTACGAATGGATGGTTCACTTCATGTTCTTTTCATAGTTTTTACTGTGTTTTTATCTTCTAATATATAAAAATCTCGTGTCACAATGTTTGTTATCGATCTCCTACGAAACGGCGGTAAAACAATGTTTGCCGAGTCAGCTAGTTTATTTTATATAGTTAGTTTTACCGGACTGTAAATGTTTTTCTTTCTTTCTTTTTTATTGCAAATTTTTGCCAAAACTCTCCGTTTCCATGGCCCGACCCTGCCACAATCTCTTTATTAGACTCCTGTTAAATTTGCAAATGGTACAAGCTATATAGTATTAAGGACGTAACGACACCGATATGCATAATTAAAATATCTTAAAGCGTTTGACGGAATCTGCTTAAGTGGTATAAATTGTTTCAATTGTTCGTTCGTTTTGGGCGAGTTTTATCGTTTTGGTGTGAATAGAGTTACAAGTGGATGGAGTGAAATAGTTTTTAGTGATTGGAGTACTTACCCCAATCACTAATAACCATTTAAAAAACAACTCAAAATATGGCAAAAAACTTTTTTTGCCATATTTTGTTGTTTTTTTTTTTGTTGTATCTTCTAGGCAAACGTGCTCCATCTTCGACCGCATCATCGCTTACCATCAGGTGAAATAGTGGTCAAACGTATACCTATCTATAGTTAAAAAAAGAAGTCTTAAAAGGGAAGAAGAACAAGAAGAGGACAGTATACCTCCTGCAGGCTTGTGTACTGTGATACTTCCTCCTTGGATGCATCAACTTTTTTATAAAAGCTTTAGAAGAATTAACTAAAAAAGTAATATGAATTAGAATAGCTTCTAATAATGACGTATGCTTATGAATTTGTTTTTTTATCAGGACTGTAAAAGGTTTCTTTGGAGCGTGAGCTCAATATAATTATCGTTTAAATCCAATCAGTATTTTCTTTACTCTCGATCCCTGACGCTGCAGTGGTTAGCCTGCAGCGTTACAGCACCTACTGTTTCCTGTAAACGACCATAATATGGCAGGGTTTCTTCTCATCGATCACCATGTTTTATGATTTCAAACGTCCGTCTGAAAAAACGAAACCCTAAGAGCTCTGCCCCATTAGTGCGTTGCGTCGTCGCAGCGGTGACGTTGTGTCGATTTCCATATATTTAGGTTTTTTTCTAGACTGGCGGATGGACAGACATTCCGACCATATCGTGTTTGTATCTCGTCGTGAAACATGGACATTAGAGCTCTACCTCATTATCACAGAAAATCGCATCGCCGCAGCGGCGACGCAACGCAACGTAACGCAACGCACTAATGCAGCAGAGGTCTTACAGGATCACTCGTGTGTCTGTCTGTCACAGCCTAATATCTCCAAATCTGGACTAAAATCAAAGTACGTACAATAAAGGTCAAATTCTATTAATTTTTCAGCAACATTCAGCAAAAATGTATGAAAATTGAGGCTTTTTGACAGATTGCGACTGACATGCGAACGCGAATATTTCTTAAAAATTAGTAGAAATGGCTCTCAGATTTTTCTCATACAGAAAACCTACAACAAGTCTATGGTTTTAAAAGTTGTTAACATTGTGATTGTAATGATATTTTATTTTTGTCTCATACGTGCTCCATCTTTGAACACATCATCGCTTACCATCAGGTGAGATAGTGGTCAAACGTATGCCTAACTATAGTAAAAAAAACTCTTTTCGCGCGAGTCCGTTACCTTCGTTTCTAGCATATAAACAATTTACTCCATCATCGAAATAGTTTAGATTACCCCCTTTAGAAGAGCTCGTGGCTAAACTATAGCAGCCGCACGGGTCGATCTTCAAGGTTGAGCAAAGATTACACATTAGACCCAGGAATAAAGATTGCCAAGGTAAGGCAAGTACCTTGGCAATCTTTATTCCTGTGTCTGTTTGTTCTTTAGTCTGTGGATGGGTGACCATTTGAACATACCGAGATATCTCGGTGCCTCGGAAAGCACGTCAAGCCGTTGGTCCCTGTTGTCATTTGGAGGTCCTTGACAGTCGCTACGGATGGTTAGAGGCCAGAAAATCTGACACCAGTCTTGCCAAGAAGTACCGTGTTACCCAGTCAATGGGTTGTGGAGGTCTGGTAAGCAGCCGCTGTACGTAAAATACTGGTATTCAGCTGAATCTGGTTTGACTGGAAGCCGATCAAATATAGTTGGGACAAGGCTAGGCATATGATGAACTCCTTTGTCATATTCCATTGTCTCCTTCTCCCATTACATTGGGTACGGAAAACACGAGTAAAATATTAGAAACACAGAAGACTTTTCCTTAGAAGACATCATTTTGTAAGATCCTGTTAAAATGAAAAGGCAATTATTTCAGGATTTCTCTTTGGTACAGCTTCATAAAGGAAATTGTTCACTTTGTATACGCAATATTTTACGGTAACATTATACTTGAAAGCAATCATTGTTATTTTATTTGGTTAATTACAGAGAAAATATGTTTATTGTTTCGTTCATTGTAATTATTAAATTCAGCATGAAATTAACCGCATCGTAAAATTTAAATTCTGATGTTTCCATAAATGTAACGTTCGTGGTTATATTGCTCTTAAATAAACCAAAAATTACTTATTGCAGCAATGGTTTTTGCCCGTGAAATACAGATATAAAGTATGTTTTTATGTTTGTGTGAAATGGCTTGGTAATCCAGGATTAAAACTTACGTTTTAATGTGGTTTGTTTTATACGAGTACCGTAATGACTGGCAAATGCTTACGTATGTATAAATTTTAATTGAACCGGCCGAGTGCGCGCTTAAGGTTCGGAACCATAGTTTAGTAACATGTAACATCTATCTATATAAATAAAAGCAGAAACTGACTGATTGATCAACGCACAGCCGAAACTACTGGTTGTAGAAAGCTGAGCCATGTAGCTTTCTTACACTCCGTAAGGGTGCTCTAAGAGAGGATTTCCCGAAATTCCAACGGGAACGGGAAAAACGGGATATGCGCGTGTACGAAATCGCGGGTGAAAGCTAGTTATATCTATAAACTTCATATAAGTTTTCTTTTTTTTTATAAATAAAGAAATATTTTCTGTATTTTTTGGCTTGGTTGCTCTGGAGACAAAGGGGAATGGTAAATTTTCATCAATTTTCTTTTGTTCACTAGCTTTTAAGCAAATTGGCTGTGACAGATGAGCAGATAGAGATACTAGTCATCCTATAATGCTGGTTTTTCATACAGACGTTCGGAACTCTAAGAATCGTAAAAGAGTTTAACACGTTCTTAAAATAAAAATACAGTCACGATTTTTTTATTTACTGTATTTCCCACTCCGGACTAATTTATTATATTTTACAGCCCCAATCTTAACCTCAGCACTTCGTAAGTACGAACAAATATTTCACAGGAAGCATTTCAGGAAGCGCAGTTGACACCGCTCTATGCACTCGAAACCAATGAATACGTGATCACCACATCACGACGAAATACTCGCACGGTAAACCTTCAGTGACGGTATACCTCACTGCGGGTATACCAGTATACCGTGTCACAGGTTAAGTGCGGAACCTTGTGAATTCGAAGTTAGATTGGTTAGTGATGCTGGAATTTTTCATGATGGCACAGTATCTGTTACTATGCTTCTCTAGTGTCAAATGTTATGCATCGAGTCGTACTACGGGGAGCCGTTCGCCAGTCAAATCAACAATTGTTGGTTACTGGGTTGGGTCTCGCATAAAGGCGCGGTGCGACAATACGACAATGGTGCGATAATTCGTTTGCATAGAAATTTTATAAAAGAGTAGTGGACGTCACGCGGTTTCACCCGCGTAGTTCCCGGTCCCGTGGGAGTACGGGGATAAAATATAGCCGATGTTACTCCCTGATAATGTAGCTATCCATTGCTGAAAGAATTTTTCAAATCGGTCCAGTAGTTTCGGAGCCTATTCGTTTCAAACAAACAAACAAACAAATCTTTCCTCTTTATAATATTAGTGTAGATGAGACAATATTTATGAAAACGCACTGTCATATTATCACATTGGAAACTTCTAATTAAGTCTTCTTACAAACAGGATTATTGGCTTAATTTGAGTTTTCTAGAAGGAAATCAGTATAAGCTTAGCTTAGCTCTTAATTTACGAAGGCAGACGAGTTTTACTAACAAAACCGCCTGATATGCACTAGCTACGTTTTATGACCCGCAGATGAGAAATGATCTTGGATGGTCTCCATTCTTCATAAGTTATCTAAACGAAATAGAGATAAGCTTCACGCAACTTGTCATTAACAAGTGGACAACCATTACAATATTCAAAGAAAGACAGGAAATCCACCAAAACATTCACCCATTTTCGCCTAAATCGTCACATGCAATAAATATTTCGCTCACATATCAAAGAATTTCTGGTGGTTCTCGAATTTTCTCGAACATCGAGGGCGGTTGCATCGGAGCGTATCCAATGAATATCTAATCAACCCACATGGTGTGATCTGAAGGAATTGAATGCACGACTCAGCTGTTTCAAATTATTTTATTCTGTACTCTATATGGTAACTTTTGGGGTGTTCTTCCGTTTTTAGGGTTCTGAAAAAAAAATGGATCCCTTATAGGATCACTCCGGTGTCTGTCTGTCCGTCTGTCACAGCCAGTTTTCTCCGGATGCACTGGATCGATTCTGTTGAAATTTGGTACACATATGGACTTTTATGACCCAAACACGAACGTGTTACGAAAATTATTAAGTTTTTAGTATGGGGGTCACTTTTGGGGGTCAAAATATAAAATTTAAAAAAAAAGTTTTTTGAAGAATATCGTGTGACATATCAAAAAAAGAGCTTACTGTGAGGGTTTTAATGATATTATTTTCATAATTTTAAAATAAATGGTTTTGAAGTTATTCAAGAAATTTGACGAAAAATGACCATTCCTCACCTTTCCTCCGAAACTAACGAGCCAAAAATTTTGAAAAAAATGGAGATATTAGATCTTTACCTAAAGATTACAGGAAAACGTATTAGAAGTCTGTAGTGTTAAAATAACATGTTAAAAAAATTCGTTCGGAACCCTTTGCACGCGAGTCTGAATCGCACTTGGCCACTTTTTGGGGAATATAGAACATCATTAATGTTGTGATAGCCTAAACTTATTCGATACAGTTCACTAAGAGTTCTATTTCATGGTGAATCCGGAACTATAGTCACCAAAATCTAAGAAGTCCGATTTCGCATCAGGATACAACATTGCTTTACTAGTAAGTATGAAAGAGACATAAAAATAATTTTTTTTCGCACTAAGTGGTAAAGCAATCTTCTATCTCTCTCTACTCAGCTGTCAAATCGGACTTCTTAGATTTTGGTGACAATAGCACGAACATTTTTCGCAAATTATATTGGTTTATTTTTAGGTTACTTTCAGGCGAACTTGCTCCATCGTCGACCTCATCATCATTTGCCATTAGGTGACATAGTAGTCAAAAGTAAGACTATCTACATCATACAAATATGAGAAGAAACAATTTTTGGCTTTGTAATCCAAAAACCGGTCAAGAGCGAGTCGGACTCGCGTGAAAAGGGTTCCGAACGAATTTTTTTTTAGTATTTTACCTTAACACTATAGACTTCTTATAGGTTTTCCTGTAATCTATAGGTAAAAATCTATTTATCTCTATTTTTTTTTTCAAAATTTTAGGTTCAGTAGTTTCGGAGATAAGGGTTAATTCGATAATTTCTTGATTAACTTCAAAACCATTTATTTTAAAATTATGAAAAAATATAGTAAAAAAACCCTCACAGTAAGCTCTTCCATTTGATATATCACACGATATTGTTCAAATTTTTTTTATTTTTTATATACTAATTTGACCCCCAAAAGTGACCCCCATACTAAAAATGTAATAATTTACGTAATACGTCCGTGCTTGGGTCAGAGAAGTCCATATGTGTACCAAATTTCAACAGAATCGGTCCAGTGGATTCGGAGAAAACTGGCTGTGACAGACGGACAGACAGACAGACACCCGAGTGATCCTATGTGGGTTCCATTTTTAGTTCGGAACCCTAATAAGGGGTAGGGAAGCCGATGATTTAACCGAAAGACAATGCTACGTGGGGGTTCACTAATATTAGTAAAAAAATGTATTAAATTTAAAACCCGTAAAGACATAGTTAACTTGTCTGTTGAACATAGCATTGAGCTGTCCTGTGTTGAGCTAGATAAGCATGTCATAGTGTGCGTTTACAGACCCCCTAATTATCTGAACTACGCTATATTTGAGTCAGTGATGGAAGATGTATTGGCAAAACTTGCAACTGGTAATAAACTAGTAATCATCTGTGGAGATTTTAATATTAATATCTTAGAAAACAATTCAGATAGCTGTAGATTATTAAATCTCTTTAAATCATTCAATTTGTCTAATGTGTTCATAGAACCAACCCGTACAACTACAACTACTGCTACATGTATTGATAATGTTTTTTGTTGTGGCAACTACTTAGAGAAAGCCATTGTAAATTACCTTCCTTCTGATCACAGTGGGCTACTGGTATCTTTTGAGTCCAACATTCCAATTCAACAAGTGCAAATACAAACTAGACCAATAACATCCGGTAATTTAAATAAATTTAACCGCACTTTAATCGGGAAGTTAAGTGATTGGAACCTTACAATGAATAATGCTAATATTTTGTATACAGATTTTTTTTCTTTAGTCCAAACCGAATTCAATAATACTTTTAAAAAGAAAACTAAAACTATCTGCCCTAAGTTTTTATTTAGTGACTGGGCAACTAAAGGACTCAGAAAAAGTAGGGAAAGACTTTATGAGTTGTATGGCCTTAAGCCTTTTATTAACACTGAGACTTTTAATAAGTATGTAGCTACCTACTCAAAGATTTATAAAAACACTTGTAAGGTAGCTAAAGCTTTATATATAAGTAATAAGGTAAAAACAGCAGACAGTAAAATACAGACGGTTTGGAAAATTATAAACAATGAAACAAATAGGAACAAAAGACATAACACTGATTACGGATTGGAGACTTCTCATGGACTTATTAGCGATAACAAACAAGTTGCTCAAGAATTTGTAAATTTCTTTACGAGTATCCCTATTAAAACTACTGAAGCCTTAAATTCCTCGCCTTCGCTTGCTTTTGATTTATTACAGGCGAACGTTTCAGCCAGCCCGACTGAATTTAATTTTAAACATATAAACCCCATAGTAGTAATAAAAGCTTTTAAACAAATCAAAATTAAATTGACCGAAGATCTATGGGGATTGTCTATCAAAGTTTGTACCTCAATCATCGAGACTGTAGCGCCGTACTTAGCTGTAATATTTAATTTGTGTGTGGATCAAGGAGTCTTTCCGGACCTAATGAAATTCAGTAAGGTGATACCACTTTTTAAATCTGGGGATAGTAAAGTCACAAATAATTATAGACCAGTATCTGTGTTGCCAGTGTTTAGTAATGTATTTGAAAAAGTGATGCTAAATCAGATGCTTAATCATTTTAACACGAATAACATCTTTCATGATAAACAGTATGGTTTCACCAAGGGACGTTGTACAACTGACGCTGGTGTTACCTTACTAAAGCACATCTTTAATGCGTGGGAGGACGCACAGGATGCCATAGGTGTCTTTTGTGATCTCTCGAAGGCGTTTGATTGCTTTGATCACGATACATTACTCCCGAAGCTCGGGCATTACGGACTGGTCAAAACAGCGTTAAACTTGGTCAAATCTTATTTGAATGATAGACGGCAATTGGTTCAAATAAACGGTGTCAATTCGTCGGGATTAAACGTGATAATGGGCGTTCCCCAGGGATCGATTTTGGGTCCTTTCTTGTTTTTGGTATATATCAATGATTTACCCTATTTATTGCAACAAAAACTTGATATGGTGCTGTTTGCCGACGATATCTCCTTAATTTTTAAGATAAATAGACAGACAGACAATGTTGATATCATAAATAATGCCCTAATGCAAGTCCAAAATTGGTTCACGGCGAATAATTTGGTTTTGAATGAAAAGAAAACGAAATGTATAAGATTTGCTTTACCCAATGTCAAAAGCAGTGATTGTGACATAGTATTGAACAGGAAAAAACTAGAATTTGTCGATAAAACGGTTTTCCTAGGAATTACGCTTGACCCAAGGCTACAATGGGGCCCTCATATAACATCTCTCTCTGGACGGCTAAGTTCAGCAGCTTATGCTGTTAGGAAAATTCGCCAATTAACGGATGTCGATATCGCGAGACTGGTCTATTTTAGTTACTTTCACAGTATCATGTCTTACGGTATTTTACAATGGGGACGGGCTGCAGACATTGAGGCTATTTTTATTCTGCAGAAAAGAGCCATCAAAGCGATATACAATCTCCGCCGGCGCGATTCTCTAAGGGAACTGTTTAAGAATGTTAACATCATGACGGTACCTTGTCAATACATTTACGAAAACATCATGTATGTCAGAAAGAATTTACATCTTTTTAGTAAAAGAGGCGACAGACATAATTATGGTACTAGAAATAGGGATCAATTAGTTCAACCAGGTTTCAGACTGGCTAAAGTTGCCTCATCTTTTATGGGGTACTGTTTAAAATGTTATAATAAGATACCTCCCCATATATTAGAACTTAATGAGACAAAATTTAAATCTTGTATTAAACGCACACTATGCAGGCAAGCATATTATAAGTTGGGGGATTAAATTGAAGATAAAAATGCTTGGCTGAACGCTGGTCCGGCTCCACAGCCACAAAAAAAAAAAAACAATATTTGCATTGTATAGACTCAATTTTATTTAGCAATGTATAATTTCATCCATTTTAACGGCACATGTGTGAGTACTGTGTACCTTAAACTTAAGCTATAGCTATCAGTTTTAGGTTTGTTTTTGACTTGAATGTACCCTGGCGGTTGGGAGTGTCATGCTCACACAAAAGTCTGGCTGATGGTGGCATATGCGTTGGATCATTTGGCTCCCTTCAAAATGGTTGAGCCGAATGGTGCTAGCGCAAATTTGTAACAATTTATTATTTTTTAAAAGAGTGTCCGTGGAGTTTCTTGCACGTTCTTCTCCATAGAGATCTACGCTTTGGAACGTGCAAATAGCTTCATCTTGTTGGACTGACCGACCTTGACAATTCAAAAGTGCCTGTAAATGGTTTGATATTTGAAATATACGATTTGATTTGATTTTGATTTGATTTGATGGATACAAGACGCACAGGACTGGTTATTGTGGCGACACTTGGGGAAGGCCCTGTCCAGCAGTAGATCCTTTTCGGCTAATATGATCATGTAACACAGACCCACAGTCCCCAGACCAGCCACAGTCCACAGTCCTAGCATCATGTCATCATGCGTCATGTCTTAGCATTATGCTGAGCGATGGCCGTTTTGCGCGAATGTGACGCATATCTTCCCAATTGTTATAAAATTGTAATTTTGGTATGCGTCATGCTTGGCGCAATTAAACGCTTTTTCTTTCTTTCTTTAGACATTTCTTTAGAGTGTCCCAATTGAAGCTTGTAAATCATCATTGCGCGAGTACAGGAATCATTTTCATCGCGTTACAAAATAGAATAATAAGGACGACGCCTAATCTTGCAGTTGCCAGACATTGGAGCTGCTAATTTGTAGCGTCTTGTAGATTTTAAGGCTTGTATTCATGCCAATGACCTTGTGCAAATAAACGGAGCTAACTAACCCTCTAAGCGCCACTCGGCTACCCGCATTTTTTATTTGTTTTTGTAATAAAAATAATACATGTTTTTAAAAAGTAACAAAACCAAATAATTTTCGTTTGTATTGCAAAGCAGTAAATATATTTTTATACTCTTTTGATAAAAAATAAAGGAGTAAAATGGTTTCATCTCAACGATTTGGAGGTGATTTGGTGGTGTTTTTCATATTATATGATACCGATAGATAAATTCTGGCTAAATCAAATAACGTATCATATTATGTAGATTACTATTTTTTTACGTGTAATTTCTCTGTCAGTGCCGACGAAAAGCTGCTTCATCTGCACGCTGTTTTTAAGCTGTTTTCGAGAGAGCATCCTTAATTATCAGGATTTAGCGGACCGGAATATATAATAAACGAGGCACGAAAGGATCTCTGAGGTGTTTAGCAATCATTTCCCAACTATTACAGACGGCATCCAACGCCGCTCCCATACTTCACAGATCAATAGATTCTAGCGCTCATTATGTAGCCATGAGCACCTCTACAGTACCTACATAGATATATACAGATATATATTAAACCGATGTCAGATCTATTCGTCGGCGTGGCGCTAAGTAAGATCCAGGACGCTGGATGAGAACAATAGAACCCAAATAGAATTCATTAGGATGTACTGCTAGATGAGATATTGCAGGAGTCTAAAATTTAAATGTCTGTTTGTGATATGATAATGACAGCAACTAAAAAGTAAACGTATGAATGTTATATATGCCAAAAACCCGGCCAAGTGCGACTTGCACACGAAGGGTTCCGTACCATAGACCGAAAAAAAAGACGTTTCTTGTATGTGAGTCTCCTTTAATTTTTAATTTAATTTTATTTTATTTGTTGTTATAGCAGCAATAGAAATACACACCTTGTTAAAATTTCTGCTGTCTATCTATTACAGTTCTTGAGATACAGCCCGCTGACAGACGGACGGACAGACGGAACTTTCATCATCATCATCATCTTATCAGATGAAAGACGTCCACTGCTGGACATAGGCCACCCCCAAGCGTCGCCACAACGACCGGTCCAGTGCGTCTCGCATCTATCGGCTACCCGCAACCTTCACCAGGTCAACGGTCCACCTTGTGGGACTTCAACTGATATTATAAATAGTGACTCAAGCTAAGCCGCTGGCAAAAGCTTGATTTTTACACGACTGCCTAAAAAAAGGAGTGTTATGTTTTCAGGGTTCATGTATGTATGTTTGTGAGTTTCTTTATTCCATCGTAACTCCTAAACGCCTTAACCGATTTCGATATATATGGTATCGTTAGAAGCGTTGCGTTATCCCGGGTAACATAGGCTAGTCAAAACAAAATATAATGGGGTAGCCATGAATCATGAAAAATACGGAAGTTTTTTTTTATTTTCATGAAAATTTGATGACCTATACTATCATCATCTAGAGCTTGCTTAGTACATAACAAAAATATATAACAGTAGTATTCAATATGCACTCGTTGGCTAATAATGAAAATTTAAAAAATAATTTAGTACAGCCAAGAAATTTTAGTATCATTGTGGTACCAATCAAAAATCGATTTAGTTTCGTATTACTTATTCAATCAAAATATCGTTTCATCACTAAAAAGTATGAAATAAAAACGAATAATTAAAAAATTAAAAAACACGCCTGCCATGTCCAAAAATGATATAAAAAATTACCATTAAAGAAATGTTACAGAGTACCTACTGTCCCCCGACTGCAATAAAAAAGTTGTTTTTCAGTTTTAAATTTTTGGGCCAATGCTTGTTTTTATTAATTTTTTAGTTCATTTTTGGACATGGCAGGCGTGTTTTTACTATAAGTAATTAATTATAAGCGTAAATGAATAAATTATTCGTATTTACATATAAATTGAAAGCCATTGGAGGAAATGGATTTAAATTAATCGTACGTAATTAGTTGCGAGTAAGCTAACAGCCTGTGAACCATATTGCTTCTGTCTGGGGCACTGAAGTGGAACGTGGTGGAAAAAAATTGGAAATTACTGTATTATATTAAATTCCAAATACCCATTTTTGACGTTGCGGGCTAGAACCTCTACAGCGTCAGAGATCGTGAATAAAGAAAATACTAATTGGATTGAAAGGATAATTATATTGAGCTCATGCTCCAAAGAAAGCTTTTACAGTTCTTCACAATAAAAACAAATTAACTCTTCACTTCATTATTCAAACCTATTCTAATTCATATTACTTTTTCAGTTAATTCTTCCAAAGCTTTTATAAATAAGATGATGCATCCAAGGAGATAGTATCACATGAGGTACGCCCCTACGAATAGAGGATACTAAGAAAGTTTTCTTGTAGTCGTCTATTCAAAGCTTTGGGAGAGTTAAGCAATTACTATTCCTAACCAGGAGTCCCTACCTCTAGGAGGAATCTTTCTATGTGGAATCCTTACTTTTTTTTTACTTTTATACTTATATACTTATATTACTTATACTTAATAATTATATTAATATTATAAATGCGAAAGTAACTCTGTCTGTCTGTCTGTCTGTCTGTCGGTCGCGCTTTAACGCCAAAACTACTGAACCGATTTAAATGAAATTTGGTACACAGATAGTCTAGAGCCTGAGAAAGGACATATGTTACTTTTTATCCTGGGAGTATGTTCCCTAGGGACCACGCGGGCGAAGCCGCTGGCAGAAGCTGAAGCTGTCTATGGTTTTGAGAAATGTAAAAAAATTCTTTCATATACCCTATTAAAGGCTGTCACAAAATGCTAATACTTTAGCCTTATATTCATACCAGCTTCTACCAGCGGCTTTGCCCGCGTGGTCCCTAGGGAACATGCTCCCGGGATAAAAAGCCGATGTCCTTTCTCAGGCTCTAGACTATCTCTGTACCAAATTTCATTTAAATCGGTTCAGTGGTTTTGGCGTGAAAGCGCGACAAACGGACAGGCAGACAGAGTTACTTTCGCATTTATAATATTAGTAAAGAAGTAAGGATTATAACACTTTTTTGTATCTTTAAAACAAGAGCCCGTTTAACAATAAAAGTCCCACGGGTCGATATTCAAGGTAAAGCAACGCTTGCCGAGGTCAGCCTGTGGATTGGTGACCATCTATTACGTACCAAGGCTCCTCCATGCCTCGTAAAGCAAGTTCAGTCGTTATTCTCGGCTGTCATTTGTAGATATTTGACAGTAGTTATGGATTGTCAGAAGCCAGAAAATCTGAAGGTGCGTCTACGCTAGACGAGCAGAGCACGAGCTGAGCACAAATTCGTGTAGTTTTTATGCTCGTTCGAGACTTGTAAGTCGGTCCACATTACACAAATTTGTGCTCGGCTCGTGCTCGGCTCGTCTATCGATGACGCACCTTGACACAAGGCTTGTCAAGAGGTACCGTGTTACCAAGCAACTACCTATCTAACCTCCACAAGTAACTCTTGGCATAGGCAATTGCTACATATATAAAAAACTAGCCTTCGCCCGCGACTTCGTGCGCGCATATCCCGTTTTTTCCCGTTCCCGTAGGAATTTTGGGAAATCCTCTCTTAATGCTCCCCTACACTCCCCAAGGAACCCACATGCCAAATTTCAGGTTTCTACCACCCGTAGTTTCAGCTGTGCGTTGTCTGTCCGTCACTCAGTCAGTCACTCAGTAACGCAAGAATTTTATACATTAGGATGGTATTCAGCTGCATTCGGTTAGACTTGAAGCCAATCACAACATAGTAGACAAAAAAAAGGCTAGCCATATTCATATAACAGGAGCTCGTTTTGAAGATTACTATTATATTAAATGAACTAGTTGACCCGCGCTACTTCGTCTGCTCCGCTCCGCTTGGACAGCCTTCCTCGATAAATGGGCTATCTAACACTGAAATAATTTTTCAAATCGGACCAGAAGTTCCTGAGATTAGCGCGTTCAGGCAAACAAAGCAGTGTTGTAAAGACTATAGTCTTTACAACACTGGGAGCGGAGCGTGAATGAAAAATTCTCCTAATAATAAATAAAATAAATAAATAATGCCGACGAAGCTACACGGGTCAGCTAGTTAACCAATAAAACATCTGCCTACTTCAAGGTAGGCTACTTAAAGGTAGGCTTTTGCAAAAATAGTGCAAAAAAGCTCCAAAATCAACCAACAATTTAAATTTCCAACCTAAAACGGAAAGGTACGACGAGCAAAACGAAAACTTTCCACGTTTATATCACAAAGCAGATAGCCCGGTTTGTGGCACATAACTCACAAACTGCTGAAGTGTCTGTGCATCTAATATGTTCCATTTTGCTCCGTCTGTGGCATGTGTTTACATTGTCTTGTTCTTGTCGCGACTGCTTTTGGTAAGTAATAAATTTTGGTAGAAGTATGTTTTCAGTGGTAAAGGATTTTTAACTTTACCTTGTCTCTCTAAACGCTGTTGTTTTGCTAAGAGAGACAGAAAAATCCTTTAAATCTGACTAATTTTATAAAGCTGGAGAGTTTTTTTCTTTGGTTGAACGCGCTAATCTCAGGAGCTACTGGTTAGAATTTACAAAATTATTTTAGTGTTCGATAACCCATTCACGCTACGACCAATAGGAACTGAAAGCAGATAGCCCGGCTTGTGGCCACGGAGGGTTTCTGGCTAAATTTATGTGTTACTCCGAATATTCCGTATTATAAGTATTTGAAAACTCTAACTTCAACCTGACTTTCATGTGTTTTGACAAGATCGAAAGAATTTGTTTTCACTGAAAACGCAAACTGCTCCGCTGAACTCGATCAAAAGCCTGCTGCATATTTTACTTGTTTTGAATATACTACCCACTCAGCCTCCGTCAGCCCCCGAGGGGCAAAATCGTTTTTAAACGTTATAATCCGTAAGTCCCTATTGGGTCAAGTGAAAATAAATGCAAGACGCCTACAAATAACGTACAAATCACGCGAGCGGCTTGTCCCGAAAGGGACTTACTGATTATTACGGTTGAGGCGATTTTATCCCGAAAGGGACTAGGGCGCGTCGCTCACTGGTAAGTCGAGGCGACGTCGCGTCAGCGGCGGTGCGGCGCGGCGTCGCAGCACGGGCGAGGATAGGTCTCTGCGTAGAGTCGAGGCGCAGGCGGCTATGCTTCCTTCACATTTTACGTAATTCATTCACCATGTCGTCGTCAGAAGACGAAGACGTACTCACACTGATACAAGTTCTTAATTTAAATAGAAGAAGATTTTGGGTGCACCCATATATGTTGCGACAGTGTGACAAAAGAGGTTCATTCAGAGCTACACGTGACATAAAAAATTTATCCCGACAAGTTCAAAAAGTTTTATGGAATGTCACCAGAAACATTCTATTTACTGTTGGAAAAAACGAAGAATAGTTTACAGAAGAAGGACACTAACTGGAGGAAATCAATTTGCCCTGAAGAAAGGTTATTGATTACTCTAAGGTAAGTTTTTCGCGCATATTTAAAACGTCTAAACGCAGCTACGCACGAAACCAAATGACAAAATGGCGGTGGAGTCGTGGCTTGGGCACACTTGAGCGCCCCTCCTGCGCCTGCACTTCGCCTCCGCCCCGCCTTCACCTTCCTAACAATAGTATCTAAGATTAAAAAATACACTAAACTTACAACAAACTAATACATAGCGTCAAAAAGTTCGTCTTCAACACTCTCAGCTGGTAATGTGCCCAAGCGACCGGCGGCATTGCCGCGTTGAATGCCAATGCAGTCTCTGACCAAAGTAAAAGCCAGCTCTTGGGTCACGGGAAGTGTCAACCAGCCGAAATTTTCTTTGAAAAGGCTGTAAGCACAAGGAAAACCTTACTGAAAATAAAACAAAAATCTCCCTGACGACCATACAAAGAAACTCAGATCATCATCATCATATCAGCCGAACGACGTATCCACTGCTGGACATAAGCCTCCCCCAAAGGGGGATTTGCCATAATCGCCACGCTTGGCAGGCGGGTTGGCGATCGCAGTGTATGATGTTGCGTTTTACTGAGAACGCTGCTGTCCATTCTCTGGTGAGTCCCTTAGTCGCCTCGTACGACACCCACAGGAAGTGATGGGATGGTATTATTCTTTTAAAGCACCATACGGCACCGGCCGACACCATACGGCAAACTCAGATCCTACCTTAATAACTAATCGCATAGGATTATTCCGGTATTCGTCTTGCACAAAAGGTAAGTATTTCCCAGTATTTATACTGGCGGGCGGAGGAGTCTGTCAGACTCTTACTGACTAAAACCACCCCGGTGTTCCACCTCTCACCTACGCCGGGGATCGCGAGAACTTGCGACTTCCGTAATCCCCGGCTGTAAAAAAAAAGATAAGCCTAAGCCAGCCTGGTATAAGTAAGTGGATAGTGATTCAGTAGTAAATAATGAGTATTTCAATGCTTCTAGCGCTTCCTCGAAGGTTGATATCGCCTCGCTCAGCCGGGGAAAGGCGACAGTATTGTTAGTGGAAGGATTATTAGGAACGATTCTGGAACTATTGTGAATACCTTCAAAGAGCCATCTTAAAACAGTGGATCTGGGAGAAGAACTACCACTGATTAAAGTGAAAACTAACTAGATTTAAAAAGTAATGATCGGGTCGACATAACGTTTGCTTTTGAACGCGCTTACTTTACAAGAAAAACTGTTTCTTTAATGTTTCACGCACATTTTGCAGTGTGATTCTGTTTAAACATCTGCTAGTGTATTCTGTAAATAACTATTTCGATATCGAGCCTAACCTGAGTGACAAAGCTCACGAAGTGAGCTTTATTACACAAAACATAAAGGTCTTCTGTTTATACGAATTTGATACTCACCTCGGATTCCGCTGTCGAGACACGAAAATGTTGTTACAGAATAGCACTACTGCCCGTGTAAACTTAGGTGGAGCGAGCATATAGTGAACTGTCATTCTATCTTGTTTGTATGAATTGACAGCTCACTTCATTTTCACTATTAGACGCTACACACATACCTAGATGCAGAACAAAACAAAATACAAAATCTCCCTGACAACCATACAAAGAAACTCAGAGCCCACCTCAATAATTAATCTCATAGGATTATTCAGGTATTCGTCTTGAACAAAAGGTAAGTATTTCCCAGTATAAAAGATAAGCCTAAGCCAGCGTGGTATAAGTAAGTGGATAGTGATTCAGTAGTAAATAATGAGCGTTTGAATGCTGCTCGCTTTCTCGAAGGTTGATATCGCCTCGCTCAGCCGGGGAAAGGCGACAGTATTGTTAGAGGGGGGATTGTGAGGAACGATACTGGAACTATTGTGAATACTTTCAGACTGCCTTAAGTTTTGAATCTATAAAAATTGAAAAAACTCCCGACTTAAAAATAACTTTAAAAAGTGAAAAATAATACGTATTGATCCTTTTAGTTGAATATATGTACGATTCTTTAGGCCAAGCGTCTTCGCCTCGAGAGACCGCAATTTTTTGTATTTGTTAAGTACCTCTATATTATTAGCGGTCCCCGACGGACATGCTTCAGCATCAGGTTAAGGTTACTGATCTAAATATAATCTGTCCATTGAAACCATTCCAGTGAGTTCAAACACGAAACCTCTGCTGTAACTTAGAGAGGAGTCGGGTATTCTGCTGACCTCAGGTTATGCTACAGTATCAGGTCAATATTACTATGTTTTTGCAATATCATTGAAGTATCAGAATACCAAATTTTGCATCGATCTGACCCGCTAAAGCTGGTAAAATGCCTTCATCAACTATAAAAGAGCTGATCTTCAAACGGCTCAACCGATTTTGATAAAACTTGTCTAAGAACCATCGCTGGAAAAACTGCTTTCAAATCGGTTGAGCCGTTTAAGAGCTACGGTGCCACAGACAGACACACATAGCGGTCAAACTTATAACACCCCTCTGCGACTGATTTCGACGAATTTACCTCCATAGTACAGCTGCCATACGCTTAGACACCACCGGCCCATCCTTTCCAGTCCGAAAGCAAGGCGATCCGCTGTCTCCTAAACTCTTCACAGCAACGCTTGAAGAAGTATTCCAGAAACTAGACTCACACTGGCGAGACAAGGGCATTGTCGTTGGGGACAGGAGATTGACTAATCTCCGCTTCGCCGACGACATTGTCCTTTTCTCTTCTTCGGCAGCTGAGTTAGGCTTTATGCTCGAACAACTGAGCCAGGCAAGCCTCGAGGTCGGACTCAAAATGAATATGGCGAAAACGAAACTAATGACGAACAGCACGAAGCGCAAAGTAGAGATTGGGGGTGTTGAGGTTGAATATGTCTATGAGTACATATATCTCGGCCAAATAGTCTCATTCCAGGCGAGACAAGATAAAGAAGTTACTCGACGCACCGAAAACGCCTGGAAGAGCTGTTGGTCGATGAAAGACCTAATGAAAGGACCCCTTCCACTCTGCCTTAAAAGAAAACTCATGGACATGTGCATCCTCCCCACCCTCACGTATGGAGCGCAGACGTGGTCATTAACGAGACGTCAAAAGTCCGCTCTCGGGGTCTGCCAGCGAGCAATGGAACGAAGTATCCTCGGAGTCCGGATAACAGACCGTATAAGGAACAATATACTTCGTTCCAAAACTCAAATCGCAGATGTAGGCAACACAGCTGCCAAATTGAAGTGGAACTGGGCAGGCCATATATGCCGCATGCCACAGGAGAACTGGGCAAAAATAACGACGGATTGGGTCCCGAACATCAGGAACCGACGACGCGGTAGACCCAAACGGAGATGGCGGGACGAGCTGGACTCCTACCTGGGGGATTGGACTCGGATTGCTCAAAAGAGACTGGAGTGGAAAGAAGGAAGGGAGGCCTTTGCCCTGCAGTGGGACACCACGGGCTTATAATCTATACATATAATAAAATCGTACACTAACCGTGTCTGTACATTGAATATTTTTGCATGAAAATTACACAGAAAACTCAGGAAAAAGGTATAAAACACAAAAATGCAATTTTTGAAATTTTTGTCTGTTTGTCTGTTTGTCTGTGCGTTTGTGGGAGCATCACGCTTAAACCACAGATTAGATTGCAAATCTAAATACTTAAAAATATTAAGTGATAACCGGAGTAACATTTAGCGTTTATTTCATCAAAATCGACTCACAAAATCAAAAGATATTGAATTTTTAAGTTTAGGAAGAAACTTCCTAATGTATTCTGATGAGTCTTAGCGCCATCTATTGAGAATAATAAAATGCACGAAAGCATTCAAAATTGTTGAGTTATTTGTGAAACTTTTAATACGTGGCAAAATAAGAGTGATCACTTTATACCTTTTCGTTATTGATCGATACAATCGATCCACAAAATCAAAATATATTGAATTTTTAGTTTAGTAAGAAACTTCCTTATATATTCTGATTAGTCAGAGCGCCAGCTATTGAGGAACCAAAAAATGCATGAAAGCATGAATGTTACACCAAAACACATTGATTGAGATATTTGTGAAACTTTTAATACGTAGACGTAGTCTATACATATAATGAAATCGTAGACTAACTGTGTCTGTACTTTGAATATTTTTGCATGAAAATTACACAGAAAACTCAGGAAAAAGGTATAAAACACAAAAATGCAATTTTTGTTTTTGTCTGTTTGTATGTGCGTTCGTGGGAGCATCACGCTTAAACCACAGATTAAATTGCAAATCTTAGTACTTAAAAATATTAAGTGATAACCCGAGTAACATTTAGCGTTTATTTCATCAAAATCGACCCACAAAATCAAAAGATATTGAATTTTTAAGTTTAGGAAGAAACTTCCTTATATATTCTGATTAGTCAGAGCGCCAGCTATTGAGGAACCAAAAAATGCATGAAAGCATGAATGTTACACCAAAACACATTGATTGAGATATTTGTGAAACTTTTAATACGTAGACGTAGTCTATACATATAATGAAATCGTAGACTAAAACTGTGTCTGTACTTTGAATATTTTTGCATGAAAATTACACAGAAAACTCAGGAAAAAGGTATAAAACACAAAAATGCAATTTTTGTTTTTGTCTGTTTGTATGTGCGTTCGTGGGAGCATCACGCTTAAACCACAGATTAAATTGCAAATCTTAGTACTTAAAAATATTAAGTGATAACCCGAGTAACATTTAGCGTTTATTTCATCAAAATCGACCCACAAAATCAAAAGATATTGAATTTTTAAGTTTAGGAAGAAACTTCCTAATGTATTCTGATGAGTCAGAGCGCCATCTATTGAGAATAATAAAATGCACGAAAGCATTCAAAATTGTTGAGTTATTTGTGAAACTTTTAATAAGTGGCAAAATAAGAGTGATCATTTTATACCTTTTCGTTATTGATCGATACTATCGATCCACAAAATCAAAATATATTGAATTTTTAGTTTAGTAAGAAACTTCCTTATATATTCTGATCAGTCAGAGCGCCATCTATTGAGGAACCAAAAAATGTATGAAAGCATGAATGTTACACCAAAACACATTGATTGAGTTATTTGTGAAACTTTTAATACGTAGACGTAGCAAAATAAAAGTAAACATTTGAATACCTTATCGTTATGTACCGTTACATACGGGCTTCTTATTTAACGTCTTCCGCTGCCAAATATTTTGTCAGTTTACATGGTCGATAGATGGCGTTGCACTGATGACGCGTTTTTCTGAATTGCGGTGTTAATATTTTCCGCTGGAGAATGACCTCACACGATTATCAAACACGGTCGTAGTTCGTAGGAATTTCAGTTTGGTCTCTGAAAGTTCTTAAACTGTTAGGGTCCATAATTGGTAAAATCTCTGGTGCTGGTTTCGTTTAAAGTGCATTTATCGTAGAGTCTTAAACTGATTTAGTTTTGCGAAGTTCTGGACGGTTCGACTTGCGGATCAGGCCTGTAGGGTCCCGTACCAAAGGTGCTGTGCTGACGGGACCCTACTGCTAGGCCTCCGCGATTGATTCCGTTTAGAGCGAAGCAACGAACGGTTCGATTTGCGAAACAAGGCTTTGCGAAATAAAAATCTTATATTTCAGACAGAGTCCATTTTTTGGTTAGTAGTTAGGTATACGTTTAGTTTAGGTTAGTAGTTTGGTTTTTTATAATAAGGTATCGTACCAAAGGTGGTCACGGAGACGGGAGCGATCGATTTTGGGAGCCTACTCTCTAAGTCCGAAGTCCGTAGTTTCGGGCTTAGTTGCGGACGTATTCTACTCCGTATCACCTACAGACTTACGATTACTCCCGAACCCGAACTAAGAATGAATGACAACACGATTTCACAGTAACTGTCAAATCGTGTTATCATTAGTTCTCATTGGTTAGATGATACGGAGTGGTAACTTTTTTTTTTACAATAGATAGGCATACGTTTGACCACTATCTCACCTGATGGTAAGCGATGATGCGGTCGAAGATGGAGCACGTTTGCCTACAAGCAACCTATTCACTTTTGTCTTAAAGACTCCCAGGTTTCCCGCAACTAAATTTTTAATTCGTGCTAAGTATCAAACGGTTCGATTTGCGAGCCAAGGCAAATTATAGGGTTCCGTGCCAAAGTTGCTAATGGGACCCTATTATTTAAGCCTTCGCGTACGATTTTGATTCGTGCGAACCCAGTCGATTTTTAGGGTTCCGTACCAAGTTTGCTAACGGCACCCTTTTTTTTAATAAGCCACCACTGTCCGTCTTCCTTCAGTTAATGCGTTTTATTTCTGTCTCGCTAATATAAAAAATGTCTTCTAAAAAAAGGTCGAATCTTTCACAATATAGCAAAATTCTTAATCTTCTTAATATATTTAAAACAAAGTCGGTTTTGTTCGATCACTTTTCTAACTCGAGAACGGCTCGACCGATTTTCATAGTTTTTGTGTTTTTGGATTAGTCTTCGTCCGGAATAGTATAATAAGAATTAAAATACAAAAAAAAAGAGTAGGTAGGGTAGGTAGGTAGGATAGGTAGGTAGGGTAAGTAGGGTAAGTAGGGTAGGTAGGGTAGCTATGGTAGGTAGGATAGGTAAGTAGGTAGAGTAGGTAGGTAGGTTAGGGTCGGTAGGTAGAATAGCCAGTTGACGGGAGCGAAGCCGCGCGGGTCAGCTAGTAATAATAATAATAATAGTATTTCGAATATGAAATTAGAAATATTTTTTGCAAAGTCATACCAAACACAAAGATATACCTGGGTACCTTGTCACTCTATTTAAAGGGTTTAAAAATTATTTTAACATCCTCAAAAAAGTGTAAATGGGTTGACGAGGACAAAGTATAAAAATATAGTTTACAAAAAGTAAAAAGCTGTGTATATTGCATAAATAAACTTTTTTTAAAATTAAAAATGCAGAAGATACCCGTGTACCTCGTCACTCACATAAGAGTTAAACCTATAAAGTTTCGCTTTCAATACACTCTCCAAAGATGATTTTAAAGTCTCTAAACCTAACTATGAACAAGATACAAATCGGTCCTATAATAAATAATTTCTTCGCGGAATAAAAACCCTCCCTCGACATAAGCACATTGTTTCCAGCGCATCGATGTCAAAGATTTAATATTGAAGCATCGCTGGCTCTTACGCTGCTCCCTCTGAATTATTCATCACACCTGGATACTGATTTTAAAACTATATTTACATTCGCAGTTTGTGTGTTGACTCTTTGAATAGCATAGTTTATTGGAACTGCATGTCTTTGTGATGTGGTTTTCAAAGGAGCAAGACTTTTGAATCATTCAAATGATAATTCTCATGTGATTTCGTTTGTGCACATCTTTACACATGTCTGAGTCTTTTAGAATAGATTTTATTCAACGCTCGGAATTTTTTTACTCGTCGTTGGAAGAGTGTCGCCTTTTATAAAATGTAGTAAAAGACATGTTGGTGTGAGGAGAATAATATTAATCCATACTAATGCCCTTCCTAACTAATACTACTAATTCGAAAGTGAGCGTGTTCGTTCGTTTTTTAAGTGGGTGATAGACGTACGAGCAAGTACGCGTACTTATGGCTCGACGACCTTTTTCTCTACGCCTCTTGTTTATAAGTACTCGTACTTAGGATGACACACGAACGAAAAAGTTAGTCGAGCCGTAAGTACGCGTACTTGCTCGTACGTCTATCACCCACTATACGCTTTTTCGTTTAAATCACTGAACGGATTTTGATGAATTTTAATACCGTGATACAAACCTATTTCACCTATAAATGCGGAAATTAATCTGTATGTCTTTTTGTTACCTCTTCACGTCTCAACTGCTCGAAAGATTTGGATAAAACTTAGCACCCGGGTTGCCCAAGTTCTGGACATAGGATAATTTTATCCCGCAAGTGTGTTCCCTTGGTAGTGATAATTTTCAATTTGCACGCGGGCGAAGCTGGCTGGCAGGAGCTAGGTCATAATTTAATGAAATGATTTATTTCTAGAGTAACACTGAAATAAATATGTATGGACAACAATAAATAAACACATTTAGAAACCGCGAATTATGTTATCGGCGTATGGTAGGACTGCCACTTTTGATGCAGAGGGCTGTTGTCCCAGTCTCGCGCCGCGGCCACCAAGGAGTTGGCGGAGCGATGTATGGCGGTGCGTGTGACTCCTGAAGAGCGCCGGTCAGCCGGGCGCGCGGCCTTCGCAGAACATGGCGCTGCACCACCGAGACAGTCGGGCATGGCGCGCCACGAGTCGTTGTACTGCACTCGCATGTCGCTGAGTGCAGCCTTGGTGTAGTTAGCCTACAACTCAACTGTGTAGAGTTGCGATTTTACGGCGTCACTACAACGGCTAAACCACCTCGCTAGCATGTTGCCACGCACTAAGATGGCTCTTCTCTGCCTATCTACATCAACGTGATCGGACAGGTCGGCTGTTATTACATAACCTAAGTATTTCACTATAATACTAAATGATCATTTCTTTGATCTTTCAAATCTCAAAGTTTACAGATTGACATTATCGTCTGCTTTCACAGAAACCATATATTGCATTCGAATAAACAATCTGAATGGTTTAATAGCATTCTATAAAGCACCGATTATTTACGGGCATATCGAAAATGATTACCATACTAAACCGCGTCAATATCAACACATCGTTATCAAATAAGTGTAGTATCGGCTAAAAGCATATTAATGTGATAGCGGGCTCTAAAACAATTACGTTATTGGAACGAACAGTAAATATTATGTGGCGTACTTCGGACTGTCCGCCCCACAGAGCAACAAAACGCTGCGTGCACCCGCAGTAGCAGAAAGCCTTCTTCTTCTTCATTGTATTTTCCCACTTTAGGTGGGGTCAGCTGTCCTTCTGACGTTCGTGAAAGACGTTATGTGAAGGGTTGTCGAATCGGGAAGTTTCTCCATCTTAAGAAGCTTCGTCATATTGGTCCATGGCATCAAAAGTTATGTTTTTTATCATCTGTAAGACTGATAGTTTTTGCGACATGTTGTTCTGTCCTTCTCAATCTGTTCTCGGTATTGGAGCTACTTTAAAAGTACCACCTATCGTTGCTGTCTATTCTGGTTACTCTCCCAGACCATTTAGGCAGCAGGTAGAATCAAATTCCTGATGCTAAGAATACAATGAGCACACAACTTCTGTCATCTGCGACTTTCAAATACGCTTTCATGTTTTTTGGTAGATACTAGTAGTCATGTGTTTATAATTTAAATGTACTCTAAATAAATGCGCTTATGTTTAAAAATTAAGCTTCTAATTCGAGGTGCGGATTCATTATAAATAACTTAAACTAGGAGAGTTCAAACAAATACAAATGCAAAATTCCTTCATTTCAAATATACCAGCTACAGGCACTTTTGAACAGTCAAGGTCTGTCAGTTAAATAGATGAAGCTAATTCTGCCGCGGACAAGAGCAGCAAGTTGCTCTGCAGCAAAACGCACTCACCGACTCTATCTCCAGCGCGGCAGTTGCACATTCCAAAGAGTAGATCCTATGGAGAAGAACGTGCAAGAAACTCCATGGACACTCTTTTTAATCAGTGTTTACAAAATCATGGTTACAATCGTAACCTAAAATATTGTAAATTGTAATTTTGTACTTTGTGGGAGAAAGTAATAAAATCTTATCTTATCTTATCTAATGAAATAATTAATGACTGAAATTATACAATGCAAAAGAGATTGAGTCTTTATAAAGCAAAGATAATCTTACAATCTTCAGCAGATCCAATAATGTTTTCACATCTTTATCAAAGTTTCGGCCCTTTAGTCGTTGTGGAGCGGATGTTCATGCTTGCATGTTTAGTTTGTGCAGAAGTATTGACAGTGCCGTCTATAGCAACAGCCATCGAGTCGTTTCCGAGCTCTGTGGTCCACGCCAATATTTATGAACGTGGAGTCGTAACGCATACTCGTTAAGTTGAAGGTGCACTTATAGCAATAACTTTAATTATTTTTATGACTTTTTCCATCTACGAGAACGCAACTATGTGTAAATGCAGTGACTGAAGCTCTTGTTTCATGCGGTCTATTCAGGCTGATGCTGGATGGCCAAATCCGAAACTATGAGGAATATGGAAAAACACTGAAAGGAGTCTCGATTTTACTTCACTTAGCACTACATCATTGTGCGTAGTGGTGGCACTCGTCCGCGACAGCTACGGAATACCACGTCCTGCGGCCAAAAGCCCTCCGCCATGACGAAGTGCAGACCTCGTCGTTGTGGAGAACTTAAGCTTAAGCTTCATAAAGTATTTTTGTCCTCATAGTACAACATAGTGGCATCGGAACTCTTCATTCTCACAAACTCTAATATTGGCTTTAGTGATTCTACCTAATAACGGCGAGATTTATTCACATTATTTGGGCATTCCCAGTTATGCCTCAACCCTAACCAATGTACTAATAACGTCAGTTCATTATACTCGGTATCACAATACTCGTGTTTGCTACTCTTACCCACTCCACGCGCCCTAGTACCAACATTACCAACATTATTAACACTACCAACGGCCACTGTTTTGTTAAACTCCCTCATTGTACAGTTTCCTAGTTTTATTGTTGGAGAACTAATTTAAACTCGTATTTGAACAACATTTCATGTTCCTGGAACATGTTCGTCAAATGTCAAACATATTTATAGAATGTTTGGTTGAACTTTGTTTGTTGGGAAATGTTGTTATGAGGCGGCTGTGAGTTGTGACAATGTTGAGGGTGAATTCTTGAAACGGCTTGATTATTTTGGCTTTGAAATATTAGTAAAATGTCATCATCATCATCGTCATATCTGCATAAAGACTTCCGCTGAACATAGGCCTCCCTAAGTGTCGCCACAACAATCAGTCCTGTGCGTCTCGCTCGCATCGATCGGCTACCCGCGACCCCCACGAGGTCATCGGTGTCCCTTGTGGGAAGCCTTCCAACGCTGCGTCTTCCGGTACTCGGTCACCACTCTAGAACTTTTCGGCCAGTATAATTTAAGCCAGCCAAAACTCACGTAAGTGATGATGAATTAGTTTCAAAATGAAAATGGAACCAAGCGGGAATCTGCAGAATGGGGGACGCGCACTACACAAGAGCAGTCGATGTGGCGACTCTTGGGAATGTCAATAGGGTTTGTCACTCGTGTATGTCAAGCAGTGCACGGCTTTCAGCTGTAATGATTATGATGAAGAGTTGAAAAAAGTATATTTTTAACCGACTTCCAAAAAAGGAGGAGGTCCTCAATTCGGTGGGTATTTTTTTATTTATGTACACCGATTACTCCGAGGTTTCTGATCCGATTTCTGTGATTCTTTTTTAGTTCGATGCAGTATACTTGCCGTTTGTTCCCATAAAAATTTAATTCGATTTGGTTCAGTAGTTTTTATTTTATGAGCATTTTTGCTTATTTCAATTTCTGCGTTAACGAAGACGTCGTCCAAGTATCACCACTTAAAAGTGAAAAATAAAAAACTTTTTACAAAAATATATAACCGACTTCCAAACAAAACACTACAAAGAATAAAATAATCATAATTTCGGGAGTCGGTGTTCAAAAACAAAGAAACAAAACCAAAAACACCGACTTCCGAAATTAAGATTATTTTATTCTTTGTAGTGTTTTGTTTGGAAGTCGGTTATATTTTTTTGTAAAAAGTTTTTAGAAGTCTCCAATTATAATCTATACTTATATTATAAAGAGAAAATTTTGTGAGTTTGTGAGGTGGTAGAGGGTAATCTCTGGATCTACTGAGCTACGTTATTTGTGAGTGTCATAGGCTATATATATTAACCCAAAAAAATACTGCCCAACGACTCCGTTGCACGGGCACGGTTGTGGCACGGATCAGCTAGTTCGAGATAATTTGAATCCATCGCTAAGAACTTATTATAAGAAGTATAAAAAATATATTTTAAGTTTATTTTTAAGTGATCATTTTTACTAAAAACTGTCCAAGTGCGAGTCGGACTCGCGTGCAAAGGGTTCCGAACGAATTTAATTTTTTTTAAATGATATTTCAACACTACAGACTTCTAATAGGTTTCCCTGTAATCTTTAGGTAAAGATCTATTATCTCCATTTTATTCAAAATTTTAGGCTCAATAGTTTCGGAGATAATGGGGGGAATGGTAATTTTTCGTCTAATTTCTTGAATAACTTCAAAACCATTTATTTTAAAACTATAAAAAAAAATATAATTAAAACCCTTTCAGTAAGCCCTTTTATTTGATATGTTACACGATATTGTTCAAAAAACTTTTTTTGTTAATTTTCTAGTTTGACCCCCAAAAGTGACCCCCATGCTAAAAATTTCATAATTTACGTAACGCGTCCGTATTTAGATCATAAAAGTCCTTATGTGTACCAAATTTCAACAGCATCGGTCCAGTGGATCCTGAGAAAACTGGCTGTGACAGACGGACAGACAGACACCGGAGTGATCCTATAAGGGTTCCGTTTTTTTTTTCGACACCCTAAAAAGGCCCATAAAACAGTAAGATTGCAATGGAATTAGAACTTTGTCTTGTAGTTGACCAACCCGCATTGGGCCCGCGTGGTGCATTACGGCCCATTCCCTCTCCTAGAGAGGAGGCCTGAGTCCCAACAGTGGGAACATTATAAGGCCGACTATGCTATGCTTGTAGTTGATAATTATCTCGAATTTTGAATTCAAGTATCCCAAGTCCAGAGTCACTCTAGACAAGTGACATTCTGGCAGCGGTAGCGTGGCGAAGGCGATTGTCAAAACGTCATAAATCTATGAAATTGACACACACTGTCGAAATGTCACGTGAACAATGCCTTACATTTTGGAATTTCGACCATCGCAGTCGCTAATAGAATTGCATTTTGTCTAAGGCCCCAGGTCTGCCAGCTTTAGGTGTTTGATCAGAGTGCCAATTCTACTCATTTTGAAGCAACTTTTGCATTCACATCTAGTGGCAATCTATCAAAAAAGTCCCAATTTCCATACATTTTTGACTGATTGCGATGCAAAAGTAGCTTGAAATGAGTAGAATTGGCACTATGACAGACCGAATAATGGTCAAACCTGGGTCACTCTGTGGAAGTCATAGAGGCTAACATACCCAAAATCAAAATAGCAGAGGACGGACTTCGGATAAACCTGCCTTAAATTCACAAAGCCATGCCAAAATTTTTCATCACACACCTTTTATATTACATTCATAAATACAGCACTTTTTCTATTTCATTAAAGATTCATTCGCTAATCCTATGAAATATGGCTAAATCATCCCCTAACGACAGTTCACGCAGATTTGATAACCCGCGCCCCACCATGCATATTTCAGGAGCATTTCATCTAGTGGTTTTACAAGCCTTGAAACTTTATCGGTAGAACATTCCCATGGTCAAAGTGGGAATTTCGGAGCACCCGCTGTTCACATGGATCCATATTTTATTAGTAGGCCGGTTTTCATTTGAATACTTTAGTGTTTGCCTAAATTGGTCAAGGAATTTTGATCCGCATTGCCTAGCAATAATTTATGTTGGAGATTTAAATTGCTGATCGATTTTCTTTACATCAAAAAGGATTATTTATTTTATTTTATTTCGGGATAAAAAACAGTAGTACAATGCAATATTATACATACATAATTCATTGATTTTGTTAAAAAAAGTACTTATAAAATTATCCACTTAGTGCTAAATTGTTGTTTATGCTACGGACGGGGCACAAAAGTAGCGAATTGGGGAAGTCTAATTCTAATGTAAGGCTTAGAATAAAATAATAACAGCGGTTTACAAAAATAAAGAATAAACTACAGATTTCCTAAATTTACTTGAGGAGAGGTTAAAAATATCAATACTCTGAAATCTATTATTATAAGAATCCACAAGTTGGCGCAGAGGAGCTCGAAGACTAGCATTAGAGTTACAGACGTGGCTGGTATTGGCAGATAGTAATCGGTAAGGACGAACTTGTCTGCGCACTATCGTTCTCGGCGTTGCTAACACTTTATTTAACATAAATAAAGATTCGTATGGCAAACGAGAACGCCTAGAAGGGCTACTGCAGTAAATTCTGTTAGTCGTTCTGTTACTCGCTGTTCTGTCGCATAATCCTGCATCGTGCAAGCAGAGTTTACCGTGCGAGTTGAACATAAACATTAGCCCGAATATCAACTATCGGGCAGTTGCCCACACCAGACACAACAACCGTCCGGTCGAGAGATCCTCCCTTTTCAATGGAGGTTTGCGAGACTTTACTCTCTGTTCCGCTTACCTCTATTTTCGCTCCTAAACAAGAATCGCCAATGCGGGCTACGAGGCTGAAGTGAAGGGGTTGAGATGGTCATATTTGTAGAATGCACCAAGACATATGAGCCAGAGTCGTTACCAGTCAGAGAACGGGCATCGTCACTGAGGAAGGCCTAGGAATCAGTGTTACGACTTAGAGGTGTTCATTACCGATTGGTTAGCGAAGGCAAAACATCGGAAATAGTATAAGGCTATTGGGGAGAAATCAACCCACAATTCGGACAATATAGTTAGCTTTAGAAAAAGCCAAACATAAAAAGAATTATTTATGATACAATATCATTGTAACTGCCCCTATGCAGAACAAAAGCCTTCCTATAAAGAAAACGGCACTAAAGTTAAACCTCCTTCTTTTGACGTCAGTTAAAATAAAAATGCAATTAGACTCACATTTATAACCAAAACAAAACAATGCTGTTTTGCGGCAGAAATAATTACGGTGGTATTACCTACTGCCCCGGAGAAGACTTTTCACAAAGAGCTTACCATTGCTAAAGCTATTACGTGTACAATGCGCGCTTCCCCTAATAAAATTAACTAATGGGGTCAAATTAAGGAACGACATGAAACCCCGTTCTCCCAAAAGCAACGAGGCTCCAACGACTGGCATATAGACTGATAACATTGTGTTACCTTAAGAGGGGACTCTAGTCTCGAGGAATTTGAAAAATAGGTATTTGAAGAAACTATTGGCGATGCCGTCGCGCTGCGCCCTATCAAGTAAAGTGCGAAAGCGACAACTGCAGCAGAGGCTGATTTTACCTATAAAAAACCTTGATAAAAAGACGTTTTTTAATGCGCTGTTTTCTCCTTAAAAACTGGACTGATCTATAAAAATTATATATCAAAATTTAGAAAAAGATTATCTCTATGCTTCTATCATATTTTATTCTGTTAAAAAATTATCAAATTTGTCTGATAGTCGTCTGAACATGGCGGTAAAAACGGGCTGTTTTTTCGGGTATTTGGATTGTCTTCTTTAAGTTATTATGTTTTGGAAAAAAGAAAATGATAGAGGCACGTATGAATTTGATGTAGATATTTTGGGAAAAAATCATTGCTGTAGCAGTATTATCCACGAAGAAAACAGCGGAATACGTTTGTATGGATTAAGGCCCCAGAGTTACCGACCCGAGTCCCCTCTTATACCAGTTCAGTTCAAAATTAGAGACATAATTATGTATTTACAATCTTTATCCTCCGTTTCGTGCCGATGACTGATATTTTATAATTTAATTTTCAGCCATCGGGGTTGCTTTTTTTAAATCATGAATCTGAAGGCCCATTCTACAAAAGCAATGTTCTCATTTGCATCTAAAGCGCAATCTGACATAAAACCTCACTGTTTCATGCATTTTTAACAAATTGCGACTGCCATGCGATTGCGAACGTGTTGTTTGAAATTTGAAATTAGGTGAATTGTCACTCTAATAATTACACATTTTCAATATGTAAATAAGTTTACTCATCCAGTAACAAACATAATTATGCACCCTTTTACAAAATCGCGGAACTGTTAAACAGCTCAGAGTTATGGGCCCATGAAATTCACAATTCACTCCACACAAAAAATTGCGCATATATAGCGGATTTGTTAATAAGTTCGTGTAAAAGAATTGTGTAACTCTTTTTGCTATACAATAGCTCCTATCTATCTCTTTACATTTTAAACTGTTCTCAAACTGCATACGCTCAAGTAATCACGTAACAAACAAATATTTAGGTCGACACTGTGTCCCACATTCTTAAAACTCCAAAAACAACAATAACCACCGCCTTTTGAAAGAAGAAAGCTGACATTTTACGATATTTTAAAGCTAGATGCTTTTAACTACAAACTCGGTAACATCGCTTGCATATTTCTGCTAGAATAACAAGTTTAAGATTCAGAGAAGCCACGGTAACGGGTAGAATGGCGCGCGGCAGATAAATTAATAAAATGCTTTAGCAACGGAGCCGTCGACGTGATGAATGGAATCATGCCGGTTGTTCCGCTTGCAGGTTCGTAGGGCCATGGAAACGGAGGTGGTTCAGCCTGTTGCCATCTTTTTTGTGAAGCGAAAAGCACATTATAATTTAAGGCAAGATTAGCCTCTTCTAGCTATTCTCACAATATGAGGGGCAGTACTTGTACTTTTAAAAAAATCTCAAAAAAATTATGTCAGTCTCAATTTATATTTTTAGGGCTGCCAAAACTTAACCGCAAATATGGGATTACTAGCTGTGCCCGCGACTTCGTCCGCGTGGAATAGTGTCTTTTTTTTCATTCACATTCACTACTCACTACTTTCATCCCCTATTCCCTATTATTATTTTACACCCTTGAGAATTAACAGCCTAAAAAATAAGTTTCAAGTTTCTAGCTCTAAAAATGACGATACTTCCATACAACTTTTCATGCTCCCCTTTAAACCCCTTACAACCTTTTATCGCATTAAAAAGTAGCCTATGTCCTTTCTCAAGCCCTAGAGTTTTCAATAGTGTGACACTAAAATGACATCGGACTGAATTGTGAACGTTTTTCGTTCACGATATTAGTTGGGCATGGGATTAGTTAGGCATTTCCTTGCTGATGACCTTGGGATAATGCAGATGTAGATAGGGAGCGCAGGGCGTTGGCGGTTCGGGCAAATATGTTGGCTAGGAGGTTCGCACGATGTACGGAAGAAGTAAAACACACGCTCTTTAGAGCATACTGCACATCCCTGTACTCGAGCCCTCTGTGGATCAATTGTACCAAACGGGCCGTCAATGCGCTGCGCGTCTAGTATAACAACGCTTTCAGGGCGCTGATGGGGCTGCCACGTTATTGCAGTGCATCAGGGATGTTTGCTGAAGCCAGAGTCGACAGCTTCTCAGCTGTCGTGCGCAAGAAGAGTGCGTCCCTTCTCGCCAGATTGCGTGGCAGCGGCAACAGCCTCCTGAAAGTGATTGTAGGTTTGATGAGAGCCCCATAATGAGGCATCTCATCGAGACAACTATTTCTCTTATAGTGTTGAGTACTAACATAGGGTATAAGATAATTTTGTAACTAACATCTTTTTTGAGTATTTTCTTTTTTTTTTGAATATTTGTTTTGGTGTTGTGTGTGTGTCTATTTGGATTATAATTGTCTGTATAATAAATAAATTATTATTATTATGATTATTATTAACTAGCTGACCCGCGCAACTTCGTCTACATCACAATTTTCATTACTGCTCCGCTCCTATTGGTCTTAGCGTGATGATATATAGCCTATAGCCTTCCTCGATAAATTGGCTATCTAACACTGAAAGAATTTTTCAAATCGGACCAGTAGTTCTCGAGATTAGCGCGTTCAAGCAAACAAACAAAAAAACAAACAACCTCTTCAGCTTTATATATTAGTATAGATTGATGTTCACCTAAAACAAAAGTAAGTAGCAGCTTGGGGTTTTCTTCCATATTTTCGTACGTTTTAATTGAATGGCCTCCATCGTTAACGACAAATGTTATTAAATAGTGTTCCTGCGGATTTTACATTTCCTTTAAGTCGTCGGTGAATTTTGAATCTTCTTCTTTCAGTTTTTAATTCCTGCGACATTGTCTTCATTCGTCCTCATTCTTCGTTCATCCTTACTTTCTTTAACGTTTATTCCAGTAAATTTAACTACGTTCCCCGCTGCTCCCGTGGCCTCACTTGTCACCGGGTGAGGTGAGTTAGCTGGATATCTCGCCGAGACTTCCGCGCATTGTGTGCAGTCGTGTTTCATGCCACTGTTGCTTCGGCATTATGCGCATAGATGTGCGATTGTTTCGTGCCAAGATAACGCTGTCACTGATTAAGGTGAGAAAGGAGCTTATGGGGATGGACTATCAAATTGAGGCGGTTTTGGGGATGCTGTAAAAATAATTCAAAATTCAGATCTACATTTTTGTACCTGCTCATCATTGACTTGCAACTAACTCAATTTATTCGGGGCCCGTGGTGGATTTCTTCTTCTTTCATACCTACTTCTTGTGAATCGTCATCTCGTATTTGTTGCCCCTTTCATGACATAATATCGTCTTTCGAATTTCTGTGCCTAATATGACACATTTATTCTAGTGTGTTTTTGTTCTTATGTCACCAAAACTTCCGCGCATTGTGTGCAGTCTTGTTTCATGCCACTGTTGCTTCGGCATTATACGCATAGATGTGCGATTGTTTCGTGCCAAGACTTATCGTTTGTTGCGTTGCATACGATAAGTGTGCCTCTAATGCATAGTTTCTCATATAAAATCAAGAGTCCAGATATCATAATGCGTTGCAGACGTTACGTACGAGGGTGGGACCTGTTTGTCTCTCGATTAACTCTGTCAATTTTACTAGTTTTTAAGCAACGTTCACATTCGCAAATCAGTCGTAATCTGTCATAAAACTTCAATTTCCATACATTTTTAGTAGAATTGGTACTCACTAGGGCATCGTATCGCAGTTATCTATCTGGCCCACTCAAAGCGGCGCTATCGCTGATCAAAAATCACATTATTAAACCTGTCAATTTTCACAGTGATTTCGGGAGTTTCAATTAAAGTGACATATACAACCATAATATAGTATACAACGTGTAATAGAATACACGTAATACCTCTTAAGGGGTCATTGTACTTGTTATTAATTTTGCAAAATCACTACAAATCGTTGTGAAAATAATTCTGTGGCACGTTGTGTAATTCAGAAGATAAAACTTTTGTAAGAAGATAGATATTCTTGATAGGTTTTCTTGAACGAGAAACAAATAAATTTTCTTTAAAAAAAAGCCTTATTAACAATAGAACCACGACCACTCATACTTACTCAAATCTATTTAAAACTTCTCTTGAAATTCTTCAGTTCTCCCAAACCAATCTGAGTTCAAGGCAACTATTCTTATTTCCACCTAATCTAAACTAATTTACCCACCTTCCTCATTCAACCACCTCACTATCTCAGTGTAAACGGACAGAACCACTTAATTGAAGCCCCCTAACTCGAGACAAGCCCGAACAAGTCCCCCGACATGTTGACATGTAAACAGACTAATTTCAGAGACGGACGTGTGGCTAATGGCTAACTATATCTTGCTGACTTGGCTATGTTATAGAGACAGGTAGCATACATCCTTTGCAGGAGTAAATATGATATGTACATATTTATGCTACTGCTATTGTTGTAGTGGTGGTAGGTGCGATGTAAATAGAAAGCGTATTGTAATAACTTTATATTAGTAATATCGTACGCGCATATCCCGGTTTTTTTCCGTTCCCGTAGGAATTTCGGGAAATCCTCACTTAGTGCAACTCTACACTTCCCAAGGCACCAGTTATGAGCAGTTTCGGCTGTGCTTTGTCTATTTTATTCTGTTCTATCAGTCGCTCATCAGTAACGAAAGAATTTTATATATATGGATAACACAACCCGAACTAAACTGCAGTGCCAGTGGGCAGGGCACATTGCTCGCAGAACAGATGTGTGGCCGAAAAGTTCCGGAGTGGCGACCGCGTACCGAAAAACGCTGCGTTGGAAGACCTTCCACAAGGTGGACCGATGACCTGGTGAGGGTCGCGGGTAGCCGATTAATGCGAGACGCACAGGACCGGTTATTGAGGCGACACGTAGGGGAGGCCTATATCCAGCAGTGGACGTCTTTCAGTTGTTATGATGATGATGGGTAAAATCAAGTGTAAACGGATAAACCAATAGCAAAATTCATGAGCGAATTTCTCACAAAGTGACAATTCATACGTATAAACATGTCGAAGCTGAAGGTATAATATAATACTAACGTAATCTATCGAGGTTTACTGGAATGGAAAATTCCACATTTTCTATTGAAAAGGCAGACTCCTCCAACCATACAGGTGTGATGTTTGGTGAGCAACTGCTCGATGGTTGTTTACAAGCTCTTGTATTTCGCGCAGATAACTTTGATAGCGCGATGTAGGACTTATGTGACGTCAGAGGGTCAATAACCGTAATTTTTAGCATCGTTCGCATTCGCATGTAAAATTTAGAAAAATTAGAGAGATTGCGACCGATATGTGATTGCGAACTTTCACTTAAAAGTAAGAGATTTGATCGAGAATTGATCGATCCACCCTAGAGAAGACCGCATGACTAGGAAACGTGTCATATATGGTCGCGATCCTCAGCAGTGAGGGAACGATGAAGAAGACGAAGAGAATTGACCTTTAGGTGTATTTTTGAAGATCATATAGGTGCATCTGTACCACAACATACGATATTCAGTCGTAACGCTCGCCATGGTACCGCCGTACACAATACCTTATAATACAGTACATCATATCTTATGATAAATTGCAATCAATGTTTTTTACTAAATTTATACACTTTTATGAACGTGACTGTAGGTACACCCCAGTCACGTTTCAATTTTATATAAATTTTGTTGGTGCGCTCCCAGAGGTGACAATTTAACTAATTCTCTTAAGCCCAATTAACTCACTGCGTGAACTGAATTGTTTGAAGATAAGAAGCGACTGGCTAATTTAATTTCGGTTTTAAACTCTTGGTTGGAATGTTATTGGTTAAAAGGGTGGTGGGTGATTGAAATAATTCTTGTGAATGGTGTGAAAATAATTATTTCCAAAAGTAAACTTATTTACCACCAAAACTAAAGTAATGGATGTGGGGGAAAAACAGCCAGGCTGAAGTGGAAGTGGGCTGGCCACCTCGCACTAATGCATCCGGGGAGATGGGCGAGGATCGTCACTCACTGGACGCCTGAGAAAGAACATCGTAAACTTCAACGTAAGGTTCAGTTGAAAACCAGCGTCAGGCAGCACCTAGTTGTTTGGCATTTTGCTGAACTGGGCCTATTTGGCGAAGCCGTGGGGCACACAATGTTATAGTTTTATTAAAATTAAGCTTCTTAACTTTTATAACTACATTGTGCTTACTACAAGTCCTGCAAACCTCTGTTGTGAAGGGAGGATTCTCCGACCAGACGGTTGTTGTGTCCGGTGTGGGCAACTGCCCGATAGTTGATATTCGGGCTGATGTATATATTCAAATCGCACGGTAAACTCTGCTTGCGCGATGCAGGATTTCAACGTAGTAGTTCGCTGCTAGTTAGATAGATGGCGTCGCGGTTCTTTTTGTTGCGATGTAGATTTGCTCCGTTGGTTTTTCTTGTGGCGGGATTGATGCCGCTACACCTATGTGTGCCAAATAAACAAGTTTTCTTTCTTTTTTCTTTTTGTTTCTTTCGGTGTCGAGGTCGACCGCTTCGAAGGTGGTGTGATGGTCTCATCATGTTTGCGATGGAAACTTGACCAGAGATCGCCCAAGACAGACAGATTTGGAAGGAGAATGGGGAAGCTTTTGCTCAGCAGTGCAGAATGTTAGTGATGAAAAAACTACTATAGCTTAACCACTAACCCACTACCTATTAGGGTTCCGAACATCCGTAAGAAACGGAACCCTTATGGGATCACTCGGGTGTCTGTCTGTCTGTGTGTCCGACTGGACCGATTCTGTTAAAATTTGGTACACATATGGATTTTTGTTACCCAAACACGGACGCGTTACGTAAATCATTAAATATTGAGTGTAGAGGTCACATTTGGAATCAAACTAGAAAATTTCAAATATCGTGTGACATATCGAAGGGCTTACTGTGAGAATTATAAATATATTTTTTCCAAATTTTAAAATTTATAGTTTTGAAGCTATTCAAGAAATTAAAAATGACCATTTCCCCCTTATCTCCTGAGCCAAAAATTTTGAAAAAAACGCGGATAAGTTCTTTACCTACAAAATACAGGAAAACTTATAAGAAATTAATAAAACAACTTGTTTCAAAAATGAAATTGGTTTGACCCTTTGGACCCTTTGCACGAGAAGCCAACTCGCACTTTGCCAGTTTTTTACTATTGATATACTCAGTAATCTGGTGAGATACGTTATCTTTCCAAACGGTTTCTATCTTGTGGCTTTTGATACATAACGTGTGTGTTATAGCCGGTATATGACGTAGACAGTTTACTGTCTACGTCATATACCATAGACATAGACAGTATACTGTCTACGTCATATACCATAGACATAGACAGTATACTTTCTACGTCATAGACCATAAATATAGACCTACGTCATAGACCATAGACATAGACATATACTGTCTACGTCATAGACCATAGACATAGACAGTTTACTGTCTACGTCATAGACCATAGACATAAACGGTATACTATCTACATCTCACCGTGTAAATGTAGATGGAATAAGCATGAAGTGAACTGTCATTCCAACTTGTTTGTATGGATTGACAGCTCACTTCATGTTCACTTCACCTAAGCTTACAAGTTTTCGCACTCGAAATATGACACTCGGTGATGGTGTTACTTTTTATCAATAAAACTAGCTTTGGCCCACGACTTCGTATGCGCATATCCCGGTTTTTCCCGTTCCCGTAGGAATTTCAGGAAATACTCTCTTAGTGCTCCCCTACGGAGTGTAGGAAAGCTTTATGCCAAATTTCAGCTTGCTACGACCAGTAGTTTCGGCTGTGCGTTTTCTGTCAGTCACTCAGTCAGTCAGTAACGGAAGAATTTTATATACAACGTGTAACAGAATAAACGCAATATCTCTTAAGGGGTCATTGTACTCATCATTATGAACAACTTTTACTATGGGACCAATTCCGAAATCGCGAAAAAAAAATCAGCTGTTCAGTACATTTTGTCGAGTTATGCGCACATAAATGTATGGGGGAGTCTATTTTTTTTCGGGATTTCGGTGTTGGTCCCATCATAGTCAAAGCTGTTTATAATGATGAGTTCAATGACCCCTTAAGAGGTATTGCGTTAATTCTGTTACAGGTTGTATATTAATTGATAATATTCGTAATTGGATCAGCACTTACACTTTTACAAACTTTTCAACAAACAAACAATTTAATTATGAAATAAAATGTTAGTACCACGTTTTAAAAACCGTTTGAAGTCAGTGTTACAGAAACCATAACAGTAACGTTAATTATTAATTATAGAAAAACTCTAAAATGTTACATACACGTTCAAGTAGTTTGATCAAACAAGCTGGTTCAAACTGTTTCTTCAAATAGAAATACGAAATTTTGTATTTTTTCATGCCATTTGACTACTTAGTTTTGATCAAATTTTCCCACACACATGAACGCCAATTTTGTGAAACAGTTTGAACCTAATAATAACGTTTATATAGGCGAGTTTTGCCAAACACACGTTTAGGAAGAACAGTGTTCACAAACGGATAAACTTGCCACAATAGAGTTTGGTAGAGACAATAAAACCCAGAGGGCGGTAGACGTAACCGTTGGGAAATCACTAATAAACGCCCTAGTGCGTTCCAGATAATAAGGCTTCGTTTAGACTGGCGGTTGCAACGCGGGACGACCACCTGAAAGCCAATGAAATTCTCGTGCTTTTGTTTTTGGATGGGATGTCATCAAATGACACCTCCTGCTCTGGGTGGAGTGAGAGGGAATGTCAGACTCTTACTGACTAAAACCCATCTGTGTTCCTTCAAATGCACTTTGCGTTCCAGAACCGCGGTAGCTCTTTCGAACAATCCTGCAACCCTTGCAGGGCTGGCCATATGAAGGCCAATAAAATTCAGAAACGTAAATGAATTCAGTACATTAACATTTCTATTATTTCTACTCCTTATTTTATTGTTAAAAGCTATGAACCTGAATAACATATTCATATTTAGATGATTACTAGATTCTGTGTAAGAGTCAATAAATTGTATTAAGACTGAGACTAAAATGTGAAAGTTCTTAAAAAAATCGGGCATGGACCCTATATCTTGATCTAAAACTGCTGTTAGTAAACAAGCTCTCATTAAAGCTGCTGTAATTAATGGTTAATAACAAAAGGTAAACCTATACTTAGCAGATAAATTAGTAAACATAATTATGTAAGAACCTCCTAAAATCAAGATTTATAAAAAGAGCAAACATCAAATTAATTAGCGTAAAAATACTCATCCCCAATCGCACCCCAAAATCGTCTTCATGTATGGATTAATATGAAGACGACTTTGGGGTGCTTGAAAATCTTTTTCGGATACATGCAAAAGAACTGTAGAGGCAAACATGCAAAGCATCCTGGTTTTAAAACACTCATCCTTTATAATTTTTGCGCAATCTTAAGGCTCATAAAGATAAGTCGTGAATACACGAGTGAATGAATCAAAAGATCGAGATTTGTGCAGTAGAAAATATTGTATTTTGTTTAAAAAAAAACGTTCCACGCTAGGAACTTCTAGGTAGGTACTAGGTATTTCTTCTGTATCGTGGGTACGTTCACAAACAAACAAACTCACATACACAAACAGTCAGACCCGGAACAACTATCTGTAGATCATACAAATATTGGTTCCGTGCGGTTATCGAACCCGCTACACGCAGCGCAGCAGTCAATCGCTCAACCACTGCACTAACCGTATCGCCCAAAATCTTTGTACCGATTTATTTTTTTCGATTTAGAGGTACATCATTCGAGGAGCTCGTGGCTTAGTTATTGCCAAGGGCTACCGTGTTAGACACATACTGGATTGTAGAGGTTAGATAGGCAGATACTCCACGTACAATACTGGTACTCAGCTACATTCCGTTAGGCTGCAAGCCCATCCTGATACAGTTGGCAAAAAGCCTAGGAATCACTAGAGACTACGAATACTAAACATATAGTAGAATTTGGGTTCTATGTGTTGAGGCGGTTGACCCGCCAAGTTTGTCTGCACCCTAAAAATATTTCCCAAAGACGCTAGTTGTACCGTTTTCTCAAATAATACTGAATATTGTATTTACTTGTTACATTTCGGTGAGATAACTGAAGATTTTTCGTGTAAACGTGTATATTGTCTTACTTTTCTATCTCGAGCAATGGTGAAAACAATAAGGTCTATTTTTGTGGTGTATTTACAAACTATTTGGGACTAAAATAAAAGTAAGATAAACTTTGCTATATTCTGTAAGCGATCTGGGGGGCTACTCTCTAACGAAATCCGTAGTTTCGGGCTTAGTTGGGGGCGGACGTATTCTACTCCGTATCACCTACAGACTTACGATTAGTCCCGAAACCGAACTGAGAATGAATGACAACACGATTTCACAGTAATTGTCAAATCGTGTTATCATTAGTTCTCAGTGGTTAGGTGATACGGAGTAGAAAATGCCCGCCCGCAACTAAGCCCGAAACTACGGATTTCGTTAGAGAGTAGCCCCCCTGGTTAGGTTAATACTTTGGATAAGCAGTAGGTACTATAAGCACATAAATATAGCTATTATAGTGCAATGCGTATTTTTTGTTGTAATACATTAACAAATTCGACACGTCTTACCTAATACCTATCTAAATTAAATGTTTGATTTACGAAAGTGTTTGAAAAAATAGTTATAAAAGCACAAATATGTAATTAAAGTTCATATAATTATGCTTACTTTAAGTGAAGGGAGTTTGTGGCTAAATAACAACAGGTGCAGATCATTCAAAACTAGCTTATTAAAAAGAAATGTGATTTGTATGGCTCTTGTAATCTTTATAAACAGTAAGCTCAAGCTCAAGCTCCTGTCATTCTAATAAAATTCCCGACCAAATTAAAAACTTACCGTTGCAAAAATTTAGAAAACGTTTAACAGAATTAATTGTAGATATATGTTATTATTCTGTTCAGGATATCTTAAACGATATTTTTTTTGTAATACCTATTTTTATTATCCTTTGCTATGTATTACATTTGTATTATATAATTTCACAACTTATTTTTATGTAGGTACCTACATTCTAAGCAAATAAAGATTCTACTCTACTCTATTATATGTATTCATATAATATTCTTTTTTTTTTGTTTTTTTATTTATTATTATTATTACTATTTTATTTATCTGACTATGTAGGTCAGTTCGTTGTTTTTTTTTATATACATTTCTATCATTATCAGTATCATAGTGTGCTAGCTAACAAGTTATAAATTTCGTGTCATGTATTAATTACTTAGCATACTTTTATATAGATTCAAGTTCTTAAAACGTAACAGACAGATGTGTTGCTGGGGAGTTTGTTGGCCACTTCTTCTCCACAGCTAAAACACTAGGCAGTGGTGACGGGCGGGCGTTTTGGGGGATACTTTTGTAAAACTTGACGTTCAAAAAGTGCCGGCTCTCAGCCTAATTCGAATAAACGAAATTTGATTTGATTTGATTTGATTTGATTTGATTTGATTTGATTTGATTTGATTTGATTTGATTTGATTTGATTTGATTTGATTTGATTTGGTTTGGTTTGGTTTGATTTGATTTGATTTGATTTGATCTACTCTACTCTACTCTACTCTACTCTACTCTACTCTACTCTACTCTACTCTACTCTACTCTATTCTATTCATACTCCGAGGTTGAGCTTCGCTTGCCGAGGTTGGTCCCTGGATCGGTGACTATCCATTATAACAGAGTTTTCTCTGTTTCTCGGAAAGCACGTTGCTGTTGATCCCGGCGCTCGTATGAAGATCTTTGACAGTCACCAGAAGCAAGAAAATCTAAAACCATTCTTGCCTGGGCGTTACCTAGTTACAGGTTTGTGGAAGTCAGAAAGATAGACGCTACACTAGCTACTAGTATTTAGCTACATTTGGTGAGACTATCAATCAATCAATCAGTTTATTCGCAGTAAGTGTTGGTACAATTTCGGTCTTTACGTAAATAATTATTTATAGATCCATAACACTTAGCCATAATTATGTGACATGCAAACATTTGGGTTAAATACTAATTTACAGGTACACATCATTATAGTTATAATTTGTAGACATTTACATTTGACAAGCATGACCATTGTGTTTATTACATTATTAGGTAAATTAAAAAACAACTACTAGAAGCCGGCCCTATCATATTTGAGACCGCACCAGTTATTATTATTTAATTATTTATTCCGAGCAACAATGACTCGTATAGTGTTAGTATCAATTTAATAAACTTACAACTATGTTAGTGACACAATTACAATAATAACTACATGAACAACACAACACAATAATCACTGCTTCAGCATCCTGGCTGAGATCTAGTATCTCAACGACTTAAAATACAGCAGTCCAGCCTGTCAGCAAACATGCCCAGAATGTTGTTGGAACTGGCTCGCACCCTGCGTACCAAGGCCGCACATCTTTATCTTTAGCCCCATCAATACCCTGAAAGCATTATTGAATTATTTATACTGAACGCGAAGGGCACTGTACTTAGCGTAAAATGTACTCACAAGCTACAGGTATAAAATGAGGAACAGAAGGTTCTAAAAAGCAATGCTAAGCAGATTTATTTATATATTTAACTTAAAGCACACAAATGAACAGAGGTGGACTTAATGCCAAAGGAAGTCTCTACCAGGCAACCTTTGAGAGACAAATAGTGGTAGGTGCAAAATGGAGCATAAAACGCGATTGATTGTAGATTGGTTTTTAAAACAACCCCAAGCCCGTCGTCAATTAACTAAGCAAACACATACGACAAAACGAATTCAAAGAATAATACATTTCCTCACTATTTCCGCCACGACAAACCAAATATTGAGCAGTGGTGGCCGAGTGAGCAGTGGTGGCCGAGTGGTAATGGCTCCGACTTACGAGTTGTAGGTCGCGGGTTCAAACCCAGCCAGGCACATTACTTTGTGTAATTTATTTCATCACCACTGCTCTCAAAACGGTGAAGGAAAACATCGTGAGGAAACCGCCATGTCCTAGAACCAAAAATTCGAAGACATGTGACATTCACCAACCCGCATTGGGCCCGCGTGGTGGATTACGGCCCATTCCCTCTCCTAGAGAGGAGGCCTGAGTCCCAACAGTGGGAACATTATAAGGCCGACTATGCTATGCTAAACCAAATATAACATTAGAAGTTAACATCGATCGTAGGTGCAGTCGACCTTAAACCAACACTTACCGCAAACAGTCCATGAATGTTTGCAAAAAACACTAATGGACAGGAAAATAGCTATTAACAGTAAAACAACTCGTTAGAATGAAAAAAGATATTGTAGCTTGCTAACATGGTAAGGTGTCTACGAATTGTACTTAGTGTGTACGTTTGCACATCCTGAAAAATTGACAATACTTTAAAAAAAGTATAAAATAACCTTAATTTCGGAAGACGGTGTTTTTGGTTTTGTTTCTTTGTTTTTAACACCGACTTCCGAAATTACGGTTATTAATTAGTTAAGGTTATTTTATACTTTGTAGTGTTTTGTTTGAAAGTCGGTTATATTTTTTGTAAAAAGTTTTTTCACTTTTAAGTGAAAATAATATATATGTGTATATATAGATATATGGACGACATATTCGTTTACGCAGAAATTGAAATAAGCAAAAATGCTCATAAAATAAAAACTACTGAACCAAACTGTATAAAATATTAAAGAGAATATTTTAGAGGACCAAATGGCAAGTATACTGCATCGAACTAAAAAGAATCACAAAAATCAGATCAGAAACCTCGGAGAACAGGAGCAAAAAAATAACCAACGAATTAAGAACCTCCTCCTTTTTTGGAAATCGTTTAAAAAGGCTTTCGCATGATTTTCAGTTTTCTTTACTGTCGTTATTACGCAACTTATTTGAGACTAGACGACCCTCTGAATTTAGTACCGCCTAAGGTTATTTTCACTTTTATTTTCTAAACCCACCCCAGTATTGTGGCTAACAAAACTAAAAAAAATCAAATCAGTTGGGCCATTTTCGAGATCAACAATGTCCTCTTCATCTTCTAATATATAAAAAGCTCGTGTCACGGTGTTTGTTACCGAACTCCTCCGAAACGACTCGACCGGTTTTCATGAAATTTTGTGTTTTTTTTTGTATGAGAATAGGTGGCAGGATTATATTTTTTTTAATTTGGCAAAACAACGTTTGCCGAGTCAGCTAGTCTAATATACATATAAAAATCTTGTGACACAGTGTTTGTTACCGAACTCCTCCGAAACGGCTCGACCGATTTTCATGAAATTTTGTGTGTATATTCGATAGGTATGAGAATAGGTACGTTATCTTTTTTTATTTGGCAAAACATCGTTTGCCGAGTCAGCTAGTAGAAACATAAAAAAAAAAACATTTCTTTGGTCCTCTCAGCTACCTCAACATCATCATCATATGAGCCCTAAGACGTCCACTACTGGACATAGGCCTCCTCCAAAAGGGGGGGTTTGCCATAATCGCCACGCTTGGCAGGCGGGTTGGCAATCGCAGTGTATGGTGTTGATTTTTAAAGAGAACGTTGCTGCCCTTTCTCTGGTGAGTCCCTTAGTCGCCTCTTACGACACCCACGGGAAGTGATGGGATGGTATTATTCTTTTACGGCACCATACGGCACCGACCGACACCATACGGCGGCCTATGGTCCTCTATTTTGATATATCTTACTCAGTCGTCGTCATCATCATGTCACGCAAAGACACTAAAAATGTTTTTTCCAACGGGTAGTATTTAAACGCAAATCAAAAAATATCCTTTTTCTATGCAATAAGATTCCGAATTCCCATCAAAATTACTGATTACACAGCAAAATATTCAACTCAAAATATCACTAAACACACTACAATTTATTTTCGCAGCGTACAGCGATTTTTCCTAAAGCAAAATTTTTCATCAATGCACAGCTAATAATCTTAATGCACTTCTAAAACTGTACTGCGACTCACCATAGTTATGGGTGGTTTAAAAAAAAAAATAACTACGAAGGCTAAAGCGGGAGCTCCGCTCCGCTTCGCTCCCGCCTTAGCCTTCGTGGTTATTTTTTTTTCTTTCTAACCTAACCTATCTGAGTCGGGTCAGTCTGAGTCGGGATGTTGTCCATAAATATGGAAAATTTGCTGTACAGTCAGTATTTATGCTATGTATGTAGTATTTTTGTACAAAAATAAATTTAACTGTATTGCATTATGAGGAAAAAAGTAATGTTATATTGATGCATGATTTCGAATTAACTGCAGTTTGAGTTTTGTTAAACATTTAGTTTATTTGTAGTAAAGTAAGCTATTTGATGTAAAAAAGAATATAAATGATGAGTATGTATAGATAGGCGATTATTTATTTGATATGCAATTTATAATATCCCTTTTCAAACAATCCTTCCATTCACACATCGTCGTTGCTTTCTCATATCCGTATACTAACCACACGTTCTCTACACTCAAACAGATCTTAAAACACGCAAAACTTTCGTCCGTCACGTCACCCAAAGTACCTTGATGTGCGTGTCAAACATGTCGCGCTCGTGTAAACAAGACGTTGACGAGAGCGTGACGACCGCGTGACGAAGCCGTGACGAGGCAGTGGCGACGCCCTGACAAGTTGCCGCTAGTCTGAGCCCGTCTAAGTACGTACTTTAAAAGCTACTTACAGTCACAGGGGTCCCATCAGTTCAAATCGGGGTTTGGTGGTAGACATGAGTGTGTAGCGAAGAAGAATAAGGAAGTCTTTATGTTTTAGATAAAGATTTGTAGTAAATTTAAAGCTACTTAAGGAGAAAATTTCATAGTTGATCATCAATTTATTATTGTCAGATTTAAAAGTGGCATCATTCTAACAATTCAACTATATTCTTTGATTTATTTACGTTTTCGAGCACACAGAAGAAAGAAAAATCATTTACTTGACATTTCATGTTAACACATAAAATAAAACATAAAATGGATAAAATGAAACAAAACATATAGTTTGCCTCACAGCAGCTGACAACGACAAGAACAAAAACAATGCAAAAAAAAAAATAAACAACAACAACAAACAACCACAACACAGCAAACAACAATAACAATTAAACAGTTTTTTAATTTATTTTTTAACAATTTATTACGATGTTACGGATTATGTGTGTTTCCAATAAAAAGTGACCCCCATACTAAAAATATAATAATTTACGTAACGCGTCCGTGTTTGGGTCACAGAAGTCCATATGTGTACCAAATTTCAACAGAATCGGTATAGTGGATCCGGAGAAAACTGGCTGTGACAGGCGGACAGACAGACAGACACACGAGTGATCCTATAAGGGTTACGTTTTTTGTTCGGAACCCTAAAAACATTCGAACCTCTGCCCTTCTGAAGTCGGTTAATAAAATGCTTTTCATCTTTAATACCAAGCACGAATAAGTAAGCCTATCTTACAATACCTACACGAAACTTACAGAAAAATGTTATCATAAAATAACTAATACATCACTCGAGAAAGTTTAATTTCCCTAAGGAATCGGAGGCAAAAAGACTTGATACCATAAATGTAGACAGCGTCGACTTTTTACTAAACAGCGCTGATAGATATACAAGGCGATTAGGTGATAAAACTTATGTGTAAACTAACGAGACGTAGGATGTGAGACGTGGAAGGTCACTAAGGACATCTTGCACAAACTCAAGGTCGTTATCAACCGATTTCTTCGTCGTATCCTCAGTGTTTACTGGCCCGAGAAAATCTCCAACCAAGATCTGTGGAAACGCTGCGGTGAAACTCCGATCGACCAGCAGATCAAACGCCGCAAGTGGAAATGGATCGGCCACACGCTCCGAGGGGAACCTGAACACATACCGAGGCAAGCCCTAGACTGGAATCCCCAAGGAAAGCGTAAACGTGGTCGCCCCAAGCAGACCTGGTGCCGGACGATCATTGCAGAAGTGAAGCAATTAGGAAAGACCTGGAGCGAAATGAAGCGCGAAGCTCAAGACCGTTCGGGATAGTGGCACACTGTGGACGCCCTCTGCCCTATCTAGGGTGCACAGGAACTTAAGTCAGGTAACATTCCCTCGCATTTTAGTTTTATTTTTACAAAAAATGTAGCGAATAACCGTCAACAAGACGCCATGTATGTCTGTACCAAAATTGATTAAAATCGATACAGCATTTAAGGCATGAATGCGTAACAATCAATCGAATAAAATCATAGAGTCAAGAAAGAATGTTTTAATTCAAATTCAAATTCAAAAATTTTTATTCAGACCAAGAGATTCATATAGTGTTAGTATGAACTTAGTCTATATTAGTAAAAAACAAAATAACAAAAATACAAAAAAAAAAATATTAATTGGCTGCATGCACATGTGGACGGACGCACATGCTTGTCATCCACTCGCGCTACCGCAAACATGCCCGATGCACTGCAAAACATATAAACATATTTTAAGGTTTACTATACAAGAAACGCGATTTTTATCGGTTTTTGGTACGGTAAGTGTCCAGCCCGCACTTGGCAATCTTGTTTTAAACACTACGAGTGATTTGATATCCTTAATATCATTTCGACGCTTGAAAGGCAGTCCTTACTAACCGACATAAATTCGTAAAATGAGTTTTGCGCGTAAAGCGTCGATTTGGTAGATTATTAATGTATAATTGTGCTCCTTCATGGGTATTTTTGCCGTAGTTCTACATCTTCGTAGTTTAGTTTGGTTAGCATTTCTTAAGCTACGATAGTTCAACTCCTATATCTCACGTCCAACATACCTTTACCTGCAATTTAGTCAATACCCAACAGCTAAGTTAAACTAGCGACGCCCCCGGACTCCCCGGTGATTACACCGAAAACTATGCACATTACCACTTACGTTGTTCATGAACTGAACTTGTCCGAGTTTCGGCCAGTTTCAGTGAGTTTCAGAAGTAAATTGTGGTAATTATCATTTGTGTTGAAATTGTAAAATGTTACCTCACAAATCTTTGTTGCTGTTGAACTCTTTTTGAACTATTTGTCCGGAGAAGTGCTTGTTCAAATGATGATTGCTTTCCCATTTAAATACAACCTAAAACAAAATAAACGAAATACTTCTTAAGGGATCATTGAACTCGTCATTACGGGACCAACACAGAAATCTCAATAAAAATCGACTTCCCCCATCCATTTCTGTGCGCATAACTCGACAAAATGTACTGAACAGCAGATTTTTTTTTCGCGATTTCGAGATTGGTCCTATAGTAAAAATTGTTTATAATAATGAGTACAATGACCCCTTAAGAGGTATTGAGTTTATTCTGTTACACGTTGTATAGTCACAAGTTTTTAAACTTCAATTATGTAACACTTGCTTTTACCCGTGCCTATTTAAAAAACCGGCCAGGTGCGAGTCGGACTCGCACACGAAGGGGCTCCGTACCATAAATCTTAATTTTTATATCTTAACTAGCTGACCCGCGCAACTTCGTCTGCGCCACAATTTTCATTACTGCTCGGCTCCTATTGGTCTTAGCGTGATGATATAGCCTTCCTCGATAAATGGGCTATCTAACACTGAAAGAATTTTTCAAATCGGACCAGTGGTTCCTGAGATTAGCGCGTTCAAGCAAACAAACAAACTCTTCAGCTTTATATATTAGTATAGATTTGTTGTTATAGCAACAATAAAAACACACAATCTGTGAAAATTTCAACTGTCTACATATTACAGTTCTTGAGATACAGCCTGCTGACACACATACGGACGAACGGACAGTGGAGGCTTAGTAATAGGGTTCCGTTGGTTACCCTTTGCGTACGGATCCCTAAAAAGTAACCTAGAACCGGCTCCAGGTTTCCATTTATCTCTGTACAAAAATTCATACAAATCGGTGAAATCTTATCAAATTCACTATTGCATTTATAGTAGGTAGGATGTTAAAAAAATAGAAGATTAATTGCCAGTCAGGAAGGCAGAAGAAATTGTCCAGGGTTCCTGGAATCCGCATGAAAAAAACACGTTTTTATATAATCGGCCCAGATATTGATTCGCCGTATGGTGTCGGCCGGTGCCTTATGGTGCCGTAAAAGAATAATACCGTCCCATCACTTCCCGTGGGTGTCGTAAGAGGCGACTAAGGGACTTGCCAGAGGATAGGTAGCAGCGTTCTCTATAAAACTCAACACCATACACTGCGATCGCCAACCCGCCTGCCAAGCGTGGCGATTATGGCAACCCCCCCCCCCCCTCTTTAGGGGAGGTCCTATGTCCAGCAGTGGACGTCTTTCGGCTGTTATGATGATGATGAGATATTGATGAGTATCAAGATCCCAATTCTTCAAAACCACTCTTACAACCCTCCACCAAAATCATTACAAAACGTAGACAAAAGAATATCTCCTTACGTCTCTGTAATAGGACCCCAAAACAGGGTAATCCCCAATTGTTTATAGTTATCCCCGTAAGTAATCGCGTCGTGGGTATCTGTGGTTCGTACGGGTATTATAGACTTTGGTACGATAGCGTATACCGGTGTAGGTACCTACTCTATTCTCTTTGCTTTATCTCGTAAATTAATTGGGCTTAGCGTATATTAGGCACCTTGTGTTCAAGTTTCGAGAATAAACCTATATTACATGTAATTTTTAATCAATTAAAAAAGATTAAATAAATTACATTATTTTTTTTTTTAATCTTTTTTAAGTTTCTAGTTCACTCAGGGGTCTGGATTATAAATCACTCAATCGTTCAGGGGTGAATTCATTCATATAAATGACTGACACTCTGAAATCCGCAGTAACTTACATTTTTTTTCATACTTTCAATGTGCCTACAGACAAGGATTGGAAGTCCCTGTCGGAGCTTGTTTCCTGATAGGTACAACCTAGGGACCTTTAAGTCAAGAGTGAACAGTCCACCTATCCTCTCATTTCACCGAGTGAAATCAGGTGAATCGTGCCTGAAGTCAGCTGACATTCCATCATGTTTATTTGCATACATCACCTAAGTTGTTTACAAAATCGCACTGCAGGTTATTTCAAGGCATGTGTGCTCCATTTTCAACCACATCGCTTACCATCAGGTGAGGTTGTAATCAAAGGAACTTATCCACCTACCTAAATATTACAAAAATAATATCCTGTTATGATAAGTGAACATTAAAGTACTGAACTGCTGATTTTCTTTATAGTAATAATAAACATTTATTTCAAGTACCAAGACTCATAGTGTTAGTAACAATATACTTACAAACTATGTTAGTAAAAACATTAACAAATACAAAAACCAAAACAGTTTGCGACATCACTGCCGCAAGGTGACAGGCTCGGCTGATACCCTGCAGCAATGGTTCACAAACGCACAATCTAGCCTGCTTGCTATCATGAACAGGATGCTGTTGGTGCTGCCCCGCGCCCTACTTACCAGGGATGCGTACCATTTCCGCATCACAGTGTAAAAGCAGTCAACGTGAGCTTCAACAAATATCCCCGATGCACTGCAGTATCGGGGCAACCCCATCAGCACCCTGAAAGCGTTATTGTACTGGACTCGAAGGGCGCTGTATGATTTCTGAGTATAATGAGCCCAAAGACTGCTGGAGCAAAAAGACGTGCATTAAGCACTAAATATAGTGCGCTTGACCTCCTTAGAGGCACACCTGAATCTGTGGGCAATAATGCTAGCTCTCACACACAACGCCCTCCGCTCCCTGTCAATATCGTGATCGTCGTTGAGGCCAGTGGTTAATAAGTGAGTAAGTATTTAAATTGCATTATTTTTATCCTGTGTTGATCATAAAATAGTTAAAATTGTTGAAATTCACAAGTCACCCAATATTTTATAACATCTTTGTGTTTTAAAACTAAATTCTATGGAATATTCTAGAACTCCAAAATGTACTTTATCGTGCAAACAAATAAGATGAAGTGGACTGTTCACATTGTCGTTGCTCCGTGCCTCGAATGCATGCAAAATATTATCTACACCATTTTTCTAGTTTTCACGACGTTATACATTTTTCCCTGAACTTTTAAAAATCCTTAGGTACTCTCTGATACTGTATCTATTCGTAGCGAAGCGATTTTTAAGTAGCTCAGCAATTTCCTTTGTAACCTCTAAAAAAATATAAGTCCGATACCGACGTTGTCCTTATTTTCATAAAAACTACATGAAACACATTGTCCTTTTGACAGTACGAAGTAAAATAAATACGGCTACAGAAATAATTCAACCTAGAAATGTGCATTGAATACAACATGGCGCTCGCTTTTGTCTCTATAAGTTATTAAATTTTCTTTCACAGCACAGACTTCATCACTTTATGGCATCTGTTCCTTCGCAGACTTACTACCAAGTCCGCATTACTCCTCTCCTCCGAGACCGAACCAAATGTAAACTTAATAAGATAACTAACAAAGGAACTACAGTACATAGTAAAATCGGACGACCGACAATACACACATACACAAAGACACTTGTTTGTAACGGTCCCTAAAGATCCGTGATTGCTGTGCTCTGATCACCAAGCAACACATACACACCAATCAAGGGAATCCGAACCTTATGTCTTTGCGAGAAGAATATTTGATATGCAAACGTAACGGTGTGTTTCAATAAGCGTCAGTTCACTATTCTAGGCACGATTTCGCTCGCGACACGGGAAATAATGGGGGGAGGAGGGGTAGTAATGACCATCGGTCTTTAAGAGCCGGTGTAAATTCCCAAGGGAAATGCGCAGTTATTTAGGATACAGCCCTAAGTGCGCCGGTCAGGAATGCCCGAATTACCTCATACTTTGTGAGGTGAAAACCCTGTAAAAGGTTACTTGGGAGGTAGTAAAACGGGCTTATGTTCCGACGTTGGCGTCGACTGCTAAATGGACCGAGGAATTTTTAAATATTTTTCTTTTTAAAATGTGGAACACTGACGGGTATTTTCTTAGTGCAATTTTTATAACTTCTCACCTACTTTCATACCTTCTAGTTACATTGTAGATCTGCTTTTAAGACAGATCTTAGCAGCAAGGTGACGGGTAAGTATTTCTTTTCAACGATAAAGAAAATAGAAAACAGAAAGGTTACCAACCTACTACCGTTATATTATTAAGATAATTGCAAATGCTCATATCATGGAAATAGATTTGATTTGATAATGGCAAGTATACGCAGAAACAAAGTTGTATCATCTCCAAAAAAGTATTTATATTCGCAGAATTTTTAAGCGGTCACTTACCTCACGAAACGCCAATAAATTTCCCTACAGAAGAAAGCCAAAGGCTAACCTAACATGCAATACCTCCCTTGGGACTCATAGAGAATTCATTATCCTTTGTTCCCAGCTTCCCTACGATGCCCGATAAGGGCACTTTGATAGTACTACCTCAAATTTTCTTACGGGGCCGGTGTTAACGCATTAAAAAGAAATATGGCTGCTCTATATTAGAGACAAAAGCGTAAATATAATAATAATAATGTATTTATTGTTTCACAACTAGATGACATACATGCTTAGTATATATTTATGTGCAAGAATGAACAGATGATGTACTGCTGGTACTTAAAAAAGGAAACCCTGAGCTATAAGTACCAGCTGCCTTTAAGTGACACAGTGAAAGCAGTTCATGATAATACATGCAAACATGTTAGATGAAATTGCCGAGACAAATTGAGAGATATTGGTCGTATTATGCGTTTATGGTAATGTTAATGAGGAAACTTAGTACTGCAAGGGTTTTTTCAGCGTTTGACACTTTAGGGCACCATGTTGCTAACATTTTTGTTTTTTTGGTGTCTATTACCAATATATGCATGTCAGATGGTGCACCGCAACTTTGAAAAGAAAATTGGGGGTTGGCTCTGTCAGCTCCCATGAAAAAGCTAGAACTCCTTAGAGGTGTTTCTGACATACCTATATAACATTTCAAAGGATTTTGAAGTGTAGGACTTTCCTAATTCATTGAATCGTTTATTTGAAAAATTCCTCGGCACGATATTGTAAATAACGCAATGAATGTTGTTGAACTGCCAAAAAGAAAGTCATGGCCTTTTGCGTTACTCAATATCAACCTCGCAGATCAAGCATGGCAGTAGGATGTCCACGGATTGCGGTGTTCTTTGAGATTATAAGCGTCAATAATCTCAAAGAACAGAAGCAACGGAAAAAAAAACCGGCCAAGTGCGAGTCGGACACGAAGTGTTTCGAAAAAAATCGTTTCGTATTTTTTTTAATTTTTAACATTTTATAGCGGCAATAGAATTACATATTCTGTGACAATTTCAACTGTCTACCTATTACGGTACTTGAGATACAGTCCGTTGACAGACAGACGGACGGACAGCGGAGGCTTAATAATTGGTTTCCTAACCCTAAAAAGGAAACAAATTGCACCTGTGTTGTGCACTCACTTGTTCACAACGACCATATCTTGTGCACTACAATACTTCCTCCCTACTTGACTTATCTCCGTCTTGATCGAGAGCATCATTTACTCAAAATAATAAAAAACTTATAACAGCGTTCAAACTCTGAAACACAGTTATTTTTACCAACGTTTGTAGCGGCATCAATGCCGCCACAAAGAAAAACCAACGGAGCAAGTCAACATAGCAACAAAAAGAACCGCGACGCCAAAAAAAAAGGCTGCTAGTTGGATAGACTACTACGTCGAAAGCCTGCATCGCGCAAGCAGAGTTTACCATGCGATTTGAACATGTATATCAGCCCTAATATCATCTATTGGACAGTAGCCCGCCAGGCACAACATCCGTCTGGTAGGAGGATCCTCCCTTTACAATGGAGGTGTGTAGGACTTTACTCTCTGTTCCGCAACCCTCTAAACGTTTTTATATTTCTTTTCAAAAAATTGCTTCCCTTCTGAAATCTACATCATTTTGTGAAACATTTCAAGCTAAATGTGCCCCACTATTCATGATCCATTATTTGCAAAGCCTTAATGAATGCTATGATAAACTATCGCCAACAGGAAATAACACAGTAACTTGATCTGCATAATTAATGCTGTTTTGACCCTTGTCATACTGTTTTTGTTTTGTTCCTTCTTTGTGTTAATTCCGGAAGTTTTTTGTCTATTTAATCTATGGGAGTAAAACGATAGTGTAGTCTACACTATCGTTTTACTCCCTATCAGTGTCAAAATTATCGTAATCTAAAATTATCTTAATCTCTTTTCTTTGTTTCTAATCTTAAGGAACGATCGCACTGTCACCGCAGTCACAAACTGTCAAAGACATTTCCATATTCCCCCCATTTTGATAAGTTGTTGACATTAATCGTCGCTTAAAAAAGTCTTCAAATTCAAGATATTAGGTAAATGCACCCACGATACAGGAGAAATCTAAGAAATCCTAGTGTGGGCCAACAACGCTTAAAAAAAAAGAAGCAATTTATATTATACTTGCGACCCGCCTCGGGTAGCGAACTTCGGACGGGTGCAAATTTTTATTGAGCCCAAATTAACAAAGTAAACATCTTATTTCCAGAATCAATAATATTCTGGTTCGGGCCGAAATCAAAAGAGCAATAGACAAGCAGTATTATGTACCAAATTTTAATATCATAAAAATTGTTATTCTGAGTCAACCATAAAAGATAGACATTGCGGACTTTTTTGTAGGTATTGATATGTTCTCTGGTACATTGTTTGGTTCTATCATCGATAGTTTACGCAACGTAAGAAATTTTTTGGTAATTTTTTTTCCTACCTGTTCAATTATAAGTGCATATTTCAGCCAATTTACACTAAACCTTGACAAATTATATTCTTTAACCTTCCTCATAAATCACTCTATCTATTGGTGAAAACGTATGAAAATCGATTCAGTAGTTTTTGAGTTTATCGCGAACAGAAAGACAGACGCGGTAAAGGACTTTGTTTTTTATATTATGTAGTGGCGAAATTATATCTTTTGGATATATATCATAAGTGTTAACGCCTGTCATGTAAATCAGTGTGTAGGTTATGTCGCGTTTGCTATTCGAAAAGAACAGGCGCCCAGTACGGATTTTTATACGCTCCACAAATTTTTTTCATACCAAAATTATACAACCACTAGCTGACCCGCGCAACTTCATTTGCGTCACATTTTTCATTACTGCTCCGCTCCTATTGGTCTTAGCGTGATGATATATAGCCTTCCTCGATAAATGGGCTATCTAAAACTGAAAGAATTTTGCAAATCAGACCAGTAGTTCCTGAGATTAGCGCGTTCAAGCAAACAAACAAACTCTTCAGCTTTATATAGAAGTATAGATAGGTGCCTTGGTACGGTAGTTTTATTCAAAGACACTGAAGCCCCAACAATAAGTTTTTGTAATTATAGAAGATTATTACAAATGAAAATTATATCAAACGAAATTGTATCCGTCGTTGTCATTAGTGAAAATAGTTATACCTAACATTACACACCCGATTAGTAATTTATTAGACTTAATAGCAACGATGTGACGATGATTCAAGAAACTGACATCTATGAAACGATATTGGAACAACCAACAAACCAAGCGGTTCTCGAAGGTGAAAATGGATTCCCAAGGCTTTATGTAGTTAAGCCAGTTTCTCATAGATGGCGCTTAAAGGTGATGTGTCTCAAACAAAAGATCCACTAAGCACGGACTAAGTACCTATTATAAAAAACGGCCAAGTACGAATCAGACTCTCACACGAGGGGTTCCGTACCATAAAAAAACACATTTTTTGTATTGGAGCCCCCTTTATTTTTTATTTGTTGTTATAGCAGCAACAGAAATACATACTCTGTGAAAATTTTAATTTTCTACCCATTACAATTCTTGAAAAACAGCCCGCTGCCAGACAGGACGGACGGACTGGCGCACGGACAGCGGAGGCTTAGTAATCGAGTTCCGTTAGTTAAGGTACGGAACCCTAAACTGCGTAAGCGCTACTACTGAGCCAAGAGCATAAGATTTTGAGTTCGATTCCCGGATCAGGTTAAGTGTTGCAATTTCTCAGGAATAGCTCCAAGTCAGGATTTGTGCCTGGTGGAGTGAATAGGTTCACCCCATGGTAATAACGACTTTATGAATAGACTAGCACATCGCCCGCGACTGCGTTCGCGAGGGCTAAGTAGGTACTCCACGAACTTCATCTCCTATACTTCTGTAAATTACTTATTAATAGACTCAACGTAGTCTGTAAATTACTTAGTAATAGAATGATACCAAAATCACCACTATTTCATTCCGCTCGGGTTTTGGTTCAATTATTTGAAAAAACGCCATAATAGTTAGACGAATACCCTCATGGATTTTTTATAGGTAATAATGAGTACTTCAATTAAATGTAGTACATTATTTTTATGTATCATCAATAGTTTTCTCAGCACGCGCAAAATAATGAATTTTATAGGCATCATTTTGCTTCTTTGGGTTACATGATTGTAATTTTCTTAAGGATCTCTTCATCAGGGATAATGTAGGATTCTAATGGTGAAAGATTTTTTCAAATCGATCCAGGAGTTTCGGACCCTATTCTTTTCAAACAAACAAACAAATCTTTCGTCTTTATAATATTAGTGTAGATATACAAGTATCGAAACTCTATTGCAATTCACACCTTTTTTTTTTCAAGGATGGGATATCATCAAATGACTCCTCCCGTTCAGAACGGAGCAGAAGGGAGTGTCAGACTCTTACTGACTAAAACCCGTCCGTGTTCCTCCTAGTGCCCTTTACGTTCCAGGGCCGCGGTGACTCTTTCGAATAAATTCCGCAACTGCAATTCACATCTAGTTGTTTGAATTTTTCTATTTCCTTGAACTGTGCTCTTTCAAAAATAGGTAAGCTTTTCACAACGAGCCATTCATCATATTTAACACGAAAAGATTCCCATTATCATAAGAGTCTTCGTAAAATTAACATACCTGAGAAATGTTAAAGAATAAGTACCTACATTTTACAGCACACAGTCTTTTATATACATATCTATGTACTTACAATAAAATAAACGTCTTTATATTTGTACTCACATGTGTAGGTATCTGTACACGTATATGTACCAAATTAACAAGTTTTTTTTTCCTATCTTTCAACGTTGGAAACTTGGAATTTATTTCACTTTACCATCCTTTAATTAGTGGAGAAAAGTTTTCGTAATCGGATCAGTATTTTCAGAGATTACCTTTAACAAACATATTGTTCGTTTAACAAACAATTTTGCCAGATTAATATTACACAGTTTAGATCATTTTATTGACATACAAATGATGACCCTTTGCCACCACGTCCACGACTGCCAAAAACAAAGCATAGATAAGGTGCACTAAATAAATAAGTTGACTTTAATTAATAATACAATTCGAGATAATTTCATTCCATCTCCACCAAAACAAGTTTCGACTTTAACGGTGTGTACTTAAAATTCAGGTGTCCTTACGCATTAAAAAATGTTTGAAACGTAAGAGGTGCAATAGAATTTAAACTTTGCAGATTAGTACATAGAGGTATTTTTATATATAATTTGGTGGTCATTTCTAAACTTAATTATATAATATGATAAAAACATGAAGCAAACTTTTTTTTTCTAAAATTCTATAATTAACGTTGGCATTGAATCTAAAAATGAGCTGGGCAAGTTCATTGTGAACAGCAATTTAATACAGTAAAGTCACATTTTGTTACCGCATACATTAATTTCCTGTAACCGGATTTTTTATACTTGCCTAACCAGAAACAAATGTACGTAACGAGTATTTTGACGAATTTGAATATTGTAGATATTACTGTCAGTAGTGTTTTGTTTCTAAAAGAACCACAACACGTTTGAATTCTCGACTTATTTTTTTTTTTTTATTTTACCTTATTTTCTAACCAAGTTCTATATGGCCAGTGTATTTAGTTCCATTATTTGAGTTTTTTTTTTTTAATTTAATTAATTAAAAATGATTTGGCAGTTATTCGTGGGTGTGATAATAATCTATTGTTTAGTGTTAAGATGGAAAGCGAGACATCGGATAAAGTTCTCGAAATTATTCAAAAATAGCATAAAGTCTTTGCCGATTCTTGGACACTCGTTTTGGTTTATCAAATGTAAAACTGATAGTGGTGAGTGTTTTTGCAGAATTCATTTATTTACAACTGTAATCATTATCTACCGTTCTATGTTGGGCCTGATTCCAGTTTCATTAATACTTTTTGGCTTGTAAACTATTTGTATGGTTCACGGATAGGCCGTGATCTCAAAAAGCAGCTGGTGAACTTAATTGAATCTTAAGTCAGCTTATATACCACTATTGCCGCGGAAAAGAAGTTATGGAACTCAAATCGATTTGAGCAAGACACATGACAAGGAAGGTGCGGAGATTCGCGTCCAAGGAAAGGTTGAGGAAATGTTGTTCGTCCGGTAGAGATTTGTGCAGTCAAGACAACATTGATGCCATCGCAATAAGACCCTTGATGGCATCCAGACAAGGGTGGCACAAGAGCGTAGGGATTGTAGCAGAAAAACAGAGGCATAAGCCTCTGTTTCAACAGACTTCACCCACTGCTGAGCATAAGCTCAGCAGTGGGTGAAGTCTGTTGATGATGAATTATTAAGCTATAGGGTTCCAATATTCACGAACTAAGTCTGTGTTTATCATGCCGGTATTTTAACATATCATCACACCTGTATTTACCGAAGGGTGAGGTGTTGAATATAATAATATTTTATTAGCAAAATACGACTGACACATAGATTTCACAGAGAGATGGACCAAGGCTCTGCCTCCTAAATTAGGAATATCCTGTATCTTTCTTATTATCTTGATAATTGCTTTTCCAGACCGATGGCGTTTACTGGAGATGTTCGGTCGAGAGGCGCTGAAGCAAGGGGGCGTGACTGCTTCGTGGAACCTGCACAGACTTTATTTCCGTAAGTACATAGAAGCTTTTAGTTAAAGTACATGACGGAAAATCCTTATTTATAAAATTCACTCAGTCATCAGTAACGGGAGATTTTTATTCTTCCGTTACTGATGACTAAGTGAGTGACTGACAGATAACACATAGCCGAAACTACTGTTCGTAGAAAGCTGAAATTTAGTATGTAGGTTCCTTGAGAAGTCTAGGGACCACTAAAAAAACATTTCCCAAAACTTCTATGGGAACAGGATAAAACGGGATATGCGCATACGCGCATCGCGGGCAAAAGCAAGTTGTGCTTATAAAAGGTAGATATAATCTGATGTCTAAATAGCTTTTAAAAAGATGTTTCGTTTTTCAAAGCAGCATGAAAAATGGATGCGAGACGCACATAACCGTTGTTGTGGCTACACTTGGGGGAGGCCTATGTCCGGACGTCTTTCGGCTGATATGATGATGATGATGATAATCAACATGAGAAAATATGGAGAAGTTCCCTCATACGAATCCATTGATTTACAGTTGTAGCGGATCCTGTGGTAGCAGAATGTGTGATGAAGCACTGCCTTGAAAAGGACGACTCCATGAAACTAACGCTGTCTCTCGTTGGAAACGGCAGTGCAGTGGCTGATGGTAAGAAAACTATTGCATAATAGTATCACCCAGGGTTTCACCACTAGTAGCACTGTATTTGAGAGATAACAGGGACTTTATTTTAACCGACTTCCAAAAAAGGGGGAGGTTCTCAATTCGGTGGGTAATTTTTTAAATGCATTTACACTGATTACTCCGAGGTTTCTGATCTGATTTCTGTGATATATTTTAGTTCGATGCCATTTCGTCCCGTAAAAAATTGATTCAGTTTGGTTCAGTAGTTTTTATTTTATGAGCATTTTTGCTGATTACAATTTCTGCGTTGACGAAGACGTCGTCCAAGTATCACCACTTAAAAGTGAAAAATAAAAAACTTTTTACAAAAAAAAATATAACAGACTTCCAAACAAAACACGGTGGTGTTAAACAACAAAGAAACGAAACCAAAAACATCGACTTCCGAAATTAAGGTTATTTTATTCTTTGTAGTGTTTTGTTTGGAAGTCGGTTTTATTTTTTTTTGTAAAAAATTTTTTACGAAAGTTTTACGAAGTGTTGGGTTGTAAAAAAAAATTTAAAACCCAACACTTTGCTTGTCATAGTAAACATTTATTTCCCATTTCCCTTAAAAAAGCACTTTTAATGTGTAGTTTGTTTCTAATTTGTTATTAGGTACTTAGTTTTTATTTTTCTTATAATCTAAATTAGTACGTTTTTGAGATATGGGTCCCTCCCCGGGTGAAGGCCTGCTGCAGTTTCTTCCATTTGTTCATGTCACTCAGTATTCTACTAATCGTTTCCTGCTGTGTCTGTTAAGTTGTCAGCCTCTTCTCTCCGGTCTGCCTTCTCTTCTTTTTCCTTTAAAGCATAAAGTATGATAATTATTTTACTTACAAGTACTGGCTTCTGCCAAACGGCTTCGCTTGTCCACACGGAGGTCGAAAATTATTCTAAGAGAAGATACTCGCGAGATGGAAAGTGCTATGTCCTATTTCCAGGTTATGGTCTACTTTTGTGCCAAGTTTTATCCATTCATGTTGTGATACGTGATGAGGTTACAAAAGACAAACAGTAAACTTCCGCATTTATAATGTAAGTTAGGATAGTGTGGATTCCGACAACCTTCACTAAGTTGTCGGTTCACCTTTTATGAGGCTTACTTGCGCTTTGCCTTCCGGTAACTCAAATGCTTGTTCTCACTCTCATTTGCACACTAGATCTAGATGAATGCATAATTAAATACTCTTGGAGCTTAACTCAATCGAAAATTCAACAACTAAACTAATATCAAGGCCTCGATTTATGTGTTTCCTAGGTGCATAACTGATCAATGCTTTAGGGAGGCTTGAGGCCATGTAGACGTATGGCAGGCATCAGATAAACTTGCAATAAAGTACATTGAACTTTCTGTACCATCCCTTCGCAGATACCTGAGCATTATTATGAACCGTTTTTAACCGACTTCCAAAAAAGTATATGTAAACCGATTACTCCGAGGTTTCTGATCCGATTTCTTTAATTCGATGCAACATACTTGCAGTTTGGTTCAGTAGTTTTTATGCTATGAGCATTTTTGCTTATTTCAATTTCTGAGTTGACGAAGATGTCGTCCAAGTATCACTACTTAAAAGTCGGTCGTCGGTGTTAAAAAACAAAGAAACTAAACCAAAAACACCGACTTCCGAAATTAAGGTTATTTTATTCTTTGTAGTGTTTTTTTTGGAAGTCGGTTATATTTTTTTTGTAAAAAGTTTTTTCATTACTGGAGAACGTCGAAGATCACAGTAGAAGTCGATTTAGGATAGCTTTCATTCTTTTTTCTGTTTTTGAGATTAAGAAAGTCAATAAACGTATGTGGGTCAATGACCGTTATTGCACATTTATCTGGCGCCTACCATAGTGTGTTGTTCTCATTGAATACTTAGGGACATTCAAAGTTTTGTGGAAAGTACTTACGTAACAAAGTTTCTAAATTCAGTGTCCATTTAGTAGAAGGCTATTTTATAATGGTATAGGTATCTATTTATCTGAAGGCCATTCTTTGACGTGATTCATAAATACATTCTTCATTATTCAAAGTACTATAAATGACATGGGATGAGATATTTTTGGTATAAAATATTCATATTTTACACAAATAACGATGCAACACTTTTGAACAACTAAATATGAACTCGATTATCATTTATACTGAAAACGTCTTCCACTGTCCCTTTCACTTTGAATTTGAGAAGAATATCATGCATTTTATATGATTTTATAACATTCTTTTTGCTTTATTTGTTACTTTGCTGAGTCCAATCTAAATAAGTTACATCGTTCTCTATTACATATCAACCACATTCAGCATCCTGTTTGACCTTGTGCCATATAACATAGGGTCTCTACAGTAGGTACGTTTACTTTCTTTAAAACTTCCGTTATAATTTACTCCCTTTTTATTATATTTAACTTGAAATGTTATTTTTTTACTATTGATAGACACACGTCTGACCCCTATCTCACCTGATGGTAAGCGATGATGTGGTCGAAGAAGGCACGCTTGCCTAGAAGTATCCTATTCACTTTTGACTTAAAGACTCCCAGGTCCAGGTCCCAGAATTCCACTCCTAAGCTGAAAGCACAATGAACGTTAGTTTGTTAAGGTCAAAATCTTGCAACCTGAGTTAGAGCCACTTCCTCCTGTCCTATAAAGGAGAAGTTTTAAGTGTTGATTCAGTTCTTATGACAATGAATTTCTTTTTCATATCATTCTTCACACAATCCACCCGTTCTTTCTTTGGCCTCCCTTTCCCTCACCATTCATCAACATTTATATTCATCAGTCTTTTATTTACATGTCTCAATCTTCATCACATTCCCTTTTAACATGTATCTACGGTATTAATTACTTCTATGTTTCATCCACAGTACCAATATGGCGTCCTCGTCGCAAAATCTTGGTGCCAACATTCAGTCATAAGAATCTGCTCAAGTTCACTGAGATATTCTCCAAGCAGAGTGTGATCATGGTGGATCAGCTGCAGAAAGTTGCAGGATATGGAAGCTTCTCCTTGTCTCAGTACATTATGGCGTATGCCATGGATTCTGTTTGTGGTAAGCGTTCTTTATCTGAGATCTAGACGACTATCGTTTTCATTTGTTCCAGTTGACTTATCTGCTTATATATGCCGATCTGACAGAACTGAAGGCAGTCTATGTCTTCAAATGTTTATTTACTAGTATCATCTTATGACCTTAGTATATTTTATTTAATAACGTTTTACAGTGTAACACTGAGTTTTTTTAGTTAACACGCATAATTATCGAGATGTGTCATCGATCCTGCCAAACTCGTTAAGCCCATTGGTCACACTTGTGATTTTCAGATCTTTGACAGTCGTTATTATTAGTCAGAATCCTGAGAATTGGCAACTGACCTAACCACGGCACGAATGGGTTAGGTCTGTTGCCAATTCTGAGAGTGAGAGAGGTGGGCCTCTCTCACTGTCACTGTCTACTTATTTCGATTCCTGAGATTCAGCCCGCTGACAGACAGACGGACGGACGGACGGAGCATTAATGGACGGTTACCTGTCCATTAATGCGGAGCGATGTAGCGGAGCGGAGAAACCGAGAAATACTATAGCTGTTATGGACAGGCACCCTAATAGGGTTCCGTTGGTTATGGAACCTTAAAAAAAGCAAGGGACATTCTAAACGATATTATTCTTGTAACAAACGATTGACCTGTCAATAATGTACAATTTCCAGAAACAGCCCTTGGTATCACAGCTAACGCCTTACAAAACCCGAATCAGAAGCTGCTAGGAGCATTCACAGGGTCTTGCCAGCTGATATCAGACCGTATCATCAAGCCATGGCTACACTTGGATCCCGTGTACAAGCTGACGGCTGACTATACGCAGTTCATGGAGTATAATGATGTCATAACCAAGTTTATCAATGAGGTAATATTATAAAATGTACTTTCTGATGACACTTACTGTGGAGCTTGAATAGATTTGATATCAGTAAAATATTCCAAGATTGTAAAAACGGCCAAGTGCGAGTCTACTTGATGTAAACAAAACTTTGTGACAATTTATTATTTTTAAAAGAGTGTCCGTGGAGTTTCTTGCACGTTCTTCTCCATAGAGATCTACGCTTTGGAACGTGCAAATAGCTTCATCTTTTTGGACCGACCGACCTTGACAATTCAAAAGTGCCTGTAAATGGTTTATTGAAACGATGTAATATTTATAATATGGCGTCAAAAAATTCGTCCGCATCGCTGTCGACCCGAAATGAGCCCAAAAGACTGGCGGCATTGCCACGTTGTATGGCAATGCTTATCCTCTGTCCGAGGTAAAAGCCATGGTTTATTTGAAATCAATATTTTGAGTTTGAGTCAGACTCGCGCGTTTTAAAATCACAGACTTCTCATTTCTTGTAATTTTTAAGTTCGCGCGCAACTTCGCTCGCGCGGGATTTTAATTTCCATAGAGATCTCTATATTTTTCGAAACAAATTATAATTTTTGTTACTTCGTGATAATTTAGCTTTCTATTGGTGAAAAAACGGTTAAAATTGGTTCAGTAGTTTCGAAGCCTATTCGATGCGAACAAACAAATAAAAAAATATTTCTTCTTTATAATATTAGTACCTATATAAGAACTATTGGCAGACTGACGGTGAACAGCCACATGACTGGTCCTATAGGGGTTCCACCTTTTCATTCGGACTTGCGGAAGCACAAAACTTTAAAAACTTATATGTCTACTTTTGTCAATAAACAATGTAACAAAACGCCTAACGATATTTTCATGGCAATCAGTTTATTTTTGACATAACATGTTTATTTTATATAAAACCTCTATTGATTTTCTTCTGTTTACAGTGTATTCAAAATAAACGGAGAGAACTAGCTGAAATAAATAATGCTAATAAAAACGATGATGAAGGTAAAAATCCCTTTAGATACTACCTAATTCTACTTTTATTGAGCAATTTTTATTTTTTATTTTTATTTCGCCACTAAAAGGTTTTAAAGCATTTTGCTTTGAAACTTTATGACTATCAACTCTGAAATATAATTTACTAGTTGACCCGCGCAACTTCGTCTGCTCCGCTCGTATTGGCCTTAGCGTGATGATATATGCCCTATAGTCTCGATAAATGGGCTATCTAACACCGAAAGAATTTTTCAAATCAAACCAGTAGTTCCTGAGATTAGCGCGTTCAAGTAAACAAACAAACTCTTGAGCTTTATATATTAGTATAGAGTATAGATTATGACAATGAAGAAGAAGAATCAATATATTTAACACATTCCTTCAAGAAATAACAAAAAAAAAATGGTTGAGTAATGGTGGTTTGATTTAAATAACAATTTTCCCTCTTTTCAGACGACGATCGCTTCAAAACATTCCTAGAACTCATGATCGAGTCCTCAGGAGGAGACAAGGGATACAACGACACAGAACTTCGAGAGGAAGTAGTGGTACTCTTTACTGCTGGAACTGACACTTCAACCCTTGGGTCCTCATTCACCAGTGTGCTGCTAGCAAGACATCCTGAAATACAGGAGAAAGTTTATCAAGAGTAAGTATCAGCTGATTATTAGTTTGAAGAACATATTTCTTATTTCTAGATATTGAGAGCAGGCAGCAGAGAGAATATTAACCCTATTTACATTAATAGCGTAGTGTAAGTGGCTGGATACACTATTATCCAAAATTCCTTTTTAAAGTCAATCAAAAACCAGATATTTTTCTGATATGCCACTGAAGACCTCTGGTTTTGCAGATTTATCCACTTACCCCTGGGATGGCCCGTCTGCTCTTTTGACTTACAGAAACAAAAAACCGGCCGACGTAAGTCTGACTCATACACAAAGGGTTCCACGAATCCTAATTCTTTATAACCTTAGTCATCTAGTGTTTGGGTCACAAAAATTCAAACGTGTAGGTACCAAATTCCAAATTAATCGGTCCTGTAAATTCCATGGAAATTGGTTGTGACAGACGGATGGACAGACAGCGGGTTTCGTGTTTTCTTACAGATGTTTGGGACCAAAAATCCATGAAACTTAGAAAAGGTACGGGGCAATATACAACTCTTACAATTGAAGCATGAAAAGCTTCAAATACTTCTTACAATAACTTATCAATATTAACAGGTTGAAAGATGTCTTCGGCGACTCGCAGCGACCCGTAACCTCGGAAGATCTAACTAAGCTCAAGTATATGGACGCTGTGATCAAGGAGAGTCTAAGGTTATACCCACCAGCACCAACGTTGCTAAGAAAAGTTGACAAGGATGTTGTTCTGCGTAAGTATCAAAAAATATAATCTGACAGATGTCTGAATTAAGAATCTGAGTATTTTGAAACTTAAGCCCGAAAGTCTGTTAAAAGCAAAGGTATCGATTCATTCAGAAACCTGCCACCAGACGTTATACACTGTATAAATAATAAATTCACGAAAAAAAAAAAAAAAATTATTATCTCCTTTTATTATCTCCCTTGTTGTATGAGTACCTAAAGGGTATCAACGGCACCCCATCCACAAATGAAATTATCAGCGTATTTGTTATTGCCACCAGATAAATCTAACGACGAAAAATATAAAATTCATTCTCATCGTTTCCAGCCTCAGGAGACACCCTACCCAAAGGCACGGGCATCGTGCTGAGCCTGTTCGCGGCCCACCGCAACCCTCGCTACTGGGGAGACGACGCCGAGCTGTTCCGACCTGAACGGTTCCTCGACTCTCAGCTGAAGCATCCTGCTGCTTTCCTGTCTTTTAGTTACGGACCTAGAAATTGTATTGGTGAGTTTATTATCTGTACCCATCTACATCCTCTGAATATTATATTTCTTAGAAGATTACAATTTCACTCCGTAGTGGTATCTTTAGGTTGCAGAATTTGTTCGAAAGAGTCACCAAAAACATTTATTTAGGGCCTCGAAATAAACGTTAAAAATAAATGTTTTTCATGATATTCAAGAAATTAGATCACCCCCTTCCCGCCGCTTATCTCCGAAATTACTGAGCCTAACATTAAGAAAAAATACAGATGTAAAATAGTTCTTTGCCTACAGATTACTGGAAAACTTATAAGAAGTCTATGGTTTGAAAGTATCATGTTACGAAAATGAGATTCGTTCGAAACCTTTTGCATGCGAGTCGCACTTGGCCGGTTCTTTTTTTTTCATTTATTTCTGCGACGGTCTTCTTCTTATCGTGTGGGCAGTAAGGTCTAAACGACCCCACACACCCTAGTGTCACAGTTTCTAAACCGCCTCAAGGTCCTCTGACATGGTTTATTTGACGACCGCCATATGGCGGCCGGGACCACCGGCTTATACGTGCCTTCCGAAGCACGGAATCATCTTTTTATCAGACAATCAGGTGATTCAAGCCTGCAATGTCCTAGCCAAACTAGAAAACAACTTTACAAAGTATGTTTCTTCCCGTGGGAATCGAATACACGACCACCGGGTCACAAGGCAGACGCCTAAACCACTCGACCAAGGAGGCAGTACTCTGCCACGGTGATAATCACCTACATACCTTTTCTTTTTTTTTCAGGCTACCGCTACGCAATGATGTCAATGAAGGCAGTACTAGCAACACTTCTGCGCCGGTTCAGAGTGTTACCAGTCTCTAAGCTGGACTTAGGGAAGCCTTTAGACTTGAAGTTCGATATCATGTTGAGAGCAGCAGATGATTTCCAGGTCATACTGGAACCTAGGACATGAAACAATATTTTTAGTTCGACCTGAGTCGTTCCAAGATCTGTATTGTATTTTTAGTGTATATTAAAGTCGTTGATTTTGTTCCTAGTTTAATTTTTTTTTAACCGACTTCTAAAAAAGAGGAGGAGGTTCTCAATTCGACCGCGTATATATATATTTTTTTTATGTGTGTTCGCGGATAACTTCGTCGTTTATGAACCGATTTCAATGAATCTTTTTTATATGGCAATGGGACCACCTCGGAAGCATACCCTGCTTCCGAGGTGGTCCCATTGCCACCACGTCAAGATCTGATGATGGAAACTCTCAAAAATTGTAGGCACGCATCTGGTGATATTCGTGAGTATATCAGGTGATACTACAAAATAATGAAGGTTTGGATCAGACCTGATGATGAAGACGACAGAGAGTCAAGGTAACTCCACATCGGTATGTAGGAACTACCACGTGTTTGGGCTTATTTCATTCGTATTGACGAGACCTTTACACCGCAAGCACTTAGTAAGTTTTATTTTCATAACATAACATCACGTCGGTACGTGAATGGGTACGCAGGTACCACTAAAACATGAAAAATAAAAAATCCAAATGTCACTTCTGAGAATAAATAAAAAATTTTTTTTTACAATAAATGTAACCGACTTCCAAAAATTGTAGTGTATTGTGTTTGGAAGTCGATTACATTTATTGTAAAAAAGTTTTTTATTTATTCTCAGATTGACATTTGGATGGATATGTCACAGAAAGATTGTTACCATTTTTTTTTCTATAAGACACGTATGATAATAGATATCGTAACCTCCGAATTTGGATGAGATTTAATGTATTCGAAATAATCTGTTCACAATGCATAGAGTCTTCTTCTTATCGTGTGGGCAGTAAGGTCTAACGACCCCACACACCCTAGTGTCACAGTTTCTAAACCACCTCAAGGGCCTGTGACGTGGCGTGACGCACCACTTCCACTTCCACTTCATTGGAGTATACTTTACTAATAATTTTGTAAAAACAAAATATTTATTTACACCTTTATTTTCAAACTCCAGATTCAGTCGACTTCTAGAACTAGTCAACGCCCAAAAACCACAGATTAGCGAAGTTATAAAAACTTGTGTGGGATAGTAAGCAGTGGATCCAGTTTTGTATTGCCTTTCCTGGTAGGCTGGAAATAAGCCGCAATGTTCGATGACACATCGATTGGATAGGATGCTATTAGTAACCAGGGAATCAGGTTTGTGAAGGAACCAATTCTAACTAAGTACACGCATAAGTTCGCACTGACTTAAGCAAGAAACGATTGAAGAAATGTAAGGTTAGAAAGACAACAACAAACTCGAATTATCACACAGTTTATTGAACACACAAAAACATAGGCTAGGTTTAGCTTGCCTTTGCATAGAATTTATCTTATTGTATTAGAATAAGATAAATTCTATGCAAAGGCAAGCTAAACCCTGCAACGGGCTTACAGCAAACTCAGTACCCTTTTTAAGGGTTCCGAAAAAAATACGGAACCCTTATAGGACGATATAAATGATAATGCAGATATTGAAAGGGAACGCAGGGCGCTGGCTGTACGTTGTAACATGCTGGCCCGCAGGTTTGCACGGTATACGAGGGGGGGGTTGATGGCTTTGCCGCCATAATCAGGAAAAGATGCGCCTCCCTACTCACTCGCGTGCGTGGCAGCACCAACACTATACTGAGTGTTTTTGCAGATAGATGGGAGTCCCCCATGCTGCAAAGATGGGTGCGGCTTCATGTCGTAGTTGAATTAGTGTTGTCAATACTAACATTAGCTCTTAAGTATATTGTTACTAACAAAATATGGACCTGGTCTGAAATAAATGTTTATTATTATTATTCTCTTTATTTGTTATCCTTACATACTAATTTACATTTTTAAATATTTCTTAAAAACAACACATTATAAACAAAAACACATTTAAAAATATAAAAAATAGTAGTCCGCCGGTGTCGGGAGCAGGGTCCAAGCTACCGTTGGTTAGGGCTCCAGAGAAAGGAACCTCCTCACAATACGAGCCGTATCGAGGAGTACTGCCTTCTGTATCAGGCCCTTAATCCAACCGCGTAACGCCAGCTTCGACAGATGGTCGTCGAAGCTTTTGGCCATCAGGCCATTGGCCGTAACGACTATCGGCACAATGACAGCTGAGTCCACATTCCACATGTCGACAACCTCGTGAGCTAAGTCGAGATACTTGATTTGCTTCTCTTTCTCAGCCTTCACGAGGTTCTCGTCATGCGGGATGGTAACATCAATTATCATTGTGCGGCGCGCTAATCGGTCTATCACCACTATATCAGGCTTATTGGCTACAATAGTCCTATCAGTGATGATAGACCGATCCCAGTACAACGTGACATGGTCATTTTCGAGAACTGGCCGGGCACATACTTGCAATATGGTACCTCAGAATCTACAAGTTTTTATTTCAAAGCAAGTTGCTGATGGATAATCCTGGCCACTTGGTTGTGCCTGTGCAAGTACTCGCCGTTAGCCAGACGAGAACAACCGGAGATAATATGTCTGATGGACTCACCCGGACGGTGGCATGCCCGACACACGTCCACTGTCCCGTCCTTCATAATATGCCTCCGGTAGTTATTCGTCAAGATAACTTCGTCCATAATCGCACAGACAAAACCTTCAGTTTCCCCGAAGAGATCACTGAAACGTAGCCAGGCCACGGACGCTAAAAAATCTACATCGGACCCATGAAGAGCCCGATAGAAGCGCCCATGAAGCTCCTTGCCTTTCCATACCTCCATGGGGTCATCTGTGGTAAGTATCACAGGTTTGCGCCAGTTCTCTTTAGCCATGGACAACGGGGTGAGTCCCTTGTCCACTGTGACCACATCTCGGTGCATACCCACATCAGCGAGACTGCACATCTCGCGGTTGTGGAGAGTCTTAGCGTTTAAAAAGCCTCGACCTCCACACTTCCGCGGGATGTACAGTCTCATCACCGACGATCGTGGGTGATGCATCCGATTTGCGGTCAACAGGGTGCTATCCAGGGCGTCGAGTTCGGTTTGAGTCCATTTGAGTATGCCGAAAGAGTACATTAATACTGGCATGACCCAACCGTTGAAGGCGCGCACATTATTTCCGCCCGACAAAAGGCTATTCAAAACCTTTTTCAGGCGACCAAAGAAGCGCTCCTTCAACGATTGCTTCATGTCAGCAACATTAATGCCCAATGCTTCTGACATACCCAAATACTTGTAGGTTTCGGTCGAGCTGAGGGATCTAACCTGTATGGATTCCGAGAGTTGAATTCCCTCAGATTCCATAATCTCCCCTTTCTTTACATGCATGACTGCACATTTGTCCACACCAAATTCCATCCTGATGGCACTACTGAAGGTTTCAGTTACCTTCAGTAGCTCCATCAGTCGCGAATTGTTGGGGGCAAAGAGTTTCAGATCATCCATGTAAAGAAGGTGAGATATGGCCTGACCACCTCTTCTCAACCGATAGCCCAGACCTGAATCCTCCAGAAATGTGCTTTGAGGATTCAGAGCCAGGCAAAACCAAAGCGGCCTCAAACTGTCGCCCTGAAATATTCCCCGTTTAATCCATACAGGCTCATCATTCCCCTGAATCGGTCGACATCCTGGATAGCGAAGGACTGTTTTCCATTGCCTCATACATGACTCAAGGAAGGTGCGTAGAGTTTCATCTATTTTGTACAACTCCAACACCTTCATGAGCCATGTATGTGGCACAGAGTCATAGGCCTTCTTGTAGTCTATCCAACATGTCGATAGATCCTTGCGGGATCGACGAACCTGTTGACTTATGGCCATGTCTATTAGGAGAAGCTCCTTAGTGCCGCGGGACCCCTTCCTACATCCATTCTGAGAGGCAGACATAATTGAGTTAGTGCTCATTGATCTTTACTCTCAGGATGGATGTAAGAAGTTTATAGACCGTCGACAAACAAGTAATTGGTCTATAGTTCTTGGGTTCCGCGGGACTACCAGTCTTATGGAGCAGGTGGGTAACGCCAGTTGTTAGAAACTGTGGTAGCGACCCAGACTCTAAGGATGACTGGAATTGAGATGCCAGGAGCGCGTGTGAGCTGCTATACCATTTAAGCCAGAAGTTATGCAGTCCGTCCGGTCCCGGAGACTTCCAGTTCGGTAATGGACGGACTGCTCTGGCTACATCTAGTGGAGTGATGGTAATTTCCTCCATTTGTGGTATAGCTTCACACACGCGCTCGACATCGCGCATCCAGCCACCCTCGGTATGACAGACAGGCACCGACCAGATGTTTCGCCAGAATGTACTCGTGGCAATGTCATCCGGGCGGCACACGTCCATCACACTTTGATCAGGTCGCTCCCAAGCTCTGTACACCCACCTCTCATCGCTCTGAAACATGCGGTTTTGCGAGTATCGGTCAACCCGCCGCTTATACCGCCAAATACGGTTTGCCCATGCACAAACTTTCTGCTTCAGGAAGTCGATGCGCCCTGTGACACGGGACGTGTAATCTCGAGGGCTGATATCAGTCCCCGAAAACGCCCGTCTCACAAAGCGCATCACGCGTGGTCGTGTGTTGCCCTCCCTGAAGCAGTATAGTTTGCCGATGAGTGCCCTAGCCTCATCGATACGCCGCTCGATTCTGCACTGCCAGGCTGGTGCAGCAGGCTTTGGTCGTATAGCTTCGTCACCATTAGGGAACTTGACGTTCGCTATACGACATGCCGCAACAGCCCCGCAAAACAGGATCGAGTGCGTATCAACGAGGCTCTCGCTGCTTTCAAATATGTTCTGCAACAGCGAGTCCAAAGCACACACCAGCGCCCTATTCTTTTTGTGCATAGGTAACCGTGGTAATCGGGGCCTAAGATCGGTCGGAGTTGATCTATACTCGCGAAGCGCATCCTCCAGTGCGCTCCTCAATCTTTCGTTGCACTCGCTACTTACTGTGACAACCCTATCATTTACCCCATCACTATCACTATTAGGCCGCGGTGTGATTGCGCCATTGGCTGGCGCCTGTACCGCGGTCTGTGTTGGAGTCGAGATAATAAGGTTGCTTAGTACTTCTGAGCGCAGCCTATCAAATGTGGCATCGTCCAACCTGTGATTACGTTGGATGACCCGCACCTGATCCGACAATCGTTGGGCCGAGACGTTCACGGTTGGTTCTAGGTCCTGAAACAAAGACAGCATCCTGACACGGTACGCAGTGAGGTTAGTTCCGCCCTCTGTAGACCCATTGAATGCGCGCATGACGTTCTCATTCATGGACTGCGTCCATCTCATGCGCTGCACACAACCACCGGCAGCGGGGACCCGGCTCGGGGCCGGTTGGCCCCTAGGTCCCAAGCCTCTCGGTGGCCGGCCTCTCCCCTGCCGACGCACAGGTGTTGGCGACGTCGGCGGGGAGAAATACTCGTCGCTGGAACTCGACGCTACTGCAACCGCCGGTGAACATGGTGATCCGCTGTCCGGCGGCGGCGAGGCGGAGCTCAGCGACGGGTCCGGGGATGGTGGGCGTGCGCGTCTCGAAGCTGCTCGTGTTATCATACTCTAAGTTTCATTTTCTTTGTTGTACGTACGTTAACGTACTCATAGTTATTTTCAATGTGACATTTATGTCATCCGTCTGCATTTTATATTTTCTTCTTATTTGAACAATTTGTGAGCTTTATGATTTCGTAAAGTATGTAATATCATAATCTGTTTGTTTTTGGAGGTTTCGGGCGAAAGAAATGTTCATTAATACAATTAAAAACTGTTATTTTAAATTTAAATATGGTTGTACGAAAATAAAACTTGTGTTGACATCGAGTGTTGCCAGCTTATTATTATTATTATAGGATCACTCCGGTGTCTGTCTGTTTGTCGTGTCTGTCTGTCTGTCTGTCTGTCTGTCTGTCCGTCTGCCACAGCCAGTTTTCTCCGGATCCACTGGACCGATTCTGTTGAAATTTGGTACACATATGGACTTCTATGACCCAAACACGGACGCGTTACGTAAATCATTATATTTTTAGTATGGGGGTAATAAGTTTTTTGATCAATATCATGTGACATATCAAATGAAAGGGCTTACTATGAGGGTTTTAATTATAATTTTAAAATTAATGGTTCTGAAGTTATTCAAGAAATTAGACGAAAAAAAATAACATGTTAAACAAATGAAATTCGTTCGGGACCCTTTCGACGCGAGTCCGACTCGCACTTGGCCAGTTTTTTTTTAATATGGGGATATCATTACATGACTCCTTCCGCTCTGGGTAAAGCTGAAGTTAGTGTCAGACTCTTACTGACTAAAACCCATTCGTGTTCCTCCTAATACCTTTTGCGGTCCAAGGCCGCGGTGACTCTTTCGATTAAATTCCGCAACAAACTCAGTACCCTAGAGACTTGCAAATGAAGACTGTACTTGTAAGTGTACAACAAAAACTACTGAAAGGAAGAAGCATTATATCAAACAAACAAACAAAAAAACATTTCTCCCCAATAATCAGTTCTTGAACCCACGCACGTATACAGCAAGCAAAAAAATTACCACCTTACACTTGCATCTTAACTCTCCCTTTTCCCATGAAGATAAGGTTACTAATGAGCCCACTTACTGGAACTGGTATTATTGCACAATGGCCACAGTTCCGGACATCAGAGGTCTAGTAGTTCCCGACAAGACAAGTTGCTGTTTAATTCTGGACAGGGGTGCTGAAACCTGGTGTCGTCGATAGTTTTTTTATAGCATTTTGATATGTAGTGTAGACAGACGATTCTATGTCTTTGTTCACCTTTTGAGGTTTCATACCCGATGGACAACAATTGCAACCGTACTACTAAGCCTGTGCTGTCCGTACGTTAGTCTGTCGGCAGGCTGCTCCGCTCATATTGGTCTTAGCGTGATGATATATAGCTTATAGCCTTCCTCGATAAATGGGCTATGTAACACTGAAAGAATTTTTCAAATCGAACCAGTAGTTTCTAAGATTAGCGCGTTCAAGCAAGCAAGCAAACAAACAAACAAACTCAAAGTCACAGATTTATTTGCAAATAAATATGGTTACAAAAGGTCAGCTTTATATGTTAAAGTATAGATTTTATGGGTAGGCATATGCCACAGAGTGTATTCCTAAATTAAAATTATAGAGTTACTTAATTAAACCTATTTAAATTTAAAATTTAAACATTCAAGAACTTGATTTTTACGTCTCCCTCGTGAGAGAGTCCGACTCCCACCCGCCCGGTTTTACTATTAAGGTTCTTGGTAACTGGGTGTTGTTTTTGTTTAACGGTTTATGTACAACATAACATAGAAAGATAAAAAGAAGGAAACAGAAAAATAGGTACAAGGTACAAAGGTGATGCTTATTCCAACGAAATCTCTTCCAGCATACCTGCGAAAGGAAAGTTGTATAAAACATTTAGACACCGTGTGTAATGGGTACTTACAAATAAAACAATAAACTTTAATATAACATACAATACATAAATATTACTTAAATAAATATGACTTTAATACAAACTAAATATTATTATAAGAAAAATAATAATACATGCTTATGTGCAACTATGACGGTAAAGAAAGGTAGTGTTCTTTCACTCTTCTTTTAGTTCGGTGTTTATTAGTCACTGATTTTTCAACCATTTCTTCTCCTTTCTTACGCCTTTTCTTCAATCATAAGTCTTAAGCCATGTGTATGGTCTACAATATTTGTTCACGAGTAGGTAGTAGTAGGCCTTGAAATGAGTCCTCCCGCTCTGGGCGGAGCAGAAGGGAGTGTCAGACTCTTACTGACAAAAACCCATACGTGTTTCACCTAGTATCCTTTGCGTTCCAGGGCCGCGGTGACTCTCGAACAAATTAAGTAACCCTGGCAGGCACTGACCCTAGCGGGTCCCATTTGCTATGGGCAGGGTATATGCTCCTTGAGGCGCGCGTGGAACACAACGCGCTATCGACCCGGGCCTGGTTCTGATAGGACGGCGAGCTACCTAATGCTCGCCATTCGCAGGCCCGCGCTTTCGGTGGCCTGAAATCGCCCTGCGACTCCCGACGCCCGGGGCGTCTTCTTCTGTTGCGGCGACTGGGGCGTGAGGTTTCCCTCTCTCTCACGCGTTCTGCATCTTCCTTCGCTAGCATTGATTCGCAGAAAGAGGGTCCGCTTCCCATGCCTCCTCGCTCCGGATGGTCGCCACCGATCGCCTTGACTAGGACACGGCGGTGTTCTGCCTAAGCAGGGCAGAACTCCACCGTATGAGCCACCGTACCCTCCGGGCGATCCTCACAGTATTGACACTCGGGCGTGTCCTCCCGCCGAATCCGAAACAGGTATCTCCCGAAACAACCGTGTCCGGTGGGTACCTGCGTCTGGCGGAAGGTGAGAACACCATAGCGCCGCTCCTGCCACTCCTCAAAGAGGGGACTTAGCGCCTGGATTGTGGCGTGCCCAGCGCTGGGTTGCAACAGTCGCTGTCTCCATGCCGCCAGTGTATAATTCACATACGTGTGATAATTAACTGAGTTTTTGTTCAGCAGAGACACACAAGCACAAGCTCCAGAAGAGAAAAGAACAACAAATATCTAAGTACACAACATACAGCGCCATAGGGGTTCCAAATGAACCCTTATAACGCTTTGCTTTTTGTGAAAACCATAAGCAATCACAGATTTCTACTTTCACTTCACTGTTGGTGGCCATTGCTGATCCTTGCAAAATTACAGAAGTAACAGTAGCTTATACAAAAAAGGAGGTACTTGCAGAAATCGCTCAAAGGTGCCTCATAAAGAGATCTATCGTGTAGAACATCCAGATTCACTCTTAGGGATATAAAATTGCAATCAGTAGACATAGAAAACATTTCCCTATCATGTTTGCCTACCCCTGCTTCAGTTCAGGCGAGTTCAGTCAACCTTCCGAGCGCTTCCCGGTCGCATCCACTCCCGCGCAACTAGTCGCTCCGTGAACGCGATCCACGGAACACTATCAAGGTGAGTCATTATTTTTATTACCCTTATTCCAGTGTTCTCAGTTTAGATCCTATATTTTTAATTGTTCTTTACGAACTGAACAGAACGACTTTGTATGAATAGGATTGGATTTCCGTGTGAGAAAGATAATTTATTTTGTGTTGGACGTGTTGATTTTATTTATTTATTTAAACCTTATTTACAGTAGTGGTACGTAGGTGGATTGAATGCAACGGCCATTATCTACCAGTCAACAAATACATACAAACAACAGTTGTGTGCAATAGAAAATTAAAGTATGCTTGTTGATCGTTACTATCGAATCCTTATTAAAAGTGACAATACAATAAGCATCTAAAACTTAAAAGTTAAGGCATTCTTAGAGTAAATTGTGTAACTATTTGTGCTTGCTGTACAATATTGTATATTTTAAATATGTGAAGTAGCAATCGGGTTGTGTACGTTTTTTTGGTATACTTCTAGACTTTAAGAATATTGATATCGTCATACAGCTCCTCACTCTTTGTTTTGTAGGAGGTTTAAATTCTCGACTAGCTTTTGCCGGCGACTTCGTACGCGCTTATCCCGTTTTTCTCGTTTCCGTAGGAATTACGGGAAATCCACTCTTAGTGCTCATGCCAAGAACAGTAGTTTTGGCTGTTCGTTGACTGTCTGTCACTCTATAATTGATGATAAACTCGACAAAAGCTTCAACACCTGATCACGTAGTATTGCTACAGTGAGACAAAGAAAGTGCTTATCTGAAGAAAGTTAGATTTCTAAGACCGCGGGTTTACTATCGACGTTCACCATAAAATGCTGTGTTCAATTAAGTGTACTTGTTCTTCAATTCAACACTTTTGCAGACCACAAACCGGCTTGTAGGCCAGTAGGACAAATCGTTAATATGTGCCTCTAAAACTGCATTGTTGTTGCAATAAAGAACATCGTAAAAAAACCATTTAGTAAAAAAAAACGTGAATATGGTTTAACTTGCCTTAGAATTTTGGAGTAAAACAATGTTGATTATTCTATTTCAGATGCAGTGTTTCATCTGCGTCACGTATATGATTATCTTATGCAGCTCAAGTCCAACAAAAAATCGAGAAATCGCCACTATCCACGAGAAACGTTCCTTGTTCCGCGATGTCATTGAATCTCTGAGAATCCATTCTCAACTGCCTGAAGATATAAATCAAAATGACGAAAATAATTTGTCCCAAAATTATGTGAGATACGGGTATGAGAACGAGCCGTCTTTACCCAGCGATGCTGACTACATCCCAAGAAGAAACGATAGAATTGAAATGCCATCGATGAAGTATCGCTTCCCTAAAAGTATCAACACTAGCACAAATGAAGACCATGTAAATTCTAGAGAAGAAGTAGTTGTGTTCATAGACACTAATAAACATAAATCGACGACTACAAAACCTAAAAAGGACAAACGTCCGCGGCCTACTTATAATAAAAATAAAAACCCGAACAAGGATAAAGAAAACGAAGACTTCGATGATTCAAAAGCTGATGGTGATAATGAGCCTGAAGATTTTCCACCACTGACTAACACAATGGCTGGACAAAGCCAAATTGGGAACAGGGAATCGCAAACAGTACTAAAACCAACAGTAATTGTCAATATTCGAGGTTCAGTCACTCATCGTGACAGTGATATCAGACTTGAAAGCAGAGATGTACCTAGCAACAGAACCGATCCAATTCAGAACATATTCAACATCAACCAAGAAATCAAGGTCGAAAGAGAGGGAAACAAAAAAAAGCCTTCTAATGTAAAACAAGAAATCAAAATGATTGCTGCCGATGAAAATGCTAAAATTGAAGAAGACATGATGATGTGTGAGACGGCTACTTGGAAGCCTGATAAAAGCGAGGAATCTCGGAAACTCAACAGTGTTCTGCAAATCTTGTTTTCCATTTAGGATTGAATTTTAAGATTCGTATATGGCAATTACAAAACGTATTATAGTTTTAGAATTGTGTAATAATTGTGATAGACTGAAACTAGTGATAAAACGCTCAATAACAAAACCTTCTAACATTCAATTTAGATAAGAATCAATTTAGTTACATCTTAATTCATGTATTTAATTACATTGTATTTCAAAGGCGTATATTATTGAAATACATAATTCATCGCAGTAATGATCCTTTGTATTGATTAACTTGTATTAATTCATAGGTTGAAGCTTTTAACATTATAATTAATTACAGTTATCTTTTCATCGTGCCTTTCACTCCTACAAAGTTAATTTTGAACCATCTCTTTATGGTTTAAAGATTTATTGAATAACGCCTTTTTTGGCTAAACATGAGCCTAAATATACTTTTATGAAGTGGAAAATAAATATCTGTTTAAAAGCCTACTGTCAGTTATGGAGAGAAGTTTCTGTGATAAATGTTACTAGGTAATGTTATAAGAAATAGGCACGACCATCTTTTCAAATCTTTTCATTTGCCTCTCATAATCACAAACCTGTTAAAGTACCCATGTCAATATATATTTTTTTACTATTAATAGGCATACGTTTGACCACTATCTCACCTGATGGTAAGTGATGATGTGGTCGAAGATGGAGCACGTTTGCCTAGAAGTAACCTATTTCACTCTTGACTTAAAGACTTCCAGGTTGTAGCTATCAGGTAACACAGACTCCGGCATGGAATTCCACTCCTTAGCTGTACACGCTATGAATATGTTCTCAAATCGTTTTGTGCGTGTGGGTGGGATGTCCACCATGTACCGGTGGCGCATCTCCGTTCGTCTTGTGGTCCGATGATGGAACGGGCTTGGCGGAATTAAATTATGCAGTTCCATCGCACACTCCCCAAAATGCAACCGCTAGAAAGCCGACAGGCCAGCAAGAAAATGTAAAAATTAAAATGTTGAAAATGAAAAAAAATATATTGAAAATGCCATGATTTAACTTTAACCATTTTGCTTCTAACTAAGCGTTTTAAATATCTATAAAAACTAAGCATGCTACAGACAACAACAGCAGAGTGTTGATGTGGAATCGAGTCACAAATTTTGTATCGTGCCTTTAGTGCTCCAAAACATGCAACAAAGGTGCTTAGCGCTGCCAGCAACAATCCCGTGAAGAGCCAATTTTTTTGGGCCACTAAAATCTAAGTAAGTACGACAGTACCCAGCGACACGAAGAATAAGACCAAACAAAGTTTTATATTACATTTCTATCCAAAACAATGCTAGCGCCAAAATTCTCAGGAACCTCATCATCTTCAAAATCCACTGCTGTCATTAAACGAGTGCCATTATCCTCACTAATGTTGTCAGGTCGTCGACCTACTTTGCCTTATAAATATGTAACAACATTGTCGACGTCTTAATCTTCACACTCATAAGGCCATTTCTCTTCTTATTTACATTTGCGTTTATAACATAGCTGCAGCTTTAAAACCACATTAAATCACGGTTGAAGGTTTTCTTTTATGAAACATTCGAAAAATCTTTAAAAAGAACTAAATGTTTCAGCTTTACTTTCAACTTTGAAGTAGCAGTCTCTTACAATGATGGAAAATAGTTAAATTAGTCCTAAACAGTGTTAATTTTAAGGCTGTGAAGAGTGAATTTGAATTGAACTCATCTACCAAAACTTGGTGTAGCATTCTTAGCTTGACCACAAACGTTATGGTTCTTAGGCCGCGGACAAGAAATCAGCGGCGCGGCGGCGGCGCGACCAGAGCGGCGCGTTCAAATGTATAGATTTATATGGAACTGTTCACGAAGGCAGCGGCGCGGTAGGGGCGCGGCTGCGTACGAGCGGCGCGCGCCAGTCGAGCGGTGCCCGCACGTCTGCAGTGACGTAGTCATAGACAGGCAACTTCTCATAACTCATAACACAACACTACGCGCGCTGCTCTAGCGCCGCGCAATCTGAACGCTGGCTTCGTAAACGGTTCTGCGTCGCCGCGCCGCTACCGCCGCCGTTGAGTTAGTGTCCGCGGCCTTAAAGTCTCTATATAAATTCAGTGGATTTTAATCTAACAGATAAAACATTTTACATCGTACATTTGATAAATTACAATTAGGAGGACGATTTGTTTGAATTATTATCAATAATTTTGACATTTAATATATTTAAATCTAGAAAGTTCAAAACTGTAATTGAAATATTCCTAATATGATATCCTAATAAAGATTGTTCTTCATAAAGTATTGAAATAGTTGTTTCTGGTTCACAATCTAACTGAATGCATGATTGTAAAAACCCACCTCAGACCAAATGCAAAAGTTTCAGAAAATCAATGAAAACTGTCTGGTGTAAAAAAAAAATTAAGTCCATGTTTTTCTTTATTTACTATTTATGTTGAAAAATATTTAATATATGATATGGTAAAAAGTGGTAGCATAATATATTTACAGATATTTTTATTTGATTTTTTTAAGTTTTGGGATAAGGTGGATTTTTACAGTCATCATGTACAAGGTGTGTTTTTACAATCAAAGTCTAATTTGTACGAATGTTAAACAATATTTATTTTCATAAAAAACTAACATAATTAATCTAATTCTTCATCTTCGACATTTTCAGCTGTTGGCCATTGCAATATTTCGTCCCAGAACTTAATTTTTTCGTCTTCAGGTACAAACTGAACGCATTTTTTCAGGTCCTGCATCTTCTTTGCATTAATGCAGAGCTGCCTTGATCCATATGCAGGTTCATTCGGTAGCGATACGGTTATCTGTGGCCTTATTTTCAACAAGAATGTATGCTTTGTCAGTCCATCAATGAATTCCTGCGTTTTTACCGGCACGTCACTGCCGATCTTTTTGAATGTGAGGTGATGGAACTTTGAGATACTGAAGCTTACTTTCTCCGTTCTCGGAATTCGCCGATCATTTGTTTCGAGGGATAGTGCAGTCTTTTTGAAATGTTGAACCCACCATTTTTTAAACTCGGTCACATCCTCTCCGCTGACTAAGTGAACTGTAAAAAAATCACTCTGCCTGCTCGATGATACGATTAATTCCATAAGTTCCTGTACACTGTACAGCCTTTCTTTACGACGAAGGCTTCTTTTTATAATACCAAATGCCCTATCACACGGCAGAAAAGAATGGCCACGCATCGGAAAGATCTGTTGAATTTTTTTGTACTGTCAACTAGGGCCATATTCATTCGTACTGATGTATTTTTTTTATTCTGCCCTGCGCAGTTATCAGAAAAGAGCATTAGTTCTACCACTTTTTTGTCGTCGTACTCTTTAATGTATGTCATAATAAACGAGCATACTTCGTTTGGTCCTTTTTTTGCTTGCCCTTCATGATATACGAACAGGACATTTTTACCCGTTTTCAAATTGTGGATGCAGAAGATAGAAACACTCAGTTGCCGCAAATAAAATATTTCTTGCACTGGAATCATTGGCAGTGACACATTCTGCATGTAATCGTAGCAAATTCCCAAAAATGTTTCATCTTCTTGAGATCTTTGCCTTGCTTCTTGAAGTTTATTATAGAACTTCTTTGCCCTCTTTTTGTGTACTAGCTTTTCGGCCAAAGCTACCTTTTTAGCTACGTCGTTCAGGGTTTTCGAATTGATTCTCAAGTCTAGACTCTCACAGAGGCAGCACGTATCTACTGCTGGGCGTCCAAAGCGAAGAGCGAAGTTCTCCCTGAATATTTTATTATAATATTCGTACTTAATCCTAGTTCCTGGGTATTTTTCCTTATAAAGTCGAAACATTTTTTTTACTGATAGGTCAGCAGGAAGATACTTTATTATGCCAGAAGAATAGTGGCTCTCTTTTGCCGGAAAACAGGAAATATGAGAGATCACTGCAGTGATTTCATCACTAGACATCGCATTGACCGTTTTCGATTTCCCTCTCTTGTCTTCCGGTATTTTACCCAAGACCAACAAGTCACGGAGCCTCTTAACACGGTCCTTAGTAATACCAAACAAGCTAAGAAAAGCAGAATGGCATACATCTTTCTTCTCATTACCAACTTGAACGGTATATGTAAACACTTTCTGTCTCAATGGGTTCTCCTTCAGCACTCGGCGTCGTTTTATGTCCTTACAGGATATTAACCCCTGGAAATAGATATCTTGTTCATTTTTAGTCGCCAAGTTATATAATTTGGCAAGGTTTTCTAATTTGTCATTTTCGGATATGGTTTCCCAGCATTTTTTAGCACACTTGCATGGAGGTCCTATTGTCTTAGCCCGTACAGTTTTATTTTTTGCCGTCACATAAGCCTTCCCATGAATACGTGCTTGTTTGATCTTATTCCGAGAATAATCAGCAGAGTTGTCACGTCGTTTTTTAGTGCGTGTTTCACCCAAAGAGGACTCACCTGGGTTTTCCTCCATTTCAGCACTCATTTTCACCATTAAGCAGCAAAATTTAATTTAATTTGTGTAATACAAGTAATTCGTGTCCGTTACAGTCACCTCAGTCGTTCAAACTAATGGTAAAAACGTCAATATTGACAGCTGACCGTTTCAGGTGTTGCCACATGTTTGGTTGTAAAAAAACACCTCATCCAGGATAAGGTGGATTTTTACACTCATTGAAATATTCGTGCTTCTATAACTGTGGGATGCTTACATGACTGAGGTGTGTTTTTACACTCAAACAGTTTTGTCTTGCCATAGAGAATATAAATCTGCAATAAACAGTATTTCGGAAAAAGTGGTCTGAGGTGGGTTTTTACAATCATGCATTCAACTTCATTCGTTTGTATTTATTACAATGCACCGTTACCATCCTACGCTATTGTGACCAAAATGACAAAAACCATTATAATATTAGCCTTATTTAGAATACAATCATTCTTAATGTCTTTTCGCCTTTTAAATTATCGCCACAACATTTTTTTACGTTTCATATTATTTTGTCTTTAAAAGAATCCTAATAAAATTCTTCCGTTTCTGGTGACTGAGTGACTGACAGACAACGCACAGCAGAAACTACTGGTCGTAGAAAGCTGTTGGCTTGTAGGTTCCTTGCGGAGTGAAGGGCAGCACTAAAAGAGGATTCCCCGATTTTTTTTTATTTTATTAGGGTTCCGAAAAAAAAAGGAACCCTTATAGGATCACTCTGGTGTCTGTCTGTCTGTCTGTCCGTCTGTCACAGCCAATTATCTCCGGATTCACTGGACCGATTCTGTTAAAATTTGGTACACATATGGACTTCTATGACCCAAACACGGACGCGTTACATAAATGATTAAATTTGTAGTGTGGGGGTCACTTTTGGGGGAAAATTTTAAAAAAAAAGTTTTTTGAACAACATCGTGTTACATATCAAATAAAAGGGCATACTTTGAGGGTTTTAAATATATTTTTTTCATAATTTTAAAATAAATGGTTTTGAAGTTATTCAAGAAATTAGACGAAAAATGACCATTCCCCCCCTTATCTCCGAAACTACTGAGCCTAAAATTTTGAAAAAAATGGAGGTAATAGATCTTTACCTAAAGATTACAGGAAAACTATTAGAAGTATGTAGTGTTAAAATAACATGTTAAAAAAATTAAATTCGTTCGGAACCCTTTGCACGCGAGTCCGACTCGCACTTGGCCAGTTTTTGTGATGGGTTTGCTCTTGACTCTAGTCTAGGTCAGAGAAGACAGAGACAAAGTCTACGATGGAGCGAGCTTACTCAAAAGGAGCCTGTTCACTCTAACTTTGAAGAGATTAGGGTTGTAAGCGTTTGGAAACACAGACATTCCTATGGGAACGGGAAAAACTAGGATATGCGCGTACGAAGTTGCAGGTAAAAGCTGGTTATGAAAATAAATGTTGATGAACGGAGATGGCCAAAGAGAAGATGGATAGATTGTGTGAGGTGCGATATGAAAGAAAAGGGAGTTAGTGATAGTGTGACGGCGGACAGGACAGAATTGAAGAAAAAAACGTTTTTCGCCGACCCCAAGTAACATGGGATAAGGACAGGAAAATGATGATGATAATGATGTCTTTGTGAGGCATCAAGAAGGGATTTTACTATCGACTAATAAAGCTACCGGAAGATGCAACGTTGAAAGGCCTCCCACAAGGTGGACCGATGACCTGGTGAAGGTCGCGGGTAGCACCGATGGATGCGAGACGCACAGAACCGGTCGTTGTGGCGACGCTTGGGGGAGGCCTATGTCCAGCAGTGGACGTCTTTCGGCTGATATGATGATGATGATTAATAAAGCTTTGCATATATCGATATTTGCAATTTTTCTCTTACAGTTCCGGATTCGCCGGACTAGATTCCAAATGCCAAATTAATTGAGCATACTAATGATTCGAAAATATTATAAGGAAGTGTTCAGGACATGATATACTTGTATTCAGACATAATCAATCTAATAAGCTTAAACATAGTAATACTCACGTTAGTACAATAAAAACATGCTCAACACGTCATAATCTAGGACCAAAACAATGTATTTAATTTATTGATCTCTTGATCAAGTAAACTAAAATCAACTTCCTTGGACAAATAAATATAGAAAATAGACGGAGAGTTAATTCCTTTCAAATTGGAGTGAAAAAGATAATGAAAGAAAGAAAAAGAAAGTGTGGGAAAGATAGTGATTCGAGTGTGGTCAGTGTCTAAATGTCTTTTTCTTTAATTATTGACCTTGTACGAGTGTTATTACGTACTCGATCGCTCAAACATCAACGTTGAAACTGGAAAAGCGACGCGCCATCACACAGACGCCGTGACAGTAACAGAAAACTTATTTTTCTACATATATTGACATAATATGACCGCCATCGAGTAAGTTTAGAAACTTGCACAAAGGTCTCTGATTTGGCTACAGGAGAGATGACTTCTGCGCTTAAACAAAAAGTATGAGAAATAAGCATTGATATATAAAAAACCCAAGATACACACTCAGCATCTCAAAAACGTCCGCAAAAAACAAGCGCACAATGTATAATTGTGCGCTAGTTTCAAACAGTCTCGCATCGCTCGCCATACTGCACTGCTTTGTAAAAACAACTTTAAGCGATTCGTGTAAGGTTGAATTTGCAAAAAAATGCGCATCACTCGCCATACTGCACTGCTTTGTAAAAACAACTTTAAGCGAATTTAACCTTACACGGATGTAAGGTTAAATTTGCAAAAAAATTGTTTATAGTATAACTACACACAACTCACACATGACACTTGATACATGTCAGTTTTTGACGACAGTTTCGAGTGTTGCATTTGTTCGAGACTGTGCATCTTGGGTTTTTTATATATCAAAGGAAATAAGACAAGAATTGGCTGTTACAAAGTTGTCACTTTTTAACCGACTTCAAAACAGGAAGAGGTTCTCAATTCGGTTGTATTTTTTTGTGAGAAAAATGTTCAGTCCATTCTCTTTATCTATGCTTCCAACAATCAAGCTGTTATATATTTCAGACGTCAAAATGTCAACAAGCATATATCTTCCTGATGTGAATGTACCAGTCTCTTTGCAAGGCCGGTTGCCATCAAACGCCGATCTAATTCCTTGTATGCCATTAAATATAGAGCAAGCTATGAATAAGAGATATCATAGAGAAAGAAGGTAAATGTCAAGGTATTTAAATACTAGCTGACTCGCGCAACTTCGTCTGCGTCACGTTTTTTATTAATGTCCCGCTCCTATTGGTCGTAGCGTGATGTTCTACAGCCTTTGGCCTTCCTCGATAAATGGGCTATCCAATACTTAAAGATTTATTTATGTAACTTGAACCGGTAGTTCCTGAGATAAGCGCGTTCGACGAAACAAACCAACAAACTCTTCAGCTTTACAGTATTAATATAGAGGTAAACAACTCTGTGACAATGTGAATAAAGACTAAACTGACGAATTTATTGAAGGTTTAGAAGAGCCAGGAATGCAAAATGAAAAATCAAAGCTCGGTCATTTCGCGGCTGTGCCAATACTTTGTAGGCCACCTGCGAAAGCTCGGATTATTTATTACTAGTGGACGTCACGCGGTTTCACCCGCATAGTTCCCGTTCCCGTGGGAATACGGCGATAATATATAGCCTATGTTACTCCCTGATAATGTAGCTATCCAATGCTAAAAGAATTTTTCAAATCGGTCCAGAAGTTTCAGAGCCTATTCAATTCAAACAAACAAACAAACATACAAACAAACAAACAAATCTTTCCTCTTTATAATATTAGTGTAGACAAACATTGTAAAATGTTCGTTTCATCGTGTAGGTATTATTTGCAAAAAAAAAAACTGTTGAGGCCGATGTGTTAGTATCTTTAAGAAACTGAATTTCAACCAGCAACGGTTCTATTTGGTTTACTAACTTGTAATATTATTTATTTAATTTTAATTTGAAACTCTGAATTATTTTACACTATTTATTTATTAAGTAAGGCACACCAACGACATATTTACAATTAAGTATAACAATAACTGGCAATCACAAATCTTCAATTCTGTGTAAATATATCACTTATAGGTCTGCACAGCATTCTCAATTAAAGATTTACAATTTATAATTAATTTAAAGAATTTGCATGAATAATTAAATTAAATCATTCCATTATAAAATAATTAGTAAAAATATCTACATGATTATTATAAAAATTACAAAAAAAAAGGAAATAGAAAAATCAATGCATTTGGATTGTATACTTAATAATATTCGATTAATAAAAGATAAAAAGATGTCACAAAATACAGATGTCAAAGATACGAATGTCAAAAACAAAACGGCAAAAATTAAACAAAATTAAACAGGGAATACAAAAAAAAAGTGAAACGAGGACTTATTAACTAATTATATGAATTATTATTAAATTAAAAATAATTAAATTAGATTAAATTGTAAATGAAAAAAAAAAAAAAAAATACACTAATAAACAAAACGATATCCTCTTACATAGTACTAACTTTTGCCAGCGACTTCGTACGCGCCTATCCGTTTTTTCCGTTCCCGAAGGAATTTCGGGAAATCCTCTCTTGGTGCTCCCCTAGACTCCCCAAAAGACCTACATGCCAAATTTCAGCTATCTACGACCTGTAGTTTTGGCTGTGCGTTGTCTGTCAGTCAGTTTTATACATTTTGATTATTCCAATCGAATTAATCGGTCAGCAATATAAGATGAAATCGCAGTATTTATCACTTTTAAGAAAAAGAAGAATGACTAGAAGAACCAAGGTTACCGACATAGCCCTAAGAATTGCCAAACTTAAGCGGCAGTGGGCAGAACAAATCACTCACAGAACAGCAGTTCAATTTTGTAAACATGTCATCGAGTAAGCTCAGGTGAAGTGAACATGAGAAGTGAGCTGTCAATCCATACAATCAAGATGGAATGACAGTTCACGTTCAGTTCATTCCAGCTAGGTTTAAACAGTGAGATGTTGACAGAATAGACTGATGATTGACGACATTCGATGGACGAAAAGGTTGAAATGATGATTAAAAAGAAAAATTTAAAGATTTAAAACGCTAATCCACAAATTCAAGGTTGCTCAGCTAGCAATGGAGAGAGCTCAGAGTTTCTCTGGTGGATAGAATCCACAACGAAGTCATTCGCCAGAGAACTGAAGTCACCGACATTGCGCGTAGAATCAGCATGCTGAAGTGGAAGTGAAACGGCCATGTCTGTTAACGGATAGACGGTCAATGGAGCAGGCATTTGTTAGAGTGGAGACCGCGTATGGGCAAACGTAGTGTGGGACGCCCTGCGGCACGATGAATCGATGATTTAAAGAAGGTGTCTGGCAGCGGATGGATGCGGACTGCTCAAGACTGGGGGAGGGAGGCTTACGTTCAGCAGTGGACAGATATTGCTGAAATGATGAAAACGCCTAGAAGTCTTTAAGACAAAAGTGAATAGGTTACTTCTAGGCAAACGTGCTCCATCTTTGACCACATCATCGCTTACGATCAGGTGAGATAGTGGACAAACGTATGCCTATAAACTAATAGCAAAAAAAAAGTTGAGTTAACAAAGACATTAAGGTACTGAACGCACTTTTGGAACGCACCATGCAAGGAAAATTAATACCTACTATTGATATCAAGAAACATCTTACTCAAAATTATAAGCTACCTATTGGGGCAGATCTCATTACGAATATAAATGTGGATTGATGGAGAGGGGACCACTAGAAACAAAAATAATTACCAAAACTGGATGTAGAAGATAATAAAGAATTTTACAGAGATTTTTCTCTACCAGTGTTTTTACTAATAAATTAAATAAAGGTCAATTTGTTAAATCATCAATCAATTTATATAAAACTAGTTGACCCGCGCAACTTCGTCTGCTCTACACAACACTGAAAGAATCTTCAAATCGGACCAGTATTTTTTTTAAGGGTGCGAAATCATCAAATGACTCCTCCCGCTCTGGGTGAAGCAGGAGGGAGTGTCGTTTCAGAGCCACGGTGACTCTTTTGAACAAAGTCCGCAGCCCCAGCAGTCACTGGCCCTAGCAGGCCCCATCTTTTGTGCTGACAGCTGTTTGAAGCGCGCGTGGCACACAGCGCGCCGTCGACCCGGGCCTGGTTCTGATCAAACGGCGAGCCACCCAATGCTCGCCCTCCGCAGGCCCGCGCCTAGGGTGGCCGAGAATCGCCCTGCGACTCTCGACGCCCGGGGCGTCTTCTTCTGTTGCGGCGGCTGGGGCGTGAGGTTTCCCTGTCTCTCACGCGTTCGGTTTCCGCCTTCGCTAATATTACTGCTTCGCAGAAGGAGGTGACCGCTTCCCATGTCTCCTCGCTCCGGACCATGGCTTGAATCAAGCCCAACGCGAGAGGTCGCCGCCGCCGATCGCCTCGTCAAGGACACGGCGGTGCTCCGCGGACCAGTAGTTCCTGAGATTAGCGCGTTCAAGAAAACAAACAAACTCTTCAGCTTTATACTTTATTATAAGTATAGATTCTTCCGTTACTTAGTGACTAAGTGATTGAGTGACTGAGTGACTGACAAATAACGCACAGCTGAAACAACTGGTCGCAGAAGGCTGAAATTTTACATGTATCCGGGGAAGTGTAGGGGAGCACTAAGAGAGGATTTCCCGAAATTCTTATGGGAACGGTAAAAAACGGGGCTTGCGCGTACAGAGTCGCGTGTAAGTCGAGCTAGTTATGGAAAACTCAGTATAAATATAAAATTCCAAAATGTCGCCGATAATAAAAAGAGCACTTTGCGTGGAATGAAACCAGTATGAATATTGCGTGTTAATCAACATTTTCTTGTCTTCACCTCAATTTGAAGCTTGCACAATGTTTTCTTCTTCCATACTTCGCACTTTCCTCACTCTTCTTCAAAAACTAAAACAACTAAGTTCATTAATCTAATAAAATTACGAGTTACGGAAACGAACACTCATAAAATGGGTTAGGTATCATAAAAACCATCACTCTTCTCTAAGCATTTTACTTAATCAGCAACGATGATGAATATGTATGAAGACTTTTAAAAAATCCTTTGCGATTCATCATTCAATTACAATGTCCTGTTAAAATGATCTAATTTCCTGTTTTTGAAGATCAAAGCAGTTAATAGAAATAAAAATCAAGTTTGTATCGATGAAGAAACAAATCTTGATGCACTGGATCATCCTAATATATAAAATTCTTCCTTTTCTGAGTGAGTGACTGACAGACAACGCACAGCCATTTCTACTGGTCGTAGAAAGCTGAAATTTTACATGAGGCTTCCCTACACTCTGTAGGGGAGCACTAAGAGAGGATTTCCCGCAATTCCCACGGGAACAGGAAAAAACGGGACATGCGCATTCGAAGTTGCGGGATTTTTGATCGTTTTACAAAGTCGCGGAGCGAGATAAACCTATATACGAGTATATGAGTAGAGAACACCTTAACAAACAAAAATTGTTTATAAAATGGTGCCCTAAAGTGTCACGTTGCTGAGATATTTGAGGAAAAGGCGGGCGCCGCGAATATTAAAAATACAAAACAAAATGGCGGCTATGCTAGCTCCTATGCAAAAATTTTCGAAAATTTTTGCACAAGGCTTCCTTTATGACGTAGACGAGCAAAAAACCCTTCTAAGTGGATTTTTGGAAATTTAACCTGTGAGGAGGAGTAGAGGAGAAAAATCTTTTATAATAATCTGCGTAGACGAAGTCGCGGGCGAAGTGCTACTTGAAATATAAATCAAGTTTGTACCGTAGATGTAACCGAATCCTGATGTACAGGATTATCAAAGATAATAAATTGCCAAAAGAGCCGCTTGATGAACATTATACTTAGATGGAAAAGCAATCAATTTATTAATCAGTCTATAAACTCTACAAGGTATTTTTATAATCTTAGACATGGGCTAGATGACAAGACAGCATGAGCAACAATATGCCTTTATCTCACCTTATCTCTTGCTGATTGATCTAAACCTTTTCATTTTTCTAACTCTTCCTTCTCTTTTAATCAACAATAAGTGTGCCTGTCCATTGCGTTGGTTTTTTTCATAATCACGTCATTATTCTTCTTCCTTATGATTAGTATCTGCCTGCTCAAGCAATGTTAAAATAAGTCCATCAAGCAGATGATTACTAAAAATAAGATTAACGATTAGGGTGCCTGTCCATTACAGCGGAGCGAAGCAGCGGAGCGGAGAAACGGAGAAATTTTTAACCAATGGAATTGCATAAAATCTCCGCACCACGTGAGTCACTGACATTTTGAACGACATTATTGTTTGGTATTTCTCCGTTTCTCTGCTCCGATCGCAATTGACAGGCACCATTTTTTTTAAGGATGGGAAATCATCAAATGACTCCTCACGCTCTGGGTGAGGCAGGAGGGAGTGTCAGACTCTTACAGACTAAAACCCATCCGTGTTCCTCCTGGTGCCCTTTGCGTTCCAGGGCCACGGTGACTCTTTCTTTGAGGCGCGCGTGAAACACAGCGCGCCGTCGAACCGGGCCTGGTTCTGATCAGACCCAATGCTTGCCGTCCGCAGGCCCGAATTGATAGGAAGCAAAGAAGCAGCAGAATTTATGACGTGACCTTTAAATTGATAGGCACCCTAAAGGTCACGTCATAAATTCTGCTTTGAAGTCTGTGAGCGTGAAGTGGACTGTCATTTCATCTGAAGCAAAAGATTGACAGCTCACTTCAAGCTCACTGCATCTATGTTTTTAGGGTTCCGTACCCGAAGGGTAACCAACGGAACCCTATTACTAAGCTTCTGCTGTCCGTCCGTTCATCCGTCTGTCTGACAGCGGCCTGTATATCAAGAACCGTAATAGGTAGACAGTTGTAATTTTCACACCGAGTATTTATTTCGATTGTCGCTTTAACAAGAAAGAATCAAAATGAAATTGAATTAAAAATTAAAAGGAAGAAACGCGTTTTTTTTTCAGTTTATGGTACGGGACCCTTCGTGTGAGAGTCCGACTCGCACTTGGCCGGTTTTTACACTAAGTTTTATGTTTCATAATCGATAGACACTATTTGACAGCAAATCAACCTGGCATTGCTGTCAAATAGCGTGAGAGTCGAACTCCACCAAAAATACCGCATCTGCTCTCCTACTAAACATGTATGTAACCTCCACTCTCCAGAACTTAAGTGACACTCCTAAAGTGAAAAATTGAACAAGAATATCCGAGCACCAGCAGCTAGTCTATTCTGTAAGAAACTATTTCGATATCGAGCTTCACCTGAGTGATAAAACTCACAAAGTGAGCTTTATTGCACACAACATAAAGGACTTCATTTGAAACTCACTTCGAATTCTACTGTCGAGATACGAAAATGTTGTTAGAGAATAGCACTACAGACCCTCTAGATTAAAAAAAAATGTTAAACAAAGAGCTTGTGGAAAGATACGAATTTTAATCTTCATAATCTATTTATTTCACAACATTGTTAGTATCAATACAACTTACAAGCTATGTTAATACACAAATACAAAGATGTTATAAACATAAACACTTAAGAGGAAATTCTGGCGGAGAAACTTTGTATGTAAAAAGTCATAATCCGAGGTTTGGCTCTCGACTGTTTTATTGAACCGATTTAAGAGATATTTCACTAACTGAATAAGAAGGATATATACTGAATCCCTATGTTTTCCTTTTTGATTTATTAACCGTATAAGCACTGAATCCTCACAAAATTGTCTGATAAATCGCTGTCAACAGAGTGTACAAATTTGGCAACTATTAATAAAAAAGGAAAACATAGGGACACAGTGAGTACATATTTTTCTTATTCAGTTTGTGAAATATCTCTTAAATCGGTTAATATTGGAGGAGAAAAGAGTCCAGAGCCAAATCTTGAATTATGACTTTTTACATACAAAGTATTTCCGCCAGCATTCCCTCTTAACAACAGTTACAGGGGCATGAAACTGGCTTAATACATGATTAAAAGATAATCCAGCTTGTTGGCAATGACACTCACGTGACGGTTGGTACTGGCACGCGCCCTGTGCAACAAGGATACTGCTCGCTTGCGCCTGATTGCAGCGAAGCTGTCAGTCTGGGCGTCCGCGAACACGCACTACAGAAGCGTGGCAACCCCAACAGCATCCTAAATGCATTATTGTACTGGACGCGAAGAGCTTTAACGGCTTTTATGACAAAATCGGACGAAACACGTGTTTGGCATAGAATGAAAATATAACATAAAATGGTAACTAAATCAGAAATACCTATGTGTCGTAGTAAAATACTTTCTTTCTTTTGCGGGACAAATTCCGTTTCAACGGGAAGTTTCACTCACTAAAAACCTCAATTTATTTTAATAATATATTATGTACTTTGTCTCATGTTTTCCAATAGGATTGTACACAAAAGATTAATGTCTTGCATCATTCAAATGTCAAAATACAATAACAAGGTAGCCAGTTTATTTTGAACCCTCAATATGGCGCTGATTTAAAGGATAAAAAATCTAATTTCGTATTCGAATTTTTAGTTTTCTAGATTTCCGTGTGCCAAGATTAACTGGTCTTCATTTTTAAGTTCTTCTAATATACCGCTACATGGATAATAATTAGCTTACCTAAAGAAACACCTTCATTTTGATGGATCATAACTGTTACCAATAATTTATAATAATTACTTTATAAACAAAAACTCGACGTTGATATTTGGGTCAGCCATCTTTAAAGTCCAAGGTCAAGTTCAAGTTAAGTTAATTTAAAAGTGATTGTAATACGGTACTCGATGCTCTCATAGTGGTGGGCGGGTGCGGTACCGAAATATCGATGTTTTTTTTAAACAATTCCTCATCTATCGCTTACCATCTGACGGGATTGTCAATAGTGGACTTTTCAGAATTAAAAAAATGGTGTATGTTGCTTAACTCTAATGATTTAGGTGGTAGTAAGGTAGTTCTGACTGAAAAGCTTTTTGAGATCTCAAATTACTGTAAAAGAACCTTAATGTGAAATAATGCAGTTTAAATTGAAAGAAGGATATGTTTCTGATAATTACCTCAACTGAAATCAGAATCTTTCCTTTGAAATCATTGGTTTTACAGAAATTCTGAACTTCTGTATGTTGAATCCGGGTTCTAAACTAATCGATATTTTTTATTGATACAAATATTTACAAGTTAAATTAATGGCTGGCTGTATTGAAGTATGTCATAAAATTTAATAGCCAAAACTTCGTGCAATAAAATAGCTAAACGTAATAAAAATAAAACACTCACCAAATTGATCTGATTAGTTTTTACCAAACATGATTAATGTAACCGCTGTCATCAACAAAAAAAAAACTAATTGTTTATGTTTTATTATAGACATCTGGCAATTTAAAAAGGTTCGATCCTTTTGATTGCCTTCAGATAAATATAAATTATAATTAAGCCTACATTTCGCACATAAAGCCAAACATATTTAACTAACATGTTGACCGTTAAGAATGACGAAAAAAAAATACGAAGAGTTTTTTAGCAACTGGTCCGAAAATAATCTTAAATGAGAATGGGCTCGTCCACTAAAAAAATCTGATCAGTCCCTCAGTTAGATTATCTTATTTATTTTTAATTTATTTATTTCAGAAACAATTCACATTGTGTTTGAAATTATATTCTATAAAATTTTATTCTATAATATCAAAAAATATTTGACCCGTTTTTTTTACGTAATCCAAAATTGACGAAGATATGGCGCTTTCAAAATTCTCAATACGTCACGCCGTCATATAATTTTTAGTGCGTTCTAACGTCACGAGGCCCCACTTCCGAGTTTTGATGCGTTTTATCTTTGTCAATATTCATTGATTTACAAAAACAAAAAATACGTATCCATTATTTTTCAATACTCTAACCGAATGAAAAATATCCACACACTTGAACAAAGTGTGTGGATATTTTTAACAGAAAATCAACGAATTCGTAGTTTAAATAATCAATTTAATAGGTAGCTACTTTCACAATTCACATCCCTGTTTCTTGGTACTAATGTAACTCGAAATGTATGAGTATCGATAAAATCTTTGTTGTTCACGTATGGGAGGCTGACACTATCTTTTGTTTTAAGCTTGTACGATAATTCTCTTTAGTTTTATGTGACTTCAGGAGTAAATTGTGTGCTACGTAAAGGTCATCTAGGAATGGAGTGAAAAATTTTAATTAATTATACAGACACGTTCATTGAACACGAATTAAGATGTACTTTATTAAAAGAAAATGGGTAGTAGATATTGTACAGGAACTTATAAATGTTGCAGTAACAGTATCGGCATAGCTTAATTTTTCTTCGGCTTATTTAAACAAAAAATAACATGATAGTCTGTAAGGTATATATGTTATGGGTCTTTGTTACCTGAATTAAATGACATATTATTATAAATAAATACATACATAATTATGTATTGTTGCAATCATATGTGTATTCAAATATATAACAAGATTCCTACCCAAATTGAAGAACTTCCAATGGTCCGCTTCAAAGGGCTTTACACAGGTGGTTAATTGAGAGTCCCTTCTATAACATAAAAGAATTTCTTCAGCTTAAATGTAAATGATTTAATTGAACTTATACCAAAATTGCATGTCATTATGTTATAATTGAATATGTTAAGCTACTATACTACTATTGCAAGAACTTTTGTAACCATTTATTTATTTATTTTCACATATGGCTAACATAATTAATAAACTAAGCCCCACAAAACCGTAGTAATGGTTTGACTGTGGGGTCGGTGAGTGTCAACATTTACACTCCTTCGTTAATTTGTACTTATAACCAATTATACACTGTAGCACTTTAACACGTTTCTAAATAGTATTTTCTTAATTTATTTTTAAAACATTTTTATGACTGCCGGCAGACTATTCAATAGGTATGGTATCCGTTTTTTTAAGAGTTCTGTCACCAAAGTAATTGGTGACTCTGGGCACACTGAATCTGCCAGCAGCCATAGATCGTCTATTATGGGTGTTGACTACTCGAGTTAAGTTATGCTCTTGGGTACCATGGTGATTAACTGCTAGAAGATATTTACCATTTTTATTTACCATAGATATTTACCATATATGTTTACCGTAGATATTTACCATAGATATTTACCATAGATATTTACCATAGATATTTACCATAGATATTTACCATAGATATTTACCATAGATATTTACCATAGATATTTACCATAGATATTTACCATAGATATTTACCATAGATATTTACCATAGATATTTACCATAGATATTTACCATAGATATTTACCATATTTTAACCATATTTATTTGCAAATAAATCTTTGACTTTGACTTTGACAAAGCCAGTAAGTAAAAGCTTGTATAAATTAGACTAACAAAAAATACATTTAATAAATACAAAACATCTCACATTCACTCGACCACTTTTACATTCGAGATTCAAACTCGTAGTAAAATAATTTTCTACGCAAAGCAAAAAGCTGGCGACTCGGGCGAAGCTTCAAACTCGCCAGTGGACAGCGTGAGTGACCGCACGTGTTCCAAATTCAAATTTTTAAATACCGATACTCAATTATTTGGAAGTAACGTGTTTTATTTTTTATCGATATTATTATACCTGGAAAGATGATGCGTCACTATCTTTTTGGAATTTTGGTGAGTACCCTTTTAATATTTTTTGTGATTGAGACCCTAATTTTAATAATTTAAGTGTTTAGGATGAAAAAATATATCAAGTTCCTTAGTAAAAAACTCGTTAAAAAATATATATTATTTATAAAACAATTTGATTTTAGTTCGTCTTTTTAAATTGCCTTTTTTCTATTCACGAAATAATGTCAATTTATAAAAATAAATCTAAACAAATAATAATAATTAAAAAAAAAACTGCGATTTCTATTGCTAAGTTTAACAAAAACTTTATTATAATAATTAAAACTTCGAGAAGTCTGAAGGCCATTTAATCCAAAAGATGCATATTTTTATGACCTTTTCCACTTTTCGCTGTCAATTAATTGTAACCATTTCAATGTGACAAACAAAATCGCTGGCATGCTGTGTCTATCGCATCATATTGTACACTATGCTTGTATTATATTGCTTGTGCTATTAGTATAAACAGTGTAACAATTGTAGATAGGCCAATAAATAAATAAATAAATAAAATAAAATGAAGTCATTTAGGTAAAACACGAAAGCTTGGAGTACATAACGGTTCACACTGGTCTGTACATACATATTTTATGTACATTGTACATGTAAGTAGGCATGACGATGTTTACAAAATTTGCTAGCATACAACACTTGCACTTGACCGTTTTACCTAGTGAGGAAATTCAAGTGCTCCGTTCACTCTCTTTAAATTTAAATAAAAGGTTGTTTTCTAAATAGATTTGACAGGAACTATTTATAGCAACACATACATAAAAAAATACATAAATAAAACTTGGTTTCCCGTATAGTCCTAATTTCTAGGCACTCCTTACTTAAACAAGCATTAACTACACCTTAAGATACCTTTAGTAAAAGTCACTAACAAGAACACAATATATAATGTTTAAAAAAAAAATGGTTTTTTTTAAATAAATATCTAAACTATTGTTGAATTCATCGCCGTTTATAAGGGGGATGTTAAGGGTTCCGGCCTCCCCTTTGCATAGAGTTACATAGAATACTCTTTATTATATACGCCATATAAGTTACAGAAAAGATACATGAGGAAAATATAACATAGGGTGACACAATGGGCGGCCTTATCGCTAAAAGCGATCTTTTCGAGACAACCTTTGGATGGATTTTTAAAGAGAAAAAGAAAAGACAGTACTGTAGGTAGTTTTCGGTGTACTATTTAAACATATGTACAAATAAATACATCATCATCATCATATCAGCCGAAAGACGTCCACTGCTGGACATAGGCCTCCCCTAAGCGTCAGATCAGCCTGGGCAAAGTCTAGTAATCTTTGTACATTTTAAATCCTCGGAACCCCCCGTGGGAAAGCTATAGCTACGCCCCTGGTTGAAGCTATTATAAGTTTAAGGCTGCTCTCTCAAGAAATGCTTAAAAACAGCGTGCAGATGAAGCAACTTTTCGTCGGCATTTACTGAGAAATTACATCTGAAAATATATAATAGGTAGCTACATGAGATGATACATAATTTGGTTTGGTCAGAATTTATGTATCGGTATTACATAATAAGAAAAAAAATCACCAAATCACCTCCAAATCGTTGATATGAAACCATTTTACTTCTTCATTTTTAACAAAAATCTAAACAAATATATTTACTGCTTTGCAATACAAAAGAAAATAATTTGGTTTTATTACTTTTTCAAAGTATGTGTTATTTTATCACTACATAGTACATAACAAAGTCGCTTTCTCTGTCCCTATATCCCTATGTATGCTTAAATCTTTAAAACTACGCAACGGATTTTGATGCAGTTTTTTTTAATAGATAGAGTGATTGAAGAGGAAGGTTTATATGTATAATAAAATCCATTAAATAGTGGAGAAATACTGTTATTTTTGAGATTTCTAATGTGATGTCGTAAATAATTACATTTTATGACGCAGACGAAGCAGACGTCAGCTAGTTTATAATAAATTAAAAATGCGGGTACCGGAGTGACGCGCAGAAGAGTAGTTAGCTCCGTTTATGTGCACAAGGTCATTGGCATGTATACAAGCCTTAACTGACCAATTCTCTTTCAACTCTAAGAGACTGCTAAAGTACCAATTATGATTGAATACAAACCATTATCTGGAACGAAAATTAAGTAAACTTATTGCCAACTTGTAAGATAATGCTGTACTTAAAGGTGAAACATTATTCCAAGAAAAATATAACTGGCATAGAGCGAATCGTACTCCCCAACGAGGATTCCGTACCTAGCAGCCTTGGTTTTTTTTTTGGGTTCCTACCCATACATCAAATGACCCCTTCCGCTCTGGGCGGAGCTGAAGGGAGTGATGGACTCTTACTAACTAAAACCCATCCGTGTTCTCCCTAATGTCCTTTGCGTTCCTGGGGTGCTACTCTCTAAGTCCGAAGTCCGTAGTTTCGGGCTTAGTTGCTACTCCGTATCACCTACAGACTTACGATTGGTCCCGAACCCAAACTAAGAATGAATGACAACCCTATTTCACAGTAACTGTCAAATTGTGTTATCATTAGTTCTCAGTGGTTAGGTGATACGGAGTAGAATATGCCCGGAACTAAGCCCGAAACTATGGACTTCGGGTTTAGAGAGCAGCTCCCCAGAGCCGCGGTGACTCTTTCGAACAAATTCCGCAAACCTGGCAGTGCAGCGTTGATAGAAATAATATTTTGCAACGTACAACATTTTTTAATGCAGCATTAAAAATTCTCGTCTTTGCTTATGAAAAAAAAGTTCCATTCGGTGGTATCGTTACATTTTTTTTAATTTACATCGATAACATTCACCGACCAAACATATTTGAGATTTCTTGCTTTGCAAACTTTGAGAATAATTACCTATTTTTACCCGACTAGCTATAATCAAAATTAAGTGTTATTTTTTATTACGGACAATTTCATCATCGGTCCACATTTCCAGTCAACACCATTAGTAGTTCTTGCAATAAGCAGCAGATAGAACGACAAAAAGTTCTTATTTTACATCTTTTGCGTGGAACCCTAAAAAAAAAACAGAAATAAATATATGAAGTATATGTAAATCATCCTGTTTAACCTGTGAAACTACTTTGTTTAACAGAACGGGTTACTTATAAAATCTACTAGCATAGCATAGCAATGTATGAAATAATAGTAAATGTCACTTTTGCTCTAGGTATTGCTATTTTTGTACTTCACGTTCGAAACTGATGCATTTCGTATTTTTATTTCGTATCATTTATTTACCTACTTAACTACGCCCCTAGGAAGAGACAAAGTATGTGTCTATGCAAGTTGTTACTCATTATAAATAAAAAACTGGTTAATATTCTTTATATTGAACTTATTCTTCATATTAAAACAACAAAACCAACTAGGAGAATTATTATACAAAAACATAAAAACCTAGATAAATATTCATAATCAATTTGCCGTTAGGTACCTATTTATAAATTTTATTAAACTGACCTATTACTTTTCAATTGTTTTTATTTACAGATATTTTCTCGTCACATTTATTTCTATTTAACTACCAACTATTTTTAATTATTTACACTAAAATCATACAAAAAAATATTCATTTTAAAAACAGTATAAAAATCACTTAAAGGTAAAAAATAATTATTGTTCTATTAATAAAAAATATATATGTTACATAGAACAATAATTACTTTTTATTCTCGTGTATATACAATTATTTTATTGCATGTATTAACAATTATTTACTCTTTGTCGTTCAAATGTGCAGAAGTTTTATAAAAACATAGAGATTCTCTAAGCCCTTGCCAAGCTATACGCAAAAATACTTCAAGGTAATAAGTGACTAAGCTAAAACAAACTTGTGTAGGTACACACTTTTACTCCGGCTTTGTTTTGAGTCAAAATTATATTTGTCAAGATCATTGACATCAATAAAAACAAAGGGTCTTGACCCTTTGTCATACAGATACAATCTGCTTAAGGTTTTCTAATGCCACACTCACACATCACTGATCACATGTTCTAAAAACTTCAGCATGTGAGCTTTAGAGTTCTTTACGTAAATAGAGACGTCAATACTTTGAGTGATAAATGGTTTAAAGCTATTACTTTTACTCCTCAAACAGAAAAAAAAACAATGTTACCCAACACAAGGAGAATCGCAGTGGTTTTTTTTTTAGGTATAGACAATAACTTGGTCAGATGGAACATGCATATGACAATTTAAGGCTGCTCTCTCGAGAAATGCTTAAAAACAGCGTGCAGATGAAACAACTTTTCGTCGGTATTTACTGAGAATTTTCATCTAATGTACATGATATGATACGTAACTTGATTTAGCCAGAATTTATGTATCGGTATCATATCATAAGAAAAAAAATCACCTCTCGTTGAGATGAAACCATTTCACTCCTTCGTTTTTTAACAAAAGTCAAAAAATAAAAATATTTCCTGCTTTGCAATACAAACGGAAATAATTTGGTTTTATTACTTTTTTAAAATATGTGTTATTTTTGTTATAATAAATTAAAAATGCGGGTAGCAGAGTGGCGCGTAGAGGAGTAGTTAGCTCCGTTTATATGCACAAGGTCATTGGCATGTATACAAGCCTTAAGATAGAAATTGTCTTTTAAGGAAAGAACTAAAATATTCGAATGTTTTTTCAAACCAAGTTCATAACTTTTCACGATAACGACCCATAGTGATGGACTTTTAAAATAAATATCAATCTCACGTTCCAAACACCTTTGACCAGACAGAACTCTTTACCGTCCCAAAATACAATATAAATGCTTAGTTCACACCAATGAATACTTTCCATCTATTATCTCACAGCATCATAACTTTACTTACGCTCGTTCTAAGACATTATGGACATTGCGTGCTGAGACATTGCCCTCATTGCCGACTATTTTCAACTTTCCTATGTCAACGGAACTGGTTTTCGAAAGAAATGTCATAAAGTATCACTTTTACTCTTCGTTTTCTAAATGAAAACAAAAGAATCAAATTAATACCCATCACTAGTTTTGCATGTTCATAAAGTTCTAATTCTAATTTCAAGATGTGTAAACGATTATATTTTGTTCTTGCTAATCATGGGTACTGGAATAGTGATGATACGTCGTTATGGTAATAAATATCGACATCGTTGAATAAATCAAGTGGCGTTTGAAATAAACATCTTTAACTAGGTATATCGTCAAATAAATAATAAAATTCTGCGTTTCCTTTTACAACCTATCACAATAAAATATGGAAATGAGGATAAATTTGCTTTTAATATAGTAAGATTAAAAACGTAGGTCACTGTCAAATGAATAAATATTTATAGTGTGAAAATTTAAAAACTTTTTAGGATTCACAAAGGTTATAAAATATATGTAAATTGGATGTTTTCTATTCATAATAACAAAACATTTACATTCAGATCACACAAAAAGAAATGGACAAATATTGTAAACACTTTCACTATTGTCAATTTAAATCAATTCCGCAGCCAATGTTAATGATATTTTTCTGCACGTAAAATACTTGATGTGCAAAAAATATAAACAAACCTTTTACGATTACACTTTGTAAAAAACATCTCCTCCTAGCGGCGGGTCAGATAATTAAACGTGTACCTACACAATCCTACCCTCATTATTTGTAAATTAGCGTAAAGTTTGTATCCTTAAATAACTTGTCAGTGAATTTGGCAAAAATGAAATTGTTTTTTTTTTTTTTTAAATATCCGCATGAGACTTGCTTGTTGCGAGTTCTGTTAAAATTTTAAAGTGTAATTCTCGGTTATTATGTACAAGACTGTGAGAGAAACAGAAATTATGAATAGTCAAAGTTTATTACGCGATCCCTACTTCGATCGAGAAGCTCGTGGCTAGATAATAACAGCCGCACGGATCGATCTTCAAGGTTAAGCAACGCTTGCCAAGGTTGGTCTGTGGATGGGTGACCATCTTAACATACCGAGTTTCCTCCGTGCCTCGGAAAGCACGTTAAGCCGTTGGTCCTGGTTGTCATTTGTAGATCTTTGGCAGTCGTTACGGATAGTCAGAAGCCAGTAAATCTGACTCCAGTCTTGCCATGAAGTACCGTGTTACCCAGTTAGGTTATGAGTTGTGGAGGTCTGGTAGGCAGCCGCTCCACGTAAAATACTAGTATTCAGCTGGTTCCGGTTTGACTGGAAGCCGACACCAATACAGTTGGGAAAAGGCTAGGCAGATGATGTTTAATTGAAAATTTAATGATAAAGTTTTTATTATTATTAATTAAACACATTTTATTTGTGTTGTTCGATGACTATTATTCACTACAAAACTTTTTTTTTAAATTTACGCTCAACACTTGTCAAAATAATTTAAGCCTCGAAAAATAACAAGTTTTCAGACACTTGATATTCATCGCTCTCAAAAACGAGACGACAATTAAGATTTATAACCGATACAAGCTTGACGAGTTAGATCTAAGATTAGCTACCAATTTGGTATGCAAGTTTAGATATGACCGATTTGCCCTTTTAAGTTAGCCGGAACTAAAGTTCTTTGTTTAAAGGATTTAGCCTTCAATTCGTTGACAGGACTCGTAAGTTTTAGTTTTAAGAGGAAATGCTGGCGGCGAGACTTTGTATGTTAAAAGTCATAATTCGAGGTTTGGCTCTCGACTGTTTTCTCCCCCAATATTGGACCGATTTAAGAGATATTTCAAACTAAATAAGAAGAATGTATACTGTGTCTCTATGTTTTCCTTTTTTGATTAATATTTGTCAAATTGGTACACTAGGGCTCTGTTGACAGCAATTTATCGGACAATTTTGAGGATTTTGTGAGAGTTCTAGTGCTTATACGGTTAATAAATCATCAAAAAAGAAATATAGGGACACAGTATATATCCTTCTTATTCAGTTTGTGAAATATGTCTTATATCCGTCCAATATTGGAGGAGAAAACAGTCGAGAGCCAAACCTCGAATTATGACTTTTTACATACAAAGTCTCGCCGCCAGCATTTCCTCTTAAGTCATAGACGGTACGAATAACATCGATACTTCTTCGAATTTACAATCAGCTTGACCCATCCCTGCTTTAGGGTGCTTTTCCACCAGAGATGTGCTATGCAGCTATGCTGCGTGATTGTAAAAGCTAAGCTACGAAACTATGTAACCGTTTCCACTCATGCTATGCTATGTAGCTGTGCGAGGAAGATGCGCAGCTCGAGGTATGCGATGTATCGACACTAGGGAAGTCAGGCACTGCTCTGCACATAGCTACACACCTCGCCACCATCCATAGCACGCATCTATAGCTCGCATCCATAGCACACAGCATGCATCCACACCACGCATCTTACCAAATAAAAAAAAACGTAGCTTAGTTGAATCAGTTTCCACCAGTGCTACGCTATGTGCACCGATGAATATGATTGGTGGATATCAAACGCATCCATAGCAATGTTGCACACCTCTGGTGGAAAAGCGCCTTAAGAAAACGTAAACAGATCGGGCATTGATCAATCGATTGCATAGAATAGGAATGTGGTGTAGACTAATAAATTCAAGTTTTTTAGTTTTTCCAATGTATTAAGAAACAGATTAATGTAAAATGTTTTTGCTTCATTCTAAATTTTGATTTGTAAAAGAAATACCAGTGATGAATATCTCCAAAATCATCACAATTGTTCCACACATCATATCAGACAAAGACGTCCACTGCTGGACATAGGCCTCCGCAAACTTTGGGGAGGGGGTTTGCCATAATCGCCACGCTTGGCACGGTTGGCGATCGCAGTGTATGGTGTTGCGTTTTACAGAGAACGCTGCTGCCTATTCTCTGGTGAGTCCCTTAGTCGCCTCTTACGACTCCCATGGGAAGTGACGGGATGGTATTATTCTTTTACGGCACCGGCCGACACCATACGGCGTTGTTCCACACAGTTTATACGAAAATGCGATATCTAGAAAGATATTAGTGGTTCTGTATATCTATACAACATAGATTTCAGATTATAATTTCATGCGATGTAGGTTTTGAGAAAGACAGTTTCAAAAGAGATGTGAGTGTAGACCTTATCGAAGTGGCCTGTTTCCTTTTCTCTAAGTTATGGTTATGTGGACGTTCAAGCGAGATCTTAGATAAGAACTAGTTCGTATGCAAGAATAGTTTGACCTCTAGCCCTTCAAAATTTCATAGTACCTACAACAAAGTGAATAATATTAAGCTTATGCCCTTATATGGTTATGAAAAGCAAAGCACGTGGAAAAGAAAAGTGCGTTTGTCCCGAGAAACATCAACTGCGATCTTCGAAATGACAGAGAGGAGACAAAATGACAGGAGAATAGGTATAGTCCTGTCTATACCTATATATAAATTGGAATAATTCTAAATTCTTGAGTTAAGTTTTAAGTGGGCGATAGACGTACGATCAAGTACGCGTACTTTTGGCTCGACGACCTTCTTTTCTCGTGTGTCACCCTAAGTACGCGTACTTAATCAAAGATAATGTTAAAAAGATTTTTGTAATACATCACATGGTTTAAAAGAGTGTCCGTGGAGTTTCTTGCACGTTCTTCTCCATAGAGATCTACGCTTTGGAACGTGCAAATACCTTCATCTTTTTGACTGACCAACTTTGACAATTCAAAAGTGCCTGTTAAAATGGTTTATTTGAAATATACGATTTGAGTTTTGAGTTTTTTTAATCAAAACTCATAGAGAAAAGGACGTCGAGCCATTAGTACGCGTACTAATGGCCCGAAAATTTTTGGGTATAACGCTTGACAGTAAACTAACATGGAAACCCCATACTGAAGAAATCTGTCTGTTATTGAATAGATCTGCATATGCACTGTTTCAGCTTTCAAAAAAAGTGAATACGCAAACACTTTTAATAGCGTATCATGGTTTGGTTGCATCAGTTCTGAGGTTTGGAATTATTTTTTGGGGGCAGTCTACTGAAAGAGAGACTGTTTTTAAAGCGCAAAAACGCTGTATTAGGTCCATCTGTAGCTTAAAAACTACCGAAACTTGTAAACCTCATTTTCAGTCATTAAAATTACTGACTATGCCAGCTATGTACATTTACGAGACTGTTTTGTTTGTGAAAATCAATTTACACCTTTTCCAAAAACTATCTGATGTAAAAAGACTCCAATGCGTTGTCAATATAGTAATAAACTGTGCAACACAAAATGCAGAACTGCTCTAATGAAAAAGAGCTTTTTTGGCATGGCTCCAAAAACATACAACAACTAGCTGACCCGCGCAACTTTGTCTGCGTCACAATTTTCATAACTGTTCCGCTCCTATTGGTCTTAGCGTGATGATATATAACCTATAGCCTTCCTCGATAAATGGGCTATCCAACACTGAAAGAATTTTTCAAATCGGACCAGCAGTTCCTGAGATTAGCGCGTTCAAGCAAACAAACAAACTCTTCAGCTTTAAATATTAGTATAGATAAACCCGATAATATAAAAAAAAATTGCCCTTATTAAATTTTAAGAAAAGTCTCTACTCACTATTAATTGAAAAATGTTATTACAGTGTAGAGGATTTTATTAATGAAAAATTTTAATATTTAAACATTTGATGTACTTTTTAAATATTTTAAGACAACTGATCTCTTTTTAAGCGTCCTTATAATTGTAGATTTTATAAAGATATTTATTAAATTTAAAATGTTTTCTTTCTTGTTAGTGCTTAATTTAGTTTTATATAATTTATTATTAGCTTTTTTTTAAATAATATTTGTACGCCTTCACGGCAAAACATAGCGCTCATACGTTTTAACCTGAGACCTTTATGTAAATAACTATGTTTCACAAATAAAGTTTGATTCTGATTCTGATTCTTGCTCTTACGTTTATCACTCACTTTAGAAATTATTTGCTCTTATTAGGACCCGCCTCTCAATTAATCACTTCATCAATCCGCCCATTCAAAACAAAAATTATACCTACTTTTACCTTTTTCAAGTTGAACTTACGACCCAATCCATTAAACAAATTAACCGCAACCCGTTACTTATACCCGTCAAGAATAATCATAATTATAACTGACATTTTGATTAATTACCCAAATAAACGAAGATACTGGCAATTAGAACGTCAACACGTCAATCAAATAAAGAAAAACAAAACAAAATCAAAAAAGGCGCCGCAGAAAAGCACTTACTTCTAACTAAGTACAATTTACACTGTCTGCCAACGATAGTGGCCCAATTTTTTGTAGCCACCAATTGGCAATATGTACAAATAAGTAAAGCTAACGGTTCTACTGCCAAATACCAACACAATAAGTGTACGCGACCCAGTAATTTCCATCTTAGGTGTACGCTGTTTGAAATAAGGTGCGGTCTCATCGTTAGCGAGGCAGAAAACTCGTATGACTAAAAATATATGAAGCAAAAAATTGTATTCATATTCCAAGGAGTTAAGGTATGTGACTAAAAAGGAGGTGACGAAGATGTTAAAAGACCTCAAATAAATAGGGAAGATAATGAAGAAATCATTATCAATCGTTATACATATGCTGCAGTAGTAACTAATATTACCACATCTTTTATTTCGGAGCTGGTTAGTATCTACTTTTTTTTTAAAGTGGAATTTTCTGACGGAGGCCTTCAAGCCAACATTGAATAGATGACCTCATCATCGCCTTCCATCAGGTTAGATTGTGGTCAAACGTGAGGCTATCAATAATAAAATAAGCATTTTAAATATACCTATGCTGTACCAGTAACGAGTACTAGTATGTACGCCTTTTACCAAAGAACTTGTTAGTATGTATTTTTTCTCTTAAAAAAACACTAAAAGACAAAGATCTCAAAACCTTTACAGTTTAGCTACTGTATGCTTTCTCTACGCATCTTCGCTCAGCTTTCGACATGACCTCACCTTTCTCGGGCCGATCGCCAAAACAGTATCAACGTTAGACACAGTTACCTTTATCGACACATTATCCGTATTTGTTTTCCGTTATAATTTATACTGTCTCGTTTAGACTCTCCTTTACGATGCTACTAACATTTTACGATTGAAAAGTCGATATGAGTCAGCTGGCTATTTTGTACCGTGTCGAACACGATGGCTTGTTTGTTTAGTAAAAACTAACTATTTAACAGAAATAAATTGTGTCTCAGCATTATTAGCAGTCCCACTTTATATTAGCTGTATACCTCAACATGATGCCGCATGGTGTCGGCCGGTACCGTATGGTGCTGTAAAAGAATAACACCATCCCATCACTTCCCGTGGGTGTCGTAAAAGGCGACTAAGGCACTCACCAGAGAATGGACAGCAGCGTTCTCTGTAAAACGCAACACCATACACTGCGATCGCCAACCCGCCTGCCAAGTGTGGCGATGTTCAGCAGTGGACGTCTTCTGCTGTTATGACTGATACCTCAACATATTAACTGTGTAACACGGTACTTCTTGGCAAGATCAGTGTAAGATTTTCTATCTTCAAACTACCAGCATTAGCATATGAGTAATTAATCTTTCGATCATAAATGAATTACTTCAGTAGTGTCAACATCAATTTTATGTAGGTAGGCATTACCTGTCCACCACCCAGAAGCGTTACCATAAATTGCTGTCATTATGATCAAGTCATCGTTATCAACTCTTAATTACTATAAAAATTCTTCCCGGATCAGAAGCCAGACATTTAAAGCCACGCCCTTCCAACTTCATTACATATTACGTACCTATAACTACTACAAGGCAAACCAGCATTCATTAAAAATGCTACCATGCAATTGTTTGTAGAAACATCGAAACCGGTAGGTGCGCAGGCGCCGGTCGCAGAGTTTCACTTCGATCTACAAACGTTTTACTTTCTTTTAGTCTAGATTAGAAAAACACTTAAAAAGACCAGATACATTTTACTATTCATAGTTTTTTAATGTATTTGATTTTATATGTGGAAATTTTCCAGATTCGCCGCCATTATGATTTAAGAGCCCTATCACAGAAATGCGTTTTCACTCACAAAACTGCTGACTCATCGCAATTGCAATTACGATCATTTTAGGGTTTATTATTAATTAATTTAATGATTTTTTATTAAATATTTATTACTTATGAACTATGGTTTATTGTGGTATAAATTTTACGTAATAATTTTAATTTATTAAGGGGAAATTTATAGTTCATACAGGATTTGAATGAGATTTTTTTTACGGACATTCCATTTTTATTTCAAATTTCTGAGGCCGTTGTAACCGAAATCATGATATAAGGAATCATCAGTCATAACAGCCGAAGACGTCCACTGCTGGACATAGGCCTTCCCCAAAGAGGGGGGTTTGTCATAATCGCCACGCTTGGCGGTTGGCGATCGCAGTGTATGGTGTTGCGTTTTACAGAGAACGCTGCTACCCATTCTCTGGTGAGTCCGTTAGTCGCCTCTTACGACACCCACGGGAAGTGATGGGATGATATTATTCTTTTACGTCACCGTACGGCACCGGCCCACACCATGCGGCGGATATAAGGAATATTATGATATATTTATCATTTCATTTGGTTGACAGGAGTTCAATCCACGAACTCGAAAAAGTGCCGTCGCGCTTTTCATGTGAAGACTTCTTCAGAATTTTGGCTATTTACAAATAGATAAGAGAAAAATACGAAAAGTGAGGCTACTATCTTCAATACTAATAACTATTCTCAACCACCCAATAAACTAAACTTGTGTAAATATTTCAGTTTCTGAGAATAGGAAAGCCAAAGTTGGCCATTTTACGCAAAAAAAATCACAGTGGAATTGTAATACGCCTCTTAATTTGTTCGCCCCGATTATAATTTTGTCATCACTTTTTTTACTTCTGCAGTACGATTCAACATCCATAAATAAATGTTAATAACGTACTGCCAGTTAGAAAAATGACGTTGATTACCCGGCGGCAAAACAGAGCTATTATGTGTCTGTCGCGTATCTAAATTAAAATGTCTATTTGTACTCTATGGATGTAGGTTTTTTTAATAATAATAATATCACGAGACTCGACCAACATCTCAGGGGGCTCTCGTTAGGCTGATTCAGAAAGTGGTACTTCTTGACACGACTCGCATTGTTAGGAGGTTCCTCTCTCTGGAGCAATGACCGCCGGTAGCTTGGACCCTGCTCCAGACACCGGCGGACTACTATTTTTTATAATTTCAAATGTAATTTTTAATGTTTTTTTAAGACGTATTTAAAAATGTAAATTAGTCTGTAAGATAAATGAATAAATAGAATAATAATAAGATTTATTTTCTCCCACAAAGTACAATTACATTGTAGAGGTGATACAAATCTTGGAGGAACAAAGGTTTATGGGAGGCAGAAATCCAAACTAGGATATCTTGTACTATGGACTTCTGGACCTCTCGCTGATTGAGATAGGCGTTGAATGAACGAACTAGTTAATTCGACTGTCGATATACAGTCGAACGATGCGACGGTACACCGATAGTCAACGGACTTGTTGAATTTGTAGTCGGCTAAACTAAGACTCCACTACGCCCATGTCGATTTTTAACGCAACTACCGATGCGAAAACTTAACTAGTTGATCTAACTAGAGCGAAAATTTAACTAGTTGATCGACTCGTCGATGAACGGAAATGGACGGGTTTCGTTCAAGATAAACTTTTAGTGCCAAGCACTCAACATATGGATCGAACAATAATTCGTTCGTGTGCCCACAACCCGCATCTGAGTCGTCGCTGTAGATGACTTGTGTTCATGCGCGGGAATTATTGTTCGACCCATATGTTGAGTGCTTGGCACTAAAAGTGTAAATACGTCGACGACCCATCTCTACTCGCCGAGATTGGGATTATCACAATATTGTAAAACGTAGGACATGTAGGACTACTGTAAGAAAAGAATAACAAGAAATAAAATTGCATGTGTGAGTTTAAAACACTTGAAAAGACAAAATACATTGATCTATTCACATTAATAAAAACTTAGTTAAAAGTCCTATGTTATTTTGGATTTGTAGGTTAAGCTAATATACGGTTATGGTATTCTAATGTATCATTAAATTTTGTGTTTATGGCTTTGATGCATGACTTTCTCTAGAAAGTGTACCTGTATCGTCTGTGATACAAAATAGAGCTAATGAATACTTGTTTGTCAATACTGATTAAGAGAAACCTACTGACATATTACGACTACTGCATGCAATAACCACTGGCCAGTTATGTTGACCTTGAGCGATTTCCAGTACTTGTGGATTTGTAGATTGTAGATGTTTTTTTTTATAATTTATATTATTTTGATGCCGCCGAGGTCGGCCCAGAACGAGGTGGCGAGACGAGCTGGACGCGTACCGTGAGGGCTGGTACGAGGTGGCGCGGGAAAAGAATACTTGGAAGTACTTGGGGGGGGAGCCTTTGCCCAGCAATGGGACAGTACAGGCTAAGGGCGCCTTCAACTTTGCCGCAAAGTGCCGCGCTGCTTTGTTAATCCATATCTACATCTACACTAATATTATAAAGAAGAAAGATTTGTTTGTTTGAATTGAATAGGCTCCGAAACTACTGGACCGATTAGAAAAATTCTTTTAGCATTGGACAGCTACAATATCAGGGAGTGACATAGGCTATATATTATCCCCATACTCCCACGGGAACGGGAACTACGCGGGTGAAACCGCGTGACGTCCACTAGTAAATAATAAACGCGCGGTGGCAGCGCTGCAGCCGCGCTGCGGCCGCGCGTCATTTCATTGATCGACTAGTGATGATGCGCACGTAGTTTTTGTTCAAGTCTAAACATGAACGAAAATCAGGTTGAAGAATTTATTGATGAGGTTGAGAGTCGTCCAGCGATATGGTATTCGAAGTAGGGTTGTCAACTTTTATTAGAAGAAATAGAGTAGGTATTTCTGATTTCAAAGAAGGTAAATAAAGAGTACGGACTTCCAAAAAAGAGTATCATATATTTTTGAAAAGGTATTTTTTTGTACTTTTTGCAGCACATAACACTTTTTCATGGTTTTTAAAAGAATTTTACGACTCCAAATATTCTAACTCTAAAATTAAATAGATCAAGAGCTCATTTTTAATCAATTTCAATGAAGCTCTGTATCTCTCTTCCCGCCACTGAAGTGGTGGTCGACTTTTTTGGTTATGATAAAGGATTTGCATAATATAACATGACTGCCACTAGTGTGTAAACATTGTGAAAAAAGAGTATTTTACTATCTGCATGATATAGAGTACAATACTCTATTTTAGATTACAGTTGGCAACCCAAATTCGAAATCAGCGAGTGTTTTCTTCAGCACAAATAGTATTTTAAAGGATGTATTTTGTTTTCCAATATAAGCTTCTAAACGGGAAAGTAATTCGTAGAATTGTTGTCTTGATAATCGCAAGTAGTTCTGAAATTTTTCGTTACAGTTAGCCTTTTACTTTATGAAATTCAAAATTTTCTGATGTTTTTTTTTCAGAATCTGTTTTCGCGTTAATAGTAACACTAACAGCAGTGTTTTGTCGTCAGAGTCCATCGTGAGACTAAGTGTACAACACTATGTTGCTTGATCCTAGCGGTTGCAGCACGGCGGCAGCGCTGCAGCCGCACTGCCACCACGCGACATGTTGCGGCTAATTTGGTGCCCTAACAAATAAATAATAATAATATTATTTAGGATGAAAATCAACAATCATTATAAAAACTTGCGACTCGCCTCGACCTCACACGAGTATAAATCATGCACAAACTTTCCTCGTTTACCGCTTGTTTCTTTAGTGAAAACTATATCAAAACTCGTTACGTGCTTTAGAAGGAATAAGCGCAGAAACACAAACACTCAGCGACCCTCTTTTACTTTATTCTCTTCTCTAAATATAGAAAAGAGAATAAATAACTTTCTGCTCTGTTACTTAATGATTAAAATGTTTCTCAAGGAAACCCTAGCAATTTTTTTGTACAGCCATTCTTATGGTATTATTTCTTAATTCCAGGTGCTACTCGCGTGTTCCTGTCTGGAGGTATCATCTCGGCCGTCAAATAATGAGTAAGTTTCATTCTAAGTAACAATAATACACGCTATAATATTGTAGATAATGTAATAGTACCTACATAACTTTTTAGCGATACGTTTACTGCAACTATACATATTTGACACCAACTAATCAATAAATTCGAAACTGATTTCATTGCATCCGTTTGCATCCATTGTCATTTTTCATGACCATGACCATGTCATTCAGTTAGAATACTTAATCAGTTACAATAAATTCACTCATTCAATTCAAAATAACAATACCCTTTTTTAAATACTTTTAAAACATATAAGAAAATAAAAGTGTATCATTCCTGAATATACAATTATACAAATTTTAAATCGTCAAAAAATTTCAATGATTTCAGTTTCTATTAAAATGTAACGCGTATTTACTGAAAAATCTGCCACGGTGTTGTTTAAAACATTAACGACAACGGTTTTACAACAGTAGAAATGCACTATCTAGAACCAGCACAACTAACAAAACAGTAGAGCTTTAAAAATATTAGTGAAAACCTACACGGGATCAGCAGTAGTTCAGGTATGGTTCACTTTATTACTATGTTATAAGCTTCACCACCGCTTTGTGATTTACACGCTCAAAAAATAATGCTTATGGATAAAGGTGACACAAATAATATTAAATCAAAATACATTAAAAAACTAACAGAAAATTTTGTACATTTCAGAGTGACGACATCTAATGATGATGTAAACGAAGCACCAATTGAACAAGAGAGGTCACTAGCTTACGATGAAACTAACAGAGAAGTCGAAGATATTAGTAAAGATATACTAGAAAAGATAAAAGCTATAAATGATGCTCTCAAGAAACCGAGCAAGAGAAATCAATACCAATGGAACGCCCCGCATCAGACGGGAGGAGAATACGTCTTAGATAAAGACATTTTAGAAAAACTTCAACAAGTTATAGCTTCTGGCAAACTGAACCAAAAACCTAACAATTTACAACAACAAGAGAGTAATACAATCTTCAATGATGATTTAGATGATACAAGATATTCAAGACAGCTGGCTTCTTTACTATCTGGAAATCAAGCGCAAATGCCAATGATGCCAGGTCCATACATCACGAGTATACCTGTTCTTGTCATGCCACCCATGAACAATATGCAATCCATGTACAGTAATTACATGAATCCGATGGAATACGCTACGAAAATTCAGACTCGCCAAGAGGGTCCATCACCTTCTCCGTTCCCATCGTTTCCAAGTTTACCACCTTTTCAGTGGCCCTTCGCGCCTCTCTTTCCCATTCTTATAAGAGACCCATTGCTTAGTATTATGAATGGCGGAGGATGGAACAATTTCATTGAATATGGTCAAAATGCCGATGTTTGCAGGAAACAAAAATCAAATGAGCCTATTATTGAAGATGTTTTAAAAAATCAAAATGAAATTGAAAAAACTGGAAAGTTAATTGTGCACCCAACTAGAGAAAGAAAATCAAGGCAAAAGAGAGCAGTTAAGAAACGCACTGTTGCTCATGGAAGTCAATTGCAAGAAATTGATCCATCTAAACTAAATAAATTCTTTGCAATCAAACCTAGTACAACTACTGCAAAGCCTACGAAACGAGAACCCGCAAAAACACAAGACACTAAAACAATTGGTAACAATGAAGGAGATGTGCGATTTCCTTTTCTAGATCTGTTTGGTCACAAACAACAATACAGACAGCCCACTGGGCCAGGTTTCTTCATAAACAGGCTCAAGGTTAGACGAGGAGGGGTGGCCATCGCAGGTCCTGGAGGAGTGGCGACTGCTGGCAGAGGTGGCACCGCCATTGTAGGCCCTGGTGGTCTTGCTTACACCCAACCTGGAGGACTCGCTGTAGCCGGACCTGCCGCAAGAATCGTAGCATTATCATCTGATGCCGACCTCACATCTGTCGCCCATCGTCTACAAGAACAAAGTAAAATAGATGGTTCTATTGCACAATTATTACAAGCTATACCTGAAGGAAAAATAGTTGCTACTGGTCCTATTATTTATTACCATCCTAACAACCGATAGTCATTTCTAACTAACTCACATGTATCATGTTTTCCTTCTCATTAAACTATTTTCTTTCTCACTTATTAGATTCTACGGACGAGAACGGCGAGGAGACGGAGAGTGGAGCAGATCAGTGAAGCATTCAGATCAGTACATATACAATGGCATGAATTTTCAGGAAACACCCTTGAAATTAGAAGATACGACATTCATGCTGATTATAAAGCCGATAGCTCACGCTCTGAACTCTCAAGGGATAGCTTTGGCTAATCCCATATCACAAGTAATAATTGCGAGGAATCAGAGTGGAACTATAGTCCATGCGCCTCTTGCGACAGCTGTGGCAGGCCCTGGAGGCGTGGCCCATGCACAATCAGACCTTTATCTATACGAATTTGTAAATCAATGATATCGGTATAATCGTCAATAACTAGGAACTAAGAGTAATAATTGGTAATTGAATTAGTTTCGGAAATTACTTTTGACTGTCACCTTAAAATTGATTTTCGAAATTAATGTAACTTGGAATAATATAGGATTGATGTAAAACGCGAGAGTATAATAAATGTAAATTTTATTTGAAGTTATGTTTGTTTTATTTTATCTGAAACACTTCTAGTAATGTCATGGTCAGTCGCATTATATAATTGTTAGAAGATATTAATATCAAAATATATACAACGTGTAACAGAATAAACGCAATACCTGTTAAGGGGTCATTGTACTCATCATTATGAACAACTTTTACTATGGGACCAATCACAGAATCGCGAAAAAAAACACAGAAATGTATGGGTTTTTCGCAATTTCAGTGTTGGTCCCATAGTGAAATTTGTTCATAACAATGATGAGTTCAATGGCCCCTTAAGAGGTATTGCGTTTATTCTGTTACAGGTTGTATTGATTAAAGTGAATTCTTATTAAAATGAAAGGTCTGAAGATATTTGGCGATGCATTTAGATCATAATAAATAAAAATACATATAAATAAACCTTATTTTGATTTAAAAACGTAGAGAACACCAATCAAAGTCGAAGTTTATCCACCACCAGACCAGTCTAACAACAGAATTATTTACAACGTTATGAATAATAAAGTTCAAGCTCATAACATTCTTGTGATAGGTCACTATCCTGAATGTATTAGATACAAATATAACGGTCACGCTCACGCAAACTACGGAAGAATTGAGCAAATTGTGTAGAATTGATTTCCTGTACACCCACTACATCCCAAATGTGGAATCACTGTTAGAGCTTAGAGGCAATGACTCATTTTTGGTTTAGATAATATTGTTATAGACATGTTAATACATACCTACACAAACATAAATAGTAAGGTAAAACATATACATACATCAACGATTCACCCATAACTTTTAATCTTTATAGGGCAACAGTACAGTACGTACCATTCTACGGCGGAGCCAAGGGCCAATACTTGGAAATTAAAAAAGATAACCTTGGCAGGATAACTGGCGAGAAAATAGTCTCAGAAGAAAACATCAGCAGTGAAAATGTAATGAAAAACAGCGATGAAAATCTCCTTGCTAAAGTCATGGCCAAGAATTTGCAAAATCTCAAAACACTATCTACAAATCTATTAAAATTGCATACTCTTGGTCGCAAAACTGGGTCCCTGGGAAATGCTGAAAAGACTAGATTTAAGGCTCAGCTGGCATCCTTGGGAGAAGCTGCTTCAAACATCATAAAGCTGATAGAAGAGGTTGATGATGTTGATAAGCTGTTCAAGAAGAATGTCAACGTGAGGACTAATGAAGAAGAAGATGATGATTATGTAAGTTTATGTAGTTAATAAATAAGATCTGTTACTTGGGCTTTCCCAAGTGCGTCTCTGCATTTGCCTGGATGTGGGTCAGTATAGGAACCTTCCTCAAGGAAGAGTTTTGGCCGAAGGGTGTAGTGTATCGGCGATTTCGCGGCAGGCTACGCGACACCCCGCAGTGCAACACGACGCCATCACTTCGTGTACAATAGTTAATTAATTTATATTTTTAAGGTTTTTTATAAATATATAGTCTGTAAGATATATATTATGTTATGGGTCTTTGTTACCTGAATTAAATCATGTATTATTATTATAGGATAATAAATAAAAAATAATAATAAGATCTAACTATCTTCCACAAAAAATCGAGTAAAGGACAATGCAAATACCCATGCTTCATATATTTTCAAAAAGATTGGCAACATAATCCTTTGAGGCGCTGTTAGCAACATGTTGCATTCAAAGAATGATTGCCTAACATTGTACTTCAGGAATTGCCAAATCCTATGGAAACTCTCATTTAATTCAGTATTTGTCTACACGCTAAGAAGAAAAGATATTGAATAAAAACCAAATATATTGTTAAGTTGAATCCTTGTTTTACTAAAACATAAAACAAACAATAAATTTCTTCCTATTCAGATTGTCGAAGAGGGCGTTGGCATCGATGCTTCTAACGATGAAGACGATGGAAGCAGTGGTGCTGAATTCCTAGAAAGGGGCACCATCGCTGAAGCCAAACCTGTTGGTAAGTACACTTCATTGTTTTTATCCAAAGAAGTTCAATACCTGAATAAGAACTGCGAATGTGCTGCCAACGATACATAAAGAAACTAATGTAACTTCTACATTAAGGTGTACGATGTCGTAAATGACGTATGTAAAAGTAACACATTCACCTTTGTAATGTTTATGCTCGCAACTAGATGTCGTTACTTGTATGGTAATGACAATAACTTTGACCACAGTATTTGGAATTTCAAGACTTGTAATAGAATTTCCACTTCTGACCCTCAGCTGACATTACTTTACCACGGGTTAAGTTATTTTTTTGCAAAATGGCATGCTTTTGTACAGGTTCTTACCTGATGGTAAGCAGGTGGGTCATTTACACTAATATTATAAAGAGGAAAGATTTGTTTGTTTGAAATGAATAGGCTCCGAAACTACTGGACCGATTTGAAAAATTCTTTCAGCAATAGATAGCTGCATTATCAGGGAGTAACATAGGCTATATTTTATCCCCGTACTCCTACGGGAACGGGAACTACGCGGGTGAAACCGCGTGACGTCCACTAGTTATCAATATAATTATGTTTTACACTAATATTATCAAGAAGAAAGATTTGTTTGTTTGAAATGAATAGGCTCCGAAACTACTGGACCGATTTGAAAAATTCTTTCAGCAATAGATAGCTGCATTATCAGGGAGTAACATAGGCTATATTTTATCCCCGTACTCACACGGGAACGGGAACTACGCGGGTGAAACCGCGTGACGTCCACTAGTTATCAATATAATTATATAAAACTCTTCCAATACTGATGAAACTACTGGTCGAATGAAATGGTGAGATATGGCATGTAGGTTCCTTAGGAGGTGTAAGAGAGCTCTTTGAGAGGATTTCTCGAAATTCCTACGAGAACAGGAAAAAATGGGATATGAGCGTGCGAAACGCAGTCAAAAGCTAGTTCTAAATAAACATCACTTAAATAGCATTTCATTTACTTCCAGGTCTAGCAGTCATTGGTGAAAATGGCCTGGCAGCTTCAAGACCGATGGCCACAGCTGTAGCTGCATCTGGTGTGGCACTTGCCAGGCCCATAGCCACGGCCATTGCCGGCGTGGACCCAAGCATCGTAAACATAAACTTCCAATATAATCAAAAATCAGTCAAATCTGAACCGAATGCATAATTTCTGTTGTTCTCCATGTCTGTTGAGAATGTGAAATAGCTAGGGAGCATGTTGTGCCTATTATATTTCATAATTGAATTTCCAATTCGAGATTTGAATCCATCGTCACCATTCCAATTATCGACTTTAGCGTTGTGAAATTTATATTTTTTTTTTTGGAGTGAACTTTTGTATTAAATATGCCCTAGTAAAAGTATGGAGTGCGAATTTTAACTTTGTAGTTGGTTGTTTAAAAATTGGATAATTATCTTGAATTATGAATTCAAGTATAAGAAACGTTGTCCCTTACTGTATGAGTTAAATATTCTGGAAAAAAAAAACAAAAGTACTGAAGATACACGATGGAATTGGATTTCTGCTTTTACATTAAAAAAAAATACAATAATTTAAATTCGTCTCATTACAAAACTACAAAATGATTCTGTACTTTGAAAAGATGATCATTTCAGTGATTTTCAGCACGAACTAAAGTTAGACTGAAACAAATTAGATATGCATAGTATCACGACATAATAGGCATGGCGCTATCTACAAACAGAACTAAGTTATTCGATCATGACTTATTGGTCATGCTTGACTTTAAGTAAGCACTATGGTAGGCGTCAGATAAACTTGCAATAAAAGTCATTTACCTTTCCCTAATATCCCTTCGTACATACCCTAACAATAAATTATCAACCGCTTTTCATCACTAGAGAACGTAAGGGATCTCGATTGAAGTCGATTCAGGATGGCTTTCTGTGTTTATTTCTGTTTTCGATATTAAGTCAATGACAGTTAGGCCGCGGACACGAAGTTAGCGGGCAAGGAGCGGCACGGCGGCGGCGCGGGATTTACATTATACCTCTCTGATCTCTGCATTTGAACGCGCCGCTGCAGCGCTGGTCGCGTCAAATGCATAGATGTATAATGTACCTGCCCGCGCCGCCGCCGCGCCATTCCTTGCCCGCTGACTTCGGGTCCGTGGCGTTATTGCACGTTTATCTGGCGCTATAAGCAGTGATACTTTACTCTTCAGGTAATATCCACTGATACTAAGTTTCATTGCATATTACCAGAAGACATTGGTTATCCTTAAAATTAAGAGTGCCTGCAAATGTTACAAATTTAGTCCATGAGGCCTAGAATGAGGCCTAGACAACGGGTGTTATTATGTGGCAATCTGACAAATCGTCAACTTTGTACGTTTTTTTTTTAGACATTTTCTGCTTTAGTAAATAGCACCTATCGCAAAGTGTTACAATTATGTCATTTTTCGTCAAAAATGTCGTACTGTCGGTCATATTAAATAGGGCAATGTGTAGACTGGAAATCTGTCATAGGAAGATCAAAATCCCAAAACGTAAGTTGTTCAGTTTATATTATTGAAAAGGAATGGAATTGTAACTCTGTAGCTGCACATATTAGTGTTAGATATGCCATAACCGTGTGAATGAGTGTGATAGTAAAGTCTTATGAAGACAAAAATTGTATTTATTATTTATTTTTAATAAACTTTGCAATGCGATTGTTGTTTTATTAAATCCTTACTTAATATTATCCTTACTAATCCTTAATCCTTAACTATCCATACTTCCATACTAATATTATAAATGCGAAAGTAACTCTGTCTGTCCGTCTGTCGCGCTTTCACGCCAAAACTACTGATCCGATATAAATGAAATTTGGTACAGAGATAGTCTAGAGCCTGAGAAAGGACATAGGCTACTTTTTATCCTAGGAGTATGTTCCCTAGGGACTACCCGGGCGAAGCCACTGTTAGAAGCTAGAATCAATATACGTTTGACTGAATAGTTTTAACAATGTTGCGGCTACTACATTTAATTATTACAAAAGATTCCCAAACTAACACTCGTGCTAAAGAATAACAGCCGCACGGGTCGATATTCAAGGTTAAGCAACGCTTGCCAAGTTTGGTCTGCGGATGGCTGACCACCTTAACATACCGAGTATCCTCCGTGACTCGGAAAGCAAGTTAAGCCGTTGGTCCCGGCTGTCATTTGTAGATCTTTGGCAGTCGTTTCGGAAAACGACAAAAGCAAGTAAATCTGTCACTAGTCTTGTCAAGCAGTAGGCAGCCGCTCCACGTAAAATGCTGGTATTCAACAGAATCAGGTTTGACTGGAAGCCGACCCCAATATAGTTGGGAAAAGTCTAGGCAGATGATAAAGGAATTCCCAAACTTTTAAACCGACGAAAAACCGAAAAACTTGCTCCAGAATTTATGTTTTACTCAAGAATATATAATTTTGAAAAGCACCTACTCGAGAATAAAATAAAACCCCTATAACTGGACTTAAAGCTCTTGGCTTAAGTATCAGTTTCCTGATAGCTACAACCTGGGGTTCTTTAAGTCAAGAGTGAATAGGTTACTTCTAGGCAAGCGTGCTCCATCGTCAACCATATCATCGTATTCCATCAGGTGAGATTACAGTTAAACGCGAGTCTATCAAAGATAACAAGGAATAATAATAAAGAAACTAAATTGCAATGAGTAAGAAACATAAGGCTAACGAATCTAACATTATTATACTTACATATAGGTACACACCGTATTTGAATGCTGACTACCAATCCAATCAAGGTGTACTTAAGGTAAACCGCACGATTCCCTGTAATAACACCACAATTTTATTATAATAAATAATAATAATAATTTTATTTCCCAAACTTACAATTAGTAATCATTATGTTGTTAACAAAACATAAATTATTATACCAAGTTGTAAAGTTACAACGTAATTATACACCTCTGAGACACAAGCTAAGATTGAACTTGTCGTACAGGTCTCCAGGTTGACAAAGACAAAAACATGTGAGTTTCAGTATACTATACAGAAAACAAAGAGTTTAGGGCGAAAATGAAATAAAGAAAAAAGATTCATGCAAAGTTAACCAACTGTACAGGTGTTGTTTATTGGACTACTTATAATAAATTGTTATGATCAGAACAGAGAACAGTGAGAAGGGATTCACATGAACTGGAATTACAACAAACCGTCATCATCATCATCACCATTTATATTACAACTAAATAGTTGACCCGCGCAACTTCGTCTGCTCCGCTCCTATTGGTCTTAGCGTGATGATATATAGCCTATAGCCTTCCTCGATAAATGTATCTAACACTGAAAGAATTTTTTAAATCGGACCAGTAGTTCCTGAGATTAGCGCGTTCAAGCAAACAAACAACAAACTCTTCAGCTTTATATATTAATTAGTACTAGTTGACCCGCGCAACTTTGTCTGTGTCACAATTTTCATTACTGCTCCGCTCCTATTGGTCTTAGCGTGATGATATATAGCCTATAGCCTTCCTCGATAAATGTATCTAACACTGAAAGAATTTTTCAAATCGGACCAGTAGTTCCTGAGATTAGCGCGTTCAAGCAAACAAACAGACAAACTCTTCAGCTTTATATATTAATTAGTACTAGTTGACCCGAGCAACTTCGTCTGCGTCACAATTTTCATTACTGCTCCGCTCCTATTGGTCTTAGCGTGATGATATATAGCCTATAGCCTTCCTCGATAAATGTATCTAACACCGAAAGAATTTTTCAAATTGGACCAGTAGTTCCTGAGATTAGCGCGTTCAAGCAAACAAACAAACAAACTCTTCAGCTTTATATATTAGGTATAGATATAGATTTGCCCAAAATGCATACCTACCTCAGTATTCAAACAAAATACACTTTGTTTTTAACTATGTAAAGAAAAGGAAATCCCCGAAAATATTATACATGAGTATGCCTCCATATCTATGTATATTTAATATTATAAAGTTAAAAGTTTGTGAGTTTGTGAGGTTGTAGGGGGTAATTTCTGGATCTACTGTGCCGATTTTGAAAATTCTTTTACCAATAGAAAGCCTCGTTATTTCTAAGTGTCATAGGCTATATTTATAACTAGAAAAAATAGAGATCCCTACGAAAATTGCAATACTAAACCCGCGTGAAAGAAGTCGCGAGCGAAGGCTTAGTTAATATATATTTCGTTGACCATGCTTTGCCTGGATGTTCATAACATCACACTACTTAGCTAATCTTGAAAACGCAAGGCGTGCAGAAATAATACATTTCTGGTCACGGGAATAGAAAGATTTTTCCTAAGAAACGAAACGAAGAAGAACGATTCATAACGGTAAAATATACCATGTAGTCGCGGATGGTACAGGGCAGGTATCTTTACTCAATATCTTTATTACATTCCACATGTATTCTTAGGTAGTAAAAACAATATTAGTTCATGTGGACCCTGTCGGGCACAGCAATCATATTTTTAATCATGTGAAATTATTAGCAAACTTTATTACAGTTATCTATTGAGAGATGTTATGACAATCAACAGAATGAGATTTAAAGACTTGGGTAGGTATGTACTTAAGTTATGATTTTATAAGTCTATCACTTAGATATTCGTTTACCGAGTAGTAGCATTTATTTAGCAAAAATTGTCTAAGTTTTCTACGAGTTTGCATGCATGAGTAAAGTCTATGAACAGTGCGTGTTGCCAGTGATGACTTATGGACTCGAAACGTGGTCTTTCACAATGGGCCTCATCAGAAGGTTTAAAGTCACCCAAAGAGCAATACTCGCAGTTTCCTTGCGTGATCGAATCAGGAATGATGATATCCGCAAGAGAACCAAGACTACTGACATAGCCCGAAGGATCGTCAAACTGAAGTGGTAGTGGGCAGGGCACATTGCTCGCAGAACAGATGGGGCCGAAAAGTTCTGGAGTGGCGACCGCGTACCAGAAGACGCAGCGTTGGAAGGCCTCCCACAAGGTGTACTGACGACGACTTGGTGAAGGTGGTGGGTAGCCGATGAATGCGAGACGTGCAGGACCGGCTGTTTTGGCAACACTTGGAGTAGGCTTATGTCCAATTGTGGACGTATTTTAGCTGATATGATGATGCATGCATAATAATATTTTAAACTAGTGGACGTCACGCGGTTTCACCCGCGTAGTTCCCGTTCCCGTGGGAGTACGTGGATAAAATATAGCCTATGTTATTCCCTGATAATGCAGCTATCCATTTCTGAAAGAATTTTTCAAATCGGTCCAGTAGTTTCGGAGCCTATTCATTTCAAACAAACAAACAATCACATCTTTCTTTTTTATAATATTAGTGTAGATGAGAAAGTTCAAAACTTATTTAATAAACATAGCCTATTTTGAGTAGTATTTTTCCAACTATCTCGGAACACTGACCGTAAACCATGCATTTGCTACTCCAATCCAACTCTAAGTAAATACTTAATAATTGTTAGTTTATGGTTCATTAAAATTTATGTACATCTCGGAGTTTCCTGGATGAACATTAACAACTTTCACAGTATTCAAACACGGTTAAGATATCCTGTACAAACTTTTATTTCATTTTCATATTACCATTGGAATAATAATTTTAAAAAAGTTTAAAAGCCTTACTGCTGAACTTGAGTTCCTGAGTTTGTTTCTCTGACTGGGCAAGCTATTGAAGGTTTTTTAAATCACAGATTGGGTCCCAAACATCAGGAACCGGCGACGTGGTAGACCCAAACGAAGATGGCAACACGAGCTGGACTTCTACCTAAAGGATATACCGTATAAGCCGGTGGTCCCGGCCGCCAAATGGTGGTCGTAAACGTGTCAGAGGCCCTTAAGGCGGTTTAGAAACTCCGAAACTAGAGTGTGTGGGGTCGTTAGACCTTAGTGCCCACACGAGAAGAAGAAAACCTAAAGGATTGGACTCAGACTGCTCAAGATAGATTGAGATGGAAAGAAGGAAGGGAGGCTTTTGCCCTGTAGGACACTACGGGCTTATAAAAACAAAAATATCTATATCTCAGTAGCAAATGACTCCTATCGCTCTGGGCGGAGCAGAAGGGAGTGTCAGACTTTTACTGACTCAAATCCAGCTGTGTTCCTCCTAATGCCCGCCGCGTTCCAGGAGGGCTACTTTCTGAGCCCGAAGCCCGTAGTTTCGGGCTTAGTTGCGGGCGTATTCTACTCCGTATCACCTACGAACTTACGATTAGTCTCGAACCCGAACTGAGAATGAATGACAACACGCTTTTGACAGTAATTTTCAAATCGTTTTGTCATTAATTCTTAGTGGTTAGGTGATACGTAGTAGAATACGCCCGCAACTAAGTCTGAAACTACGGACTTGGGGCTTAGACAGTAGCCCCCCAGGGCCGCGATGAGTCTTTCGAACAAATTAAAATAATAAATAAAAATAAAAAGTTTTTATTGTTCCTCATAAAATTGTTCTACAGCACAAAGTTGAGGCAACCCCAGTAAGTTATAAGGATACTTGTGATGGGGTTAACTCGCAACTTCCCTTTTGTTACAATTAACACTGCTGAGACATAACTAAAAGGAAAAGAAAAAACAAACAATAAATAAAATTCCACAACATATAGCAGCCCTGTGTTCAGGGGGGCTACTCTCTAACAAAATCCGTAGTTTCGGGCTCAGTTGCGGGCGGGCATTTTCTACTCCGTATCACCTAACCACTGAGAACTAATGATAACACGATTTGACAGTTACTGTAAAATCGTGTTGTCATTCATTCTCAGTTCGGGTTCGGGACTAATCGTAAGTCTGTAGGTGATACGGAGTAGAATACGCCCGCCCGCAACTAAGCCCGAAACTACGGATTTCATTAGAGAGTAGCCCCCTGATTTCGGCCTGGTTGCGGTTGATGGCATGAAGATTCCGGCACCTATCACATGAGACGACTGGTGAAATGGGAGTGTGCTGTTTAATGCTATGTAAAATACTGGTATTCAGCTAAATCCGGTTTTACTGGAAGCCGACCAAAAAGGAAAAGACTAGGCAGATGATGATAATATCGTATACACACTTTCATTTCCATATAACAGGAAAAATTACAATAAGTATACAGGAAATAATATGCATACAATGCATTTACCTATAACAGTGATTCAAGGACTACACTCATACAGGGAATCCCTATGTATTCAAATTTCTAAAAATCTGCATTACTAATCGAGGATTATCCGGCTTTGTCACTTTACTTTGTATGAGATAAAAGTGCATGTACTGGTTTTTCTAGACATCAGTCTTTAACAACAACAAAACTCGTATCTGTTTAAGCTAATCTATACTTAATAAATAAAGCTGAAGAGTTTGTTCGTTTGTTTGCTTGAACGCGCTAATAAAAATTCTTTCAGTATTAGATAGCCTATTTATCGAGCAAGGCTATAGGCTATATATCATGACGACTAAGACCTAAAGGAGCGGAGCAGAAAAAGTTGCGCGGGTCAACTAGTCTTCTAATTTATATAAAATCTCGGGTCACAGTGTTTGTTATCGTTCTCCTCCGAAACTGCTTGACCGATTGTTATGAAATTCTTTGTGTATCGATAGGTCTGAGAATAGGTCGTAGGCTATTTTTTTGTTATTTATATGGTACTAGTGGACGTCACGCGGTTTCACCCGCGTAGTTTCCGTTCCCGTGGGAGTACGGGGATAATATATAGCCTATGTTACTCCCTGATAATGTAGCTATCTAATGCTAAAAGAATTTTTCAAATCGGTCCAGTAGTTTCGGAGCCTATTCAATTCAAACAAACAAACAAATAAATCTTTCTTCTTTATAATATGGGAACTATATTTTCTATCACCAAAATTTATATTTGTCATCAAGTTGTATCACCTAATAAATAGATCTATCGCCACGAAATATTTTCGTTCTCAGATAAACAAAAATTGTTCCCAAGTATGAATTATCAAATTAATGTCAATATATGTGTAAAATAAGAGATCGATAACCAATAAAATTATATTGCATTACATGAATATAAACGTCGTTCTTATAATAACAGTTTTGTTACTTAAATAATAGCTCTGTGCTCAGAATGGTAGATCTGTCACCAAATAAATCGATTGTCGATCCCTGACTGCGACTCCTTTTTATTTGATATTTTGTCACCAATACAGTAGTAACATTTTGTTTCGTTCAGATATTAAATTAATAGTATTCGTTACCAATTTAATACATCAATTTATAATTTTAATGAAAAAATGATCAAAGGGGCGGAGACAAATTGGCGCGCTTTCGTTTAGTCTAATATGTTTTGGCATAAGTCGGAGTTATGCAAGAGCGACCAAAGCAAGCTCTGGACTTGGGACACCCCGACTCGGACAGGTTAGGTTAGAAGGGGATGGCGGGGTCGAGTGAGCGAGCGAAGCGAGCGAATAGACCCCGCCATCCCCTTCGTGGTTATTTTTTTATAAACCATATGCGTTTATAACATTATGCTAGACTCCACCATCGTTTCAACCAAAAGGTTGAAACGATGATGATAACAACCCTAAATTTTTTTGGAACTTTATGAAATTTTCTAGTGACATAATATTATGATTTATTGGTGATCTCTATAAATTAGTTTGCTTAAATACTTATTAGGACAAACCTATTATAATACATACAAAAACATTTATTTGGTACTAGACCCTATATCTCCATGATTTTAGGTGATTTATTGTGGAATTGATTTTATATTGTTTGGTGACTACATTTTGGTGACAGATCTACTATTTGGAGGACAAACCCTATTATTTAAGAAACACAAAACTAATTAAATTGGTGATAGCTTAAATGATACCCTTATAATATTAGTATCTAATAGAAAACAACGTTTGCCGAGTCAGCTAGTCTAATATCTAAAAATCTCGTGTCACAGTGTTTGTTATCGAACTCCTCCGAAACGGCTTGACCGATTACTATGATTTTTTTTTGTGAATATTTGGTAGGTCTAAATATATCTCGTAGGCTATTTTTTATTTATTTAGCAAAACGTTTGCCGAGATCTGCTAGTAGTTTATAGATTACTATGCAAAAAAAACACAATCAGTTAATTTACATTACGTTAAATAAGTACATATAATCAGTCTTATTCATAAAAAAAACGTATGCTAATGATTAGCAGTTTTTTAATTCGAATTTGTGTGGCAGAAACCTAAAAGTTGCTTAAAATTTAATAGATTTGGCACTTTTTAAAAGCTTTTTTTTAAGGATGCAAATCATCAAATGACTCCTCCCGCTCTGGGTGAAGCAGAAGGGTGTGTCAGACTCTTACTGACTAAAACCCATCCGTGTTCCTCCTAGTGGCCTTTGCGTTCCAGGGCCGCGGTGACTTTTTCGAACAAAGTCCACTGCCCCAGCAGGCAACTTTTTAAAAGCTGGTTAGCAATTTTTTTTTTTGTGATGTGTTTGCTCTTGACTCTTAATAATAAACACTTAGTCACAGCCTCCCATAAATACAACAAAATAGCCCACACCTTGTTTATTTAAAAGCCCTAGATTTAGTGCGCAGTAAAATGAATTAATAAGGTACGTTTATCCCACAAACTATTACCGATACCACGTGTTGAGAAGTATTTACATTTCCACATGGTCAGGTGGTGTAGAAATAGTGCATGTTACACTTTTTTACGTACACTGCTGATTATAAATAGAGTATTTTACATAATTTACAAGAGATGAGAGAAATACGCACCTACAGGTATATACTGATTGTGTTATTATTGTATGCACTAGCGACCCATTAGCCTCTGTACCTATTTATCTATAACGTGGCAAGGTTTTAGTATTAAATTTCAATTTGATGTTGAATCGGAGAGCCTTTATACGTAGGGTGGACAGAAGCTGTCGAAATACCAAATGACTTCCTCCATATAGATATATGGAGGTATATAAAAGCGACAGATCATTCAATCATTCACTCACTGATTAATCACGATATCTCGAAAATTACCTAACCTATACATATGAAGTTTGTCGCAGTGGTAGATTATGAGTAGGAGACGTCAGCTAAGAAACGATTTTAAGAAACTCTCAATCCTCGCGAACGAAGTCGCGGGTGAAGAATGGAATTTGTCAATCGTATTAGCATTCAATTAAATCTGTGTCAAAGCCTTAGCATAAGAACTTATCAAAGACCACACAGAACACAATGCAAATCCTGTCGCATTCTGGAATCCCCAGTAATCCAAATTGATTCAGGTCAAACAAATCCTCATGACGCACACGTCATTTCAAAAATCCGACCAATGGCTTCTTATTTACGGGAACAAGGTAGCCGACCGCAAAACGAGTAAAAATATTAACGACTCAACAGTAAGGACATTTAAGGGAATACTGACTTGCAATAACGTTCTAAGAAAAACCTTTATACTTGCACTGCACCTACCGATTTACATACTACGTTAACATACTCTGTCAGAGTTGGAATCCTGAAGGAGCGTGCGTGATCCACCGCCATCCATTCGATGTACAGCAGTCCACCGCACACACATTGGAAAACAGCAGAGACATAATCTGTTCACTCCATTGGTGTAATTGCTGCGAGATACAACCTTCAACTTTTATTTTAATGGCAGGATGTCGGTTTTTTCATAATCATTTCATTGTTGTTCTTCCTTATGATAGTATCTGCCTGCTTAAGCAATTTTCCATCAAGCAGATGATTACTTAAAATAAGCAATGAATAGGGTGCCTGTCCATTACAGCGAAGCGAGGCAGCAGCGGAGCGGAGAAACGGAGAAATTTTAACAAATGGAATTGCATAAAATCTCCGCACCGCGTGTGTCACTGACATTTTAACTGAAATGATTGTTTAATATTTCTCCGTTTCTCCGCTCCGTGCAAATAGACAGGCAGCCTTGAAGTTTACAAAGAGGTGTAAAATTGTCAGGTTGCGTTTCCACCCGCAAGGATCTCGCACGCTAGTTTAATTACATTTGCGCATGATCGAGGAAATGATCACATATTATACCTAGCTAGCCCGCAATGTACTGCAAGTTGCAAACTTTTTTCAGATGGAAACGTGGCCTTAGAAGTTAAGTAAAATTGTTACTAACCCTATGGACTCTGGTCTGAAATAAAAACTTTCTTTTCTATTCTATTCTTAGCTGTTTCTCTTCATTTTCTTTGTAATTTACCTCCCCCTCCACACTTCATTCCTCTCGCAGAACCTCTACCTACCAGCTGGACGGGAACTTCAGAGGCTAACCTGGAAATCTATTAACCGACTGCGGACCTAGGTATGCCGATGTAAAAATTATCTGGCCAATGAGGAATTCTCCACGTACCCCAAACGCAGTGCCAGTGCAGACCCTCTCACAGGACATGCAACACTATCTTCATTGCCCGTCATGTAGAACCACTTGCACCATCCAAGATTTGAACGAGGCCAATGAGTTGGGCTGTACAGGTTGCTCAACACTGGTCGGACAAAATATAATATAAGTCAATTGACGCGAAAAGAAAAAGAAGAAGACCAGCATAAGTATTCCCGCAGCTCCGAGTATTTGCCGGGTTAAAAAGCAGATGGACGGCCCAGAAAGCGGTAGCAGGATGACCTGAACGTGCACCACGAGGGCTGGTTCGAGGCGGCGCAGGAGAAGAGTGTCTGGAAGGAAGCCTGTGCCCAGCAGTTGGACAGGCTAGAAGAAGGGACACTTTAGGCTATAAAAAAAGTTGTCAGCGATAATAGCGATACAACTTTTTCCAGCAGATTTCAGCGGCCTATTAGTGTAATAACAATTATGACTGATGACCTAGTGGTCATCAGTCATAATTGTTATTCATAGGCCCTTTGACCTAATAGTCACCCAATTATTTCAGCACCGTTACCATTACCAGCTCATTTCTTTTAACGCATTATTTTTACAGCTAGCATAGAAGGGAACTTTGAAATTCCTACATTTGACCGTTTATTACCTTTTCCATTATCTTTTAGTCGACAAAACGGGCTCCTTTACGCAATTTCCATAAACGTCCGGTAGAAAAACATGAGGAGGTATTGTCTAAACAGGCGGGTCAATGACACAATATTATGTCACACGAATATTAGTTTAAAATGTATGTAAATGAGACGTAATGGTACGTTATGTAGTTTCTTGTGAAGTAACTTATCAGAATGGAAAGGAGCTAAAACATATTCGGGTATTACTTAGTTTATTGAAGCTATGACGTACGAAAAGTGCTGATAAACCAAATTTTTTTAAGTGATTATCTATATTTATAATATATAAAGCTGAAGTTTGTTTGTTTGTTTGCTTGAACGTGCTAATCTCAGAAACTACTGGTTCGATTTGAAAAATTCTTTCGTTTTTAAGATAGCCCATTTATCGAGGAAGGCTATATCACCACGCTAAGACCAATAGGAGCGGAGCAGTAGTGAAAATTGTGACGCAGGCGAAGTTGCGCGGGTCAGCTAGTGTCTTATAAATTGATGAACGCCGGCTGCACGCACGAAATGTGTCTCGTTCCGCCTGAGCCGAGCTTGCAAGCGAGAGCGCGGAACAAGCGATAGAGACGCACTATCGGCCTAAGCGTTCGGCTTGTTTGTTAAGACTTAAATTCTTTTCTTATGATGTTATTACGTAAAATTATCGCTCATAAACCGACTTTCCTTTCAACCAATTTTTAATATGTAGTTTTTTATTGCAGTTGCAGATACTCTACCTAAACATTGTTTATATATTTACTAGCTGATTCGGCAAACGTTGTTTTGCCAAATAAAAAAAATAGCCTACGACCTATTCTCAGACCTATCAAACGTACACAAAAAAAAATTCATTAAAATCGGTCAAGCCGTTTCGGAGGAGTTCGATAACAAATATTGTGACATGAGACTTTTATACAGGGTTATTTGTAAAACACCAACAACCTCCTAGGCAGTGAAAGTACACATCATTATTAACAACTTTTACTTTGAACTAATCCTGAAAACTCGAAAAAGATATCAGCTGTTTCATACATTTTCATTGGCTAAACATTGCATTTTGTATGAAACAGCTGATATTTTTTTCGAGTTTTCAGGGTTGGTTAAAAGTAAAAGTTGTTTTATAGCCCATTTATCGAGGAAGGCTATAGGCTATATAACATCAAGCGACGACCAAATAAGAGCGCAGCATTAATGAAAAACTTGCCAAGTGCGAGTCGGACTCGCGTGCAAAGGGTTCCGAACGAATTTCTTTTTTTATTTAACATATTATTTTAACACTATTGAATTCTTAGGGGAGAAATGGTAATTTTTCGGCTAATTTCTTGAATAACTTCAAAACCCCAAAAGTGACCCCAATACTAAAATTTTAATAATATACGTAACGCTTCCGTGTTTGGATCACTAAAGTCCATAAGTGTACTTTGTTCCAACAGAATCGGTCTAGCGGATCCGGAGAAAACTGGCTGTGACAACCATACAGACAGAAACCCGAGTGATCCTATAAGGGTTACGTTTTTTGTTCGGAAACCTAAAACTGTTAACAGATGAAGTTACGTGGGTCAACTACATAGTTACACATATATTAGGAATAATCTTTATTAATACAGGATCGTTATTTCTCTCAAGTTAGATCAATGCATTGCTACAGTGAATCTTATAGTCGTCTTTCGTTTTGCAGATCAAGCAGTGAAAACCATCAAGCACTTACACAAGATATCTAAATTCCTAATAGTTGTTTTATTAACTGCTGAAATATTACCAACCAACATAACAGTTTGCAAAATATATTCTTGTGATCAATGAGTAGAAATATTTTCATGCCTTGACCTGCAGTTTACACTTGTAGCAGTTTTTTATCAGTTTGCATAACAGACTACATAACATAGACACAAAATAGACTATAGGGTACGATCTATTCGTATTTATTTTGTAACCTGGAATGGGATTCATGGCCCAAAACTGCAGAAGACCAGGGGAAAGTCTTCAAGGAAGGAAGGACAGAAGTCTTTGCTCTGCAGTGGAACAGTACAGTATCATAATAAAAATAATCTACACTAATATATATCTATACTAATATTATAAAGAAGAAAGATTTAATTGTTTGTTTGTTTGAATTGAATAGGCTCCGAAACTACTGGACCGATTTGAATCTTTTAGCATTGGATAGCTACATTATCAGGGAGTAACATAGGCTATATATTATCCCCGTACTCCTACGGGGACGGGACCTACGCGGGTGAAACCGCGTGACGTCCACTAGTTAATAAAAATAAAAAAAAAACAAAAAAAAATTATTAATATCAGATTATTATTATTTTCCTTCTTTGTACAGTGTTTTTTTACTTGTGCATACATTTTTAATAAATAAATAAAGAATCCAAATGAGATTCATGACCAGAGTCGTCACGACACTCCGCTGGCCCGACCTCTGGGGATCTAGAGGTCCAAATGTTTTCTTTTAACCGACTTCTAAAAAAGCGGCTGGCGGTCAGGGGTAATATGTTGGCACGAAGATTTGCTCGGTGTACTGACCAAATAAAGATAACGCTTTTTAAAGCTTAGTTTTTACACCACTAACCTTTGGTTCAATTACTCGAAAAGATCGCTGGATGTCCTACGCGTCCAACATAATAATATTTTTAGGATGCTGTTGCGATTGCCTCGTTTTTGCAGTGCCTCTGAAATGTTCGCAATAGCCCATACCGATGGGTTTCATGCTATCATACGCAAAAAAACGGCCTCGCTCCTGAGCAGAATAAGAGGCAGTCGCAATAGCATCCTGAAGGCTGTGGCGGCTGATACTTCCTCCACCACAGTAAGGCAATTGGTGAGAAGACTTACTCCCTAGTATTTTGATATTTAGTAGATGGGTGATCCTCTCATTAATTCGTCTTTAGTTAAGTAACTAACAATAGTCTATAAGTGCAAACCTGTTACTAACAATTTATGGATCTCTTAGTAGTCCGAAATAAAATGTTTTTATTATTTATTTAAAAAAGGAGGAGGTTCTCAATTCGGTTATTTTTTTTTATGTTTGTTACCTCATAACTCCGTCATTAATGAGCCGATTTGAAAAAATCTTGTTTTATGCGAAAGGATATACTTCTCGATTGGTCCCATTTAAATTTCATCAAAATCAGCTTAATTTGGCTTTTAAATCAAAATAGCTGGCACTCGTATACTTAGATGACGTATTTGGTTTATCATCCAAGTAAACGAAATTGCGTATTTTGCTTTACTGAAACTTTCCAGTGGTGTTGTTAGGTGTGGGAGGGGGTACCACTAAAAGTGAAAAATAAAGAACTTTTTTTTTACTATTGATAGGCACGCGTTTGACCACTATCTCACTTGATGGTAACCGATGATGTGGTCGAAGATGGAGCACGCTTGCCTAGAAGTAACCTATTCACTCTTGACTTAAATACTCCCAGGTTGTAGCTGTCAGGAAACACAGACTCCGGCAGGGAATTCCACTCTTTAGCTGCACGCACTATGAATGTGTTCCCAACACAGTTTGTGCGCGTGGGTGGGATGTACCGGTGGCGCATCGCTGTTCGTCTTGTGGTCCGATGATGGAACGGGCTTGGCGGAATTAAATTATGCAATAGGGAATATGCACGAAAAAAATATTTATTATTTATACAGTTTATCCAAAAATATACACAAATATAATACTAACAGTGAAAGTAGAATCAAAATTGCTCGAAAAACAAACGAGATATAATTATTTTAAACAAATATATCTGTCCCTCTCGCGAAAACGCTGTTTTCTATGGCAGCTGTATAGGCGCCAAGAACTTTGACGTCACAATTCATGTCGGACTTCTCTTTCTAATTGTAAACTTTGAAGCTTTATAACTTCATCGCTGATGAAGGTATTTAAAAATAATTTCATAATTGTTTATTAGAGCTAATAAGTATTTCATTTTGCAAATAAAAAAATCGCATGCATATTCCCTATTCCGTCGCACACTCCCCAAAATGCAACCGGTAGAAAACCGACAGGCTAGCAACTCGTCATCGATACTCAAGACTTTGGCTTTGACTTTAAAAGTAAAAAAGGTTTTTATCATTATTGATAGTCTCGTATTTGACCACAATCTCACCTGACGGTAAGCGATGCTGTGGTCGACGATGGCACACGCTTCCTTAGAAATAACCAGTTCAGTCTTGACTTAAAGACCCCCAGGTGCTGCCACAGATTCTAGCAGGGAACTGTACTCCTTTAAAGCGGGTTGTTACTATTTATTGTAACACGTGGTATTTGAAAATAACTAAGATAAAAACTGGCCAAGTGCGAGTCGGACTTGCGTGCAAAGGGTTCCGAACCAATTTCAATTTTTTTTAACATGTTTTTTTAACATCACTTCTTCCAAGTTTTTCTGTAATCTTTAGGTATAGAACTATTATTTGCATTTTTTTTTTAATTTTAAGCTCCATAGTTTCGAAGACAAGGGGGGAATGGTCATTTTGATCTAATTTCTTGAATAACTTCTAAACTATTTATTTTAAAATTATGAAAAAAAAATATAATTAAAACTCTCACAGTAAGCCCTTTCATTTGATATGTCACACGATAAAAACTTTTTTTTAATTTCCTGGTTTGGAAGTGACCCCCATACTAAAAATTTATTTATTTACGTGACGCGTCCGTATTTGGGTCACAGAAAAGAGAAATGATTGATTAAGTAACAGACTACTATTAGTTTTAATTAATTTTACATCTGTCTGTTTTGTGCGAGTCCCAAATAAACATTTTTCTTTCTTTTCTTTCACATGCGTACTAAATCGGTGCAATAGATCCGGAGAAAACTGGTTGTGACAGACGGACAGACAGACAGACAGCCGAGTGATCCTATAAATCAAATAAACAAATCAAATCGTATATTTCAAATAAACCATTTACAGGCACTTTTGAATTGTCAAGGTCGGTCAGTCCAAAAAGATGAAGCTATTTGCACGTTCCAAAGCGTAGATCTCTATGGAGAAGAACGTGCAAGAAACTCCACGGACACTCTTTTAAAAAATAATAAATTGTTACAAATTTTTGTTTACATCAAGTTGAAATTATACAAAAATGTGAGAACGATGTAAAAGACGATCAGAATAATAGCGTCCGGGAAAAAAGGAACAATTCAAAGAAATATTTAAAATAAACCATGGCAACTGAGAAATGACCAGTCCCAACTGACAGCGCCCGTTCACGAACATGACGCATGCGCTAGCACCATTCGGCTCAACCATTTTGAAGGGAGCCAAATGATCCAACGCATAAGCCACCATCAGCAAGACTTTTATGTGAGCATGACACTCCCAACCGCCAGGGTACATTCAAGTCAAAAAAAATAGGGATTCCGTTTTTTTCAAGATGTTCGGAACCCTAAAAATGATAGAACCTTTCTTACTTCCAACTAATAGTACGAACAATAACAGCTAGATTCTCCTAACCCTAAGTCTATACCTGTTTTGGTAACCTGCCAAGTACGACCATACGTAGAACCAAGGAGATTGTTTGTTTGTTTGTGCATATAATCATTCGTCAACAGTCATCGCTTACTTATCTTTCAATACATCAATGTTTCCTAGTTCTTGTCAATGTGGTGATGAAGATGTAGTCATGAGTCAAGTATTTATTAATGGTTATTAAAACATTCTTTGTGTGACATCAAATTCTTCGTTCACAAGCCAAGAATTTTTATTTATGTTTCAGTTTTAATTGGGAAAATATGGTATATCTTTGTGGTCACTAACATGATCGGTGTTGGTCGCAAAATACTTAGTTTTTAGGGTTCCGTACCCAAAAGCCAACGGGACCTTATTACTAAGCCTCCGCTGTCCATCCGTCTGTCTGTCTGTCAGCGGGGTGAATCTCAAGAACCGTAGTAGGTAGACGGTTGAAATTTTCACAGAGTGTATTTCTGTTGCTGCTATAATAAAAAATAATAAAAATACGTACAGATCCCTTCATGCTGTCTGTTCTGGCTCGCACTTGGCCGGTTTTTTAACTTAGGGTATTTCCAAATTGAATATTTCGATTTAAAAACGTGTCAGACCCTAATATGATACCAAAGTTTGACAGGTTTTCAGGGTAAAGCTGAACCAATGTATAACATTAAATTCTGAATTAATACGACGAAAAGACGACACGGTTGGCGCAGTGGTTGAGCGACTGACTGCTACGCAGAAATCGGGGCTAAACATAAAAAGAAAAAATATAATGTGCCAGTATTATGTGTCATACTAGCAAGCTCCGGCTTCGCACGGGTGCATTTTGAATTTCCGATGGATTTCCCAAACTAAATGCATCATAACAACCCTGTCCTGAAAATTACGAACTCCATAAAATGAAAACTGATAAACAGAAGAGCCGTTTTCAAGTGATGATCTATCATAAGGCTGCCTGTCCATTGGTACTTACTAATATTAGTATAGCTGAAGAAATGGAGAAATATTAATCAATCGAATTGCATAAAATGACAGACACAGACATTTTATGCAATTCCATTGGTTAAAATAACAGTTAATTGCATAAACTGACATTCACTGGCATTTTATGCAATTCCATTGGTTAAAATAACAGTGAATTGCATAAAATGACAGTCACGGACATTTTATGCAATTGCATTGGTTCCATTGGTTGGTTGATGACAGCGGAGCGGAAAAACGGAGAAATATAATAGCTCCACTGTCTCACTCCGCGTCAATGGACAGTCAGTCTAAATGTGGCAATTGATATTTATTTGTATTAAAGATACAAGATACTTTAGTAAGTATATATAATATATATAACTCTTCAGCTATATCTATACTAATATATAAAGCTGAAGAGTTTGTTTGTTTGCTTGAACGCGCTAATCTAGGAACTACAGGTCCGATTTGAAAAATTCTTTCAGTGTTAGATAGCCCATTTATCGAGTAAGGTTATAAGCTGTAAAACATCACGCTGCGACTAATAGGAACGAAGCAATAATGAAAAATGTGACGCAGAAATTGGGCGGTGACCCGCTAGTGATAAATATGTATGGACGTCCTATCGTCGAAATATTTCAAGGCTTCTAGCAGCTGGTTTGCAGATCTGTTAAGCCTAGATTATCAACCCAGCTCTCGAGTGAGTCAACCTGTATTCACTGAACGAGTTTGTGTGAAGTAAGTAAGTTATTTAGATCATCTTTATGGACATTGCTAAACATCAAAAATATTTCAACTATTGTTCTAGTGTCTCTTGACAAACTGACCTAGTTCTTCTATTATGGCATTTTTTATAAATGTCAAAATTAAAATTAATTGGGCTTTAATGTGACATGGTATACCAGTACAAAATATTCTGGATATTTGGACATTTTGGGGGCTCTGTTGGGAAAATAAAAAAAAGTCCGCAAATGATCTTGAACAGGGTATTTTACTGAAAAAAAACGAATTAGTCCGTCATATAGATTTCCAAAAAATATTGGACACGTAATTTTTTCTTTTTTCACCTGAACAAAAAATTACGAAGATAAAGTACGTTGAAAACTCGCGTGACGTCACTAAGATAGTACAATTTTACTAGCAACGTGACGTCACCAGCCCCCTCTCCCGAGTTTTGATGCGTTTTATCTTTGTCAATATTCAATGATTTACAAAAACAAAAAATACGTGTCCATTATTTTTCAATACTCTAACTGACGGACTAAATAAATTTGCAATTTATTGATGGTGGAAACTAGCCTATTACTATGTGGTATGGCAAAGGTTTCATTATTATCAGGATACCTGTTTTTTTTAGGATGGAAAATCATCAAATGACTCTTTCAGCTCTGGTCGGAGCAGAAGGGAGGGTCAGACTCTTACTGACTGAAACCCATCCGTGTGCGTGAATCTTTTAAATCTCAAACCGGTTTATTGCAATCCATAATCTAAACATACAGGTGGTAAATATTAATGAATAGAAACAATTATGGACCCTGTCGGGCACAGCAAATAAATGGTAATTATTTTCTGTCCAACTTGAACCTATTAAATATTTTATATTACCATTAATTTATCACTTAGAAATTTAGGTTTAGAAACTCTGACACTAGGATGTGTGGGGTCGTTAGACCTTACTGCCCACACGATAAGAAGAAGAAGAAGATCACTTAATATATACGTAAGCTATTATTATAATTATTTATTTTTTAGATTAAATTTTTTTTTTTGAACAAATTCCGCCAAGAAGTCGATTGCTGCCATTGATATATAAAAAACCCAAGATACACACTCAGCATCTCAAAAACGTCCGCAAAAAATAAGCGCAATATGTATAATTATGCGCAAGTTTCAAGCAATATCGCATCGTTCGCCATAATGCACTGCTTTGTAAAAACAGCTTTAAGCGATCCGTGTAAGGTTGAATTTGCAAAAAAAATTGCGCATCACTCGCCCAACTGAACTGCTTTGTAAAAACAACTTTAAGCGATCCGTGTAAGGTAGAATTTGCAAAAAATAAATGTTTATAGTATAACTACACACAACTCACACACGACACTTGATACATGTCAGTTTTTGACGACAGTTTCGAGTGTTTCATTTGTTCGAGACTGTGCATCTTGGGTTTTTTTTTACATATCAATGATTGCTGCACATAATTTCTGAAATCACACCCCATTCATTTAATTCTTTTTTATTTGGCATGGGTGCTCTTCAAGACTAGGTAAATTTTTATCCCAGTTAGGGATAATGTGAAACCAGAGTCACCAGAGGGCGTACCACCTGAAAGCACAGTAATAGATCTTTATTACAGTTACATTCCTACAACACTACACGACTTTACCGTTTTACACTTAATTTTATCTGTATCGAAATAGAATGCTAACCGGCCCACTACAACAGTCCATCTGACGCAGTTGTGTTACGAACGTGAAATGAAAAACATTACGTTAAGAAGAAAATGTTATTTTACTACACCCATAGTAAATATCTACATTATCTAGTCATTAATTTGTAGTATTTGTAAATATCTGAAAATCTATACTAATATATAAAGCTGAAGAGTTTGAATGTTTGTTTGTTTGCTTGAACGCGCTAATCTCAGGAACTGCTAGTCCGATTTGAAAAATTCTTTCACTGTTAGATAGCCCAATTATCGACAAAGGATATAGGCTATATATCATTGCGCTAAGACTAATAGGAGCGGAGCAGTAATGAAAATTGTGACGCAGACGAAGTTGTGCAGGTCAGCTGGTGGGTTATATGCCTTTTAAACCAATAACTAATCTATTGTATTTAGTACAGGTATTTAAATACGGATTAGTGAATTTGCATCTTCTATTAATTTGCTGCTTATTTTAGACATTGCATGGGCCCAAAAAGAGGTGACGAGTGGACCTGGATGCATACCGTAAGGGCTGGTACGAGGGGCGCGAGAAAAAAATACTGGAAGGCTTTTGGCCAGCAGTGGGAAAGTGCAGGCTATTAAAGAAAATAGGAAGGTTTAATGCAGAGAAACAAGAGAACCAAGGTTACCGACATAGCCCGAAGCATCGCCAAACTAAAGTGGCAGTGGGCAGGGCACATTGCTCGCAGAACAGATGGTCGATGGAGCCGAAAAGTTCTGGAGTGGCGACCACGTACCGGAAGACGTAACGTTGGAAGGCCTCCCACAAGGTGGACCGATGACCTGGTGAAGGTCGCGGGTAGCCGCTGGATGCGAGACGCACAGGACCGGTCGTTGTGGCGACGCTTGGGGGAGGCCTATGTCCAGCAGTGGACGTCTTTCGGCTGATATGATGATGATGATGAACGTAGCAGTTTAACTATGTACATGCAAATTGTTTCTGAAATACAATAAAGTGCCGAGCCGAACCGAGCGTCTCCTAAATACCATTCAAAGATTACCAATCACTTTTATCTTACTTCTCAGGTACATCAAAGGTCTTCCACAGGATATATCCAAACACCTATACGAAAACAGATTTTTTCCAAAAGTTCGAAGAGATCCATAAAGCCAAGCGTATATTTCCCTATAGTGCGCACACGCAATCCGCGCGACTCATATAAGTGAGCGCCGGTCGGCGTGCGCGCATTGTTTCTGTGACCATTATAGTGCGCGGGTCAAGACGTGTCGTGACAAATATGGCTGGTACACTTGTAAGTTTTTTTTTTTTGTTTTCTTTTTTAGTTAGTTGAAGGAAATTTAGAAAAGGCAATTTGAAAGAAAACGGTTTTTGTTTTTACTCATTTATTAAGTAAGACTTTTCGGTTTTTTGAAAAAAAAAGCTAGTTTTATTGTTGAAAAAACAAAAGAAGATTTTTTTAACTAAATGACTAGTAATTTCTTCACATATTTTTCATCGTAAACGGTAGTTTTTTCAGTTTTTTTTTATTGAGTAAGGGGTAGTTAACCCAAGCGAGCATTGGAAATTAGATTGTGCTAGTTAATACTGTCTGTAAGGTCCATTTTCTATTTGGCACACCATAACAATGACTTATGAGTAATATACGCAAAACGAATTATATATTAGTTAGTGTAGCAATCGCAAGTGCGACAGCTCAAAGAAGGTTTCGGAGTTCGATCTCCTAGTTTTGCCTATAGGTGTGGTGTCTGCCTGATTTCAATGGGAATTTAAATTATGGACTAATCTCCAACCCTAATCTCTTCAAAGTTAGAGTGAACAGGCATCTTCTGGGTAAGCTCACTCCATCGTCGACTTTGTCTCTGTCACTTCTGACGTCGACTAGAGTCAAGAGCAGGCTCATCTCAAAGTAATTAAAAAAAAATACAATAAAACACAATTTTCAAAAATCATGTGGCTAAAACATAATTCGCGGTCAAAATAAGGTGCAGTTTCTGCCTACCCCTGTGAAGATTTCAGGTGTGATGCTATGTTATGTAATTAACGAATACTACTCCAAAATTATTTTCATAACATACAGACAGTCGACATATCCGTGTTTGGTATTTATTATCCGCATCTTTAAGTTTCCCGGATGCAATTTTTACAGAGTTCGTTATGCATTTTTAGGGTTCCTTATCTAACGAGTAACCAACCAAAGGTACCCTATTTCTAAGCCTCCGCAGTTCTTCCGTCCCTCCGTCCGTCCATCCGTCCGTCCGTCCGTCTGTCAGTCAGCGGGCTGTATCTGAAGAACCGTAACAGGTAGACAATTGAAATTTTCACAGAGTGTGTATTTCTGTTGCCGATATAACAACAAATAAATGAAATTAAATATAAGAAACATGTATTTTTTCGGATTGTGGTACGGAACCCTTCGTTTGAGAGTCCGACTCGCACTTAGCCTGCTTTTAGGCAGGTTCCAAGTATTTTTAGGTAAATTATTTGATGACGAAAAATTAATAAATAATGTTTCAATTTTTCTAGCTTATTCGGGTGTTAATGTCTTCGACATGCCTATTCCTTAGACACCTATTCTTTATTTATGTAGGTAGTTTGTCCAATAGTCATGCAATATTTACAAACTAATTTATTAGTAGTTTTGAAAAGTTACAAAGCTAAAAGCGAACTAAGTCACAAACCTTTTCATATGTCCATTTTCAGATTGTTTTAAGATCATTTTTTATCACAATAACTCGTAAAAAAAGCACTAAATCACCTTCGGATAAAATATGTCGCCAAAAAGTAGGTTATAGCAGAGCGTGGTTTCGATCCACGGACCTCTGGGTTATGGGCCCAGCACGCTTCCACTGCGCCACTCTGCTCTTGAGAACTTGTGTTGAAATAGGCGACCGTCTTCAAGATGACGCATTGTTAGAACTGCATTTTGGCAGAGTTCCAATAAGGGTTGTGTTGAAAATTGAAACCAAATATTTCATACAATAATTGTCACGTAGTTTTATTACTTCTAAGTACTTAACTACTGCCGGAGTTTATTTTCAAAGTCAAAGTCAAAACGTTTATTCCAACTAGGCCATTAAACGGCACTTTTGAACGTCATTCACATTACAAAAAATATAAAATACTGAAGTGATTCTACTGTCCATTCGGAAAGGTAGATTCTTATGGAGAAGAACGGACAAGAAACTCTATAGTTACTCTTTTCAAATAAATCTTTTACAATATTTGGTGTACAAAAATTTAGTTATATGTGAGGACCATGCACCTAGGGTATGCAGAGGTAGACTTATTAATTTCTAAATAAGTACATGATACTCACACATTTACAAATATTGGAATCATTAAATAACAATGTGTGAGTTAGCAAAAAATACAAACACGAAAAGAAACAGAACAGTGTCATAATTAGTGTTATAATAATCATATCAACGAAACTTTGTGGATAAAATATTGATAGAATTAATTATGAAAAAAAAACTGGTCAAGTGCGAGTCGTAATTGCGTGCAAAGTGTTCCGAACCAATTTCATTTTTTAGCATGTTATTTTAACACTACAGACTTCTAGGTTTTCCTGTAATCTTTAGGTAAAGAACAGAGAAACTGTATTTTTTTTTTTTCAAAATTTTAGCTTGATTATTTTCGGAGATAAGGCGGGGGAGTGGTAATTTTTGGTCTAATTTCTTGAATAACTGTAAAACTATTTATTTTCAAATTATGAAAATATATAATTAAAACCCTCACAGTAAGCACTTACATTTGATATGACATACGATACAGTTTGAAAAACTTTTGTTTTTAATTTTCTAGTTTGACCCCCGAAGGTGGCCATACTAAAGATTTATTTAATTAGGTAACGCGTCCGTGTTTGGATAACAGAAGTCCATATGTATACCAAATTTCAATAGAATCGGTCCAGTAGATCTGGAGAAAACTGGCTGTGACAGACGGACAGACAGACACCCGAGTGATCCTATAAGGGTTCCGTTTGTTACGAATGTTCGAAACCCTAAAAACAAAAATCTTCAAAACAAGCAAAACATCAAAATATCCAATGTGATTGCGATGCCCCAGGGCAGCCGGTCGATTCCGTAAACATGTCTTGGGTAAAGTGACCATGAAGTGAGCTGTCATTCCATCATGAATACTTGGATGAGCAGCTCTCTCTCTCACTTCGTGATCACTTCACCCAAGTCTTCACTTCGACGTGTTTGCAGAATTACACTGCAGAACATGAGCCACACGGTGAAGTGCCCTAAGGACCCATACACCAGCACTTTTGGGGATTTAATTAAGGCTTGTATACATGCCAATGACCTTGTGCATATAAACGGAGCTAATAACTCCTCTACGCGCCATCCCGCTTTCATTATTAATTTATTATAAAAAAAAACACATATTTTAAAGAAGTAATAAACCCAAATTATTTTCGTTCATATTGCAAAGCCTTAGATATTTTTTTTAGACTTTTGTTAAAAAATTAATAAGTAAAATGGTTACATCTCAGCGATTTAGAAGTGATTTCGTGATTTTTTTTCTTATTATGTGATACCGATACATAAATTCTGGCTAAACCAAATTACGTATCATATCATGTAGATTACTACTTATTTTTTTTACTTCTAATTTCTCAGTAAATCCGACAAAAAGTTGCTTTATCTGCACGCTGTTTTTAAGCATTTCTCGAAAGAGCAGCCTTAAAGCCACCGATGCTGCACTAACGTAACCATCTGCCTAAATAAGCCTAAATAAACTAAAGAGTTAACCATCGACTCGAAATGAAGAAGCGCAGCAATCCATGATTACATTGATATAAAAACAAAAGACAGTTTACGATTGCCAGCCAGTACGTGCATCCTCTTTCTTTTCATTTCGTATAATTAAATCGTGATAATAATCTAATGACAAACATTATTTCATACAATAGGCACACAATATAATCTAACTACTATACATTTGAAAGACATTAATCGTACATTCGTTTACCTAGAAAACTACGACACGAACTTCCTTCATTCAAAACCGGGTCGCATAAGAGTAGTATATAGGCACAACCAGCGACGCGCGTCCCTAACTGTCCCCACACATAATTACGTCCAAATTACACTTTTGAGCTTGCGTTACACTATGTTGCAATAAAAGGAATCATTCAGACACTTACTTACCTCCATGCCTCGTGTTTAAGTACGTGTGACAGTTTGTGTCATTGTTTGTTTTGCAATATTTTCGCAACACTGCGACCCATGCGTTAGGGAAAAACTACGGTGGTCTTAGTTATCTGATGAATAGAACTGGTTGGTAGTTATGTCGTTTTAGAGGACGATTAAGCGAGGATTCTAGTTCGGCTATTTTTGTTATGTGATGGCGAAATATTAAGGACTTTATGAGATTTAACTGTGGGAATGTGAGTGGCATGTAAAATTGCCATAGCGACGCAACTGGTCAACTTAACCCGTATTTTCCACTTTTAAAACTTTTCATGATTTTTTATTTTAGCAATATTTCACATTCATTTAAGTTTCAGCAAGACGGTTATTTTCATTTGCATAATTTTCTCATTTATAGCGATATCTTTCTTAATGCTTACGATGTCGTCTTCAGCGACCTTTTCAACTTTAATTGCATTTATTATAATAGGTATGTAGTAAAGCAAGATGGTCACAAAGTAACTTACGTTTATGTAAAAAAAAATTAACGCGTTCTCACACACATAACAAAAATCTTTTAAAAAATCTGCAATATTATCAAAACAATGCCTTTCTGAAACAATGCTCCGATACAATTAAATTATCAACCTTGTGTGGTTCTCACTGAGCAGTGAACGAGTGTAGGACGGAGTTGAACGATCCCTTGATGTGTCACTCAGACGAAATTGCTACACAAGGTCAAGGGCGGAGTGTTATATGAATTTTATATCACATAAAAGTTATGTCAACTTACGAGTTCGCGGAATAATGTTATGAGGAATCAAGTTCAATGTTTTTGCTAAAACAAATCTGTTGACTAAATTAGACTACAGATTCACACTAAACTAATTTAGGCAGCTAAATAGTTTTCTGTTTTACATACATATGTCACATAGATTTTTTATTTATTTTTAGTCAAATGTACAGTTTTGAAATTTCCTAACATAGAAAACTATGATACTATCACACATACGCGTTTAAATAAATGCCAAAAGTGAAAAAAATATTAAATTTTCTGTCTTTTCTTTATATTTTAAGACACATTTTTTTCTGCTCGTCGCAAATCACATAAAATCAAGACTTACTCCCAATACCAGCAAGGTCGCATCGCCGTCACATCGTGTGACAAATTCCGTTAACGATTGCAGTGACCACGAGTATCGCCTGTATGATATAGTAAGTGGGTGAAGGTTCGGACGTCAGCCACATACTAATGTGACGGCTACTTACTTACCGGCTTCCTTCCGTTTCGTGTCATCAAATTACGAAGATGTGATGGGTGTCCGGTGGATGGTGTTATGATGGTAGGATGCTGTGGCTGGGTAGGTAAGGTACTCGTATGTTTTCACGCCTTTTGTATTAGTTATGAGTCTTGCAACTGAATAAGGATAGCTTGGCTCATCGCCGTAAAGTTGCCTGCTTATCCGTCTTCTACAGATTGTACTTCGGTGAGTGTGCCCAAGGACTCCACGACCTCATCCCACCGGCCCACTTCTACCATCGGACATCCAGACGCACTGCATTTTACCATCCCTACCTTGTTGCTATTCCACCAATTCGCACTAAGCGTTTTCAAACGTCTTTTATAATGCACACAGCAAAGGAGTGAAACTCTCTGCTTCCGTCTGTGTTTCCAAACGCTTACAACGCTAATCACTTCAAAGTTAGAGTAGACAGGCTCCTTCTGGGTAAGCTCGCTCCATCGTAGACTTTGTCTCTGTCTTCTCTGACCTAGACCAGAGTCAAGAGCAAACCCATCACAAATGAAAAAGGGATTCTCAACTGGTGACTGTTGTGTGATCCTATGTTCAGCAGAAAAGAAACGTTTTGAAAAACCTAAAACATCAGAATCAACATTTTGTTAATACTGCAGTTTGGGGCATAGAAACGGGTTCAAATACAACAACAGATTATAATTTAAGGATTTTATATAAGTAACGTAAAACTCAGAATTCTTAGGTAGCCCTGAGATTATGTATTTAAATAGAAATATATAGGAGGAAACTTTTTCACAGATGGTACTTACACTGCTGGTTAAATTTTAAAATTAAACATCCATTGCACCAACAATGCAGACAGAATACTAATAGTACTAGGTCCAGATCCAATAAATAGGAACTACGTATTTATTTTTAGACTAGCTTCTAGCCGCGACTTCGTCCGCGTGTTTGCACATAAAACATTTATCCAAGGGGATTTGTCAATAGTGTAGGTAACCATAAAGATATGTGTGAAAGATTTTTGTCAGCGGAACCAACAATTTTAGATCTTTATCATATAACTAGTTGACCCGCGCAACTTCGTCTGCTCCGCTCCTATTGGTCTTAGCATGATGATAGCCTATAGTCTTCCTCGATAAATGGGCTATCTAACCCTGAAAGAATTTTACAAATCGGACCAGGAGTTCCTGAGATTAGCGCGTTCAAGCAAACAAACAAACTCTTCAGCTTTATATGTTAGTAAGTATAGATAGACAAGCAATCACATAGTTCATTTAACTTTACATTTAAGTTATACATAACAAATAAATCACACAAAGCAAATAATAAAAAAATAAAAACACGTACCATCAATAAAGATAAGTGCAGTACACCAATTAACTTCAATTAGTTAGAAGAATCAACAAAGATCGGTCTTAGAACAAACGAAGTGAATATGTATGATGGGTAATTAATTGGGTTTAGCCATACCGGCACACATTCCTATGGTAATTGAGTAGTTCATTAGAGACTAGCACTTCGCCCGCGACTTCGTTCGCGCGGGTTTAGTTGGTATTCCACCAACTTCATCTCCCCTCTACCCTCTTAAAGGGTAATGTGTAAATAGACTAAACGTAGGGCTGTTCACTCAAACTGGAACATTTTTCTTCCTTAGATTATTTTTATACACGTCGTAACTTTTAAACGGAAGGTCAACCTTAATTATGAAATAATTTAAATAGATAAGGAATAATATTATGATACTAAAATCAACACTATTCCATTTCACCGGGGTTTTGATTTAATAATTTGAACAAAAAGCGGTCATTGTGACTTATCCATAATCGTTAGATATTTACCTTAACAGACTTGTTTGTAGATATTGATGTCTTCTATAGTACATCACTTTGCTCTATTGTCAATAGTTTCCGCAGCGTACGCGATGTAAGGATCTTTTTTGGTAATTTTTTCACACCTTGGGTTACATTGTCGAAGTTTTCATACGGATCCCTAACTTTTTTGAAAATATTCTATAGCCTATGTTCATCAGGGATAATGTAGGATTCTTATGGTGTTTCGGAGCCTATTCGATCAAATAAACAAACAAATCTTTCCTCTTTATAATATTAGTGTAGATGACATGGGTGTATCAATAGAAAACAACACCGAAGTTAGACTTGTCTACAAAGAAAATTCACTATTTTAAAGGCTATAGGAAAATATTTCTCTATACAAAGTCTTTCAAGGGATGAAAGTAAAGACAATTTTTTTTTGTCTTTGGTGTCCGAATCCTCATCATCATCATTATCATATCAGCTGAAAGACGTCCACTGCTGGACATAGGCCTCCCCCAAAAGCGGGGGCTTGCCATAATCGCCACACTTGGCAGGCGGGTTGGCGATCGCAGTGTGTGGTGTTAATTTTACAGAAACCGCTGCTGCCCATTCTCTGGCGAGTCCCTTAGTCGCCTCTTACGACACCCACGGGAAGTGATGGGATGGTATTATTCTTTTACGGCATCATACGGCACCGGCGGTGTCCGAATGTCTCTATGGCACCCTTCTAGAATCACTCGTGTCTGTCCGTATGTCACAGCTAACTTGCTTTTTCTTCTCTTCTTTAATTTGAAATACTTATATTTTTCATAATTTAAAAGTTATTTAAATGAATAAAATCGATAAAAAACAACATTTCCACCCTGACAACTCATAGAAAACAGGAAAACTAACGTGTACTAGGTGTTTTAATTAATGTAACATGTTAAAAAAATATGATTCGTTCGTAACCTCTTTGATAATTACGACACCCATTTCATTACTTTGATAATTAACACGCCCATTTTATTACTATGCAGCTATGCAATGACCCGGGTGGGTTTTAATTAGTTAGAGTCTGACTCTCCCTTCCGCTCCGCCCAAAACAAAAACAAAAACCTTTGACATACAGACGCCTAGCATATCTATACTTAGAATATATATAAAGCTGAAGAGTTTGTTTGTTTGTTTGCTTGTACGCGCTAATCTCATTAACTACTGGTCCGATTTGAAAAATTATTTCAGTTTTAGATAGCCCATTTATCGAGGAAGGCTAGAAGCTATATATCATCACGCTAAGACCAATAGGAGCGGAGCAGACGAAGTTGCGCGGGTCAACTAGTGTAGAATAAAAGAAATCTGGAAAAATAACTTTTTATAGTGATTTGCGGTATATGGAGCAGTTTTGTGAACTCACTTTCTCATAATACAGAACGGACATAACCATAGCCTTTCGAAAGACCTACGTAAGTATAAGTTAGTAGTTAGTATTATAACTACAACTGAACAAAAACTTTTTACAAAATAATATAACCGACTTCCAAACAAAACACTACAAAGTATATTTATTTCGGAAATCAGTGATTTAGGTTATTTTATACTTTGTAGTATTTTGTTTGGAAGTCGGTTATATTTTGTGTAAAAAGTTTTTTATTTTTCACTTTTAATTGGTGATACTTGGACGACGTCTTCGTCAACGCAGAAATTGAAATAAGCAATAATACTCATAAAATAAAAACTACTGAACTAAACTGAATCAATTTTTACGGGACCAAATGACAAATATACCGCATCGAACTAAAAAATAATCACGTAAATCGGATCAGAAACCTCGGAGTAATCGGTGTACATACATTAAAAAATACCCACCGAATTGAGAACCTCCTCCTTTTTTGGAAGTCGGTTTAAATAAAATAACTTCAAAACAAAACAGTCTTGCGTGATTCCCATTATGCAGTTTGTGTGCAAGCGTTAGTTCCTACTTCAAAATGATATAAATCACAGAGAAATCATGTTATTTCCCTGTCCATTGTAGTGGAACCATTAAATAATATGTTACGAATAAATTGGTTGTGCGTAACCGAATTACAGACTAATTTCAGTAACTGCATGTGTTGGTGTAATTTTACGGTTATTTCTTCCTTGTAATGTACGGTCTATTGACTGGATCTGGGATTAAAAGGTTTACCTAGATTTTTTGTATAAATAGCCTATTGCACCATTCTTGGATTGTTCTATTTTCACCTACTTTTAATTTTTGGTATTTTTTACCTCAAAAGGTAAAAAAGGAACTCTTATAAAATCACTCTCTTGTCCGTCTGTCTGTCCGTGTGTCACTACCGATTTTCTCAGGAACGGGTAAACTTAGCAAGTTAAAATTTATACCTACCAGATACTGAGTCCATAGTTCCTATTAATTCTTTAAAAATCAAGGTCCTGAATCAACACGATAAAGAGATATGGGCAAATTTAGATTTTCGCAAACACTTGTAAGTACCAAAATTTTTAACTTTTTTAATTTTTTGTAATTTTTCCTTTACTTGTGCTGTAAGACCTTGCTTTTAACCAAAAATGACAATTCTAGGTTAACCGGAAGTACCCTATACCTAGGTTTTGGGTCGATATCCTATATGGTAGTTCCCGTTGACCTAGAATCACGAAACTTGGCAAGTAATACTGTCTTATACTACAAGTATAGGGACAATTCTGAAAACTATACATTTGTAATTTAATAAAAAAAAGATATAGTCTTTATTTAAAGTAATTTGTAGCTAGAAATTTGTACGGAACCCTCGGTGGGCGAGTCCAACTCGCACTTGACCGGGTTTTTTAGTTTTGTCCTTGATTGTTATTCATTCTCTCTGTAGTAAGTACCACAAATATAAACCGGACAAAGGCAATTCGAACTTGTTCGCAAAAGGTTTAACATTTATCATATTTTTATCATGTTAAATTTTGAAAAATAAACACAGACTGTGGATTTTTAAAATAAAGAAAGTCAGACTGACGGGCGAATCATCCTAGAAAAAAATACCATCCTAGTCATCCATGTATTAGGGTTACGTTTTTCATTCGGACCATACCCCACCAAACACAAGTCTGGTCCGAGGCTCCCTATACTATGGAAGATGAGAAACTTTAAATATTGTTTCTTAGACCTCTATGAAATCTATACCTCTAGCATTTCCTTCTGTAATAGGTACTTACAACAATCCTTCTTAGGCATACAGTTGATTTGTAGTCCTTAATTGGTCATCAGCATTACAATTTCCTGCAAAGTTAACCCCAATGAGTCTCACACTGTCACCAACGTTAATGTCTCAGCTAATCTTAGCTAACTGCATGCCTAACGATCATGAATAAGGAATAAGTCAATAAAAGTCCACACGACCTGTATGGCATGCCAATCAGCTGGCACAGGCATGTTTGTCTTTGCACCAACATCATCATCATTTAAATCCGGTCATTACATACGTATAAATCACTAGTGGACGTCATGCGGTTTCACCCGCGTAGTTCCCGTTCCCGTGGGAGTACGGGGATAATATATAGCCTATGTTACTCCCTGATAATGTAGCTATCCAATGCTAAAATAATTTTACAAATCGGCCCAGAAGTTTCGGAGCCTATTCAATTCAAACAAACAAACAAATTTTTCTTCTTTGTAATATTAGTGTAGATTAAAAATAAACAACGCACGCTCGCACGATCTTCGATTGAATGAACTTTGATGATTAGCTGCGATAAGCATTTGTTTTGTAGTAAAGGGATCGTGTGAATTGATTTTCAATTTACTTACTTGAATAGTCAAACACGTGTGTTATTTCTAGTTATTTGTTTTATATAAAACTGCGACCCAGCTGTTAATGTCTGTCTCCTGTTAAACGTCGTCACATCGTTGAGCTCCTTAAGAGGAAATGCTGGCGAAGAGACTTTGTATGTAAAAAGTCATAATTCGAGGTTTGGCTCTCGACTGTTTTCTCCTCCAAGATTAGCGCGTTCTAACAAAGAAACTATTCAGCTGTATAACATTAATTCCTATGAATAGATGAATCCTCTGCTTATATGCTAAGCTATGAAAACTAATGTTTCAATGAGGACAAATAAATGTTAGGAAACTACTTATTTTGACCTGGAAAATACACAACATCAATATGTTTAAAACGAGAAATACCATCATATGACAAAAGACCCAATATTCAACACTCCTTTTATTGCATTTCAAACGACACAATCAACAAAACATGCAGTTTTAAGGAAACAAACCACATCTAACCAAAACAAGGAAAACGTCCAACAATTACAATTCCCAATACATCGAGTGCTAATGACTAACGATCGTCGAAATTCGCGACGGTGAAAATGACGCGTCCTGTAATGTATGCAATGATCTGACCTCAGTAATGGTGACCTCTTGTCTTCTCTCGTGGCTAAATAATAACAGCCGCACGGCTCGATCTTCAAGGTTAAAAAACTAATCCATACCCCGGAAAGCTCGTTAAACCATTGTTCCCGGGTCATTTGTAGATCTTTGGCAGGCGTTACGGATTGTCAGAAAATATCAGAAAATCTGACAGCAGTCTTGCCAAGAAGTACCGTGTTACCCAGTTACTGGGTTGTAGAGGTCATATACGCAGTCACATTAGGTAAAATACTGGTTTCAGCTGAATCTGGTATGACTTATTGGCGACCTCAGTAATGTTGGGAAAAGGCTAAGAAGACAAATCGAAGGCTAGTTGGGTAGACGTATGGGATTGGAGAAATGATCGCCGAATTTCGCGACAGTAACGATGACGCGTCCGTGTAATGTATGCAATGATCTGACCACAGTAATGGTGACCTCTTGTCTTCTCTCGTGGCTAAATAATAACCTGTCTGTGGATGGGTGACTATCTTAACATACCGAGACTCCGTCATACCTCGAAAAGCACGTTAAACCATTGGTCCCGGGTCATTTGTAGATCTTTTGCAGTCGTTACGGATTGTCAAAATCAGAAAATCTGACAGCAGTCTTGCCAAGAAGTACCGTGTTGCCCAGTTACTGGGTTGTAGAGGTCATATACGCAGTCATCATCATCATCATCTGCCCAGCCTTTTCCCAATATTGGGGTCGGCTTCCAGTCAAACCGGATTCAGTTGAATACCAGTGTTTTACGTGAAGGGGCTGCCACATCAGGTAAAATACTGGTATTCAGCTGAATCTGGTTTAACTTATTGGCGACCTCAGTAAGGTTGGGAAAACGCTAAGAAGACAAATCGAAGGCTAGTTGGGTAGACGTATGGGATTGGAGAAATGATCGTCGAATTTCGCGACAGTAACGATGACGCGTCCGTGTAATGTACGCAATGATCTGACCTCAGTAATGGTGACCTCTTGTCTTTTGTGGGTAAATAATAACCTGTTTGTGGATGGGCGACTATCTTAACCCTCTTGTCCTCTCTCGTGGCTAAAATAAACCTGTCTGTGGATGGGTTTAACATACCGAGACTCCTGCGTACCTCGGAAAACACTTTTAGCCATTGGTACTGGCTGTCATTTGTAGATCTTTGGCGGTCGTTACGGACCATCGGAAGCCAGAAAATCTGACCACAGTCTTGCCAAGAAGTACCGCGTTACCGGCAGATGAATGTGACTTGTATGAAGGCTACTAAGAACACTTATAGAAGGCGAGTTAGATAGACGTATGGAATTGGAGAAATGGTCGTCGAATTTCGCGACAGTAACGATGAAGCGGCCGTGTAATTTATGCAATGATTTGACCTCAGTAATGATGACCTGTGTGAAGGCTGGCTAAGAGGACTTATAGGAGACTAGATAGACGTCTGGAATTGGAGAAATGGTCGTCGAATTTCGCGACAGTAACGATGACGCGTCTGTGTAATGTATGCAATGATTTGACCTCAGTAATGATGACCTGTGTGAAGGCTGGCTATAAAGACGTATAGAAGGCTAGGTAGACGTATGGAATTGTAAGTGCGTGACGATTGAGATGTAGTAGATATTAAAATAACGAGGTGGTTTTAAATGTCCTTCATTTTTAGGAGAATTTAAATCTTATATGTCGAAATTATTTCGCGGCTTTGCTTACAAATAATAAATGATAACATCACGCCTATATTCTCCGAAGTAAGACAGAGGTGCACCGAAATACACAAGCCGTGCGGTCAAAATGCCACTAGAGGTATATTTGTCGGTACAGTGTGCCTTACAAATTTGACTTTGAGTCGGGTTATCGACAAATACGCCTACTAAAATGGTGTTTATTAAGCTTGGGTTAGTTTACCAAACTGACGATCTATGGACCAGTAAGTTAGGCACGGGTTTATTCAAATACCTTTATTCAATAACTCTATTAACCCTATATACTTACGTAAACAAGTCTGATTCATTCATTCAGAACACGCATATTTGTTTACTCACCCAGACGGATCAACAATGTCCTCATAAAAAGCTAATATTGGCACTTACCTAACGTCTTGTTATTTTTATTTTATTTGCAGTACCTAATAGCAGCAGTGGTGGCGGCGGTGAGTGCTGCTCCCCCTGTGGCACAGCAGCGATACCCGCAACCAGCCGGGCTGCACCAGATTAACCCGTATGAACTATTACAATATCTATCATGTTTAGGCACTTGTCTCACCGGCCGGCGAGGAAGCGAGTAGCTATCGACCACTTGCTCGCTGAGGAAAGGGACGCAAGATATAGGTCTCGTGTGCGTAAAAGAGACACATATGTTCATAGTCGATAGCTGGCTGTTCACACTGCCGCCTTCGAGCGGCTCTTACTTCTAGTTGATCGCAGCGACAAGAGCTATTAAAGATTGTACTCGCTCAGCGACACTCGCTCGGCGATGGTCGCTTGGCGGTCAGAACAATCAAAGTGCTGTAATTTCTACCTATAGTGCGGGCCGGAGCGAGTATTGCGAGTAAAAGCCTGTCGCACTAAAGCACTCGCTGAAAGCCGAGCGTCAAAACTCGAAACATTTCACTCGCTACTCGCTGATCGCCGGCGGTGAGACAAGTGCCTTACCTCCGAAAAGCTCGTTGCTAAACAATAAAAGCCGCACGGGTCGATCTTCAAGGTCAAGCAACGCTTGTCGAGGTCGGTCTGTGGATGGGTGACCATTTTAATAAACCGTGACTCTTCCGTGCCTCGGAAAGCACGCTAAGCCGATGGTCACGGCTGATTTGTAGATCTTCGGCAATCATTACGGATTGTTAGAAGCCAGAAAATCTGACACCAGTCTTGCCAAGAAGAACCGTGTTACCCAGTTACTGGGTTGTGGAGGTCTGGTAGGCAGCCGCTCCACGTGAAATACTGGTATTCAGCTGAATCCGGTTTAACTGGAAGCCGACCCCAATATAGTTGAGAACAGGCACTTGATGTTCCACATGTTAACTATCATTGTGCTTCATGGCTTCGCATCACTTGAGTAGCGGTGGCGTCAGACTCGCCCGAGACATGACCACGACCACTCCGCCGAGAGTACACGACTAAGATAAGAGAGATCATTGTTCCCTTGCATGGCAGTAAAGAATAGAGGCTCTTTTGCAGCCACCCAAGGGATTAACGGTGTGAAGTAACGTGACGATACTTAGTATTTATCTGACTAGTAATTTTCTAACAGATTTTAAAATTACAGTGAATTTGGAAAAATCGTCGTATGCTGCCGTAAAAGAATAATACCATCCCATCACTTCCCGTGGGTGTCGTAAGAGGCGACTAAGGGACTCACCAGAGAATGGGCGGCAGCTTTCTTTGTAACACGCAACACCATACACTGCGATCGCCAAACTGCCTGCCAAGCGTAGCGATTATGGCAAACCCCACCCCCCTTTGGGGGAGGCCTATGTCCAGCAGTGGAAGTCTTTCGGCTGATATGTTAATGATGATGATGGGAAAATCGTGAAATTAGTCCACAAATAACAACGGCGAAGCTGGAGCTTTCTAAACATCTAACGAGCTTTATAAACCTTTATTTTTTTCTGATTACAGACTGGATTACTTTTTGGAGCAGCCAGTAGATAACTATTACAGACCAGCTGAACAAAAGCAAGGTAAGTTTCATCACTCTCATGTTAAAACCTCAACCATATTATTATTATTAAAGTAGAGTAGTCAGTACTTATATTCCTGAATAACAAAATGCGTCAATACTGCAGGAATATTTTTGTTTATTTACGGACTTACGCACGGCTGACTGTTTTGGAATTAAAAAAATAACTAACTCCTTACTCAAAATAACTAACTTCTTCAGCGAGAGTACCTACAGAAGAAAATGCATGATGAAATTCCCAGTTTTACATATGAGAAAGTGCTCATAATTTTTAAAGGAATTCCATTGCGAGGTCTGTTCCTTCTAGCATCTTACAATTTTAAAACTGAAGGATGCTTCTAACGATGAAGGAAATCTATCGGGAAAACTATGTCCAGCAATAAAATGTTCAACGTGCGTTATGCATTAGTAACTATGATAACCAAGATTATGATATCATGACATGTCCCTATATAAGTGCACTATTTATAGCTAACTTAGAACAGGCTAGAAATTTTCCTCGTCTAAGTGAGGAAAGGGCAATGGAGCGCAGTATTCTAGGATTAAAAAGAATTGATAGAGTACGGAACACCACGCTGCGCTCCAAAACAGGTATTGTAGACGTGGGAAAAAAAGCTGCCAGGCTGAAATGGGACTGTGTGGGTCATACCGGGCGCATGCATGGTGACCGCTGGGCTAAAGTCTCCACGCAATGGGTACCAGAGGATGGACGGCGTCGCCGAGGCCGGCTCAGACAGCGGTGGCGAGATGATCTGGACGCAAACTGTGAAGGCTGGTCCGAGGTGGCGCAAGAAAAGAGTGTCTGGAAGGTTATGGGGGAGGCCTTTGCCCAGCAGTGGGATACAACAGGCTTTAAAAAAAAATTGAGGAACCAAAATCAAAGCATATGACATGTTAAGCGTGCACTACAGACTGTGCGTATCGTACCTGAAGCTAGCCATACAAGTTTAAGTGATTTGATCAAACAGGCTGCGTCAAATTATTTGATTAAATACGAAATTTCGTATTTCTTCATGCCATTTGACGACTCATTTTTGATGAAATTTTTCCACAGACAGTCATGCCAGTTTGCTAAAACCAGCCTGTTTGATCACATTACTTGAAGGTACATATATGACTCGCACGGTGGCGGTTCCTTCATACAAGCCCAAAAGCCCGGCATGCCTTACTAAAATGCTCGATAGAGAATCAATATCAAACCCGAACTATTTAAAAGTTCGCGCGCTTAATTCTTATCAAAATAACACAAAGTACGCTACCTATGCCACATTACTACATAACTACACATCGCGATTGTTCGCGCGCAGAGTTTCGCATTTGCAGCGTCTACATATAGCTATCTCGCTTACACGTACCGGCTTTTACCGGGCTTTCAAATACTATCTCCGTCACTTTCGCACTTATAGCGATGTGCCGTATAACGAGTTCTAAACCTTGTGCGCCTACAAATCGATCAGTATTGAAGATTAAGCCGTGCTTGCGTATGAAGTTGGACGCGTATGCGTGACCTTGTCACCTTGCCAACTCTGCAGTGTTGCCGTTTTAGCGACGTTGTGAGATCTTGGAGATTTTTAACGAGTTTGGGGACTTTTTTTAAGATTTAGCAACAATAAAAACTAGCGACTTTTTAAAATAACGAAATTAAATACTCAAGCAATATCTTAAAATTAAAAAAATTGCGACATCTAGCTAGATTTTTCATATACCTGGTGACTTTTTTTGCCTAAATGACAACACTGCAACTCTGCGTAAGTAGTTCTTGACACCGGAGTGCAACTCACTTCAGTTTTATTTGCTTGAGAGTTGAAAAGTTATGTTGTTAAAGTTTTTTGTGTGTATTCTTAGATTTTCTCAGTGATACAATTGTTTTGGTGACTTACCTACAACAATGGAGGTAATTGTACCTTGTGAGGATTTAAAATGCGTTCAAGTTTTGATTGGCGAAGATAAGGTAAAATCTTTAAACTTTGCTCAGAAAAAACAGTTAATTTCTTCATTAAAACCGACGCCTAATCTGTGTTTTTCTAGACTAGTAAATCGCATAAACGAAATTTAATAGATCAGTGTATAAAACTAGTTGGATTGTTGGCTGTTCGCACACTAATAAGTTGTGTTCGTGGCCTATTTTTTTCGAATGAAGATTCCGTTTGGAATACATCTGGTTATAATGATTTAAATAACATATCTGGCGCCATTAAAAGGCACGCAAATTCCCATAAACACCTGTGTGCAATGGTTTCTTTCGGTAATTTTGGTAAACAACGAATTGAGACATCTATATCAGTTTATGAGAAAATTGCGATGATACATACGAAGGTACCTACAGACTCAGTCGAAAACTGAACTTTCTTTTTTTGAAATCGGTTAAAATTTTATTGGGCTTGCCTTATTTTGAAACCCTAGGCACGCCACTGGACTCGCATTAGCTGTTCCACTGAACAAGTCATAAAAATTATTAGTGGTTTTTGTGGGCTACTTGCCTGCCCTGACTGCAAATATGTCAAATATCTTCGATTAAAAAAAACTGGCCAAGTGCAAGTCGGACTCGCGTACAAAGGGTTCCGAAACAATTTATTTTTAATGTTATTTTAACGGAAATTTTGCATGTAGGTTGCTTGGGGAGTGTAGGGGAGCACTAAGAGAGGATGTCCCGTTTCTACGGGAACGGGAAAAAACGGGATATGAGTGTATGAAATCGCGGACAAAACTAGTAAAACAGAAGAAGACGCCCCGGACGTCGGGAGCCGCAGGGCGATTCTCGGCCACCGTAGGCGCGGGCCTGCGGACGGTAAACATTGGGTGGCTCGCCGTCCGATCAGAACCAGGCCCGGGTCGACACACGGCAGCGCGCTGTGATCCACGCGCGCCTCAAAGAGCTGTCAGCATAAAAGACGGGGCCCACTAGGGCCAGTGCCTGCCGGGGCTGCGGACTTTGTTCCAAAGAGTCACTGTGGCCCTGGAACGCATAGGGTACTAGGAGGAACACGGATGGGTTTTAGTCAGTAAGAGTCTGACACTCCCTCGTGCTTCACTCAGAGCGGGAGGAGTCATTTGATGATTTCCCACCCTTAAAAAAAGGCAAAACTAGTAAAAAATAAAACAGAATAACAGTTATGTATTATGTTTCAGTAAGCGCCAACGGTCCCCAAGGTGCGCCTGCGCGGCTGGAGTCTCTGGAGCCGGACAGTGAAGTGGAGCTGGTACCAGGAGTTCAGCAACCACAGCAGCCTCCACAACAGGTACAATACTATATACAACGTGTAACAAAATAAACGCAATACCTCTTAAGGGGTCATTACAATGACCCCTTAAGAGGTATTGCGTGCCCATAATTATGAGCATTTTTTACTATGGGACAAACCTCGAAATCGCGAAAAAAGAAATGAGCTGTTCCGTACATTTTGGTGAGTTATGCAGACCAAGGTGGACCAATGACCTGATGAAGGTCGCGGGTAGCCGATAGATGCGAGACGCATAGGGCCGGTCGTTGTGGCGACGCTTGGGGGAGGCCTATGTCCAGCAGTGGACGTCTTTCGGCTGATATGATGATGATGATGCAGACCATTAGTATTCGCGATTTCAGTATTGGTCCCATAGTAAAAGTTGTTCGTAATGATGATTACAATGACCCTATTTTATGGATGGGTAATCATCAAATGACTCCTCCCGCTCTGGGCGACGCAAAAGGGAGTGTCAGACTCTTACTGAGTAAAACCCATCCGTGTTCCTTCTAATGCCCATTGCTTTCCAGAGCCGTGGACAATGACCCTTTAAAATTAAATTGTATGAGTTTAACATCACGCCTGTTTGCCCCAAAGGGTAAGGCAGCAACGAGGCAACGTGTAGTACAATGATGAAGATTGCCTTAAGAAACTAAATAGCAAGACAACCATATGACAATCGAAGTCATGGTTGTTATAAAGGCACTAATGCAATTTAAAAAAAACTTGCCAAGTGTGAGTCGGACTCGCGTTCAAAGGGTTCCGAACGAATTTAATTTTTTTAACATATTATTTTAACACTACAGACTTCTAATAGGTTTACCTGTAATCTTTAGTTAAAGATCTATTATCTCCATTTTTTCAAAATTTTAGGCTCAGTAGTTTCGGAGATAAGTAACTAATTTCTTGAATAACTTCAAAACCATTTATTTTAAAATTATGAAAAAAATATATTTAAAACCCTCACAGTAAGCCCTTTCATTTAATATGTCACACAATTTTGTTCAAAAAACTTTTTCTTTTAATTTTCTAGTTAGACCCCCAAAAGTGACCTCCATACTAAAAAAAATATAATTTACGTAACGCGTCCGTGTTTGGGTCATAGAAGTCCATATGTGTACCAAATTTCAACAGAATCAGTCCAGTGGATCCGTAGAAAACTGGCTATGACAGACGGACAGACAGACACCCGAGTGATCCTATAAAGGTTCCGTTTTTTTCGGAACCCTAAAAATGAGTTTGTTTCCTTCTAACCATATTATTCAATTTCATTTCCAGAACCCAGTAGCTCCAAACATACCTGGATTACTGCCCGGACAACGCGTGTTTATAGTACACATGCCAATACCTGGATACAGGTGAGAAATTATCCATTATTATACAAAGAATATTATTAATGAACAACAAAGATAAAATGCACGGTGTAACCGTGCCGATAACCGACCGACTTGAGCTTCTTGGTGTTACGATAAAAGCTACCCTCAATTTATGCCCTTTCATAGAGGCAAAGGCTCAAGTGGCTGCCAGAAAGTTTTGGATCCTAGCAACGGTGAGACGGTACTTCACACCGGAATAGCTGCTCAAACTCTATTAAACGCAAGTTCGATCGTGTATGGAGTACTGCTCTCATCTTTGGGAGGGATCTGCCAGAAACCAGCTTGATGCCCTTGAGCCAAGAGGATCATCGGTAATGATAGGCTCGTCGAGTCTAAGCTTCAAAGTCTTGAGCATCGACGTCGAGTTGCTGGCATGTCGGTTTTCTATCGATTGCATTTTGGGGAGTGTGCGACGGAATCGCATAATTTAATTCCGCCAAGCCCGTTCCATCATTGGACCACAAGACGAACGACGATGCGCCACCAATACATGGTGGACATTCCACTCACATGCACAAAACGATTTGGCAACACATTCATAGTGCGTACAGCTAAGGAGTGGAATTCCCTGCCGGAGTCTGTGTTTCCTGATAGCTACAACCTGGGAGTCTTTAAATCAAGAGTGAATAGGTTACTTTTGGGCAAACGTGCTCCATCTTCGAGCGCATCATCGCTTACCATCAGGTGAGATAGTGGTCAATCGTATGCCTATCAATCGTAAAAAAAATATTAAATAAAAAGAAAACTTCCTGAGCAGGGCCTTGAAGTAGAAGATAGTATTTTATGTCCCTTAATAAAAATATTTCTAATAATGAACTGTTACTTGTTTCAGTCCCGGCAGCATTGGGGGATACCAACCAGTGTACATAGTTGCTGCCGGCCCTCAAGGAAACGGTAGATTCCCTGGAAATGGTAAGTTTATTAAAACACAATGAAAGAAAAATAGTTTATTTGCAAATAAAAATAACAAAGCAAAAACCTTTTTTCTCGGTAATATGAATGGTTATTCATCTTACCGAGACGATCAAATATTTTGATGGTTTTTGTCAGCCATTTGGTAATTTATTGATGACAGATTATCGCTGATGATCAACCTTTCAGTGAGAAAAAAATATTTATTTATTAGGATTGTTAACATTGCATACTACTGTGTATGCAATGTTTCCTAAAGTTAATAAGCATTATTAATAAAAATAATATTCTAGTGCTGCAACACTTACATACAACCAGAACATTACTATACAACTATTGAAACTAACTAACTAAACTAAAGATATGAATTAGATTAAAAATATAAGATAGTGCAATGTAAAATATGATTAAAATGAAATAGTTATAAAAAATGTCAGAGATATTGAACAAAACAAAACAACAAAGTGCATTAAATTTACACGTACAGTCAAAGCATTTAGTTAAATAAAAGATCATACAATCAAATTAAATTAAATAACACAAAACAACTAATAATTAGACATTGCAAAAACAAATAGTCATTAAATTAAGTTAAATTAAAATTAAATGAAGTTACATTAAAATTATATTAAATTACAAATATTACAAAAAGAAAAAAAATATAGTTAAATTAATCAGTTTTGGCCACCTGTTTGGGAAAGGTATATTAAGATAACTTTCTTGAAATTCTGTTTTTTATCAAGGGGAACGTCAGACTTTAGCGATAATGTTGTACTCGGCCGGTATTCTGTTCAGTGGGGAGTATTTCCCCAGGTTAGTTTTGCTCTGTCGCGGGCGAAAAAGGTTGTATTTACTTGGCCGAGGGTATTTTGCGGGGACATTTATGAGTATTTATGTTTAACTCTGAACAGTCGACCTCTCCATTGATAAGTTTGCGAAAAAAAAACACATTTGTTCCATTTCCTACATTAGCATAATTGAATAGGTTTATTTTTTAATATTATTAGACTTTTTTTACTTGTTACTGTCAACCTATATCATCCAAAACCCTCGTCCATATGAACCACGTTAAAGACTTTTTTATATTTCTGTCTTATTAATCTTTTCCCACTATCTTTTCTCCAGGTTACCAAAACGCGGTCCTCCTGGACCCATCAGGTCAAGGCATCTTGAACCCGTTCGGAAATTTCCCCAGAAACCTAGTCCAGCCACAAGTCCTGGGCGCTCCCTTGGCCTACCCCAACAGACCTTATGACCTGGTCTACCAGGACCAAGGACTTGCTAGTCCGTAAGTACTATTACGGTTTCTAGTTCACCAGACAGATACAATGAATGATTGAAAGAAATGTAATTTAATTGATTGTAAACCAATTTTGAGATAAAATGGTTATTGGCTTTTCGATTTTGGACAGTTATTTTTGAAAATAGTCTTCACTTTCTACTTTCTTCTTTTATTGTTATAATTTGTACCAGACAATTTTCGTCTGACTTTAAAAAATAACTATCACAAAACTTTTGTAATAAAACGAAAAGCGTTATTCAATTTATTTTTTTGGACCCTTAAAGCTATAAAAGTATCCTCTTAAGCTCAAATTACAACATCATTTTTATCTTCCACAGCGCTGGCCAACAAATCCAAGGAGACGCTGGTAGAGGACCCATCCACTTCTCACAAAATGTCGGGCTTCAGGGACCAGTCAACCATGCTGGCTATCAGGGACCAGCTGCTCAGCTTGGCCACCCAGGAGCCCAACTTGCTCACCCAGGCCAAGCTAATACGAGAGCTCCTAATGGTAAGAATCGGTCAAGCCTTCATAATTAACAACACCTGTGATTCTGACTATATTACGGAGTACCCAAAAAATACTTTGTAGGTAAGAGTTGGGAGAATACTTTTCTGTTACAATAAAGTAGATAGTAATAAAGATACAAAGATAGTATTTAGTATTTTTTTTATTTACGTTTATTTATTTTCAGATCACTTCAATACTTACTTAAATTGTTTGATAAACACCGATTTCTAAGCGATATACGTGAAAACGACTGTAGAATAAACAATAGTGAACACGATCTAAAATGACGAATGCAATCTGGATATAGAGAAAAAAATATTCCATCATACTTGCGTAGACAGTCCAAGTAGGACATAGGCCTCCAGTCTGAGAAAACTTTATACAATCAACAAAATTAATTGGATATGCTAATGTTGATTTTTAAAATTCCAGGCGCCCCAGCCCAATTAAAACAAGAAAGCGAAGAAACCAAAGAAGCAGTCGAAGCCAAATCGAACCACCGAGCACAAGCCCTGACGCGAAACAAAGCGTAGTTCAACGAAATCAATTAGTTTAATTCTGTTAAACCAATTGAAATCACACCAGCTCAAATATTCGATTCAGATTTAACAGTACTGAATCAAGTGATTTTAGATTTAGAACTAGTATTCGATGCAATGATTGTTAAAGTACCTTGATGTAGGTAATTTTATGTTTGTTACCAGTTTTTAAAATAACAATGCAATGATAGTTTCTTATATTTATTACGAAAATTAAATGTTCGAACCTAAATGAGTTATATTGTTTTGTAACAAATTGACATGTTGAATCTCTGTATGATCTCTTAAGATTCCTCCATCCTGACACACGTACATATTTGGTCCTTCATCATCTTCCTGCCCTTATCCCATGTTACTTGGGATCGGCGCAACACGTTTTTTTCTTCCATTCTGCCCTATCAGCCGTCACACCGTCACTAGCTCCCTTTTCTTTCATATCGCTCCTCACACAATCCATCCATCTTTTCTTCGGCCTTCCTCTCCCTCTCCATCCATCCACATTTATATTGATAACTCTTCTAGTCACATGCGTTTCATCCCTCTTCTTCACATAGACATACCAAGACAAGCAATTCCCTTTTAACTTTTCCGTCACTGACGCCACTTTTAAACTACCTCTAATGTACTCATTTCTCAATTTATCCATTCTCGTTACTCCACACATCTATCTCAACATTCTCATCTCCGCTACATGCAATCTATTTTCATCCGTCTTTTTAACAGCCCAATATTCAATTTACACATTTACTAGGATTCTTTATGGTTTATCTTCTAAAGGCAGATTAGTGCCCAAAGCTCATCAATTCACGGTAAAGTGACATTGCAATAACTTTAACTCAACCCAGCGTGTTTCCGTCAGCCTTTCTTTTATGAGTCATTGGATGATTAAGAAAATGTTATGAAAGAAAGAAAAATATTTAACGTCGGATAATTGACATATGCATACAAAATTATAAACCTGAACTAAAATTCTTTGACGATCGAATTTTGTAGAACTTGAGACACAAGAAAAGACGTTGAAAGCGTGTGTCTTATATATGCTGATAGACTAAGAGATAGAACAGGTATAATCACAGAAGTAAATTCACACAAGCCACAACACATATACTCTCAATTCTATTTCCCCGTTCCCTCTTAACTTAACTATTAAATAAACAGCAATTTCCAGTAAATTCCTTAGAAAATCAGCACTAGCAACTGTACTACTAATATGGAGCGACATCGCCCTAGTACCGCCAGGACCGGTCGCTTTCTCTTATAATAAATTAACAGCGACGCGAATTACAGTACCATCTATCAGATAAGTGACTAGTACTGCCGAGTCGCTCATACCTTCGTCTGTTTTCAAATTCTGGTCAATATCGGAAACCTTGCTACAATGTCTAGGTGAGTTCAAAAGAAAATCTCTTTAATAGACTGGCAATTTCACATAACTTAATCGAATCCTGAAGTGCTATTCTGTAAGAATCTCGACAGCGGAATCCGAGGTGAGGTATCAAATTCGTATTTAAATTAGACTTATGTTGTGTGTAATAAAGCTCACTTTGTGAGTTTTGTCACTCAGGTGAAGCTCGATATCGAAATAGTTATTTACAGAATAGACTAGCTGTTCTTTTAATTTTTATTGCCACATTTTATTTGGGTACGTATCAAAATCCCGAATTTTAATAGACCGAATTTTAAAATACCGATAGACGAAATCCCGATAATTGAAACGCCGAATGGTTGTTTGGTCGAAAGTTTTAAATCCCGAAAGTTCATTTGCCCGAAAGTTTAAAATCCCGAAGTACAAAATCCCGAAATTGTCACCGTTTCCGAGAAAAACGATTTTTTGTAAACCAGGTTAGGTCAAAACACTTAAAAGTTGCCAAAAAAGCGTAGTCGGAGCCTACTGAAGTACTAGGGCTCTAGGGTTTACAAAAAAAATAACCACGAAGGGTGTGGCGGAGTCTAGTGAGCGAGCGAAGCGAGCGAACACAGACTAACCTAACCTGTCCGTGTCGGAGTGCCTTAAGGTCCCGAGATCGCTTCACTCGCTGATCCAAAGACTAAAATCTCTGAGACAATGACAAAAAAGGAGCTTAACATAATAGGTATATAACATAATTAAAACAAAAGTTTAAATGATAATCATACGTATAATTAGGAAAAAAAAGAAAATGTAAATCGGTATTTCGTCCATTCGGGATTTCGTCCTTTCGGGCATTGAACATCGGTATTTTGTGTTTCGATGTAACGACGATTACATCTTTGCGTACTGCCATTATGGTCTATCACGCATACGTCTGCTCAGTAATAAGATACGGTATAGTTGTGTGGGGAAACTCTTCCGAACTGGCGAAAATCTTCATCGCCCAAAAAAAGTGTATTCGTGCAATATTCAAAATGCAGTGGTCTGACTCATGCAGGCCTATATTCAAGTCGCACAATCTGTTGACGGTCCCATGCATTTATATTTACGAAGTTGCCAGGTTTGTGAAGTCAAATCTTGAGCTATTTGAGCGAAAAGATAACGCAAATAAAAGGAAACCTACACATTTAGATTTGGAAATGCCCGTTCCAAAGCTAGAAATTTTTCGGCGGAGCTGCGTTTATATGGCTCCCCTAATTTACAATGCTTTGCCAAGGTCAATTACTCAACTGCCATTCAATAAGTTTTGTGTTACGTTGCGGAAGTGGTTGTTACAAGAGTGTTTTTATTCGATAGATGAGTTCTTTCAAAAGTGTCCCTGTAAATTTTATACAATAAAGCACAGACATATTTAATTGATAAGTATATAAATTGACGAAATGTGGTAACCTAGTAATTAATATTTTTAGTAAAAACTTGTACCTACTATTGCATGCTATATATTGGCCAAATGTGTGTTACTTATTATTGTATATAAGAACTCGTACCTACCATATTTGAAGCAATAAATAAATGAAATGAAATGAAATGACTATCGGCATTTAAACTTTCGGTATTTTGAATTTCGGTGTTTTGGACGTCGGTATTTCAATCATAGGTATAATGAACTTTCGGGATTTTGATACGTACCCTTTTATTTACTAAGGACTTCCAACCAAAAATCTATTTTATGTGTGATGTACAAATGAAATCAAATTTGTAATTTTATTCATACAACAGACATAAAATTACAAATGTTCATGACAAAGTTTTAGCGAAATGCACTCCTTTAATTTCACGAGCTAGCTTTTGCAATTTTGATTGACAACTAGTATCTTTCAGTGACGTTACAATATAACATAATCATTTAAGCGCTTGTGCCGCAGACAGACCAAGCAAAAGCATATCTAACGGAGATGAAACAATTTTACCAGTGACTGTACCAACTGGCAAAATTGTTCGAGATTTATTATCAGCACCATTTTCCTTTATAAGGTGAAAAACGGTTACATCAAATATGTCAGCTCCGTTTATGCATGCAATAAGATTAATGATTTGAGAGGGTTTTGAATCTAAAGACGTTGTAAAGTATCATAATTTGACAGGTTGCAAATCTTCATTATGGTCTGCTTTTGTTGGATTCTTGCGATGTATTGTATGGTCTTCTTCATCTTGGCTGTTCCTGATAGAACTTTTAAGTCAGACTTCTTTTATAATTTAGCTGCCATTCGTGTTTTACTTTTCATCAAATAGGTGACTAGGCAAAAGTTGTCAGCTGAGATTGTGTTTAGTAAAATTAGTAGACACCTGTGTAATAATTAACCGTCTTGTTTTAGTACGAATTAGTAGTATTTATAGTTTTCCATTAAGTCCACAATCATCATTATTTTTTGTATTTACTTCGTGCGTATTTTCTGTAGGAATAAACCAATTTTTTCTTTTTCTATATTTGAGAGGCATAGGACCAGCAGTGAACGTAATTTGGCTGAAATAGTGATAATAAGAAGGATTTCGAGAAGGCCGGTTTTTTGAGTAGGTAGTAGGATTTGAGACCGTGTCAAACCATGCCAAAGTTGTGTCATGTCTAGTAGATAGATAGAAAGAACATTTATTTGGAACAAGGAAAGAAACACAACACACAAGCACAGTTACATAACACTAGAAAATACAAATAATTAAATGAAAACACAAAAAAAGGCAGAATGTATGGTGGCAGTTACTAAAGAATTTAAATTGCCAGATTACCTTCCTACATAAAAAAAAGTCGAATAAATACCCAAGTTTAGTTTTAAACGTTATCATGCTAGAGTATGACAAATACTTATTTTCAGCTACAAGCTTAGCTTATTATTATTGTCTATTTATTTCGGACAGAATCCATAAGTGTTAGTAACAATTTTTCTTAAGATCTATATTAGTAGGTACATAATATGATAAAAATACAATCTTTTAACAGCTACAATTTTCCCGTCACTATTCCCACCCAGTGTGCCTGTATGGGACAGTCATGGCGGGATGCAATCATTTGCATTTTTTTTTTGCTTATGACAAAGCTTATAATCGAACCTTGATTCTAAGTTTCCTCGTAAGCTAACGTATTCTCTCAATACCAGAAACTGTTAGATATTTTCTTAAAACCTCATATAGGCACAGAAAGCAATTAAAACAAAAAAGCTTCACACAGGAAGTTTAACTTTCCATAAAGCCTCAAAAAACGAAAGTAACCAAAAACTCGTTTGTGCCAAAACATAAAGATTCCACCAATACAAAACATCAATAAAATAATTAATTTTAATCAACACTTCCTGAAGTGAAATTGCTACCATTAACAATATTAATACTTCCTTGTGGAATCTAAGTTTTATCTGCGAAACTGCTACCGTTAGCACTTAAGTTGCATTTTATCGTCTATAACGGAGCCTCATCCTGTGGTGGCGTCCAATCCTATAAAGTATAAGATACACCAACTTAGACTTAACATCCAGATTCATCTGCACCGCCTCTGTCCCCTGCTATTAAGATACAGTTTCTGATGTCAACCAATTCTCCGTCTTCATATCTAAAATTGTCGGGTTCCAAGAATGGTTTCCAGTTTATGATCTCCAAAGGAATCGGACGTATAATTATGGCCAATTGGAAATGTGATTGGACATAAATAACGGATAATTGACTCGAGATGGACGTGGACGGTTTAATTCAATTAAATTGTAATGCTGTTTCAATTATTGTGTGTTCTGCCATTAGTCTCTCGCGCTGGTGAGGTTCCTGTGCTTTTTGAAATATATTCGTTTATGATAAATATGAATTGCTTGGTCGAAAACGGCGTTTTCAATTTTTGTCAAAATGCTTTCAGCCCATGTGATAGAACTAAACAATCTCTTGAGGACGAATGCAGCTATGCTACATTCAATGTAATACATGTTTTTTTTTTATGAAATTACGGTCAGCTCGACAGTTTATCTTGAGACATTCTCAATACATGCATTTTCACCAAGATAATAACCATTAAACATATCAAATTACTCACACTTATCATTTCGCTAAAGTAAAAATTCACAATTCGTTCCAGCTAATTGACCATCAAAATTTCTATCATTAAAAACAAATAAAAGCTAAGAACAATAGCAAAAAGCCCACAAACCGCATTTTGTTTATTTTCATTGACCTGCATTGTGATGACCTTGATACTGCATCATTATATTACCATCAATCACGTACACGAGCATGATGGATGCCCGTAAATATGATTTAAAACTACATGTGCAGTAATGTGCAAATTATATCACCTCCGACACAGTCGAATCTGTTCCTTAGTGTCTACGTTTTAAGGTTCATCGCTTTAGCACAGCATTGAAACTATAGTATCAGTATCTTTTTATTCGGACTTTAATGGCCCACTCAAAACCAATCAAGCTTGAACTATCTCTTAGTTCGCAGACACCTTGCTCAAAACCAAATTTTGTGGACGACACTCGTCAACGAAGATCATCAGATTTTGGGCTTCTGATAATGATGACTCACTTGAATTAAGATTGAATCGCTTTCCAAAGGAAAGGTGTCGAGAGATCGTTGCAATTATCAGACGTTCGGTACGATGCGAGGCAATTATGATCTTTTTGCCGTGGACCCGTTATCTTGGCTTAGATGCGCGGCAAAAACGCAACTGGCGCAGTGTGGAGTCTTTCGCCGCCGTGGGCGCACGCTACCGCCTCGCGAACTCACTGAGATACCATGTCCCCTCGCGCATTGCTCGTACTCGTCGCTATAGCCTGCCTCGCGCAGGCCGCGGCCCGCCCGGTCAAGAAGACCCTTAACTTCAACATGTTTGTGCTCCGACCCAAAGAAGGAGCGTCCGACAGATTCTTGCTGTCAACCGACGGGGTGTCCAGGTTTGGGCCAATATTGGAGATGTTCGTCCAACGCTTCCAAGGGTTGATGTCCGTGAAGCTGCCACAAGACCAGCTTAACGCTATATCTGTTCCTGATGCGGCGTCTGGAGTGAAGGGTGAGGTGCCTATTGGTAACAATGCGGAAAATGAAGTTGATGGTGTGCAAGAGTCCAAAATGCCTGGAATAGTGGTGAGGCCATCGCGCACAAAGCCTGGGACCTACGAAGTGGAGATAGACATGGTTGTAGACGACGGCCAGCCTGATGAGAAGACGACGTAGGCCGCTGATGCGTTTTGTGGTAAATCCGGTCCAAAACGCACAGGTGCAGATGCAAGGAACCAATTGAGTTCGACTTTATTATTAAAGCACGTTCTATAGTTGCGGAGAATACAAAATAAACATATTTGTATATCAATAAGTAGTTGTATAACCTCGGTGAATGATATAACATGTTGAGTAAATATTTTCGTGCTAGTTAACAAAAAGTTGTTGGAAAAAGTCGTTTCATCATAAAAATGTCACTTCCGTAGATTTTGTTTGGTCTTAGTATCGTGATATCTTTATTTCTGCATTTATTAATATTAATTTAGTTTAAGTTTGAAGTCGTAATATTATTTATTTTGTTTATTCTTGCCATATCATTAAGGTTTAGAGTTCGTAATAAATTATTTTACTATTTTTGTACTTTGTTTATTTTTATGGTTGTTTACAAATCTGTACTGTTTTGTTATCATGTTAGACTTATCTAATTGTTTGTTCATTCACTAACTTATTTAATTCGGAACTTACTTTTGATTGAATTAGTTGATTTAATTTTGCTACTGATGTCTAAAAAAAAAATCATGTGATTGCGTTCTGTGTTAAATGACTTTGTTTGCATTCATTTAGAAATTCACTTGCTGGGTCCATTTTTAAAAGATTTCACTTCCTAAGAGCTGAATCTACAATTATTTGATAAATTTTACCCGAGTAATAAAAATAAGGATTTGACAGATTTTGTAAAGAAAATATGTCAAACGGCCATTTTTATTATTCTTGATATAAAAGTTATCTGACTAATAAAAAAATAGCCCTAGACTATTAACAACTTACACACACAAGTTCTTAGTTCAACCAAAACACGCTATCTTTTGTCGAAAAATCGACGAAAAGTATTGGATAAAGTGGACCCTCATTTCATTGAGCTGCTTCAGATTCGAAAAAGGTTAATAAACTTGGAAAACAATTATAAAAACACAGACAAAAATAAAAGACAATCGAAACTTAGATTACTGTAGTCGGCAATGAGCTTTCCAATTTTGTATACACAGGCAATTTTTGAGCAATTATTACTCGATAACACGTACGGATCAAACCGGAGCAATTAGTGGAACGTTTTGACTTTGACTTTGATGTGCAGCAACTTCTATAAAATGCGGCAATTGTTTCGGCACTATTGGTTCTAATTGCTCCATACATTCCATATTGCTCTCTTTGTGTATTGTTTGTTTTTCAACCAAATTACTCGTATACGACAGTATTGCCTGGGATTTCTCCATATAGCTCAATACTGCAAAACATTTCGCCAAATTGACGCTTGCTGCCGTTACCGTAAATTGCTTGATTTTTTGTGACGTCACATTACGCCAGTATTACCTATAATTGATCAATTTTAATTGCCCGTTTAAACGTACCTTAAGAAGAAATGCGGGCGGTGAGACTTTGTATGTAAAAAGTCATAATTCGAGGTTTGGCTCTCGACTGTTTTCTCCTCCAATATTAGACCGATATACAAGATATTTCACTAACTAAATAAAAAGGATGTATACTGTGTCTCTATGTTTTCCTCTTTTTTTATTAATAGTTGCCAAATTTGTACACTAGGGCTCTGTTGACCGCGATTTATCGGACAATTTTGAGCATTTTGTGAGAGTTCTAGTGCTTATACGGTTAATAAATCTTCAAAAAGGATAACATACAGTATGTATTCTTCCTATTCAGTTTGTGAAATATCTCTTAAATCGGTCGAATATTGGAGGAGAAAAAAGTCGAGAGCCAAACCTCGAATTATGACTTTTTACATACAAAGTCTCGCCGCCAGCATTTCCTCTTAAATCCTTCAATAACTAAAAACGCATCCCTTATTCCAATCACCTCACGACAAAATTACATCTCTGACCAACCAAGACCTCTTTCAAAATATCTGAAAGTACCCATACGAAGCTTTTTTATAAAAGACATGAAAGACAATAGAGTTTCTTGAACTCTAGCACCAATCATAATTTATAAGCATTGCTAATTGCTGTCAGGACCTCTCCGTTCTCGCTGACTATACTGTCTTTTCATAAAATTATATACCGTTAGTGTTTTGTTTCAGCAAATGGGAAAACGACTTCCTTTCCTGGGATCTTCATCCATTATGCATATGCATGAATTTCTTCGAAGTGCTTATATCTTTCAATAGGTATAGATAGATTTTAAAATATGTCTAGAAACGGGACTGTCTACTCCCTTTGTTTCTAGACAATATTATCTTGAAGTGAATTGATTTAAAACTGATGTTATAACTTCCTGGTTTCTTGAACCACCGTGTGAAAAAGGGCTTTAGGATTATTTTCATATACCAAACGCAGCTATTTTTAATCAGACTCTTGATTTTTATTCTTTGTAAAGGTTATGGGTCAGATCATTGAACAAAATAACTCATAATATGAGCTTCCTTTCATTCAGTCCATTCAAAGGTTGTCTGTAACAGATTGCACTGTGCGATAAGACCGCCTTTTGTACACTTGTTTTTATAAATGTTTATCCTGTAGGTACTTATTATTAGGAGTAAAATAAAGAATACGATAAATAAGTAAAGGCAGCCAAGAAGGAAGGTAATTTACAGATAACAACAATCTGCCTAGCCTTTTCCCAACTACATTGGGGTCGGCTTCCAGTCAAGCCGGATTTAGCTGAATACCAGTATTTTACATGGAGCGGCTGCCTACCAGACCTCCACAACCCATTAACTGGGTAACACGGTACTTCATGGAAAGACTGGAGTCAGATTTACTAGCTTCTGACAATCCGTAACGACTCTCAAAGATCTTCAAATGACAGCCGGGACCAACGGCTTAACGTGCTATCCGAGGCACGGAGGAAACTTGGTATGTTTAGATGGTCACCCCATCCACAGACCAACCTTGGCAAGCGTTGCTTAACCTTGAAGATCACAGATAACAACAATAATTTCTCTAAAAACTGTTGGTCGCATCGATGTTGCACCGTACCTGTAAGAGCTTTTAAATAACGAACCCGCAGTAATCTAGACCGTTGAACAACACACTTTCTTTCTCAATAACAGACATCTGAGGAAAATCTTCCTTTAAAATACAACACGTACTTATTTAGAGAACCCGAGTATCATTAAAGTCTGGGCCCATAGCTTAAAACCCTAGTAACAGTGAGTAATAAACTAACAGCGCTGCGTCGCAGAGATAAACTCAGGCCTAACACATTAACGGTACGCGCGGTTACTAAACCGCACGATTACTGTCGTGTACTGATTATGTTGCACGGCTTTATATGAGGTTATTATTATTAGGAGTCTCTTTCATTTTAATATAATATGTATTTTAGTTCTATTGAAGGACTTGTTACTGCGAGAGCAAGCAGTTATGCTGCCTTAATACAGCTTCATCTGTACTTATAAAATCGTTTGTCCTGATGACTATCACCGCACAGCTGGAAGAGGTTCGAACATTTTTCTATGGGAGATAGCATAGCCCCCAGCCGCCATTTTAAGTTTTTTCAAAGTTGCGGCGCACTATCTAACATGCGTATATGAGTAGAGGATACTTAAACAAGCAAAACATGTTCGCAACATGGTGCTCTAAAGTGTCACGTTGGCGAGATATATGAAGGTAAAGTCACCTTGAGAACAATGAAAATCATTAATGATTAAAAAACACGCCTGCCATGTCCAAAAATGAACTAAAAAAATAAAAACAAGCATTGGCCCAAAACTGAAAAACAACTTTTTTATTGCAGTCGGGGGACAATAGGTACTCTGTAACATTTCTTTAATGGTCCCCCGACTGCAATTTAGTTTTGACTAGCCATGTTACCCGCCATTTTAAGTTTTTTTCAAAGTTGCGGCGCGCTATCTAACATGCGTATATGGGTAGAGGAGGACACTTAAACACGCCAAAAAATGTTCTTCACATAGTGAAAGAAAGAAAAATGTTTATTTGAGACTCGCACAAAACAGACAGATGTAAAATTGACAAAGAACGTCAGGATTATGGTGCCCTAAAGTGTCACGTTGGCGATATATATGAAGGTAAGAACAATGAAAATCATTAAAAATGAACTTATCACGCGCTTATATGCAGTAGATTGTATTCTAATAATATTTCTATGCTTGATTTAACCATTTATATAAATTAAACACTATTATTTTGCAAAGTTCTTAATAAAGTGGTTTTCACGTGTTTTAATTTTTACCTACTTCCAAAAAATGGTTAAATCAAGCTGATAACTAATATTTGAATTTATCTAATGCGTATAAGCACATAAAAAAAAGTATTTTTTTAATGATAAAAATCTCAGCAACTTGACACTTTAGGCCACCATAATCCTAACATTTTTGTTTGCTGAAGTGTCGTCTACCCATATATGCATGTTAGATCGTTCGCCGCAACTTTGAAAAGAAATTAAAATATACCAAAAAAATATGCCAGAATGGTTTTATGCCTTTTGGATGGTCATCATCCGCTAAAAAATGTTATTTGGGTATACCAATTTAAAGGGGGAAATAATTGTGGGAACAGAACTTTGAATGAAAATCTTCGGATTTTCATCAATAGAAAGAGCTAAAGAAAAAGGTTCTTAAAAATTGTGAATGGCACGGATTGAAAAATCGAATTGTTGAAAATTTGGCATTTTCGTGTTACTTCTCACCTCTCTCTTTACCTAACTTCTTTATTTTTAATCTTATCGTCTTGTAATGCCGGAAAGTTAAGGCAGACGTATAGGTTTTTTTTTAAGGATGGTATATCAGAAGATGGTATATCAGAGCAGAAGGGAGTGTCAGACTCTTACTGACTAAAACCCATCCGTGTTCCTCCTAATGCCCTTTGCGTTCCAGGGCCGCGGTGACTCTTTCGAACAAATTCCGCAACCCTAGCAAAAAGATATAGGTACAACCATACGTAGGTTCAACCATATTTTGAAAGTTATTTTCTAATCCTTTGAAAGAGGAATGAGCCTATTCCCTTCACCGGGCAAAAATCCTCACTTAGCTCTCGTTGCAAAATTCCTGATGCAAAAAACTCAATAACACATTTCCCGACCTAGGAACCCAAGACCGAGTATTGCTTGCAGCCACTGAACCAGCAAGACCATTAAACTATTTGCGTCAAAACTCCTTCTAGAAAAACTGATATTCTGTCAGCAGTAGCGTGGTGAAGGTTGCCAAGGTTGGTCTGTGGATGGATGACCATCTTATCATACCGAGTTTCCTCCGTGCCTCGGACCGCACGTTAAGCTGTTAGTCCCGGCTATCATTTGTAGATCTTTGGCAGTCGTTACGGACAGTCAGACGCCAGGAAATCTGACTCCAGTCTTGCCATGAAGTACCGTGTTACCCATGTAATGGGTTGTGGAGGTCTGTTAGGCAGCCGCTCCACGTAAAATACTGGAAAAATATCAGCTAAAATATGGTTTGACTGAAAGCCGACCCCAATATAGTTGGGAAAAGGCTAGGCAGTTTTTTTTTTACTATTGATAGGCACGCGTTTGACCACTATCTCACCTGATGGTAAGCGATGATGTGATCGAAGATGGAGCACGCTTGCCTAGAAGTAACCTATTCACTGTGGACTTAAAGACAGTTGTAGCTATCAGGAAACACAGACTCCGGCAGGGAATTCCACTCCTTAGCTGTACGTGTATTTAGTAGCGTGGTGAAGGTGTCAATACGTCAGTGTATTGGGGACAAGCCCACACATTTCCACAGCAACTCTTGAAAGCCAGAATCAACAGTGGCGACAACCAGAAAAATGCCGAATCAATGGAGCTCGATGAGTCCCAGAGAAATGATTCAACTGTCTTGGATCCCGCAACGAAATTAATCAGAAAAGTACTGTTATTTTAACACTATAGACTTAAGAAAAGGTAAAGATCCATTTTCTAGTTTTTTTTCCAAATTTTTGTGTCAGTAGATTTGGAGATAAGGGGGGGAATGGTCATTTTTCGTCTAATTTTTTGAATAACTTCAAGACCGTTTATTTTTAAATTATGAAAACATATATTTAAAACCCTCACTGTTCAAAAAACTTTTTTTTAAAATTTTCTAGTTTGACCCCCAAAAGTGACCCCACATTAAAAATTTAATGATTTACGTAACGCGTTCGTGTTTGGGTCACAGAAGTCCATATGTGTACCAAATTTCAACAGAATCGATCCAGTGGATCCGGAGAAAACTGGCTGTGACAGACGGACAGACAGACACCCGAGTTATTCTAGGGTTCCGTTTTTTGTTCGGAACCCTAAAAATAAGCATGTATATGGGATTGACAAACGCTGTCGAAACGTTACGTAATCAATCTTACATGTTGGTATTTCGACAATCACCATCGTTGATGCAGTATCACTTTGTTCAAAACCTCAGGTGCCTTTTCATAGGAATTTAAATCCATAAAATGGGTATAAGGTTACGACCACACTAGCGAAAGTGCAAGAAACACGGAAGTTACATGCACACTATTCGCATTCTAATTAGGTGCATCTCTTCGAATACACTTGCTAACTTCAAGTCATGATTATGCAGGTATCGTAATGTATGCACAACGGTGCATGGGGCTCTTCTCTTGGCGAAGCTACGGCATTCCTGGAAAAGACAATGGAAGCAAAGGGTTATGGGTTGTATTATACTTGACCCTATGCTGGGCCATTTTTTTGGAAATAGCATTCCTCGATGTTGTCTGCTTTTTAGCTAAAAAAATAAAGAAAGGCTAGGCGTTTACTTCTAATTAGAATTGTGGGATTCCCTGCCGGAGTCTGTGTTTCCTGATAGCTGCAACCTTCGGGTTTTTAAGTCAAGCGTGAATAGGTTACTTCTAGGCAAGCGTGCTCCATCGCTGACCATAGCGTCAATTCCCATCAGGTGAAATAGTGGTCAAACGCGAGTCTATTGATAATAAAAAAAAATCAAGAAACTCAAATTTACAAGCAATATCTGGGTATGCTTAGAATATAGCTCGTCGATCACAGCTCAAGAGGCAGACACACATACCAGTTTTAGGCACTTGTCTCACCGCTGGCGAGGAAGCGATTAGCTATCGACTATTTGCTCGCTGAGGAAAGGTACAAAAGATATAGATCTCATGTGAGTAAAAGAGTACACACAATCATGATCGATAGCTGGCTGTTCACACTGCCGGCGAATGGCTATTACCACTAGTTGATCGCAGCGACAAGAGCTATCAAAGATTGCACTCGCTCAGCGATACTCACTAGGCGGTCAGAACTCACCAACCAGCGATAATTTCTACCTACAGTGCGGGCCGGAGCGAGTATTGCGAGTAATCGCCCGCCGCACAAAAGCACTCGCGTCAAAACTATCGAAACTTTTCACTCGCTGCTCGCCAACTCGTTTCAAGTTTCAAGCTGTACTCGCTACTCGCTGATCGCCGGCGGTGAGACAAGTGCCTTATGATAGCACTAAGAAGGCAACGCTTCAGAGAGTTACTGTACCTTCTATGGAACTCATTCACTGATTTTTAGGGTTCCGAAAAAAAAAAGGAACCCTTATAGGATCTCTCGGGTGTCTGTCTGTTTGTCTGTCCGTCTGTCACAGCCAGTTTTCTCCGGATCCACTGGACCGATTCTGTTGAATATTTGGTACACATATGGACTTCTATGACCCAAACATGGACGCATTACGTAAATCATTAATTTTTTAGTATGGGGGTAACTTTTGGGGGCCAAACTAGAAAATTAAAAAAAAAACGTTTTTTGAACAATATCGTGTGACATATCAAATAAAAGGGCGTACTGTGACATATTTTTTTTCATAATTTTAAAATAAATGGTTTTAATGTTATTCAAGAAATTAGACGAAAAATGACCATTCCCCCCCCCCTTATCTCCGAAACTACTGAGCCTAAAATTTTGAAAAAAAAAATGGAGATAATAGATCTTTACCTAAATATTACAGGAAAACTTTTTACAAGTCTGTAGTGTTAAAATAACATGTTAAAAAAATTAAATTCGTTCGGAACCCTTTGCACGCGAGTCCGACTGGCGCTTGGCCAGTTTTTATCAATAAATCAGTCGCCCGGAAGCCACATAAAATCGATCAATGCGATGGAGTGTAATAATATTATCATCCATTGACATATACGCAACGAACGCGAAAGCTGTACGCGTGGTGCATTTTAATTACGTTAGACGTTGTTTAGCGAAGCGGGGTTAGTGAAGTTAGCAGTACCTCTTCCATAGTAATACTTGCACTACAAAATCAAAATCTTCGCTCATCTAATAATCTTCTTCTACGATGTCCCTCACACCGCTCTGGGTTTATCCACTCTTCTTTCTTTGTCCAGGTGATTTTCCTTTGGAATGCGCTTCCTCTGAACATCAGGACGGCCACCAGTCGGCTGTCCTTTAAGGTGAAGGCACGTGAGCACATTCGCAAGAAGTTGGTAGAATCCTCACAGCGTTAATTAGTTGGTTTCGTTCTCTCTTAATAACGTTGTAAATTTTATTTATGTGTATGTATGTATCTATTTATTTAAGGTTGTATTTTTTTTCGGTCTCTGTTTTTTCTTTTCTATAATTTGCACCTGCCATATTTTCTCTGCACCACCCTAAGGTCGACTGGTAGAAAATGCCTAAGGCATTAAGTCCGCCTTTGTACAGTGTTTTTTACTTGTGCATAAAGTTTTAATGAATAAATAAATAATAAAAATCAATTGCAATTTTTAAATGTCGCAAAAAGCCATTTTTTATTTATGTACACACAGAAAAAGAGTAATAAATAACATTATAATTATGAGTACAAAGGAACTGCTTATTTCTGAAGAAATTTCTTCCAGCAGATCTGCGACAGGAGAAATGAAAAAGAAATGTAGACAATAGTGTGTAAAAAGAGGAGAAGAAGAATATGTAAAGCCTTTAAACTAAAGTACAAATAAAAATACTAAAACGTACTCATAAAATATATACCGAATACTATAATTATATAGATATAATAAATAGATAAATATATATAACTTATATTGTAAGCTTATTTTCCAAAGGAGTGGAACTCTCTGCCTGTGTCTCTGTTTCCGAAAACTTACAACCCTCATCTCTTCAAAGTTAGATTGCACAGGCTCCTTCTGTGTAAGCTCGCTCCATCGTAGACTTTGTCTCTGTCATCTCTGACCTAGACTAGAGTCAAGAGCAAACCCATCTCAAATAAAAAAAAAACTTAAGTAGTTATTCTTGAAAGTTTATTTCATTTTGTTAATAGTACTGTGCGAGTCGCAAATTCAACGTGTTTTTTTTTTATTTTTCTTTCTTTCTGTAAAAATCATCTTTGCCGCTACGACAAAAAGACGCTGTCAAATTGTTACTACCTACTGAACTGATTGCGGGCCTTGAGTGGGCATTTTGATAAATCTATAACTCTATAGGAATCCTTAGGTGTGGCCCTGGCTTTGTACAGAAAATTATGAACTGGTTCATCCGGCAGTCGAGACAGCATTATGTGCCATAAACATAATTATGTTATGACGCTCATGGCAAGCATATTTTAAGCTGGTATCATGCTAGAATTTAGTGTATTTAACGAGCGCATTAGTGTGAGAACTAAACATTACCTTGCTAGTTTCTATGTTCTGTTTACTATCTAGCTATTTCCCGTGACCAATTTCAAAGAAACTACATTTTTAGGGTTCCAAAAAAAAAACGGAACCCTTATAGGATCACTCGTGTGGCTGTCTGTCTGTCCGTCTGTCACAGCCAGTTTTCTCCGGATGCACTGGACCGATTCTGTTGAAATTTGGTACACATATGGACTTCTGTGAACCAAACACGGACGCGTTACGTAAATTATTAAATTTTTAATATGGGGTCACTTTTGGGGGTCAAACTAGAAAATTTAAGAAAAAAGTTTTTTGAACAATAGCGTGTGACTTATCACTTTTGGGGTCAAATTAGAAAATTTTAAAAGATTTTTTATTTGTTTTTTTAACAATATCGTGTGACATATCAAATGAAAGGGCTTACTGTGAGGGGTTTAAAAATATTTTTTTTTGTAATTTTAAAATAAATGGTTTTGAAGTTATTCAAGAAATAAGACGAAAATTTACCATTGCCCTTATCTCCGAAACTACTAAGCCTAAAATTTTGAAAAACATGGGGATAATAGATGTTTACCTAAAGATTGCAGGAAAATCTATAAGAAGTCTGTAGTGTTAAAATAACATGTTAAAACAATGATATTCGTTCGGAACCCTTTCCCTTTCCGACTCGCACTTGGCCAGTTTTTTTTTCGTTCAAAAATGGCTTATGACAGTCAGAAACGTTCACCTTAAAAAAAAAAAAACAAAAATTACTGGTCAATACCTAATTGAATGAAAGTTTCCGCCAATAGTCTGTAAATTCTCTCCAATCTCCAAAGACAAAGACTGCGCGGTAGCACCAACAGCATTTTGCAAATGATTGCATCCCGCCATGACTGTCCCATACAGGCACACTGGATGGGAATAGTGACGGGAAAATTATAGCTGTTAAAAATGTATTTGTACGTACTAACATAGATCTTAAGAAAAATTGTTACTAACACTTATGGATTCTGTCCGAAATGAATAGATAATAATAATAATAAAAGGGAAAATACTGTCGTATCTTTCTTTCGCATAAATAGAAGAAACTGAAAACATTTTCTCCTAACCATCACTATAAGTACGAAGCCATGTTGAAAACCATTATCACAAACATAACCACAGGTTGTTCACCCTCGGCCACTACCGCAATAATCTTTTGCAGCAATTAGCCATTACGACTTTCGGAAATGACAATAGTAATGGGTGCTACGAACTGCTTATGTATTTAGCCATAATCAGCTTATGATCTAAGAACCTTAAACTTAGAAATTGCAGTAAGTTATAATATAGTTTATGCTAAGGCCTCCCACAAGGTGGACCGATGACCTGGTGAAGGTCGCGGGTAGCCGATGGATGCGAGACGCACAGGACCGGTCGTTGTGGCGACGCTTGGGGGAGGCCTATGTCCAGCAGTCTGATACGGACGTCTGCAGGCTGATATGATGATGATGATGATGGTTCATGGTTAAGTTAAAATAAAATTGTAGATCGATAATACAATTAATGCCCGGTTTCTTGAATGTAAATTGTCACGATATTTAATGAATGAATGATCTATTTATTTGCAAGAGCTTGCTAGAGCCAGAGAGAGGAAGGCGAAGGATATTAGTCGGATAAGATGTGTAAGGAATGAAGCTGGAATGCTTCTATCAGAGGATGAAAAGATTAAGGATAGATGGAAGCGCTATTTTGAAAGACTGATGAATGAGGAAAATATCTGGAGTGGTGTTTTAGAGAATAAACCAGTGAATGATGGGTTAGTGAGAATGGTCAGTGTGGATGAAGTGAAAATAGCAGTGAATGGAATGAAGAATGGTAAGGCAATTGGTCCAGACGGAATTCCAATTGAATTGTGGAAGTTACTACGAGTAGATGGATGGACGTGGTTAGCTTTATTCTTCAATAAGTTGTTGCTGGAAGAAGCCATACCTGATGAATGGTGCAACAGTTTGTTGGTGCCCATCTTCAAGAACAAAGGCGATGTGCTGAAGTGCAACAACTATAGAGGAATAAAGCTAATATCACATAGTATGAAAGTCTGGGAAAAAGTGATTGGAAGGCGGTTGAGAGAAGGAAGTGAAATCTCACAGAACCAGTTCGGTTTTATGCCTGGTCGGGGTACAACAGATGCCATTTTTGCTATCCGCCAGCTGTGCGAGAAATATAGAGCAGTGCATAAAAACCTGCATATGGTGTTCGTTGACCTCGAAAAGGCATATGACCGGGTGCCTCGTGAGGTTTTGTGGTGGGTCCTTAAGGAGAAAGGTGTGCCTGGGAAGTATGTGCAGTTGATCCGAGCGATGTACAGTCGATGCAGTACTCAAGTCCGGTCTGCAGTGGGCACCACTGACAGTTTCAGCGTGGCGGTCGGTTTGCGCCAGGGGTCGGCCCTCAGCCCTTATCTCTTCCTGATGATAATGGACGCTCTGACGTCGGACATCCAGGAAGAGGCTCCCTGGTGCATGCTGTTTGCTGATGACATTGTGCTGGTTGCCGAAAGTGGCCAAGAAGTCCAGAGCAAATTGGAGACGTGGTGGCAAAGATTGGAGAGTGTTGGCCTGAAACTGAGCAGAACCAAAACCGAGTACCTGTTCTGCGATTTCGGCGGTCTCTCCAGTCCGCTGCCTATAACTCCCACCGGAACGCCTCTACCGATTTGCTCCGACTTTCGGTACCTCGGGTCGCTTGTCCAGGGAGATGGCGATATAGACCGAGACGTAACTCAACGGATCAACTCAGGATGAATGAAATGGCGGCAGGTCACTGGAACAACTGTGACCCTCGAATGCCTCTCAAGTTGAAAGGGAAAATCTGTAAGTCTGTGATAAGACCTGTCGTAATTTATGGATCAGAATGTTGGGCTGCCAAAAAGACGGATGAAAATAGATTGCATGTAGCGGAGATGAGAATGTTGAGATGGATGTGTGGAGTAACGAGAATGGATAAAGTGAGAAATGAGTACATTAGAGGTAGTTTAAAAGTTGCGCCAGTGACGGAAAAGTTAAAAGGGAATCGCTTGTCTTGGTATGGTCATGTGAAGAGGAGGGATGAAACGCATGTAACTAGAAGAGTTATGGACATGAATGTGATGGATGGAGAGGGAGAGGAAGGCCAAAAGAAAGATGGACGGATTGTGTGAGGAGCGATATGAAAGAAAAGGGACTTAGTGATAGAGTGACGAGTGATAGAACACAATGGAAGAAAAAAACGTGTTGTGCTGACCTCAAGTAACATGGGATGAGGGCAGGGAGATGATGATGATAGGTAGCTAACATGTTCTTAAAATCTGTGGGTATCACTATATTCGGCATTTCCGCCGTGTAAATTTTAGAAATTACATCACGTTTCTGCACGCAAAATACGCGCTTAGTCGTGGAGTTGCGGAAACCAGCCCGATTTACATACATACATCACGTTTATACATTAACATAGATAGCATGCAGTAAATATTTAGTAATTCGCATAAATCGTAATTTAAATAAGATATCCATGCAATTAATAAAATTAAATACGATTCTATTCATTTAAAATAATAATTCATAAAAAAATTGCTTCAATCACAGTCAGTCATAATAGTGATGCCATGTCAATAAAAAAGGAAGAATGATGGAAACGTTTTAATATTATTTAAGTAATGTCAATATTTAGATGTCAAAGTAATAAAATTATTGTAAATAAATAAGTTTACGATATTATTGTTACATATTGTCAATCACGCGTGTATCTAGCTGTGAATGAATTTTCAAGAGCCTTTAGATTTTGTTTTCAGAGACCCGGGTTATGGATCCCTTTAAATATTTGTTTAACGTTTTAACAAACAAATAATCGCCTAGCCTAACAAACAAATGATCTATTTATCCGATAAATCTGGAGTGACGACTAGACGTTTTGCGATTAAGCCTTGACGCTTACGCTGAGCGAGGATAGGTAAATGAAGCGTTTCTATTGGTTCATACCAAATACATCCTTCACTATGCATCCTCATACATCTTTGGTAGAATTACAGTCTTACTTTACCAGGCCCCAGCCTCCCACAGAGAAAATCCGCTGGACGCGAGCAGCTTGGAACAGAAGCTCTAGACAGAGTGCCATTCTATTAGCGAATACGACTGTCGAAACGCCAAAATATAAGGCAATAGTGGACGTTACGTGGTTTCACCCGCGTAGTTCCAATTCCCGTGGGAGTACGGGGATAGTATATAGCCTATATTACTCCCTGATAATGTAGCTATCCAATGCTAAAAGAATTTTTCAAATCGGTCCAGGAGTTTCAGAGCCTATTCAATTCAAGCAAACAAACATACAAATCTTTCTTCTTTATAAGATTAGTATAGATTGATCACATGACATATCGACAGCGATTGCCAATCCTATTCTTTTTTGACGTTTTGATAATCGCCTTCGCCTCGCTACCGCTGACAGATCATCACTCGTCTAGAGCCTCAAGTCGATTTTGTGACGTTTGGGGCGGCCGGTGTCCAGCTGAGGTCATAGTCAAAGTCAAATGATTTATTTCAACTAAACCAATAAAGGAACTTTTGAACGTCAAAAGAAAATAAAATATTATAGTGACTCTAGTCGTCAGTTCGCAAAAGGTAGATTCTTATGGAGAAGAACGGACAAGAAACTCCATAGATACCCTTTTCAAAAATAAGCTTTACAATATTTGCATGCATTAATCAATTGATTACATGTGAGGACGATGCTCCCAAAAAACACTTATATACTACTAATAGGTACAATAAACAAATGCCAGCAGAGGTAAAATTAATAATTTTGCTAGTAAGGGGACATAGTACTCACATACTTTTACTATTGATTTATATGATCAGTGTGTGATTTAAATTAAATATAAAAAACAGTAAATACACCTGTATATATAGTAAATATAAATATAATAAACACAAACATATAAACCAGTTTCACTATGTCTACTACACCATAGATTGTCCTATGGAGCAGGACTAGCATGTACGTACGTGCCTATATCAAATGAAATGATGGTGATTTTTACAAAATAAATTACTCACATCAAATATTTCGGTCTGCAATACCACGAAAACCGAATAAAACTTTTTCAGTGATAATGAACTGTAAGATAAAATGTAACGGGTCTCTAATGATTACATGTTCGTATGTAATGAGTGTAATAATAAGCACTTAGTTGTTCTTGTGCTAAATTAATGAGGATACATTAAAAGTTATGCATGCCAATATGTTACCTCGGATTAAAAATAATACCCACATAATATCTCTGTTTTTTGTCGAAGTTATGTTTGTTTAACATTTGCAAAGATAAACCTTTGCTTTATGCGTACAGGGTGTTTGAATTGTGTACATGAATATTCTGCTTTGTGCGGAATTTGTTCAAAAGAGTCACCGCGGCCCTGGGGGACTACTCTCTAAGCCCGAAGTCCGTAGTTTCGGGCTTAGTTGCGGGCGCATTCTACTCCGTATCACCTACGGACTTACGATTGGTCCCAAACCTGAACTAAGAATGAATGACAACACGATTTGACAGTAACTGTTAATTCTTAGTAGTTTGGTGATACGGTGTAGAATACGCCCGCAACTAAGCCCGAAACTACGGACTTCGGCTCAGAGAGTAGCCCCCCTGGAACGCAAAGAGCACTGGGAAGAACACGGATGGGTTTTAGTCAGTAAGAGTCTGACACTCCCTTCGCTGCACCCAGAGCGGGAGTCATTTGATGATTTCTTATCCTTGAAAAAAAAAGTTAATAATCTAGATATAGACGATTGATTTAAAACGTTCGCATTTTTTAATTACCATTTGGTCATATGAAAAAAGATCAACTTCAGTATTCAATTCAATTTAATTCAAATATGATAATAATTTTCATGTTTTACAATAATTGTAAAAATTATTTATATTTTTTTTAAATAATTTATTACAATTATTTTAAAAATAGTGGCATATCGCAAGTTTTTTAATATTTTTAGACCTCCTTACGTCCCTTAATATCCCTTATGGGATCAGTCTTGTGTCTGCTTGTCCGTCTTTTTGGTACAGCCAATAAGCTCCGAGTGTACTGCACCGATTTATGTTACTTTTTTAAGGTATTTTTTTCCGAAAGATCTCAATGTCATAAAAACAAATCAGGTTACGTGGTTACTATTCCACGTAGCTTTCTGAATTGATTTCTATGACAAACCAATCCTGGGATCTAGGTAAACCGGGTCAATATTCTCAATCTGTCCGATTGTTCTAGCAACTCGATAACTCGATAGCTATTGACATTCAATAGGTATATACATCAACGAATATAAATGCAGCTTTCGATTTACTCTCATGTTTTTAAACATTTTGACACCCAAAATGATGAAGTGGAGTGTTCGGGTTCTGCAAGACAAGACGTGGGCCCGCGTAATATTAAAGTCATCATCATCATATCAGCCGAAAGACGTCCACTGCTGGACATAGGCCTCCCCCAAGCGTCGCCACAACGACCGGTCCTGTGCGTCTCGCATCCATCGGCTACCCGCGACCTTCACCAGGTCATCGGTCCACCTTGTGGGAGGCCTTCCAACGTTACGTCTTCCGGTACGCGGTCGCCACTCCAGAACTTTTCGGCCCCATCGACCATCTGTTCTGCGAGCAATGTGCCCTGCCCACTGCCACTTTAGCTTGGCAATCCTTCGGGCTATGTCGGTTACCTTGGTTCTCTTGCGGATATCATCATTCCTGATTCGATCACGCAAGGAAACTCCAAGCATTGCCCTCTCCATTGCCCTTTGAGTGACTTTGAGCCTTCTGATGAGGCCCATTGTAAGCGACCACGTTTCAGTTCCGTATGTCATCACTGGCAACACGCACTGATCATAGACTTTCGTCTTGAGACACTGTGGTATGTGGGACGAGAAGATACCGCGCAACTTCCCGAACGCTGCCCAGCCGAGTCGGATTCGACGGTTGACCTCTTTCTCGAAGTTGGCCCTGGCTAGTTGGACCGTTTGTCCTAGGTAGACGTACTCGTCTACAACTTCGAGTGTAGAGCTTCCGATCTTGATGGGAGTGGGTGCCACATGGGTATTTACCATGATCTTGGTTTTGTCCATGTTCATTTTGAGATCCACCCTTTCGGAAGCTCTACTGAGGTCATCGAGCATTGTACTGAGGCCCTCCGTAGTCTCAGCCAAGACGACTAAATCGTCGGCAAATCGAAGGTGACTGATGTACTCGCCATTGACATTAATGCCTAGCCTTCTCCAGTCCAAAACCTTGAAGACATCCTCCATTGCGGCTGTAAACAGTTTCGGAGAAATGACGTCTCCCTGCCTCACACCCCGCTGCAGGAGGATAGGTATCGAGGTCTGATCCTGAAGTCGGACTGACATGGTGGCGTTTTTGTACAACGATTTCAGCACCTCGATATACCGATAGTCGATCTGGCACCGTTGGAGAGACTGCAGCACAGCCCAAGTCTCGATCGAATCAAAGGCTTTCTCGTAGTCCACAAACGCTAAGCAGAGGGGCAGATTATACTCTTCGGTCTTCTGTATAACCTGCCGGAGCGTATGTATGTGGTCTACGGTGCTGAAGCCTTTTCGGAATCCGGCTTGTTCGGGAGGCTGGAAGTCGTCAAACCTGCGTGCGAGACGGTTCGTGATGACTCTGGAAAACAGCTTGTAGACATGGCTCAGAAGTGAGATGGGCCTATAGTTCTTAAGCAGGGCATTGTCGCCCTTCTTAAAGAAGAGTACCACCACACCTCTGCTCCATGCCTGTGGCGTTTTCCCTTCAAGTATGACGGAATTAAACAGTTCCTGAAGGGCCTTAAGGACCGGTCTTCCACCCGCCTTCAGGAGTTCGGCCGTAGTTCCGTCCTCACCCGACGCCCTGTTGTTTTTTAGCTGCTTCAGAGCCATCCTAATCTCATACAGGCTGACGTTCGGGATGTCCTCGGTATAGTGCCGGGTCAATCTAGCTCTTGGGTCGTTAGCTGGATTCGTATCGGGTTTAGTCATTGACGTGTATAACTGTCCGTAGAACGTCTCGATCTCTCTCAGAAGCTCCGATTTGGCGGATATGGTTCTGCCATCAGCGGTCTTCAGTTTTGTGAGCTGGCTCTGCCCAATAGACAGATCTCTAGCAAAGACCTTGGAGCCCTTATTCCGCTCTATCGCGTCTTTAATCTTTGCAGTATTAAAGCGGCGGAGGTCTCTTTTCAATGACTTGGAGATCCGTCCATTGAGCCGCCGGTATCTGCACGCATCTTCTGAAGACTGCAGAATCATATCCCGCCTCTCCTTCATAAGCTTCAAAGTAGGATCAGAGACCCTCTTGTTCCTATCTTAAAGTGATTTGATATAATTTAGGTAAGCAGAACGCCCTAAACGTATCCTCCACTGCTGTTGTGTTTATTATCGAAGACCTCCGAAACGGCGTGGCCGATTTTATGATATTTTTTGTGTACGGTAGGTCTGAGATTAGGTCGAAGGCTATTTTTTTTAACATTTTTTTTAATTTATTTTATACTAACGAACTTATTTTATAAATGCGATATGCGCGTACAAAGTCGCGGGTTTTGCCCGCGACTTCGTACGCGCATATCCCGTTTTTTCCCGTTGTCGTAGGAATTTCGGGAAATCCTCTCTTAGTGCATGCCACTTTTCAAATTTCAGCTTTCTACGGCCAGTAGTTTCGGCTGTGCGTTGTCTGTCAGTCAATTAATCAGTCAGTAATGGAAGAATTTAATACATATTGATTGCAAAACAACGTTTGCCGGGTCAGCTAGTAATAAGATAAAGTAGAGGGGTATGTTAGTATGTCCATATTTTGCCAATAATGTTTTGAGTTTCATGTGCCCGAAGACTACATAGTCTCCGTGCGGCTACTATGTTTCCTAATATAATAACACAATAGAACTATGTCCGGCTCAAGGATCGAATCTAGAAGCCCACGCCCAGGTGCAGAAGCTTCCGCCAGGCTAGACATAATTAAAAAACAAATCAAAATGTAAAATTAATTTTGAACACCATCTATAATTTTTGGAAACAATGAACCCCAAAAAAGAAAGCAATGCCCGCCGTAAGGTCAGGGCTGGAAGAGTAGGTCGCTGTCACAACTTGAATAATAACACAGCTCCGAACGCACATACAGACATACACTTCCTCACCGGCAGACAAACGGTCGCTCCCGCACTTCCTTGGCACACGAAAAAAAAAGAAAATAAAAAAAGTTTGAAAAAACGAACTATCAAAGTTTTCCCGCCAATAATATTTGACATTTCAACTTTTTATTTGGCAAAGGGAAATCAGTGTGTTCATCCTGTGTTTTGTTATCGAAGTTAAATTCGCAACGGTCACGTGTGACATAAAACTTCAAGGGCTTGTGACTTGGATACAGCCAGATACACTCTTGGTTCTCTAAAGTAGAGACCTACAGAGCTAAACCTACGGCTAAGAACCAAAGAATATCAACCACAAAGTGCGTAACCAGTGCAAAAATGAATACCAAATTGGTGATAGTGTTGTACCTCTGCATTGCTGCGGTGTTCAGCGCGCCAATGCAACTGCCGTACTTGCCCATGCAGTACGGGATGCAGCCACAGCTTCCGTTCCTGAGGAATATAGCTCCAAATCTGCAGTCACCTCCCTTGTAAGTATTCCTTGTATACTATTTTACTGATTTTATGCAATTCGTGGGTCCTGATTTATGTTTTGTGACTTTAACAATGTTTAATTTAAACTCTATTGTGATTATAAAAATGCAACTATGTTGTTCTTACTAAAGTTACGATTCTGCCCATGTTAATGTGTAGTGGTTTCGGCTTTCGGCTTTGGGTGTTCAGCCTCAGAAAGTGCATAGTCAGCAGTTATCACTACTGAACAGCCGGCATCCTCTCTAAATTATATTGGCACGAATACACCGCGTAGGTCTTTGAATATTTGATACGAATATATAAATCTATGCTTTCCTCCATCGTTCAGCGAGCAGTATTGCTGAAATAAATTACGTAAAGTATCTGCCTGATTCCGAACCCAGAGCCTAAATCCCATAATTCGGGATTGTAATCACTGGCCATCAACTGCTCAGCAAACAACAAGATACAAAATTGTATTTAGACAATTTCTTTCTTAAATCCCTTCACATTAATTTTGCTGGTTAGCAAAAACTTCGCAGAATTTGGGTGTAGCCTTTGATGTTTACAGAAGTCACAGTTAAGTTGTTAAGATGGCAAATATTATGCGAAACCAGTTAGTGGAAGTCAAGTTACCAGTTACACGATTTGTGTACATTTGTTGTTCTCGAATCGAGCACACCATACATTGTTTCAAACCTGAGCTTATAATCTCTTCCAGACGATCTGACATACTACATCTCCTGTAGATAATCTGGATTTCGGTGTACATTTAGTAGTTATAACTAGAATTGTGTTTTGGCATAGCATTTTGAATACAATGCATGAAATTCAAAAAAAAATCTATCAATTTCAGGTACCCGCAGCAGCAGCAGCAGCCATTGGTCATCGTCCTTCCCAATGCAGGACCCAATGCAGAAGCTGATAACAGATACGTAAACCTCAACGAACAAATAGCAAACGCGAACCTCAAAAGTAACAATGGACACGTAGATGAAAACAAAGATGCAATCGTTGTTGATGCTAACCCAAAAGCACCAGAAACTCAAACCAGGAATGCAGTAGTATACCTCCCAGACGAAGGGAGATTCTCCATTGGACAGATTATCTCATACATTCCCTTCCTGCCAATAGAAATCAACGTCCCTGATACCATCTCATGGATAACGAGCCTGCTCACTGGCGGATGGTTCAGGCCTCAAGGTCAAATGCCCATTGGAAGCATGAAGACGCTACCAAACAAAAGTCAGATGCCAGTTATCGTGATGCCCTACCCTGGACCAATGCCTGGTGTAAATCAATGAGTGAATAGTGATGTTGAGGAGTGAGGAAGACTGACTGTAAACTTAGTGACTGTTGCTATTAAGAATAGTGCTGGTGTAGTTATAGAAAATGGTGGTAAAGTATGGTTGTGTCCATAATATATTTTAGTAACAAATGATGAGTGTTTATTTGACTATTTTATGCAACACCAGAATATTATTGAAGGGTTGAAATTTTAAATGGTTAAGTGCTAATTTTAATATTTCCAGATAAAACAAAAAATTGGAGTGCAAATACATTTTGATTTGTGCCTATTTTAGCTAAGTATGTCTAAAATTGTAAAGCAAATAAGTTATTTTGAGTAACGTGAGTTTTTTTTGTAAAATTCCGGATTTTTGACGTTTTGATGCCTAGTCCCATTCAACCCTTCAATTAGGTATACCTCTACCATTAAAGTTTCGTCGGTTAGTTTCCTTTTCAGGGCACTCAACTGAACAATGTTTGATGTTTGTTTGTGCAACATCGCTATGTTGTACACCATGCAAACATTGTGCGAAAATGCAAATGATTAGCGAATCATTTGCATTTTCGCCATATTGTTTTGTATAATTTAAGCTTTTACAAGCACATAAGCTGAAGTTTGCATACTTACGACTGTGCATGGTGAGACAGGCAATTTAAAAAATACTATATATTTTATGCAAAATGCTTTATTATTATAAAATAATAATTATTACAAATTGCTGTCATAAACTGAAGCCTTAAATAACATATAATATATTACATTATATCTAAGACGTTATGGTAACAAAACTTAACTCTTAGCAAGGCTGAGTTCAAGAGTCTAACCAGAAAGAACACAAAATTAAAAAAAATGGCTTGGTGCTATTGTAAAACTTTCTAGTGCTGAAAAAGTTACACTATCAAACTCTAACCTTGCTGCTAGAAATTAGAATCAATCCAAAGTAGCAAATAAAATAAACCAAAGAGTATTAGAGAAAACAACAACAAAAAAATATACATAATCACAAATCATAATTCTACTTTCAATCATACTACTTCGGATCAAAAAAGGAAAAGCGATAAAATCACTCCTAAAATGGCAACGTAAATAGTACAGGCCAATAATCTAACGATAAAACATATAGTATGTTCTTAATTAGGTTATCAGTGTCATACAAACTACCTCATTAGACTGTCGGCTATCTTAGGGACCCATAAAACTAATATCTTCATGACCGTTTTCGGATTCAACCTACTGAGCTATCAGTAGGCGAAATCAAAGAACCGTGGAAGGCCTAGAAAGTTTTGTACTAGTTATAGATTCGATATACGGCACAAATAAATTTGAAGACTGTAAATTTCGAGTTTTTTAAATTATAAATCTTAATTCATTTCCAGAAACTGTCAAAACTTTCAAGACTAAATCTAATTTAAGAAAAACATTTTTGGACAAAATCACGACTATAGAGGACCTAAACTAAAACATATGAGGTTCTATCCAAAAATGTCAAGCGCGAGTGTCTTATTAATTGCTGACTCCGACGGTGTCGTAGTCAACGGGTTTCTGGGCGTCCAATTCCTTCTTGGGGACGATGATGGAGACTGGGTAGTTGAAGCTGTAGAAGAAACCGTGAGGGGGACCCTGGAAACAAAATAGAATAACTTTAGTGATGCTCTGTTTTGTAATATTTTTAATGGATGCATAACTCTATTTTTTTTTCTAAAATAAAAGTAGCCTAAGTAGGAGTTCTTAGGCGTCTTTTTATTCATAATATCAGCTGTCGGACAATGAAAGTCCCGTCAAAATCGATTCAACCGCTTCGGAGATCAGCCAGAACCAACAGACAGGAAGATAAAACTTTTAAAAAACGTGTTATGGGTGTCACATTTTCTTTTATTTTCTTGGTATTTTGGTATTTTTACAGTCTATATTAATAAAATTGCCATACTTACAGTAGGTTCCGGCTCTTCAAGTTTGCCATCAGGTCCAACTTGTTGCTGTTGTCCACCATACTTCTGTTGCGCGTATTGTTGTTCTTGGCTGTATTGCTGTTGCTGTCCGTATTGCTGTTGTTGACCGTATTGCTGTTGCTGGTTGCCTTGGAAGCTTTGTGCCTGAGCGTAGGCTAGGGCTTTGCCGTCACGAGCCTGGTTCTGCTCTGGTGCTGGGGCGGAGACGACGATACCTTCGGGTTCTGAAGCTTGAGCTTGGTAGTTGTTGTATTGTCTATGGAAAGAAAAAGGAGGGTTAAGATTTTATGAAGGGTTTAGCCAGTTCGTCTTTTCACTGGAATTTCAAAGTTTTGTTTTAACTCTAGTAAAATAAACAAGTTGGTTTTTGTATCGTTATCCAGAATCAAGCTTCTCAACGTTTCTTCTGTGATACAAATACCCTGTCTATGAAAACTGGCAAAAAAAGAAATGAATGTGCTAAGATATATTGGATTTGAATATTTTCTTTTGATAGGTTAACGTTGGATCTTGCAGGTTTTTCTTGCGAGTTTCGTAGATGTTTCCGTTAAGAGGAAATGCTGGCGGCGAGACATGTAAAAAGTCATAATTTGAGGTTTGGCTCTCGACTGTTTTCTCCTCCTATATTGGACCGATTTAAAAGATATTTCACAAACTGAATAAGAAGGACTGTGTCTCTATGTTTCCTTTTTTTATTAAAAGTTGCCAAATTTGTACACTAGGGTTCCGTTGATAGCGATTTAGTGGACAATATTGTGTTTTTACGGTCCCTATGTTTTCTTTTTTGATGATTTATTAACCGTAAAAGCACTAGAACTCTTATCAAGATACTCACTGGTAGTTGTTGACTGGGGGCTGGACCGTGGGTGCGTGGCGGTTGGCCTCAGCTGCCTCATTCCATGCTTTCTCGAAAGCCAGACGAGCGGCCAACAGTTCAGGGGTCTCTTCCGCGGGCTTCAGCTCGACCTTCGGGATGTTGTCTTCTTGGTGGAAGCCTTGGCTGTCAGCATAGTAACGGACCTGAATGTAAGAAAAAAGGTTGGTTATAAGACTTGATAAAAGGTAATCTTTTAGATTTACATCAGGATTGATGAGGGCACTGAAGGATCGCCAAACTGAAGGAGCAGTGGGCGATGGCCGATGGCCTGGTGAGAGTCGCGGGTAGCTGATGGATGCGAGACGCACAGGACCGTTTGTTGTGGCGACACTAAGGGGAGGCCTATGTCCAGCGTTGAACTTCTTTCGGCTGATATGATAATGATGACTAGTGTCAGTGGTCAACCACTGACACTCCATTGAAAGAAATGGCATAGAATCTTGTCAAAATCAACCATTATGAAATCAATGATAAACCATTCTGACATTATTGTAATAGCAGACTTGGGGCCCAGTAGTCACAAACTCTACCGATGAGAACAAGGTCCTGAGCTCGATTCCGCGTTTGGCAAAGTGTTTTGCGTTCAGAATTTTAGTAGCAGCGCGCAATCTATATTTGTGTCCGTTTGATGTCTTTTACCTAAATACAAGTCCACTATACTCATTATTTTGAATAACAAAATAAAACAATATTTTAACTAGTTACAAAACCATGATTACTGTGTCACCCTATGTAATGTTTACTTCATATATCTTTTCTGTGACTTATACAACATGTAACATTTTCACGATTTCGGTGTTGATCCCATAGTGAAAGTTGTTTATAATGATGAGTACAATGACCCCTTAATTGGTATTGCGTTTATTCTGTGACAGGTTGTATGGTGTACGTAATAGTATTCTATTCTAAATACATGGGCAGTTGATTATTTTTTCGCGATTTCAAGGTAGTAATAATTGTTCATAGTGAGAGTAGTTTTTGCGCTAATCATCCTTATCTAGAATCATTCAATCCTATCCCTGTATTATCAATTTAATTTACCTTGATGAGATCCTTCTGGCCGGGAACCTGGTAGACGTAAGATCCAGAGACTACTCCAGATCCTTCCCGGTTTTCAACCTTCGAAGACTGAGGGGTTTCGTAACCGTAGGCGTATTGTCCTAGACCGTCCTGACCGTGGTACTGGGCTGCGTTGTAGACCTGGAAAAAATGAGCTGAGTTTAAGCACGGGGCTATCTTTAAAAACCGAAAACTACGGTGCCAAACATTGATATATAAAAAACCCAAGATCGAACACATGCACATGCACAGTCTCGAACAAATGCAACACTCGAAACTGTCGTCAAAAACTGACATGTATCTAGTGTCATGTGTGAGTTGTGTGCATACTATAAATATTTTTTTGCAAATTCAACCTTACACGGATCGCTTAAAGTTGTTTTTACAAAGCAGTGCAGTATGACGAGCGATGCAAGACTGTTTGAAACTAGCGCACAATTCTAAATTATGCGCTTGTTTTATGCGGACGTTTTTGAGATGCTGAGTGTGTATCTTGGGTTTTTATATATCAATGGTGCCAAACGATCAAAATAGCTTTACATTTTAATTTTAAAACTGAACTTCTTATATTCGTGTTATCCTTATCCTTAGTAATACTAATATTATAAATGCGAAATAACTCTATCTGTATGTCTGTCTGTCTGTTGCGCTTTCACGCCAAAACTGCTGAACCGATTTAAATGAAATTTGGTACACAGATAGTCGAGAGCCTGAGAAAGAATATAGGCTACTTTTTATCCCGGGAGTATGTTCCCTAGGGATTACGCGGGCGAAGCCGCTGGCAGAAGCTAGTTATCTATACATAAGAATTAATTTCTATTTTTAATTCTTAATTCGTTTTCATATGATTCTCAGACTCATCCAAGAAAGTTTTTTTTTAATCTTTTTTCTGAAATAATTGTAAAACTGTTTATTTTAAAAATATGATAAAAATATATTTTGACCCACAATCCCTGTCATTGAAATGTCGCACGGTACTATTTGAAAAACATATTGTTTTCTAATTTTCCCCCAAATAGACCTAATATACAAATAAAATATCTTTGACAAAAGTAAAATCATTATTTACCTCCTCAACGTAGTCATCTGTGTTCTCGATCTCCTTTCCATTCTTCCAGTAGTGGCCAAGGGTCGGGCCAGCCTCAGCGGAACGAAACCTAGGGTCGTCGTAACGGACCTGAAACAAAAAGATATAAATTAAGAAAACTTCGAAACGTGCTTAGCGTTTTTGACGTGCGTTTTGATGAATATTCGAAATCAAGCACATGGGTGAATTGTTAAAATTCATATTAATTGGGCCATGTAATATGCAGAAAATTAATGCCTATTTTATGTTATAATGATTTTATTTTACAACTATTTCATTATCAGTCGTGTCTTGAGAGGCTTCTAGAGTTAATATTGAAATACGTCCTTCACTTCCTGGGAAGTCAATTTTGCTGTTAGTGATTTTTATTGCAGTTGTTAAGCTATTAGAAAAAAACCGGCCAAGTGCTAGTCGGACTCGCACACGAAGGGTTCCATTCAATAAACCTTCGTTTTTACAATATCTTGTTATAGCGGCAATAGAATTACACAATCTGTGAAAATTTCAACCGTCTACCTATTGCGGTTCTTAAGATACAGCCCGCTGACAGACAGACGGACGGACAGCGGAGGCCCTTTGGGTACGGAACCCTAAAAATCAAACCGCCTAGTCATACTAAACTATGTTGTGGTCGCCTTCAATTCTAGCGGCTGAATACCAGTATTTTATAAGGAACCACGTATTTGACCTCCTCAACCAGTCACTGAGAAACAGGGGAATTCAAAAAGTCTGGAAGACCCAGCGTTAGAGGCCTTTTTTTTTAACGGTGACCGATGACTTGGTGAAGGTCGCTGGTAGCTGATGGATTCGAGACGCACAGAACCGGTTGTTGTGGAGACACTTACGAGAGATCTATGGCCAGCAGTGGACGTCTTTCGGCTGATATGATGATGATGATGAGCTCAAAAGTCTGCGCCATACCGACTGTCAAAGATCTATAAAACAGCCGAAACGAACGGCATAATGTGCTTTTCGAGGCACGGAGGGATATAATGGACCCATCCGTAGACTGATCTTGGCAAGCGTAACTAAACCTTGCAGTTTTCGCTCTAAAGTAGGTTATAAATATGGTTAATATGAAAGCAACTCACCAGGGGCAAGACAGCGGTACGTCCAGAGAGCTGGGGCTCGTTGAACGGCAACTGCTTGAGGTAACTCTGCGCCTCTTCAGGAGTGATGTCGTTCTTGAAGATGAAGTTTGACTGGGGTGCGCCTGAGGCGAATACCGCCTGAAAAAATAAGAGAAAAAAATAATAATATTTAGGCTTCATTTGTTATTTTTGTGTCGAATGAACATTTACATAGTCATACTAATTAGACCCAGTAGGAAGTAACCACGCATTTTAGCAGCGTCAGAGACATTTTTAATGTCATTCTGGGTGTACGTACGTGAGTGAACACTTGGGACACTCCAACAGATGGGACATACTCGTAGTTCGATCAAATGCACCGCACTGGCACTGATTTAACTAGACATTCAACAGTTTAGCAGTTGCTAATAAGAGGATCATAGGTACTACGCATAAAGAACGTATAAAACCATGTTTGCTACACACATTTTATACAATAGACAGAAAGAAGCACTAAATGCAATCCTATTTACGTACTCCACTGATGTAACAGAAGAACGCTACAATTTCTTTTTCGAGGCAGCATAAATGGAAAAACTGTTTCCAATATTTCAACAACTGCAAGTGCATATTTCATTTCTTTCATTTCACTTGACAATACAAGTGCAGAAAAATTGCATAGCAATTCCTCAAAAACACAAAAATTTCATCATCTTAACTCGCTAACATAGTAAAGTAAAATGTTAAACAGGATCTTAAAGTGTTTCAAGGTTACAACATAATAACGAGGTATAGATTAAAGATGATCCCAAAATAATAAGTTACTACAGACTTGACTCATCAACTGGCTTTGAGCCGGTTCATTCACAACCGGACTTTGAAATGGATATTATATAGTTAGATGTTTACTTCTGGATGATGATCTTATTTGTTTTGTAAGACGACAATTCGTGCGACAGTGATGATGCTTCAAATTGTTAGACCTGAATGACGCATGTCCCACAAAACCGTGGCTTATTAAGAACAAGTTTTTAAGAACCAAATAGTGAAATAGATCGTAGTTTTCTTAAAGGCTAGAATTCATTATTTTTTCAGTAGTATGTTTCGAATGTTTTGGCAAAATTACAAATGATGCAATTTCACTTATTCTATCAGCAACTGCTTCTTCATAATATATACTCGCAAAACTATTGTGCAAAAACATCTAAAGATAAAATATACTACTACGAACATCAATGACCATACAGTGACCTTAACATAATTCATGCTTATTTCACATCAACATGCACAGATATGACGTCACTATATTATTCATATTGACACTAACAATTTTGAACTTGCGGACGTAGATCATATATCCAGTTTATTCGGAGACTTCGCAGTAGCTAACCAAGATGACGCAGATAAGTTAGGCAGAGGCGTTAATGTAGCGCATGATTTTTTAATAGTATAGAAAGCCTTTTTTTAGATGGGAAATCAAATGACTCCTCCCGCTCTAGGCGGAGCGGAGTATCAGAGTCTTTCTGACTTACAATGCACCTGTGCGACTCTTTCGAACAATTTTGCAAACCTGGCAAAATTTAGAAAGCCTACAGGGACATATTCAGAGTTCAGAAACACACAATATCAAGAATGTATTAAGAAAGCAGTACAGCTACACTTCGCCGGTTATATTCAAGCTACTACGGAGAAAATTCCGATGGAAAACACAATAACACTGTCGAACCAGCTACTTGAGTCCAGAATCCTAAGCAATAATGCTTACGGTCAAGAGTATTAAGATGGTTAATGTATTGGTATGTTTGTCATTTCTATGACAATAGATACTTTTTCTTCCTTCTTTGGCGATGACTTTACTTGTAATAGCAAATATTACAATATCAGTCTCTGTCTGCGTCTGTGTTTTAGTGTAAAGTTAGAGTGCACAGGCTCCTTCTGGGTAAGCTCGCTCCATCGTAGACTTTGTCTCTGTTTTTCTGTATTTCTTTATACTGTATTTCTGACCTAGACTAGAGTCAAGAGCAAACCTAACACAAATAAAAGAAAATATGAAGATGCGTTATTAAGTACTTTCAGATACAATTTTAATTAGCCGTCAGCCAAGTTATAATGGTTAGTAGTTTCACTAACAAGACGAATAAATTTTAATATGATGATAAAGGGAATTAATTAAGTACAACTGCGTCTGATTTTGTTCACGTGTTTTTTATGTAAATTTCAAATGCAGGATGTTTTAATACAAAGTTACATTTTGATAAATATGTGGTGAGATCAGCGCCCTGTTCGTTGTTTATTCATCTGTCTGTCCGCCTGTCACATTTGTTTATTACCTACATTGCTGTTTTCTCGAGTCAGGATTATTCATATTCCTATTTTCATCGTCAATATGTTGATTATGTTCAATCTTTATATATTCATCCATAATCTTGTCCATGATTTTTCCTTTATTCTTATATTCTAAACTTGTTTTTGTCTGACCTGAAAAACATGTTTTTCAAGTTTCTTCTTTTAATTCTATACTATCAATTTATGGTTTTACAAGAAAAACTTTTTATGTATTATAGAAAAGGCTCATGGTCGTCTTGTCGCTAGTTATAAAAATACAAGATGCAATAGAAATTGAATATCTGCTGGTAATAAACCTTGAAGTTTATGCGTTTTCCATCATGTTAGTACATGTCTATATTTTCATCCCATACTGAGGTAATTTCAACAATCATACTTTTATCGTTGTTAAAATTTACTTCACGTCTAGTCATCATCTACTTAGAAGTTTAAGTTAATTGCGTAAGCATTTTCTCTTCTATGAAAGAATTCTATGTTACTTTTAAAGGAAATTTATTACTCGTTGTGTCAGTTAATTTCACGATTTGAAGATTTTCAATATACTGAGGTACTCTTGCTATGTTTTGTTCAACTATTTACAAACTTTCTCTTTCAAATTCATCGATATCAATTTGTACGGTACGCTGCTTAGTCATATTGATTTCTTGAGCAATTGTGTTTCTGCTTTTAGCTTCATTCGAAGTTAAGCTAGCCTGTGTCCGATGTATTAATGAGTATTCTTTATTGTTTGTTTATACTAATTGAAACCATTCGTTCAGTTTCCGCAAACCACTACACTTATTAACCAACTAACTGAACACAATTTACATGTCATTTTTATGGGCATGTTAACAACGTCACACTGTTTTCAATGCTATATTTTCACTTGTATTGTTTACTATATGCATTATAATAAATTAATTTATGACCTTTTAATGTCAACACAGACTGGTGGTGTCAGATTTACAGTAGCTATGTCAGTCATTGATGGCTTGGTGAGGGTCGCGGGTAGCCGATGGATGCGAGACGCACAGGACCGGTCGTTGTGGCGACGCTTGGGGGAGGCCTATGTCCAGCAGTGGACGTCTTTCGGCTGATATGATGATGATGATGTCAGTCATTTTCCGTACCTACTGATAAAATATCAACTTGATGATGGCAATATTTATGGTCTGTTTGACTACCTTCAGTTAAGAGTTCTTTAATTTATCTGGCAGACGATACAGAATCACATTACTATTAATGGGTCCACATGATACAGATTTTTGATTTGATTTAATATTATTGTTTATTTTTTATTGTTTTTTGATAATTTTATTATGATTCCATGACATTTATAATTTCTATTTTTCTTCTATGTATATTTGTTTGTTTTGTACTGACCAATAACTTGTTTGTGATAAACTGTAAATGCAAGTTGGTTATAATAATAAATAAATAAATATGTTTTTGTCTGCACAGACTTTGAAAAATCTGAATGAAAAAATTATACCAGACCGACATTTGTCTGGCTTTATTGCACAGAAAAAAGCCAGTCCCGTACCATAAACCTTAATTTTATTGTTTGTTGTTATAGCGGTATTAGAAATACACAATCTGTGAAAATTTCAGCTATCTACCTATTACGGTTCTTGAGTGACAGCCCGCTGACAGACAGACGGACGGACGGACGGGCAGCTGAGGCTTAGTATTAGGGTTCCGTTGGTTACCCTTTGGGCATGGTACCCTAAAAAAACTGGCCAAGTGCGAGTCGGACTCGCGTGCAAAGGGTTCCGAACGAATTTAATTTTTTTAACATGTTATATTAACACTACAGACTTCTAATAGGTTTTCCTGCAATCTTTAGGTAAAGATCTATTATCTCCATTTTTTTCAAAATTTTAGGCTCAGTAGTTTCGGAGATAAAGGGGGGGGAATGGACATTTTTCGTCTAATTTCTTGAATAACTTCTAAATCATTTATTTTAAAATTATGAAAAAAATATAATTAAAACCCTAACAGTAAGCCCTTTCATTTGATATGTCACACGATATTGTTCAAAAAACTTTTTTTTTTAATTGTCTTGTTTGACCCCCTAAAGTGACCCCCATACTAAAAATTTAATAATTTTCGTAACGCATCCGTATTTGGGTCATAGAAGTCCATATGTGTACAAAATTTCAACAGAATCGGTCCAGTGGATCCGGAGAAAACTGGCTGTGACAGACGGACAGACAGACAGACAGACAGACACCCGAGTGATCCTATAAGGGTTCCTTTTTTTTTTCGGAACCCTAAAAAGCTGTGGAAGTCTCTATAACGTGAACGGTCCATTACAATTATTTCGAGCTACAGACTAGTGATTGTCCGCTCCGTCGACGACTTCAGACTTTCTTTTATAACGATATCACGTTTTATGCAGTCCTTTTTACCTACATTTACTTCTGGTATGTGTATCTTATCCTTATAAATCTTATAATTTTGTCATTACTATGTTTTCTGTGTACAAAGTATCAACCGTTCATTACATTCATGTGCATCACGTTCATATACTTACGGGAGAGATAGTTGCTAAGATATTCGTGTAATCTTTAGCTGCATTTCCTTGTTAACCGACTTCCAAAAAAGAAGGAAGTTCTCAATTCGGTGGGTATTTTTTTTATGTACGACTATGTACACCGATTACTCCGAGGTTCCTGATCTGATTTCTGTGATTCTTTTTTAGTCCGATTACGGGACCAAATGGCAAGTATACTGCATTTTTGCTTATTTCAATTTCTGCGTTGACAAAGACGTCGTCCAAGTATCACCACTTAAAAGTGAAAAATAAAAAGCTTTTTACAACAAAATATAACCGACTTCCAAACAAAACACTACAAAGAATAAAATAACCTTCATTTCGGAAGTCGGTGTTAAAAAACAAAGAAACAAAACCAAACACCGACTTCCGAAATTAAGGTTATTTTATTCTTTGTAGTGTTTTGTTTGGAAGTCGATTATACATATACAATAACTAGCTGACCCGCGCAACTTCGTCTGCGTCACAATTTTCATTACTGCTCCGTTTCTATTGGTCTTAGCGTGATGATATATAGCCTATAGCCTTCCTCGATAAATGGGCTATCTAACACTGAAAGAAATTTCCAAATCGGACCAGCAGTTCCTGCGATAAGCGCGTTCAAGTAAACAAACAAACTCTTCAGCTTTATATATTAGTATTGAAGATATTGCAGTATGATCGTAACTGCAATCGGTTTAACTGATCTTTGAACATAATAGAAATATTATAATCACGGATGTACCTCATAGCAGATCTTTAGCAAAAACTGAATCTGATGCAAATTGAATAAAATAAAATAATATCAATTTATAACATTCTGGAAAACACGCGACCTCATCGATACTTCGCGATATAAAGAAATAAATCGTTGACCCGTGACATGTTTTTTTTTCTAATAAGGCGTCGTATTGTATATTATATTGAATAATTTAGCATAATAATGCAGTAGGTTTTCTGTTATAACAGGATTTGTGTCAAGTTTCCTTTGTCATAATGATTTCGTGCATTTTATCCATACTATAATATCTAATATTTAAAAATCTCGTGTCACGGTGTTTGTTACCGAACTCGTTCAAAACGGCTCGACCGATTTTCATAAAATTTTGTGTGTATATTCGGTATGTTTTTTGTATGGCAAAACAACGTTTGCCGAGTCAGCTAGTATAACATAATATTAAAATGTTTGTTTGGACGCGCTTATCTCAGAAACTTCTGGTTCAAATTAAAAAAGTACTTTAGTGTTGGATAACTCATTTATCGAGGAAGGCTTCAGGCTGTATAACATCACGCTATGACCAATAAGAACGGAGCATTTATGAAAAAAATAACGCAGATGAATTTGCGCGGGTCAGCTAGTTATTTCGTAAGCGTAATTGGATAAGTTATTAACCCTAAGTCAAAAGATAACTCTGGTTTGCACAAGAGGGCCTTGATTTTCTCTTTATTCGGCAAAACATGTCAACTTCTATTTGTAAGTTTTAATTTTGAAAGCCGGTCCGAAAGTACAATGCTCGTCCGAGTAAATCACTAGTGCAATATGATTTCCACATGCCATGTTATGCTGTACTAAAATACTTAGCACACGTTGTATTCAGCACAATGGTATCTGTAACAAAACTGACCGACTTCGCTCTGACCACTTGTGGCAAAGAAGATTCGCCACACATCGTGACTTCGAGATTTAAACACTAATGTGTAGCGCTAGGATTATTTCTGACAGCTGAGTTGTATAGGTAGCAAAATATTTTCTTTATTTTAGACTAGCTTCTGCCAGCGGCTTCGCCCATGTGCTCCCTAGGGAACATACTCACGAAATAAAAAGTAGCCTATGTCCTTTCTCAGGCTCTAGACTATCTGTGTACCAATTTCATTTTTGGCGTGAAAGCGCGACAGACAGACAGATAGAGTTTTTGTCGCATTTATAATATTATAATATATATAGTAAGGAAGTAAGGACTAGCTGACCTGCACAACTTCGTCTAAGTTACATTTTTCATGAATGCTTCGCTCCTATTGGTCGTAGCGTGATGTTGTATTGCCTATATCCTTCCTCGATAAATGGGGTATCTAAGACTGAAAAAAAAATTAAAATCGGACTAGCAGTTCCTGCGATTAGCGCGTTGTTTCTTTCAGTTTCTTCAATTCAAATTCTTTCAATGTTACATATCCCATTTATCGAGGAAGGCTATATATAACATAACGATAAGACCAATAGGAGCGGAGCAGACGAAGTTGCGCCGGTCAACTAGTTTGTATATATAGTTTTATTTTATTTTTTGTTTTATTACCTTCCTAAAATTAAGAAAATCGTGCGAAAGAAAAACTTTGACACATTTGTTCCAAATGCTTTACTCATTGTCAGATACCTACTTATACGAAGTTAGGAATGTTGTTATGTTGGCAGCAGTATGTTGATAAATCCCTACATCTTAATACTGCTGCACTTTTAATTTCTTTAAAGAGTGGAATTCCCTGCCGCAGTCTGTGTTTCCTGACAGCTACAACCTGGGAGTCTTTAAGTCAAGAGTGAATAGGTTACTTCTAGGCAAGCGTGCTCCATCTTCGACCACATCATCGCTTGCCATCAGGTGAGATAGTGGTCAAACGCGTGCCTATCTATAGTAAAAAATATAATTGTAAATATATTTTTACTCAACTTTGGGTTGCTGGATTGCCTATTTTTTGAGAAGAACGTTTTCAGGTTCAGGTTTTCAATTTCAAGTTATTTTTAAGAAATACTTAACATCAAATGCTTAATTTAAAAACGGTGGTAAATTATTAATTTTATATACTCTTTATTTTTTAAGAGACTGACTCGTAAACAACATTTTTAGTAAAAAAATAATACCTACGCGTATCAAATTACAATTATTAATTTGTTTTTGTTTGTGGTTTCTTTTACAAGATGTGTTCATTTACAATGACGTGATATTTCAAACTTTTTATTTTATTTTTATACATATTGTGTCGGTATTAAGGCTCACAAACAAGAGATCGTTAGCGAACTAAAAAAAAACATAATTACAGCCGTAAAGATCATCGAAATTTTATAAAAACCAATTTAAATAAAAAAATATTTTATACTTAAATGCCGTAAAGGGTTCCGTACCATAAACCTTAATTTTTATTACTTGTTGTTATAGCGGCAATAGAAAAACACAATCTGTGACAATTTCAACTGTCTACCTATTACGGTTCTTGAGAAACAGCCCGCTGACAGACAGACTGACGGACGGACGGACGAACGAACAGCGGACGCTTAGTAATAGGGTTCCGTTTGTTACTCCTTAGGTACAAAACCCTAAAAACGTCTAATAACTGACTAAGGCCTTTAACTACATAATCCTAGAGAATGAATACTAAAATCAATACAGCAATTATGACAAATACACACCTACTATGCACACTACTGCATAAATTCAAGGTTTTATAACTTAACAAACAGATGTATTGCTGGAGGGTTTGTTGCACCACGTCTTCCCAGCGAAAACTCTAGGAAGTGGTGACGGGAGGGCGTTATGGGAGGCTGTCTTTAGTAAAACTTTAAAGTTCAAGAAGTCCTGGCACTCGGCCACTGCAATGGTCACCGTTTTCCTTCAAATGTATATCCCTGATCAAACAACAAGACAATCAATCTTCAATTGTTCCTTGTAAATACCCAAAAAAATTTTAAGGCGGAAACCCACCGCGGCGCATGCTGTGCACGGCCACGCGGTGCATGTTAACTGCGCGGATTCATTTGTTTGACAACGTAGGTCTATGTTTACACTGCAGTACACACTACACACGCCTGCGTGGCACAAGGCGTATCTCAAAACTGTGCTGGTATACAGTTGTACAGTCGTGGGTTAATATTTGTGTATAACGAGTACCGCATGCACAGCGAGCATGGCGTTGGCAGCGTTGAACTATGTGAGCGCCATATTCAAGCAAGCCACGGATGTACAAATGACGTCAATTGATGCGTAGCATGTTTGTGTGTTGCAATGAACAATCACATACGTTTTCTTGCAAAGCGAAGCTTAACACACGTGCGTAGTCTCTCCGTGCGCCGCGGTGGGTCTGCGTCTTAAATCTTCAAGTTTTTTGCCAAGATCACAGTATTGTGGTTTACTCTATTGATGATAATACCTAATATACGATCATTATATGTTATAAACACGTGTTTACTTTTTATAAACATTTACATAAATAATGTGTAAAGTTTAAACATAGATATGACTTATATTTGTCTTCTCATCCGGGAGTTAACATTATGAATCGGTTAGTTGTATTATTCACGACATATTTAAATGGTTTTCGGTTACATAATCAATATTGTCACGTATCTATTCTAAGTATATATTACTCGTGGCTTAATAATAATCTTCAAGGTTAAGCAACGCTCGCCGAGGTCGGTCTGTGGATGGGTGACCATCTTAATACCGAGACTCCTCCGCGCCTCGGAAAGCACGTTAAACCGTTGGTCCCGGCTGTCATTTGTAGATCTTTGGCAGTCGTTACGGATCGTCAGAAGTCAGAACCACACCAGTCTTGCCAAGGAGTACTGTGTTACTCAGTTAATGGGTTGTGGAGGTCTGGTAGGCAGCCGCTCCACGTAAAAAACTGGTAGTCATGCTGAATCCAGTTTGAATGGAAGCCGACCCCAGTATAGTTAGGAAAAGACTAGGTATAGGTATATTCTGAAGTGAGGCCTTCAACACGGCTTGAACAAACTCGTCTAGATTAGCTTTGCTTAAACCAGACCTGCACTAATTTGCTAAGCAAATATATGACTAATTACTTCGTCTACAGTGTTGAAAACTAGATTTTCTTCCTGAGTATCACCAAGGTTAAAAATCCCATTACAACAGATAAGTTATTTATTCCAAAAAATGTCATTCAGGGACATATTTTAGCCAGTAAAAAACTTCTGTCTTTGACTGCAACAATATATTTACGATTATTTTGTCTATATTGATTAAAACTTCTTGAGGTTCTGCTTTACGTGCATTACTTTCTTGTTCCGGACCATCAATAGCATTGCCTATTGCACCTTCCCCAAATATCTCGCCTATTCAGCCGATACTAAATTAGTTCAGTCATTTCTAAATTCAATGGTTTCTGCATCCCCAGCTGTAAAAGCCTTGATTTAATCCTGATCACCAACTGCATTTCTCTTCTTCCCTAAATATTTGGTCCTATCAGACAATCAACCTACATTGAATTATTTCAGTGATTTTTAACTTCTATGGTTTCTGCATCCCCAGCTATAAAAGACTTGATTTAATCCTGATTAGCAACTGTTTTTCTCTTCTTCCCCAAATATTTGTTCCTATCAAACAATCAACCTACATTGAATTGGTTCAGTCATTTCTAACTTCAATGGTTTTTGCATCTCCAGCTATTAAAGCCTTGATTTAATCCTGATCACCAACTGCTTCTCTCTTCTTCCCCAAATATTTGGTCCTATCAGACAATCAACCTATATTGAATTATTTCAGTAATTTCTAACTTCAATGATTTCTACATCCCCAGCTATAAAATCCTTGATTTAATCTTGATCACCAATCACCAACTGCTTTTCTCTTCTTCCCCAAATATTTGGTCCTATCAGACAATCAATCAATGTAGGTTATATTGAATTATTTCAGTCATTTCTAACTTCGATGGTTTTTGCAACCCCAGCTGTAAAAGCCTTTCTGATCACCAACTGCTTTTCTCTTCTTCCCCAAATATTTGGTCCTATCAGACAATCAACCTATATTAAATTATTTCAGTAATTTCTAACTTCAATGATTTCTACATCCCCAGCTATAAAAGCCTTGATTTAATCTTGATCACCAATCACCAACTGCTTTTCTCTTCTTCCCCAAATATTTGGTCCAATCAGACCACCTACATTGAATTGAAACTTCAATGGTTTCTGCATCCTCAGCTCTAAAACCCTTCATTGAATTCCTATCAGCAAGGATGACAGCATGATGTAACGCCATTCATAAGCCCCTCGTAATAAATATAGGAGGCGGTCAAGGTGTGTTACGTGAATAGAACTCGATACCACCACAAAGGCCGAGGAAGTCCGTTCCGTAATTATGAATAGTATTAATGCCAAAACAAGCTAAGATTACTACTCGATAATCATTAAGTATTATGGTAAAGAATGAGTAGTAGAAATACCACTGCTACTGATGTAGCCTTGATTTTTATATAATCACTTATTTTGTAAGATTTGCATTTTGTTATGGTCTTTAATATTGGAAAATGAGTTATAGGACTCAAATATAATTGGGCAGGACATATTCTAAGGCGAGGTGATAGCAAGTGGAGTAAGGCAGTGACTGAGTGGTATCCAAGGACTGATACAAGTACTGTTGGAGATGCGTGTCCGAGCAAAGTTGGGCTATGGTTGAAGGATGTTCATTTTATCTTTTTTTTTTTATTTAAGAATTCGCTGGCTCTTGACCTCGATCACGGCTCATGGAAAGCGATAGATAAGGTGATGGGTGAATCTAAATCGTTTTTTTTTTTCTAATAATCTACAGTTTTTATAACAATTTGGCCATAAAAATGCATTCTTTTTTTTTGTGACAGATTCTTCATTCTTGCTACTGCACTTTTCTTTGATTGGCCTGTAGCATAATCTTCTCTTCAAAAAGACTTAATTTTATCACTTATTTACGGTATTTTACGTCAACTTTATTATTTCCTACACGTGACTTCAAGATGAAAAATCTATTAATACAAAGATGTTTAAAAACTCAAGATTAATTCAAACTGGTTGCAGATATATTTCACTTAGCGATGACCTAAGCTGCGGTCAAAGTAATTTAATTTTAATACGTATATTTGTCTTTTATTTTACGTCTTCATGCTTTTCTAATCCTTTTAATAGATCGCGTGATATCAGTGTTTAAATTATAAGAAACATACCGAAATTAATTCAATTTGGTGTGAAAAAAAAATACAAAATCTAATGTTAGAATTTTAGCTGGAAATACCCAACCACGTATTTTAACATTTGAGTGATAAAGTAACATAAAAACTACTAAAGAATTGCAATTAAATTAATTTATGTTTCTGTCTGACCTTACGCAAATTCTTCAAATTGTTTCTTTAATATATTCAAGATCCGAAATCAACAACAGAAGTAACAAATTATTCATTTATAGAATCTAGAAGTTCTAAGACCAGATGCTTATCTTTGATTGATCTATTACCTGCCACTCCTTTGTCTACCTCTACATTGATATATAAAAACCCAAGATGCACAGTCTCGAACAAATGCAACACTCGAAACTGTCGTCAAAAACTGACATGTATCAAGTGTCATGTGTGAGTTGTGTGTAGTTATACTATAAACATTTTTTTTTTGCAAATTCAGCATTACACGGATCGCTTAAAGTTGATTTCACAAAGCAGTGCAGTTTGGCGAGTGATGCGCAATTATTTTGCAAATTCGACCTTACACGGATCGCTTAAAGTTGTTTTTACAAAGCAGTGCAGTACGGCGAGCGATGCGAGACTATTTGAAACTAGCGCACAATATTATACATTGTGCGCTTATTTTTTGCGGGCGTTTTTGAGATGCTGAGTGTGTATCTTGGATTTTTTATATATCAATGACCTCTCTATGACTAATCTTTATCAATGGTCAATCTTTTATTATCAATCTGTGTTTTGTTATGGATAAACGCTGTACTTTATTCATCATCATCGTCATCATGTCAGTCAAAAGATGTCCACTGCTGGACATAGGCCTTCCCCAAGTATCACCACAACAATCATTCCTGTGTTTCGCATCCATCGGCTACCCGCGACCTCTACCGCGTACTTTACTAGCAACCATCTGTGTTCTATCGACTTCTATTTCCGTCTCCAGTTGTACAAGAACCTGATCTTTAACCTTACCTGGTCCTGCATCATTAATTTTATTAGGTACCAACGCATCTTTATCGAACTCTTTTTTTCTTATTATTAAATTGATTACTAACTCATTTACATAATTCTCGACAAGCTTGACCTTTGTATTTTGGAAATATACTGTCTACCTATAATATATATTAGTTGGTTATTGTAAAAAATTGCTGGATTTACGTGAACTGATTGTGTCTTTATTATTGCCAATGGTGATGTCTCTTTTTATTGATATACTTACGAGTTTTGGTACGGTCACACAGACTATACCAAAACTATATACCTTACAAAACTGGTTTAAATCCCTACACTTCGACGTCAGGTTCAGTTGAAAACCAGCGTCAGGAAGCTCCTAGTTGTCTGGCATTTTGCTGAACTAGACCTATTTGGCGCAGCCGCGGGGTACACAATGTTATTGTTTAATTTTAAAAATTAAGTTATCTTTTATTGTACCTACCTCATTGATATATAAAACAACCCACCTACCTACATTGTGTGTATTCGTGTGTGCCAAATAAATTAGTTTCTTTCTTTACCAAAAATCTTGCCTCATGAATGCTTTGTAAAATTCAACATAGTTGGTATTTCACTAAAACAGCAGTAATAGATATTCTTAGTCTATTACAAAGAAAGTAGAAGAAAGACGTGTACTTGGGACTTGTACAGGACAAACTGCAAAATAAAATGAAGTGAATAAAATGTACTGGGCTATTACGGCAGTGATCGGGATTGGGAAAGTGATGCTCCGTTGCTAGTTGAAAACACAGTCATCCTCAAACTAACATCCAACAAATTACACTCTTTCTCAACCAAACCTGCATCCCATGAATCAAAAAAACTGCCTGCAGTAAAAAACACTTACACAAATATACGTAACAAGTTTGATTTAGAGTCTGTGACGTAATAACTTGAGAAAGGTGACTGGTGCCACAAAAAGCACAAATCACTGCTTGCGAGAGCTTCAAACTGGTTTGAAGCCGTGAACTTGAACGGGCAATAATGCAAGCGACGAAGCGTGTGTGGCTAGGAGCACAGCGGAGGTTGTGTCTGGTGTAATTATTTTGGTTGTAAAGGCACACGAGCTTAGTAAGAATGGGTAAAACAACGATAAGTAAATAATCCTTAAAAATACGAAAGTGAGTTTTTTACGCTTTCACTGAACTAATTTTAAGAAATTTACACAGACAAATGGATCTCTTTTTGCAAAAATCTATATTAACGCGGTCAAAGCTACTGGCAAACCGGCTTCTTTTATAAGCAAGAACCAGACTTGAGATATAACTCTCATACTATGAAATTTGAAAAGATCAAGCGTCAAGAATGGAATTGGAAACCACAAGCATATCATTATTAGATGAACAATGATAATTCTAAAATGACAAAGATAAGAATAACAATTTTGGCAAACAAAAAAGCAGTATTTATGGCTTAAGACCGCCAAAATTCGACCTTGCATAATCAATTAGCATTCAATGTGAGTAAACGTAATTCTAGACCAGACCGTTTCGAACGGTTTGCTCTGAACATGGGTTTTCAATATGGAACGAAATCTGAATGTAAATAGTTTACTGGTTTTGGTTAGAGCATGTACTAAGTGTGATCAGATTTTACGGTAATGCTTTGAAATGGTCTACAAGACATTTGAATCTCCTTCAGGTCCTTTGAATGTAGCCTATACTACGAGTATCGCACATGAAAAGGTAGTGGTTCTGTGCAAGGAAATTGATTGACAATGCTCAAAAAAAAATTTTTTTTTTTTCATTTTCTAGTTTGACCCCCAAAAGTGACACCCATACTAAAAATTTAATAGTTTACGTAACGCGTCCGTGTTTGGGTCATAGAAGTCCATATGTGTACCAAATTTCAACAGAATCGGTCCAGTGGATCCGGAGAAAACTGGCTGTCACAGACGGACAGACAGACAGACACCCGAGTGATCCTATAAGAGTTCCTTTTTTTTCGGAACCCTAAAAAGAAGACGAAAGAAAGAAAATGCGTTTATTTAGGCCAAGTATGAAGAATACCAAAAAAAAAGAAACTAAATTAGTGACTCCAATAATATAACAAAGAAGAGGACTAATTCATGGACGTCTCCTCTTAATATAAGACAAAAATAACGCTAAAAACCAATTCCTCGGAACTGCCAACCATCACGAACATCTTAATAACAGGATCAAGCCTTCCATTAGCCTCAAGGTTCATCCGAAGGTCTTCAGGAACCGAACGATGACACTCATGAATATGAATGAACATCAAGAAATAAAGTGAGCTGTCTCCTTCATCGCGTTTATCATTTCAACACTTAGCATGATACTGTGGATAAATCAGTCAATGATATTTTCCTGTTTCCTGTGTTAAAATGGATATTATGTGCAAAAGACATGCTATGATGTTATTGAAATTTCAAGAAATTTATACCATGAACCAAAACGTTTTAAAGGACTTGTTTAATAGAATTCATTCCCTAAATGAGTGCTTCAATCTGCAGTTTGAAAAGGCTGTCCCAAAACTCTTCATAATGTTTAATCTAGAAAGAAGACATCAAAAGCCCAAGCAACAGATATCTATACTGATAAGGTTTCAAACCTCATAAATGATTAAACCGATGCAGGAATAGAACTCCTTAATAATAGGAACTCACATAGGTATCCTATTGAAGAACGTGAATCTCCCGGATAAGGTGCCTTAAATAATGATCTCAGTAATATCTCACGACAATATCTCTGGCAAAAAGATGGAGGAGGTGCCTTTCACTCACGATACTGAAAACATGCTTATTAAAACCTAAACACACAGTCAAACACTCACACACCCACACATTCACCCATACTACACATCTACTAACATTCGTCGTAAATACAACCATAAAATGTCGTTCTTATCTTACTACATTCTGTCAATGCGCTTAGTACATAATTTATAAAATGAAAATGTAAAGGGGTGGGATCCTGGTGTCCTGAAATAGGTCTCGAGCCTAGCTTAGGCACCAGTCTCCCACAACATATACTCATCTGAATTATGTATTTCCAATTAATTAACACTTTCAGTGCCAAGTGCAAAATTGTTTTTACATTTTTAGAGCCAAGCACTCAACACATGGGCCGAACAACAATTCGTTCGTGTGCCCACAACCCGCGCATGAACACAAGTCACATATAGCTACTTAAAACGACGACTCAGATACGGGTTGTGGGCACATGAAGAATCACTGCTCGACCCATACGCTGAGTTCTTGGCACTTAATTTGTTAAAAAAGAAAATTAAAAAGAAAGTTAAGTATAATAAAGTATTATGTTACTTAGAAAGTTAGTCTTTGATAGTTTGATTTACTGTCACTTCCACTTCAAAATTACATTTACATTGCATTAAATAAAGTAGAAGCAACACCATTTTTTCTGGTAAAGACAAATTACACGTATTGGTTGAAAAGTAATATACCTAATTGAATAATGTAAGAATCAATATCCTCATACAAAAGTTTGAGAGCCAATATTGAGTTAATCACTTGAAAAAAAAAACTAATTCTATTCTAGACTTTGAAACAAAAACTGGTGTGAATCATTTCTATAATTCACATATTTACGGTGTTCCGTATCTACAATTTAAATCTGTATTCTAGACACTCAATTTGTTTTATAAAATTCCAATGTTCCGGTAGTCATTTCAAATCTTAATCAGTTGCTTCGCTCAAATTTAAACAATTTTGCTTTAATATTTTCATTAGCATTTTTTTTGTAACCTGACCTCATATTTATACAGCATGTTTTATTGTAACCATTTTCAAGACACTACTCTCAAAATTCTTAGTTCGTATAACTGACAGGTTGACATGTAGAGCTGCCAAAAAAAGATTGCAACTGACGGTAGACAGACAGACGGAATAAAACATTTTGTATTACATATTGTATTATTTGTGTACGGAATTCTAATTCTAATGATGAGCAATATTCGACAATATTTTTTGTTCCCAAGGTGATTAGTTTCACGGATATCCCCAAAATATTGATTGATGTTCATATTATTGTATTGCCCATTATTACGTTTTTCGTCGTAAGGTTAAAATCGTGTTGTTATGAAAACACAATAATTATAAGTTGTTATTAAAGTTCGAAGACGTAAATTAAATTTATGTCCAAACTACGACACGAAACAATTTAAAATTCTCATCTTTATTTCTTGACCAGTAGGTATCCAACGTATATGTTTCTTCTTAAAAACATTAAAAGCACGCTCATAATATTTGTTTTTTTAATACAGACAAAAACAAAACTGATATTATCTTTTACAAATAAATAGAACAGAAAATAATATATTGTTGAATAAGACCTTTGCCCGTTAATGGGACAATGTGGGTTTATAAAACAATTGTCGAATGAAGCTAAACCAGAAAGAAATACGTTACACTTGTACAAGTTTTTTGACTAGGTAAATGATAAAATAATTTATGTCAGGGTAGGAACTGCCACATTAATTCACACTTACGCTTCACACACTAACAAACACACACACACATTTTAACTGTATTTTTTATTTTATTTTATTAGTACTTTTTCTTGTCATTATTTTCTTACAATAGTCCTATATGTCTTAGTTCTACAATTGTGGTAATCCCAATCTGGGCGAGAAGGACCAGGAGACCATAGCACAGGGTATTCTAGTTTTGATTCCTGACTCCCACAAATATTGTACCTCCAATATTTGTAACGCCTCTATACTTTGTGGGAGAACGTAAATTTTATTGTTATATTTTATTACTAGTGGACGTCACGCGGTTTCACCCGCGTAGTTCCAGTTCCCGTGGGAGTACGGGGATAATATATAGCCTATGTTACTCCCTGATAATGTAAATATCCAATGCTAAAAGAATTTTTCAAATCGGTCCGGTAGTTTCGGAGCCTATTCAATTCAAACAAACAAACAAATCTTTCTTCTTTATAATATTAGTATAAATAATTATTATTATTTTTAATTTACAAAAATTTTGAGACCAAGTGCCCGTTAAAAGTTGTAAATACAAATTTACAAATTCCATTCAACAAAAAAGAGGTGCAAGTATCGTCCTTATCCGCAACTCCTCATTAAGATAAAGAAGAAAAAATGATTCGTTTTTCCACTCCAACCTCTGAGATATTAGCTCATTAACACTTTACCTTCGACGACTCTTGTTTTAAAACTAGTCGAAGTAAACAAAAGGACTCGTTTTTTAAATAAAAACATATTTTCTGAGGAAAATATTCTAATAACCATAACTGAGATGTTTTACTTGAATATTAAGGAAACGACAACTAATATTTGTATTACCTATTTATTTCAAGGAGCGGAAGTAATTCGCGAGTCTGTTTGTCCCGTCTACGTATTTCTCCGAAATGACTGAGCTATTTAAGTGCCATTTCGTGCTAATGAATTTGTGACATATTGGATTATATTATTTGGTCATAACAAGGTCGTGCGTATCTTGCCAAGTATTTAGGTAGATACCTATAGTATTTTCTGAGTTGATTTTTAAGTAGGTTTTAAAATACTGGTATGACGCCTTTGAATTTGAATTGTACAAGACAATAATGTTTCAAGAATGTGATTTGGGAAACGTTTTAAATAGTTTTACATAAAGCATAAGTAGGTAATGTACATCGAAGGTGTTTTTTTTTTACAATAATATAGTCATTGTAACTTTTATGAGTTAATTTTGTTATACATAGAACTTCTACGACTTCGCTCGCGCATATCTCGTTTTTTCCCGTTCCCGTAACAGTTTCGGGAAATTCTCTCTTAGTGCTCCCCTTTACACTTTCCAAGGAACTTGCATGCCAAATTTTAGCTTTGCACGACTTGTAGTTTCGGCTCTTTGTTGTCTGACAGTCGCGGGCTGCCGATGGATGCGAGACGCACAGGACCGGTCGTTGTGGCGACACTTGGGGGAGGCCTATGTCCAGCAGTGGACGTTTTTTGGCTAATATGTTGCTGGTTGTCTGTCAGTTACCAGTAACGGAAGAATTTAATAAATTAGGTTTCATTAGGTATATTATTATTCAAGAATACACATAGGTTTCTAAATTATTGCAAACGAACCTCCAAATTCAGTTCACCATAACGTTTTAAGTTTTTTTTTTGGGTAAAGTGTCTATAGCTCTATTCCTGTCAATCTTGTCACTCGATCACAAGCAAAATGTCAGAATTTAGTCCAAAATTATTGTGAAATAAATCTATTGTTACTGGTATCTATTGAAGATTAAGTATCAGGTAAGTAAAGAACATATTGTATCTAATAAAATTGTTGCAGTCCGCAAATGCCAAAGGAGCACTTTATTTTAGTTTGACATGTGTTTTAACTTTGCAAAATTTGATTCTTAGGCTGCGTTTCTAGGGACCAGGGATGTGCTAGGATGCGTAGCGACCGTGGGATGTGTTTGTTAAGAACCAGCTGAGCGAGGCTAGGTAAATAAAGCGATTCTATTGGTTTTTCACAATCACATCCCGTATTGCTACGCATGCTCCCACTTCTCTGGTGGAAATGCACCCTTAGAGACTACTCACACTTATTCAGCTTATGCCCATAGAAAACAACGATTTTGTATGGAGACGCGAACGCATCCGTTAAGCTTTCCGCGTCTATTCAGCTTTCGCAGAAAACAAGTATAAAATAAGGACAAATATGTTATTATCATGCGAGTGCTATAGATAGAGTTCAGCGCAGTTCTGCCGCGTTCATACGCGCATACTTACGACGCTGTACGCGGCTGATAGAAGCAGAACTGTATAAGTGTGACCAAAATCGTTCAGCGCAACGCGAATGGAGCTGAATAAGTGTGAGTAGTCCCTTAGGCGACAGTTTAAGATGGTGTTATAATATAGACCGTGTATTTTTTAGGGTTCCGTACCTCAAAAGTAAAAAACGGAACCCTTGTAAGATCACTCTGTTGTCCGTCCGTATGTCAAGACCCTTTATCTCGGGAACGCGTGGAGGTATCGAGTTGAAACTAAACCCATATACTCAAGTCTACTGTCTCTTGAAGCTGTGAAAAAATCAAAGTTAACGTAAAAAAGATACGGCCGTTTATGCCGCAAATAACGTATATTTCGACAATCTCAAGGGAATCAAAAAGTATAGGGTATTTCCCGTTGACCTAGAACTATAAAATTCGGCAATTAATACCGTCTTATACTACAAGTTAGTATAGGAAAAAGTCTGAAAACTATACATTTGTAATTCATCATCTGCCTAGCTTTTTCCCAACTATATTGGAGTCAGCATACAGTCAAACCGGATTCAGCTGAATACCAGTATTTCACGTGGAGCGGCTGCCTACCATTACATTATACATTTGTATTTAAATCATCTATACTAATATTACAAAGAGGAAAGATTTGTTTGTTTGTTTGAAATGAATAGGCTCCGAAACTCCTGGTCCGATTTGAAAAATTCTTTCAGCAATGGATAGCTACATTATCAGGGAGTAACATAGGCTATATTTTATCCCCGTACTCTCACGGGAACGGGAACTAGGCGGGTGAAACCGCGTGTCGTCCACTAGTAAAAAATATAGTCTTTATTTAAAGTAGTATGTACCTACAAATTTTTGCGGAACCCTCGGTGGGCGAGTCCAACTCACACATGGCCGGGTTTTTTTTTTCAAAATCAACCGCTTCGATTCCTAGCTAAGAATACCGATTTTTTAAAAATCTATTTCAATGGATAAATCGATAAGTGCATGCCAAAGAGTACAATGACCAATCTTAGTTCATTATTTCTAATAATTATTACGTTAATTAATTCTATTACCTTGACAAGCGGGTTAGTGATCGCTGTAGTAGATGTTAATTGACGTGAATAGTAATTAATATTAAATAGGATGCTATCTCGACACCTGAGACGCCTTTTAAGGCCTCTGCAAAATATCTTCTTATTTAAATAGTTGCTATGAGATATTACCAATTCTAAATTAAGTAATGAGCCTTTATTATTGAGCTATTTGAGAAATAACCTAAAATGATGATGATATTTAAATTATAACTTTGCTGAATCGATGTTTAGAATCAAGGGTAGCTTGGGATACCCACAGATACCTCAGTCAATTCTAAAAACCCTAATCAAAATGCGCTGTTTCTATAAATCTAATCATATAAATATAAAAATCTAGTGTCCAAGTGTTTGTTATCAAACTCCGAAACGGCTTAACCGATTTTTATGATTTTTTGTGGTAGGTCTGAGAATATGTCGTAGGCTATTATTTTTTATTTATATGGCAAAACAACGTTTGCCGGATCAGCTCGTATACATTATTTTACCTAAGAAAAGTTCTCATTTACAAGCTCGTGCCAGTGCCCCCTCCCCTCCAATTTCAGTAAAATAACGGTTAAGTTTTATCAAAACATTGATACGAAAGAAACTTCTATTTATAAGTCTCCAATCTTCCAACAGTATAACAATTTAAAATAATATGCCACCAAGAGAAATGTTCTGTCCTGAGGCGCCGGGCGTGCGTGTGATGCGATATCGAAAATTGGTTTCCGGCCGTGAGATAGTTTTAGTTCCAATTTACAAAAGATATCTTTTATTATAATGATGGAATCTGTATTTAAGAAAAACCCGTAGGGGTTCCGTCTTAAGAGATACGGGAAATGTGTCTTACATAAGTTCTGCTAGCAAAACACCATCATCTTACTAGCCTTTTTCCCAACTATAGTAGGGTTGGCTTCCAGTCAAACCGGATTCAGCTGAATACCAGTATTCTACATGGAGCAGCCTACCAGACCCCCACAACTCATTAACTGGGTAACACTGTACTTCATGGCAAGACTGCAGTCAGATTTACTGGCTTCAGACAATCCCATAAAAACTGCCAAAGATCTTGACAGCCTGGACCAACAGATTAACGTGCTTTTCTGTTACCAAAACATGGGAAGCAAAAAAACTTTGCTAAATTTTAAACCGTAAACGTAAAATAATTAAGTTTAGTAACAGTTTTCGATTGCTATTAAATTGGCCAGGTGACTAATAAATAATTAGCATTTAAAATTAATAATAAATATTTACTGATCGAACACCGAGGATTTTACATACGATTTAAACAAAACTCGAACACCCCAAGGTCTTGTAGAACCAATGAGATGCTTCTAGAAATTCACACTTTTGTGTGTTACCAACACGAATGAGTCGCATTCCTAATAACTTCAACCCTGACATTGAATATAGATTTAAATGCCAGTTTTATTATCACTCATTAGTGAAATAAAAAGAACGAAATCTATTCTACTGGACCGTTCAAACAAAAAGAGCATTAAGTAACTAAGAAAAAAAAATAGATATCCACTACGTATTTATTCAATTAAGTTGTTCCTTTTGGAATCCATCTTGTTTCAATCTTCAAAAAACTTTTTTTTTTGGATTGTTCTAGAAATTCTTGAAAATTTAAACAAAATTAAGCTATTCAAGCTATCACAGCCTCTTCTGTTGAAATTTGGTACACATATTTTTTTAGTATGGCCCTTTAGTTTGGTACACATATTTTAAGGGTCAAACTAGAAAATTAAAAGAAAAGTTTTTTGAACAATATTGTGTGACATATCAAATAAAAGGGCTTACTCTAAGGGATTTAAATATATTTTTTTTCATAATTTTAAAATAGAGTTTTGAAGTTATTCAAGAAATTAGACGAAAAATGACCATTCCCCCCTTATCTCCGAAACTACTAAGCCTAAAATTTTGAAAAAAATAGAGATAATAGATCTTTATCTATAGATTACAGGAAAATATAAGAAGTCTATAGTGTTAAAATAACACGTTAAAAAAAACTCGTTCGGAACCCTCAGCGCGCGAGTCCGACTCGCACTTTTTTAATATTTTAAAAGGACAAGGTTTGTATGTTTTTTTTTTAATCCGTGAAAACCAGATTCACCCGGGTCACTACTATTATAAAATGTCTCAATAGGTATTGGAATGATACTATGCTATTTTCAATTTTATCCTGTTGCCACCTATTTACATGGTGTATGCTGTGGTCTCCTATAACAAAAGGATCACACGCATCATCAGCATCATTGTGTATTCTCTCATGTATTTATGATTATTGAGACCATAATAGTTACATTAAACTCTCATTAATCTTGCATTATTCTATTAATGCATTCAAAGTGTAAACAGCATAATAGCCATCGACAAAAAAGCTTCGCAAATAATTATCATTATCATCAAAATCAATTTATTTATAATCACATAGATCACGTTTATTATCACGTGTAACACTCGGATACACACCGTACTACATTACAGATTCACGCGTGCGAAAAAGGGTGCGGGTGCTTTTCTGTTGTAAAATAACGTGATTTTACCTACCGGGGACAATCTGGCGAAATGGGGATTCATAAACCCGTCGGATACTCAATATGAGTGCGGTGCTCCTGTTCAGAACATGAGCCACAGGTTGAAGTACCCCAAGTGCCCATACACCTGTACTTTGGAGGATTTAATGAATGCCACGGACGCTGCAATTAACGTAGCCACCTACTGGGCCCAAAAAATCTAAGAAGTTAACCATCGACTCGAAAAGAAGAATTATTATTTAACTTAGTTATTAGCCAGCTTAAAAAAGGAAGTTCCGATTTTTTCAAAAAACTTATAATGCTAAATGATATTTATTTTGTAAGTAGGTTAAACATAACACTTTTACACGTCAATATATTCTGGTCATAAATATATTTTGTTACCATTTCACTTACGTTATCTACATACTTTCAGTTTTAGTATGCATAAGGTTTTTATTAATTTAACATTTTTTAATTATCTTGGAGCTGTTTTTTTGCACGTAAGTGTACTCAAATGATACTAACTAGTATCGTCAATAACTCATCATTACGATATACGTCGTGTGTATAAATACGTACATATGTAAGAACATATTGTTATTCATATATCTGTGAAATAAGTTGATTAGTTATTTCATTGTAGACGGCATGGCGACATTGTCGCCCACGTTACCTAACATGACCTAGAAGGTAACTTTTCATAGTATTTATAAACGAATAGATTAAATTAGAAATTAATTACAAAAACTTTTTGCCTAACAGCACTAAAGCTTCAGTATTTTCTGCCCTAAAACACTCCAGCTTACCTACATACATACACCCTCTTTATTTTATTTACGTAATCTTCTCTAATCTAACATCAAATAATTTTAAAACAATTTTCATAAAGTTCGGAACAATTAATAGTATTGTTTTTCAGTTAAAAACCAAGTATAAAAATTAACGCGAATTTGAAAATACTCTAGAACCGGACTATGTCTATTATTTGTTTAGTCCGCGTAATCGTAACTTAAGGAAAACTTAAAAGGAATTTTCATTTATAACCACGCTTAAATCCTTATTTCCATTCAATACAAATTCCTGAAAACTCCAAAACTAATATAACAAAATATGTAAACTCACCACTGCGGCAAATATCGTAAAACGTAGCATATTTATTCCTTCAGATTTCACAAGAAACTAGCTCCTCACACAATTCAAATATACTAATATACAACCGTGAGATGCGCTCGCGCATCTCCTATATATCGTCGCAGCCTCCTCTGACGTCACACGTCCCCCCCCACACCTCCTCCGAACTTGTTCCAAGACATCTTCGCGACATTTGACCTTCGTTTCACTTACATCGACGTTTTTACACCGAACGTGTATTTGTATGTTTTGAAAGCAGCGATGTATGACGCACTGTTGAAACTAGGTTTTTGCTATGACTTCGTCTCAGTATTTTTTTTAGTCCGTGTTGCCTTCTTTTTCTAGTCAGTTTTGGTTTTGTACTTAGCTTAGTAAATAATGTGCCGAAATGCTAATTTTTTGGGTCGTTGGCTTGTCTCAAAGAAGCCGGCCGGATTCAATTTATTTCATGAAGATATCCTTAAAGACATTGCATGCAAAATAATAAATCTTGCTGATTATTTTAAAGTGAAGGAATGGTTTCAATGGGTATCTTGTAACTAAAGATTTAGGTAATAAAGAAGATACTTTCTAAGAATTTCTTAATCATTTGTTTGGTGTGGTACAGGACTTCCTCCTATTATTTTCCTGGTTTCAACATTATTATTTCTTTAGCCAATGACCGTTAGTTTGCATTCTCCCACTCCTTTTTTTATCGATGGGAAATCATCAAATGACTCGTCCCGCTCTGGACGAAGCAGGAGGGAGTGTCAGACTCTTACTGACTAAAACCCATCCGTGTTCCTCCTAGTGCCCTTTGCGTTCCAGAGCCACGGTGACTCTTTCGAACAAATTCCGCAACCCTGGATTCTCCTACTCCTAGCTATCCAACTTACTGAAGGTTTTTTCTACACTAATATTATAAAGAGGAAAGATTTGTTTGTATGATTGTTTGAATTGAATAGGCTCCGAAACTACTGGACCGATTTGAAAAATTCTTTTAGCATTGGATAGCTACATTATCAGGGAGTAACGTAGGCTATATATTATCCCCGTACTCCCACGGGAACGGGAACTACGCGGGTGAAACCGCGTGACGTCCACTAGTTTTTTATAATGATACTGGTGGCCTGCCCCGGCTTCGCCCGTTTGTATTATTTTTCCAAAATTTTCTTTTTACAAACCTCGCCCTAACAACTACGAACACAACAAAAAAAGAATTATCGAATTTAGGTCAGGCGTTACGAAGTTATGCGCGGACGTACATTACTGGGATTCGTTTTTAACCGACTTCCAAAAAAGGAAGAGGTTCTCAATTCGGTGAGTATTTTTATTTATACTTGCCATTTTGGTCCCGTAAAAATTTGATTCAGTTTAGTTTAGTAATTTTTTTTCTTTATTTATTTATGTACCTTATAAAGGTACATCAGCCTCATCATATCCTAATTTAAGTAATTATTACACGTAACTATATATTATTGCATAAGCGAGGGAGCATTTTTACTTATTTCAATTTCTGCGTAGACAAAATCAAAAACACCTACTTCCGAAATTAAGGTTATTTTATACTTTGTAGTGTTTTGTTTAGAAGTCGGTTATATTTTTTGTAAAAAATTATTTATTTTAGATAGATAGATTTTTCTATAGCACCCCATGGTAAGCGATGATGTGGTCGATGATGGAGTTCGCTTGCCTAGAAGTATATAAATCATTCCACGCAACCTTTTTTTTTCCAAATTTATGTTTTCATTTATTTATTTCATTATTAATTACAACGGTTATTCAAGGTTTTATATCCAACACTTCTCATAGAAGCTTAATCTTTACGCCGCCTCCAATAAAAATGTTTCAAACAATTAAAACAAGTGCGAGTCGGACTCGCCCACCGAGGGTTCCAGACAAATTGGTAGCAACAAATTAGTTTAAATAAAGACTATATTTTTATGATTTAATAACAAATGTATAGTTTTCAGACTTTTCGCTATACTTGTAGTATAAGACTGTATTACTTGCCAAATTTCATAGTTCTAGGTCAACAGGAAATACCCTATACATTTTGATTCCCTTGAAAGTGTCGAAATATACGTTTTATTGCGGCATAAACGACCGTATCTTTTTTTTCGTTATTCGTTAACTTAGAAGTTTGATTATTTCACAACTGCAAGGGGACCATAGGCCTGAGTATATGGTCAACTCGATCAAATTTCAACTCGATATCTCCATGCGTTCCTGAGATAAACGGTCTTGATAGACAGACGGATGGACAACAACATGATCCTATAAGGGTTCCGTTTTTTTCCTTTTGAGGTACGGAACCTTAAAAAGACTTATAAAACTCGCAAGGTTTTCTGAAAAACCCGAATTCTATATTATTTCTAAATACAGACGTATACAAATTGAAATGCTATTTATAACTCGGAAACTGCTCTGTGAATGGGGCGTTTGTTTTAAAAATTCTCAATGTACCTCTATCAACGTAACGCTTGTCAATCCATTTTATTTGCATTGAACTATTTAAGGTGATCGACGTCGTAGTTTCCATTTTAGTTTTTGGACAATATTTATTTTGCAGTAGTCTGCAGAAACAGCTGAAATAAAGCCGTCTATTCACATTCTGACGTAATAAAGTAATAGATGACTTAAGGCTTGTATACATACCAATGAACTTGTGCATATAAACGGAGCTAAAAACCCCTCTACGCGCCACTCCGCTACCCGCATTTTTAATTTTTTATAATAAAAATAATACATGTTTTTAAAAAGTAACAAAACCAAATTATTTTGGTTTCTATTGCAAATCAGTAAATATATATTTTTTCATTCTTTTGATAAAAAAATGAGGGAGTAAAATGGTTTCATCTCAACGATTTGGAGGTGATTTGGTGTTTTTTTTCTTATTATGTGGTACCGATAGATAAATTCTTGCTAAACCAAATTACGTTTCATATCATGTAGATTACTAACTATTTTTTTTCAGATGTAATTTATATAAGCATTTCTCGAGAGAGCAGCCTTAACCCTTCCTACTTCTGGTAGAATAAGGCTGCGTTTCCACCTTAGATGTGCGAGGATGCATAGCGAGGGATGTGTTAGTTAAAGCTGCTCTCTCGAGAAATGCTTAAAAACAGCGTGCAGTTGAAGCAACTTTTCGTCGGCATTTACTGAGAAATTACATCTGAAAAAAAAATTGGTGTAATCTACGTGATATGATACGTAATTTGGTTTAGCCAGAATGTATGCATCGGTATCAAATAATAAGAAAAAAAACACCAAATCACCTCCAAATCGTTGACATGAAACCATTTTACTCCTTCATTTTTTAACAAAAATCTAAAAAAATATATATATCTACTGCTATGCAATACAAACAAAAATAACTTGGTTGTGTTACTTTTTAAAAATGTGTTGTTTTTTTATAATAAATTAAAAATGCGGGTGGCGGAGTGGTGCGTAGAGGAGTAGTTAGCTCCGTTTATATGCACAAGGTCATTGGCATGTATACAAGCCTTAAGAACCAATAGAATCACTTGCGCTGAGCCAGGTTAGGTAAATGAAGCAATTCTAAGCCGGGTTTATATTCCTGTTTTGTGTCGTATCGTACCACCCTCCGACGCAGTTGATTGGCTACAAAACTCGTTGTGATATGACGTAGGCTAGTACATATTCCTTTGATTGGAGTATCCCGTTCACAACTCGACACACAGTAATGTGCCCGTAGCTTTAGGCTTTTATCAGAGCTTGGGGTCTTCAATGAGCTGTAACTGCATTTTAATAAGAACTCTTGAGGAAAGTTTGAAAATGTCACGCTGCATTTTGGGCCTTAGAGTTTAGGGCATATCTCTATTGGCAATGGGAACCCAAACTGCCCCGGTCTCTAGAATATCATCCCCCACTCAGGCATCCGATGCATCAGCTGCGTTCTTCAGAAAAGAATGTTGCCTATAGAGGGAGATTACCTAATATATTCATTCGTTTCGCTCATCCGCTATGTCGATGGACGCTATGACGGCTTTTCAGCCGGTCGATTCAGTAAACATATCGTAGTGAAAGCTTGACGAAGTGATCACTAAATGAGCTGTCATTCCATCTTGATAACTTGGATTGACAGCTAACTTCGTCTTCACTTCAACCAAAGCCTTCACTTCGACGTGTTCACAGAATTGCACAGCAGATCCCTACCAAATCTTATAGGGAGCGTGCAGAAACTATAGGTGGCAGCACAGAAATGTCACTGTCAAATATGTTTCAAGTATAAAATTCGAAATAGCTACGCTAGATGGCACAGTCTACTTCGCGCACGTTCCCCTAAACTGAGCGTGCAAGAACCCCAGGTGGCAGCACAGAAGCGTCAATGTCAAGTATTCTGACCCTTAAAGTTTCGAATATGCGACACTAGATGGCATAGGCAACGCCGTGTACGGTCCCTATAGGTGGTCCAACTTACGTACCAAACAGACGGAGAGATTCTCTTTCACGTTATTACCAACAATACACTCGCACGTGAGAATTTTTATTTTCATTCCCAGTTTAGGGTAGCAATTAATTTTACTACTACAAAAAGCTCTCCACCACTTCCGCGTTGCTTGAAAATAAAAACCTGATGTCATAATTTATAATTAACATTCTCATGTTTACGCATTATAAATCAGCATCGATGTGAGTCACCGGTTAAGGAAGAAAATATTCTCCTATGATGATACCGAGAGGCAGTGGTTCTTAAGTGTAGATATAAATCCTTTATTTTTAGGGTTCCGAAAAAAAAACTCGGGTGTCTGTCTGTCTGTCCGTCTGTCACAGACAGTTTTCTCCGGATCCACTGGACCGATTCTGTTGAAATTTGGTACACATATGGACTTTTATGACCCAAATACGGACGCGTTACATAAATCATTACATTTTTAGTATGGGGGTCACTTTTGGGGGTCAAACTAGAAAATTAGAAAAAAAAGTTTTTTGAACAATATCGTGTGACATATCAAATGAAAGAGCTTACTGTGAAGGTTTTAATTATATTTTTTGCATAATTTTAAAATAAATTGTTTTGAAATTATTCAAGAAATTAGACGAAAAATGAACATTCCCCCCCCCCCATATCTCCGAAACTACTGAGCTTTAAATTTTGAAAAAAATGGGGATAATTAATGTGAAATTGAAAATACTAAAAACGCTCAGAATTAACTGTAAATTTTACGTAATAATATTAATGTATTAAAGAGATAATACATTAATATTATTACATTAAATTTATACCAAAATAAACCATAGTTCAAAAGAAATAAAAATTTAATAAATTTTCATTAAATAAAATAAATAACCCTAAAATAAACGTAACTGCAACTGCCTAATTTCTACATAATGCGATGAGTCAGCAGTCTTGTGAGTAAAAACGTAATTCTGTGATAGGGCTCTTAAGTAAAAAATATATTTTGATACAAATTTTCTGATTTACATGCATCTGTCTTATTATCACTTCACAATTCCAGTTTTATATTTTATAAAATGCCTAAGGAATTAATTTCACTTACTTCCTGTGAATTGCATGAAGTTTTATTAAAAAATCTATCTATTTTATTTATCACTAGCTTCTGCCAGCGGCTTCGCCCACGTGATCCCCAGGGAACATATTTCCGGGATAAAAAGTAGCCTATGTCCTTTCTCAGGCTCGTAGACTATCTGTGTACCAAATTTCATTTAAATCGGTTCAGTAGTTTTGGCGTGAAAGCGCGACAGACAGACAGACAGACCGACAGACAGAGTTACTTTCGCATTTATAATATTAGTAAGGACTAGTAAGGATAAAATGCCTAAGGAGCTAATTTCACTTTTCTACCTGTGTATTGCATGAAGTTTTATAAAAAAATCTATCTATTTTATTTATCATTTTGTACCCCCTTCTTCAAGGCAAGAGCTTTTTTTGTAATTCCTTTTTTTAAGATCAGTTTTATTCAGTGCTTAAAGCGGCCAAGTGTAAGAGTTCTATAAACGAATTTTAAATTTAATTTTACTTTTATTATTTGTTGTTATAGCGGAAATAGAAAAACACATTCTATAAAAATTCCAACTGTCTACCTATTACGGGTCTTCAGATACAGCCCGCTGACAGATAAACGGACAAACGGACAGCAGAGGCTTAGTAACAGGGTTCCGTGTCGGTTACTCTTCGGGTAACCCTAAAAACTTACAATATTAGGTGTGAGTATACCACAGAAAGTTTGAGTTGTCGGGCTATGAAAAAAACCTATTTAATTGATTCAAGTTCAGATGCCAATGCTCTAACAATAATGTCACTTTTAAAAACATTTATAATGATATCCTATACGGACACAAGATCCATTAATAAAACATACGTATTACGTTTCAATTATGAATATGAATTATTACTCAATAAATCTTTATTAGGTATATTGATTTTGGTAATTTAATAGACATAATAAAGTAACTTAAAAATATCCTGGCTGTCGAAGAAGAAAAGACATCAACGAAGCAAATTTTTTAAAGTTATTTTTTTATTAAATTATTTTATCGACTTTTGAATTTTGTTAGCATACTGTAATAATCATGATTTATGAGGAAGTTTGTATAATATTAACACATACATCTATTGACAGGTTTATCGCTCTTTTTAGTGTACTTACGATACAGAGTACATGTGATTTTCCTGTCCCATTTGCTAGTTTTCCGATCGTGAGCCCATAATGATAATGCATACTCATTGCACAACATCCAACCCGTGCTTGATAGCATTTTTAGGTGTCCGTATATCAAAAGGAAAAACTGGCCAAGTGCGAGTCGGACTCCTGTGTAAAGGGTTCCGAACGAATTTATTTTTTAACGTGTTATTTTAACACTACAGATTTATAATAGGTTTTTCTGTAATCTTTAGGTAAAGATCTATTATTTCCATTTTTTTCAAAATTTTAGGGTCAGTAGTTTCGGAGATAAAGGGGGGAATGGTCATTTCTCGTCGAATTGAATAACTTCAAAACCATTTATTTTAAAATTATGAAAAAAATATAAATAAAACCCTCACATTAAGTTCTTTCATTTGATATGTCATACGATATTGTTCAAATTTTTTTTTTTTAATTTTCTAGTTTGACCGTCAAAAGTGACACCCATACTAACAGTTTAATGATTTACGTAACGCGTCCGTGTTTGGGTCATAGAAGTCCATATGTGTACCAAATTTCAATAGAATCGGTCCTGTGGATCCGGAGAAAACTGGCTGTGACAGACGGACAGACAGACAGACACCCGAGTGATCCTATAAGGGTTCCGTTTTTCTTTCGGAACCCTAAAAAACGGAACCCTTATAAGATCACTTTGTTGTCCGTCCGTCTGTCTGTCAAGAACCTTTATTTCGGGAACGCGTAAACGTTAACGTATCGAGCTGAAATTAAAACCATATACTCAGGTCTACGGTCCCTTAGAAGTTGTGAAAAAATCAAAGTAACGCAATAAAGAAGATGCGGCCGTTTATGCCGCAAAAAAACGTATATTTCGACACTCTCAAGAAAATCAAAATGTATAGGATATTTCCCGTTGACCTAAAACTATGAAATTTGGCAAATAATACAATATTCTTATACTACAAGTATAGGAAAAAGTCAGAAAACTATACATTTGTAATTAAATCATAAAAAAATATATAGTCTTTATTTAAAGTAATATGTACCTACAAAGTACGAAACCCTCGGTGGGCGAGACGACTCCCTCTTGACCAGTTTTTTTTTTTAATTTATAACATACTAGTGGACGTCACGCGGTTTCACCCGCGTAGTTCCCGTTCCCGTGGGAATACGGGGATAATATATAGCCTATGTTACTCCCTGATAATGTAGCTATCCAATGCTAAAAGAATTTTTCAAATCGGTCCAGTAGTTTCGGAGCCTATTCAATTCAAACAAACAAACAAACATACAAACAAACAAATCTTTCCTCTTTATAATATTAGTGTAGACTACCTAAACCGAGATAAGAGTCCCTTCCTGATCAGTAGGATCCGCCGTCCACAACACCCTACTCGAACCCGACGATCCCATTACCCTTGTCCAAGAGCGTTGTAGGGAAACCAGCACTCTGAAACAAGCACACAAACCGCGACCCGCCGCCTTCCGGGTTCGCCGCCGAGGCCCTGCGCGACGTCCCAGTAGTAATAGCAATGATATTGCTTCCCGTCTTTTGCCTAACGAGCCAGCCCGCGCCGCTGAGCCATTAGCTTTAAACTCCCTAAATAATACTGTCATGACCCAGCCTGTCCCTTGCTGTCCTCCCCATGACGATGCCGCTGAGCCAAGGCCCGTACCCCACAGGGGGTGCCCCCAGCGAGCGGAGTTGTAGGTTTAAGAATTTGTTGCCTTGGCTGGGGGCTTTAGAGTCATATCTGAGGCCATCACAGGCTAGCCCGGTTGAGTAGTAACCACCCGTAGAGGCTGTGGATAATGATGACCTAAACCAAGAGTTGTCGTATTTAAATACGGTAATATCCTGCAATATACTAAATTCTTCCGTTACTAAGTGACTGACTGAGTGACTGACTAAGTGACTGACTAAGTGACTGACTAAGTGACTGACTAAGCGACTGACTGAGTGACTGACTAAGCAACTGACTGAGCAACTGACTAAGCGACTGACTGAGCGACTCACTAAGCGACTGACTGAGCGACTGACTGAGCGACTGACTAAGCGACTGACTGAGTGACTGACTGAGTGACTGACTGACTGAGTGACTGACTGAGTGACTGACTGAGTGACTGACTGACAACGCACAGCCGAAACAGCTGGTCGTGAAATGCTGTTATATGGCATGTAGGTTCCTTGGGAGTGTAGGGAAGCTCTAAAAGAGGATTTCCCGAAATTCCTACGGGAACGGGGAAGAACAGAATATGCGCATGTGAAGTCATGGACTAAAGCTAGTATATTATAAAATTCTTTCGTCACTGAGTGACTGACAGAAAACGCACAGCCGAAACTACTGGTCGTAGAAAGCTGGGCATGTTCCTTGTGTTCTTTGAAGAGTGTAGGGGAGCACTAAGAGAGGATTTGCCGAAATTCTTACGGGAACGGGGAATGTATGTATGCATGTAAATCGGGCTGGTTTCCGCAACTCCACGACTAAGCGCGTATTTTGCGTGCAGGTGGGACAAATGTGTTCGATCCACCCCAGCTCCCCAAGGAAGGCCAGCAACGCCTTGGTGTTACCAACTATCTCACAGAGGGTACTTGGGTTACCGAAGTACTAGGCCCTGTAATCCGCGACTACCGGGCAGCTTAGAAGCAGGTGTGCTGCTGTCTGCGGGAAAACGAAATAGGCGCGTACGAATTTGCGGGTAAAAGCTAGTCTATATGATATTTTCTTATCATTTCCAAATCTTTTCTAAAGTAAAAACCTCATCTTTCTACCTTCACATCTTTTAAAAGTTTGAGAAGCAATACATCCGGGTCTCTTAACGCGGTTTTATTTAAAAATGTCGCCGCCATCTTTTTTTAAAGGCCCTTTGGTACCTGCTACCTACTGGACAATTTTCTGGTGTTAATAATGCAAACTGCCAATTTAATGAATAGTTTAACGTTTAAAGTTTTTGTAAAATAAATTCAACATGTCTTTAAAATGATAATCTTATATTTTAATGCCTTTGTATTTTTCAATCATTGTAAAAATATCCTTTTTGCTATAAAAGCAGTTTTTATTGGTTATTTTGCAACATTATAACCTGATCTTACACCATCAACAGTCGTAATTGGCTGCTTTATTCTATCCACTGCTGAGTAAAGGCCTCTTATCTAAAGTTTGTTTTTTTGTGCCTTAAGAGGGCCCTTCCCGATCCGTCTATCGTCAACGCGAGCATGGTTGAAAAGCTTGTTGTTTCATCCAGCGCAGTGTTAGAAAACTAACAAGAAAGTGAGAACGCGATAACAATGAACGAAAAGTAGTGTTCGAAAATGTCATAAAACTTGTTCCAGGTAATACGTGTTTTTGAATAAGCCTTAATAGCTTGTGAATTAATTATTTGTCATTTAGAATCTTCATTAAATGTGCAAGGTTTCTATCATAATTTTTTCTTTACTTTTACAATTTATAATTAATTTCCTTCTAGGCAAACGTGCTCCATCTTCGACCGCATCATCGCTTACCATCAGTACGTCTACCATGAGTTTTATCAAACTATACTCGCTACCGACTGTAGTTAAAAACATGTATGAAAACTTAAAAAAAAACAAGTTTCTAATTCATTTTCTTACTTGTTAACTAAAGTTTTACTTGCAACTTGCTTGCTTGTTAGTTAACAACTTAAACAAATACATTAGAAACTTGTTTTTTTTAAGTTTTCGTACACTTTTTTAACTACAGTCGCTAGCGAGTATAGTTTGATAAAACTCATGGTAGACGTACAGGTGAGATACTGGTCAAACGTATGCCTATATATAGTAAAAAAAAGAGTACATTATGAACGACCAAAGTGCACGTATAATTTGTGCAAAACAGCCGATTTTTGGAGGCATATTCTGAATTTGTTTCTCCAAATTGTTATTTTTTAATTTGATAAAAACCTAGATATAGTGTACAAGATACCTATTAGTTCAAAAAAATAAAAGATAGATATGCTTCAACGGCATAATCACGTACGAGCATTTTTATGAAAAGTGTGACTGGTTGGCCGGTCTTAATCAAACAAAAACGGCTGAAGGGATTTGGATGTTTGGTACAAAGAATGATGGGCATTTATATATGGAGCCTGGCCTGATGGCCAATAGCGTTCTAACGCATGTCAACTTGCTGCTTATAGTCGGCTATTACTACAACAAAACATTTTATCTCTAAAAACCACCGGGTTTGTACAGTCGAGGACAAAAGTTGTTATAATTTTTTAAGACGATTTTTTGTTCTTATTGGACATCTGTACCGGCCTATTTCAGTCTTGATCCCCAGTTCAAGATAGTTGCAGGTCTGATATCTCTTTAACCCGGTATTTTACAGCCTTCTGCCCACAATAAAAAAATGATGCTTATGAAATAAGCTTTCATTTGATGTATATGTGGTTCTTATTGGACATACCAGACAAATTCACTCTTGTTCCCCAGTTCAAGATAGTTGCAGGTCTGATATCTCTTTAACCCGGTATTTTACAGTCTTCTGCCCATAATAAAAAAAAAATATGCTTATGAAATAAGCTTTCATTTGATGTATTTGTGGTTCTTATTGGACATACCAGCCAAATTCACTCTTGACTCCCAGGTCATGAAATTGCAGGTATGATATCTCTTTAACCCGATATTTCACAGTGTTCTGCCCATAATAAAAGTTGATGATTATGACATAAGCTTTCATTTGATGTATATGTGGTTCTTATTGGGCATACGGCCAAAACCGCCCGTCATTCTTTATCTAGGGGGTTCAAATCTCGGAATAACACAGACTACTTTTCATATCGGTAAATAACATAATTTAATAAGAACTGGGAGGAAGTGGATATTCACAGACGCTGGCTAAGCTCTAAAGACGCACAAGTACCAAGAATAACAAGCTCGGCAGGCGGCCAGATTGTGAATTACCGAAACGTCAGAACAGGCGGACCATCGATATCAACAAAACGTTCAATATGGTGTCCCAGCGAGCTGCTGAGATGCCAGTACAACCACTAAGTTTATACAGTCTTAAGAGGAAATGCTGGCGGAGAGACTTTGTATGTAAAAAGTCATAATTCGAGGTTTGGCTCTCGACTGTTTTCTCCTCCAATATCGGACAAGTTTAAATTAAATTAAATTAAATTAAATTAAATTAAATTAAATTTGTTTATTTCGAGTAACAAGACTCATAAAAGTAGGTACAAACATACAACACAAAAGATACATAAAACACACAAAACATACAACACAGAAAACATAAAACACATATACATAAAACACAGGTACAGACAGGATTGATTACCAAACAAAAACGAACACGAACATTCACACGGTAACAATATGCCTGCTACAGCATTGAAGGATGTAGGGGCAATCCAGTCTGTTAGCGATCATTGTCAGGACGGTGTTGGCGCTGCCCCGCACTCTGTGCACTAAAGACGCGCACCGCTTGCGCATCGTCGCATGGAAGCCATCGGTGCGCGCCTCCGCGAACATGCCCGAGGCGCTGCAGTGTCGGGGCAGCCTCAGCACCGCCCTGAACGCATTATTGAACTGGTCGCGGAGGGCGCTGTATGCCGCACGAGTATACTTTGCCCACAGGCTGCACGTGTAGAGGGATGTACAATAAGCTCTAAAGAGCGTTATTTTTACCTCACTCGAACAACGCACAAACCTACGCGCTATCATATTACCTCTGACTGACAACGCCCTCCGCTCCCGCTCTATGTCTGCATCGTCTTTTAGGTCAGCTGTAACAATGTGACCCAAGTATTTAAACTTTTCCACTCTCTCAAGCGGTGCATTATTTATACACACAGAGGGTACACTATTCACACTTTTTAGACTAGTCCCAAACACCATGAATTTACTCTTCTCTGCATTATATTTCAACCCATGCCTCGAAGATATATTTTACAAACTGAATAAGAAGGATATATGTATACTGTGTCCCTATATTTTCTTTTTGTCGTTTATGCCACAAAAAACGTATATTTCGACACTCTCAAGGGAACCAAAATGTATAGGTTATTTTCCGTTTACCTAGGACTATGAAATTTGGCAATTAATACCGTATTATACTATAAGTATAGGAAAACGTTTGAAAACCAATTAATTTTTAATTAAATCATGAAAAAATGTAGTCTTATCTTAAAGTAATATGTAACCCTTGGCATTATCTGTGCCCTTGGTGAGCGAGTCCGACTCGCACTTGACCGGTTTTATTATGGATGGGAAATCATCGAATGACTCCTTCTGCTCTAGACGGAGCAGAAGGGAGTGTCAGACTCTTACTGACTAAAACCCATCCGTGTTCCTCCTAATGCCCTTTGCGTTCCAGAGCCGCGGTGACTCTTTCGAACAAATTCCACAACTGCCACAAAGAGCCTGAACCTGAACTTACAGTACAATTAAATAAATTAAATTCGATAAGCAATACTTATTTATTCAGCATGAACTTAAAAACGTAACATTACTCACACAAATGACAATTCTATGTTAAACTGAACTAAAGATCATTGCCCTCCAGCTTTTGTTGCTAAAAATAATGGCGGACCTCCAATGGCACCCATACATCTTATTTAAATTATATCATCTTTTTCAAATCTCATATTGTTATTCAGTTACGGTGACAAAAAAGGCAATCGAGAATATATAATAATGTCGTGTCCAATGGCTTTTGAATTTATGGCTGGTGCATGTAAAAAACCGGCCAAGTTCGAGTCAGACTCTCATACGAATGGTTCCGTGCCAAAAACCGAAGAAAAACACGTATCTTGTATGGGAGCTACCTTTAATTTTTGATTTAATTAAATTTTTATTATTTTTTGTTATATCTGCAATAGAAATAAACTACACTATGTGAAAATTTCAACTGTATACCTGATACGGTTCTTGACGTTGAGATATAGCCCGCTGACAGACGGACGGACAGCGGAGGCTTAGTAATAGGGTTCCGTTGGTTACCCTTCGAGTACGGAACCCTAAAAAGTATTTAGCATGACAATAGTGTGATGCCTATCTTTGAAAAGCTTTGTTTCCGGGTGTCTAAAACTATATTGCTTTAGCTAATCTTCAGTTTTCAAGGTGGATACTAAGCGGACCTCACGCGGTTTCACCCGCGTAGTTCCCGTTCCCGTGGGAGTACGGGGATAAAATATAGCCTATGTTACTCGCTGATAATGTAGCTGTCCATTGCTGAACGAATTTTTCAAATCGGTCCAGTAGTTTTTAAGTTTATTCGTTACATACAAAAATATAAATCTTTCCTCTTTATAAAATTATTAATTAATAATATTATTATAGTATAGAGTATAGATATAAACAACTGTTACCAAATGAAGCAAGATTTTGCTGATTCCAAGTTCAATTTAGAACATTATTTTCCTGTTCAGCAGCGTAAGCTTTCATATTTTTGTAGCTGAAGTATATATCAATTTGTTACTCGGTGTCATACCTACCGATGTATGTGTAGATATCCTAACGAATTGGCCTATCTTTTTCTGAATGTCGTCAATCCTACATAGTCACTCCCAATACTGCGAAAATATTGTGTCAAAAATCATATCAGGTTCTAAAATTCTCTGAAATTACAAGTCATAATTGCAGCGTCATTATAGTGTCAAATTCTATATAAAAGGACAGTCATACTAAGGTAACGTAATATGACAATATGCCCACAAAATTCATTGCAACTTGCATCTTGGTAGACCTTCAAACCACTATAAAGTTGACGTAGTTTTCCGGTAGAAAATATTATATGTCTGACGTGGCATCCCTAACCTGTCGCCGAGTCGCCGTAAAACGATTACATCGGCTAGCGTAGTGATGATACTCTAAAGTTCAAGGCCACTACGTGAAAGACGGCGACACAACAGTCAATGGTTAAAAGCCACGTCTTTTAAATTATTGTAATCAGTTTCAAGGTTAGGAGGGGAAAACCCTGTTGTTTCTAAGAAAAGCCAATCCATTCAGCTTCAAATTTTTATTAGACCAAACGTAGAAAAAATCCATCGGTCCCACCGTGTTTTAAGGACGTGCGTTTTCGTTTTCTTTTCGATGGTTCTCTCATTACCCTGTTTGAGCCCAGTAGGTGGTGACATAAACTAATTGATGCGTCGTCGGTGCCATCATTAAATCCCCCAAACATAATACACGAAAACAATATAAATTTAGGTGAAAAGCGTTTACTGCTGAACACAGGCCGTCCACATCGACCGATCTAACTTGTACCTATCCTAAAAATATTCCTTACCTACTGCCAAAAGTTTCATAACTAGTTAACACAACAAAACTGACTCCACTATTGTTAAATGTAGGATAGGATTCTCATCATTACCATTCTCTGGCCCTCATTCTAATATAATTAGGGGTTGACGCAACATGTCTTCTTCTTCCATATCCCTCTACTTTTATACATATCTTTATTCTCTTTTATACATATCTTTTAAACACATACTCCTCTTCAATTTAAAATGCCCATCGATTTGCTAAGTTTCAGGTTTCTGCCGGTACTAGCAGATGTACATAATTATATTTTTATTTATCAAACCTGACACGACATTCTTAACGCCAATTACATGGGTGGCGTCGATAAAGTTCAAGGTCCAGAGATGAAAGATCGCCGTGCGCCCGCGCAACGCGCAGCGAATCACACTGGAAGGCAGAAGTTACGACTTAAGTGAATTCATTCAAATAAATCTACTATCTATAGCAGGGATGGCTAACCTTTATTGGTACCTACGTAATATACCAGTAATGTGTCCATGAGTGCCACCAAAGAATTTTGAATTGGTGATTTAATGGACAAAAACAACAAACTAGTTCTTTGCTATTAATTTAACTCTTTATTGGGAACTCGAAATTCATACTGAAGTCGATATTGTAGTTAAAAAAAGGAAAAGTTAGTGTGATTTTTTTCTGTTACGAGTACAAATCACCTAGCTGTAATATTGGCGGGCCCGAATTATTTTTCGTGGTGCCACCACCGGGCCGCATGCCAAAGGTTCGCCATCCCTGATCTATAGGATATATTAATGCATTTTTTCCGTTTAGAAATGGTTGGATAGGGTGGGTGGGTGGTGGATAGGGTTATTTATAAAATACCAACAACCTCTTAGGCAATGAAAGTACACATGATTCCCCCAGCCCCAAGAATCGTACCTATATTAAACTAAACGGATCAATAGAAATTATTTTTAACTTTTTAAAGGTTTTATGTCGGGGGTTTTTAAAAATTTTAATTTATTTTTTACAAATAACCCTGTATACTAGGAATGCTCTGTTGGTCTCGTGGTCGTAAGCGCGACTGCCGAGCGTGGAGTCCTGAGTTCGATTCCCAAGTCGGGCAAAAAGTGTTAATGAGATTTTCCATTAGGAATTTCTCCGTGCTCTCGCATGTTTCCTCCGCCAATACTGGACTGCTTTAAAAGATATTTCACAACTTGAATAAGAAGAATGTTAACTGTGTCCATATGTTTTTCTTTTGCCATTAATAGTTGCCAAATTTGTACACTAGAGCTCTGTTAACAGCGGTTTATCGGACAATTTTAAGCATTTTTAGACGGTTCTAATACGGTTAATATATCATCAAAAACTGGCCAAGTGCGAGGAAGGGAAGGGTTAAGGCTGCTCTCTCGAGAAATGCTTAAAAACAGCGTGCAGATGAAGCAACTTTTCGTCGGCACTAACAGATAAATTACATCTGAAAAAAACTGGCCAAGTGCGAGTCGGACTCGCGTGCAAAGGGTTCCGAACGAATTTAATTTTTTTAACATGTTTTTTTAACACTACAGACTTCTAATAGGTTTTCCTGTAATCTTTAGGTAAAGATCTATTATCTCCATTTCTTTTTTAATTTTACGGCTCAGTAGTTTCGGAGATAAGGGGGGGGAAGTGGTCATTTTTCGTCTAATTTCTTGAATAACTTCAAAACCATGTATTTTAAAATTATGAAAAAAAACATAATTAAAACCCTCACAGTAAGCCCTTTCATTTGATATGTCACACGATACTGTTCAAAAAACTTTTTTTTTTAATTTCTAATTTGCCCCCAAAAGTGACCCATACTAAAAATTTAATGATTTACGTAACGCGTCCGTGTTTGGGTCATAGAAGTCCATATGTGTACCAAATTTCAACAGAATCGGTTCAGTGGATCCGGTGAAAACTGGCTGTGACAGACGTACAGACAGACACAGACACCCGAGTGATCCTATAAGGGTTCCTTTTTTTTTGGAACCCTAAAAACCGGCCAAATGCGAGTCGGACTCGTACACGAAGGGTTCTGTACCATAAACCTTAATTTTTGTTATTTGTTGTTATAGCGGCAATAGAAATACATAATCTGTGAAAATTTCAGCTGTCTACCTATTACAGTTCTTGAGATACAGCCCGCTGACAAACTGACGGACGGACGGACAGACGGACAGCGGAGACTTAGTAATAGGGTTCCGTTGGTTACTCTTTGGGTACGGAACCCTAAAAAGGAAAACATAGGGTTATTAGTATTATATGTCCTTCTTAATCAGTTTATGAAATATCTTTTAAATCGATCCAACATTAGAGGAGGAAACAGGCGAGAGCCAAACCTCGAATTATGACTTTTTACAAACAAAGTCTACACACCCCCACATTTCCTCTTAAGCCGTTGGTCTTGCGCTAGCTCTCTGCGGCCGTCTCGGGTTGCGGTCCCATTGGAATATAAGAGTGATGGAAGAGGGGAGGGCACCTGTGTGCGGATGTAGCGGCATCAATGCAGCCACAAGAAAAACCAACGGAGCAAATCTACATCGCAACAAAAATAACCGCGACGATATCTATCCAACTAGCAGTGAACTACTTGGTTGATATCCTGCATCGCGCAAGCAGAGTTTACCGTGCGATTTGAAAATATACATCAGTCCGAATATTAACTATCGGGCAGTAGCCCACCAGGCACAACAATTGTCTGGTAGGAGGATCCTTCTTTTACAACGCAGGTTTGCGGGACTTTACTCTCTGCTCTTTCTCTCTTCTCTCTCTCTCTCTCTCTCTCCCTCTCTCTCTCTCTCTCTTCTCTCTGCGTACACACTTATGCACTATAATTATGTCCCATGCCGATAGTTAGTCTCCGTTGATGTTGGCCGCTATGGCCGATGTCGGTCAGGAGGACTATTCACGTTACCATTTTTGTCGTCTTACAATGGCAGCCCACTTCGTCTATCCAATGACTACTACACTCAAATCTGTGTGGTTCTTTCTTCTAAAGACCATCTCAGACACTAATCTGCATGGTTCTTAAAAGATGATGTATTGTTAATGTGAGGACTATGTAGGTCGTTATTTTAAGGATTGATTTCATGACTGTCTTGCAGTTTGAGTATATTATGCGGCTAACCCAAATGTCCTTACTTTGGCATTGTTCGTCGGTTCGTTGAGCTCCTCAAAGTTCTGAGTTGAGCTACACGATAACTGACAAATGCTTGCACTGTCTGGACAACCCACTCAAACCTGTGTGGTGTTTGTAACCTACATGGTTTTCATATGTTATTTGCGATTGTATGGACTTCAAAAGAGACTATGACCTCTGAATTTGTATCGGTAGGTTTCTTCTCAGGGTAGTCAGCTAGGAAATACCGGACTCATCAAGATTAATATGACAAAAAATAAATTTACGTGTAAAAGAGTTACTTGTAACCTATTTGCAAAATAAATATCATTAATTATACATTCATAAATGAAAAATTGATATTTATGACAATTAAATTTAAAAAAAAAAATGTTATTCATTAAAGTCACCAAAATCTAAGAAGTCCGATTTGACAGCTGAGTAGAGAGGGATAGAAGATTGCTTTACCACTAATTTTCGCACTTATTTAGAGATTTATTTTTATGTCTCTTTCATACTTAATAGTAAAGCAATGTTGTATCCTGCTGTCAAAACGGGCCTTTTATTTTTTGACAATTATATCGTGACGCATGACGTAGTTTGAAACATCCAGGAGCGAACGCAATTTGAGCCTTGTGTTCTAAAGACGGTGCGAAATGGAATAGCGACATTGTTTTGATACGTCAAAATTATTAACAGGGTGTTTCATAATTCGAATGCATTATTTATTTTTACTGTACTTAGCATCTTATTGAAATATTTTTTTAAAATAATCGCGCCTAGATGTAGTTTATATCGGGTACATTAAGTGGGCCGCCTTTGTAAGCCGACTAAATTGGCACCGTGTATATACCTACGAAGAATGACATGAGAAAGAAAAGGGAGTGAATGAGAGCGTGACGGTGAACAGGAGAACATGGAAGAAGGTAACGTGTTGCGCCAAAGTCAAAGTCAAATGATTTATTTCAACTATAAAGGCACCTTTGAACGTCAAATTAAAATCAAATAAAATATTATAGTGACTCTAGTCGTCCGTTCGCAAAAGATAGATTCTTATGGAGAAGAACGGACAAGAAACTCCATGGTTACTCTTTTCAAAAATAAGCTTTACAATATTTGCATACAGTAATCAAATGATTATATGTGAGGATGATGCTCCCAAACAAACACTTATATACTACTAATAGGTACAATAAAGAAATGCCAGCGACAAATGACAATCAATCTAACCAGCCCTTTACAAAATATGTATGGGTCGGCTACCTGTCCAACCGTATAGAGTTTACCAGTATTTTCCGTAAAGTAAAACAAGGGAATTTTAAAAGGGTCTTCCATATCGATCGTCTAAAGTGATCATCGCCTAAAAATACACCATAACGGGTCGATATTAAAAAACACTGTTGCTCACAACTTTTCTGCGAATTCAGCCTAAACTTAAAATAATACAACTGACTTCCAAAAAACAAAACACATATGATTAAATAATTTTAATTTCGGAAGTCGATGTTTTTGCTTGTTGTTGTCTTCGTATTTTAACAAGGACTTCCAAAATTAAAGTTATTTTATACCTTGTAGTGTTTGTTTGAACGACGTTGAAATGAAATTAAAATATGAAAAAATTGACATAAAATAAAAACCACGGAGCCAAACTGAATTAAATTTTTACCGGACCACTAAAAAATATCACATAAATCAGAAACCTCGGGAGTAATCGGTGTTCATACATACATAAAACAATACCTACCTAATTGAGAACCTCCTCCTATTTTGGAAGTCGGTTAAAAAGGTCTTCCATATCGATCGTCGAAAGAGATCATCGCCCAAAATAACATCAAAACAGGGCGATATTAAAAAAACATTGTTTCTCACAAGTTTTCTGCGAAATCAACCTAAACTAAAATTAGATCATGACAGGCTTGTACTTAAAAATCAAATGAGTATACCACAGATGACTCTACATACTTTATAACTCCATATTACTTATGTAAATCACCTATTTTTCAAACAGGAACTAGGTAGGCACCTACCTATCAAGTAGACTAAATGAATGATTAATACAAGTACCTACTTATTTCACCACATTTACTATACGATATTTTAAAACACTAGGATCATCAAATTAATACGAATTTCGCGGTTATTTATTTACAAATCATTATGTGACATTAATTTGCGGTCAACCTGAATTAGTAGGTAAAATATATTATTGGTAGTTCATACTGACCCTAACACACATCTGTTTTTTTTTTTTTTTTTTTTTTTTTTTTTTTTTTATATTTATTTTGCAAATAGGTTACAAGTAACTCTTTTACACGTCAATTTTTTTTTTTACGTATTTATCTAGATGAGGCCGGATGTTTCCTAGCTGACTACCCTGAGAAGAAACACCGAAACAAACTCAGAGGTCACAGTCTCTTTTGAAGTCCATACAATTGCCAATAACATATGAAAAACATGTAGGTTAAGGTCTGAGGTGGCCTTTTGAGGAAAGCACCACGCAGGTTTGAGTGGGCTTGTCCAGACAGTGCAAGCCTTTGTCAGTAATCGTGCAGCTCAACTCAAAACTTTGAGGAGCTCAACGAACCGACGAACAATACCAAAGTAAGGACATTTGGGTAAGCCGCATAATATACTCAAACTGCCAGACAGTCATGAAATCAATCCTTAAAATAACGACCTACATAGTCCTCACACTTACAATACATTCTTTTTTTTAAGAACCATGCAGATTAGTGTCTGAGATGGTCTTTAGAAGAAAGAACCACACAGATTTGAGTGAACCTGTCCAGTCAGTGCAAGCCTTTGTCAGTAGTCGTGTAGCTCAACTCAGATCCACATAGGAGCTCAACAACTCGACGAACAATACCAAAGAAAGGACATTTGTGTAGGCCGTACAAAGCACTCAAACTGCCAGACAAACATTAAAGTTACTCAATGAAATAAAAAATAATCCACATAGTCCCCATTCATAATAAAAATAATGATAAATTTAATGTCAAATTGTATATGAAAAATTAAATTAAAATGTCAAATTGTATATAATAAAAAGAAAAATGTCAAATTGTATATAAAAAAAAATTGTACAAAAGTCAAATTGTGTATAATAAAAGAAAATGTCAAAAGTAAAACTAAAAAATTGATAAAAAAAAAAAAAAAAAAATGTCAATGTATAAACCAAGCAAATAAATATACATTGACAATAATAATAAAAACAGAGACTGTGCAAGTGTATTTCATTGGAACAGCTCAATCCCAAGCCTTTTTGTCTTCAAGATAATCTTTTATGGTGTAAAAAGCCTTCTGGCAAAGTTTACGCTTTACAAATGCTTTGAATTTATTTATGCTTAGATCTTGAATGTGACTTGGAAGTTTATTATAAAAGCGTATACATTGGCATCTAAATGAGCCCCCTATCTTTTTAAGCCTGGTTACAGGAACAACCAATTTATGTTTATTCCTAGTATTAACATTATGTATATCACTGTATTTTTTAAACATTTTAATATTTTTATGGGCATACAAAATATTTTCATAAATAAACTGAGAAGGGACAGTCATTATATTTATATCTTTAAATTTATCTCTGAGGGAGTATCTAGGACTTAATTTATAAATTGAACGAATAGCTCTTTTCTGCAAAACAAAAATTGTCTGGATATCGGCAGCATTCCCCCATAATAGAATACCATACGACATGACACTGTGGAAATAACTAAAGTAAACTAAACGGGCTGTTTCTAAATCAGTTAAATTTCTAATTTTTCTGACAGCGTATGCAGCAGAGCTAAGTTTTTTCGATAATTTATCTATATGTGGTCCCCACTGAAGCTTAGCATCTAAAGTTATGCCTAAGAACACAGTAGTATCTTCAGGAGTCAACTCTTTACCCCTTATTAGCACACTAGTATCCACTTGCCTAACCTGAGGCATCGTAAACCTAATACATTTAGTTTTTTTTTCATTGAGATTTAAGTTATTAACATTAAACCAGTGTACTATTTTTGAAAGAACGTTATTTATATCGTTAGTAACCGGTTGCTGACGTTTAAGTTTAAATAAAAGTGAAGTGTCATCTGCAAACAACACTATTTCTTGACTATCCTTTATGAGGTAAGGCAAGTCATTAATATAAACAAGAAACAAAAATGGGCCAAGAATTGAACCCTGGGGGACACCCATTGTTACGGTACAGCCAGGAGATCTTTTCCCGTTCACGTCAACTCTCTGGATCCTATCACTTAAGTATGAAGTAATAAGATCCAGTGAGGAGTTCCGGATCCCGTAGTGGTGTAGTTTCCTGATCAATGTTTCATGAAAAACACAGTCAAATGCCTTGGATAGGTCGCAAAAAATTCCCAGGGCATCGCATTTGTCTTCCCATGCATTATAAATATGTCTTAAAAGTTCAACACCGGCATCAGTTGTTGAACGACCCCTTGTAAAACCAAATTGTTTGGTATGTAGAAGTTTGTGTCTGTTAAAAAATCTTTGCAACTGCTCTAAAATAAGCTTTTCAAATATCTTACTAAAGGTGGGTAGCACGGAAATAGGTCTATAATTAGTGGGGTCAAATGTACTACCCGCTTTAAACAATGGTATTACTTTACTATGCTTCATTAGGTCAGGAAACTCACCACAATCAATACAATTATTAAAAATAAGTGCTAAAGTAGGAGCCACAATGGTAATAATGGACTTTGCAACGTCCACTGAATTATCCCATAAATCTGCAGTCTTTTTCACATTCAAACTGTTAAATGTTTTAATTATATCTGTACCAGTGACATGTTGGAAACTAAATTCGGAATCGCAAACTTTAACATTTTCTTTAAGCAGAGACTCTGCTGCAGTGGGTGATGAGTTCAGAGATTTTGTTGTTAAAATAGGAATCTTTGAAAAAAAATTTTCAAAAGCCGAGGCAACCTGGGAGTCAGAATTGATTACAATGTCATTAATTACAAGGCTGTAGTCACTACAACGAGGTTTTGACCTTCCTGTTTCACTATTAATAATATTCCACGTTGTTTTGATTATATTATTACTATTTTTAATCTTATTACTCAAATAACGCGACTTTGCAATACAACAAACTTTTTTAAATAATTTTGAATAATTTTTAACATAAGAATTAAATTCAGCCGTATTTACATGGGCTCTTTCATCATACAATTCATAGAGCCGAGTTCTACTTTTATGAATACCTACCGTAGCCCATTCACTGTAAGATACATTACTGCTAACCGAGATGGTTTTAGGTATAAAAGTGGAATTGAAATGTTTACAGTACATGTGAAAAAAATCCTCATATGACTTATTAGGATTATTTAAAGTAGTCAAAACTGGTAAATTATTGATGATTTTAGTTTTGAAAGTTTCCAAACGAGTTATAGTTCTTGGGTTAACAGTGATATATTTTGTAGCCACTTTGTTGTTTAGGTTTTGGAAAGTAATTATTTGCCCACTATGATCAGAATCTAGTAAATTTATAATTTCTTTGTGACTTGGTACAAAATCTGTAAAAATATTATCTATGCATGTGGCACTCGCAGGGGTTATTCTTGTAGGCTCCAAAAATAAGTTAACAAGATTGTAGGACTGAAACAGACTAATAATTTTGCTGCTAGAACCTGAGTTTTCTAATAAATTAACATTAAAATCACCGCAAGTGACAATATATTTGTTTGAATTACAAATCTTGTGTAACACTTCATCCATTACCTTTTCAAAGCAGTCATACAATCCTGAAGGGGGTCGGTACACACTTAAAACAATGAACTGCTCCAATTCTATACAGGCTATCTCAATTGTTCGCTCAACAGATAGGCTTACAATATCCTTCCGTTCTTTGAATTTAAGTTTATTATGAACTAAAATTAATGAGCCACCACGTATGGCATTAATTCTGCTGAACGAACTACCAACCTGGTGATTACTAAAATTGAACATGAACTCATGGCTTTTAAGCCAATGTTCTGTGATACAAAGAATATCAATAGTCAACGTGACTTTATAATGGCAAAACAATTAATGAAATAACATCAATTTGAGCCATTGAGACAATAAAAGAGATTGTGGTCAGACTAGCGTTATTTTAAAATTAATTTAGTAATTTTATGCTACGTTTATCAAGAAACAGCCAATATCTATTACCTACTGAAATACCTACCTACAAGTACTGTTTATCTACTTATCTTTGGTCCAAAAAGAGGGCATAGTCTAGTCTATAATATCCAGGTTTCGAATTTAAGTTTAAGGGTAAGTATAGGTAACTCGACAGCAAAATTCGGATGACTAATTAGCGTTCTAGCAATTGCCTCCAACAATAAAATCGATCAATACATAACCAAATCACCCTAGAAGCCATGCATAGTTAAAATTATTTCGATAGAAATCCGGACCCATAACCTAACCTCTTTGGAAATACTTCCCCGCGGCCATCTTTGGAGTCTGGAATCTATGGTCCCTATAATTACGTCATTGACTCAATGATTGTAGCTTTTAGCGATGAATAATGGCTATCGCTGGTTGATGAAATCGAATAGCATTCGGTTTGTAATTATAACTTCCGACTCAGGCAAGCGTGTTGATAAATGGAATAGGAACTGACACATAGTTTTTTTTTTTAATCGTGTGGTAATTTCTGCTTGGTTGCCAGTTTAACCGGCTATAAAGTTCTCGGAAACATTATAAAATCCTCATCAAAAAGGTTTAAGCGGGAAAGTACTTCAAGCAATAAAGTTTCCTCTGCAAAAGTTGAGGATAAGGTTGCTGTACATCACATCAGGCCCTGTCATAACACCAGCGCTGTGATATTTATTTTTTAAATATCGCAGCATATGCTGAGACAGGGACCTTTTTTGGCCTCGCACAAATTAATTTTAAGACGCCGCTTATATGTATTGACTGATATGTATGTCTTGTGCGAGTCCCAAATAAATATTTTTCTTTCTTTCTTTCTTTCTTTTCTGTAGAAATAGGGGGTAAAAGAATATTTGACGACTTTGTCTCTATGCTCTAATGTCTGGGTAGGTGTCGATGGTGTTCGTATACACCACAATAATAGTTGTGGTAGGTAATTCCACCGTAATCGTTTTAATTAGTTCATTTCATCATAATTTTTAAAAGTAGGTTCCGTCTTCTTCTTCGCCGTGGCGATTCCAATATTTTCCTTGCACGATAAGTTCCTCAAATAAATCGTGATAACAGCATCAGGAGAATGTTTTTCACGAATTGAGCTGCGAACACATGGACTGCGTTATCAGTAGCTTCATAAAGGTCTCTCAAAGTGCATTTGTGGGGCGCCCTAGTAAGGAGTAGGACATCAGAAGAAGATACGTAGTTTTCCGTCACTGTCTACCAGCCTATGTGGCGAATGACTAGCTAAGTATGTGGCGAATGATGTGAATCAACCAACATCATTTGGTCCAAAGTTTCTCGTAGTAGCCAGTTAATTTGTAGGTACATACCTATGTTATAACTATGTATGTAACTGATATAAATGACCAAGCACAAAACACATCAAAGGTTTTGTTCATAAACTCAAGCGTTCGCCCGATTAGTTTTTTACTTAAAAAACGTCAAACTCTTTTATAATTGTCCGACCCATTCACTAATGAACCCGGAACTGTTCGATGCAAATTATAAAAGCTTGGAATTGCCAGTATTACAAATCATATTGTCGTGCTTAATATATGAGTTGACAACCTTAGTGAGACTACATCATGATAAAACACTTATATTTAAAACTAGCTTTTGCCAGCGGCTTCGCCCGCGTAGTCCCTAGGGAACATACTCCCGGGATAAAAAGTAGTCTATGTCCTTTCTCAGGTCCTAGACTATGTACCAAATTTCATTTAAATCGGTCCAGTAATTTTGGCGTGAAAGCGAGACAGACAGACAGAGTTACTTTCGCATTTATAATATTAGTAAGGAAGTAAGGATGTGTGATTTGATTATTTTCCTGTAAAATGAGTATGAGGCAGTTTTTGCCAAGATTTTTCCTAATACAGCCCGCTGACAGACGGACGGACAGACGGATGAACGGACGGTCGAACGGACGGACAGCGGAGGTTCAGTAATAGGGTTCCGTTGGTTACCCTTTAGGTACGGAACCCTAAAAAGGCCGCTGTAAGCTAATTATGTTATGCTTATAATGCTATTTAAGAACCACGGGTCTACCTATCGTAGTTTTTGCTTACAATTCGATGACTGTGGGTAAGGCATTCTTAACCTAAGAACCACTGCGAAACCGCTGATTATTGACAATTCCTTTTATAAATAGAAATAGCAACGGCTATTTTTCGCCAGCCCATCGCGAAAGATGACCCTCCCTTTTTGGGCCTATCTTCGCAGCAGTCCAAAAAGTTTCAATAAGTAAAATCATCATATCAGCCGAAAGACGTCCACTGCTGGACATAGGCCTCCCCCAAGCGTCGCCACAACGACCGGTACTACGCGTCTCGCATCCATCGTCTACCCGCGACCTTCACCAGGTCATCGGTCCACCTTGTGGGAGGTCTTCCAGCGTTGCGTCTTCCGGTACGCGGTCGCCACTCCAGAACTTTTCGGCCCCATAAACCATCTGTTCTGCGGGCAATGTACCCTGCCCACTGCCACTTTAGTTTGGCGATCCTTCTAGCCATGTCGGTAACCTTGGTTCTCTTGCGGATATCATCATTCTTGATTCGATCAAGCATTGCCCTCTCCATTGCCCTTTGAGTGACTTTAAGCGTTCTGATGAAGCCCATTGTGAGCGACCACATTGGGCCTCATAAGTAAAATAATGTGACCTATTTGTGCCTCTTTATTTCTTGCTCCAGGTATTCTCGCCAGTATGGGTTCCGGTCAGTCAGTTCGTACATCAGCCTTCCAGCGACCTAAAGCAACCTCCACGGAGTCTTTCGTTGATGAAGAGTCTGATGATAATCACATTACCATCTCGAATAAAATGGTTTATATGAATTCGTACTTGATTTTAGCATAAGCTGTGTAACATCATCCACCTACATTTAACATTATTTATTTATTTAAGACTTACTTTACGTTATTTAATAGTTTACGTTTTTTTTTTACTTTACGCACACATTCTTAGGCACGTTATTAGGTAGAGGACCTGGGAAATCGCTTAGGTGGTGGGAAGTTCCGGGAACAGGGTTTGATACCAACCCGCATTAGCATCAAGCCGTGTTCCCGGAATTTCCCATCATAAACTGATATTACAATCTTTCATACCCTCTTTAAGCGATAAATTTATCAAAAATTCTTCCTTGGTTCTCATCTTCGTCATAATACATTTTTTTTATAATGGAACTGCTGTGTCAAATGCCAAACTGGACACCGGTAGTACAGTGGGGCTGCATTTTGTGAGTGTACCTACCTATGAAAGATTTTTATTGAGCCTCATGCTTGGTGGAACGACGATGTTCGTAGGGTAAGCTGTTAGCAGTTAGGTGAGAGTTGCTTAGAATGGTGATAGCGTTCGAGTTGAGTGGCCTTTGTCTATATCCAGCAGTAGACGGCAATGGTGATTAAGTATTTAACACTGCTAATGCCTCAGGTGGAGCGATTAGTGGAAGATGCTACATTGGCCGGCGGGGCGGCGGCGGCCACATCCAAATCTAGATTGCCCACTCCACGCGGTGATTACAGAGACAAGATCTACATGGAGAAGCTCAAGTGCATGGACGAGAGTCATTCTGAGATAACGGGGTACGAATTTCAAATAAAATATCAGAAATTGTCTCTGACAGCAGGCAGCTGGCCGACTTGTGAATGCTATCAGCGATGGTCGATGCTGGTTGACTGTTTGAAAAGGTTCACGATCCGCACAGCACACACAATCAATCATCAATTTATATAAAACTAGCTGACCCGCGCAACTTCGTCTGCGTCACAATTATCATTACTGCTCCGCTCCTATTGGTCTTAGCGTGATGATATATAGCCTTCCTCGATAAATGGGCTATCTAACACTAAAAGAATTTTTCAAATCCGACCAGTAGATCCTGAGATTAAGGCGTTCAAGCAAACAAACAAACAAACAAACTCTTCAGCTTTATATATTAGTATAGATTCTTTCGTTAATGACAGATTGAGTGACTGACAGACAACCCACGGCTGAAATTTGGCATGTAGCTTCCCTACACTCCGTAGTGGAGCACTAAGAGAGATTTTCCCGAATTTCCTACGGGAACGGGAAAAAACGGCACACGCGCGTACGAAGTCGCGGGCAAAAGCTAGTAGTTTAAATAAAAGTACTTTGGTATTGAGTAGTTAAACGATCAGCGAAGACCACATGTGGTTTAAAGGACTGTGAAACGGTTAATACTTTTTGTTGAATCATTAAGAAGCAGCGCCAACAAACGCTCTGTCAACGCCGGAGCTCGGGTCTGAATGCTTGCTTTCTACCTACGTAATCCTTTGACATGTCCCATCGGCCATTCGTTCAGCGAGCAAAGGCGAGCAATTGGCTATCGACATGTCGGTTACCATGGTTCTCTTACGATTCTAAGTATACCATACGTACCCTTCCATCATCGTCTTGGCTAGTAGGTAAGTATAGAATCTAAGGCACTTGTCTCACCGTCGGCGAACAGCGAGAAGCGAGTAAAGCTAGAAACTCGAAACGAGTTGGCGAGCAGCGAGTGAGTAGTTTCGATAGTTTTGTCGCTCGACTTTAAGCGAGTGCTTTTGTGCGACGGGCAATTACTCGCAGCACTCGCTCCGGCACGCACTATAATACCCCGGTAGGTAGAATCGCCGAGCCAGTATCGCTGAGCGAGTAGGTATTATCTTTGATAGCTCTTGTCGCTGCGACCAACTAGTGGTAAGAGCCGGCTCGCCGGCACGGCAGTGTGAACAGCCAGCTATCGACTTTAAATGTATGTGTCTCTTTTACTCACACGAAATCTATATCTTTTATCCCTTTCCTCAGCGAGAAAATAGTCGATAGCTTATCGCTTCCTCGTCAGGGGTGAGACAAGTCCTAATATTGATTCTGTAGGTATGCCTAAGCTGGTTGCGGAATTTGTTCGAAAGAGTCGCCGCGGCGCTGGAACGCAATGGGCACTAGGAGGAACACGGATGGGTTTTAGTCAGTAAGAGTCACTCCCTTCTTCTTCGCCCAGAGCGGAAGGAGTCATTTGATGATTTCCCATCGATAAAAAAAGGTATGCCTAAGATGCTATTTGCGAAACTGATGTCTTCATTAGGTATTTCTTTTGGTAACTGCGTGCCGTCAGTCAGTTAAATTGATAGGTACGTAACGTGACAAACGCACAAAAAAGTTTTACTAATACCTACTGTCCCGGTATCAGTGTCCTGAGCCCCAGCTTTAGATTCCGCACACGTTTTCCTGGCACTCTATTGGGAGGTCTAGTTTAGCATTTAATGAAGCTGATATTTGAAAAACGACATGTCAACCTCAGATTTAAATCGTTAGATTCGCCTCGTAATTAATTGATCATATTTTTTATTTGTTTCGACACCTCAGGCACGCAGAGACATGCATAACTTGATTGTCATAGAAATGCCTGGAATATCGTGTGAGCTCACTTTTCTCAGAATTGACATGTTTCCGCGCGACTTAGTTCAGTGAGAGCATATCATTTCCTTGCGCAACGTTTTGTCTTCTTCTTTCATTCTTCTGTATTAGTCATCTCAGTATTCTCAGTAGCTAGTAGTTCCTTTTCTGGACATATCATCTTCCACAGTCCATCGTTTCTATGTTCCCTGCCCTTATTGCCATCCAAGGCAAATCTAACGATTTAAATCTTTGATGTCTACAGCAGCTTCGCTCTGTGTCGCCGCCTCTCGCTGACTCCCGACGGCAGCAGTTTCCAATGCCGCACCGCCCGCCGCCTCTCTTATTTTACCGCCATAAGGAAATCATGGACTTTTAACCATACGTGCCAGGCACCAGCATCAGCCACAGATGGGCACAATTCGGTTGGTGATTATGTACGTAAATGCAAATACCTTATTAGCCAGAGGCGATAATCACGAATTTACACGATACGATCGATACCTACCTTAGGAAAGAAAATCTGAAATAAAATAAGATTTTTTCTGAAAGCTATTTTATTAATACCTACAAGAAAAATTGTGGTAATTTTCTTAGTCTCATCATTGATGTTTAACCAAAAAAAAATGGATAAAATTTTTAGAAAAATTATATTTATTTTTGCAAATAGATTACAAGTAGGTAACTCTTTTACAAGTCAATATTTTTTGCCATATTAATCTAGTTGAGGCCGGTGTTTCCTAGCTGACTACCCTGAGAAGAAACACCGAAACAAACTCAGAGGTCATAGTCTCTTTTGAAGTCCATACAATCGTCAATTACATATGAAAAGCATGTAGAGAAACATTTGAGTTGGCCTTTTGTGGAAAGCACCACGCAGGTTTGAGTGGACCTGTCCAGACAGTGCAAGCATTTGTCAGTTATCGTGCAGCTCAACTCAGAAGTTTGAGGAGTTCAACAATGGAGCTAGAACAAGATGTACAGTGTAATCGTTTGATGGAGATGAGCATGTGATGCAGCCGATCTCTTTTGTCAACAGCTAACCGAATAAACTTAGAGTCGAGTGAACGGTCATTTCATCTTGATTATATGTATAGACAGCTCGTTTCATGTTCACTACACCTAAGTTTACACGGTTAGATGTTTACAGAACGGCACTGCAGTCTAATTGAGTTGAAATGTGAAAGAAAGAAAGAAACGATGTATGAACTGCATTAAAGATGACATGAATAAAGAGGAGAGAACGACAGAAGAAAACATGCTGTAGGTACCGACCCAAAATAAATTGAAATAACACCATGAAAATGATGACGTATCTTTCCATTGTTCCAGAATCACAGTAAGCGATCTGAGCGCGATAGCAGCTCGTATCGACATGCGTACGTCTAAAATGGTGAGCGTGGAACCAATATGTGCGGACTGCCAGCGGAATGTCATCCAGTGCTACGACGACGCAAAGATGGGCGCTGATGTCATCAAGTGTTGGGATACTGTGGGTAAGTGTGATATGGCATCATCCGTCTAGCCTTTGCTCAAATAGGACGTCCTGTAATCTGGAAGACAAACATGAATTGCAGAAGACAAGCATGAATTGCAGCAGACAAGCATGAATTGCAAAAGACAAGCATGAATTGCAGCAGACAAGCATGAATTGCAGAAGACAAGTTTGAATTGTAGAAGTCAAGCATGAATTGCAGAAGACAAGCATGAATTGCAGAAGAAGCTGCTATTTACAACGGCGAAAACAGTAAATCTGCTGAGCCTTATCCCAGCTTTGTAGGGGTCAGCTTCTAGTCTAACCTGATGTAGGTGAATACCAGTGCATGGAGCGAGTGGGTTACTGATCTCCACAACTGGGTAACAGCATACCCCTTGGTAAGAATGATTGTCAGACTTGTGGACTTACGGCCCGTGAAGACTAACGACATTTAGTATCATTAATAATCCTATACGCTTCGTTGATCTAAAGGTCGTTACCTACTGTTGAGTATGAGATCTGGTTTCGTTTCCCAACTGAGGCAGGACCCGACTCTGTTGTTATAGGGTTTTTTCCCCTAGAATTTGTAATGCAATAACCGCTCAACGACTGGATTTGTGCTCGGTTGCAATAGTCTCGCCCCACGTAACGTGGGACTTAATGGAACTGGTGAAATGTGGGAGTAGTTAATAGGTACCGAACCCATCTCACGATGTTAGGCTAATCCTACTCGTATGATCCCCAGGAGCTTTCACGAAGTGCGTGCAGGACGCGGCGACGACGCGGCTGCGCGCGCGCACCATGCGGGACGCGCGCGAGCGTGCACGCCGAACGCGGCACGTGGCGCACGCGCGGGAACACGCGCTGAGGGACCTCTCCTCTAACTGACCACGCTGAATTATGTCCGTTCTCACTAGCACTAGGATACACCTAAATTAGCGCCTCAGGTTTTTGGTATTCAGTTAATTGACAGTTGGAGAAGCGTTGAAGTACGTTTTTGAACAAAAAACCGTTTATTATTTCAGCAAATTCGTTACTAAAAGTATGGCTTACAATGGGATTTGAAACTTGTACTGTGTGACATAGAGTTTGTTGTTCCATGATTCCTGAGTAACGAAAATTTTGAGATTATCGAAAAATATTGGATAGTTATTTTTTTCTTTATAAAATCAATAAAAAATAATGATGATAAAACGCATTGAAGATCAGGAAAGGGGGGGGCTTGTGACATCACGTTTAGGTAAAAAGTGTACTCACATGTAACGTCAGACAAGTTTCTAACGCACTGCATCGTCTTCATTTTTATTTACGTGAAAAAGGAAAACTGGCTAAATGCGAGTCGGACTCTCTCACACGGAGGGTTCCGTACCATAAACAGCAAAAAACACGTTTCTTGTATGTTGAAATTTAATTTAATTAAAAGTTAAAGAAGGCTCCCTTTAATTTTTAATTAAATTTAATTTTTATTATTATTTTGCTGTCATAGCAGCAATAAAAATATATACTGTGAAAATTTCAACCGTCTACCTATTACGGTTCTTTAGATACAGTCCGTTGACAGACAGACAGACGGACGGACAGCGGAGGTTAGGGTTCCGTTGGTTACCCTTTGGGTACGGAACAAAATACGTGTCCAATATTTTTTTTTAATCTATCTGACGGGCTAATTAGACTTATTAGTCATCCTATTTTCTCGAATTCTGTATTAAAATGGGTGACTCCTCGCGTTAGTCAAAACAGGCATTAGTGTGCTATTTGTTAGTCTAACGTTTAACTGAGACGGTTCTCAAACGCAGCTGGCCAGTGTGGGTTGGAGTTCTGCCTCGGGTACTGTCCCTGCTAAGCGATAGGCCTGAACTGCGACAAATAAAAATTATGTGAAGAAATATTTCTAATTTTAACTGAAAAATGGTCATAAGGCACTTGTCTTACCGCCGGCGATCAGCGAGTAGCGAGTAAATCTTCAAACTCGAAAGTTGGCGAGCAGCGAGTAGTGAGTGAAAAGTTTCGATAGTTTTGATGCTCAGTTCTGACCGCCAAGCGAGCATCGCCGAGCGAGTATCGCTGAGCGAGTACAATCTTTGATAGTTCTTGTGTCTGCGATCAACTAGAGGTAAGAGCCGCTTGCCGGCAGTGTGAACAGCCAGCTATCGACTTTAAATGTATGTCTCTTTTACTCACACGAGATCTATTTCTTTTGTCCCTTTCCTCAGCGAGCAAATAATCGATAGCTACTCGCTTACTCGCCGGCGGTGAGACAAGTGCCTAACGCTTTTTGAGCATTTACTCGTGATCTTAAGGCAGCAAAGGCGAGATTAAAAAATCACACTGATCATGCTAAGTAAGCGTCTCAAACGAATATGAACACTATTCTTATCAGGTGACCATATGTTCGTTTAAATCGCGTGTTAACATTTGCTTATACGAATCATCATCATCATCATCATATCAGCCGAAAGACGTCTTCTGCTGGACATAGGTACAACGACCGGTCCTGAGCGTCTCGCATCCATCGGCTACCCGCGACCTTCACCAGGTCATCGGTCCACCTTGTGGGAGGCCTTCCAACGTTGCGTCTTCCGGTACGCGGTCGCCACTCCAGAACTTTTCGGCCCCATCGACCATCTGTTCTGCGAGCAATGTGCCCTATCCACTGCCACTTTAATTTGGCGATCCTTCGGGCTATGTCGGTAACCTTGATTCTCTTGCGGATATTATCATTCCTTGCGTCACTGAAATGGTAATGGAGAGTCATTACCCTTTGAGTTACTTTGAGCCTTCTGATGAGGCCTATTGTGAGCGACCACGTTTCAGTTCCATATGTCATCATTGGCAACACGCACTGGTCATAGACCTTCGTCTTGACGAGAACATACCACGCAGCTTTCCGAACGTCCGCCCAGCCGAGTCGGATTCGACGATTGACCTCTTTCTCGAAGTTGGCCCTACCTAACTGGACCATTTGTCCTAGGTAGACGTACTCGTCCACAACTTCGAGTGTAGAGCTTCCGATCTTGATAGGAGTTGGTGCTACATGGATATTTACCATGATCTTGGTTTTGTCCATGTTCATTTTGAGATCCACACTTTCGGAAGCACTTTACTGAGGTCATCGAGCATTGTACTGAGGTCCTCCGTAGTCTCAGCCATGACGACTATATCGTCGGCAAATCGGAGGTGGCTGATGTACTCGCCATTGACATTAATGCCTAGCCTTATCCAGTCCAAAACCTTGAAGACATCCTCCATTGCGGCCGTGAACGGTTTCGGAGAAATGACGTCTCCCTGCCTCAAACCCCGCTGCAGGAGGGAAGGTTTCGAGGTATGCTCCTGAAGTCGGACAGACATGGTGGCATTTTTGTACAAACATTTCAGCACCTCGATGTAGCGATAGTCGATCTGGCACCGTTGGAGAGACTGCAGCACAGCCCAAGTCTCGATCGAATCAAAGGCTTTCTCGTAGTCCACAAACGCTAAGCAGTGGGGCAGATTTTACTCTTCGGTCTTCTGTATAACCTGACGGAGCGTATGTATGTGGTTTACGGTGTTGAAGCCTTTACGGAATCCGGCTTGTTCGGGAGGCTGGAAGTCGTCAAACCTGCGTGCGAGACGGTTCGTGATGACTCTGGAAAACAGCTTGTAGACATGGCTCAGAAGTGAGATGGGCCTATAGTTCTTAAGCAGGACATTGTCCCCTTCTTAAAGAGAATACCACCACACCTCTGCTTCATTCCTGTGGCGTGTTCCCCTCAAGTATTACGGAATTGAACAGTTTCTTAAGGGCCTTGAGAACCGGTTTTCCACCCGCATTCAGGAGTTCGGCCGTAATTCCGTCCTCACCCGACGCCCTGTTGTTTTTTAAGCTGTTTCAGAGCCATCTTAATCTCATATAGGCTGACGTCCGGGATGTCCTCGGTATAGTGCCGGGTCAATCTAGCTCTTGGGTCGTTAGCTAGATTCGTGTCGGGTTTAGTCATTGACGTATATGACTGTGCGTAGAACGTCTCGATCTCTCTCAGAAGCTCCGATTTGGCGGATATGGTTCTGCCATCAGCGGTCTTCAGTTTCGTTAGCTGGCTCTGCCCAATAGACAGATCTCTAGCAAAGACCCTGGACCATCGACTGGACTGGACCCGCTCTATCGCGTCTTTGATCTTTTCAGTATTAAAGCGGCGGAGGTCGCTTTTCAAGGACTTGCCGGTATCTGCACGCATCCTCTGAAGACTGCAGAATCGTCTCCCGCCTCTCCTTCATGAGCTTCAGAGCCTCTTGTTCTTCTCTGTACGGCGAGTCTTGAAAAACTTGACTCAACCGTATGGACAGTTTCCACCCATCGCTGCGTTCGTCCACGGAGCTACCTAGGCACTCGAAACGGTTCTGAAGTTCGAGCTGAAAGCTCTCGGAGTTTTGGATCTGGATCTGTGCTGGACGGAGCGTAGACCTCATCAGTCGAGACCTTTCCAGCTTAATATTAAGATTCAATGTGCTTCTTACCATGCGGTGATCACAGCCGGTTTTCACCGCGTTGATCACAGAAACATCATTGAATTTTTTTTTGCTTCTTCGTCGACATGATGAAGTCAATCTCATTTTTAGTTGCACCGTCGCGGCTCTGCCAGGTCCCCTTCCTATGCTCACGCTTTCTGAAGAAGGAGTTCATCATATAGAGGCCCTCCTTCTCCATAAAACTAGCCAGTAGGTGTCCCCGGTGGTTCCGACGTCCAAATCCAAATTGCCCCACTCGCAGCTCGTCACCGTCTCGTTTGCCCAGTTTCGCGTTGAAGTCCCCCATGACCACGGTGAAGTGAGTTTTATGACCGTGTATGGCTCTGGATATATCCTCATACATGGTTTCTATTTCGTCGTCGGGGTGTGTCGAGGTTGGGGCGTAAACCTTTACGACCTTCAACGAATATCTTGACGATATTCTGAGTATTAGGTACGCCACCCTGGTCGACACACTCTCGATGCTCACCACATTGGACACAAGGGACTTGCGAACGATAAACCCGACACCACCCCGAGACTTCTGGTCACCCTCCCGGAAATAGAGCAGATTGCCGGATTTGAGAATGATCGTGTCCTCCCCCTTTCTTCGGACTTCAGACAATCCCACAATACTCCATCGCAACCTGCCCAATTCCTCCTCAAGTTCGGTGATCCTCTCGTCGGATGTTCTCGTGTTCAGTGTTGCCAGGTCCAGTCGTTGGTGTTTATTAGGGTAGCCGGGTCCACTCCGGGGAATCTTCGCACCCCTTGCCTCGCCGTGATCTTGATCGCTACCGGAGTCAAGGGTAGACGGGCTGCCGGGCACTAGGGGCCATTTTTAGTTGTGCTTGTCATTTAGGAGGGTTTGCCATAATCGCCACGCATGGCAGGCGGGTTGGCGATCGGTGTTGAGTAGCGTATGGTGTTGAGTTTTACAGAGAACACTGCTGCCCATTCTCTGGCAAGTCCCTTAGTCGCCTCTTACGACACCCACAGGAAGTGATGGGATGGTATTATTCTTTTACGGCACCGACCGAGACCATACGGCTTATACGAATATAGAAATGATTTTAATTAATTATAAGGTTTATTTTCGTATGAAATGCTTACTTTGAAGTAGATGAAGACATGCACTCTTTGACATGTTTGTTGGTGTGATTAAATGGGATTAAAATCAAAGGTGATATACCTATTCTTCAGTTTCAACTAAATCCGTTCAGAAGATGACTAATAATTGAGTCATTATTTTAGCCTGAGGTTTAGTGAATAATGTAAATATGCAGTGTCGATGTAAATGCTTCTGCCAGCGGGCTCGCCCAGATTATAGTCGAAAATAATTGCAAAGGGAACATGTGCCCACGGTAAAAGTATCAAATCTCCTAATCCGGACTGGATCTTATAAGAACAAAATATAATTTGAATTTATAAGCCTAGAATTAGTATTTAAAAATTATGTCTGAAAGTAAAAAGTTTACAATATTTTGTATTCTTAGGAATCTGGATGTAAATATTACAGTTGCAGTCTTTAATAAAAGTCTTTATGCTGGTGATATTTTTTTATTTTAATTAATGGTTATGCTTAATTTATAAGATTAATTTTTTAGGCTGTGTACAAATATGAATGAGGAGAAAATAATTGTTTAGCTAGCATTTTTGACAATTCTCAGTAAAATAAAAAATATGCTATGCTTGAATTTTTAATTCGTGATCTGAATAAGTCGCCAGCAACTCAAGTTTCGACTCGAGTTGTAATATCTTAAGTTGATTATAACTCCGTCATTTGTGATTCAATATGAAAAAATATGTAAAATATTGTGCAAAAAGTATTAAATATTTTACTTTCTAATTGGTCCCATAGGAATTTCAGAATAATCTGTTCAATAGTTTGGTTTTTAAATCAAAAACTAAAAATAAAACAGACTTCCAATAAAAAAAAAAACAAATTATAATTCAGCTTTAATTTCAGAAGTTGGTGTTGAAATACGATGAAACAACGAAAAACACCGACTTCCGAAATTAAAGTTATTTTATACTTTATAGTGGTTTTTTTAGAAAAGCATAGGTTGCAATGGAATTTGTACTTTGTTGTGTATCACATAGAGTTTTATACCACAATATCAATGGCAAAAACTAAATTCAAGTATAAGCTGGAAATTGTCAAAAATACTGTTTATGACATGCAAATGATATTCAACCTTAAGCTGAGAAATATATTATCCAGACTGCACAATCAACCGCTTTAAAGCAACAATTAAACTTTGACAGCGCTTTTATATCGTAGCACTAAGGGCGATTTTCGAAGTTCTCCTACTCTGGCCCATATCAACCCACAGCCCTATATCACTTTTAGCCGTAAATCAATTAAAAGAAACTTTCTTCTTAACATCATCAGGACTAATTTTACTTCTGATCTGCACCGCAACTTTGGGCATGCCAATATCGGTGTTATTGTGATCTGCGTTGGTGTCAGGTTTGTTTGCGGGCGAGCTGGCCTGCTTGGTGGCGCTGGCGGTGGCGAGGGCGAGCTTGCGGCGCAGCTCGCGCACGTGCGCCGCGCTGGCCAGCTGTGCCGCGCCTCGGGACAGGACTTCGGCTCGCAGTTGTTCGCATTCGGATCTGGAAAGAAGAAAAGAAAAGGGATAGAAGATATATTGCCTTTGAAATAGGCGTGTCAGTGTTAAGGCGGAAACCCACCGCGGCGCATGCTGTTCACGGCCACGCGGCGCATTTTAGCTGCGTAGATTCATTTGTTGGACAAGGTGTGGGTCTACATTTCCACTGCGGTACACACTAGACAGGTGTGTCTAGTGTGTACCGCATCATACGCATGTCCGTGGCATAAAGTGCATCTCAAAACTGTGCTGCGATACAGTTGTACATAGTCGTGGGATTAATTCGTGTATAGCGTGCATGGCGTTGGCAGAATTGAGCTTTGTGAGCACTATATTCGAGCAAGCCACGCGTGTACCAATGACGTGAATTGATGCGTAGCGTGTCCATGGGTTGCAGTGGACACAATCACATACCTACATTTTCTTGCAAAGCGAAGCTACACACATGCGTAGCCTCTTTTTGCGCCGCGTTGGATCTGCGTCTTTATTGCCCAGTTAGGATACAAAACGACACAACCATGCGATGTCTACGAACTATTCCATTAGAAAATAATGGAGGATTGTCACCACCTGCATCAGACAGCTTGAATAGTGACTTCTGAACTTGGTAGTCATTTATGGGGAGAACTAGAAAATTTACTTGTATCAAAAGTGATACAAATCATTTTTTAAAGTAAAATAGACCTTAGTGCTCGTTTACGGAGACTTGGGGCCTCGAGCGTCGCGTGCTGCGTGGCGGCCCGCACTACATTCAAACATATGGCGTTGTAAGATAGCGTCTACAGAGACACTCACTATAGATTGAAACAAATAAGTTGTTTGTGAAAAACTAGGTGCACATACTTCAAATGGTCCAGCACTCCAGGCAGCCAGCCGTTGGCGGTGGGCTCGCCCAGCTTGCCGAACCAGCGCGCCAGCTCGCGCCGCTGCTTCTCGCACGCGCCTTCCAGCTGCGTGATGCGCTCCTCGTAGCCTTCTGTTATTTAGGAGTTATAGCATGTTAATAACAAGAGTCAACAGAGCATGAGCCACTTGTTGGAAGTGTCTAAAGTGTGAACATTTAGAAGGAAAATTCATTTGGATCTAGTTACTCATCATCATCATCATCATACCAGCCGAAAGACGTCCACTGCTGAACATAAGCCTCCACCAAGTGTCGCCACAACCACCGGTCCTGTACGTCTCGCATCCTTTGGCTACCCGCGACGCTCACCAGGTCATCGGTCCACCTTGTGGAAGGCCATCCAAATCTGCTTCTTCCGGTCCCTCCAGAACTTTTCGGCCCCACTGACCATGTGTTCGGCGAGCAATGTGCCCTACCCACTGCCACATCAGTTTGGCGATCCTTCGAGCTATGTCGGTTGGTTTTCTTGGTGGTTGGTACCTTGGTTACCATTACTATAATATCCGCAAGAGAACCAGGCGAACCTTGCGTGATCGAATCAGGAATGCCTAATTCGCTCACGCAAGGAAACTCCAAGCATTGCCATCTCCATTGCCCTTTGAGTGACTTTAAGCCTTCTGATGAGGCCCATTGTGAGTGACATGTTTTAGTTCCATACGTCATCACTGGCAATACGCACTGGTCATAGACTTTAGATCTAGTTACTGGGTCAAAGTAATCTAGTTTACATACAATACGATTGATCTTGTGTCCATACATCCAACCTCACAAACTTCCGCGTTTATAATTTATTGTTGTATAGTAGTATCACTGTAAACTTTAATCAAAATACGATCCATAGTTTTCCATGAAATCTATACTTTAGAAGGAGAGCGACAAATTCTGCCATCATAAGAAAAGAAGGACGTATAGCAACACAAAACGAAGTAACCAATTTCCGATATTAAGAAAATAACTTAGGTCAGTTAGTTTTTTGTCGATAGGTACGTCCTTTTTTAGGGTTCCGAAAAAAAAACGGAACCCTTATAGGATCACTCGGGTGTCTGTCTGTCTGTCCGTCTGTCACAGCCAGTTTTCTCCGGATCCACTGGACCGATTGTGTTGAAATTTGGTACACATATGGACTTCTGTGACCCAAACACGGACGCGTTACGTAAATCATTAAATTTTTAGTATGGGGGTCACTTTTAGGGGTCAAACTAGAAAAATAAAAAAAAAAGTTTTTTGAACAATATCGTGTGACATATCAAATAAAAGGGCTTACTGTGCGGGTTTTAATTATATTTTTTTATAATTTTAAAATAAATGGTTTTGAAGTTATTCAAGAAATTAGACGAAAAATGACCATTCCCCCCTTTGCGCGCGAGTTCGACTCGCACTTGGCCAGTTTTTCTTATGACGGCAGAATTGCCAACTGCACTTATTTACGCAAGTAGGCAATCGCATCACTAGACTTGTGTTTAAGTTTTGAGTCATTGATAATTGCATTTCGGAAACTGTGAGTATTATCTTGTATAATTGTACCCAAAATCCTTCACTAACACCAGGTTTTAAATTAACAAGTCACATTAACATTCGTAGTTCATTGTTCAACAAAATCACACATAATCCAATAGTTTCACACGCACAGGACTTATTATGAACATTTGTCAGGCTCGACGGTTGGTACATGAATGCACGTCCGTAAACAGAGTCCAGTAATTTATAAACATGACATTAGTCAATTGAGCGACTATACTCATAACAAATAATGCTAGCAAACTCCAGTTTGCTAGCTGTAGTCAAACTAGCTACTATTTATATTTTAAAAGAAATGTGCTAAAATAGAGTAGTTAACTAGGATTGTTTACACTTGGTTGCAAATGCAAATATTCAACACTAGCTGACCTGTGCAACTTCTGCGTCACAATTTTTTCATTAATGCTACACTTCTATTGGTCGTAGCGTGATGTTATATAGTATACATATACCTATAGCATTCCTCGATAAATGGGCTAACTAACACTAAAATAATTTTTCAATTCAAACAGAAGTTCCTGAGATAAGCATGTTCAACCAAACAAATAAGCAAACTCTTCAGTTTTATAATATTTGTATAGATTTAAAACACAAAACAGTATGTCATTGACTTACCAATAAGTTCTCTATCGTAGTGAGCAGATGCTCCTGCCTGCTGCTCCCACACTGTCTGTTTCTCATGCAGTAAGGCATCCACTTCAGCTTGCTTGTTTGCCAGCTCTCTTCTTAACTGAAATTAATATAATTATTTTTATAAACTTAGTAGACTCCATACTGACATTAATTTCCCTTTTTGTCATTAATTTTGTCAGTAAAATGCAGACATTTCATACTTCATAAAATGTAATAATTTTTTAAACCATCAGATGTTATTGTGATAAAACAAATCCATTAAAAGTTTATGATCACAACATTGTTGGATACATAGTATAAGAGTCAGCTCAGACAAAGTGATGAGGTACCTACACTGTTTAAGAAAGCAATTTTTAGTTTAACCTTTTGACCGCTACGGTCGGCTATAGCTGACAAATGAAAAAGTACCCAACACGCCACCGTTGGCTATGCAAATGACATTTTTAAGTACAAAATGTTACAAGTAACATTTAATTTAGAAAATATGGAATGAAAAGCAATGATTAATTGGTTATAGTATTCATGCTGAATTTGTGGCTTGGAGTGGGAGGGACGCCAATGCCTTTACGCTCTGGCGGTCAAAAGGGTAAAAGGGCTATTCATCCTTCACTTTACTCCTCATGATGATGTCTTAATTCAATCAAATTAATAAATCAGTATAAACAATTTTACCCTAGAATTGGTTTGTTTCATTTGAATAAGATTCTTTGCCATTTCCTGCCTTTTGTCTTCAACTTCAGCAAATATGGAATTTCCTTTAGCAGCTGAAAAATAAAACGAATTTTATTTTTGACCATTCCAGAACTGTGTAGTACTGCTTTAGTAGTACCAGTAAATACCAAAAAGGCCAAGTTCTGAATCAATGAACATTGAATGAATGAAAAATTCAGCAAAAAAGAGGCCAAAAGCTTTGTCCAAGTGGTGTAGGATGTATCGCTTTCCTCTGATAACGCGCACACAAAGGGTTCCGTAACCATATACCTTATTTTTTATTATTTGTTGTTATAGCAGCAATAGAAATACACAATCCGTGAAAATTTCAACTGTCTACCTTCTACGGTTCTTGAGATACAACCTGCTGACAGACAGACGGACAGCGGAGGCTTAGAAATAGGGTTCCATTAGTTACCCTCTGGGTATGGAACCCTAAAAATAAGAGGTTTTTATCTTACCATGAGGTTGCAAGTCCTGTTGTGTATCTGTGCACTGATGCAGCATAGCTTTGGCCTCTGCTAACTCAGCCAGCGCAGTAGCTTCGCGCTCATTAGCTGCCCTTAGCTCCTCCCGCCGCAAGTCAGCCGCTGCACGCATCTCGCCCATCGTCGAAATCAACTCATCAGCTTTTATACGCCAGGAAGCAATTTCCATTCTAGCTTCTTCAAGCGCTTCTTTCGCTGCGGCCGCATCAGACAACGCGCTGTTCACAGTTTTACGCGCCTCTTCCAATTCGGAATTATCGCACTCCGGACTTTCTCGCACTTTCAGAGACTGTTCCTCTTTCAAAGTTCGGATTAGTATTTCGAACTTCTTTATTTCTGCTGCATGCTTTTCTGTAATCTCAGTCCGCTCTTCCCGCAGCTCAGAAATTTCTTCTTGTAACGCTGTAATCCGCGATGTGAAGTCATTCTTTAGTCGAGCTTCATCAGCCTGACAACTCTCTAACTCTGCGTTCAAATGCCTCTGCACATCCAATGCCGTCTGATAACTTCGCCTGGCATCATGTAGCTCTTGTTTGGTCGCTTCATAGCTGCTCAAAAGGTTGTCGTATTGTTTCTTGAGTAAATAATACCGTTCACTTAGCTCACCGTTTGTTAGCTCTTCAACTTCTGTACAATTGGTGGTCTTGTTGCTGATAGTGGAGTAATCCATTTTAAAGGAACATAAATACTGATTGCAGAATTATTATCTTGTACAGGATTGTATTTTGTATCACAATTTCAATAATAATCAGGAAACGATTTCAACGATGTAAACAAAACGGACTTTTCGAATTCAAAAAGTGACATGATGAATGTGAAGGAAAATGACATTGAAGGCAGACGTGACTTTGTTCGTCCTAAAACCAGAAGAAAATCTTAAATCTTAGACTTTCATAATGGCAATCTCACCCACACACACACCAGCTTTTTAGTACTATTCGCCTAGAAAATAAAGTGAGTGATAGACGTACGAACTTATAGTACGCGGTTTTTTATAGATTGCGAACTTACTCGGCTCGACGGACGTCGCGCATCGGTGACACACGTGAAAGCATGCTCATTATTCTGGTACCACGCGTCAATGAAGAATTTTTTTGTTGTTCAGGAATATTTTTTTACTATAGCCACACAGGATACTTGTATGAGTTAATGAGAGAAGCAATTTCACATTGAATAGCAGTTGACTTTAGTGCCATAATTTCGGCACATAATATTTGGTCGACTCCTGAACCTGTTACGATCGTGACACATGCATGAGCGAAAAAGGTCGTCGAGCCACAAGTACGCGCACTTGCTCGCACGTCTATCATCCACTTAAAATTATAGTCCTGTTACGAGTCAAACCGATTGTTATCTGGATTCAGTCTGATTTCTGAACGGTGCATGTTGCTGTCAAATTATGACATTGATAATTTGACAACATTAATTACGTTTTGACAGGTTTGTTTCAATACAAGGGGCGGAGTGATATCATACATTTTTATCACAAAAATAAGGAAAAACACCTTATTTTAATACTAATATAAACACAATGTCCTCTCCTCCTCCTACCAAGCCCCCTCGGGGGGTTAAACAAGGAAAAGAAACAGTGAGTATTACAGTATTTCAGCGTCAATCATGTATCCACGGTATTCACGAGATAAAGTAAGGAATTTTTAAGTTTCTATTGGTATGGACATATTTTTTGATCCATTCTTTAAGAGAAAAACTTTCCATGTTGTTACTGTGTACGTAAATCTCGCTCATCTGGCGGAATTGGGATGTTTTACAGTACAAACCAATCTATTTTCTCAACACCTTTTGCTTTAACGATAATGGATGCCAAAATTTTCGCCACACATCAACTGTAATTTTTAACTAGTAAAAATACTTATCATAATGTACGTAGCCACAGTAAACCATACTATTTAGTAAAAAAATTAAACTAGTTCCACTTTCCTCAGAGCGGTTTGCTTATGTCAGTGATACGCACCCTCTCTGCAAGTGAAACAAATGAACAGCGAGAGAAAGAGAGAGCAAAACTAGAGAAGGAGTACAAGAAGAGTGATGCAAGACTTGATGAGCTGGTGGAACAACATGCTCAGGAGATCATGGAAGTTATGCAGGTAAACTAAAATAATATAATAACATTGGGCCTAATGCGAGTTTTATTATATTCAAATCATACAGATAAACAGGTTTTTTGATATTGTCGCCAGACAGGATCATACTCAGTTTTAGTAAGTACAAATTGAAATTTACACCAATACAATTGTGTATGTTTAAAAACCCACATAAATGTGAGTTTTAAACATGAAGAAATGGTGTATTGTGTCTATAAATCTATCTATCGGGTTAGGTATCTGCACCTAGTCCAGATGTTGGAGCATTGTGCGTTAACCATGGCGGCCATCACTCCAAGCAGCCAACCTTCCTCCAGAAGCAGATCAGTCCTCCCAGTGTGTTCAGGACACCTGTAATCAAATACGGTGTTCCTATTATTGGTGTAGTCTTATACCAGGTATTGAATGGTGCTCAAAAGTTTGCCAATGAAAAGACAATATAATCCTATCCTAATACTGTGAAAGTTTTTAAATTTGAATGTTTGGTAATTGTTCATGATTCAACTACATTAACAAACAAATAAAAATAACATCTGTATGGTTTAAAATGAAATTCAGAATAAAAATGTACCAGTTTGGCCTTTATGACACAGGGAATTTTTGTCCCTTATGTATGATCTCGTGGCATAACTTTTAAGCTAAGATTATAATTAATTATTATTTTATGTCAACAGAAATTTGGCAGCGTAACCTCAGCACTATCAGTGTGGGGACAGCACTGTGATGCGGTGGTGGCACGGCTAGGAGCTTGTCGCGGTCTGTTGCGCTTGCGACGTGATGACCTCAGGAGACTGTGGGCAGATGCCAGGACGCACCACTATGCGCTGCAGATGTTGACTGACATGTGAGTAGATCTACCTCGGCACTACACGGAATTTTCAGATCACATTAGTATTTGAAATGATTAAATATCGATTAAAATAATACTTATTCACAGTGAACGCGTCGTAGTATCAGAGCGAGAGACCCGCGAGTCGCTGCAGGCGGGGCGCGTGCTGGCGGCCGCACAGACGCTGAAGGCCGCGCTCGACACCGCCGACACCACGCTCTCGCATGTCGACGCTCTCAACGGTACTAGACAACATTTGCAGGTAAATATCGCTGTTTGTTATAGACAAGCCGGATTTCAACTGACGATGAGGCTCCATGATGTAAATCATAAATTTATTTAAAAAAGATTGAGAATCAGCACTTTAAATGTCCTAATTTATCATCGCTAAGCCCAACTAAAGAAGCCATAAATTAATCAATCAGCAGTCAACCACATTGGGTGCGTAAAAGTAGCTTGCGCGGGTGACTTTTGTCCATGCATACTGGCTCATCCGAAATTTTTCACTAGTCAAATTACATGCAACATCATCTAAAATCTAGCTATCACAACCCAGATTGTGAGTCCCGCTACCATTTGACTAACTTGCTAAAGATCAGTGTTAAAATATCAAACCACCATACATATTTCTGTGTTCTAAAATAAATTGTATGCCTATTTTCAGCAAAAGAAACACGAGCTAGTAGAAGTAATAGTGCGTCGTTTGAGCGAGGCGGTGTACCGGGATGAGCGCGCACCTCTTACAAGACGCGTATCGGCGAGACGACGCACTGCATTGTTACTGGCTGGTGAGGATAAACCATTAATATTTGAAATCAGAATCTTTGATAGGTAAGACGTTTTGGATCTATAAACACGTTACCATGTGCAAATTCTTTTGCAATAAATCAGTATTAAGATCTTTGAAATAGTCATTGAGATGATGATTAAACTGCCTGTCTTAATCGCAAGATATTTGGGTATTGTAAAGCATGTCTACTTTTTTTAATCTCCCTGAGCAGACATTTTAGTCATATATAAAACCAGTTTTCTTAGTGTACTTACCTATCTGATTCGTGAATTACTTTTGGTATCATTTTAACTCGTTCTATAATATGAATGCTTAACAAAATCCTCTTTTCCAGAACTAACTAAAAGCGAGGAAGTAACAGACGCGTATTTACAAGAAGTAACTCCTGAGTTCGAAGCCTCTCTGTCGGAAGAGGACAAGACCTTCGAGACTACTGTCATGATATCGCTGGAGGCTCTCGGAGTGTTGGAGCAGCTGAAGGAGGCTACCGAGGTAAGTAACAGACGCGTACTTACAACAAGTCACTCCTGAGTTCGAAGCCTCTCTGTGGGAAGAGGACAAGACCTTCGAGACTACTGTCATGATATCGCTGGAGGCTCTCGGAGTGTTGGAGCAGCTGAAGGAGGCTACCGAGGTAAGTAACAGACGCGTACTTACAACAAGTCACTCCTGAGTTCGAAGCCTCTCTGTGGGAAGAGGACAAGACCTTCGAGACTACTGTCATGATATCGCTGGAGGCTCTCGGAGTGTTGGAGCAGCTGAAGGAGGCTACCGAGGTAAGTAACAGACGCGTACTTACAACAAGTCACTCCTGAGTTCGAAGCCTCTCTGTCGGAAGAGGACAAGACCTTCGAGACTACTGTCATGATATCGCTGGAGGCTCTCGGAGTGTTGGAGCAGCTGAAAGAGGCTACCGAGGTAAGTAACAGACGCGTACTTACAACAAGTCACTCCTGAGTTCGAAGCCTCTCTGTCGGAAGAGGACAAGACCTTCGAGACTACTGTCATGATATCGCTGGAGGCTCTCGGAGTGTTGGAGCAGCTGAAAGAGGCTACCGAGGTAAGTAACAGACGCGTACTTACAACAAGTCACTCCTGAGTTCGAAGCCTCTCTGTCGGAAGAGGACAAGACCTTCGAGACTACTGTCATGATATCGCTGGAGGCTCTCGGAGTGTTGGAGCAGCTGAAAGAGGCTACCGAGGTAAGTAACAGACGCGTACTTACAACAAGTCACTCCTGAGTTCGAAGCCTCTCTGTCGGAAGAGGACAAGACCTTCGAGACTACTGTCATGATATCGCTGGAGGCTCTCGGAGTGTTGGAGCAGCTGAAGGAGGCTACCGAGGTAAGTAACAGATGCGTACTTACAACAAGTCACTCCTGAGTTCGAAGCGTGTCGGAAGAGCACAAGAGAAAAAAATAGTCATGTTAATTTGGACCCAAACTATAATAATAATAATACAATTCTCACTTTATCTCTTCCAGAAATTCAAAGTCCAAATCCAACATGAGCTACTAGAAGTTATAGACTCAGTCTCCCGTCGTATTATCGAAGAGGGAGAGGTAGAGGCTGATGCTGACGTAGACGAGGACGGAGAGATACCCGACAGTGAAGGTGTGACAGAGACAGGGCGACCGCTCGCGAGGCTGGTCACGAGCCTCGGCGAAGAGTTCCGAGCGTGCGCTACGAGGAACAAAAGGTAGGAGTTCTTGAAGAGTAAAAAGAACAGAGATAGAAATATAAACTGGAAAATGCTTCTTAAGTTCTTTGTTTAAGTGTTATTTTTGCCTAAAACTAGTTTTATTTATTTTAGACTGCTACAACTATGGCGGGCTTCGTTACAAAAGTATCGCTTGCCTGACTCCTGTCTGCATACTGAGCAGCATTATTGGAGCGCAGTGCAACAAGTCGTAAGTTTTATTATTATTTGTATTATTGAAACAAACTGCTATTTCATCATTTTAAGCCCCTTCCTTCAATCAATCTGCTTGCAGTCCGGACGCAGCTGAATACCAGTAATTTATGCTAAGCGACTAGTTATCTGATCTACAAAATTTAGGTTACTGGGTCACACGATACCCCTGCCAAACCCGCCCATAAGCTACTAAAATTCACAACTAATCAATAAGGAATATGCATAAAAAAAATATGTGTTATCTATACAGTTTATCCAAAAATATAAAATTAACAGTGAAAATAGAATCAAAATTACTCCAAAAACAAACGAGATATAATTATTTTAAACAAATATATCTGTCCCTCTCGCGAAAACGCCGTTTTCTATGGCAACTGTATAGGCGTCATGGACTTCTGACGTTAAATTCTCTTTCTAATTGTAATCTTTGAAGCTTTATAACTTCATTGCTGATGAAGGTATTTAAAAATAATTTCATGGTTGTATACATATATTTACTGTAGCTAATAAGTATTTAATTTTTCAAATAAAAAAATCGCGTATTCCCTTTATTTTTTTCGTCCTACTTATTTAGTCTAGCCGGTGTCTTTTTTTCAGTCTTATAAGAGAAAAGCATTTGTGAATGTTCTCTGACAAGTTACCCAAGCACAAAAATATTAAAATTAGCTATCAAAACTTTATTTATTTTCTTCGCAGCTCCAACTTCTCCTGACAGAGTACCTGGAAATAGAAAGCGTAAACTTGGCAGCTCAACGCTCAGTGGGCTCAACAGTAACAGATACGACAGAGCTGCGACTAGCTGACTACTTTGCGAAAAAGAGGCCGCAAAGACGACGTGCCAAGTTGTTTAAGCTATCTGGTAAGTTTATTACTATAGCTCAACAATTAGTTAGTACAGGTGAACACTAAATTAGTACAGCTCAATGCCTAGTTAGCTCAACTCAACCTTCAGTAGATACAGCGCAATGATCAGTGGGCTCAACGGTGACGGACATGACAGGACAACACTCAGTGAGCACAGCTCAACGCTTAGTGAGCTCAGCTCAACCTTCAGTTGATACAACGCAATGATCAGTGGGCTCAAAGGTGACGGACATGACGGGACGATACTCTTTGAGCACAGCTCAACGCTTAGTGAGCTCAGCTCAAACCTAAGTGGATACAGCGCAATGATCAGTGGGGTCAACGGTGACGGACATGACGTGACAACATTTAGTGAGCACAGCTCAACGCCTAGTGAGCTCAGCTCAAACCTCAGTGAACCTCATCTCAAAAGTAACGACAAATCTACGACGTTCATTTATTTGTCGGAGTATTCTTATGCGTCGTCGTGCATCCAGTAGGCGCGAACAAAATTAACCTTGGCCTAATCTTCTAAATATAATAATAAGGAACGGTTTTAGACGGAAAATCATCAAATGTCTCCTCCTGCTCCCTCATGTACATTCTTTTACTAAAGCCTCGTATCCAGTACGCAGCATTTGACGCACGACATGATGAAAACATGTTTCTCATGATGTTGAACGGCAAAGAGGAACTTATGTCTAGTAACATTATCAATGTTGCGCGCCTACTTGCAACGTCACACGTTTTTGTGCACGTTGCTGAACATGTTGGGCGTCAGCGTCACGTATTGCGCATCAAATGTTGCTTAGTGGATACGAAGATTGACTAAAACCCACCAGAGTTCTTTTTCTGCAACACTGGCAGGATTAACCAGGCCTAAGACTTCAACAATAATATTAATTTTCCTTGTCACAGGTCCCCCCGCCGTATCGCCCAGCCTATCGGCCCGTCGTCACAACTACCCACTAGTGTGTCGGCCCGACCCCGCTCACTTACACGCGGTGCTACCCGCGCTGCATCCGCTGTGTGCCCACATTGAACCTGTTACTGGGTGAGTACTATCAGCCCGTCGTCAAACTTCGAGGCCGAGAAAGAATATTACGAAAACAAACTTGTGAAAAAAACGTAAAGTAGACATCGAGGGTGTGGGGATCGAATATGGCCATGAGTATATATACCTCGGACAAATCTTTTCATTCAGGAAAGATAAAGAAGTTGTTTGGCGCACCGAAAGACCGTCTGGAAGAGCTATTGGCCGATTAAATACCTAATGAAAGAAGCACTTCCACTTTCCCTCAAAAGGTAACTTATGGATATGTGCATCCTCCCCACCCCTAACTACTAGTCATTAACGAAACGTAAAAAGTCCGTCACGCGTCTGCCAGTGAGCAATGAAACGAAGTATTCTTGGAGTCAAACTCAAATACCGCCGACTCACCGCCGCCAATCTAAAATGGAACTGGGCTAGCCACAACTGCCGCATGTGACAACAAAACTAAGCGAAGTAGCCACTGATTAGGTTCCGAACAACAGGGACCGGTGACGCGGTCGGCCAAGGAGGAGATGGCGTGACGAGTTAGACTCGTATCTACAGGATTGGATTGCAATGGGACACAAGGGGCTCATTATAATAACGAAGTAGAATTGCATAATTTTTATGCAACTCTCCGCAATTTCCTAATTTCGTGTTTGGGGCAATGTAGGACAGTCCTTCGCTATCCAGGATGTTGATATATCCAAAGGAATAGCGAACCGGTAACGATCGAGCGTTGTATATTTCAAGGGGATAGCTTGAGCACAGCTCAACGCCTTGTAAGCTCAGCTCAAACTTAAGTGAATACAGCGCAATGATCAGTGGACTCAACGGTGACGCACATGACGAGATGAACAGTCAGTGAGCACAGCTCAACGCCTAGTGAGCTCAGCTCAACCCTCAGTCGATACAGCGTAATGATCAGTGGGGTCAACGGCGAAGCACGTGACGGGACAACACTCAACTGAAGCGTATGAGTATTTGGGTATCTCAGAAGCGTTAGGTATCAATCGATTTAAAAAATAACTGTGCGGTTGCATATGACGGTATACCTACTTCAGCTATAAGATCTGCTAGACACGTTCTCACACCCCCAATCACACAAGTATGTAATCTGTGCTTGATAAACACACCGTGACAGTTGCACCGGTATTTAAGGGAAGAGATCAAAGCCGTGTCGAGAACTATAGACCTACATCCGTTCTTACGGCTTTGTCCAAAATTCTGGAAAAGATACTAAATAAAAGGTTACTCAATAACAAAACTCAATAACACAATCGAAAATCTTAGTGGGAGGCAAAGTTTTGTAAGAAAGAAAGAAAGAAAGAAAGAAGAAGAGAAAAAGAAGACCTGCCCCAAACCAGTACGGCTTCAGACTTGAGCTGTCAAATCACATCACCAAGAATCTTGACACCAGAAATAAAACGATAGGTATATTCTTAGATTAAGCCAAATCTTTCGACACGGTCTCTACTCCCTTTCTTTTATAGGGATTGGAAGCACTCGGAATAAGAGAAACTGCTCTAGGCATCTTTCGCGAATTCGCAATTACCTCTTTAATCGTTGTCAGCAAGTTAAGCGATTGTAGTTACAACACAATTGATGATGAAAATTTATCTGTCAGAATTCCGCTGGGAAGTGTGTGGGGTCCTACACTTTTTCTATTATATCTCAACAGATCTCTCTATTCCAGACTGCAAGATCCTTGTCTATGCATATGATACAGCACATAGTATAATAAGTGGAATATACGTGAGCCTCCGCGTACAGTTCGTACGAAATTGCTCTTACAATTGTGGTGAACTTGCTTTCCTATTCCCTAGTAGCATTAAATGCTTGCAAAACCCATTATGTTACCTTCTCAGCGAACTATTCTACACAGCCTAGCATTCCACAATATCAAGGTTCATAGATTCTCCCGTCCTGTGCGTCCTGGCTGGAGCGCACATTGATAATCCTCTAGCTACATACACATTGTGCTAGGTACCTATGATCAGTGAAATAAAATATCATACCTACTTTTCACGTTTTAATTCTCCCTGTACACATTCCTAGAGTTAAGAACTTATCACGCATAACAAAATGAGATCATAATTGTAGTTCTTCATCAAATGCCTTCCTTCTACTTGTTACTCAGCGGCGGCGAGTGTTCTCTCCGCGCGTTCATAACAGACTACGTGCGCTGCGGCGAGAGCGAGCGGCTGGCGGCGCAAGCGAGGGCCACCATCGATGACGTCATGCGCGCGCCCTCGGCCTGGCGCGAGAGGGGACCTCCGCCACCTACTCTTATTAAATCTGGGTATGTTTAGAGGGACATCAATGAGATTTTTTCCGCATTACTTTGTTTATTTATCATCCAAAAGTCAAAATAACACATGTCTTCTCCAGCAACCGCCACCGCACAATCTTTACGTGTTGCGGCAGTGGATGGCGCGCCGTGTGCGACACCGCGCGTGCCGCAAGACGCTGCGGTACGTGCGGTGGCGTGGAGGCACTGCGTGCTACTGCCGCCGCGCTCGCCGCCGCCGCCACGCACTGCCGGGCCGCACATGCGAGATTTATGCCTACTACTGCACAAGGTGGGTTCTATAACCAGCGCGGTGTCCGACACAGTGCGGCGACGTGGAGGCTCTGCGTGCTACTGCAGGAACTTGAAAGGACGTTGTACAACAGACGCCTATTTCACCTGATCGCAGCACATCTTTAAATCGTGAGAAGAGGCGCAATATGCCATGGTTGTCTTCTGCGACTTGTCGAAGGCGTTTAATTGTGTGAGCCACGGAAAAATATTCCTGAAACTTGAGAATTATGGATTATTCAAAGCAGCCTTGAACTTTGAAAAAAAAATGTATTTGTTTAATATACAGCAGCTAATTCAAATAAACGCCAACAATTCGATGGGAATAACCGTGAAAATAAGGGTACCTCAGGGGTCAATTCTAGGTACTTTCTACTTTTTTAGCTCATATAAATAATTGTTATTCTCTTTCTCTATCTTTCAAGTGCATTGAAATGTGTTATTTGATATCAATGTTTCTGATGTTGATTATGTTTCCTCAAAGGACTTCCAAGGGCTCAACGATGGTTGGCTGATGACGACATCGTGAGGTTCCTGCAATCACTCCCCAACTGGACTGCTGCTATTCACCAAGATGCGAAACTTAGCGCTGAGGTAAATATTAGAACCTACAACAATTTTTATAATAATCCCTACATGAGCAATAACTGTCCATCTTTTTTCTATTCGTTTGCATAGCAGCACATCTTTCACACACACCATACGTATTTTCCTTGTTCAGCCTCTGTTCTACATGTACTCATCAGTGATTGATAAAAATAATATGTTGTAGACTTCCCCGTGTGCGTCAGTGACTTATGAAACAATCAGTTGAAAACAACTACACCACCGCATGCGAGCTACGTAAATCAACCAATGAAATCACCTCACATAGACACACGCGCACATGCGTTGGAAAAATCAGCCTTATGGGCCGTATTGCTAAGTAGCAATACGGCCCATAAGGCTGATTTTTCCAACGCCAGATATCCGATTTCTTCCATACAAAAAAGGTATTTTTTTACCACAGCTAAAAGATATCTGTCTGCGGAAAAATCAGCCGTAAGTATTGTATGGTCGAATGCACATATCAGTAATAGTACATGCAAATTCTGTCTAAAGGCAGTAGCAAAGTCAAATTGCTACAAATTACTATCGCAAACTTACGACCACTTTTCGTCTTTATATTCGTACTGATAAGGTTAAAAACTGGTCGATATGAACTCGCAGAAAAGTACAGTTGATCATACAAACATTCATCTAACATTTCATTTTCACATCCTACAGCCATCTCATTGGACTACTGAACAACATGATGCAAAGAATGTTGCCAACGTAAATATAAGTTTATTACTAACTAGTGGACGTAACGCGGTTTCACCCGCGTAGTTCCCGTTCCCGTGGGAGTACGGGGATAATATATATGCCTATGTTACTCCTTGATAATGTAGCTATCCAATGCTAAATTGTTCAAATCGGTCCAGTAGTTTCGGAGCCTATTCAATTCAAACAAACAAATCTTTTTCTTTATAATATTAGTGTAGGAATGTAGACACTCCCATTGCAGGGAGTAAAGTTTGTATGAAACAAAAAGATATTGAATAAATGCATGATGTAGTTAAATGAGTCTGAGGTAAGTAAATCTGTTAAAGGGACTAACCACAAGTCATTAAATACTTATATTTAGTGCTAAACATTTATTTAACGCAAAGAACTACAGAAAGACCAGGGGTGCCGGCAGGTCTATTTTCAGTGGATGCTTCAAAACCCTGCCTCGAATAAGAGAGGTTTTGTTTGGCCCAGAACTAAAGAAGACGGAGACCAGGCCAAACGCGAGGGAGCTCGAAGTACCTCGCCTCGGATTTGTTAGGTGTTTCTTTTACTACATTCCGCTTTTTTTTATAAATCTTCATGTTTTCGTATGTTTTATTGAAAGCCACCTTTGGGATGGCTCATCTAAGTATCAACTTGCCGCGCTTGACTCGGTGGAATGCAGAGCTAAGAGGCTCATCGGTGACGTAAAAGTGGTGGATGCCAAGCTACATAGCTTGGCTCATCGCCGTAAGGTTGCCTGCTTGTCGGTCTTCTACAGATTGTACTTCGTGAGGAGTCGAGTACTTCGTGTCGTCATCCAGACGCACTGCATCTTACCATCCCTACCTTGTTGCTATTCCACCAATTCGCACTAAGCGTTTCCAAACGTCTTTTATAATGCGCACAGCAAAGGAGTGGAACTCTCTGCCTGCGTCTGTGTTTCCAAACGCTTACAATCCTAATCTCTTCAAAGTTAGAGTGCACAGGCTCCTTCTGGGTAAGCTCGCTCCATCGTAGACTTTGTCTCTGTCATCTCTGACCTAGACTAGAGTCAAGAGCAAACCCATTACAAATAAAAAAAAAGCCAGGGCCCCTCCCGGCGCCAATGAGAAAGATCATTTGATTTACCACGGTGTTTAGAAAAGAGGGATTTAGATAAAGCGGAGATGCTTGAAATATATTAAGTGCGAATAGTATTAAACGATTTGTGGAGCCCGCCGATTCTAACGGTATCAAAGTTATTGTGTGAATGCTTTGACGCATCTTGTCATACGAAATCCTTTGAAATGGTTGATACGCCAGCCAGTTCGTTCTTAGATCGAACTGAATAGCCCTTCAAAACTATTATCCTTTCTGTTACCAGGACTTAAAGCAGGCTTATGAGCGTGAAGCCGAGATCCTAGGGTCCAGCCTTGGTGATGGGGCTGTGACGCGCAAGGAGATCATATCGGATATTAACGCCTTGGCTGATCTAGCGGTGCTGTGTGAGACTATGGTAAGTAAAGTGATTTATTAAATAAACTTTCCGAGACAACAAGAATCCTCAGAAGAAATTTATAAGTCTAGATTAATTGTGTTTAAGAAAAAGAGTTGATTTCAAGTAACAACACTCATACACAAACATACATAAAAGGATACAGACAGGATTTAATACTCGTAACTAGCACAGACAGAAACGAACACACGCGGTAATAATGTGTCTGCTCCGGCATTGCCGAATGTAAGGACAATCCAGTAGCGATCATTGCCAGGACGTCACGTGGGAGCAGTCGGTGCGCGCCTCCGCGAACATTCCCCAGGCACTGCATTGTCGGGCAGCCCCCCATCTGAACCCAAGCGCTTCCCCTGAACGCGTTATTGAACTGGGGGTCTAAAAAGGCCACTTTAGCAGAATCAGAAAGCATAACACACTACCCGTCACTGTCAAATTTTCCCAATCAACCTTGAACCTAATGCGTTAGCGATAAAGATGTAAATGAAATTTGAGAGATTGTTGTTTGGTTAATATTATGATTCTGCTAAAGTGGCCTTTTTAGACCCGCAGTACGCGTTTTCGTTGTATTTCCTTTTTGTGGTGTGTAATTAAAAGATATGCCATAATGGCCTTAATGGCGGGTACGAAGGGCGCAGTACCTCACCCCCAGCTATCTCATGCATTTGCTTCTGCGCAGTGACTAGGCTTATGTTCCAAATCAAAACAAATTTATTCGTAAATGTAAGTTTCAATACGATAGGATGTCCAAGCTTCAAAAGAATAATAATTATACTTATGTGACAGTCGCTTTGTTTTTTTTTTTACGTTTTATATTTCAGCCATTTCATATAACGGCAAAGTACAGTTTGATCAGAGGATCTTTCATCTGGTTATTGTATTCTCCCTTTACTTTAGTATAATAGTGCGCGTGTGTGGTCTTGCAGTGCGGCGCTGCGTAATTCTGCTCCACCTGTCTATTCTTGTCATTCCAACTAAAGCAATGGATTGACACCTCACTTCAAGCTGACTTCACATAAGCTTCCACTGAACTCTGAATTGAATCAGTTGAACGAAGTAACATTCATTAATTAAATCCCAAAAACCTCAAGGAAACAGATAAACCCTAGTTCCTCCTACCTACTCCCAGGACTGGATGGCGGCCAACATCCGCAGCCTGCCGGCGCTGCTGGGCGGGGCGGGCGGGCTGAGCCGCCTGCCCGACAAGTTCCTCAGCGACGTGGCCGCCGCCGCCATGATCTTCGACGAGATCTCTCACAAGTGCCTGCTGTTCCTGCATCTGGAGGTCAGTAGAGAGAGGACTAAATTAAAACATGACTGTTTATCGTACTATAAATAACATGCATCTTTTTTTTCAAAAGTAATGTTGTAATATTAAAATCGGTAGCAACCCGACTAAATGTTTTGTTTCGCGTCGTAGATGCGCATCGAGTGCTTCCACTACCTGGGGCAGGAGGAGCGCGGGACGGACGGTGCTGACGCCGACGAGCAGGCGGGCGGCGCCGCGCTGCTTGCACATGCGTTACTTGCCTTCCACGAGCAGGCTGCCAACGTACTGGCGCCGCATAGACTGGCGGTAAGTTGTAGTGTGGTGGACTTTAGGATATGGTGAAAACTTTGACATTCCATTCCGCTTCCTTTCGCATCACCCAGAGCGAAAGAGTCATTTGATGACTTTCCATCCTTAAAATAAAAAATCTGCCCAAGTGCGAGTGGGACTCGCGTGCAAAGGGTTCCGAACCATTTTTTTTTTTTTTTAATATTTTAACACTACAGACTTCTTATAGGTTTTCCTGTAATCTTTAGGTATTATCTGCATTTTTTACAAAATTTTAGGTGACCAATGACCATTCTTGTCTCCGAAACTAGTGAGCCTAAAATTTTGTAAAAAATGCAGATATAATAAACCAAACCTGTTTATTTTAAAATTTAAATAAATAAATAATAAATAAATAGATCCAAGGAAAACCGGCTGTGACAGACGGACAGACAGACAGATTTAGCGTAGCGGGGGGGGGCGTGACTGATTTTTGTCACCATCTGGTGGCACCCCTCAACGTTTGACGCAATGAAACCTGTCGGAAGTAGGGTGAAGAAATTTTTGAGCTCGCTTCGCTCGCTCTTGCATTTCGCATTCTCTAACTTCCTGAGCTTTTCTGAATAAATCAACAAAAAACTTTAATTTCAGTATATATGATCAAAATACAATAAAACTCTTCCGAGATGAAGTGCAAAATTTAAATGTCTGTAGTTCTTCAGGTTTTCTGCATTCAGGGGTGACACTCGTTCGTTTGTACAAATTGTATGACACACTGGACAGTCCAGCTGGCCAAAAAGACCTGTACCGGCTTGCTAGAGCCAGAGAGAGGAAGGCGAAGGATGTTAGTCGGATAAGATGGGTAAGGGATGAAGCTGGAATGCTTCTATCAGAGGATGAAAGGATTAAGGATAGATGGAAGGGCTATTTTGAAAGACTGATGAATGAGGAAAATATCTGGAGTGGTGTTTTAGAGAATAAACCAGTGAATGAGGGGTTAGTGAGAATGGTCAGTGTGGATGAAGTGAAAATAGCAGTGAATGGAATGAAGAATGGTAAGGCAATTGGTCCAGACGGAATTCCAATTGAAGTGTGGAAGTCACTACGAGAGAGATGGATGGACGTGGTTAGCTTTATTCTTCAATAAGTTGTTGCTGGAAGAAGCCATACCTGATGAATGGTGCAACAGTTCGTTGGTGCCCATCTTCAAGAACAAAGGCGATGTGCTGGAGTGCCGCAACTATAGAGGAATAAAGCTAATGTCACATAGTATGAAAGTCTGGGAAAAAGTTATTGAAAGGCGCTTGAGAGAAGAGAGTGAAATCTCACAGAACCAGTTCGGTTTTATGCCTGGTCGGGGTATAACGGATGCCATTTTTGCTATCCGCCAGCTGTGCGAGAAATATAGAGCTGTGCATAAAAACCTGCATATGGTATTCATTGCCCTCGAAAAGGCATATGACCGGGTGCCTCGTGAGGTTTTGTGTTGGGCCCTTAAGGAGAAAGGTGTGCCTGGGAAGTATGTGCAGTTGATCCGAGCGATGTACAGTCGATGCAGTACTCAAGTCCGGTCTGCAGTGGGCACCACTGACAGTTTCAGTGTGGCGGTCGGTTTGCACCAGGGGTCGGCCCTCAGCCCTTATCTCTTCCTGATGATAATGGACGCTCTGACGTCGGGTATCCAGGAAGAGGCTCCCTGGTGCATGCTGTTTGCTGAAGACATTGTGCTGGTTGCTGAAAGTGGCCAAGAGGTCCAGAGCAAATTGGAGACGTGGTGGCAAAGATTGGAGAGTGTTGGCCTGAAATTGAGCAGAACCAAAACCGAGTACCTGTTCTGCGATTTCGGCGGTCTCTCCAGTCCGCTGCCTATAACTCTCACCGGAACGCCTATACCGATTTGCTCCAATTTTCGGTACATCGGGTCGCTTGTCCAGGGAGATGGCGATATAGACCGAGACGTAACTCAACAGATCAACTCAGGATGGATGAAATGACGGCAGGTCACTGGAATAACTTGTGACCCTCGAATGCCCCTCAAGTTGAAAGGGAAAATCTATAAGTCTGTGATAAGACCTGTCGTAATGTATGGATCAGAATATTGGGCTGCCAAAAAGACGGATGCAAATAGATTGCATGTAGCGGAGATGAGAATGTTGAGATGGATGTGTGGAGTAACGAGAATGGATAAAGTGAAAAATGAGTACATTAGAGGTAGTTTAAAAGTGGCGCCAGTGACGGAAAAGTTAAAAGGGAATCGCTTGTCTTGGTATGGTCATGTGAAGAGGAGGGATGAAACGCATGTAACTAGAAGAGTTATGAACATGAATGTGTATGGATGGAGTGGGAGAGGAAGGCCAAAAAAAAGATGGATGGATTGTGTGAGGAGCGATATGAAAGAAAAGGGACTTAGTGATAGAGTGACGACTGATAGAACAGAATGGAAGAAAAAACGTGTTGCGCTGACCCCAAGTAACATGGGATGAGGGCAGGAAGATGATGACTCGTTCGTTAACTTCTTGTCACGGTCGGGTCGGGTGACGTAATGAAACCCATCCGTGGTGGGATGTAAAAAATTTCGAGCTCGCTTCGCTCGCTCTTACATTCTTCACTCTCTTTGTTCTCGAGTGTTTCTGTATAACTCAACGAAATGACTATGTTTATGTATGAAATTATCAAAATAAAATAAAACCTTTCCGAGTGTACTTTTCGAGTTCGCTTCGCTCGCTCTTGTGTTCTGCTTTCTCTCAGTTAATGATCTTTTTTGCATCAGCCCACAAAGTTGCTTCTATTTAAGTATGAATAATCGAAAGAAAACAACACCTATGCGAGGTGGGATGTAAAAATTTTTGAGGTCTCTTCACTCGCTCTTGTGTGCTGCTCTCTCTCAATTAATGCGCATCAGTCCATAAGGTTATTATGCGAGGTGTGGTGTCAAAAAATTCGAGCTCGCTCCGTTCGCTCTTGTTTCAGCCCTCTCTCAGTTAATGAGCTTTCTTGCATCACTCCATAAAGTTACTTCTATTTAAGTATGAATGATCGAAAGAAAACAAAACCTTTCCGAGGCGAGATGCAAAAATTTTAGAGCTCGCATCGCTCGCTCCTGTGTACTGCCCTCTTTTAGTTCTTAAGCTTACTTGCGTTAATCAACAATATTGAGTTCAGATAATGATGAAAACAAAATCAAAATAAACACATTCCTGAAAGTAAAAACCTGCAGAGAAAATGGCACACCTTCTCCCCCCACCCCCCTTTCAGAAAATGGCTTGCGATTACCGTCACAAGAACGAAAGGCTTAAGGCGCAACTCATAATTATTTGGGGGGGGGGCGGGGTTCATTTGTGGGGTGACACCACATTATCCGCCCCGGGTGTCACCCATGCTAGCCACGCTACTGAGATAGACACCTGAGTGATCCTATAAGGCTATCCTTGATATTTAAATATATATAAACAGAGGCATTATTATGATTAAAGTGGTATGAACCTTCAATTTGAACAAATAATTTTAAATATTCCAGTATATAATGTCCGGTGTAGGCGAGATGATGTCAGCGGGCGTGGTGTGGCGCTGGCAGGGGGAAGCAGGCGCGCGGGGCGGGGATGCGCGCCTCGCCACACTACGCCACTGCCTCGCTGCTCTGTCGCTGCCACATAGAGGGCTGCACAGGGCGCACACGTACCTGCACCTGCTGACTTGTACGCCTGAGGTGAGTTGGACTATGGATGGGAAAATATGCCTCTGTTGGCCATACTCATGGTTTAGCGTGACTTGGGTGGAACCGCGGTAACGTTACGCCACTGAGTGGAGTCTGTAGAAATCATAAAACTGGCCAAATGCGAGTCGGACTCGCGTGCAAAGGGTTCCGAACGAATTACATTTTTTTAACGTGTTATTTTAACATTATATACTTCTTATAGGTTTTCCTGTAATGTATAGGTAAAGATCTATTATATCCATTTTTTTTTTCAAAATTTTAGGCTCGGTAGTTTTGGAGATAAGGGGGGAATAGTCATTTTTCGTCTAATTTCTTGAATAACTTCAAAACCATTTATTTTAAAATTATGAAAAAAATATAATTAAAACCCTCACAGTAAGCCCTTTCATTTGATATGTCACACGATATTCTTCAAAAAACTTTTTTTTTTAATTTTCTAGTTCGACCCCCAAAAGTGACCCCATACTAAAAATTTTATGATTTACGTAACGCGTCCGTGTTTGGGTCACAAAAGTCCATATGTATACTAAATTTCAACAGAATCGGTCCAAAACTGGCTGATCCTGTGAGGGTTCCGTTTTTTGTTCGGAACCCTAAAAAAACTAGCGTTTCTGCTAATAGCTAACCTTCAATTTGATAAATATTCAGAGGCTTACATTTTCGAGCTCGCCTCGCTTTTCTTTTCATATGTATGCTTTACCCTTTCTGCAAATCGACAAAGAAACTAGTAGTGCTATATAAATGACTGTCTGAAATCTAAGCTAACTATCCAAAGTAAACAGATTAGATTTGATTTCATTTGAGGTACTATAATTGTCGAGCTCGCTTTGGTCGGTTTTACAACCTTTGCTGCATATCTATACTAATATATAAAGCTGAAGAGTTTGTTTGCTTGAACGCGCTAATCTCAGAAACTACTGATTTGAAAAATTCTTTCAGCAGTAGCGTAGCGAGGGGGGGCGGGGGGAGGCGTGCACCGGGTGACACCCGACCGCTCGTTGACTGGTTTTTGTCACTATCGGGTGGCACCCCTTAACGGTCGACGTAATGAATCCCATCCGTGGTGGGTGTAAAAAATTTCGAGCTCGCTTCGCTCGCATTTGTGGGGTGATACCACATTATCCGCCCCGGGTGTCACCCATGCTAGCTACGCTACTGCTTTCAGTGTTAGATAGCCCATTTATCGAGGAAGGCTATAGGCTAATACCAATAGGACCGAAGCAGACGAAGCTGCGCAGGTCAACTAGTAAATCAATAAAAAAAAATTACTTCTATTTATATGTGCATGATCAGAACAACTGAATTTCAAATTAAACTCTAACATCTCCTTTCACCATCCACAGGAAATAATAACATCAGTCCGCGAGAAAGGCGCCCAATTCACCGAATTAGAATACTTGAATGCGTTCAAAGTGATCGAGACTCGTCGCGGAATATCGCCCGCTGACATGAAGATGCATCTCAAACAATTGTCAGCCGCACTTGGTCATGTTGGTGTCACTGTATAGACTAGAACAATAAACACTTACATAATACTAACGTCAGTGCGCGAGAATGGCGCCCAGTTCACTAAGCTAGAATACTTGAACCCGTTCAAAGTGATCGAGACTCGTCGCGGAATATCACCCGCCGACATGAAGATGCATCTCAAACAACTGTCAGCCGCACTTGGTCATGTTGGTGTCACTGTATAGACTAGAACAATAAACACTTACATAATACTAACGTCAGTGCGCGAGAATGGCGCCCAGTTCACTAAGCTAGAATACTTGAACCCGTTCAAAGTGATCGAGACTCGTCGCGGAATATCACCCGCCGACATGAAGATGCATCTCAAACAACTGTCAGCCGCACTTGGTCATGTTGGTGTCACTGTATCGCCCGCAGATATGAAGATGCATCTCAAGCAACTGTCTGCCGCACTGGGCCATATTGGAGTCCCTGAATAGACTAGAACACTATGAATTGCAATACTAATATTATCATCAATCTGGGAGAAAGGCGCCCAATTCACCGAATTAGAATACTTGAACGCGTTCGAAGTGATCAGACTCGTCGCGGCATATCGCACGCAGATATGAAGATGCATCTCGTCTGCGGCACTGGTTCATTGGAGTTGTTATGTAGACTAGACTAGAAAAAAAAATTTAAAACTAAAGATTAATACGAGGAAAAGGAGTATCCAGGTGGCGTTCTGTAGTTTCTACTTACCCCCATGGAAAAAGGCGTGAGTTTGTGTATGGATGGAAAAATAAAATATGGCGATATAAAATATACTTGTCACGTTTTTTATGCTTGGCGTGCCTTAGCAATGTTATTTATAAAATATTTAACTTATATTTTGTTAAAAGACAAACTATTATGTTTACTCGTCAGAAACTTATTTATTAGATAGTCAGATTATTATGTATTATTATAATATCATATTCTTAAGTGCATTTTACTTATTATTACCAATAAAATATTATATAACACTGATACGAGTTTATTCTTATCCTATCTACAATGGTGCTTTGCAATGAAGATTGCGAATTCGATTTCAAACGTTAATTTGATACGTATAATATATTACGGGTACAAGCTATAGGTCGATTCCAACCTTATAATGTCTCTGAAGTGACTTCATGTTGTACTAATTCACCACCCTCTATTATTAGAGCAATAGGGAAATTATAGCAAATTAGCAATCCGGTAAACCCCGATGACCCGTCCGTCTAAGTCCGATTCGGCCCTTGCCATCCCACGCCGGTAAGCCTAGTTCGTCCCAAAATAAATTAATATTTGATAAAGCCCATCTCTTGCTGTCCTTCCCGCAGCAATGCCCTAAGTCGAGGCCTGTACCCCGCAGGGGGTACCTTTTTTATTTTTTTAAGGATGGGAAATCATTAAATGATTCCTCCCGTTCTGGGCGGAAAAGAAGGGAGGGTCAGACTCTTACTGACTAAAACCCATCCGTGTTCCTTATATGCCAGGGCCGCGTTGAATAAATTCCGCCACCCTAGCAAGCAGGGGGTGCCCTTAGTGTGTAGTCACTTAGTTTCAAGTTTTATGTACTCCTGGCATTTTTTTTTTTAAGATTAAAGTCGCTACTGGCAAGTCTGGTTAAAGAAAGGACAACCTCATGGAAAAAAAGAAGAAACTACTCTGTGCTTGATTATACCAGCTTCTTGGGCCGAAACTACTTTGCCACATCCACTGGATGACCGAGCCTTGCTCGGTTTTTTAATTTAAGACCTTTTCTAATAATGAAACCTAGCTAGATCGATTTATCGCTCCCAAAACTCCTGCATATTAAATTTCATGAAAATCGATGGAGCCGTTTCCGAGATTAGATAATATATAATATATAAATACAGTTATACATATTATATACAATAATTGCTCGTTTAAAGGTATTAGTATGTGTATTATTATGATCCTAGCGTAAAACTAAAAACGTCCGTTCGGTGCGAGCTTGTAAGCGTAACTAAACACGCGCCAACGTGTAAATGCGTCGCAAACTTTTGATCTGTGTTCAAAAACCGACACTGGTCCGGATCGGCGACAAGCTCACGCAAGCCAAGCCAAACACCCCGTTCACACGCTTGTGCTTGTGGACGCTTGCCAAGCCACGACAAGCGTGTAAACGTACCATAAGATCATTGCCTGTACCAGCCGCAGGTATGCCATAATCGGTATTGTTTTGGAATACCAGGTAAATTTTTCGTAGTTTTGTAGTTTCAGAGTGCGTCACTAGGACACTGTGGTAGAATCAAAGGGGTGATGTTATAAAATACAGTAGTGGAACGCACGTTGCTTAAAAATCTGCGTGTTTTTTTTTTGGGAAATAATTTTCGAATTTGGGAAAACCCCGATAAACCAAAATTCACTTCTAGCAATCTAGGCGTGACATATTATTAAAATGTCAAAGTCAAAATAAATACAAAATGGCTGGAATTGTTTTCTTCTTTTGTAAATAAACTGAAGTTGTTGTGTGAAACAAATATCATAAAATAATATAATTAGAATACTTTTGCTGTAGTTTAATATATTTTATACGTAAAGATGGCAGACAATGATTTAGCAGATTTAAGGAAACAGTGCATTACCAGCCTGTATTTGTGTACGGACAACGTATCAAAATATTTAGATAGTGAAAAAGAAGCTGAATTTGATAAGCTGAAGATGTGTGTCCAACAGTATTGTACATTAGAAGCCCAGCAGGATGTTACCATTGAAGCTATGGAGAGAGCCAAGGTAAGAAATTAACAAAGACATTTTTGTTTTAGGTTATATTTTTATTATTCTTTTGGTTTACCAAGATGAGGTCAATTCTTACTTTTCGTAGCCCTTTATATTAAAATTAACCTCTCCGCCCCTAAGATGGCCTACTAACCCATTAATGAACTACTGAAAATATACTGCAAAAGTTCTATGTTTTTTGTGATTGACTGATGTGATGAATCACTTTACTGAGTTCTCTAAATGTAGATCAAATGCTTCATCATTGCTATTGAACACTTATCAACATAATAACAAGGGTGATACTAAAGAAGACGCTTTGAGTACCTACACATTAGGTTTATAATATCTGAATGATAAATTTGTCTTTTCTGGGCTGTGGAAGTTAGACAGATGCTACAGTACTGTCACTCCTCTCTTTAAAATCCATCCAAAGGTTGTCTTTAAAAGATCGCTTTTAGCGATAAGGCAGCCCATTGTGTCACCCTAAGTAATGTTTTCTTCATCTATTTTTTTCTGTAACTTATATGGTGTACATAATAAAGAGTATTCTATTCTATTCTACATGTGAAGTACTGAGGGCCTAGTACGAATATTCTGACGTATAGTAATATTAATGTAAGTGAATTTTGAATGTGAAAAACTACAACCCCATAGTATTTTGGTTTAATTTTATAGGTACATACACTATTTATATCATTCAAAAATATGTATATATTATCTAATTCAAATAAATATTATGTGCGAAACGAGTATTGTAGCTATAGTAAAATTTCACGTTACTTTACTATATTATATGTCAAAAATAATTGTACCAGAAGGCCTATGGTATCATGAATCTGACTAGACTGAAAGTTGATTTCTTTAGTCAAGAAGAGTCTTGTAGAACGCAAGCAAGTTTAGCTTACTATTCTCACTCAATTTTAAATGTTTATTGCACTGAAGTTTGTTGAACTAGAGAACCCAATTGTGGGTTTAGCTCTTTGTACATAAGCTGTCCTGTTGCATGTGTATTTATATGTTTTTGTGAACACAATAAAGACTGACTGAATTTGACATTAAAACTTTAATATGACTTACTTTGTAGCGAGAGACTGATACTTCCAATGTGGATTCCCTGGAGGAGAGATTCAAATCCCACCTGAGCAACTTAGCAGGCAAACGGCTCAGGGTTGATAATCATCCTTATATGATGGAATTCAACAAGAGATTCCAAAAAGGATTGGAGCACTCTGCACGTAAGGACTAATTTTTTTTTTTTTTTTTTATTGAGGACTGAGTAATCAAAGGAGGATTTAACCAGTTTTAAACTCATCCAGCACTAGTACATTTACAACTGTTTTAATTTGCTGTGATCATTAATCTCCAAGAATTCAACTTATTTCCTATTATATTGATACTTACAACAAATGGGAAAGTGTGTCTTTCTAAGCTACTGAACAGACTCACAGATAGATTATGATCTAGATTTGATACTTTGGGATAGTAAAACACTTTTCAAGCTGGTTAGGATATTCTTGTCTGTGTAATTCTGATACTTGTAAGAATACTTTAAATATTTTGCAGGTAACCTGGATGAATCTGACTTGGCCATAACTGAATCACAGGAACAATATGTGAGTATTATTAAGTTCCATTACAATTTATGGACCCATAAAATACCTTTAAGAGTACCTAAATAACACTAAACATTATTATAGTTCCATACCTGAAGGGTAACCAACGGAACCCTATTACTAAGCCTCCGCTGCCCATCTGTCTGTCAGTGGGCTGTATCTCGAAAGCCATAATAGGTACTCAGTTGAAATTTTCACAGAGTGTGTATTTCTATAACAACAAATAATAAAAATGAAATTAAAATAAAAGGGAGCTTCCGTACAAGTGTTTTTCAGTTTATGGTACAGAATCCTTTGTATGAGAGTCGACTTTTCTGTCTTACAGTACTTAATTGTGAGGTGATGTTGGGATATTACTTTGTATTTTATATATTACTATTTGAATTTCAGTTGGACCCAATTACGAAAAGACCAGTAACAGACCCAGTGAAGAACTCAGTGTGTGGTCACATATATGAGAAAAATTCCATAATGAACTTAATTGCAAACAAGCCTAGAACCAAATGTCCAGGTAAATATATCTTGTTGAACACCATCTTTTTCTTTAGAGGAATGGGATTGCTCTTGACCTCGATCATCCCTGATAAGCAATGGACGAGGTCTATGATGGAGTGAGCGTGCCCAGAAGATGACTGTTCACTCTTGCTTTGAAGATAGACAGGTTGTATGTGGAAGGGAACACATATGTTGGCAGAGATTTCCACACTTTGAATAAATCATCTGTTGACCTTCTTCAGTAAGGACGACAGCTATGAATGATCTCTCAATACATCAGTAATAAACTGATCTGTTTCTGGAGGGAGGTTGGGCTGGTTGGAGTGACGGCCGCCATGGCTCACGCACAATGGTCCAACATCAGGACTAAGTGTGGAAACCAAATCCAAATAGATAGATAGATACATCAGTAATAGCATTTTTTTGATGTTTTAATTAACATTGTACCTTCTGTCGATGGGTGACCATCTTCACTTAACGAGTTTCCTTCGTGCCTCATAAAGCACGTTAAGCCTTAGGTCCCGGCTGTCGTTAATAGTCAGAAGCCAGTGCCAATTGACTCCAGTCTTGCCATGAAGTACCGTGTTACCCAATTAATGGGTTGTGGAGGTCTGGAGGTCTGGGCAGCCTCTCCATGTAAAATACTGGTATTGAACTAAATCCGGCTTGACTAGAAGCCGACCCCAATATAGTTGGGAAAAGGCTAGGCAGATGATGAATTAGCATTGTACCTAGCCTGTAAACAAAATGTATTATGTAATTGAAGGGAACTGTCTCATGAGATACAGATTAACCTAATTCAGGAGGCAGAGCTTTTATGTAACAGTGACACTTTAATGCAAATAAATGAACTTATTATTTTTTTTCGTTTATTTATTTTTGTATAAATAGAAGTTACGTTTTTAAATATAAAAAAACTTGAGAGGTGTCAAGGGACACCCGGATGGAATTGTAAAAAAAAAAAGAAGCAGTGATATGATTTAATATAACGTTTGTAATTTATATATAACTAGCTGATCCGCGCGGCTTCGATCCCGGCAACTGGCTACCCTACCCTGCCAACCCTGCGTACCCTGCCTACCTTACAAATATAATGTAAACAGAAATAGAAAGACGAAACGAAAATAACTGGCTTGCTTTCTATGAGAGAGAGAGAGACAGACAGAGAAACACGCGCACGCCGCACGGCTTACAACTATAGCAAAAAGTGTCGTTACAACTTTTCGTATGAATTTTTTCCGTCTAGCCCCCTTTCACAACGCGCCATAAGGAACTTCGTTTCAATATCATAAAAAAAAAAACATAAAAATATACATTTAAAAATATTCTTCTTCTTCTTCTTAAAATAGCAGTCCGCCGGTGTCGACAGCAGGGTCCAAGCTACCGGTGGTTAGGGCTCCAGAGAAAGGAACCTCCTCACAATACGAGCCGTATCGAGGAGTACTGCCTTCTGTATCAGGCCCTTTACTCAACTGCGTAATGCCAGATTCGACAGATGGTCGTCGAAGCTTTTGGCCGTAACGACAATCGGCACAGTGACAGCCGAGTCCACATTCCACATGTCGACATCCTTGTGTGCAAGTCGAGATACTTAAGCGTACGGACCCTCCTATCCAGGGCGTCGAGTTCGGTTTGAGTATGCCGAAAGAGTACTTGGTTGGGTCACGTCATTATTAATCTTCATGACCCAAACGTTGAAGACACGTACCTTATTTCCGCCCGAAAAAAGGCTATTCAAAACTTTTTTCAGGCGGCCAAAGAATTTATTTATTTATTATTATTGCCTACCGATGAATGCGAGACACGCAGGACCGGTATTGTTTGATAAAACCAACAATTGTACCTTTCTTCTTTCATATGAGTACTTTTGTTTTGTGTTGTATTACTGTTTTCATAACTGTTCCGCTCCTAATTGGTCGTCGCGTCATGTTATATAGCCTGGCATGTATAAAAATATTTTAGTGTTGGATTGCCTACAATCCAACACTAAAATATTTTTTCAATTCAAACCAGAGATTAGCATGTTCAACCAAACAAAGAAACAAACTCTAGGTTTATAATATGCCAGTAGATATTAACTGCTTTACTTCAAGCACCAACATGGTGCACACTCTATCAGATTTATTATGTATTATTGTTAGGCCTGTGTTTGACCATTATCTCACCTGATGATTGAAGGGAAACCCCATATTTGGCTTTCTAGCAAAGTATGAGGGTATTTCAATCAACTATCCACATATATCTAACTAAATTATATTTAAATTTCAGTGGCCGGCTGCGGCAACAGAGGACCCATATTGAAAGACCACCTGATATCTGATGAAGAGCTCAAGTTCCGCATGACCATCAACAAACACTCGACCATGATACAAGAGAGGTCTATCTTGGACCTGGATGATACTATGTAATTGTGGACATTATACTTTATGGCATCTGAAGTGCCAGTCGTAAAATGCGTTATTCCACAGAAAAGATGGCATAAAATGCCATCTTTTCTGTGGCATAAAATGCCATCTTTTCTGTGGAATAACGCCTGGAATAACGACTGGAATAATGCATTTTTTTTTTCAAGTATTTCAATTTTATTGGTATGTTGCCTTTACGTTGAGTACCCTCTATGTCGAATCTTAAAGGCAGTTCAGCAAGGATACTGTTGTTTACGCTTTTTATTCCCTTTACATTGAATTTGGAAAATTATAGTCAACCCAAAAATGAAAACCACACAATTTTACTAAAAAAATCGCATTTATTTCACAGAGTATAAAAAAAAATTAAATACAAATAAAATTTTGTCCGACTCTTCTTTGACATAATAAATCATGCTAGTTAGCGGGCGGACCCGGTCACGAAGCTAGCGGGCAGATCGCGCGGCGCCAAAGCGGCTTAGTGTTGTGTTATGAGAACTTAGTGTCTTGATTGTCAACAAAATGTCTAAATAGTAATGAAAACATCTTTTTGATATTAATGTTGAAACGAATTTTGAAATATTAGTTGTTAAAAAGCAATGCACAAGACTACGTCAATGCAGACGCGCAGACACCGCTAGATGCCCGTTAGTCGCTCGTATGTCGCCGCCGCGCCGCTGCACGAGTGGCGAGTTCTATGTGAATTTATGCATTCAAATGTGCCGCCGTCGCCACGCGCCCGCTGACTTCGTGTCCGCAGCCTAATACCTGCAGTACCTTTTTTTTAAGGATGGGAAATCATCAAATGACTCCCTTCCGTTTTGGGTGAAGCAGAAGGGAGTGTCAGGCTTTTACTGACTAAAAACCATCCGTGTTCCTCCTAATGCCCTTTGCGTTCCAGGGCTGCGGTGACTCTTTTGAACAAATTCCGGTACCCTGGCAGGAACTTCCCCTAGCGGGCCCCGTGTTGTCCGCTGACAGCTGTTGAGGCGCGCGTGGCACACAGCGCGGCGAGCCGGGCCTGGGCCTGACCGGACGGCGAGCCAGCCAATGCTGTATGTCGACTTCTAGGGTAGTAGGGCCGACTTCTCCTGTTGCGGCGACTGGGACGTGAGGTTTCCCTCTCTCTCACACGTTCGGCCTCCTCCTTCGCTAGTATTACTACTTCGCAGAAAGAATACCTGTGGTACCTACTAGTAATATTTCATACTTTGGATAAGTCATTGACAGTATTGCAATTTTATTTGTACTTGCGGTACTCGAAGTAAAGGGGATGACCCTCACCGCTCGTCATAGAGGGACTCGACGTAAAGGGAACATATCTTTTAATCTAGCTACTATATTAATAAAGAAGTTTTTTTTCTTTTGAGAAACTTGATTTGGTTTTTCACAGTAAATGTTATTATTGTTGTATTATACATATAACTATATCCCATTATTCGATGTTGTTTATTGTATGGCTTACTAAAGACACTTAGAACTTCAAAACTTAAAACAAAAATCTGATGGCCTCTCTCTAGATTCGAAACCCCATGTGTAAACTTCAGCTTTTCAGGCTGTTGTCAAAGTATAATTATTGTATGTAGATGTTGCCGCCACATCGTAGAATTTAGTTATTTTCACGATGTGGCCAGCAATTTCATTAAATGGACACCTCAACGACGACGGAGCACGCTGCGCGGGTCTTTTATTTCTGTCTACAGGACTTAAAGGAACCTAATATGAATGGAATCGAGCCTAACCTACCCGCGTTGGGATGCCCCAACTTCCCTCAAACCTAACCTAATCTTGGCCACACCATGAAAGCCATTTCATGATGTGGCCAAGGTTAGGATAGATTAAAGAAACGAGAAGTAGAATTGACAATTCTATGATATGGCCGCGACATAGACGTCCCATTAGAAGATATGTTGACTACTTTTGTAAATACCAAAATAAACATTTTTTAACTTTATTTTAGTCTTTTATTTTGTAAAATTCAGAGAAAAGGAAGCAGGGTGAATAAAATAACAAATACATGTAGAATATAATGTATTTTAGCGAAAATCTATTAATATCTATAACAATGCATTTTGTTACTTCAATATTTTATCATCAAGACTAGTCCCAGTCATGGTTTTATTGTTTAGTGTAGGTGGCAAGCAAAGCATTGTACAAGACCAGAGACACTACTCCCTTATCTTGTTTTTACCCAACTTCCAAAGGGTATGTTTTGTTTTTTTTTTATTAGGTTCATAATAACCTATTCTTTGTAGCCTGCCAAATGTGGCCTGTTCCACTATCTATGGATAAGATCCAGTTATTTATCAGGTAAATACCCAATAGTACCTTCATCGGACCACTTTTAAAACTCAAAATATTAAAAAAGGCTCCAATCTTGATGAAATAATATTGATAATAATCATTTATAAATATTGGTCCATAAAACTATAGGTATTCAATAAAAGTGCATTAACAAGATTAATGTTTTACACTAATAAATCTATGAAGCTCAATATGCTAATAATTAAAATCGACCAACTAATATGAGAGAAGTCATGAGTTTAGATGTCATTGACTTTTCGCCCCACAGTAATATGGGTCGAGGAGCTCTTGGGACCGGGATTGCGGGTTCCCCCTATGTTATTCACGAGTAGTACTTTGGGACGTGCTAAGAAGTACCGTGTTATCCAGTTATTGGGTTGTGGAGGTCTGGTAGGCAGCCGCTCCACGTAAAACGCTGGTATTCAGCTGAATCCGGCTTGACTGGAAGCCGACCCCAATATACTTGGGAAAAGGCTAGGTAGATGAGGCAGATGAGGACTGGGACCACAAGAAAAATCCGCGGTCCCGGTCCCGGAACCCCTCGACCCACATATTTTTAAGAAATAAATTGTAAAAATATAAACCTTGACATCTTCCCTTTTCTTGCGCTTACCACCACGCTTATATACTGCGGAATTCTCCGAAGTTACGGTCCAATTTCTGGGGAGCTACTCTCTAAGCCCGAAGTCCGTAGTTTCGGGCTTAGTTGCAGACGTATTCTATTCCGTATCACCTAATAACTAAGAATTAATGACAATAGGATTTGTCAGTTACTGTTAAATCGTGTTGTCATTCATTCTCAGTTCGGGTTCGGGACTAATCGTTAGTCCGTAGGTGATACGGAGTAGAATACGCCCGCAACTAAGCCCGAAACTACGGACTTCGGGCTTAGAGAGTAGCCCCCCTGGTACGAATATTATCGCAAAATTAATGTGAAAAATTGTCACACACGCCTTTTCTGTTATTATTGGTTGCATGGATTTCCAACAGCCAATCACATTATTTATTTTGTGGCGCGTCGATAGTTTAAATAGGGTTTCAGACTTTGTCTTATCTGTGTATAGGAACCCTTTTTCTGGCCAACCTACAATATATTACAAAAAAAAACTATTTTATTTGTGATGGGTTTGCTCTTGACTCTAGTCTAGGTCAGAGAAGACAGACATAAAGTCTACGATGGAGCGAGCTTACCCAGAAGGAGCCTGTTCACTCTAACTTTGAAGATATTAGGGTTGTAAGCGTTTGGAAACACAGACGCAGGCAGAGAGTTACACTCCTTTGCTGTGCGTAATTGTATTTCAAGTATCACACTAAATATGACGTGTGTAAAATAATTGATTGAAAACAGCACTTTTATTAATCTTAAAATTAATAATTATATTGGTGGTTTCTGATTATCTATGCAACAACCAATTTGTCACAACAGACGGGTGCACAAATTATGTTAGGCCTTAATGGCTGAGCGGTTCAGTACAAACCCCTTTTCATAAAAAAAAAACTTGGAACCTAAATTCTCAATGCATTTGTATTAATTTTATGTGCAATTATGACATTCTTTGTGCTTTTACAATAAGGGGCTAGTACAAACAAGAATTATTCATAAACTTGCAATACTTAAAAATGTTGCCAGATTTGGTGACTACCACATACTTATAAAATATGGTTGGTTTGAATATATTTAAAATAGTTAAAATAATACCTAATCACAATTCTTAAATTAAAGTGACTTAAAAATCAGTATCTGGCAATACGAAGATAGATTTATAAACTGGGCTAGTTGCTAGTCACTAGAACTATGTCACACTATTTTTATATTGAACTGTTATTTTAGATTATAATGATAACTATCATACTGCTTGGTGTGACAAAGTTGTACAGAAATAACTGGCCCAGTTTGGAGACATTATTACATTAATTAATAATATGTAATTGAATTGACTAAAAGACAAAGTAAAACTAATTCATTACTGAACACACATATTTAGCTTAGTCTAGACACAGTACAGTGCTACAAGGATATCGTGGCGCTAAAATTGAATTTTCGAAATTGTCTATGGAAAATATTTAAAAAAAAGTACAAGATGGCGGCATTAGTTCCGCGCCAAATGTTCAATTTACAGCTATATCTAATTGTACACTTTCACGAGTCAAGCGTCAATTCAAACTATTCAATAAGTGCACTATCGGATTATCAAAAATCTTATGATTTAAGTGGATAGGATAAGGAACACGTCTCCAGGATTTTCTTTTATGTCTAACCATTTCTTAGTTGGCCAAGCTACGAAGTGTCTTTATAGAGGCTTGCCAAAGATTCGAACCATTTCAAGTCGACCCACGGACTGGCAGTGTCGTACTGCCAAGTATAGTGTAGCCGGCGCGATCGTGAGCACAGACGAATGCAGCAGGCTGATCTCACCAATGTACGGTGGGCGAACGACACTTGCAAGCGCAATAGTCGATGAGCATTGACTGACGAACCAATAACGTGAAGCTTCAGAGCTGTCGTCGTCAAACCGACCAATGGAGAATGTGCTCACAACTCGTGTCGGTTATTATACCTACCAACTTTTTATATTTCTTGCTAAATTACTTCTGTTCTCAACTAGAGACATGTCCTCACTAAGTTTGTAACTATGACGTAGGTATATCAAGCAATATTTTATATTATTCGGACTAAGTATTAAAAATTGAAATATTTAATATTACAGTTTAATTCACTATGTGAATCTACATTGTACTTTGAGTATTTCATCAGTATTGCTATTATTTGTATGTGAAAAGTTTTAATTACAACCGTGAATTTTTGACTTGATCAGAAATTAATTACAGTTTTCATTGTGTTTTAAATTATATAAAAAAGCTCTACTACTTATTATCTATTTTTTATTACATAATTATACTTATCAAAATTATTGTAATAAAAAGTAACTAAATACCTACTTATGAACATTGAATACCTCACAAAACGTTCAAAGATGAATTCTGTTTTGTGATTAATTTCTGAGCCAGCCCACAAGCAAGCTATCATAGAATTGATTGATAACATTGACAGTGTAAAAAGGCAAAATTCTAAAAGGTTGGAATGTAAAAATTCGAGAGAATCGCAAAAATAAATGTCTTATATAAGAGAATACGCATAAAACGTTACATAGTAAGTTTAAATGCACAAATTCTAGCATTTACAGAAGTAGAGAAAGTTTAAAACTATGACTAGAGAGATTTAAAAAGCTTACAAAAATTTAGGAGGATTGATTTTTAATATCGCGATTCACTGATGCCCGATCCCCAAAGTTACCAACCGTTATTGTACATAAAGTTTGGCTTCATTCGTTAATTGATAAAATAAAAATTGACGATTTATTTATTCAATAAGGGAACCGGGCTTAAATCCAATAGTAATAGAATAATAATTAAAATTAACCTATCATTAATAATCATTTCATCTTAATTTAATGTAATATTTTTATCATGATTATCACACATGCAAATAGACTAAAAATTGATTAAATAATTGCTCGAAAATTAATATTAACTACACATATTTTTAGCTAGGCTGTGGCCATAGACGACCGCAGCGAGTTGGAACCACAGATTGGAGTGTCAACGTGCCACAGACAAACTATAATAGTTGAAGAGACTCGTTATATGGGCAGGGGACGTGCACGGCGTTGACTATGCCATCTAGTGTTGCATATTCCAAACTTTAAAGTGAAGAATACTTGACATTGACGCTTCTGTGCTGCCACCTACAATTCCTGCACGTTCCGTTTAGGAGAACGTGCACGAAGTAGACTGCCATGTAGCGTTGCAATTTCGAATGTTATAAGTAAAATATACTTGACAATGACACTTCTGCTCTGCCACTTATACTTTCTGCATGTTCTCTATACACATTCCATTTGTTTGCTTATCTATGGCAACAACCCCGTCATCTTAGTTTTGTTCCAAATTAAATCTCCCAGAACAAAACTAATTGGACTCCAAAATTCAATAAAATAACACTTTCAAATTCACATAAAGTAAAAAAAAACTGGCCAAAACTATTTGGTGTTTCTCCTTGGAATAATGAAGTGAATCTATCAACTTATTCACCTTTCCCATTGTTGGATATCAATGAGACAACACCATAAATGCAGGCCTTCATGTCATTGCTCAAATCATATCTTGAATGTGCGAATTTCATCAAGCACCCATGAACTTTCGCCTCGTTATAATCGCTGGCAACTTTTTTGTTCTTAGATGTTATATCCAAGAAAGCGAGCAAATTCTCAGCCACTTCCATCGGCATCTTCGCGCGATTTGTGTCCACTAGTATTGTGACGTGCTTACCGATTTCCGACTTAATTAGTTGAGTGATAAAGCTTGTTTCGTAGTCGAATGTTTGATGGCTGTCGGGCGAAGGTTTCCTGAGCGACTCTATGGCGAGGAGCGTAAGGGCGAGGATCGCTTCGTTCTGCATCAGCGAGTGGGATGCTACTATCATGTTTACTAGACTTGATATGCAGCCCTCCACCTGAAAGAGGCGAGGACAACATAAATTTCTTAACTTAAAGAAAGCCACAAGGCTGACTTGAGTTCCTAGCCTCCTATCTTGCCCTCTGTAACCCAACACGTGTAGCCTCGACGACGGTACAGCCGGTGAAGTCCACTAAAGTTGGGTCAGGAGTTCGGGACTCAGGAAAATATAATATACATGATATACTGACATGCCAGCGACACAAGAAGAAGATAAACAAAACGACACAATAATACTCAGATCAGATTTGTCAAACAGAACATGAGCTTTTCAGGATTAAAAATACCATTTTTGGTAACTCTTTGCAATATTACTTTAGATGTAAGTACGTGTGGCTTCTAAAACCTAGCATACTGTAAATACGCCGTACCTCACCTCGACGGTGTACCTACAGTGATAGTGGTCCCACGTAGCAATTGCCATCAGCGCCTTTGTGTTGCTGGTCAGCGCCTTCGTTGAGCCCTCTGAAGGAGCACAGATCTCTCTCACCTCGACGATGTGCTAGTGCTAGTGGGACCACGAAGCGATTGCCATCAGCGCCTTTGTGTTGCTGGCCAGCGCCTGCGCTGAGCCCTCTGAAGAAGAGATCGGTCTCACCTCGACGATGTGCCTCCAGTGGTAGTGGTGGCGCAGCTGCTTGACGGTCCAGGCGAGCAGGCGCGGAGCCTCCCCGGCGGCGCCCGCGTACTCGGCGGCGTGTCCCCACTTGGCGATCGCCATGAGCGCCTTCGCGTCGCTGGCCAGCGCCTTCGCTGAGCCCTCTGGTGCGGAAGTGGCGGTAAGATTAGTTATTGTTTCGACGAGTAAGTGAGATTCATTGGGGATTTGAGCACTCCATTTTGCTTAATACTCCATGATAGCGATTTATTACGTAATTTTAAAGTTTAATTACTTTTAAAATATTTAATTTAAATACCGAATTTTAGCTTACATCTCAGTATTAGTTTATCTTTAGGGTTCCGAACCTCTGTATGAAAAAACGGAACCCTTTTAGGGTCAGTCGTGTATCTATCTGTCCGTATGGCTGGCTGGCTATCTGTCCATCTTTCTCAGTATTTTATTCCACACCTACTGGACCCATCAGTTGAAAGGAGTTAGAACTTTTGTGGCATAGTCCCCTCGCCGCCATTTTGTTTTTTTCCCAAAGTTGCGGCGCACGATCTAACATCAAATAGGGACCGTGCACGGCGTTTACTATGCCATTTAGTGCCGCATATTCTAAGTTTTAGGGACAGAATACTTGACATTGACGCTTCTGTGCTGCCACTTGCGGTTCCTGTGCGCTAAGTTTAGGGGATCGTGCGCGAAGTAGACTGTGCCATCTAGCGTAGCTATTTCGAATTTTATACTTAAAACATACTTGACAGTGACATTTCTGTGCTGCCACCTACAGTTTTTGCACGCTCCCTATAAGGGTACAGGACACTTCAACAAAAAAAAATGGAAGGAATATGGTGCCCTAAAGTGTGACGTATTATAATATAATACGTGACACTTTATCCGTCAATTGAGGATGTAATATAATATATTAACCGAAAAAAGTAAAGACGTGATAGAGCGGAATAAGGGCTCCAGGGTCTTTGCTAGAGATCTGTATATTGGGCAGAACCGGCTCACGAAACTGAAGACCGCCGATGGCAGAAGCATATCCGCCAAATCGGATCTTCTGAGAGAGATCGAGGCATTCTATGAACAGTTATATACGTCAATGACTAAACCCACTACGAATCTAGCTAACGACCCATGAGCTAGAGTACCCGGCACTATACTGAGGACAGCCCGGACGTTAGCCTGTATGAGATTAGGATGGCTCTGAAGCAGCTTAAAAACAACAGGGCGTCGGGTGAGGGCGGCCGAACTCCTGAAGGCGGGTGGAAAACCGGACCAGGGCCCTCAGGAACTGTTCAATTCCGTCATACTCGAGGGGAAAATCGCCACAGGCATGGAGCCGAGGAGTGGTGGTACTCTTCTTTAAGAAGGGCGACAATGCCATGCTTAAGAATTACAGGCTCATCTCACTTCTGATCCATGTCTACAAGCTGTTTTCCAGAGTCATCACGAACCATCTCGCGCTCAGGTTTGACGACTGCCTGCCTCCCGAACAAGCCAGTTTCCGAAAAGGCTTCAGCACCGTAGACCACATACATACGCTCCGACACGTTAAACAGAAGATCGAAGATTATAATCTGCCCTTTTGTTTAGCGTTTGTCGACTACGAGAAAGCCTTCGATTCGATCGAGACTTGGGCTGTGCTGCAGTTTCTCCAACGGTGCCAGATCGATAGGACATCATTCTAGTTTTCGAAATTAATGATTTTTGAAAATTTGTGATATGATATTATTGACACAATTTTCAGTCGGAAGGAAATAACTGAAAAAAAAAATTACGTGTTTGAGAGGCTGCCGCTGTTTAACCCACTCACTAAATCGCAGCTTTCGTTCACAGAGGGCCATGATAAAGCTCTTAACCATTTTACAAGTTACCGTCCAAGAGGAACTTGGTCATGGAAATCTATTGCTTGCTCGCGGACTAATAGTAAACTCATATCCATCGTGTAATTTAAAAATGGAACGATCTCTTACTCCGAAACATGGCAACGAAGGAGGTAACTTATCAAAGGTTTTATTTAAATTTCGAACTGGCTTGCAAATAGAAAACTGTTTATTGAAAAAAAAAAAAAACAAATGAACATTTTACCGCGGGGAAAATTATTGTTGTTTGCCATTGATTTTGAAAAGTAATTTTATTTTAATTTTCGCGCATTTTTTGAAAAAGTACTAAACAAGCCTTGGCCATAACTAGGCATTGATGGACTTACGTATGTGTGCCTCGGCTTCGCCTCGGCCCACATTTACACGTTCGTCCATCGATGCCTCTTCTGCTGGCCGCTGCAGTAATGTTCTATATCCAAATTGTAATCGATAAAAAATGCCGATTAAACTGAAAGAAAACATCAGTAAAATATACCTTGCCCATCCACCAACAACCGTATCGTCGCCAACAGCTTGTAGGCCACGTGGTGGTCCTCCGTGGTGTGCAGCGCGCGGATGAGCAGCGGCGCCGCGCGCGCCTGCGCCGCCGCCACGCGCTTGTTGGCGGCGGGCACGGCCAGGTTGCGCAGCGTGGACAGCACGGCGTGCAGCAGCTTCACCACCGTCACCGAGTCGATGGGCATGGCCGCGGAGGGCTCCTGCTGCATCTGTATGCTGAACTTGTTGTACGTTTCAAATATATCTGGAAAATATTTCTTAGTATGAGTTGTATTTAGTTTGTGTGGTTTACTGGGGGATGTTTGTAGGCTAGTACTGTTCTTTTGAGGAACAATAGTGAAGCAATTTTAAAATTTCTTACAAGTGATCAATAAGACTTACATGTAACAGAATAAACGCAATACCTTTAAAGGGGTCATTGTTCTCATCATTATGAGCAATTTTTACAATAGGAACAACACCGAATACGCGAGAAAAAAATCAACTATTCAGTACATTTTGTCGAGTTGTGCGCACGGAAATGTGTGACGCAGTCGTTTTTATTTTCGAGATTTCAGTGTTGGTCCCATACTAAAATTGTTCATAATAAATAATAATTAAATATTTTATTTTCTATTGGTTGTACAAAACACAAAGACATTAAGCAGTTTTAAACAATAAATGTGTGAACGTTAACTCCCGTACCCAGTATAAGATTAAACTTGTGTTTAGGGTACCGGCGTTCTCGGTTACAGTTTCAGCACATAACAGAAGTTGTAGGACGATCGCAGTATATTACAAAAAATTAAGTACATATTTACTAAGATGTAACCTCATGTGCTATAGGATGAGTGTGGTGTGTTTGTTATGTAAGTCTATGTAAGTGTATATAATGACTTTTAAAGGTATTGCTGATGATTTGGTAGACTATTTTGGATAGAGACACATGGATTGGTTAAATCTTATTGAGGCATAAAAATTTTTCTTTGTTATGGTGTAGAAGAAAAAATATTCTATGTAAATATGTAATTAATGTTTGTGAACAAAATTAACTCACCCAGCAGCTTATCAAATATCTTGTCGTCCATCATCTGCGTGCAGTAATCATCCTGCCTGGCGAAGTTGCCAATAGCCAGCACAGCGGTGGTCAGCAGCTGGTAGTTTTGTGAGTCCAGCCACTTGACTACTGTTTGGTACACCTCACCGACGCCGTTGTTGTACAGGATGTGCATTGCTTCATCTGGGGATGGAGAAATAATAGTTTGAATATTTAATTAATTTATTTAGTTTCTGTGAATGTCCCGAAAGAGGTACCTATTTTGGATTTGCAAGGAGTTCCAAAGTAAACTTTTACTTAATGTTAAAAGAGTTTTTTATACACGATGAATTTTTCATTAGGGCATGGATGGCCAAATCCGAAACTATAAGGTATATTTAGCGAAAAATAGTTAAAGCTGTCTAGTGCCCGATTTTCATCGACCCACCTACATTTATTGAAATTCTTAATTTTAAAAACGGAAATAAAGACAACACTGCCCTGAATCAATATCCATCGTGATCTTCTACATTCTCATGAAACACGATTCACATGAAAAACTATTCATAATTCATTTTTTTGGTAACTACAAAGACATATTAGGAAAAGGGCAACATACTTTATTGCAAATTTTTCAGGTGCATAGAAACTAAAACTGCATTATTGGATTTTAGAAAAATCAATTATAGGTCGAATTCAAAGTGCATACAGCTAAGGAGTGGAATTCCCTGCCGGAGTCTGTGTTTCCTGATAGCTACAACCTGAGAGTCTTTATGTCAACAGTGAATAGATTACTTTAGGCAAGCGTGCTCCATCTTCGACCACATCATCCCTTACCATCAGGTGAGATAGTGGTCAAACGCGTGCCTATCATTAGTAAAAAAAAAACTTTATATCGGCTCTGAAGTATCGTAGTAAGTATCTGAAGTAACTTTATATCGGCACTGCGCAGTACCCAACCCCTCACTTCTATCACATAAACTTGCCACTTGTGGAGTGTTCACAGCCACCACTTTTGAATCTACACAGATATGTAATTTTATTCCAGTTTTATTTGCCTCTTTAATATTATATATTCATTTGTTGCTTATAAAAAACTAGAAGATACAAAACACTAGTCAATTCATTGAGATAAAAGAACTGGACAGAACAATAAATACAAATATATATCTTACCTCCTGTCAACACAGTGATGACCAGCTCGCAGGCTTGCTTCATGATAGGGTTCACTTCTGAATCTTCAATATTCAGCTCCCCAGCATTGTGTAGATTCACAAAATCTTCTAGACGTGAACATACCAGTTGTACGCCACCTTCTTTGGCTATCAATGTCTTTACGGTTTCTGTAAGTGGTTCATAATATGACCTCATTAAGAATAGATAGAGAATTAAGTGAGATGAGAAGATTGCTACATTTAATTTGAATTACATTTAAATGAATTGATTAGGGATTGGGCTCATTTGATGGCCCAAAAACTTTTTCAGTAAAATCTCTTATTGATGTTAGTTATTGCAGTCTCTCACAATCTCAAGTAAGGGTTACTTTCAATTTACAGTTTGCCCAGTATGCAAAAACCCTAAAAAGGAAAAAACTAAACCATATTTAATATCAGAATAGGCAATAACCACAGGAAGTAGCTATATCATATAAATTAAATGCTTCATGAACATTATTTCACAGTTTATCCTCAAACCACTCACCATGTTCTGCTTGTGTGTGCAAGTGATCCAGACACATTTCAGAGATCTCCACAGTTGACGTCTCCCTCAGAATATGCAGAATGGACTTATTTACAATCTCGTTGTACAGTAAATCTGGAGTGTTATCATTTATAACACTCAATAACAACAAAGAAGTTGCAATAGTATCATTATCATATTCCTCCCTCTCAAGTTCTATACTCATCATTCTTTGGACCATATCCACCACACCTCCAAGAAATATTGCCTCTGTGAACTCTGCTCCGCCAATGGCAAAGTTCAACAGTGATTTGCTTGAAAGCATTTGGATTTCATCAAACTCCATGTCTATACTTGTTTCAAGGAGCTTTATAAGTACTGAAATGCCCTCAAGCTCGATAATTGTGTTTCTAGCAGTGTCACAATCGCAGCACAAATTGCCAAGAGCCCTGCAACACTGCCTGACAAGCTCAACATTGTCTGAAGTGGTTTCTTTTCTCAGAATATCCAGTATAGGGCCTATTATATCTTTGTTAGCGAATTTCTCTCGCTTCTCTTCACATTTGACAAGCTCTGCGATCGCTTCTATGCTTAATTGGGCAATTCCTGGATCACTGCTTAAAATCAAAGTTTTTATACATTCGGATACGTCATATTCATAATCTTTACCGGTTTTAATGATGTTGTTGAGTTTTTCCTTCAGTTCATTTACATTTGCTATGTTTTGAATAACCAACGTCTCGAGGGATGATGATTTCTTAGGAAAAGCGCCTAAAATAGCAATAATATTAAAGTACGTACCGTATAATTAAACTTTATTACAACAAACCGATCAATTTTATAAGCCATCTTACCGTCCATTGTAGAGATTTAGTGAATTTATGAAAGGAGAAATTAAGCGCCGCAAAGAGTAAATTTTATAGTGTTGCAGTTTTTATAATACACATAATTTAATTTAGTGAAATAATACAAAAGCAAGAAAATTGGTTGACAAGCGAGACTATCCAATCAATCGAGAACTGTCAATGTCAAAAACGTTTTGCTTATGCGCTAGAAATATGTAATTAACGTTTTGTGACAACATCCTACGTTAGTTTTGCTCAATATTCCAAAAGAGCAATCACAAAACGTTAATTCATTGTACAGTTTTTATGTACGTTTGGAAACGTTAGATAACATTTTTGTACCATCTAAATTGTCTAAACTTTACGCAGAATGTAGTCTATGAAGTCAAAGTCATTTTTTAACAATAATTAGGCCATGACACTTTGCGTCTAAAGACAACAGTAAATAAAAGTTATCATGGGCAAAGGTTGTGGGGAAAAAAATATTTGGAAAAAAAGATCTTTTTTTGAATATGATGTTCCTTGTCCGTAACTCAATAGTTACATATTATCTTCTTTTTTCAAGTAAAGTTTTATTACGATAGGCATTTGGAATAATACCTACGCCAGCAGAGAAAGTAGCAGGTATAAAAGGCCACTTTTTATACCCGTTTGTTTGTCAAATTTCATTTTCATCTTTATCGCTAACGCATTAGGCTCAAGGTTGATTGGGAAAATTTGACAGTTTCGGGTAGCATGATTTGCATTCTGATTCTGCTAAACTGGCCTTTTTAGACCCGTAAACCTTTGCCTGTTTACAACTGGCACACAGTCATAATTTGATAAAGAAATACCTTTTTTCTTAGATTTTAATAAATGGAAAGAGGAAAAAAAAATAGGTTCCATACGGCCCTGACGCGACGCAGCCGATGCAGCACTTTTTTGTTTTAAACGCATTTTTTTACAAACTGATAAGTCGTGCTGGAAAATACCGACCAACAATGGGAAATTCACGCTAACCCTACTTTGAGATTTGCAGTTGAATGATGCAGGCTGAATGGGCAAACCACCACCGATGGAACTACCTACTATTGAAACACAGCGGTTTTGCTGTACCAACATTTATCTAGTTAATTATTTCTACATTTTGACGCTTTTCATCAATTTCAATATAACAAACCGGGTCTACCTACCTACCTTTTTTTTATAACGAGGGGACATCCTCATGGATGTCCTCCGCCCTGGGGCGGGCGTAGGGGTCTGTCAGACTCTTACTGACTAAAACCACCCCGGTGTTCCATCTCTCACCTACGCCGGGGATCGCGGGATCTTGCGCCTTCCGTAATCCCCGGCTGGTGCCAGCCCGCCCCTGCAGGCCACCTCGGGTCAGCGGGGGGAGTGAGGTGTTTGACTCTCCCCGCGACGTCAAAGGTGTTCCCGTGCTCCCCGCACGGGAACACCACGCGCCGCCACCTCGGGTCCGGATGAATGGGGGGCGACGGACATCCCAAAGTCCGCCATCCCTGGACCCAGTTAGGGGGGCCGGGAGAGGGCAGCGTATGCCCTCAGACGCCCGGTGAGTCTGCTGCGGGCCGGGAGGGCCCGGCCGGGAGGTCGAGATCTCCCTCTCCCTTTCCGCAGCCTACTTCTGCGCGATAACTGTTTCGCAGAAGGAGACCACCGCGTCCCAGGACTCCTCGCCGTCGACCATAGCACGGACCTTCTTACCTATCTACCTAGTTCAACGTACCTACGTAATGATAGCTGCTACGCTCGTGTTCATACACTAGGCAAAATTTAATTATGTAATTGTTTTCTTTTCATCAAGAATGATTGTTTTTCATGACCTTGATGGAAAATTTTATAACTTCCATATGGTGGAAAATCGTAGGCGTGCCTATAAAAAAAACTCGTAAAATACCACAGGGCATATTGGTCGTATATAATACGAGTACCGCAGACTGGCAATATTTTACAATGAATTCATGTTTTTAACCGACTTCATTGCCATAAATAAAGCAAGACTCATTTTTCTTAGATCGTTATGAAGAATTGTTTATTATGAGAATAACCATGAATTTATGTATCGTGTTCTGTTATTTATTATTGGGGCGTTTAGTTAGTGCTAAGCTTGCTGTTAAATTCTCTAAGAAGGAGATGCAACCTTCTGTGAACCACTCAGCTGTACGAAGTGGTCCTCGTCAGTAAGTAAAACGAATTAAATTTATGTTTATAAACACATTTATATACAGGTCCTAAGAACCTAATTTGATCCGAAAACGCACATCATCGGTGGACCTATAATTATTCAAAACATGGTTCAAACTAGCTGCGGTAAAAAAGAAAACGGGTGACGTCACGTTGCTGGTAAAAATTGTACCATCGTAGTGACATCACACGTGTTTTCAATGCACTGTATCGTCTTAATTTTTTGTTTACGTGAAAAAAGAAAAAAAAATACATAAGACAGTATCCAATATGTTTACTAATTAGTTTTCTTCAGTAAAATATCGTACTAGTTTATTGTTTGGCACCCAAATGGCTGGGGCCCTCTACAATAAACATTTATTTTCCAGGAAAAACGAAGTTCGACGTCTCTTCAACAGTTTCGCATACCCACAGTCTCTGCCTATCGTTCCATCGAAGAAAGTCGTGATGTCTCCATATACGACCCTGTACCAAGGGTTGAGGTACAAGGACGACACAAGGGTGTTCAGAAAGAAGTTCGATTATGAGGCGGAGCTGAAAGGCCAGCAGATTGTCTGTCAAGGACTTTTTGACTGCGTGGTGAGTGACGCTGAGTCATGTAAAGTGCTTTTCACACCACCTACACGAAAACGTCAAATTATTTGCCATGAAAACCTAGCCTAAAGTACGTCATTCTAACCCGCGAGCGAGTCCCATCCCCCTGCGCTGCTACGTGCACCGAGCGCATTCAAAATGCGTTCCAAAATTAAATCACTTTATTGCCCGGCGGCGGGTTATAATGAAATTCAATACAATATTCTCTATTGCCGGGTGGGCTGTAGCCGCAGCTTTGGACGCGCGACCTGCTCCTAGCAGTGGAGGCCGACGTGCTTCACCTATTTTCATGGCTAGAGCACAATTTTCTCGCAGTAGGTGTGAAAAGTAGAGTATGCTCCTCAGGGATAAAGGTGTCTTTGCTTTGCGCGAAATAACTTAAAAATTCTGTCCACTGATTACAGTCTTCTCATTTTTTAGCAACTTCCAAGTAAGCAAAATTCCGAATAGCAATTAAACTTTAAATATCGAATGATAGAAAAACGACAGGCGCTTCCTCCTTTGATTTATATAATTAGGAAAAAATATTTACTTAAATAACAATTTGCCCAGTAATAAAAAAAAGTTAATATACTCACGATCCCCACTTAATTTCTTTTTTAATTGTCACTTTTATGTCTTCACTGCCTTATCGATCCTTTGTTCTCCTCCAGATCTCACACATAGCGATAGAATCTACAGAAGCAATTCCCGTGCTGCTGAGAGGGGGCGCAGGCTACAGGCACTTTACGGCAGTCATCAAGGCGAAGGCCTACCACGACCTGAAGGGCCAAGTGCGGGCCTACTGCAGGAATCAGAATCCAGACGTTGACGATCCGAAGAAGAGAAAAAGAGCCCCCAGCAGAAGATTTTATTTCGGAAATCTTTTGGCTGAAGAAAATTTGGATAGGTAGCGTTTAGGTAGAAGCTAGTCGATTTGAGATCAATAGATATTATTGTTGCTGTACTGGGTGCTTCAGGAATGCGTGTTCATATTTACCTAAGATGTTCAGATATAGGTCCCTACAGCAAAGAAACAATAGAAAAAAAAATGGCACTGATTTAAAGAGGCAGTTGTAAATAGGTTTTGGTAAGTTAAAAATTATAAATGGCACGTTTAATAACTAGTTCAGCAGTTAAAATTAAGCAGTAAAGTAAACAAAAATGAGTAATAAAAAATAATGAAATGGATTGAATCAGTGAATATATAATTGAGCAGGAAAATAATTAAATGGGCGGTAAAAATTATTGAACGAGCGGTTACGTGTGGGTAGTAATAAATCGGAATTTGGGCTCGACGGAGCCCAAATTCCGATTTATCCCGCGAAGCGGGCTCGACGGAGCCCTGCGAAGCGGGGCTTCTGTTCTGTTTGCAAGGTTTAAAGTAACCTAACACGAACCTAACCTGTCCGAGGCGGGGTGCCCCAAGTCCCGTGCTCGCTTCGCTCGCTCTTGCATCCTTAGTCAAATCGCTGATTACCACCTGCCGAGGTATGATCTGCCGAACTATTTATCGAACCGCTCATTCCATCATTTTTACCGCTCATTCAGTTATTGGACTGCTCAATTATTTTTAGAATTGACATTGTATGATAAAATAACCGACAAATTGATTTTTTACTGTCTGCCTATTTGTGTGTCTGTTTTTTTGTCTGTCTGTTTTTTACTCCATGTTTTACTGTCGCAATAATTAATCAACCGCCATTAAATTAAATAACTGCTCAATATGTTTTTCAAGTGATCATAATAACATCTCGAATATTTAAATAACAGCTTAAAAAATTAGTTCCCAAAAAAATGTATAATGCAGTTGGTGTCAAATCTGTGATTGAACTAAAATAGATGCCACTACCTGCATCAGACTGCTTGAAAAGTGTTTTCATTGGAACTTTTTGTCGTTTTTTGCGATCGGGTTTTTTTAATACAAGTATCTTTTTGTAATTTTGTCTTTACTGTATGTAGATATATTGGATACTGATCATCAACTCTTAATCTGACCCCGCGCTTCTGAAACATCCTGTAAGCTAATCTAAGTCAGACAGTAAAAAAATATAACACCTGACGACAAAGAGGGTTTTCTGAAATGTCCACTGACGTATAAATCATATGGACTTGGCATACCTACAAAAAAAACGTGCATACCTACACTTTACGGAGAAGATAAAATGGCGGCTAATAGGGCAGCCCTTAGCGATATTTCTCTACAATAACATCGATAAAAAATTGTGAGAATGTTTCCATATTGTCACGGTACAATATCAACGGGTATTTTTTACACACTTTTCTTAACTTAATTTTTATATGACTAACAAAATAACTGGTAACAAATCTTAAAAGTTATTTTTTTGACCCACACTTCCCGGTTTTTGATAAAGCTAAAATTTTGCGTAGGTACATGTTTAGTTTGGATGACATTGCTGCCGATTCTCTTGTTCAATAACTAATCTAATAAAATTAGAGTATCGCTATCTTTTACTAAAAGGCAGTGCGAAAATACGGCTATAGCTATGAACCAAGTTAGAAATGTCAAACTAATTTATGAGTTTATGCCTTGCGCTTCACCATGTTTTTAGTCGACAGGTTTACGTGCACCAACCTTAATTAATTTGTATGGAAAAATTAGTTCAATTTAATAAAATTTGACAGCTCTAAATTACGTCTGTCTCTTTCTCGTTTTATTAGAGAGAAAAAGATAGCAATAGCCTAAATTTAGTTTGTGCACAACAGAATCGACACCAATGCATGGTCAGCTAACTGCTAACTGATGTCATTCTAAGGCCGTGGACACGAACTCAGCGGCGCGGCGGCGGCGCGACCAGCGACGCGTTCAAATGCATAGATTAGGGGTGGCCAACTTGATTAGACCCAAGATCGACTTTTTACTGACGAAACCCTGTACGGTCTACGAATTACATAGGTACTTCTTAAAACTACAGATGAAACGGTGGGGTAAAGACATTTATGTAGTATTTTATGTAGTATATTTTATTAACATAACCTATTTAGTATTTACTTACATCGTGCGCAGTCTGTTATACGAACCTATTTACATTTTTTGTCTCGCCGCGATCGACCGGTTGGCCATCCCTGGCATAGATTTATATGGAACTCTTCACGAAGGCAGCAACGTACGAGAAGCGTGGCGGCGGCGTACGAGCGGCAGTGTTATTCTAGAGCCTTTAGTTGTTAGGTAGACGTTCGAGACGGAGCGGAGGGAACAAATTCTAAGAAAACAAATGACGTCGCATCCGCAATGGGCTCCCGGTACGGACGTCTCCCAACCAACGCCTATCTTTTCTAACATGCCGATGATTTTGGGTTTAAATTAAAAGTCAACAATAATTATTTATAATTTATAATAAAGTAATATTAAACAAATTAATCTCATTCACTTCTGAACAATACAATTTTGTTCAGGTAATTTCTGATACTCTTTCAGTAGATTTCTTCACATAATTTTTGTAAAAAAAATCTTTGATAATATTACTATAATGAGCATTTTTTTTTCTCTGTCTTCTAACTTTCTCATTAAGTCTCTATCTTCATGTTCTGTTTTTGACATTTGTCCTTTAATTTTTTAATCATTTTAATTGTGTGTACCTGAAATCAAATAAAATAAAAGTAAGCTTTAATAGATATTGAACACAAGCGAGAGATATCTCCCACCCAATCTTAATTCAGTTGATGAGATGTTATCAGTGAGATCAAATTCGCAAATAATGATGACAGGAAAAACTGAAGCTAGTCATGCCGGTAAATCTGGCGCAGCGGAGGTGCTTGTGACTAAACCTGGCGCAGCAGAGGTGCTAGCGGCTAAACCTGGCACAGCGGAGGTGCTAGCGGCTAAACCTGGCGCAGCGGAGGTGCTAGCGGCCAAATCTGGCACAGTGGAGGTGCTGGTGACTAAATCTGGCGTAGCGGATGTGCTAGAGGCTAAATCTATGCCACTCCTCTTTGAAATCTTCCCTAGGTTGATATTGAATGGTAGGCACACAAACAGCTTTGATCTAAAAACCACTCTATTATTGACATAAATACTAACAAAAACAGAAAAGTAAATACTCAAAAGTTTTATGACACTTCAAAAACAGTAGGTGATCCCACTGCTTAAAATTCCAAAAAAATATTACCATATTAAGAGCACCACACCCAGATATTGATTGTTAGTTTGTCTGATTTTGGTCACTTTCAATTAAAATGCCAGTCATATTTGATTGAATCACAGGCTGTAAAAAAGCAATAAAATTGTTAGTATTTTTGATGTTTCTTGATTTTATTAATCGGTTTATTTATTATTATAAAGCACCCCATTTAATTTGCAATTGGTGGGTTGAGAAGTCTCTTTTCATTCTCACTCGTTTTCTAGTTTAGTAGCTCTCGAGTGGTAATGAGCTAAACAATCATACATAAGCTCACTTCACATTAACCTCATCCAAATATTCATAGGGAGATTTTTACAGAATAGGACTGTTATTATACTATTTAAAAGTAAACTGTAAAGTACTATTCAAAAAGCAGACTACTGGTGACGTTTGTAACTAAACATTAATAAATTCCTTATAAAAGGAATACCATAAATGTACTTAGTAGCACAACCAATTTAACATATATTCAGTCTTATTTTGGCAATTAATCGAAGGATCACACTCAAATACATTCTTAACATCACTCTTTGTGCCCATTAGGCAAGTGTTGCAATTGACGACATCACCATCATTTATCAGCCGCTACACAATCATGTCAGACAAATTTATAACAAGCAATGTTACTTACCAATAAGGTTCGTGAAGGTAGAAGTAGAAGGTAGTATCGTCAAGCAATGTTACTTTATTCAGTTTCCAGTTGAAACAAGATTCTTCTAAGTGAAGAGAACAATTATATATTGTTTTTGTTGACATCTTTAAATTTTCAACACCAATTGTTTCCAGCCAAATTTATTTTCCTTTATTTGCAGGCAGCCCTGCAAGTAAAACAACAAACCAATAAAAAGCCATAATATAGCATTATCGATAAATATAAAAATGTCATGCATGCACTGCACTAGTCTATCCCTACAATAACAATAACAAGAAACTAATTCGAAGTAGAAATACAATTATTACTGTTGATAATAAGGGCAAAAGGGAAATTATGAATACTTTACTGTTGAAACTCTTCAACGAATGCAGAATCTTTTGTTTATTATCTAAATCCAAAGATATTTCAGCTGAAATTAAGTACATACTGGTGCAAAGTTATGTTCGGGTGATTTCCGCTTCTTTTAATGCCACATCCGATTGTATTACAATTAGGCATCTTGCAATTGACGATTTCCACTATAAAACCAAGTTCAAACGTAATAACACAGCAAAATGACTTCAAAATTCACAAATTATATCCACAGCTCAAGAGTATTTGACAGTTGACGTACCTCAACTTGTTGTCAAACAGCGAGAGGATAAAATGGCGACCCGGCCGCAAATAGGTATTTTAATGACGCTAGGAATGAAGGGTTGCCATTATAGTAACTGTCAAAAACACTGTTATCCTTTTTCACTTAAGCAAAATTATGAAAGTTAAAAAGAATTGACAGTATTTTTATGATTTCGGTGTCGATATGCCACATATTTGTATAACTGTTTTTTCTATAGTCAAACATTTCAAGTCCATATGATTTATACGTCAGTGGAAATGTCGAGCACCAGGTGGCAACACTGAGGCGTCAGTCCCAAACAACCTATCAAATCGCTTGTTTTCTGACATTTGTCAATGTCAATGTTGTTAGTGTCAAAGTCACTTTTTTAATAAAGAGGACCTCTCGCATAATAATATGTGGCGCCAACCGGTGGAGTAAATTTTCGTGAAAACCCTCAGTGTGAACAAAAAATGTTTAGTGAATTCATCAAACGACCATAATGCTGTATGCATTATGGTCTTTTGATGAATTCACATAGATTCGGTTACCTAAGTCAGTGTGACTAGGTAGGTATTTTACGACAACCGTTGTTTTATGATTTCGATCTTTGGCAATAAAATAGTCAGTCCTCTACTTAATGGCACATGTTCGATTATATTGAGAAAAACGTTAATTAACGAGAGTCATTTCGTACAGGAAGTGCTATCTGGTCAAAACTTTTGGCTGATTGCGGTGATAAGCAGGTATTAGGCCGCGTTTCCACCTGCAAGCAACTTGCAGAAGCGCGGCTATACAACGGGCCAATTTTGTAAAAAACTGTCTCTGTTCACACATCGTTAAAACGTAGGTCAAGAGAGCACTATGAGCATGAAGTGTGCTGTCAATCTAATAGGGAACATGCAATATTTCCATTTTTGCTTTAATTTTAAAGAACTCCATCTAGAATAGAACACCACATAAATAAGAAATGAAACCGCTTTAATTTATTGCGTTTTTATATGAACCGACAGTTTAAATTTTCGCGCGAAAAGGGATGATGACGTCACTCCTGTCTGCCACTGGTCAAGTGGTCCCAACTGAAAGACATAAGGTTGCCTTTTCCTTCTCATAACAGCAGTGACGTCACTAAACGCTGATTGTTGTTTTTGAATACGTTCCGTTTCACGTTACTATAATTCATTATTTTTGTTAAAAATCGATATTAACTAAAATAAAAACGTTGTAATGGCCTTTATTTAATACTTTTTTATCATTTTGTTAACAACATTCTCATAAATTCTGTATTTGCATCTTCCCTATTGTTGCTAGGGTGAGATTGTTACAGAATAGCACTGCTGGTTTTGTAAATAATAGAGAGCACTTTGAGCTCCAAAATATACAGTGCTATTGTAATGCTAAGTATTGGAATGGTATCTTGGGCTCTTGTTCTTAGTTCTTACATTGTTTTAGTGTAAAAAAGTTAATGTTGTAAGCAATAATAGGTACCTAATAAAATAATTATAATGTCCTTTTATTGATTTTCCTTAGAAAACCTCAAGAAATTTAAAGCTTGGTTACCGGTTACCAGTGGTCATCGAGGTGCCGCACTCGTTTTAAATATCCTGTAGGTAAATAGGTGTCATCTACTTGTAGGAGGGGTTGCGCACATTCCATCTATCCGAATTCAGAGCACTTCCAATTCGGATAAATATCATAAAATCAAATTCGGATTCGGTTCGGTAAATATTCCACGTCCAAACAATGTCAACATGGACTCCGTTAAAAATAGGTATTTACTGCAACTCATAACATCATTTATTTATACCCCAACTTAGTTATCAGTGAATAAAATTAATGCAATATGTGTTACAATACAATACAATGAACATTTAACTAGATAGGTGTTTACAGATATTGTAAACACTCCTGATATGTAATTATCATACAAATTGTAGGGCAGACAGTCATTACGTAGCTCGTAGGTACCTGCCAAGGTTAATTAAAATGTGAATTTGTTATGATTATTGTAAACAGGGTATAAAGTCCCGCAAACCTCCATAGAAAATGGAGGATCCTCCAACCAGACGTGTGGGCAACTGCCCAATGGTTGATATTTGGGTTATTGTACCGCGATGCAGGATTTCGCTGACGTAGCCCGTTGCTGGCGGTATAGATGGCGCTGGGTAACTTTTAGTTGCGGTATATATTTCGCTACGTTAACGTTTTAGTGGCGGCATTGATGCTGCTATAGCCGACTCATCCACTATCGACCACCGGTCCATACATCTTAAGATGTTTTCCAGCCCAGTGGAAGATTGGTTCCAGTGAATCGGAACCGAAAGTTGCATAGTTCACGGTGTGTTGGAACTGTCTGCGGTACCCCAGTCTCGGCGTTATGATATACCAGTGAGTGAGATGATGCTGTAGTGAGTGAGATGATGCTGTAGTGAGTGAGATGATGCTCCAATGGGTCGAAGCGCTGCCGTGCGACGTAGTGGCTTGACTGTTGGTGTCAACCAGGAGAGTTTCGTCAAGGCTCTTCATGTGACTGGCCGAAAGTGCAGTGTACTGCGGCAAGGTCGCTGATGAGGTTGAGGGTGATGGTAGAGGCTGAGGTTGCTGACCAGGAATGCGCATTTGCTACATGTTGGTGGTCAGGATACCCGTAGAAGCCGTAGGTACTGGCCTTTAATAATCTTCTATAACGTACTATCTCGTACAGTACGATCTTTATTTGTTTTATCATCCTGTTGTCCTCTACCCTGAGATAAATTTGATGTGGCTAAAAAAAGCAAATCTCCGGGTTCCGTACAATATGCCCAATAAGTCACATACTGCGGGTGACCAGCAAGCAACTTGTATGCAAGTTAAATTAAATAACGGTCGAGAGATAAAGCCGGTAAATCACACTCTCACCTTTGTAGCCCACAAAGCAGTGTAACTTGCATGCGAGTTTGTTCCGCGTGAAAATGTGGCAGTGCGTACTATTGAGCAGCCAGTGGACTTACCGATTAAAACCGATTCATAAACAAAAAAGCCGGCCAAGTGCGAGTCAGACTCCCCACCCAGGGTTCCGTACAAATTTCAAATTATATTAAATAAAGACTAGGTACATTACTACCAGGACTAGGACTAGGTATATTTTTATGATTTAATTGCAAATATATAGTTTTCAGACTTGTCCCTATACTTACTTGTAGTATAAGATGGTATATCTTGCCAAATTTCATAGTTCTAGGTCAACGGGAAATGCCCTATACATTTTGATTCCCTTGAGAGTGTCGAAGTATAGGTACGTTTTTTGCGGCATAAAAACCGTATATTTTTTATGTTAACTTAGAAGTTTGATGTTTTCACAGGTGCAAGGGGCCATAGACCTAAGTATATGGTTTTAATTTCAACTCAATACTTCCACGTGTTCCCGACATAAACGGTCTTGACAGATAGTCGGACGGGCAACAAAGTTATCCTATAAAGGTTCCGTTTTTTTCTTTTGAGGTACGGAACCCTAAAAAGATAAATAACACTCTCACCTTTGTAGCCCACAAAGCAGTAAGTATAACTTGCATGCGAGTTTGTTCCGTGTGAAAATGTGACAGTGCGCATTACTGAGCAGCCAGGTTATTTTTTGGCTATTATTAGGCACGCGTTTGACCACTATCTCACCTGATAGCAAGCGATGATGTGGTCGAAGATGAAGCATTCTTGCCTAGAAGTAACCTATGCACTCTTGACTCTCAGGTTGTAGCTATCAGGAAACAGACTCTGGCAGGGAATTCCACTCCTTAGCTGTACGCACTATGAATGCGTTCCCAAAACGTTTTGTGCGCGTGGGTGGGATGTCCACCATGTACCGGTGGCGCATCGCCGTTCGTCTTGCGGTCCGATGGTGGAATGGGCTTGGCGGAATTAAAGTTTGCAATTCCGTCGCACACTCCCTAAAATGCAACCGGTAGAAAACCGACAGGCTAGCAACACGGCGTCGATGCTCGACCAGCAGCCTATCATTGCCGATGATCACCTTGGCGTGTAAAAGTGTTATTTTCAACCTACTTGCAAAATTAATATTATTTGTACTAAACATTGTTCATAATGATGAGTAAAATGATCCACTTTCAGGTTTAGCGTTTAGCGCGATGATGGAAAGGGCTTGGCGGAATTAAATTACGCAATTACGTTGCACACTTTCATTCAATCAACCTGAAAAACAAACTCTACTAGTCGCTGAAAGGTGAGTAATATTTTAAATATTGAGCCGGCGAAATGCTAGGTACTAGTACAGCATACAGTGTGCCAGATGTATCATAATGAATGAATGCCAACAGGTGTGAAGAAGCTAGGTACCTACTTGTATGAGTCAGTTGCAGGTTTTACAAATGGCCTACAATTTGTAGGTACCTACTGAGAATACTCACATTATCGTTTTCTTGATCTATTTCTTGCACTCTTTCTTATTTATTTACGAGGTACGCACGTGTGGACTTACCGATTAATTATACCGAAAAACGAAGAGTTTGTTTGTTTGTTTGTTTGCTTGCTTGCTTGCTTGAACGCGCTAATCTCAGGAACTACCGGTCCGATTTGAAAATTTTTTTCAGTGTACCCATTTATCGAGGAAGGCTAAAAGTATACATGTTTATAAACAACTTTTACTTTGAGACCAACCCTGAAAACTCGAAAAATTTATCAGTTGTTTCATACAAAATGCAACATTTAGTCAATGAAAATGTATGAAACAGCTGATATTTTTTTCGACTGCCTAAGAGGTTGTTGGTGTTTGACAAATAACCCTGTATATCATCACGCTATGACCAATAGGAGCGGAGCAGTAATGAAAATTTTGACGCAGACGAAGTTGCGCGGGTCAGCTAGTTGATTCATAAACAAAAAAGATAAACCCGAACAAATATCTACTGATGAGGTGAGCGTAAGGTACGCCCACCTCACCAGTTATTATGTTCAATGTCTATGTTTCAGAGCTTATCCGCGTAAGTTATTGCATCCAAAATGTTTCTCATTCACATTCGCAAAAGCGTTTCATCTTATATTAGTTGTGGCCTGTGGTAGCACCACTTGCTAAACCTGTACCTGAATTAATGTACAACATCCAGAACTACCCACAAATCTTAATGATCAAGCGACGAGTATCGATTACTATTCAATAAAACAGCGGCTCGTTATTGGCCATAGTGTCGACGAGACGCACGCGACCAAGTGGGACGCAGTACGAACAATTAATAGTATTTGGTTCCTGCAGGATCGAAGCGGTTTTAACTAACGCGCTATCTACAGCGGGTTTGATTTTTGAAGCCCTACTAAGTTAGTTTTGTTTTTAGAGAAAGTGAATTTCAAGTAAGTAGGTCGAGTCGTCGTTTTGTTAGTCAGTAACTCGTAGAAACTGTTCGTAAATGAATGTGTGAATGGAACAGCTACTTCAGCTATCGATCACCACGCTTTAAAGATGATCTGGGTATTATAATTTAGTAGTGATTTAAGAGTGAGAGAAAGTGAGTGTGGGAAACGAAGCGATAGAAGACCTCCCAATAGGTGGACCGATGATTCTATTAATTTTTAAACAACTTTTGCATTGGCATGTCAGTCGTACTCGTAAACTATTAAAAACTCCTTAATTTTCATACATTTTGAGTTGCTTGAAAATTAGTAAAATTGGCAACCAGCAAATTCCCACGGCCTTCACCACAGTGAAGGCCGTGGGAATTTGCTGGTTGCGAGACGCAGGATATGATGGTGATGTTGATGAAGCGATATATTGGATCACATGGGACTGATATCGACCAAGACCACAACAGTGCAGTTGCAATCATGGCATGGGTTCACCAGTTTCCAGGTTCTACGGTGGAAAAACATCCTGACAAGTAAGTTCTTCTAAGCTAAATATACGTAGCCACATAGCCAGTACCATAATTACCTTATTACGCTAATTTCAATATCATCATCATTTATTATTTCATGTTTAGCTGTTGATGATAATGAGGAGTGATTGAAAAAGTTGATATTTTAGGAGAAAGGAGCTACCTTATCGTGTTGTTTCCTTCTGAATCTTAAAAGCGTGTTACCTACATACCTAAGTTAACTTCGGTTGGTCATTGCATCGTATCATACAATTAAACAAATATAGGGTGAAATAAATTGTTAAAATACTGTTGATAATGAGTCAATAAGAAAAAAAAATTGCGCTTTTGCCAAACCGCCTGTCAATAAATTATGATTTATTCACGATCTACCCATGATCCAATCTATAATAAAAATCCCATTTTATAGTTTTTACTATTGACCACATCCTGTACAGTGTCAGTAATTCTTAATAGTTAGTTTATTAAGAAGCCGTGGCGTTATCGGCTACTGCTACAATGTCATTCAGTTTGGTGCAATACCCTCACGAGATTTGTTATATTTTTGTTAAAACAAACGAGATAAATTATAGTTTTAGTTGTTAATTCGATGTGAAAGTGAGAACAATGTATTTGTGTGGGATTTCGGACTTCTTTCGGAGACGGCGGCCGTATATTGAAAGGGTAAGTTTTTAATTGTTTACTGGATGCTGGAGTTGGATGGGAAAAGTTTGGCGGTAGATACCATTTTATTGGTAAAACTTTTTTTTTGTTGTTACCAAATTAGTGTTTGATTGATCTTGTGTTGGTAAATAGGTACAGTTAATTTATGAATGTAAGATGACTCTTCTGTCCAATTTGTGCATCGTTAAGAAGATATTGATAAAACTTTTGAGGTAGTCAGAAATGAATTGAGATATTTTAGAAAACTACAAAAACAAACGCCAGTTAATTACAGAACATTCTTTGAATAAAAAAATACAAAATAGCATTAGGTATCTACCTGCAGTGCAGCCTAATTCCGTAAAATGTTTAAGTATCTAGAATTTGTCTTAATTAAATAATTACATAGTCAGATTGTATCTCAATTTAGTTTAGAATAGAATAGAATACTCTTTATTATGTTCACCATATAAGTTACAGAAAAGATAGATGAGAAACATTACATAGAGTGACACAATGGGCGGCCTTATCGCTAAAAGCGATCTTTTCAAGACAACCTTTGGATGGATTCTAAAGAGAAAAAGGACAACAATTTTGAGAAAACAGTACTGTATCAGTACTAAGATTCTAAAGAGAAAACAGTACTGTATCAGTACTGTAGGTAGTCTTAGGTGTACTATTTATACAAACATCAATACATACTAAATAGATAAATTTATACAATGATAATTGTGAAACAATAGCAGAGAACTCTAGTAATAAGCGACCATTAGAGCGACTAAAGCAACAGACTTTGGAATCCACCAAAAACATTGTAGATTCTTTACACCAGACCTAATTTCTCCTCATGAATATCTCAAAATATTCAGTAAATTACATACATAGTAACTCAGTTTTATTAAGTGGCTACATTACTCTCCACATATTGATGTATATTGCTCCAGATTATTCGTTCAGCTACACGATTATAATACAGAACAGTGCACCTATTTCACAACAAGTCGTTACAGAAACTGAATTCGCTAAAAGATGCATGGTTGTAAATTCTGGATAATAATCACAGACATCTAAATATCTATTTGTTTCAATTTCAAGATCGATATTAATAACTGTGCTATTAGTTTTGTGCTTTGTTACCTATGTATCTATATGTATATATGTAGGTACCTACCTCTATTTTGTTGGCATGGGAACCGTTCACTACCTAATTTTATTTTTTTCGAATTTCGTTTTACCGAAAACTATATTGACCGACGTCTTTTTTGCTATATGCATTATTTGACATACTTTTAGATCATCATTTGTCATAGGTATTATTTTACCGAAATATATTTCGCCGATTTACATAATAACTTTTTGCTATTGGCCGAAGCACCTTTTGAACTTTTTCATTTGCCAAAATTATTTATTTGCCATATTTTCACCACACCGAAACAAAATTTTACGGAATATTATTTGGTCACAATTACAAAGCCGGTTACTTGGTAGCATTTTCAATATTAAATTAAAATAGTGTCATAAAAAGTCAATATGTTGTGCTACAAAATTTAGTGACAGAAATTAATCGCTGCAAAACCGACTTCACCCAGCTCGCAATCTTGTCTGCCCTACCCCTTGAGAGTAATTTAAGCCCGCGTAGGCGCGGAGGGGTGGGGTGGCCCGTGAGCTGAGTGCTGCTGCGGTGGTGAGCTTTAAAATCATCTGCGATGATAAACTCTGCTGAATGCCTGCTTGCATGCTGCATGCTTGAAGCAAGCATCCTTGTTTACACGCTTCTTACTGGGACCACTTAAAACCACTTTTGTTATCTGCTACCACCAACACCACCATTACACTACTTAAAACAGTGGTATAATGATTTTTTGGGAACGTAATACTTCGAACGAATGTTATTTCGGCTAAGTGTAACTTCAGTAAAAAGTTTTTTGACCAAATGAAACGTCAGAGTTTACCCAGAAGGAGCCTGTGCACTCTAACTTTGAAGAGGTTAGGGTTGTTAGCGTTTGGAAACACAAACGCAGGCAGAGAGTTCCACTCCCTTGCTGTGCGCATAGTTGAAAAGTTTTAGGTGAAATGAAATTCGGTCAAATATTTTTCGAAGTTGTGATACCTAACCGTTGGCATCGTATAATGACTGAATAAAAATTGAAATTTATGGAATTTCATATTATTATTTATTTTTATTGATGGCTATTTATGGTGTAGGTATCGAAGAATAAATCTGAAGAAAATCAAATTCATAATTAAAATACTCAGCATTTTATTAGAGAAATAAGCTGGAATGTAACAATTCAGAATCTTTAAACACGTATACTACACAAGCTCGCCCGTCCCATCGTGATAGTAATTAACTTATCGGCAATTTAATTACGTTGTTAAGAGCCGCTCATGGAAGCTAACCAGGTTGAATAAAAAGGTATACCTAGGCTTGCATAACGACGGGGTCTGGTTAGTTAATAGAGAGCTCGCTCTAAAACAGATGCCTATACTTGACATATGATTTTTAGGGTTCCAAACATCAGTAAGAAACGGAACCTATACGGGGTGTAACAGTAATAACCAGGGCCGTCTTTAAGCTATTAGAGGCCCTGGGCACAGCGGGCACATTAGGATAATGGGACCCCAATGACTGGACTATTTTGCTAAAACGTCGACTATAGATGTTTATTGAAGAGCTACTTTCTAGTTTTGAGATATGCAAAATCGCACACTACATTCTGGCAGATACTAGGGGGCCCCAATCGATCGCGGGGCCCTGGGCTCGTGCCCAGAGTGCCTAGTGGAGAAGAGGGGTCTAACTAGGGGGCCCCAATCGATCGCGGGGCCCTGGGCTCGTGCCCAGAGTGCCCAGTGGAGAAGAGGGGCCTGGTAATAACGCTAAACCTGAAAGTGGATCATTTTAATCATTATGAACAATGTTTAGTACAAATAATATTAATTTTGCAAGTAGGTTGAAAATAAGACTTTTACACGCCAAGGTGATCATAAGCAATGATAGGCTGGTCGAGTCGAGGCTCCAAAGTCTTGAGCATCGACACCGAGTTGCTGGCCTGTCGGTTTTCTACGGGTTACATTTTGGGGAGTGTGCGACGGAATTGCAAAGTTTAATTCCGCCAAGCCCATTCAGTCCACCATCGGATCACAAGACGAACGGCGATGCGCCACCGGTACATGGTGGACATCCCACCCACGCGCACAAAACGTTTTGGGAACACATTCAAAGTGCATCACATTCATTGTGCGTACAGCTACTGAGTGGAGCTCCCTGTCAGAGTCTGTGTTTCCTGATAGCTACAACCTGGGAGTCTTTAAGTCAAGAGTGAATAGGTTACTTCTAGGCAACCGTGCTCCATCTTCGACCAAATCATCGTATACCTTCAGGTGAGATTGCATAATTTGATTCCGCCAAGCCCGTTCCATCATCGGACCACAAGACGAACGGCGATGCGCCACCGGTACATGGTGGACATCCCACCCACGCGCACAAAACGTTTTGGGAACACATTCATAGCGCGTGCAGCTAAGGAGTGGAATTCCCTGCCGGAGTCTGTTTTCTGATAGCTATAACCTGGGAGTATTTAAGTCAAGAGTGATTAGGTTACTTCTAGGCAAGCGTGCTCCATCTTCGACCACATCATCGCTTACCATCAGGTGAGATAGTGGTCAAACGCGTGCCTATAAATAGTAAAAAAAAAGATAGTGCTCAAACGTGTGCCTAACAATAGTAATCAACAATTTTTTTTGGTCATTTTAAAACTATCTGAGGCTGGGTTTCCTAGCTGACTATCCTGAGAAGAAACACCGAAACAAATTCCCTCTTCCGTGTGTTAACAGCCGGTCGATTCGGTAAACATGTCGAAGTGAAGGCTTGGGTGAAGTGATCACGAAGTGAGCTGTCATTCCATATTGATTACTTGAATTGACAGCTCACTTCATGATCACTTCACCCGAGCCTTCACTTCGACATGTTTACAGAATCTCACTGCAGATCATCAGTTCGCCTTGTATAATTAAATTAATTAGAAAATCAGTAGATTGGAGAGTCAACAACCACTGTTATTGTTATTTAAATGATATGAAAATAATAGAATGTCTTCATGTAGGTACGCCCATATCGTCAGCGATTTGCTAATTAACTTATATTGACCCGCTTATGTATAAATTTTCACTGTTTTGGTATCAATTTAAGAAATTAAAGTATGAGAAAATCACACTGTGACGAAGATTTTCACTGTGAGAAAATCTTCACGGGCCTTCCAAACTAGGTTGTTCGAGCTCTCTGCCGACAACACACGGTCACGGCCGTCCCACATTACCATAAAGACCCAATTCCTCGTCTCTTCAGATCCCAAACTACCGAATCCCAGGCAGTCTAAATATAATACAGAATTACCCAATTTATACGTCTATTTTTACGCTGAGCAGAACTCGTATGGAGAACGTGGGTGGTTCTCAAAAATCTTGTTAAATTGGCATGGATAATAAATCACTAGAGTAATATGTCATCTTAGAACATGTTTTATGTTTTCGCGGAACACAGGACTTCCTTTACTGAGGGTACACGACACACTTTTCCAATTGAGAAAAAAAACTGGCCAAGTGCGAGTCGGACTTCGCGTGCAAAGGGTTCCGAACGAATTTTTTTAACATGTTATTTTAACACTACAGACTTCTAATAGGTTTTCCTGTAATATTTAGGTAAAGATCTATTATTTCCATTTTATTTTTTTAATTTTTAGCTCAGTAGTTTCGGAGATAAGGTGGGGGAATGGTCATTTTTCGTGTAATTTCTTGAGTAACTTCTAAACCATTTATTTTAAAATTATGAAAAAATATGTAAGCCCTTTCATGTGATATGTCATACGATATTGTTCAAAAAACTTTTTTTTTAATTTTCTAGTTTGTAAATATATAAATATCCCACCGTGAAAACTAAAGTTAAGGGAACAAAAAGTGAGTTATCAAGTCATACCATTGAGGTTAAATGACAGTAAGTTCTCTTCAAACTCCTTCTGGCTGTTAACATCTCACTGTCAAAAAATTGGTGGAGTGACGTGAAGTAAACTGTCATTCCACCTTGATTGTAAAGCTTGACAAATCTTCTTAATTTTACCGGTGACTTTTTACAGAACAGCACAAATGGATAGCTCTGGGCAGTACCACATATTTTGGAACCAGGACGTCTACCATGAGTTTTATCAATCTATACTCGCTAGCAACTGTAGTTCAAAAAAACTGGCCAAGTGCGAGTCGGACTCGTGTGCAAAGGGTTCCGAACGAATTTAATTTTTTTAACATGTTATCTTAACATTACAGACTTCTAATAGGTTTTCCTGTAATCTTTAGGTAAAGATCTATTATCTCCATTTTTTTCAAAATTGTCATTTTTAAAAATGGTCATTTTTTGTCTATGAATAACTTCAAAACCATTTCTTTTAAAATTATGAAAAAAAAAAATTAAAACCCTCACAGTTAGCCCTTTCATTTGATATGTCACACGATATTGTTCAATAAACTTTTTTTTTTAATTTTCTAGTTTGACCCACAAAAGTGACCTCCATACTAAAAATTTAATGATTTACGTAACACGTCCATGTTTGGGTCACAGAAGTCCATATGTGTACCAAATTTCAACAGAATCGGTCCAGATCCGGAGAAAACTGGCTGTGACAGACGGACAGACAGACAGACAGACACCCGAGTGATCCTATAAGGGTTCCGTTTTTTTTTTAGGAACCCTAAAAATGTATGAAAACTATCAATATTCAGCATTGCCATTCAACGCGGCAATGCTGCCAGTGTTCTGGGCACTTTTGCCACTGACGATGGCTGACGATGGCGATGTGGATTATTTTTTTTATGCCCAATGATTTATTTTGTTTTTATAAATAATTTCGTGTTAATGAGTGTATATAGTTACTAGATTATTTTCCTACCCTGCTTAAAGTTGTAATTTAATAAAATTCTCATAACTTATTCGTTAAGTTTTTAACTAACAAGCAAGCGAGTTGCAAGTAAAACTTTACTTAACAACCAAAAAAATAAAATGGAAACTTTTTATATAAAAGGTTTCATATATTTTTTTTTAAAACTACAGTCGCTAGCGAGTATACAACCTGTAACAGAATGAACGCAATACCTCTTAAGAGGTCATTGAACTCATCATTATGAACAACTTTCACTATTGGACCAACACTGAAATCGCGAAAAAAAAATCAACTCCCCCATACATTTATGTGCGCATAACTTGACAAAATGTACTGAACAGCTGATTTCATTTTCGCGATTTCGGGATTGGTCCCATCGTAAAAGTTGAGGTAAGAGGTATTGCGTTAGTTCTGTTAGACGTTGCAGATTGATAGAACTCATGGTAGACGTACAACTTCATTTCAACCGCCGTTTCTGAATAATACTACAAAATGGTTAATGTTGCACGATCAGACACAAAGTGTTTGTCTAGTGCTGCCAGTGTTTGCGATAAAACTATCGATAAACAACTTGGGCTCGTTGTAAACAGTCGATCTTTATGGACACTATGATTTATGACAACGAGTGTAATTTCGATTTTAAGTGTGTCTGTGTCGGATAGATCATTGCCGGTGTAATTTGGGATATTAGCTACTTTGGACAAAGACTAAGAATTTGGTTTGGACGGTTATTGTCGCTTGCATTTGTTATCTAAGTGCCAATTCGCATTTCGGTCTTAATCTGTCAAAAATATAACCTGTAACAGAATAGACGCAATACCTCTTAAGGGGTCATTGTACTCATAATTATGAACAACTTTCACTATGGGACCAACACTGAAATCGTGAAAAATCGTCGTCCTTACGTAGTCTGCTTACGCCTATGTCATGTCTCATATATCCTATTCGAAAATGTACTCAACATTACCTCCAAGAAAAAATAGAATTTTATATCGTGGGCCGATAACGTAGGACGAACGAGGAAAAGATATCGCATCTCAAATACCACCGAACAGCATCGACCTATTGTACCCTTTTTAAGGATCCGTATCCAAAGGGTAACCAACGAAACCCTATTACTAAGCCTCCGCTATCCGTTCGTCCATCCGTCCGTACATCCGTCTGTCTGTCAGCGGGCTGTATCTTATGAACCGTTATAGATAGACAGTTTACTGTTGCCGCTAAAACAACAAATGAAAAAAAAAAATACAAAGTGTAACAGAATAAACGCAATACTTAAGGTGTCATTGTATTCATCATTATAAACAACTTTTACTATGGGACCAATTCCGAAATCGCGAACAAAAAATCGACATCCCCATACATTTATGTGCGCATAACTCGACAAAATGTATTTTTTTTTCGCGATTTTAGTGTTGGTCCCATAGTGAAAGTTGGTTCTAATGATGAATACAATGACCCCTTCAGAGGTATTGCGTCTATTCTGTTACAGGTTGTATTTTTGACAGATTAAGACCGAAATGCGAATTGGCACTTAGATAACAAATGCAAGCGACAATAACCGTCCAAACCAAATTCTTAGTCTTTGGCCAAGCTAGCTAATAAAAGGGACCCCCATACATTTTTTTCCCATACAAGAAACATGTTTTATTTCGGCTAATGGTACGGAACCCTTAGTGTAAAACTCCGACATGCACTTGGCCAGTTTTTCTACCTATCCCCTTACTCTTTGAAGTTACGTGTGTAAGCATGTTGTTAAAGTTTCCTTTGAGCCATACATTATATCAAACGGCGCCGTATTTAGACTGACAAAAATATATATAATATAATAACACGAATACAGAAGTGTAGAGATGTCAACAAACTGTGATAGCCCGGGAGCGCGGTTCTTGTGTTTGAGCCAAACAATTTATTTTTGTTGATTTTTTTTTGTTCAAAAGTGTTTGGTAATGGCTGTAGAGAGTAGAAATGTTTGTAATGATGTGTGGTCTACATATAAATTTCCGGCCTTGACATTCCTCGAGTGTTGTGTTTAGTAGGTAATAATATGTCACATTTTCTACGCCTACCTAGCTAAAAGTAATACACGTATTTTTACCGGAAAGATGTTATGCTTATTATGAAGTCATAGCTACTTCTCATTTTCAGGGATCCATACATCTATACTTTAATATATAAAGCTAAAGAGTTTGTTTGTTTGTTTGCTTGAACGCGCTAATCTCAGAAACTCCGTTCGATCCGATTTGAAAAATTCTTTCTGTGTTAGATAGCCCATTTATCGAGGAAGGCTATAGGTATATATTATATCATCACGCTAAGACCATTAGGAGTGGAGCAGACAAAGTTGCGCGGGTCAACTAGTAATTAGTATAAATGTGCAAGTAAATCTGCCTCTTCACGTCTTAGCGGCTAAACGGATTTGTATGAAATTTGTTCTGACATAGATTATAGACAATTTTTACCCCAGGAGTATGTTCCCTTGGAATAGTTTTCAAGCAGTTTAATCCGCTAGCTGAAGCTAGTTCAATAGGAGTTTTTCTTAGGGCAATCCGGCAATTGGATATGTACCTAAGTAGTCACCATTAATAATAACGTAAACGTAATATAATATCTGTCTGAAATGTCTTCATAACTTGAATTACCGAATGGTTTGCTTAAAAAATCTTGATAGGTAACACTTTCACGAAAAAAAAACTACATTGCAACATAACAAAGCCAAGCTATCCGTTTTATCAGTGCTAAAATCTCTAAAGTTTATGCAGTAGTAAGAATCGCTATGTCTGTTATAACGATAAACACTAGACCATCGGTACTTTGTATGAAGGAATGAACTAGTTGTTTATAGACTTGCAGCATGGAAAAAGGAGCATTTGAAATATAGAGATGATGATAGATTTACTATAAAAATGTATACAAATATTTTAAAGAGGTAAAGTTTGTGAGTTTCTGAGGTTGTAGGGGGTAATCTCTGGATCTACTGAACCGATTTTGATCTAATACCGAAACTCTGGAGGAAATTAATGACATGTTTATGAGTAGGTACTTATAACTAACCTGTACAGGCTACTGAAAAAAAAAACTCTTATTTAATCATTTTTATCTGGTGAGGATCTTACAGATTTTTACTTGGTATTGTTCAGACAATGTTCCTCTGATATTTTGTGAAATATTTTTTAGGTCGTTCGTAAGAATCTACCTTTGAAAGGTGAGTACAACTAGATTCGCTCTATAATTTTTATATACCTAACTATTTTATGAAACTGTAAATGTTGACGTTTAAAAGTGAGTTTTAAATGTCTAATTCAAATAATTTGGCATTGAACATTTGTAACAACATTCATTTAATTCAATTGAGTCAATTTTTCAGTTCAGTTGTTAAGCTTTTTAACCGACTTCAAAAAATGAGCAGTATCTCAATTTGACTACATGTTTTAATTGAAATGTCCTGCGGTAATTTAACTATATATTTCCGCCGAAAATTTAATAATCAGGCTCCGCCGCCATCCCGTCTCCCGCTCCAGTCTACGCACCGTCTGATCCAATTTTAAATGTCAGATAGATAATTGTGCAACGTTTTGGCGACCGATCAACACGCAGTTCTGTCTCGCGCCGAAACACTTCGGTTCAGTTCATCTCTCCAGCCCCGGCGAGCGGTTGCCGCGCGGCAAAACCGCTCAGACGCGCGTCTTAAACGCCGACACTAATATTTTTTTATAGTCCTGTTTTGCGTCCCAAAATATACCAGTGTAGTGACAATGTTCCTATAGGTGTATTACAAGTGATTGGAGACGTTGTTTTTAGTACAAAATGGAAAGAAGCGAAAGAATGGAAAGGAAAAGGTGATTTGTTTGTAGATGCCATCTTTTATCGCTGATAATTGGCTGTTATAATTATTTTTTACTTTTTGATTAAGTTTTTTTTTATTGGCACCCAAATATATTTAGGTTAACTAATGACTGCAAAAGTGTATAACACTGAACTATAAAGTAATTAATAAACATGGACCCATTAACCATAACATGCAAACTTAAACTTTTCATAAACAAACATCAAACTCTCTCAACAATTAATAATTAATTATGATACACTTTGCCAAAGCATACCTACATGTGTAAGTACTATATTACACACATGTGACAAATCAACAAATAATTATGTGACTAATTACTCCATTATTTGCGCATTGGAAATGACAGAAATGCCATTTCTATCCACCTATGTATAAATATGTCATCGTGAGCCCATTTATTATTAACAAGACATTATACATAAAGCATTAATATCTTAATACATATATCCACATAACCTCATTGAAACTCGAGCAGAATTCTCGTAAAGCACTCTAATCGTATTTATCACCACTTTAATATTACATCTCTGGCCTTGATTTGATTATTTTGAGTCAAAACAGTATTCTTAATACAAAAAGCTTTGCTACATTATGTTCTTTAAAAGATAAATACAAATTCTGCTACTTACATATGAAAATCTTTCGTATGTTTTAGTTTTGTTTAGTTTTTACTGTTTCCTTGACATTGGAACGTATTTCATTTGTTAATTTATTTTATTCTTTTGACGGTCCATACTCCTGCGCTATTGATCAAGTCAATCAAACGTCAAATTTGACAGTTGACCACAAGGTCATACTTGCATCATTAGTTATTGACGTACAGTTTACCTAATATTAAAACTTCCGCCATAAATTCAGCAACGTTAAGTTAAAATCATTCACACCTGAAAACTGCTTTGTTTTGACAAGCAAGAAATTTATTTTGCAAATTGGTTACCTAATACTAACAATTTTACAATTTTGAACTAAATTGAATACAGTGTTTTCCAACAGAGTAGGTAACTACTTATGTGAAGATAAACATCGAAACAAAGTTTAGTCGCTTTTATAGTATCTACATACAAACAATGCAATTACAATGTTATTAGTCAGAACATTTTGGAGCCAAGACATGAGCCAAATGAAATACTTAATTACAGATTTTATGCATATTATGTTTAATTTAGAAAGTTACAATGCTACTGTGATAAGTCACAATAAAATAAAATTCGTTTATTTCAGTCTATTAAAACCAAAAACAGTTACCTACCTACAATTTTACAATGTACCCAAAACAAAATCAAATCCCATTAAATATAGTGTCGGTTTTAATTACAACATTCACATAGGGCTTTTTCCGAAAATTAAAATTTTGTTAAATATCTCAGGTAGTTACTAATTTTTTAATAGGTAGTTACTAAATTATCTATATTCAATCCTTACTTAATATTATAAATGCGAAAGTAACTCTGTTTGTCTATCTGTTTGTTTGTCTGTCTCGCTTTCACGCCAAAACTACTGAACAGATTTAAATAAAACTTGGTACAGAGATAGTCTAGAGCCTGAGAAAGGACATAGGTTACTTTTTATCCAGGGAGAATGTTCCCTAGGGACCACGCGGGCGAAGCCACTAGGAGAAGCTAGTTGAAAATAAATCATTAACTGAGTGAGACACTTAATAACCTGTTGTTTAATTCTGCTACGCAACAATGGCCACGGAGTCCTCCCTTTGTCACTAAAGGTTAATTAAGCGATCTGATAGGTAGGTATGCAATGCAATTAATTTTGCAACCAGCCATATTAATTACTAGTTGACGCGTGCAACTTCGTCTGCTCCGCTCCTATTGGTCTTAGCGTGATGAAATATAAATAGCCTAGCCTTCCTCGATAAATGGGCTATCTAAAACTGAAATATTTTTTTAAATCGGACCAGTAGTTCCTGAGATTAGCGCGTTGAAGCAAACAAAAAAACAAACCAACTCTTCAGCTTTATATATTAGTATATAGAAGATAGCAACGCTCTTTAAAATATTGGCTGAGCTGTTTGGGCTCTTTTTCCAATGTATAGGCATGCATATGTGGGGTTTCAAAGGTTCCGAACGTTCTTAGAAAATACAGGCCAAGTGCGAGTCGGATTCGCGTGCAAAGGGTTCTGAACGAATTTAATTTTTGCTTCATGTTATTTTAACTTAACTTTTTACTATAGGTTCTCCTGTAATGTTTAGGTAAAGAAGTATTTTTTTATTTATGGTCGTATTTCGTCTCATTTCTTGAATAACTTCAAAACCATTTATTTTTATTATTATGAAAAAATATATTTAATACCCCTTTCATATATCACAAGGTACAATTTGTATCATTTTTTTATGTAATTTTCTAGTTTGTCCCCCAAAAGTGACACCATCCTCAAAATTTATTTATTTATGTAACGCGTGCGTGTTTGGGTCACAGCCCACATGTGTACCAAATTGGAACAGAATAGCTAGCCAGGATACAGAGAAAATTGTCTGTGACAGACGGACATACAGCCAACCAGACAGACCGACAAGACAGTAAATGCTTTTAGAATATAATTTCTTCTGTAACCTTTGAGCGAGTTCGACTCGCACTTGGCGTTTTTCGTTTTCCCTTGATGGACAGAAGCTAAAAAAAATGTATATATTCAGAAGCACGTAACTACCTGTCATACTTCAAACTAATAAATATCCATAATTTCCGAAACATGAAATTACACTACTTTAAAAATATTTTATTTAATTCAATCAATAGTTACTATAAGTATTTATTTAAATAACAAACTATATACACTTCAAATAGAAAATAAAACTCCTAACTATAATATGGCGTCAAAAAATTAAAATTATATACCAAATAATGACCTTTATATAAATGATATTTATTTTGCAAATAGGTTACAAGTAACTCTTTTACACGACATTTTTTTCTGTCATATTAATCTAGATGAGGCCAGTATTTCCTAGCTGACTACCCTGAGAAGAAACACCGAAACAAACTCAGAGGTCATAGTCTCTTTTGAAGTCCATACAATCGCCAATAACATTTATGAAAAACACGTAGGTTAACGTTTGAGGTGGCCTTTTGAGGAAAGCACCACGCAGGTTTGAGTGGGCTTGTCCAGACAGTGCAAGCATTTGTCAGTTATCATGCAGCTCAACTCAGAACTTTGAGGAGCTCAACGTATCGACGAATAATACCAAAGTAGGGACATTTGGGTTAGCCGCATAGTATACTCAATCTGCCAGACAGTCATGAAATCTATTTAATAACCAATTATACAATGTTTCGTCCATCACTTGTATGGCCTCAACTGATGCTGGATAAACGGCTAAACTAAAGCGAAGCATGCTAAAAGAATGCGCCGCATACGTTAATATTTTGTCGATCGTGTCATCTTTCTGTTAACAGGCTTCCATTTATAGGGTTCCGTACTAAAATGGTAAAAACGAACCCTTAAGGTGTAACTAAGTCTGTCCGTCTGTCACAGCGGGATATCTCAAGAACCACTGATGCTATCAACTTGAAATTTGGAATAGTTTTAGATGTCATTTGTCCAACTATTTTGCAAATAAGAAAGAAATAAAAATGCGTTTTTTTTTGCAACAAAGTCACAAAGGTTTTCTTAAAAATTCAAAGTTATACTAGGGCATGGGAGGTACCATATGAGAAAGCGCTATTTGCACATTTTCAAACATAAATTTTCATTTTTTTTAGACTGCATGGTTTTCAACTTTTGACGAAAAATGTGAAAAAAAATACCATCCCCCCCCCTTATCTCCGAAGTTTGCATAAAGAAAAATCAGATATTATTCTGTGTGATAGAAATTTATTTAAAGATTACAGGAAAAATAAAACGATGTCTCTATACAGCACACTTTTTCAGGAATCATCAACAAAAATTACATTAGTTACAGTATCGGTCAAGAGATGGCAGTGTTAAAATTTTCTGACGAATATAGACCTCGCCGATGAAAATTTAAAAACATTTCACGTTTTAGGTATGTCATGGTACGGAACCCTCGGTGCGCGAGTCCGACTCGCTCTTGACCGGCTTTTTAATAACTTCTGATACTATCTGAAAAAACGGAACCCGGATCACACGATTATAGGATCACTTTGTTTTCCGTCCGTCTGTCTGCCAAGACCGTTTATCTCGGGAACGCGTGGAGGTATTAAGTAGAAATTACAACAGCTATGAAAAAATTAAACTTCTAAGTTAGCGTAAAAAAAAGATATCGGTCGTTTATGCCGCAAAAAACGAATATTTCGACACTCTCAAGGGAATCAAAATGTATAGGGTATTTCCCGTTGACCTAGAACTATGAAATTTGGCAATTAATACCGTCTTATACTACAAGTATAGAGAAAAAGAAGTCTGAAAACTATACATTTGTAATTAAATCATAATATCTAAATATAGTCTTTATTTAAAGTAATTTGTAGCTACAAATTTGTACGGAACCCTCGGTGGGCGAGTCCAACTCGCACTTGGCCAGTTTTTTTTTCTCAATAACTGTTCAACTTCTGAAATCAGGCTCCACCGAACGTTATAATAACTTCACAATTCATTTCAACACATATATTTTAATAAAATATTGAACACTACTTTATTTACGCAGCTAACCACCGTTAATCAACAATCACCAATAACCACCTGTCTCTAAACTTCTCTAATAATAACCAATCACAAAATGTTTCGTCCGTCACTCCTGCGTGGAGTTAGTACGGACTCAGCTGACGTGTCGGGCTATGCCGTAGCCAGGAGCCGGCGAGCATCCTTATCGGCTGAGCAAAGACCAAGCTGAACATGCTAAAAGAACAGGCATATGAAAATATTTGACAGTCAGGCTTCCAACTTAACAATAACTGTTTCACTTTCGATATCAGGCTTCAAACGTTATAAAAACTTCACAATTAACGTCAACACACATAATTTAAAAAAAAATATTTATATTAAACGCTACTTTATTTACACAGCTAATCACCGTCAATCACCAATAACCTTCTTCTAAACTTGTCTAACAACCAATCACAAAATGTTTCGTCCATCACTCCTTCGTGGCGTGAGTATGGACTCAGCTGACGTGTCGAGCTATGCGGTTGCCAGGAGCCGGCGAGCATCCTTATCGGCCGAGCAGAGGAGGAAGCTGAGCATTCTCCGCTCGTCGAGCATCCCCTCCCCACTGACTCCGGTGAGCCACATTTACCATATGGTACCCTGCCCGAGAAAAGACTGTAATCAGGTATAGTTTAGAACCCTTATTGTGTGTATTGTGGCTAAGTGCGTGTCGCTTTTTATGTGGGTTTCGTTAGCAGTGCCGGATTATCCACGTAGCAAGAGTAGCAAATGCTACGGGCCCCGCGCATTGGGGGCCCCGCACTTGGACTTTTTTATACTTTATTTTTTTATTATTATTGGATAATCAACAGCTTATGTATACAGCGTTTCTTAAGAATAGGTAACAAAAGCAAAGACTTACGAAGTCGCTGAAAACCATGGAAATATCTCACACACGAGTCCTTCTGTATAACTCTTACCACACTGCGACAGCCGTTTTCTGCGTATGAAGTCACTAATTTAGCTTATTTTGTTATGGTATGGGTTATATATATATATATATATATTTCTTACAAAAATCGTTTTCTTTCTTTTATTTCATGCTACCATACTGTCTGAAATCTAAACAGCCCCGGATCCGGTCTATAGTTCTATACGGACAATGTAGGTCAAACCAAAATAATTTGAGCTTTAGCCCTACATAAAGGCACCAGAGTCAGTAAAAATTAATAGAGGGGTATAATTGTTTTAGTTTGATATTTTCGTTTTCACTTCACGAAGGTTTCAGGTTTAGGTGGTCCCTTGGTAAAATTTGCTACAGGCCCTGCGCTGGCTTAATCCGGCACTGTTCGTTTGGCTCTAGACAAATGACATTCAGCGGTGCAATTCTGTAAGCCGCTAACCGTGGAAGTGAACATGAACTGTGCTGTCAATACATACAAAGTACATGGAATGACAGTTCATTTCATGCTTACGCCATCTACGTTTACACGGTTAGACGTTGACAGAGGCTGTATTCCGAAATATAAAACAGTATACTGCTAGTCTATTCTGTAAGTAACCATTTCGATATCGAGCTTCACCTGAGTGACAAAGCTCACAAAGTGAACTTTATTACACACAACATGAAGGTCTTACGTTTATACTCACCTCGGATTCCGCTGTCGAGACGCGAAAATGTTGTTACAGAATAGCACTACTGGTCAGTGCTCATGACGTCACGTATCGACGCCATACTGTTGAGTCGTTCCGAAATATACTGGCCAGTGGGTTGACGTCATAAATTGACGCCATATAAAAAAAATATACTACTAATACGTCACATTTGACATTTGTCTCACTAGTAGACTATGGTAATATGGCGTCGGATACATGACGTCATGAGCAATGGCCAGTATGCTGTCTTATATTTCGGAACACAGCCAGAATAGAACGACTGTTAACGGTAGCGTGGCGAAGATTGTCGAAACGTCAAAAATGTATGGGACTGTCAAAATGTCACGAGACGAACCCTTATATTTTGCAATTTTGACAGTCACATTCGCTGGTAGAATGGCAGTTTGTCTGGAGCCTGTTGAGCGTTGACTATTTTTCGAGACAAGCTCAATGCACCGTTTTCAGGTTGTGCGACGGTGTAGCTCTCTCGCTAAATGTATCTAATCTTTCTGTGTTACCTAAAATTGAATTCTTTGTTTTACTTTCCGAAGTCTTTGTTGTTATTTGTCGATTGACAAATGGACATTAATTAGCATTCATAAATAATAGTTGGTATGAGAGATCTGATCAGGAGTACGTATTATATTTTTTTTTGTGGGGATTCCATCGTCGGGAAGAAAGGGCGTGCTATGTCGGACGCGTACCGTCCGAATAAAATACGACAGTTCCTAGAAGTATTATCCTGAATCAGGTTATTATGTATCTACTTATCACCATAAGAGACGCCATAAATGTTTCTAACATCGTTATTTCGTATCATGGTTTTATTTAAATAACAAACTATTTACGCTTACAATACAAAATAAAACTCCTAACTATAATATGGCGTCAAAAAATTCGTCCGCATCGCTGTCGACTGGAAGTGAGCATAAAAGACTGGCAGTATTGCCACGTTGTATGGCAATCCTTATCCTCTGTCCGAGGTTAATTATTACCTGTCTTATAAGTTACTTAAGCATCATTTTAAAAATATGTTATGATCCCCTTAATACTGATCAAGACTCGCATTCAGAAATTGTAGTTAGAATGCTCAAGGAAATTGCTTATTTTCGAGTGATTTTAGTATGGCTATAAAATACACTAACTTAAAACAAATTAGATTTGATAGTAGATTGATGAGGTCTCGACTTCAAATTAAATTAGCCTCTACATGTAACCCAATTTTATGAATCCATAGACGAGAACCCCAGACATAACCCAAATACAATTACTAAAGATTAGTCTTCACATACCTTATTGACGTTTGATTAGTCAAACGTCAATAAGGTATCGATTGTGACCGAAATAATAGCATTAACGAAGTAATGGTCGACGTGTGACGTGCCGATTACAACGTGACGGTGTTTAACCCAAATACCGGGCAGACTAAACAGTTTATGATTCCTATTCCTATATTCGGCAGTGCACCTGCTAACGATGAAGCATTTATGTTGCATCTTTATGGGATGCCTAAGCTTCCCATAAAGTTCCAATATAAATTATCTGTTCTGTTGCTCGCAGACCAGATGGTCGATGGGCCGCATACCGGAAGACCCAACGTTGGAAGGCCCCCACAAGGTGGACCGATGACCTGGCTCAGGTCGCGGGTAGCCGATGGATGCGAGACGCACAGGACCGGTCGTTGTGGCGACGCTTGGGGGAGGCCTATGTCCAGCAGTGGACGTCTTTCGGCTGATATGATGATGATGATGATAAATTAATAACGTGAGGAGATTTTGGCTCGATACCCCAATAATTAATGCACGCCCCCTTATAGATAAAAGTTGGATGAAAAAATACAACCGACTTCCAGATAAAAAAACACTACAAAGTATCATCATCATCATCATTCATTTTATTTTTTACTTTTTAGTGGGACCCATACCTAACAATACCACTGGAAAGTCGCCGATAAGCAAAATACGCAATTTCGGTTACTTGGACAAACAAAATACGTCAACCAAGTAAACGAATTTCAGCTATTTTGATTTAAAAGCCAAACTACTAAAACGATTGATGAAAAAATGGGACCAATCGGAAAGTATATCCTTTCACATAAACAACAAGTTTTTAAATCAGTTCGTAAATGACAGAGTTATGAGATAACAAACACAGTAAGCCCTTTCATTTTATATGTCACACGATATTGTTAAAAAAAACTTTGTAAAAATTTTCTAGTTTAACCCCCGCAATAAAAAAATATATAATTTACGTAACACGTCCGTGTTTGGGTCACAGAAGTCCATGTATGTACCAAATTTCAACAGAATCGGTCGAGTGGATCCGAAGATAACTGGCTGTGACAGACGGACAGACAGACACCCGAGTGATCCTATAAGGGTTCCGTTTTTGTTCGGAACCCTAAAAAATACAACCGAATTGGGAACCTGCTCCTTTTGTTGAAATCGGTTAAAAAGGGGGAATTTTTCACGAACAAATACTAGATTTTCAATCATTTTACTTCGCAGGTTAAAACCAAAACTTTTTCTATGTATTTGATGTTCGAGCGTGAATTTTCAGATTGAAGACTTCTTGTCTTAGCGCTAGCGATAAAGGGCTCTTCAGTAGATTGCTGCTTCAATCAGTCTCAGCCTTGACTAGGTCGTCTGTTCATTCGGGGATTGTCTTATAAAGCTTTCCTATAAGTTGCTTTGACAGAAGAACTACCTTTCTGCTTGCCCTTACGTTCTCTAAAGAACTTTATCCATCATACAGAAACCAGGGAGCACGTGCCAGGAGTCTTTGAGCTCGGTCTATCGGATTTAGAAAAAAAAAGATCACATTTCTTTTCACGATATTTGCACACAAACTATAACTATCTGCTATGATCGCCGAATCCTTGTAATAATAAATAATAATAATATATCATTTAATTCAGGTAACAAAGACCCATAACATATTATACCATACATATTTATAAAAACCTTAAAAATATAAATTAATTATTGTACATAATGTGGCGGCGTCGTCGTGTTGCGCTGCGTGGTGTCGCGTAGCCTTCCGTGAAATCGCCGATACACCCTTCGGCCAAAACTCTTCCTTGAGGAAGGTCTCAATATGACGAGTCGGTACTCGCACCACCGTTGAGGGGCGACTCCAACTTCTCGACCCTCAAGATTTAGCTGATCTTTGCTCGAACATACTCCACGATCTCCTCTACCTATGAAACTTATGAACCCATCTATAATGTGGCATCATCATATCAGCCGAAAGACGTCCACTGTTAGACATAGGCCTCCCAAGTGTCGCCACAACAACCGGTGCTGTGCGTCTCGTATCCGTTGGCTACCTTTTATTTTTATTTATCTTTGTATTTATTTTACTTTTAATATACACATGAAGACTTAAGCAACTACACTAATTGTCAAGAAATAATTAACAAATGTAAAAACAAAATTAATCATTAAGCATCATTGATATATAAAAAATCCAAGATGCACAGTCTCGAACAAATGCAACACTCGAAACTGTCTTCAAAAAGTGTCATGTGTGAGTTGTGTGTAGTTATACTATAAACAATTTTTTTTTCAAATTCAACCTTACACGGATCGCTTAAAGTTGTTTTTACAAAGCAGTTCAGTATGGCGAGTGATGCGCAATTTTTTTTGCAAATTCAACCTTACACGGATCGCTTAAAGTTGTTTTTACAAAGCAGTGCAGTATGACGAGCGATGCGAGACTATTTGAAACTTGCACACAGTTATACATATTGCGCTTGTATTATGCGGACGTTTTTGAAATGCTGAATGTGTATCTTGGGTTTTTTGTATATCAATGTTGAGCATCAAAAAAGTAATCCACATCGCTGTCAATGGCAAAAGTGCCCAGAACACTGACAGCATTGAACAATAGCAATGCTGATTCTTTGGCCGAAGAAAAGTCCAACGCTCTGGTCACGTGAACAGTCGACAAGTTATTTACTGATTTCCCGAAAGACTCGATGCGCACTCGGACCCCATGAGCCTAATGTTTCAACGACAAGCGGCTCAAATATGTAACTCCCAATTAAGTTGTTTTATTTGCGCTGTTTGAGGTTTTCTGCACCTGCAGCAGTCGCCCCAGCGCAGCCCGCCGTGCTAAAAAGATGGGATGGCACACCAAAGGCCTACCCACCTTCCAAGGCATTATGGTCATCCCATCTGGCTTCTTCCCATCGTCGCGTGCCAAGCCGTTGGGTTCTAAAATAGCTGGCATCCCTACAGTGACAAGAGCCCTATTAATTCATTTTATTCAAGCTTTTAAACAGTCCCTTATAAGCTGCAGACTGCTACTTTAAATTATTCTTAATTCCAATCAATACACCTCCGAAACTGCTACACCATTCTTACACGCGGAAATGTGATTGTACCGCATAAACTTGACCGAGAACGCACAGCACAGACACGAAATCCCCAACCATTCTTCAAAGTAACACCGCGTTAACTATCTGTCAATAAACACATCTCCTGCCAAGTAACACAGTAGCTATGCCTCTTAGCTGAAACCAATAGCTTCTACATAACGACCTAATAATAGTTAGCGATTATTTTTAACGCGCATCCATTGCCAGTGATAGGGTTGGCCGTTCAGAAAAAATAACAGTTTAATAGAACTCTTTGGTAAAATAAATAAATTAAAAAAAATGCAACCGACTTCCAAAAAAGCAAAACTCTACAAAGTATAAAAATCTTTAATTTCGGAAGTCGGTGTTTTGGGTTGTTTTTTTTTTCACTTTTTAGTAGTTCACATGTGCCTACCCCTTCAAAGCATACTGTCGTGATGTAATGTTATGAACTGGTGTAAACAATAGACTGACATGAGATTTCAGCAATCCCGGTCCATTTGCTATCATGTATTGAGGAGTTCTGTTGCCTATCTCCGAAATTCTTCATCAGATCTTTAACAAATTGAAATGGGTCCACTCCGAGAAAGTATTCTGCCAAAAACTACCCAAATCGCTTCAAGTGTGCCTTTAAAATTTGAAGAGTGCCTTCTATTTCTCCACGATCCCATCATCAGCATATGACTTGATCATGGGACCACTTGGAAAGTATACCCATTCAAACAAAAAAGAAACCAAATCGATCCAGTCATCTTCAAGTAATCGGGGAAACAAAAAGTTTCTGACGAATTGAGAACCTCCTCCTTTTTGAAGTCGGTTAAAAATAGAAATTTTCTTTTTATTTAGTTCAATCACAGGTTTGATGCCAGCCTACTAGCATCAGACTGCTTGAAAAGTCTTTGAAACTTGTATCAAACTACATTTTCTTAGTAGGTACTAAGAACACTCTTCATATCGACGTGTGACCAGGGCCCCAAGTCTGCTATTACAATAGTGTCAGAATGGTCTCATAATGATTTCATAATGGTCCATTTTGACAAGTTATGCCAGATTTCTTTTTTAAATATTATTTATTCATTTGTCGTTTTCTACGAGATTACCATTCTATGCCATTTCTTTCAATGGAGTGTCAGTGGTTGACCATTGGAAAGTAATAATGACGCTTTCATATTAGTAGATTACCAAACTTGTCAAAATCGACCATTATGAAATCATTATGAGACCATTCTGACACTATTGTAATAGCAGACTTGGGGCCCAGTAGTGCTATTCTGTAAGAATATTTTCGTATCTCGACAGCGAAATCCGAAGTGAGTTTTATGTTGTGTGCAATACAGCTCAATTTGTGAGTTTTATCACTCAGGTGAAGCTCGATATCGAAATATTTATTTACAGAATAGACTAGCTGCTTAGAACTTCAATTTCTCAAACGTTCGCACGTTTCGATTTTGCGCGGGATTAATTACAGATTAGATTCAACTGGTCCATAATAATATTATTGCAGATCTCCCGCACTTTCTAAAACCACCCAGCTTCATCTTGACATCAGGAAAAAGTAGCAACCCTAGCTAGAGCACTAAAAGTTCAAATAAATAATTTGTAGAGCAATATTCTCATTGTCGCGACAGATTTAGACTGCTGGCAACTCCAGGGTCTGTGTGGACGTCACGACCTTTCTTGTAAATATTATTGTTAAAGAAAACGATGTTCTTTTGTTTTCGTTTAAAATGGAGATCTTATATTTATGAGGTTTTATTAGAGTGTTTTATAAATCCAGTGAGTCTTTTTACTGGTTATACAGGCTGAATGAGGGCTATTGCGTTTGAATTCACCGCTAGAGGCGCTAGTGTACCGTGAGGTGGTCGTAATGTCAAATTTCACTTCTGGTTGGCTTTTGACTCGGGTTTATTCACCTATCCTCTAAGGATAAACGACAGTTACCGTGTCTATCCCCTAGGGATATTCGACGCTTAACAAGTTATTTGTTTCGATTTTTGTGAATATTTTACTAAAACTGCATGACTATAGCAGATTAAGTTATTTTTCTGCCGACCACTGCATTGAACTTTCTTTTTTGTTGGAGAAATTTATTTTATCTCCTTCTTTTTTCAATTGTGATGAGTCCACGTAACAATGCGACACTATTTATATTGTATTAAATCGCACGTTTACGGTATCACACATTTTTTTTTCTGACTTTGTTCACATGCGCGTAATAATAATTTTAATGCCATGTTTAAGGACGATACTCGACAGTGGCGCCAATTGATGAGTACAAAAATTCCGTACTCAAAGGGTAACCAACGGAACCCTATAACTAAGCCTCCGTCTATCCGTCCGTCCGTTCGTCTGTCCGTCTATCTGTCTGTCAGCGGGCTGTATCTCTAGAACCGTAATAGGCAGACAGTTGAAAACTACACAGAAAAATTGAGGGTTATGGTACGGTAACCTTCGTCGACGAGTTCGACTCGAACTTGGCTGGTTTTGTTTTAGTAGACCACATTATTCTGTAGTACCTACGCATATTTGTAAGACGACTACTACTACTAAAGCTTTTAGTTAAAACTTTTAACTTGCGCACATTTACTTGTAAAAGTACCTAAGTAAGCGAAGAGATTTTGACTGAAAGCACACTAAACGTACACTAGGTACTATTATTTTCAAGATTATTTTTTTGTTTTTTTTTTTATAAGAATATATTCAATCTATCTTTTCACTCATGTTAACAAGTGCACTTGTACAAGTTATGTTTTTCTGACAGAGAGTAAAGTTCCGCAAACCCCCTTTGAAAAGGGAGGATCCTCCGACCAGGCGGATGTTCTGCCTGGCGGGCTACTGCCCGATAGTTGATATTCGGGGTGATGTATATGTTCAAATCGCACAGTAAACTCAGCTTGCGCGATGCAGGATTTCAACCTAGTAGTTCGCTGCTAGTTGGATAGATATCGTCGCGGTTTTTTTGTTGCGATGTAGATTTGCTCCGTTGGTTTTTCTTGTGGCGGCGTTAATGCCGCTACAGGCAGTAAGGTCTAACGACCCCACACACCCTAGTGTCAGAGTTTCTCAACCGCCTCAAGGGTCTCTGACATGGTTTGTTTAGAATGTTAGTAGATAGTTATATACTTGAACATGCAAATATTTTAATAAATTTGTTGTCACTTAGCCAGCTGCGTGTGTGGCATTACATCATTATTGTAATTTTATTTTCGCATATTTTTAACAATCTCTTTGGCTCGTCGAATAATGAGATTTATCCGTATTATAATCGACCACCAACAACGTTTTTACTAATTGGTAGAAACCCACAGTGAGCAACAAATTGATAACAATAGGATATGTCTTTTGCTATGAATTTGACACATATGATGACAGACTGTGAAAGACGACGTCACAACGTCATTAAATTCGAAGTGACGCACACGCTTTTTAAATTATTACGTATAGTTACTAAAAGAAAATAAATACCCAGTATATTTTTCACGTAAATACGAGAAACATAAATTAAGAATTCAAATATTTTAGTATGAATTTAAAGGTGTAGAAAAACAATTGTAGGTTTGAGCAACTGTAGAAACCTACCTATTAGATTATTTTTTTTTAAATGATGGGAAATCATCAAATAACTCCTTCTGCTCTGGGAAGGGAGTGTCAGACTCTTACTGACTAAAACCCATCCGTGTTCCTCCTAATTCCCTTTGCGTTCCAGGGCCGCGGTGATTTTTCGAACAAATTTCGCAGCTATGGAATTGTACAAGATAGTACAAGCAGTGTGTTTTCAGTTTATCGTAGGTATGTATCGTATGTCATGGTACGTCACAGGTACGATTTCCCTGAATTTCCCACGTAGTCGTAAGACAGCTCCGGACTGTGGAATTGGATCGTGCTGGCACTTTGTAAAATTGATTGTCAAACAGCTTAGGTGGGTTACATGGGGTAACGAACATAAGTTACTTTTGACGTATAGTAACGTAACGTAAAATTTTATCATACCAACAATACTCGCTTCACACATAATATTTATTTGATTTGGATACTATTTTTGTATGATATAAATTGGGTTTGTCGCATAAAATTAAACCGAAATACTATAGGGTTGTAGTTTTTAATATTCAGAATTCACTTACGTTAATGTTACCTACTATACGTCAAAATATTCGTGCTAGGTCCTCAGCAATAGGCCTTCTTCATATTTTATTTGTATCTATATAAATAAAAATGAATCGTCGAAATGTATGTTTGCGCATAACTTGGTAACGACGGGCCCAAATTGGATAATTATTTTTTTGTTGTGTTCGTAATTGTCAGGGCAAGGTTTATACGAAAAAAAAAACATCCGGGCGAAGCCGGGGCGGGCTACTAGTTTTTATTAAGTGTTTAATATGTAGTATTGTATAAGTAAATGATGTATTTACACATAATTTAGGTAATGTGATTGTTTGTCTATACTTCTATATCTATACTAATATTATAAAGAGGAAAGATTTGTTTTTTGTATGTAACGAAAAAACATCAAAACTACTGGACCGATTTGAAAAATTATTTCAGCAATGGATAGCTACATTATCAGTTAGTAACGTAGGCTCTATTTTATCCCTGTACTCCAACGGGAACGGGATCTACGCGGGTGAAACCACGCGAAGTCCGCTAGTTTTTGATATAATTACTATAAACATGTTGTTGGTGAGCTGTGCTTGATATGTATAATTTAATTCTTACTACCTACGTTAACGAAAGTCGTTATAAGATAAGATTTATTTATTTGTTTAAACATTGTATACATAGATGAGCATGCAAGATATTACACATTTTAAGTCCACTCATGTTTAGCCGTAATTAGCGGCGAACAAATATTTCCATAACTTTGAAAGAAATAACATTTTTATTTACATATAATTTTTCTATCCGATGATCTTCACTGTTATGGTTCTTATTTCTTTATTTCATATTTTTTCGCGTACTCTTTGTGCTCGTAGCCGGCCTTGTATATTTTTATATGACAAGTTTCATAAAAACCAGATTTCAATATGATTTTTTGTATGACGTATCTAAACAGCGCTGCTTTTAATCAAGTTTGAAATAAAAGAAAAAGAAAACAACAAAGAAACATTGTTTTAAATTGAAACGGGAAGTTCTGTCTGAAAGATAAACGATTTGTAGTTCGGATGTAAACAATAGGTTTTACAAGAATGAAAGATATCTTCAAAAGTAAAACGTTAATTTTTGTTCAAAGTTAAAATATTCATGTATTAATTATTATGTACAGTCCTTTTTATTTCACCTGTTGGCCAATGGTCTCCCCCACAGTTTTGCAACGTTCTTCTTACGAGTGCATCTCTTCTCTGGCAAATCAGTCAGTCAGGAACGAGTCTAAAGCGTGACGCAAGCATTTTTTTCGTTACGATGGCCGTCCTCAGGAACCACAGTGCGACAATCATGGCCCAACGATCCAGTTTTTCTCACCATCATCATCATCTTATCAGCCGAAAGACGTCCACTGCTGGACATAGGCCTCCCCCAAGCGTCGCCACAACGAACCGGTCCTGTGCGTTTCGCATTCATCAGCTTCCCGCGACCCTCACCAGGTCATCGGTCCACCTAGTGGGAGGCCTACCAACGTTGCGTCATCCGATACGCGGTCACCACTCTAAAACTTTTCGGCCCCATCGACCATCTGTTCTGTAGCAGTGTTTTTGTAACCTATAACATTTTATTTCAGTTAAAACCCTTGGAAAACGAATAGTGTCCTCTTTTCCAGATGGTTTCTCTATTATACACAAGCACTTTCGCCTGGACAAAACCAAAGTCATGTACAATGGTCATGTCACCCCGAGACCTGTAATCGTAAATGGCGCTACCCTCGAGGTTGTGCAAGAATACATATATCTAGGCCAAATTATACTACTTGCGCGGCACAAGTTTGAATCTGAGGCGACCAGAAGAATTCGCTTTGGCTGGGCGGCATTCGGGAAGCTGCGTGATATCTTTGAATCGTCGATCCCACAATTCCTTAAGACCAGGGTCTATAACTAGTGTGTCCTACCCGTAATAGCTTACGGTGCCGAAACGTGGACACTCACCATAGGCCTGGTCCACAAATTCAAGGTTGCTCAGTGTGCAATGGAGAGAGCAATGTTCGGGGTTTTTCTGGTGGATAGAATTTGCAATGAAGTCATTCGCCTGAGAACTAAAGTCACCGACTTTGCGCGTAGAATCAGCATGCTGAAGTGGAAGTGGGCCGGCCATGTCTACAGACGGACGGACGGTCGATGGAGCAGACATGTGTTAGAGTGGAGACCGCGTATGGGCAAACGTAGTGCGGGACGCCGTGCGGCACGATGGATCGATGATTTAAAGAAGGTGGCTGGCAGCGGATGGATGCGGACTACTCAAGACCGGGATGGTTGGCGCTCTTTGATGGGAGGCTTACGTTCAGCAGTGGACGGCAATCTGAAATGATGATGACTTTCGCCTACAATAATCTTAAAAACCCAATAAAACATTGCGAAAACATAGAAAATCTGTATCAAATCGCGCTCTGACGTAAAGGAAGTCCCGTTCTTGAATGCTAACAGTGAAACATCCGACGATCAACCAGCTGTTCATAAATTATCGCCGTTTTTAATTTCCTTTTTATTGATGTCTTCAGACATTTCACACTGGCCCTCATCAATCGCAGTTGCTATGTTTTGAAAAAAGTAAATTGAATAACAAATTAAATAGACAAATTGTAGGAGTTATGTCTTCTGCTGATAAATAAAAATTATACGCGTACCGGAAGACGCAACGTTGGAAGGCCTCCCATGTGGACCGATGACCTGGTGAAAGTCGCGGGTAGCCGATGGATGCGAGACGCACGGGACCGGTTGTTGTGGCGACGCTTGGGGGAGGCCTATGTCCAGCAGTGGACGACTTTCGGCTGATATGATGATGATGATGATGTCCCTCAGTAATCATCTTACTCCCGGCTATAATTTGTAGATCATTAACCGGTACGGCCCCTTGTGGGACCATTGGTCCTGAAAACGGTCCCAGAGAAATCTAGAAGGGGTTGGACCGGTAGTCTTCGGCCTTGCCAAGAGGCTTCGTTTTACCCAGTTATTGGATTGAAGAGTTCAGATGGGCACTTAGGCAGCCGGTATATGTTAATAAAATACTGGTATTCAGCTGTATCGGGTCAGACTGGAAGCTGACCGTAAAATAGGTGGGAAAAAGCGAGCTTAGCCAGGTAGGACTACGAGGTGGTTGCGGTATTTGTTCGAAAGAGTCACCGCGGCCCTGGAACACAAAGCATAAGGAGGAACACGGATGAGTTTTAGTCAGTAAGAGACACTCCCTACCGCTTCGCCCGGAGCGGGAGGAGTCATTTGATGATTTTCTATCCTTAAAAAGGACTACAAGGTTATTGGGCTTCCAAACCGCTCACTATGTTGTCAAATTAAAAGGTATACAAATGAAGAATAATGTAAACGCCCACATTGTTCAATTCCCTTGAATATATACCTAGTACCTAAATGATTTTACTTCCATGCCCACACGTCTTTTGCCCACGAAGGTAAGCAAAAACTGCAGAACGATTGCGGTTTTAACTCTTAAAATAGCCACTGGGCCAAATAGGCCTGATCATATGATTTGCTGATGAATCCACGAGGTAAAGAATACAAACAAAATCTCTCTCCGTTAAGAAAACTTTTCAGAACACAATCATTTAAAATCCATCTGTCACTCGATCGTTTTGACAAGCTGTTCAGTGGGATCAGCTGACGTGACGTGAGTGGTACGTGTTACTATTAGCTAAGTGACGATTGACAGTTTATGTACCAATTCTATTCTTCGCCAGAAGCGTGACGTTAGACACGTTTTTTAAACTTTTAAATGTACGTTTATATTTCGAAATGTTCAGCGTTTATTCCTCAAACTAGCTGACGCGCGCCACTTCGTCTGCATCACATTTTTCATGAATGCTCCGATCGTATTATACAAAATATTTTTTTGAATTCGAATCAGCAGTTCCTGAGATTAGCGCGTTTATCAAGACAAGACAAGACAAGACATTTATTTGTAGAAACATGAGTATACATAAGCGGAATGCAGGTTGTTCATAAACAAAAAAGATCAGTTATGTTCGGCCTCTGTGGCATACAAAATATAGGTGTGTTACACACACTACAAATTGAATTTAAACAGTAAACTTGTATTAAATTGTCCTAAAGTCTAATTATAAATAACTAGTGGACGTCACGCGAGCCTATTCAATTCAAACAAACAAACAAACAAATCTTTCTTCTTTATAATATTAGTATAGATCAAATTACAAATGATCTTAATTATAAAATGTCGCAAAAGAAGAAGTCATTCATTAATTAAAATGATCTTTTCATTGTCAGGCAAACTATAAATTCAATTTAAATAATAAATTTGTATCAAGCAAACTAACAAAACATCTCTACAGATTTTTAATATTAGTATAGATACGTGGACCTATTTTAACAAACTTGGTAGGTTTCGCAAAACCATTCGCAAAAAAACTTAGGTCTAAAAATAGAATTTATGTTTAGTTTCAAAGTTTTTTAAGTCATCAAAAAGAGTTCCGAGGGAAAGAAAGGTTTTCTCACTTTTCACCCTGGGTTATGCCGCGCTTCCCTGTCATAGGTAGGTATTCCAAACCTCAATTACCACAGACGGATAACAGTTATTTTTTCCGTGGTTTTCTGAGATAATGACTCTTGAATCTTCTTAAATATTCTTATAAGGAATAATACGGATACATTTATCCAGTAGGCATTCATTTAATCGCCAAACTACAGGTGTGTGGGCACTTGGGGCACTCTAACATATGGTACGTTGTGTATACCTAATGTATTTAGTAATTTCAGTATAACAAAGTGTTAAATAGTGTCGCACCACTTGCCAAGTCGCGATTATGCCGTGGATCATAATCATAAACGGGAACGCTCAGCATTGTGCGCACATCCGTAGCATTATGCTGGCGAATTATAGCATTACTGAAAATAATCATTTATTATTTTATTATTGTGTTGTATTTTTGTTTGATGTGCGAAGTGTAGCGTGGCGGGACACGTTTGTTACGGCTGGCTGGCGAGAAATGATTTCCTTGTCATAAATATTTTTGTGTTAAGAACGGACATTTATTATTTTCTATTTTATACGTAATACTAGCTGCCGACCGCGGCTTCACTAGCGTGTTTGTCGCAATTTTTCCCACGGGATCATCATCATCATAACAGCCGCAAGACGTCCACTGTTGGACATAGGCCTCCCCCAAAGGCGGGGGGGGGGGGGGTTGCCATAATCCCCACGCTTGGCAGGCGGGTTGGCGATCGCAGTGTATGGTGTTGCATTTTACAGCGAACGCTGCTGCCCATTCTCTGCTGAGTCCCTTACGAAAAAAAAAAACGATACGATAAAAAAGTATTAGGAGGAACACGAATGAGTTTTACTCGGCAAGAGTCTGTCACTCCTTTCCGCTTCCCAGAGCGGAAGCAGTCATTTGATGATTTACCAAAATCAAATGTATATCAGTATAAAAAAATAATTTTGTTAACTTTATGAATAGGGCTGAAAGATTTTATGACACTTTTGGATACTGAAAATACTTCGAAGGTGCTTGGAGACGACATTGAGGTGTTATGTTATGCTGAGTACATTATTTATGCCGATAGAGGTCTACTGCTGGACATTTATGTCCTCTCCCCCTTTCCGTCGCTAAATCGACCTGAGGACCTATTATGACGTGCTAATGCCATCATGATTAAGCTGTGAAAAAGGGATAGTGTTATGCGTCTCATATAACTCCGTCTCCCTCCCACACCGGCATCATGATGGTTTTAAGATGTCATAATAGGAACCCAGCCTTGTGTTTTTCGCGTCCCTCACCAATTCATCGGTCCACCTTGTAATATTGGAATGCAAAGGGCATTATTAGGAAAACACGGATTGGTTTTAGTCAGTAAAAGTCTGACAATCCCTTCTGCTCCGCCCAGAGTGGGAGGAGCCATTTGATGATTTCCCATCCTTAAAAAAACCTTGTAAAATTAAACTTGTGTCAAAAACCTGCACCGCAGTTTTCTTATTTTTAGAATACGTTAGATAGATTCGCATTTTCCTTATCGCACAAAATTGAAGGCAACAATCGAAAGCATAACTCAAGGAGACGATAAACGTCCATCTGTCGTTTATGTGGGCATAAATAAGAGCTAAATCATTGTCTTTGTCTAGACGAGACTGTACAGAGAATGACTAAGCCAGAAGGTCTGACCGATTATACTATATTCCCACGCCTCACTGTAAATCAATAAACGATTGAGCAGTAATGCGTGCTTGTAGCAATCACGCTTAAAGCGTTTTTATTTTGTAGACCATCGGACATTCAGGCGCACTGCAAATTACCATCCTTACCTTGTTGCTATTCCACCAATTCGCACTAAGCGTTTCCAAACGTCTTTTATATTGCGCACATCAAAAGAGTATTTGCCGTATGGTGTCGTAAAAGAATAATACCATCCCATCACTTCCCGTGGGTGTCGTAAGAGGCGACTAACTCACCAGAGAATGGGCAGCAGCGTTCTCTGTAAAACGCAACATCATACACTGCGATCGCCAACCCGTCTGCCAAGCGTGGCGATTATGGCAACCCCCTCGCCCTTTTGGGGGAGGCCTATGTCCAGCAGTGGACGTCTTTCGACTGATATGATGATGATGATGACAGCAAAAGAGTGGAACTCTCTGCATGCGTCTGTGTTTCCGAACGCTTACAACCCTAATCTCTTTTAAATTAGAGTGAACAGGCTTCTTCTGGGTAAGCTCGCTCCATCGTAGACTTTGTCTCTGTCATCTCTACCCGCGTCAAGAGCAAACGTATCTCAAAAAAAAAACCTTAAAGATGAACGTTTGATCATCGAAGGGAAGCTGATGCTTTCACAATGATTTTTTTCAAAATTGACAATACTTAATTATTGTTGTTTTCTCTTTGTATTTTTGTTAAAATTCTTCCTTTGTATCGTGAGAGACTATGAAGCTTAACCCTTAGTTAAGCTCTTTTGCAGTAAATTGTGCTCCTTCGCAAATCCCTGAAAATATTCAGAAAGAACTAGAACCTAGTAAGTTTCTAATCTCGTAAGTCAAACTCCATGATTTCCACTTTTTGCTGCGTTATATGTGTCACCGGAAAATTACAGATTCCGTAAGATTGTAATAAATGAAATCAAATCAAATGTCGTTTATTCAAATTAGGCTGAGAGCCAGCACTTTTTGAACGTTAAGTTTTACAAAACACAGTCCCCCAAAACGCCCACCCGTCACAAATCATTATTAGATTATAATTTTGTATACAATACTTTCCATTCAAATTCAATAGTTTCCAACATATCTGTGATGAAAAATATTCATCAACATCATCATCATATCAGCCGAAAGACGTCCACTGCTGGACATAGTCCTCCCCCAAGCGTCGACACAACGACCGGTCCTGTGCGTCTTATATTTTTAAGAAAAAATAATTTACAATTTCACGCGATATTTTACAATCTCACGGCGTTTGTAATTTTCCGGCGACATACGCATTGTTCAGACCGGGTTTTCTGCAGCGCACTTACCGTGAACTATGTGTAGGCTAGTCGTGGCTAGTCCGCTCGCATAGTTTGGCAGCGAGGGGTAATGTTAACGTTGACAAGATCACGTGCCTGCCAGGGTTGGCACTGTCCGACTTTGTTTGTGCGCCTGATTGTACCCTTGGCCTGTTTATTGCAGTTCGTCGTTCTGTAAGTATTTTGATGAGGGTATTGCTAGTGTGATAATTAATGTGATAGAACTTTGTACATTTAATGTGTGTATATGCTAGTTTTAAGATACGGTGTCGTTTTTAGGGTTTGTCGTTTAAACCTACCCTGGGTTTAAACAAATCTTTGAAACTTGCATAGAAAAGACAAAAAAAAATTTAGAATAATTTAGATAATAAGTTCTTTTCATCTTACTTTTGCTGTGCCCGACAGGGTTCATGATTGTTACTTTTAAAATGTTTACCACCTAAGCCTACATTGTGGAATGAAATAAAGTATTGAGTATTGAGAGTATTTGTGTATGATGGTTCTGTGTTTCTTCTACGATTTGACAAAGAACACTTGAATTAATTGTATCTGCTCCGCCTCAAGTAAGCTATTTCTTATATATTCTTGAGTACTTATTCATTTCCAAGTTTGCGATTTTTTTTGTCATTTGGAACCCTATTTGCGAGAATCAGACTCGCATTTGACCGGTTTTTCCTATTTTAGCCCTCTCAAGACCTCTAATACGTGTTCACAAAATATGGAACTGGTTTCATTTTTCTTTCCTCGTATCAGCATGGCCTAAAGACGTTTGGAGTTCAACTTTTTAAATAAATTTCGGTTTCTCATCATCCATCATATCACCGCCGAAAGACGTCCACTGCTGGACATAGGCCACCTCCAAGCGTCGCCACAACGACCTTTCCATCACGTCTTGCATCCAACGGCTACCCGCGACCTTCACCAGGTCATCGGTCACGGTTTCTCAAATTTAAATCTAATTCTACAGTGCATTTTCTCACTGTTATTATTTTACGATCAGCCCTATACAGCTTATTGCGATCAATGCATTGTTTAATGACTAGTGTTCACAGTATTAAAGTGGACACTAAAATAGTGTTTTGTTTGCAACTCTGTTGACACATGTTATTTACTATGTTCATCTGTTCCGATAACATATTGTTATTGCGAACATTAAACACTACTAAGAAAGCTTCCGGAAATATCTTTGTGGCACCAAATTCAGTTTCAGTCTTCAGATTTCTCTTTACTAAGAGTAAGTAACTTCTATGTGCATTTCCACCTCAGTTTAAAGAATGAAAGAAGAAAATACTTTTCACACCACCTGCACGAAAACGTTACATTATAATACGAGTATGTCATACAGTTCGACCTTAAGTAAGTCATTATTGCCGGGCGGGTTATAATTAAATTCAGTACAATATTGCCCGGAGGTCAATAACGATTAGTCCTGAATCCGAACTAGAAATGAATGACAACACGATTTGACAGTAACAGTCAAATCGTCTTGTCATTAATTCTTAGTGGTTAGGTGATACGGAGTAGAATACGCCCGCAACTAAGCCCGAAGTCCATTCAATATGACGCCCGTGACATAAGGCACTGCTTTAATTTCTCGGTGCATAATCTTCTATAGTATATTATGTATTGTATTATCTGGCCGTATAATCGCAACAATTACAGCTAGGAGATCTTAACGTACCTGTGTGTACTTGCACAAGCTTCTTCCTTCTTCTTTCTTTTAGAGTCGATAGTCAAATTCCTAAATCGTTTGGGTCCAGTAGGTAGCTATGTTAATTGCAGTATCGGTGACATTCATTAAATCCCCAAAAGCACATCTGTCTGGGCACTTGGGGCTCTCTAACATATGACCCATGTTCTGAACAGGGCCACCGCACTCACGTTGAGTTTCCAACGGGTCTATGAAACCCCATTTTTTGTCCATTTTGCGGGTCTATTAAACCCCATTTTGCTTCTTCCTTACAGTCAGACCTATGCTCCTGAAAATTTAAAACACAAGTGAGAAATAAGAAAACAAACAATGTCATTAACACGAGAGTTATAAAACAAATGTTAAATCCATTCGACAGTTGGCATTCCGAGTTTACGAGCAAAACAAATAAACAAAACTATTGTATTGTCGCTTTCTTGCTGAAACGCATTAAACTTTCGTGTATTTATTAGCGTAACATACGAACAATATGAAAACAAACAGATGATGTTGATCTGCAATAAAAACGAGAATGAATGTGGGAAATGTGGAGTACAATAGTTAGACCTCTGCCTTTTGCTCCGAGGGTTTAGATTTACATACGAGATTTAAGGCGTTGGTTTGATTTATGAATCAGAATTTTGGGCTGTGAAAAAGACAAATGAAAATAGATTGCATGTAGTAGAGATGAGAATGTTGAGATGGATGTGTGGAGTAACGAGAATGGATAAAGTGAGAAATGAGTACATTAGAGGTAGTTTAAAAGTGGCGCCAGTGACGGAAAAGTTAAGAATATTAATGTGGATGGATTTGGATAGAGAGGGAGAGGAAGAGGTCGAAGAAAAGATGGATAGATTGTGTGAGGAGCGATATGAAAGAAAAGGGAGTTAGTGATAGCGTGACGGCTGATAGGACGGAATGGAAAAAAAAACGTGTTGCGCTAACCCCAAGTAACATGGGGTAAGTGCAGGAACATGGCGGTTCGCGCCGCGATCGCGACCGAAGACCGAGACCAGAGATAGAGACAGGAGACCGCGACAAGTGTTTTGGTCTCTTCTGCATGTACTGTTTGTCGAGACCGAGACCACGACCAATGCTACTATTACTTCAGTATCGTGGTGTCTGTCGATAGAGTGAGATGTGTCATTAATTTAAACTGTAATGGAAAGCCAAGTATTGTCCTATAAATTTTCGTCTCTGTAAGAGTTTAATTGTGCATTGTATATCGGAGGTTGCTGTCTGATCAGTTTAATCAGCTTTTCACAGTCTTTATTCAGAAAAAGAAGCTATTTTTATAATACACAAACGTTATTTTCGAGCCCGAAACGAGACACTACTGTACGTCTATCATGAGTTTTATCAACTTATACTCGCTACAAGTAAAAAAATGTATGAAAACTTAAAAAAAAACAAGTTTCTAATTTGCAAGCGAATTTTAGACAACTTCCTCATGATATATTAAGTCTAAATGTTGTTTACATTTCAATGACTATGTCGAGGTTGCAGAAAGGCTCCCTGCGGGCCAGCAAATCGGAGATCGCGATTAGCAAACGATACACGAATCGTATGTGTACCTAGATGTAAGATTTGCGAAACTTCTCTTTTTGAGTTAAGGCTGCTCTCTTAAGAAATGCTTAAAAACAGCGTGCCGATGAAGCAACTTTTCGTCCGTATTTACTGAGAAATTGCATCTGAAAAAATTAGGTAGTAATCTACATGAAATGATACGTAATTTGATTTAGCCAGAATTTATGTATCGGTATCACATAATAAGAAAAAAATCACCAAATCACCTCCAAATCGTTGAGATGAAACCATTTTATTGCTTCATTAAAATATTTAAAGACTACTTGAGTAACCGCACTCAACGTGTTAAGATAAATACTTACCTAAGTGACGAAGAACTTGTCACCTTCGGCGTCCCGCAGGGTAGCATTTTGGGGCCTATTTTGTTCCAAATTTACATAAATGACCTATGCAATCTTAAGCTCCCACAATGTAAAATTTTTACTTACGCTGACGACACGGCGTTAATAGTACATGGACCTACATGGGATAGTGCTAAAGCTGCTGCAGAGTCTGCATTAAGGACGATAATGACATGGCTGAACTCAAACCTACTTACACTCAATTTATTAAAATCCAGCTACATACCGTTTGCTATTAGACGTAATAACTCACCTTCCGACACTTTCTCGATTGCTGCTCACTCATGTCAGGTCCCTTCTACTTCGCCCACGTCGTGTTCTTGTCCTAATCTTATCAAAACAATTACCGTTAAATATCTAGGTGTACAAATAGATTGTGAACTGAAATGGGATAAGCAAATTGATGCTCTCACCACCAGAACCCTCCGTCTCTTACACATCTTTAAGTCCCTGAGAGAATCCGCAAATTTCGACACTTTAAAAATGGTGTACTTTGGCTTGTGTCAATCGGTACTAGGATATTGCATTACGGTCTGGGGAGCGGCGAGCAAAACATTCCTTCTTAAAGTAGAGAGAGCACAGAGAGCAATACTTAAAGTCATGACTAGAAAACCCTACAGATTCCCAACAACTCAACTTTATTCCGACTGTAAAGTTCTCACAGTTCGTCAACTCTTTGTTCTATACTCAGTCCTTAAAAAACATTCAACCCTTCCAGGGGGAAGGGTTGAATGTTTTTTTGGGTTTGCGTTTTTTTGGGTTGGGAGGGCCCAACCCAAAAAAACGCACCTTTATCCCTCCAAGTACTCCTCATAGAACAGCCTTTGCCAAACATCAGTATCTTATTCTGAGCTCTCTCATTTACAGAAACATTAATAAACACCTAAACATACTTGATCTGACAAAACGGGAAATTAAACTGAAACTTACAGAGTGGCTACTTCAACAAGATTATGACCATACAGAATCTATATTAACCTACATAACCTAGCACATGACACTCATTCACACACGCACATACACACACACACACACACATACATACACATTTACAAGTATTAAGTTCATTATTTTAATGTACATACTCAATGTTACTACCATTTTCTGATAATTAATTATTGTTTAAATTGTGGGTAGATCGACAGGGTCCTCGCTTAGTAAATAGGTAAAATTGAAGCATAACCTTGAGGCCGTTCACTGTCTCTTAAGATACAAGTATACCTTAGTTTAAGAGACAGAGAAATGTAAATTGTCGACAGATGTACCAATTACTTACGAGTCAACATGTTCTACCTAGTAGTTATATATCTTGTTTGTAACTAGCTTTAAGTTTTGTTTTCATCCATCTGTTCCTTATTGTTCAATAAACAATTTATTATTATTATTATTATTATTATTTTTTAACAAAAGTCTAAAAGAAATATCTACTGCTTTGCAATACAAAAGGAAATAATTCGGTTTTGTTACTTTTTAAAATATGTGTTATTTTTTATAATAAATTAAAAATGCGGGTAGTGGAGTGGTGCGTAGAGGAGTAGTTAGCTCCGTTTATATGCAAAAGGTCATTGGCATGTATACAAGCCTTAAAATTGGAAAACAAACACATTCATAGCGCTTGTCCAATATTGGAAATGATGTGAAAATCGTTTTCTCACTTATTCTTGTTCTGACATTGAATAAAGCAAGAAGAATAAGAAAGCGCGTGAGTGAGCACTGATATAATATATGTTGGTGCGAGTTACATACGTTCGTAGTAAAAACAAACAAACTGACAGAGTTTGTTTATAATGCGCGTACGCACGTTACTGGTTCAGGGACGATACTCTTGTTTTAGTGCACGTTTTAGCTAACATGTAGCTTTTCTTTTATACGTATTGATTTTCTTAGTTTCACAGCTGACTACCAAAGACTGAAACTCCATTTCGTAAACTTCTAACACAATTGAGAAGGATTTTGACGGAAATTGCTAACCCATCGGTCAAACGTGTGCGTGGCTTTTTTTCTTTTTTATGCATCAAAAAATAAAATTGGATTAAAAATAAATAAAAATAAAGTCGGTTTACGGACGATAATTTTACGAGATAGCGTCATAAGAAAACAATTGAACTCATAACAAACTAGCCGAACGGTTAGGCCGATCGTGCCTCTCTATCGCTTGTTCCGCGCTCTCGCTTGCACGCTCGGCTTAGGCCGAACTTGACACATTTTCGTGCGTGCAGCCGGCGTTCATCGATTTATGAAATAGTCTGTAAGGTATATATGTTATGGGTCTTTGTTACCTGAATTAAATGATATATTATTATTATTATGATTATAAGACGTTATCACGTCAAAAACAAATTCCGAATGAATGGCATTGCACTGATTGTATGTTTTTCCTGGATGCTTTACTGTAAAAATTTCATCGTGAAAACTAAAGTGAACATCAACATGAAGTGAGCTGTAAAACCATGCAATCGTGATGGAATGACAGATCACTTAAAAAAAAATTAAGAAAATAAATTAATAAATATTCTTTCTTTCTTTCACATTTTCACAGTTCACTTCACGCGCACTTACAACTAAGTTACGATGGTGAGGTTTCAGCTAAACAGCACTTTTTTAAATGGTACTTATTTACAAACAACATAAAAAAAAACATAATTTAATCATAGTGAAAATAATTCAAACAATTTCATGATAATTACCTACACTATTCTTATGCAACATAAAAAATAAAAATAACTAATATAAACACAGACCTAATTTATACAGGGTTATTTGTAAAACATCAACAACCTCTTAGGCACTGAAACTGAAAGTACACAAAAAATATCAGCTGTTTCATACAAAATGTAATATTTAGCCAATGAAACTGTATGAAACAACTGATATTTTCTTCGAGTTTTCAGGGTTGTCTCAAAGTAAAATTTGTTTATAATCATGTGTACTTTCAGTGCCTAAGAGGTTGTTGTTGTTTTACGAATAGCCCTGTATATACATATATATACCTAATTAAACATACCTATCTTATAATCTACACTAATATTATAAAGAGGATAGATTTTTTTTGTTTGTTTGTATGTTTGTTTGTTTGAATTGAATAGGCTCCGAAACTACTGGACCGATTTGAAAAATTATTTCAGCATTGGATAGCTACATTATCAGGGAGTAACATAGGCTATATATTATCCCCGTATTCCCACGGGAACGGGAACTATGCGGGTGAAACCGCGTGACGTCCACTAGTTTTTAATAATATTGAATACCTTTTATTTATTTATTTTATTTCCAAACTACTTAATCTATAGTTACACTTTGTTTTTGCCGTAAAACGTAAACTTCACAGCGTAACCTTGAAATGCTACTTAGCGCTCTTCTAATATTGATGTGCCCGACAGGGTTCATATTGATCTTTTACCCTGTTTATACCGTCTATTACATATATAAGACCATGAGTTATTTTCTTGTTGAAGCATAACACAATTTGATTCATCTAAAACAGAGTTTTATTTATTAAATACAGATAAGTTTTACATAACAAATATCGCTATGAAATAATTAGGTAGGCACTAACCTAAAACAGTGAATCGACAATTAAATTGTCATGCTTTACTATTCTTATTATAAATACTTAAATCGTCTTTTGCACGTTTAAATTAAAGCAAATTCACAAACACAACTGAGTTTTAAAGAAGTTATAAAAAACATTTGTAATTTAACTAGCTGTAACTATTCGATTGGAACAAAGAAAAAATACGTTTTTACATTCTTCCCACTGGTGGCTCTGTCTTGTGGCTGAACTGATAGGTACATACTCAAATGTCAATGTCTGTGTCAACGTCAACACAAAGCTTATACATATACATATGTAATAAAATATTGAGTATAACCATTTCTTCAGTTTTCGTGAGGTTCAAAACTATATCAAATACCATTTCATTCAAAAATAAAATACAAACATCTAAAAGAGAAATAAAATCAGTTTCTGGATTCACATGTAATTTCCCGCTAAGAAAAACTGCCTATAATTTTTCCTGGACTCAAATGACATAATCCAAAGTCTCATGACATGGAATGACTAGAACATAACGCAGCTGTTTTATTTTATAATTAATTTCGTATAAAATTACTCTAAAGCTACGCTGTAAACATTTTACGAGTGTTCGATGTGTAAAATGTTTATACTACTATAAATATTATAGGAAGTTTTGTGAAAGTCTGTATGTTTAGGTGTTTTTTAGTCAATAACACCACAACAGCTAAACAAATTTGGATTAAACTTGGATTTCAGGTATATGCATGATCTTCATTAGGACATAAGAGTAGAACTTCTATTTCCGAGTCGGTGTATGAGACTGACAAAAGCAGGTCCTGACTATAATATTACTAGCTAACCCGCGCAACTTCGTCTGCGTCACATTTTTCACTAATGCTACGCTCCTATTGGTCTTAGCGTGATGGTATATGATATATAGCCTATAGCCTTCCTCAATAAATGGGCTATCTAACACTGAAAGAATTTTTCAAATCGGACAAGGAGTTCATGAGGTTAGCGCGTTCAAGCAAACAAACAAACAAACTCTTCAGCTTTATATTTTAGTATTGATAAATTTCAAAATGAGTTTGTTTGTTACGCTTTTACTCCTAAATTGCTGAACCTATTTTCATGGATTTAGATGTCGATAGATGGGACCTTGGAGGCGGATAAAAGCTACTTTTCTTGCGAGAATCTATAAGTTCGAGTCTTGGAATTACAACTTCGTGGTTTCTTTTTAAGGCATTATTTTCCTCATTTTATTGGATTTTCAACATGAACGGAATCGTATTTTTAATAACACTCATAAATAAGATTTTAATATCAATTAAAATTTCTATCTCAATTAAGATTCCTATGTGGGTAGGCTTGACAAGAAAACATACTTTTATAGCTCCATATTTAATATTAATTTTAAAATAGTTATTTATTATTATCATCAGTTTATATGTGCTAAATAACTTATAAACCCACCTGTACTTCGTATTCTCCTTTAACTTTCTCTTTATCACCACCACAACACTTGGACTATTACTTCTCCTAAACATGGACAGTAAGCTTGTACACAGTATGGAGGAACTTGAATAGCTGTTTAGCTCCCGCATGCGTGAGTATGAGGATAAGTTGCAGAAAGCTACAGCTGGTGCTGACACCTCTCACTTGGACCTCGCCTCTCTTTCAAGGGATTTCTCAGATTTCAAGTCCTTTGTTTGTAAAACTCTTGCTCACTTCAAAACGCAGATAGAGCTCCTGTCAAAGAGTCTAGACAGCCATGAGACTGCAATGAGGAGGAAGGTGTTACTTTTTCACGGTATCACTGAGAAGTCCGGTGAAAAGTTGAGAGACTCAATTCTGGATGTTATCTCGAAGCAGCTTCAGATTGATGACTTCAAATTGGACTACCTGAATGTGTGCCACAGACTCGGAGCCCCCAAGGGTAAAACTAGACCTGTGTTGGTACGATTCAACGAGATGGAGCATCGTCGGCTGGTGTGGGACAGTAAAACGTCACTCAAAGGCAGTGGGATCACCATATCTGAATTCCTGACCCAAACACGGCATAAGGTATTTATGGCTGCCCGAAAACACTTCAGCATCAACAGCTGCTGGTCTACAGAGGGGAAGGTTGTTGTTATGACGCCAGACAAGTCTCGTCGGAAGATAGCGTCTATGGGTGAGCTTCATCAGCTAATCGCGTTATTTCCTGCTGCCTCCAGCGCTGCTACATCCAGCGAGGCTGGACCTGCTGCATCAACCTCGCCAGCAACCGCATCTACATTGCCTAAAACCTCAACCTCAAAAGTAAAAGTCGTGAGGAAGGCCCGTCGCTGAGTTTGCGGTCCCAATTGGCTGTTCTTTTTGTTGTAAAGTAGTGAGTAATGTCGGTACTTAAGAATATGTTTTCCTCTGTAAATCTACCCATAGTTTCTCCTGTTTTATTGTATTTTTTTTTTCCACTTTACACTACTAATGTCTGGCGGTAGACGTTTATATTTATTTACTTTTTCTGTTAAGACTTGACGTCTGTCACCTTCAAATATACGTTTCGTTTCACTTTTCGTTTATTATAGCTTGACATTCTCGCTGGTTTACTTGTTTGTATGATTTCGCACTTTTATGATTGTACTTTTAGTTTAAATGTTTGTAAAAATCTCTCCCATCTACAGCGTTCAGGTGGTTTTATTAGTTGAGCGTATTTACTTCTTATTTTATATTTATATATACTTTTTTCTTTTCGTGTTTTAGTCAGTTTTTTTTTAAATATATTTTTATTTATCTTGTATATTTACAACTATGATTGATAATAATTTTGATGATGACTTTTTCTCCTGTTCCTCTTCTTCTAGCAGCTTTCATAGTGCGGCAAGTGTTCCTTCCTCTCCTTTGACTCTTGGTGATCAGATTTCCTCCTTGCTGACTCACTACCCCAATAACCTCAATATAGCCCACATCAATGCCCAGAGTGTTCCTTGCCATTATTCTGATCTTCTGGCGTCCATTAACAGTGCCCATTTAGATGCTTTACTGATCTCCGAGTCCTTTCTAAAACCTTCTCTCTTATCTGTACATTATGCTCTCCCTGGCTTTGTTCTTATTCGTAACGATAGAACTGGGAAGGGCGGTGGTGGTGTTGCCATGTATTTGCGTGCTGGGATACCTTATAAGATAATCAGTGTATCACCCTCTTCCTACTCTGGGTCAGCAGAGCATCTATTTCTAGAAATATCTTTACACCACGTTAAAATGCTTCTTGGAGTGATGTATAGTCCCAACCTCAGTGTCGATTACTTTGATTCTTTTGATTCGCTCTTAAGCGATTTCTGTCCTACTTATGACCACATAGTCTTGATGGGTGATTTTAACACATGCTTACTTAAAAATGACTGTCGTACTGACAAACTTCAAGCTCTCTTATCTTCTTTTAACCTCAGTATTCTGCCTCTCTCCGCTACTCATCATTTTCCTAATTGTACCCCTTCTCTTTTGGATCTTATGATTGTTTCTAAACCTAATAATGTATCTGTCCACGGTCAGCTTACTGCTTGTTTTTCCTACCACGACTTAATCTTTATGTCATACAAGATACGCCCTCCTAAGCGCAAGCCACAATATATTTTCCTACGGAACTACAAGGGCATGGACCTGGAGGCATTGCTGCGTGATGCTGGTAGTATTGTTTGGACAGAAGTTTTCGAGAGTTCCTCTATCAACGATATGGTTGAAATATTTAACAGAAAAATACTAAGTCTTTATGATCAACATGCCCCCATGCGTCGGGTTAAAGTTAGGTATGTTCCGGCTCCCTGGCTCACTCCAGCCATTAAAGATGCGATGGCCATTAGAGATCGAGCCAAAAGGAGGCTAAAGCGTTGTCCTTCCGAGCACAACTTGAGTTCTTACAGAGAACTGCGTAATCGCTGTAGTCGTATGTGTAGAGATGCAAAAAGACGCTACTTTCATAATTCTCTCGACAACCGAAACTCCTCTGAAGTCTGGAAGTTCCTGAAAACTGTCGGTATTGGCAAGTCCTCTGTTGCTTCTAGCAAAGACACCGACGTGTGTGCTCTAAACCAACATTTCTCTCATCCTCCTGTTACTTTGGATCCACACGTCAAATCAGCAACTCTCAATAAACTTTCCTGTTTGCCAATGCCGCGGTGTTCCTCTTTCGATTTCAGTCCGGTGAGTGAAGATGATGTCAAAAAGTCTATTTGTGCTATCTCCTCTTCCGCTGCTGGCAATGATAATCTATGCTCAAGAATGATCTCTCCTATTCTTCCTGCTATACTTCCAGTTTTGACCCACATTTTTAACTTCTCCTTGTTTTCTTGCACATTTCCCGATGCTTGGAAGCAAGCCCATATTATCCCGTTACCTAAAATCCCTAACCCGGTCTCTATGACCGATTTTAGACCAATTTCCATCCTTCCTTATCTCTCTAAAGTTTTTGAGCACATTGTCCAGCGGCAACTTTCTCTATTTCTTTCTAGCAATGATCTTCTTAGTCCCTTCCAATCTGGCTTTCGGCCTGGTCACAGTACTGTCACAGCTCTTTTAAAGGTTACTGATGACATTCGATGGGCTATGGACCACAAATCTTTGACATTACTTGTACTTCTGGATTTCAGCAGTGCCTTTAACTCTGTTGACTTCGATATCCTTCTTGGGATCCTTAAATCTTTCAATTTCTCTTCTTCCCTTATTAGATGGTTCGACTCCTATCTTCGAGGCCGCTCGCAGCGGGTGCGTCTTGATGAATCTTTTTCGGATTGGTGCTCCCTTACTGCGGGTGTGCCTCAAGGTGGCGTTCTCTCTCCTCTTCTCTTTTCAATTTTCATTAATTCTGTCACTAAAGTTATCTCCTCTAGCTTCCATCTCTATGCCGACGACCTGCAGCTTTACCATCATTTTCTGAGGCAAGACGCGGAAGCCGCTGTGTCCGCCGTGAACCGTGACTTGATGTTGATTGGGGAGTGGTCGCGGTCCTTTGGTCTGCAAATCAACCCTAAGAAGTCTCAGGCCTTGGTTATCGGTGGCAGGTATATGCGGAATAGGCTGGATATTGCTACACTGTCTCCGCTCTGGTTGAACGGAGTCCAGATTGAATACGCAAAGTCGGCTAAGAACCTGGGGGTTATCATGGACTCCTATTTATCGTGGACTAACCATATCGCTGAAGTCAGTCGGAAGGTGCACTACACATTTCACTCGCTGAAATGCCTCCAGTGCTATTTGCCCTTGAAAACCAAAATTTCCCTTGCCCAAACTCTCATCCAGCCCATCATAGACTACGCTGATGCCTGTTATTTGGATGCCACCGAGGAGCTTTTAAATAAACTTGAGCGTTTGCAAAATATTTGTATTCGTTTTGTTTTCAACCTTAAAAAATACGATCATGTTTCTGGATTTCGCAAGGTACTCAAGTGGCTCCCTATTCGACTTCGCAGGAACTCTCGGATATTGTGTTTGCTATTTAACATCCTTCACAACCCTAAAACGCCTTCCTACCTGCGAGAACGCTTCTCCTATTCCCGTCCTTCTGATGCGCCTTGCAGGTCGCATCTTAGAAATCTCCTTAAGTCCCCTCCCCACGCTACTGAGTTTTACTCCTATTCCTTTACTGCCCATGCGGTTAGGCTGTGGAATTCACTGCCGCCTGACATTAGAGACTGCAAATCTCTTTCAGTTTTTAAAAGAAGAGTGAAAGAACACTACCTTTCTTTACCGTCATAGTTGCATATAAGTATGTGTTATTATTTATCTTTTAATATTATTTAGTATGTATTAGTGTATATTTATTTTAGTAATATTTATGTATTGTATGTTATATTAAAGTTTATTGTTTTATTTGTAAGTACTTATACCTTTTACACACGGTGTCTACTTATCTTTTATTCAACTCTCCTTTCGCAGGTATGCTGGAAGAGATTTCTTTTGGAATAAGCATTACCTTTGTACCTATTTTTCTGTTTCCTTCTTTTTATCTTCCTATGTAATGTGTGTACATAAATTGTTAAATAAAAAAATAAATAAAAATAAATAAATAAAATAATATCATTTAGTTCAATAATATCAGTGATCATTAGTATCATTTGAATCCATATTTTCACACCTTGCTAAATAGTCTTAAACCTAAGGTTAGTCTTAAGACCCTTCAATTGTTAATTAGATTTGGTTTTTATTTCTTCAGTTATTTCTGTTAGTTGCATAAACTATCTGGTTATTACAACTAACAGAAATAACTCCCTCTAGAACGGTGATCCTAGAGGCAGTTATTTCTGTTAGTTGTAATTACAAGATTCCACTCTACTAGGAGGAGCGACACCTAGGGCAAAAGCTAGTATTTCACAAATCGAAAGGTGTCAGTTGTATTAAATGTTTATATGCACTATTTATGAGCCCTGGAGCTGACCACAAACTAGTTTCGGAACTTGCCCGGTTTATTGAAGCGTTTCATGTGATATAAAGTCGTTGATGCGATGTGACGGACTAATGTAATTATAGATACGCTGGATTTTTCGGGAGTAGCAGAATGTGTAGGAAAAATCGTAAATATTTAACATGAATTTTACCGTAGTAGCTCGAGTTGATATAATAATATTGCTGACATAATCTTAGTGACTCAATTTCCAATATTACGGGGAATAATTCTTTTTCTACAAAATTTATTTGCGAAAAAATCAAATGGGTGGAGTAATAAGAGATTAATAAAAAAATAATAAAAAAAATCTACAGGATTATTTGTAAAACACCAACAACCTCTCAGGCAGTGAAAGTACACATGATTATAAACAACTTTTACTTTGAGAACAACCCCGAAAACTCGAAAAAGATATCAGCTGTTTCATACAAAACGCAATATTTAGTCAATGAAAATGTATGAAACAGCTGATATTTTTTTCCAGTTTTCAGGGTTGGTCTCAAAGTAAAAGTTGTTTATAATCATGTGTACTTTCACTGCCTAAGAGGTTGTTGGTGTTTTACAAATAATCCTGTAAAAAAAAAAAATAAAAAAAACAACTAAGTCGCGCGTGTTTATAGTTAGTTTCTGATTCAAACATTTGCTGCAGTTGAAATAAATTTGTACAAAATAAATGGAGTGCTTTCAATCAATCAATCATCGTCAAGTCTGTGATCAGCATTGGATTCAATCACGTATTAGTGTGTTTGATGTTTTAATTCCTCCTAGAGAAACAAGCACTTGAATCGCCCACTTACTTAAAGTTTGGCACGTGTAGCAAAATCATGATTTTGTAAAGCTGGTTTTACATTTTTAACCGAATTCCAAAAAGAAGGAGCTTCTCAATTCTGTGGATATTTTTTTATGTTTGTACCTACACCGATTACTCCGAGGTTTCTGATCCAACTTCTGTTTATGATTTCTTTTTAATTCGTTGCCATAAAAAATTAATGCAGTTTGATTCAGTAGGTAGTTTTTATTTTATGAGTATTTTTGCTTATTTGCATGATGTAATTTAAGGTAAGTTTGTCACAGTATTTGCTTACTATTAAGTTTGATTAGTTTTTAGGGGGTACCTATCAGTACTAAAAAGTGAATAATTAAAAATCTTTTTTACAAAAAATGCAACCGCCGCAAACACCACTACAAAGTACAAAAAAAATACATTAGATTTTAATTAATAAAATATCGCTGAACAAACATTTTTCATGGGATCTCATCATCAGATTCTGATCCAGAGGATTTATACCTTCCATCATCAGCTCAGCAACATAAGATGATGATTGCCATGCACAAATATCTGAATTGCGTTAGAAAGTTTATGAAAAACATTGTATGTGCCTATAAAATTTGAGGATTTCCCTCGATTTTCATGGGATCCTAGTATCTGGTTCTGACTTGGTGACAATGGGATCAATCGGGAAGTATATACTTTCAGATAAAATAAGAATTTTTCAAATCGGTTTATAAGTGACGGAGTTATGAGGTAACAAACACAAAAAAAATACAACCGAATTCAGAATCTCCTTATTTTTTTAAAAATACAACCGAATTGCGAATCTCCTTATTTTCTGTCTGTTAAAAATGACTTTAATTTTGAAAGTCGGTGTTTCTGGTGTGGTTTTTTCGTTCTTTGACACCGACATCTAATTTTTATCAAGTTTTTTTTTTGATAAATTTAGATATGTTATAACTATCTATGCCCCAAAACATGGCGCCCGGTGCTGGCCACCCCGGGTGTCGTCCGACTGCAATGAAAAAAACTGACGCAAATCATCGCAATGTTTTTCAACGACATTTTTTTACGATGATTGCAGTACGCCAAAATGTGCCTATATGATTGGCCAAGTGACATATCGTATGCCTATGTCAATCACTATCACTACATATTATTAAACAAAGTCCTCCGCCGCGTCTGTCTGTTTGTTCGCGATAAACTTAAAAACAGAGAAGAAAACAGCATGAAAACAGCATGAAAATCGGTGCAGTAGGCACCGATTTTCATGCTGTTTTCACAAATGGATAGAGTGGTTCTCGAGAAAGGTTTTAGTATATAATTTGTCAAGAAAAAATTTGGGATCATTAAGAAAATTGCAGCGCGGACGAAGTGCTGGTTACAAATATTTTGAGCTTTTTACATTCGTTTTCGCTGATAGAATATCGCTTTATCTATGGTTCTAGAGCTTCAGAGTGCCTATTCTACTAATTTTCACGTAACGTTCGCATTCGCATCTCAATCTGTCAAAAAACACATTTACGTACATTTTTGAAAGATTGCGAATGCCAACATTGCTTAAAAATAGTAGAATATTGACCCTCACATTTATAAACGTTGACAATACAGGGCCCCAAGTCGGCTATTACAATAGTGTCAGTATGGTCTATCATTGATTTCATAATGGTTGATTTTGACAAGATTCTATGCCAATTCTTTCAGTGGAGTGTCAGTGGTTGACCACTGGATATAAAAGCGTCATTATGACTTTCCAGCGGTCAACCACTGAGAGAATTGGCATAGAATCTTGTCAAAATCAACCATTATGAAATCAATGATAGACCATTCTGACGGTACCCTATTGTACTTGAGACTTGGGGCCCAGGTAGAATGTAGCAGGATGCATAAGGATTATAGCAGGTGGTGTTCTGTTACGGAATTTGTTCAAAAGAGTCACCGCGGCCCTGGAACGCAAAGGGCATTAGGAGGAACACGGATGGGTTTTAGTCAGTAAGAGTATGATACTCCCTTCTGCTTCACCCAGAGCGGGAGGAGTCATTTGATGATTTCCCATCCTAAAAAAAGTAGGTGGTGTTCTATAGTAAATGGCTAGCCCCATGAATAGAAATATTTATTTGCGTAAAACATGACATACAAGGATGTTAAATAAAAATTGAGGCACAAGCATGTTTAGCTAGGATAAAACATAGCATGCAAAATTTTTAAGACAAGTTAGGCAACAACAGGCGTTCAAAAAACATCAACATTTTTTGTCTATAAATTCTTTTAAACTATAAAAACTACACTCGAGTAACCACTTATGGAATTTAATTTTAAATATTTTTTTATTTAAAGCTTTGAAATGCCTTGGTATTTTATTATAAATGCACACACACGCAAAAAAGGGCGTCAGGTTACATGTAATACATAAATACATGTAAACTCACTCTTTTTTGTGGGTCTAAAAACGCCACTTTAGCAGAATCAGAAAGCACATCACGCTACCCGTCACTGTCAAATTTTGCCAATCAACCTTGAACCTAATGCGTTAGCGGTAAAGATGAAAATGAAATGTGACTGATTGTTGTGTGGTTAATATTATGATTCTTATATGATTCTCCTAAAGTGGCCTTTTTAGCCCCCCTGAGATGAATGGAGTAGGTACGTGCAGACTTAGTAGGCTAGTGAGTTCCCAGCTTTAAAGTATTCTGTCGATTCTCACAGCTGATGCTCACGGCTCAATCCCAGATTCACATGGCTGCTTCAAAAATAAATTTGTATTTTTATATCGCTCTAATAAACATTGAAAATATCAGAGTATACAAACTAAAAATAAATGTTCACAGTTCTAAAGAAGTTATTAAAGTGGGATTACATGTCGGAACTTCTTTTTTGTGTTTATTTTGAACTCATTTGAATTGATGTAGGCCAGCCCATTAGGAATGAATCGATTTTCCGAATAATTTTCAGGAATTTCGCTTGCTATATTTTTGTTTTCTTGTGGGTATCACGAAGCGTTGATAGTACGAACAAAGGTACACTCAATGTATGCCATTACTAGGTTTCAGTGGTATTCAGCAATAGTACGGATGGTCATGTCGATTACAAAATAGATGACGGAATTGCGTACAGCTAAGGAGTGGAATTCCCTGCCGGAGTCTGTGTTTCCTGATAGCTACAACCTGGGAGTCTTTAAGTCAAGAGTGAATAGGTTACTTCTAGGCAAGCGTGCTCCATCTTCGACCACATCATCGCTTACTATCAGGTGAAATAGAGGTCAAACGCGTGACTATCAATAGTAAAAAAAAAAATTAAGAGAGAGGGTCCTCAGATGAAAGTACAAAGAAAATACGCATGAAAACGACGCAGTAGATATGAGCGCAGCTAGGACTGACTGCGTAATCCAAATAAAAGTTGAGATAATACGAGGAGTTGACAATGATGAATCGCCTGATAGAACCGAATAACAACCTAAACATTCTGTTTACGCAGCATATAAAACCACCACGCTCAATTGCGCCCGCGCATCCAATAGAATAATTGCAGACGACAAGTGATTTAGTTATTTTTAGCCTCGCCTCCTCTTCTCGTTCGCGTTGTAAAAATACTTTTATAATGTGATTGTCCAAGAGTTATTTGGTGTTTTCAAAACGACTGTTTGGTTTACCACGATAATTACTTGTCGCATTTTTGACTGATTGATGAAGAACACAATGTTTTTCTTCTGGAATGATGGTTAATGGATTAGGAACTTTATTATTTCAATGTCTGTGGCTTGATTGGTGTTTACGGCGTCTAGACTTGATGTGATAGCGTCATTATTAAAAGCGCTTTATGCTAAAGTAATGTTAACAGGCGGTCCACTTTTTCTTCTATTGTTATGACCACTGTCTTGCCCATTTGTTTTCACATCAACTTTTGTTTGTTCAGCGTTGCATAATTTTGTGTTTCTTCGTCAGTGATGGCAATAATTCAAATGATTCTTGGCAACTGCTTGCATATTATGAATATTTACTTTCCTTAATCTCACTTTCTGTCGCCTCTGAGTCATCAATTATATTATTATTATCATCTTACGTACGTCTGTCAGTATTTCTCTTCATGATAATATTTTTATTAGTTGAGTAGATTGGTAAACTTTGTTCTGTGATTTGTTTTTAATGAGTTCTATTTATTTTTCTAATATTCTGGAGACTGCTGAAAACTCAAGCAAGACAATGTAGTTCATTAAAAGTTAGCATTGTCCATCCATCACGCTATGTCACATGGGAGTTTTTCTCATTAACTAATTATCCAAGTAGAGTACGCAATTTGTCATTGTCAACATTGTTTAAATTATTATTACTGTTGAAGAAGTTTTCCAATACTTTGTTGTTGCAACAAAAAACTTTCGATAGAATATGTACGGGAAAAAAAGCTGAGCTCAAATCGTTACATTAAACGAATCAATTAGTGTGGTGTTGTTAGGATTATTACCTTCTTGACTTGCATGACCTGATACATTTTTGTATTCGTTTTTTTTATGGTATGCGTCATGCTTGGCGCAAATAGACTCTTTTTTTTTTATGTTTGGCCTCTCGCAGGTCAACCTAGGAGGTTGTCGACTGCTTAACCGGACTTTCCTGTGGTGGCCTTAATATAAATATTAAAGCCTCCAGCCAGGGCTTATTAACCACAAATAGACTCTTTTTCTTTCTTCTTCTTTATCTTACTTCCTTCTTTTATTACATGTAATGAATGTCTATATACATATATGTTTGTTAATTTATCATGAGAAAATTTGGAACACGAGGAGACTATGGCCGTAATGGTATTAAGACAGGAATTTTTAGACGGACACATGTTTACCAGTATCCTTTGACATCCACGCGATTAAAGTTTAGGAATAGAACAATCTAGGCTCTTTGTCTAGAGTAAAATCACACACGTACCCAAGTATTTCCACCTCTGCAGCCGACGTCCACTCCCTGAGTACTCATAAAGAAATCAACAGCTATTATTACGTGGGCTAGCGCGATTGCACAATGGAAATAGCCCAGTGGCTTACATCGGGCCAATTACGCTGAATGTCTCCAGGACTAAGAATAGACGGCAGACGAGCCCCTCTGTGATGTAATCTGACTTGTTGATGCTGACAAAGAGTAGGAAAAGATAAGTTATCAAGAATAACTTGATAGGTACATTCTATTAGTGAGGACAGAATTGTATGTACATGTTCCTTGCGAGGAACGTAGATGCTCTAGACAAGTTGAAAGTAATCGGTACCACGTGATATTTTGGTAGCGTGTTTCAATTCCATACAATCTGGAATTTTTTACAGGCAAATTTTCAATCGTTATTAGGAATTGGCAAGAAGTGGCACAGAACTGGGGATCTTAGTGCCCAGTAGTGAGACGGTTCGGGCTATACATAATACAAGTTGACCCGCGCAACTTCGTCTGCTCCGCTCCTATTAGTCTTAGCGTGATGATATATAGAATATAGCCTTCCTCGATAAATAGGCTATCTAACACTGAAAGAATTTTTCAAATCGGACCAGTCGTTCCTGAGATTAGCGCGTTCAAGCAAACAAACAAACTCTTCAGCTTTATATATTAGTATATAGAAGTATAGATAATCTAAAGCCTCAGGAATGGTCTTTGTACCGATGCTTGGGGCCTATGAACATTGTCTAGCCGTGAATGTCTATCGGCTTCTTGATGATAAGTACTACATTTTGACATCTCTATTCTTAAGAAAACGCAAGCAAATATGCTCGTTTTCATCACGTTACTGAATTTCAAAGTGGTGTTTGCAGTAGTATTTGTAGGACGGATTTGGCCAAAGACAATTAATTTTCGTTTTCATTTGCTTCTTTGAGTGCTAAAAGTTGGCAGCCAGCTATGCCTTTCTCCCGGTAACTGGGCGGAACGGCCAAGGTTTCCGCGACTGGTATATTTCTTGCCTATGTGACAGGCCAATTAGTATTCATATTGCTGAAACTCGAGACATCCACTTTGTATTTCGATACTACGATGTTTTTAATACCATTCATATAGTAACTGATAAGATTTTTTGTTCGTTTTTCATTGGCGAAATAATACACTTTTTGTGTAGTTTCTTTCTCGGGCCTTGCGTTCGGGGAAATCTTCATTTCTCCGTCTGTCTTCACTCTCTTTCTTTCTTTGATTGCAAAATGGTAATTACGACAGTTTACACTTTCTTCATTTCTAGTCAGGATTCAACGATTTTTTCGTTCGTTTCACTGACGCTAGGGTGTGTGGGGTCGTTAGACCTCACTGCCTATACGATAAGAAGAAGAAAAACGTTTTTTTTTTCAATATCTGTTTTTGTAGTACTAGTTGACCTGCGCAACTTCGTCTGCTCCGCTACTATTGGTCTTAGCGTGATATTATTCTCGATAAATGGGCTATCTAACACTGAAATAATTTTTCAAATCGGACCTGTTGTTCAAATCGGTTCCTGAGATTAGCGCGTTCAATCAAACAAACTCTTCAGCTTTATATATTAGTATATAGATATACTTGGACCCATACTTTTTGCCCAAACGTATATGGTATTCATCTGCATTCGATTAGAAGGGGAGCCAATATCGTAGCTTATCCTTCCCTGATGTAAACTTTCAGCAGTCACTTTCGTATCATATCTCCAACAGTAATCTATGGTTCCTCACTCCATATCGTGGCTAAGTAGGAAGTCTTGCAGTCATCAGCCGCTGCACGTGATGCGGTTGTCAATCTCTCTGTCAAGCTGGAGTGGATTATAATCGTTTCTTTATTGCCCAGGAGAGCGTTTAAAGGTCATAGTAAATCTCGGCTTGTTGATGGAATTGGCGAGTTCCTTTTCACGAAGGATACTCGTTTCTTTTTTTTCCACTCGCATATAGTCTACTATTATAAAGCTGAAGAGTTTGTTTTTTTTTGTTTGGTTGAACAAGCTAATCTCAGGAACTACTGGTTCGAATTGAAAAAGTGTTGGATAGGTTATTTATCGAGATTAATTTTGACATTAATAGATATATTATTTTTTTGTAATTCCATATGCATGAGAACTGTTGCTGTCTGTGTTCTTTTTTGTATTACTAGTTAAAAACTAACATAAAATAAAATATTTGCACACCATATGTAATGGTAGAATGTAAGGGCCCAATATAGTTTTAAGATCTTGTATCAACCTACACTGTACTACATTCTGGCAAATAAACAGATTTGATTTGATTTGATTTGATTTGAGGCAGGCTATAGAATACATAAAACCAAGCTACGACCAAAAGGAGCGGAGCGTTAATGACAAATGTGATGCAGATGAAATGGCGCGGGTCAGCTTGTTACTTATAAAATCTTAAATTAGTTGACTGATTAAACAGGGGGCATATGCATATGCATACCTACATAAAATGGAAGTCTGTCATAGAACATTCCATAAGGAATGATATAAATGAAACAAAAATGCCAGAATAAAAGTAAGTAAACCAAACTGTCTGTAATGTTAAAAAGTCCGTTAATTACACTTCGAATTATAAATCTGGCATCTACCTTTACCGATTTATATTATCTCTACCTTTACCGATTTATATTATCCTATTGAGGAAGGTTAACACGACAAAAACTTAACTGTTAAAAAGTTTCAATAAGAAATCCTAACAGCGGCACCCAGCGGTCACTTCTAAAACTAAAATACCTTCTGAAAGTTCAAGCACCGCGCAGTTGAAATCAAACTGAAAACATACGCGCTGGATTTTCCCAACGTTGCCGGAAAACTCAACTAGATGGCGCTAGTTTATCGTTGGTAGTTTACATACAAGTTATTTTTACACAACGCGATTTTGTTTTGATAGATTTATACAAACATGATTTATCTTTATTGTATGTAAACAAATGTTTTATGTGTAAGTACTCGGGTATATATTATCGCCTGAGTTCAAGCGCACTTACGATGATTTTTGGGCATTGTTGGACTGATAGCTAGGAATATGAAATTTTGCACAAAGCATTTTTTTACGATGTAGATGAGCACTAAGTAGGGATTTTTGGAAATTCAACTGGTGAGGGGGTGAAAAAGAGGAAAATTGTTTGTACTAAATCTGCGCAGATGAGGTCGCGGGCTAAGTGCTAGTAGGTAAGATATGTCCGGACTTGAGGGCACCTATTTAAGAGTGTCAATATTAATAAATGAATTTTGGTCATTTTTGATGCTCAGAAAGTGTTTTTGACCTTCCCAAAACAATATTACCATTATTTAATAAAAGTATTTTATGTCTGGTAAATATGTCTTGGCAGCATAAATCATCACCATATGCCGTATGGTGCCGTAAAAGAATAATACCATTCCATCACTTCCCGAGGGTGTCGTAAGAGGCGACTAAGGGTCTCACCAGAGAATGGGCAGCAGCGTTCTCTGTAAAATTCAATACCATACACTGCGATCGCCAACCCGCCTGCCAAGCGTGGCGATTATGGTAATTCCTTTGGGGGCGGCCTATATCCAGCAGTGGACGTCTTCGGCTGTAATAATGATGAGCATAAATCAATGTCTCCTATGACAATACTAGCTCTCATAACGGTATAACCAAATCTCACATCCACCTACAACTTCCCAGTTTTGATCGAATGGGTCACCGCCGGCCAAAAACGCAAAAGGCATTTGGAGGGACACTGGTGAGTTTAAGTCAGTAAGAGTCTGAACTTATCGTCCACTCCACCCAGAGCGGGAGGAGATATTTAATGATTTCCCATTCAAAAAAAAAGGGTTGGCATCTATGCAGTCGGTTCTCGACCCTTGAGAATGTGCCTACTTGAAATCACCACAGAAAAGCACCGTACCCCTTAGTCAATTGTCTCACCGCCGGCGAGGAAGCGATTAGCTATCGACTATTTGCTCGCTGAGGAAAGGCACAAAAGATATAGATCTCGTGTGAGTAAAAGAGGCACATAGATTCATAGTCGATAGCTGGCTGTTCACACTGCCGGTGAGCGGCTCTTACCTCAAGTTGATCGCAGAGACAAGAGCTATCAAAGATTGTACTCGCTCAGCGACACTCGCACGGCGATGCTCGCTTGGCGGTTGGAACTCACCAAACAACGGTTATTTCTATCTATAGTGCGGGCCGGAGCGAGTATTGCAAGTAAAAGCACTCGCTGAAAGCCGAGCGTCAAAACAATTGAAACTTTTCACTCGCTACTCGCTGCTCGCCAACTCTTTTCAAGTTTGTAGCTTTCTCGCTACTCGCTGATCGCCGGCGGTGAGAAGTGCCTTACATCGATCGTTAATATTGACTACGTCCTGTCTAGCTTCTACAGCTTTGCTATGTGCCATCGTGCACTCATTCCAAATGATAAAAGATACCATTTTAATGAGGTTTTTCTGAAATGTCAAGCACCAGGTGGCAGCACTGAGGCGTCAGTCTCAAACACTAATCAAAATGCTTGTTGACTTAACAAATGTCAGAAATTTGTTAAGTTGACATCGACGAAATGTTAATGTCAAAGTTACTTTTTCAATTAAGAGGACCTCTCGTCTATGTGGCGCACTGTTGGAGTAAATTTTCCTGAAAATCCTCATTCTTAGAACACTCACCTACAAAGTAACTATCGAAGCACAGTATATAATAGTTAGGTATGTGGTACGACTCTCAATTGCTCAGTAATTAGGTCGGCCCGTAATTACGGCGCATCCTTCCCGCGCCGGCCGTCGTAAGAATGAGGGATATGTTGTGTGTGTGGACGAGGGGATGGCCATGTTTTATGTATGTAGGGTATGGTGGTATCGACGGCGAAATTAATTGGGTTTCAAGGTTTTGTACTTTGAGTAGAGGCATTCAGATTGAGATGGATTTCATTGATGGAGGAATTTTTGTTTTTAGCTGGATGAGGCGGTTTATACCGAACAGATTGGAAATAAAACATGACTAACCGACGATCATAACATTTTTGTTAAAAAAAATTGCTACTTCCCCATTTTGAGATCGGTTGAAAAAGTTTTATATATATATGTTTTTTACTCTTGATAGGCACGCGTTTGACCACTATCTCACCTGATGGTAAGCGATGATGTGGTCGAAGATGGAGCACACTTACCTAGAAGTAACCTATTTACTCTTGATGTAAAGACTCCCAGGTTGTAGCTATCAGGAAACACAGACTCCGGCAGGGAATTCCACTCCTTAGCTGTACGCACTATGAATGTGTTCCCAAAACGTTTTGTGCATGTGGGTGGGATGTCCACCATGTAACGGTGGCACATCGCCGTTCGTCTAGTAGTACGATGATGGAAAGGGCTTGGCGGGATTAAATTATGCAATTCCGTCGCACACTCCCCAAAATGCAACCGGTAGAAAACCGACAGGCCAGCAACTCGTCGTCGATGCTCAAGACTTCGTACGTCGTAGGTGCTTCGTCGCGACGAGCCTCTCAGTGTCGATGATTCTCTTGGTTCGTTTCTCAATTGACTCAAGGGCATCAAGCTGGTATCTGGCAGATCCGTCCCAAGGATGAGAGCAGTACTCCATACACGATCGAACTTGCGCTTGATAGAGTTTGAGCAGTTGTTCCGGCGAAAAGTACCGTCTCACCTTTGCTAGGATCCCCAACTTCTTTGCAGCCACTTGAGCTTTTGGCCTCTCTAAAAGGGCCAAAATTGAGGGTAGATGTTAATTTTACTCCAAGAAGGTCAAGTTGGTCGGTTATCAGCACGGTTGCACCTCGAAAAGATGGAGCTGGGTGGAATTGGCTCCTTTTGGCGGAAAATAGACACGCTTGGACACGCTTGGACACACTTGACATTGAACTTGACCAGATCGGCGTCACATCACATTCAGAGACAGCCTGTAAGGACACGTTCAAGCGCTCAACCATAGCCTCCCGGAGAGACCGGATCTGCGACCCATCAGCTCGTGCGTTGGATACTTATCTCTCAGCAACAGTGCTGTCATCTGCATACCCAAAGGTACCGGGTTTAAAAAGATCATTAATATGCAGCAAGAACAGTGTTGCCGAAAGCACTGACCCCTTAGTAACCCCGGCATTAATATCTAGCAGTCCAGACGAGCAGCCATCTATGACCACTCAGATAGACCGAACGGATTATTATCAACATTTAAGTCAAATAACCTCATTTTCTTTGAAGTCCGTTAGAAAGAATCATGAAATCATGGGATTTTCTCTCTTTAATCAGGGCTCCCAAAAATGTTCATCCTTGTACTCTAATTTCTGTTCTTCAACTGCTTTCATGTAATCTTTCATGTTTAAGGAATATCGTCACCACGCTGAACTGGCAGACTGTCGATTGTCGAAATCCTCATTTTGTCTGATCATCATCATTTCAGCCGAAAGACGTCCACTGCCACGACATAGGTCTCCCCAAGAGTCACCTCATCGACGAGTTGGAGCGTCTCGCATCCAGCTGATACCCGCAGCTTCCACCAGGTCATCGGTCCACCTTAAAATTCGAATTTTGTCTATTTATTGAATACTAGCACTTCGCCCGCTACTTTGTCTGCACCACAATTTTCAAGCATCTCTAATTTTTTTTAAATAAATGATAGCCTATATTACTTCCAGATAATTTAACTTTATATTGATGAAGAATTGGTTAAAATCGGTTCAGTAGTTTCGGAGCCTATTCGGTACAAACAAACAAAAAATCTTTCTTCTTTATAATATTAAATATTATAGACTAATGGACGTCGCGCGGTTTCACCCGCGTAGTTCCCGTCCCCGTGGGAGTACGGGGACAAAATATAGCGTATGTTACTCCCTGGTGATGTAGCTATCCATGGCTGAAAGAATTTTTCAAATCGGTCCAGTAGTTTCGGAGCCTATTCAATTCAAACAAACAAATCTTTCCTCTTTATAATATTAGTATAGACTAGCACTTCGGCCGCGACTTCATCCGCACCGCAATTTTCTTAAGAATCCCAACATTAAAAAAAAATTATAGCCTATATTACTTCCAGATAATTTAGCTTTCTATTGATGAAGAAATGGTAAAAATCGGTTCAGTAATTTCGGAGCCTATTCGGTACAAACAAACAAAAAATCTTTCCTCTTTATAATATTATTATAGATTATAGATAAATTGCTGTCTTAGTTAACATCTCCCCATTCAATAGTCCGAGGAAGCCGCCTATATCTAACGGAGTCAAGAATAGCTCCGCCCACACTCCATAATTTAGTACAATTGGACACAAACTAGAGGCTGCACTGGTCAGTGTTACGAAGTCTGCAATGTTTAGTTACGGATTTATTGTTTGCTAGATTTTCATAGTGCTGGGTTCTGATGCTGAACTGCGATAACTGCGTATTAAGCAGGTGAAAGAAAAGTAAGAAAATCCAATAAAAAGACATTGTAAAAATAAGTCAGTACTTATGCCAAAGTGGCTTCAGTATTGACATGTGTAATGAATGGGACATTTAAAAAAGTTCGATTATTCGACAAGACGAAAAGGCATGGGTAATTTGAATGAGATAATTCCTGGTGGAAGAAGAAAAAACCTAACTAAACTTTGCAAACTTCCGACCGGAATCGAATCCAGAACGAGGCCGTGTCAAAAAACACCTATTTTTATTGGCGAGACATTTTAGTTGTAACAGTGTTTGCTATTCGTTTTTGATTAATCCAAAGTTATTTTTACCTTTCAATGATTTTTTTTTACTCTCGATAGGCATTCGTTTGACCACTATCTCACCTGATGCTAAGCGATGATGCGGTCGAAGATGGAGCACGCTTGCCTAGAAACAACCTATTCACTCTTGTTGTAGCTATCAGGAAACACAGACTCTGGCAGGGAATTCCACTCCTTAGCTGTACGCACTATGAATGTGTTCCCAAAACGTTTTGTGCGTGTGGGTGGGATGTCCACCATGTACCCTTAGCGCATCGCCGTTCGTCTTGTGGTCCGATGATGGAACGGTCTTGGAGGAATTAAATCATGCAATTCCGTCGCACACATTACAATTTACATCCATGTTAAATTGAAATACGAATACAGTTACTGGTTTTTCTTACATAAAAATATATTGTGCGCTGAAGCAACATATATTTCGTGTCCCGCTTTCAAAGTATTCCCAAAAGCGATGCAATTAAAGGGTAAATCAATTTGTAGCAAACTTTGACGGTAGCTCACTTCCCGGTTCCCTCTAACGTTATTTAGGAGGAAATATACAAGTTTGCATACCTACATATTTTGCTTGTAGATATGTGGATACCTTGTAGAATCTTACGTTTGCAATACCTTAATTAGTCATGAGTTTCTTTATCTTTTTAGGGTTCCGTAGCTCAAAAGGAAAAATCGGCACCTTTATAGGATCACTTTGTTGTCCGTCCGTCTGTCTGTCAAGATCGTTTATCTCGGGAACGCGTGGAGGTATCGAGTTGAAATTAAAACCATATGCTCAAGTTTATAGCCCCTTGCAGCTGTGAATAAATCAAATTTCTAAGTTATCGTAAAAAAAAGATGCGGTTGTTTATGGCGCAAAAAACGTATATTTCGACACTCTCAAGGGAATCAAAATGTATAGGGTATTTCCCGTTGACCTAGTACTTTGAAATTTGGCAAGTAGTACCGTCTTATACTACAAGTATAGGGAAAAGTCTGAAAGCTGTACTATAATCAAATAATAAAAAGATAGTCTTTATTTTAAGTAATTTGTAGCTACAAATTTCTACGGAACCCTCGGTGGGCGAGGACGACTCGCACTTGGCCGGTTTTTTTGTAATGAGCCAGATGTTGACCTCGAATTAGCCTGATGGTAAGTAATGGATGAGATTGATGATGGAATGAGCAATCCTCGAAGATGCCTGTACCCTGATACCGATAATAAGACTGACATCATTGATAATTTCATCCAGTGTTATTACAAATTTTGTCTGCATCTTACAGGAAATCATTGCTAGTGTTTGTTCTTAGACAACCTTATTGTTTATGAGTACATCCCACTTCTGCTTTAAATCCCGGATATTCCTTGCTCTAGTGAAGCCTACGTGACCTGACGCACGCTGACGTGTCCTCTGTTCCATATTTGGAACTGTTTCTGAGATTGTTTCACCTGTACTTTAGTGTGTCTTGTTATAATTTGTTCGAAAGAGTCACCGCGGCCCTGGAACGCAAAGGGCATTAAGAGGAACACGGATGGGTTTTAGTCAGTAAGAGTCTGACACTCCCTTCTATGATTATATCCCATGATTTTCCATCCTTAAAAACCTGTTCTCTTCTGCACTTCCTGGGAATCAAAACCAATACAAATATCAACGCAAAGTAGGATACACTCCGCACCAAAATGTTCAAAAGGAGATAATAATCTTATTTGCATTTATGACGGGGTTCCATGGTAACCATGTTATTATAAAAAGATCATGTGCGTACATTTTACATGTTTTATGTACATATTGAATTTTCCACTCACTGATAGACTTTGCTAAACAATCGAAAAGGCAGAACGCGCAGAGAAACAACTAAACGCAGTAAAGTTGAAAATATTGACCACGGCTCTTAAAGATAAAGGTACTTAGTAGAAAATGCCTGTGGTATTCGATAATTTCCTTGTACATTATTATGCATCTTCTTTACATAAATAGTAGTAAAAAAGTCGTTTTTGCCGTTTGTACGCTTCTATTTTTCAAACTACGCAACTAATTTTAATGCAGTTCTCATCAATAGACAGAGTAAAGGAAGGTTTATATGTAAAGTTCGTCCTGAAGTTCCCACAGGAACAGATTGTACTTCGGTGAGTCTGCCCAAGAACTCCACGTTCTCATCCCACCGTCCCCCTTCTAGCATCGGACATCCAGACGCACTGCAAGTTACCATCCCTCCCTACCTTGTTGCTATTCCACCAATTCGCACTAAGCGTTTCCAAACATCTTTTATAATGCGCACAGCAAAGGAGTGGAACGCTTACAACCCTAATCTCTTCAAAGTTAGATTGAACGGGCTCCTTTTGGGTAAGCTCGCTCCATCGTAGACTTTGTCGCTGTCATCTCTGACCTAGACTAAAGTCAAGAGCAAACCCATCTCAAATAAAAAAGAAACGGAAAAAATAGAATAAATTGCGCGTACGAAGTTGCGGGCAAAGGCTAGTAAAGTATAAAATAAATAAGAGCTCAGGAGCCTTTCTGTGACGAATTAACGTCATCAAAATTCCATTGTGGGTAACTAAAGAGGACGTATAAATAGCACTATATCATTTTCACAAAGGTCCGGCCATCATGAAGATGGTGGGGTTTCGGAATTTATTGGGGTTGCGGATTTTTTTCGAAAGAGTCACCGCGGCCCTGGAACGCAAAGGGCATTAGGAGGAACACGGATGAGTTTTAGTCAGTAAGAGTCTGACACTCCCTTCTGCTTCGCCCAGAGCGGGAGGAGTCATTTGATGATTTCCCATACTAAAAAAGAATCATGAAGATGGCGATGACAAGTCATAATGGGGGCTGTTGCATCATTCTTGCATGTTCTCGTAGCAATTATCATCTTCAGTGGTGTTCACTCACTTCTGACGATAGAACTCCTACGAGTCATTCTCATGGCGTTTTAAAAGAACAATCTGCCAGCACAGTACATAGTTTCGAGGCTTTTTTACAGACGATCGACGACCCTTTTATAATTTTACTGGCCCTTTATATTTGTTTGAAAAGGTTAAACACTTGAGCTAATGTCTTTTAGGGTCGAATATGTTGGAATATGACTATTACATAATAATTATTTCTATCATTCTTTCGGTTTCACTCATGAAGCATTTTGTTGTTACATTTTGTTTTGTTATGCTGCCTCTGTATTGCTCTTTTACGAATTAATAAGAACATGTTAATTTTATCATTGAACTTTAGAATGCGTCATATAAACTCCTATAATTAAGCATTTCCACTTTTTTTTACAAAAGATTACCGATTCTTAATCCTTTTGAGTGGATTACGATTTTTTCCTTTGTGGGCGAACTCGCATCGACTTTGACCTTTGAACTTTAGTGACCCGAATCTATGGCTTTGTAGGTAGATCGGCGGGGAACAGATAAGGAGTCGACGGCATCTATATGGGATTTTTCCTCTGTGTGTACTGGTGGGTTGAGTAGACTTTTTCGAACAGAATTTTCTCATTTTCACTAAGGTTTTCTAAACTAACATTATAAATAGGTAATTTCTGCAACGTTTGTAAAAAAATATCTCTTGAAGTTCTGAACCGATTACAATTTTTTCGCCGATAAATAAAAAAAGTGGAACATTATCTCTCCACCACCCTTGGTTGTGGATGTCTGGTAGGCAGCCGCTCCACGTAAAATACTGTTATTCAGCTGAATCTGGTTTGACTGGAAGCCGGCGCCAATATTTCTCGGAAAAGGCTAGGCAGATGAGAATGAACCTTGTTTGTCTAGTAGAGAATGCTTGCTTTTCGAGCCAATGGTTTACTCCTTAGATTTTTTGGGCCAGTAGGTGGCTTAAGCCATTAAGTCTGCCTTTGTAGCTTAATGTTGTACGAAGTTTTTCATGAAACAAAATGCAAGATTTCTGCTGGATAGGCCGTGGAAAAACTCTAGAACCTTTTTAATTAAACTCTAAATATCGTTTTATTCGCATTAATATTTATATAGAGGAGCTTGTAGCTACATTTGTCAAAAATAAAAGGGCCGTTTTGACAGCAGGATACAACATTGCTTTACTAGTACCTAAGTATGAAAGAGAAATAAAAATAAATCTCTTTCGCACTTAGTGGTAAAGCGATCTTCTATCCCTCTCTACTCAGCTGTTAAATCGGACTTCTTAGATTTTGGTGACTTTAAAGTAAAACAGCCACACAGCTTCAAGGTTAAGCGATGCTTTCCGAGGTCGTTCTAAGGATGGGTGACCATCTTTACATACCAAGATTCCTCCGTATCTCGGAAAGCATGTTGAGCCGTTGGCCCCGGCTGTCATTTGGATACCTTTGGCAGTCGTAACGGATTGTCAGAAACCAGAAAATCTAACTCCAGTCTTGCTAAGAAGTACCGTTACCCAGTTAAAGGGTTGTGGAGGTCGACCCAATATTATTTGGGAAAAGACTAGGACCTATTATACTTATACTTGTGGAAAACAAAGGAATTGCCGATGCGTTATCTACCTTTGACATTTGAGACTAAGTTGAAAATTTTCTCTGCGCCTGTATTTTTTTCAGGAAGCGAGCGATGCTGAGTTCCGGAACTCAGCAATTGCTGGTGGTTGAATAACTTAGGTATTGTGGGACACTTTCCCGGACTTGCTTTTGTGCGAGCTCTAAACTTTTGTCCTTGACTTCTTTTTTTTATTTGTGATGGGTTTGCTCTTGACTCTAGTCTAGGTCAGAGATGACAGAGACAAAGACTACGATGGAGCGAGCTTACCCAGAAAGAGCCTGTGCACTCTAAGAGATTAGGGTTGTAAGCGTTTGGAAACACAGACGCAGGCATATAGTTCCACTCCTTTGCTTCGCTCGCGTATACAGATTTTTGCAGCCTATTCGTCTCCAGGGTCGCATCTGTCTCAGTAAGAGAAATTCATCAAAATCGGGTTTTAAAGCGTAAGCAATATACTTTCGCATCTATACTAATATATAAAGCTGAAGAGTTTGTTTGCTTGAACGCGCTAATCTCATGAACTACTGGTCCGATTTGATAAATTCTTTCAGTGTTAGATAGTCCATTTATCAAGGAAGGCTATATATTATTATGCTAAGACCAATAGGAGCGGAGCAGTAATGAAAATTGTTACGCAGACGAAATTGAGCGGGTCTACTAGTAATCTATACTCTATACTAATATATAAAGCTGAAGAGTTTGTTTGTTTGCTTGAACGCGCTAATCTCAGGAACTCCTGATCCAATTTGAAAAATTCTTTCAGTATTAGATAGCTCATTTATCGCCCATTTATTTTTTTTATATATCATCACACTAAGACCAATAGGAACGGAGCAGACGAAGTTGCGCGGGTCAACTAGTTTATAATTTTAGTTGGGGTTACGGCTTTTGGAAGAGGTATATAAAATTTATTTCTCTGCATGCATTGACTTCCCTACTACCGTCAGCGTTTATAGCAAGCTTGAACACCATCTTCTGTGTTCGCTCCATCGTAGATCTCATCCATCGCTTACCATCAGCCGACATCGTGGTTATAAGTGCGCTCATCAGATAAAAAAGATTCTCAATTGATCCATAGGGACCGTGCACGGCGTTGACTATGCCATCTAGTGTCACATATTCGAAGTTTTAAGGGTCAGAATACTTGTCGTTGACGCTTCTGTGCTGCTACCTGTGGTTCCTGCACGCTCAGTTTAGGGGAACGTGCGCGAAGAAAACTATGCCATCTAGTGGAGCTATTTCGAATTTTATACTTGAAACATACTTGACAGTGACATTTCTGCGCTACCACCTATAGTTTCTGCACGCTCCCTATAGTTTTCCAACACTTACACTACGCCTATATGCTTTTTTACCTATCGTTAACATGCTTTTTTGGCACTAACTAGTAAGTGATCTATTTGTGTTTTGAGTCTCCATTGAACCTATTTAATTATAAACTTTTGCCCGCGGCTTCACACTCGTTCTAGTTAGGGTTCCGTACCTCAAAAGGAAAAGATGGAACCCTTATAAGATCACTTTGTTGTCCGTCCGTCTGTTTGTTTGTCAAGACTATTTATCTCGGGAACGCGTGGAGGCATCGAGTTGAAATTAGAACCATGTACTCAAGTCTACGGTCCCTTGAAGCTGTGAAAAAAGTTCTAACTTAACGTGAAAAAAAGATACAGCCATGCCGCGTACAATATGCGCAAACGTATACCTATTTCGACACTCAAGGAAATCAAAATGTATAGGGTATTAAAAAATCTGAAAACTATACTACTCTTATACTGAATACTGTAATTAAATCATAAAAAAATGTAGTCTTTACTTAAACTATTATATACCTAAAAATTTGTACGGAACCTTCGGTTGGTGAGTTCGGCTCGCACTTGGCCGGATTTTTTTTTTATGGATCGAGTCTTTAACCGTCTCCAGTGTTTCATCTATGTCCTTACCAAAATTCATTAAAAATCAGTTCTGCGATTTAGGTGTGAGAGCAAACAAACTCATTTTGGCATTGTAGTTCGGACTTTGACGTTTAATGCAACAAAACAATATGTTACGGAACAACATATTGGTATAACGTCAATAAAACTGCCGACAACCGTGTTTTGGCTGTTAAAATGGCTGTAAAATACTTAGTTATGATTACCAGACGGATAGGAATGACATTCAGGTTACAAAGATACAGTAGTAGGTACATCTACATAGTAAAAGCTTTACTTTATTTTGACGGCACGTTTGGGACTCGTTCAGTTGGTTTTACCACTTCAGCTTATGGGTTTCATTCCCGAACGAAGATACATTGTATGACCATTACATTAGGGTATAGGTACCTAAACAATTTATATGTCATTGTGTTAGTTTGATATCTAATAATCTCCAAGGAGTACCTTAATCTTGTTTTTTAGGGATCCGAACAAAAAACGGAACCCTTATAGGATCACTCGGGTGTCTATCTGTCTGTCCGTCTGTCACAGCCAGTTTTCTCCGGATCCACTGGACCGATTCTGTTGAAATTTGGTACACATATGGACTTCTGTGACCCGAATACGGACGCGTTACGTAAATAAATATTTTTTTAGTATGGGGGTCACTTTTGGGGGTCAAACTAGAAAATTAAAAGAAAATGTTTTTTGAATAATATCGTGTGTCATATAAAATGAAAGGGCTCTAATTGTGAGAGTTTAAATTACATTTTTTTTCATAATTTTAAAATTAATAGTTTTGAAGATATTCAATTCTTAAAATGACCATTCCCCCCTTATTTCTGAAACTACTGAGCCTAAAATTTTGAAAAAATGCATATAATACCTAAAGATTATAGGCAAACCTATAAGATGTCTGTAGTATTATTAACATGTTAAAAAAAATTGTTTCGGAACCCTTTGCACGCGCGTCCGACTCGCACTCGTAGTCAGTTTTTTTTCTAGCACGTTCTTCTCCATAGAGAATTTAGTTTTGAAACTCCAACCTTTTGAGTAACAGCTGGTCATTGAGTTGGAATTTGAAGTCATGTTTTACAAGTCCTTAAATCATACCGCTGCTGCTCAAACCACTCAAATAATAATTATAATAGAATAAGTACTTCATAATTATCAATCTTGATTTAAACTTTGAATAAGTAAACCTGCCTGCTTGTCGGTCTTCTACAGATTGTACTTCGGTGAGTATGCCCAAGAACTCCACGACCTCATCCCACCGTCCCCCTTCTACCATCGGACATCCAGACGCACTGCATCTTACCATCCCTACCTTGTTGTTATTCCACCAACTCGCACTAAGCGTTTCCAAACGTCTTTTATAATGCGCACAGCAAAGGAGTGGAACTCTCTGCCTGCGTCCGTGTTTCCAAACGCTTACAACCCTAATCTCTTCAAAGTTAGAGTGAACAGGCTCCTTCTGGGTAAGCTCGCTCCATCGTAGACTTTGTCTCGGTCATCTCTGACCTAGACTAGAGTCAAGAGCAAACCCATCACATAATTAAAAAAAAATGTAATTTAAAAAAACTACCTGTCTAAAATCAACCCATAATTGGAAAGCTTGATTATTACTTAGTTTCGTTACATTTTTAGGGTTCCGTACCTCACAGGGAAAGTACGGAACCCTTAGGATCACTTTGCTTTGTTTGAAATAAAGTTATTCTAAACTAGTGGACGTCACGCGGTTTCACCCGCGTAGTTCCCGTTCCCGTGGGAGTACGGGGATAATATATAGCCCATGTTACTCCCTGATAATATAGCTATCCAATACTAAAAGAATTTTTCAAATCGGTCCAGTAGTTTCGGAGCGTATTCAATTCAAACAAACAAACAAATCTTTCTTCTTTAAAATATTATATTATTACATAGTATAGAAGTATAGATGACTGAGTGGTAGTTATCTTTATTTAATTTAGATTTTATAACAATAACATTTTTAAAATGCTTAAATATAAAAAGACTTGAAAAAAAGTCGATTCCTAAAACTAAAAGTTGTGTTGTGTTGGCCACAATAATGTTATTAGACAAACAGAAAAACAAACAAAACATTAGTTGGTGATAAAGTTTCCAAACTATATAGTTGTTTGCTTCACGGACAACAACACAAACAGTGACAAAGTTTTTACATTTGTTACTTGTTTTCGCGGCCATGATGTAATTTGCGCGCGGTTATTAAAATGCATTGCTTATTAGCATATTGTAATTGGTAACTTCCAAGCTGATCAGGGAGTAAAGGAAAAATTAATGCTTTATCTTAATTGCAATATACGTGCTTAGGTATACGTCCATTATTTTAAGAAGAATATGAAGATTAATTATGATCTTTTACTCATCGAAAGTAATATTATAGGGAACACATTCAGTGTGCGTAGAGTTAAGGAGTGGAATTGCCAGAGTCTGTGTTTCCTGATAGCTACAACCTGGGAGTCTTTAAGTCAAGAGTGAATAGGTTGCTTCTAGGCAAACGTGCTCCATCTTGGACCACATCATCACTTACCTATCAAGAGTAAAAAATGTAATAAGAAACCACTAAGACAAAGACTAGTTTAAAAATATTATTCATTTGTGTGTGTTGTAAAACTTAATCTCTGGAAATATTGATCGTATTCAGATTTTTTTTCATTGATAGAAGTTGAAGTACTGATAGTCTATTCTGTAAATAACTATTTCGATATCGAGCTTCACCTGAGTGACAAAGCTCACAAAGTGATCTTTATTACACACAACATAAAGGTCTTATGTTTATGTGAATTTGATACTCACCTCGGATTCCGCTGTCAAGACGCGAAAATGTTGTTACAGAATAGCACTACAGATCATATTACGAGAGCTCGTTAATTGATTTTAAGATAGGTCATCATCACCAAGAGTTCAGAATATTTTTATCTAATAAAAATGCACGGTTTCTTTCTGATAGGCCACGAACTTGTATCAGCCACCGACCACGGGAGTGGAGGTAGGGGTAAAGCTAGTTTTAAATACATTGCATATTACGAAATATCTTCATCATCATCATCATCATATCAGCCGAAAGACTTCCACTGCTGGACATAAGCCTTCCCCCAAGCGTTGCCACAACAACCCGTCCTGCGCGTCTCGCATCCATCGGCTACCCACGACTCTCACCAGGTCATCTGTCCACCTTGTGGGAGACCTTCCAACGCTGCGTCTTTCGGTACGCAGTCGCCACTCTAGAACTTTTCGGCCCCATTGATCTTCTGTACTGCGAGCAATGTGCCGTGCCTTCTGCCACTTCAGTTTGGCGATCTTTGGGGCTAGTCCTACCTTTTTTGTCCTTGGAGCTCTTTTTAACGAAATATAATATGGATAAAATAGATAGTAACAAAAAGCAGCTGTCTAATGCAATAAAAACTTCGCATAAACTTTGTAAAATAAAACTCGATCGTAAACAGAATTTTCTAAATCGTACTTATTTATTTCATATCTACGAATACTTTACGAGATACGAAATAGATATCATGATGAGGAAATAAAACATTTTATTTGTAAAAATAATTTTGAGTAGTGACGTAAGGAAACATACACAGTGTGATGTAATTTAATGCAAACAGCGGGTCTAAAAATGCCACTTTAGCAGCAGAATCATATTTGAATCGTAATATGAACCACACAACAATCTGTCAAATTTCATTTTCATCTTTATCGCTAACGTATTAGGTTCAAGGTTGATTGGGAAAATTTGACAGGGTGATGTGCTTTTTGATTCTGCTAGTGACCTTTTCAGACCCGTTGATCAAAAAACGTTCTATTGACATTGGAGTTGAGTTGTTTTTAACATTTTAAGGCTTGTATATATGCCTATGACCTTGTGCATGTAAACGGAGCTAACTACTCCTCTACGCGCCACTCCGCTACCCGCATTTTTAATTTATTTAAAAAAAATAACATATATTCAAAAAAAGTAACAAATCCAAATTATTTTCGTTTGTATTGCAGAGAAGTAGATATTTTTATTTTACTTTTGTTAAAAAATTAAGGAGTAAAATGGTTTCATCTCAACAATTTTGAGCTGATTTGGTGATTTTTTTTTATTATGTGATACCGATACATAAATTCTGGCTAAACCAAGTTACGTATCATATCATGTAGATTACTACCTATTTTTTTCGGATGCAATTTCTCAGTAAATGCCGACGAAAAGTTGCTTCATCTGCACGCTGTTATTAAGCATTTCTCGAGAGAGCAGCCTTAAAAGTGGCCAAGTGCAAATCCTACATGCGCTAAATGTATGCAAAAAGTAAATGCTAAAAAACTTGACCTTAAGGCCATGGACACGAAGTCAGCGGACGCGGCCGCAACCATAGATGTGATAAATATTTGAAAAAGCGCTTTCAATGAGTAGGTAAACAAGAACCGAAAGCCAACAACAAAAGGCATAAGTATGCCTTTCTAGAATTCAAAAGATATTAACTAGAAACCGGCCAAGCGCGAGACGGACTCTCACGTGAAGAATTACGTACCATAATCCGAAAAACGTTTCTTGTATGGGAGCCCCCTATAATTTTTAATATTTTTTGTTAAAGCGGCAATAGAAATACATACTGTGAAAATTTCAACTGTTTACCTATTACGGTTCCTGAGATACATCCCGCTGACAAACGGACGGACGGGCGAACGTATGGACGGACAGTTGAGGCTTAGTAATACGGTTCTGGTGGTAACTCTTCGGGTACGGACGGAACCTTAAAAACAAAATATGATCTATCTTTGCAGATCGTTTAAGGTTAGAAAAACGCCACACGTATTTTCTTCGGTCAAAAAAACTGGCCAAGTGCGAGTCGGATTCGCGTGCTAAGGGTTCGGAACGAATTTTATTTTAAACGTGTTATTTTAACACTATAGACTTCTTATAAGTTTTTCTGTAATCTATAGGTAAAGATCTATTATCTCCATTTTTTTCAAAATTTTAGGCTCAGTTATTTCAGAGATAAGGGGGCGGGGAATGGTAATTTTTCGTCTAATTTCTTGAATAACTTCAAAACCTTTTATTTTTAAATTATAAAAAAAAAAATATATTTAAAACCCTTACAGCAAGTTCTTTGTTTTGATATGTCACACAATATAGTTCAAAAAAAATTTTTTTTTTAATTCATTGTTTGACCCCCAAAAGTAAAACCCATTCTAAAAAAAAAATACGCAACGCGTCCGTGTTTGGGTCACAGAAGTCCATATGTGTACCAAATTTCAACAAAATCGGTCCAGTGTACCCGGAGAAAACTGGCTGTGACAGACGGACGGACAGACACCCGAGTGATCCTATAAGGGTTCCGTTTTTTGTTTCGGAATCCTAAAAAACTTCAGAAGTATTCAGAAAAGATGTTTGTTTTCAAAACTTAATTTATTCACCTAAACTTTAATACTTGCACGGCACAGTCGTTTATATTTCAGCCAATATTAGGTTTAGTTTACAACAAAGAGGCACCTGAACAAATATAAATTGTTTGATCAACAACCTTAGTTGCCAAGTTTGTTACTGCTACATTTAACTATTAATGATTCAATTCATACCTACCTCACTAACCTAACCTTGGTACAAACAACATAGTATGAAGTTGGTGGTTTAAACGCCTTATGCCCAGTTCGCCGTATGGTGTCGGCTGGTGCCGTATGGTGCCGTAAAAGAATAACACCATCCCATCACGTCCCGTGGGTGTCGTAAGAGGCGACTAAGGGACTCACCAGAGAATGGGCAGCAGCGTTCTCCGTAAAACACAACACCATACACTGCGATCGCCGACCCGCCTGCCAAGCGTGGCGATTATGGCAAATCCCCCCTCTTTGGGGAGGCCTATGTCCAGCAGTGGACGTCTTTCGGCTGATATGATGATGATGCCAAGTTTATCGGTCGTTTATCAGTTCGTTAACGATAATTCTGTCTTAACGGAGAGATAAACGACCGTCTTTTCTGGTGATACTAAGGGAAAGCCTTTTTTTCTCTAGGTATACAAATTGACCATGACATGTCAACCATGTTTGTTAACCATGTCAGAGGCCCTTGAGGCGGTTAAGAATCTCTGACACTAGGGTGTGTGGGGTCGCGAGACCTTACTGCCCACACGATAAGAAGATGAAGACGTATACGTTAAGTAATAAAAATAAATAAACAAATAGAATAAAAATAAAATAAGCCTTTATTGCTGCTACTTATTTGATTAAAGTTACTTAAAAAGAATAACAATAGAGATAAGAAAACTATAAATTAACTTATTAAACTAAAACATATCCTTGGCGTTCGGCTTATCTCCCCTCTTAACAGCTTGTCTTTCGCCAAAGGCCTCCTCTAAGGATTTCCACTTGTTTCTGTCCTTTGCTGTACGTAACCATTCTAGCCCAGCTACTTGTTTCAAACCTTCTTCCCATCGCTTTGGCTGTCTTCCTCTACTTCTTCTGCTTTCCCTAGGGTCCCATTCCGTTATTATTCTGGTCCAATTCTCTTTCTGTTCTCTCAACATATGTCCTGTCCAACGCCATTTAAATTTTCGGCATACTGATTAAACTTTTCCAAACTTAGACAAACCTTTGATCTTTTTTAATTGTATCTTATCCCTTCTTCTTACTCCCGATACGCTTCTCTGTATACCATTCTAATATATATATTTAATTTATTTTGTTGTTGTTCAGTTAAGGCCCATGTTTAGCATCCGTATGTAAGACATGACAGAATGACATGGCATTCAATGCTTGCATTCTGTCATGACTTTTCGTTTCTTTAACGTAATACGTAATAACGTCTAAAAACTCGCACTATGACCTATGTCTTATCCTGAAGTATTTACAGTCACCACAAAAAACTACTGAGTTTTGTAGATAGGCAAACAAACTTAGACTCAAAAGCGTCTATTTTAATTAAAGCATTCACAGGATTTTTTGAATAATCATTTATTTATTTATTTAATTTCAATTACTCTCTGTACTTACAATAACTACCTAACAACACGTACAGAGAGTTCAACAATCTAAGTATTAAATATTATCATTATACTGGTTACACAGAATCATATAAAATGTCAATTCGAATTAATGATTAAATAATTAACATAACAATTCAATAAAAACAACAAAGATGTAAAAAATTAAACAAAACATAACAAAATATTTAGATGTCAAACAATAAATTCAAATAATTAGGTGATGAAAATAATCAAAAATAATAAAACAATAAAAAATATTTACAAAAATCAAAAATAGTAAAAATAATCAAAAATAATCATGAAGTCAGCTAGTCAGAAAGATGGAGCTAGTTGCACGTTCCGAAGCAGGGGCTTCAGCCCTTGACACCGCTGAGGGTAGATTTTAGCAAAGTTAACACTAAAAAAGCATAAAAAAATATTATGTTGCTCAACGCATGATAAGCGTCCTTGGATTATTTTTCGTAATTTCCTTAATGATTTCATTAGATTCTAGACAGCCAAAAATAACTCAGTCTTTGGCTTGAGCCCCTTAGTCCCCCTGGATCTGTCAGTGTTCCGAAACGTAGATCTCTAGATACTGCGAGCAAGATGTAAGTAATGTTTTTACGACTTTCAATAAAGTATAGATAAGAAGTATGTCACCTGCGCCAAGATCTCCATATATCACAATATGTTATTGCTGTAAAAGGTTCTCTAACAAATCACCTGACGGCTGACTCCTACGCTCTCAAACTCTCGATGAAATATAGCTTGGTCTACGATCTACGTAAAATAATATCGAAGGTCGCGCAGCACATCACATTACTCCTTGTCAATAAGATGTCAATCTAATAAGGACTTCCCTCCGATATCAATGATTGACACCCTTACCCCTGGTATCGACCGCCATTCTGAATTTTACCCAAAATATACCTTAAATAAGTGTGGTAAGGGTGAGAAAATCGCACGCATTGCTTTTTGTAGTTCGACTAGCAAAGGGAAATTTTTATCAGGAACTTTTTTAACGACTTGACATTAAGAGCGTTTACGCCGTACAACATTTCATTCAAATTTTCATGTCGTTGTTTTTCAAACTTCATACAGACGTTCCCTATATAAACAGTGCGAACAATGTACGTCTACATAGCTCAAAACTTGTTTTGTTTTTTAGTATTTTGGATTTAGATCTACTGGACACGCTCTTAATTTTATCTTCTTGTCTCTAATATTCAGTTATGCATAACTGTTCTTTGCATGGTTACTAAAATGCCGATTTCAGATGTTATTTAGTATGAATTGTAAGTGACAGTGCTGTTGGTGTGCTTATCTACACTAATATTATAAAGAGGAAAGATTTGTTTGTTTTTTTGAAATGAATAGGCTCCGAAACTGCTGGACCGATTTCAAAAATTCTTTCAGCAATAAATAGCTACATTATCAGGGAGTAACATAGGTTATATTTTATCCCCGTACTCCCACGGGAACGGGAACTACGCGGGTGAAACCGCGTGACGTCCACTAGTTAATAAATAAATAAGCAAGATACACAAGTCTAAAAAATCTCTGTTTCTATCCATATATCCCGCTTATGCGTAGCAAGTTTCATTAAAATCGGTTCATTCATTTCGAAAAACAAGGACTTGAAGTTTGTATGAAATGCCGTACGTCGTCGAACGCTCTCAACCTGAATTCCCCTGAAATTATTGATATTATAAATGTCACCAAAAAAACATATATTTATACTTTGAATACCTATATACTTAAAATTTTGGAGGTCACGATGCGCATTGTCACTTCGATAAGTATCTATTTGGGAAAGAAGAACAATATAGAAAGAAAGTAAGTACCTACCAACATGTATTTGGCACAAACGTATACAACGTGTCACAGAACAAACACAATACCTCTTAAGGGGTCATTGAACTCATCATTATGAACAAGTTTTACTATGGGACCAACACTGAAAAAAAAAATCGACGCCCCATACATTTATGTGCGCATAAATCGACAAAATGTACTGAATAGCTGATTTTTTTTCGCGATTTCGGGGTTGGTCCCATAGTAAAAGTTGTTCATAATGTACTACGACCTCTTAAGAGGTTTTGCGTTTATTCTAATACAGGTTGTATATAGGCACACGACTAGTTTATAGGACAGATATTGCAAAAAGGTTTTTACGTTAAACCAAAAACACCATATCCTCTCTCACAGCTCTATCATGGCGTAATAGAAAAAAAACAACAAATAGAGCGTCTGTAAGAGACAACAAAAGCATGCAAATTGATTCCTCTCTCCACGCAGTATTTTCCCGTGCAGTTTTGATTTCCATCCGAGTAGGAACGGGATGGATGGCAGAGTGGCTGCCAATTAACCCCGGCCACTCCCGACAGTGCGGCCGGACATTGTATAGATATATCTATACGTGAGGCTATAGTTAGGACGTACCTTTCTGTACTCATAAGGGCCTACGCACTCGGCGTTTTTTAACGCACTGATGACGTGCGCCAATGCAGCGCTCAGACGCAGACAGTACTGCCACAGATAATATAATACTAGCGTAGTACTCTTATTTATTATATCTATGGTAGTACTGCTTTTTGTTGGTGCTTGTGTCGTCAGTGCGTTAAAATACGCCGTGTGCATAGGCTCTAAAATCGTTTGTCTTGACTATGAACGCATGTCGCCAAAATTACTAATGTTTCTGAGGTCGCAATTTGTCATAACGCCATTGGTAGGTTTATAGTTAACGGACAGATAAAAGATCGATAAAGTACCTCAGAAACCACGGGTCAGTCTAGAATCGTAGAATTTGGAATAGACGTTTATTTTATAGCGTGGGTAACCACTAAGAAGGGATTTTTGGAAAATTGAACTTTAAGGAGGAATGGGAAGAGAAACTTTGTACCGTGATAATCAACCTCTTCGCTGATGAAGTCGTTGGCATCAGTTAGTAGAAAATCTGTATATGCTTAATATACGTTCAATTTGGTTTACATTTTCATGCTTGAGTTTGTCTATTTTTTTTTTATGATGATAAGCTAGCTACCAAGTGGCAAATAATTTAATTTGCCAAGGGGGAAATAATTTAATTAATTCACATTTTAGGCTAGTTATAAAATATAATTATCATTTCTCTGTGTATGTAAATTGCATACTATAGAATAAATTCAAGTGTTTATAACGTAACAGACAGATGTGTTGCTGAGAAGTTGGTTGCGCAATTTCTTCATTTCTTCTTACAAGCTAAAACACTAGGAAGTGGTGACATTTTGAAGGACTATCTTTATATCCGCGGAGCGAAACCGCAGATGCTTTTATAGGAGTACTTTCTTTAAAATAAGCTGTTAGTTTAAAAAATGTTTTTGATTCACTAAAACTGTAGGTATTTCCAGTTTTGAATAAACTAGAAATCTGTAAGGAAGTTTTGTATAGGTGCGCCACAAAACGCTTTGAATATTTTGTGTTGAACTTTATCCAATTACTCTAATTCATACGGCCATACCTCCCCTACATACAAAGTATAGTCAGCATGGCCGTCCGCGATGTTTGCACGACGGATCGTTTTCAGCAATTTCCATACAAGTTGCAATGTTTGGGTTCGACTTTTAGCGTGCAATGATTGTCGGAGTAGTCACTTGTTTTAGTTCGGATATGTTAGCTTGTGTTTGGTTTGTATTGAGAACTTTGTTGCTTGTGCTGCTTTTACAGGACTTTGAGAGCGTATTTAATTAATTAAAAGTGACCAGTATGTTGAATAAAGCTTAACAGAGAATTGGTTAGGGAACTCCCATACATTGCTAGGTTTAGGAATGCAATTAAGGGTTTGTTTGAGCTCATCTTCAAATTAAACATTGACCCGAAGACACCAGGTTTTTGACGCGACATAGCTCCTATCAACTGTCGTGGGCTTTTTTTTTTTTTTTTTTTTTTTACGTGGGAAATCCTCATGGATGTCCTCCACCCTGGGGCGGGCAGAGGGGTCTGTCAGACTCTTACTGACTAAAACCACCCCGGTGTTCCGTCTCTCTCGTGGCCTACCCCAACTGTTCTTCGAGATGAAAGTAGCCTAACAGTTTTTGTTAGGGAACGAATTTTTGCTATCGGATCAGTACTTCTAGAGGTTTTTTTTTACCATTACATTAGATTTCTTGCTATAAAAATTGGCTGTCTGTAAAGTCTGTGACACTTATTCGTGCGTGCAGCTGGCGTTCACCGATTTATAAGACGTTATCACGTCAAAACAATTTTTATTTTTTGGGTTTGCTCTTGACTCTAGTCTAGGTCAGAGATGACAGAGACAAAGTCTACGATGGAGCGAGCTTACCCAGAAGGAGCTTGTTCACTCTAACTTTTAAGATATTAGGGGTTGTAAGCGTTTGGAATTAATATTCTACTTCTTTTATTATTTATATTTTTTAGACACAACCCTTTCCATGTTAGGTATCCTTGATAGGAGGGTTCTCTTTCGGTGTCGTTCTATGTATAATTGTGAAGGCACCTAGGTACATAGTAGTCTGTGACAAACCACAGTCTATCCGAAATGTGGTCGCGCGGCTGCGGTCACAAGACACTGTGTGTGACACAATAATTACCTCACTATGAAACATACCACAATATTTCCGTAATAATGTTTAACGTTCTGCAAATGTGATAGATTCTGTCTAGTTTAATTAATTTTTGTAATGGTTTACTTCGAAAATTAAAGATGGCATACGAGAAAAGTGAGCTTGAGAAAGCAAAAAATAATCCTAGAGCCAATTGAAAGACAATAAAAAAAAACCAATTCACAAAAATCTAAATCTACCCCCATTGAACTGCTAAAAATCTAAGACAACCCTAAATCCTCCTTAAATACAGTTTGTAACTTCTTCAGTAAAATAGGTAAAAATCTTGCGGATCAAATTGTATCGCAGTCTCATATCAGTCTCCCCAACCTTGGCTAACGATCCCATATCATTTACTGGAAATAAAGAACACCCACCACCATCCAATTCTCTTGTTTTATTGGAGACTAGTGGACGTCACGCGGTTTCACCCGCGTAGTTCCCGTTCCCGTGGGAGTACGGGGATAAAATATAGCCTATATTACTCCCTGATAATGTCGCTATCCATTGCTGAAAGAATTTTTTAAATCGGTCCAGTAGTTTCGGAGCCTATTCATTTCAAACAAACAAACAAACAAACAAATCTTTCCTCTTTATAATATTAGTGTAGATTGATGAAACTGAGGTGGAGTCCCTTATACTCCAACTACGTGATGATTGTGCTATTGGCTGGGATGGAATTTCGCCCCAAGTTCTAAAACGGTGTCGTCACGTATTAATTCCACCGTTAACATTTATCATTAATAAATGTATTCAAAAAGGTATCTTTCCGGATGCTCTAAAAAGACCTATTGTTCACCCAATTTATATATTCTGTTCTTTTGAGAACAGAATCTACGAAATGCTTTAAAGAGGCTCTCTAAGATTGGTTAGGCAAAGATAAATGACGGCCATGTAGAGACTGCAACTCAGTTAGAACCTGGGTGGCAAATCTTTTGATCATGGCAATTATTGTGTCGCTCGCCTACACGCTAAACGAAGAAGACTGTTTTATAACCCACGTTAGTAGCAGTAGGTACACATACATCTGATACTTCGGGAAAGAAAAATTACCAGCCAAGTGCGTGTCGGGCCACGCACAGGTTAGGGGTCAGTAGTTGCCCTCGTAACCCTGAAAATGACACCCATGACAATAAAATTGCGATGACGGTCGAACATGGCGAATCTACAAGGGTTCCTTAAAAAGTGGCTCATCACATTGGAACATGGTGATTAGTAAATTTGAGACAGACTTTTGTAACTTTTTAGGATAAATAGTAGGTACTGATTCTTGGCTAATTCAAAATACCATTAGATATAATTATAGTGATCAATTCGGATACTACTACTAACCGAAATTAGGGTCAGTGCAATTCGTTATCAACTATTATTACGAGTACTTTTACTGTGTTTGTTTCTTGCTGTGATGTTGTGTCGTGTTGTTTTTGTTGAACTAATGTTTTCTATTCTAAGTATTCAGTTTATTTATTTTATAATTATTACATGATTTTGCTGGTTCATCCGAGCAATATTCTGAAGCGCAATTCTTCACAATTAGTTATTTGGTTTGTTTGATGCGGTTGAGTTGTGTTTCTGCGCAATAAATGCTTTTTCCACTAAATATCCAGTTTACCTATGTGCATACATCATATTTTTGACTGCAAGTTTGGTTTGCCCGAGAAAATATATACGTCTTGGCGGGGGCACTACCGTGCCTCTAGACCTAGTAAACTTTTATTTTAAGGTTCCCAATCTCTTACACCCTTGATTTCTGCAAATGAGCATCAAAGAACGGTGATAAGGCGAAGAACAAATACAGTAGTCAGCCGACTTCCGCGTTACCTATGGAGACAGCGACTGTCGCAACCCAGCACGCCCCAATTGTGTCGATAAGTCCCTTCTTTGAGGAGTGGCGCCACCGTAGGCGCGGGGCTGCGGACGCCGAGCGTTGGGTGGCTCGCCATCCGATCAGGACCAGCTAGTCTATTCTGTAAGAAACTATTTCGATATCAGGTGGAGGTGGAGGATATCAGGATAAAGGTCTTCATTTGAAACTCACCTTGAATTCTACTGTCGAGATACGAAAATGTTGTTAGAGAATAGCACTACTGTAGTGCTATTCTCTATAGACCTTTATGTTGTGTGCAATAAAGCTCACTTTGTGAGTTTGATCACTCAGGTGAAGCTCGATATCGAAATAGTTTCTTACAGAATAGACTAGCTGGCCCGGGTCGACGGCGCGCTGTGTTCCACGCGCGCCTCAAAGAGATGTCAGCAAAGTAGACGGGGCCCGCTAGGGCCAGTGCCTGCCGGGGTTGCGGAATTTGTTCGATGACAGTCACCGCGACCCTAGAACGTAAAGGGCATAAGGAGGAACACGGATGGGTATTAGTCAGTAAAAGTCTGACACTCCCTTCTGCTCCGCCCAGAGCGGGAGGAGTCATTTGATGATTTCCCATTCATAAAAAAGGCACCGACTTCCAGTTAACAAGTCTCGCCCTAGTTTATCAGGTCGCAACTTTGATATCGATCGGTGCCAAAAATAAATACCTAGGCAGCTCTAGTCTGATGTGTTTTGATTCTAATTTTTAACAGCAAACTTGTTTCTTGATTGATTTATGTTTTATTAGCCATTGTTGAGAGTTTGTTTATAATAATCTTAAAACATTTAGTGACTCAATGTTTATACAGTCTTTGCTTTTGCTAAGTCTACTTAGCTTTGGCACCTCTGAACCTATCTGAGTCTAGGGTTGCCAGGTCAACTTGAAAGCCGACCAGACCAGCTAATTTAGCCGGACTTTTAGGTAAAATTTTACAAAAAGGCCGAAAATCTTATCTTATTCTGGATTTTTCGTCTTTAAAATAATATTTAGTAGCTAGTTATTGTAAGATAATTCAGGCAGTTTGACTCGTCAAAATAAAACCGTTTTAAGGAAAAAACGAAATCGGATGAATCTTTCTCCTTTATTGCGGATTTTTTTTTTGGTGAAAATCTGGTAAAATCTTAAAAGCCTAACAAAAGCCGGACAGGTCGGACACGGTCTAATTTGGCTCGACACGCATCCTTCTTCTTCTTATCGTGTGGGCAGTAAGGTCTAACGACCCCATACACGCATCCTAAAAGCCTGAGTATGTCCGGCTTTATCCGAACGCCTGGCCACCCTATCTGAGTCCAAAGACCGATCCTCGATCGAAATCCTATATCTACAAAAGTCAGAAAGACTTTTCTATTCTACCTATATCATCCTTACTGCCTTACTAATATTATAAATGCGAAAGTAACTGTCTGTCTGTCGCGCTTTCACGCCAAAACTACTGAACCGATTTATATGAAATTTGGTACACAGATAGTCTAGAGCCTGAAAAAGGACATAGGCGACTTTTTATCCCGGGAGGATGTTCCCTAGGGACCACGCGGGCGAAGCCTCTGGTAGAAGCTGGTATAAAAATAAAAGAGTAACGCCACTGTAAAATAAAACATTAAAAGGTTATTGGCATGAGAAAAAAGCTCTGGATTTCGGAAAAATAATGTTTAGCGTCTGTTTCCTAAAATATAATTGTTTGTGTTTACAAACATGAGTGCAATGCACCAAGGTCTTTCATATCAATTGCCCCATTACCCTTTTTTTAAGGTTGGGAAGTCATCAAATGACTTCTCTCGCTCTGGGCGGAGCAGAAGAGTGAGACTCTTACTGACTAAAACCCATCCGTATTTATCGTAATGCCCTTTGCGTTCCAAGGCCGCGGTGACTCATCGAACAAATTCCGCAACTGCACCATTACCCTGGGTAGTGCATAACACATGGAAAAAGGCTGTTTTGTTAAACTTCCCTAACTTTTTTGGACAGCTTAAAAGTGTCAAACATTGCAAAGCCCTAAGCATGTTTCATTTCGTCCATAATCTGTATTTTTAAGCCTGGCTATAGAGCACGGAATCGTGACCGCGGGCAGCGACTGGAGACAAAAATAAAAAAAAATCGTGGTGACTGTGCATTGAGCGCACAACTGTCATATTCGTCCGTATTTTTATGTCACTCATATGTTTCTTAAGAATCATCACTTTTTTTCGTTCATCTTTTTTTTTCATCATTCATCATTCGCGTTCGCATCGTAATCGCAATCTGTCAAAAATGTATGAAAATTAAGGCTTTTTTGACAGTTTGCGACTGACATGTGAATGTAAACGTTGCTTCAGAGTTAGTAGAATTGGTCTTTGGATATGTTACCAGTCGCCGCAGTCGCAGTGTTGTCGCTGATCAGTCACGTCAAATCGTCAATATGTTTTTAGGCACGTGTTTGACCACATCTTACCTGATGGAATGCGATGTTGTGGTTGATGATTACCAATCAAATCTACTTCAAGTTTACGTCGATTGACAGTGAATAATTTAAATATTACTCATTTAGTCTGCTTATTACTTTTATGTTTACTCTTAAAACGGCCGCCGTTTCCGTCTGTCACCTCGGAATTTGTTCGAAACATTCACCGCGGACCTGGAACGCAAAGCAAAGAGCATTAAGAGGAACATGGATAAGTTTTAGTCAGTAAGAGTCTGATACTCCCTTTCACTCCGCCCAGAGCGGAAGGAGTCATTTGATGATTTCCCATACTTAAAAAAAAGGTGCCTAGAATGGTCAGGCACTGCACCCCTTGCAATAGCCACTGAATCCTTTCCGAGCTCTATGAGCTTGGCTAACTTTTGTGAACAAAACAGAACAACATCGCCTGTACTGAAGCTTTGTTCAGGATCTGTTTAGTGTCTTGTGCCGATACAAATAATCTTGTTTGAAGTTTCAGCGTGATAAGAGCAAATATTTATGGCCTACCCACGTTTGAGGGTTTAAGGAACGTTTTCTGTCTGGAACTAATTCCGTTATCGTGGCTTACCTCTCCAAGTCTTGAACGAAGTGTGTGTTGTGGTCTGATTTTGACATTTGTATAGGTACTTATATAAGCTCAGAAACTAAACAACGCCACCTGTTATAATCCTTAGGTATACTAACCTACTGTTATTTTGCTTCGTTTATGAAAAAAAAAATCGTTGAATGTCATTGGGAAAAGAACCAGCCAGTCCTCTGGTTTCTAAAGTATCGCTCAGTCAGCAAGTGGGCATTTTTTTTAGTTAGCCTGTACTGTCCCACTACTGGGCAAAGAACTCCCCAAAGTCCTTCCAAGTATTCTTTTCCCGCGCCACCTCGTGCCAGCTCTCGCGGTACGCGTCCAGCTCGTCTTACCACCGCTTTCTGAATCGGCATTATCTTACTTAAAAGATGTTCTCCGCCAGACGCCGGACATATGCCTCACAAAAGCATAGCTTCGGTGCGCTTCCCGTATGAAGCGGGAGCAGGTCCCGGTGACCTCCAACAGGTCGTCAGTCAACCGTAACTTCTCCAGCATAATAAAAATCTGTGTAATAATAAAATATTATGAACTAGTTTTTTCAATCCTCTCGTAGTACTCCCCTACAATCCCCAAGGAATTTACACACCAAATTTCAGCTTTCTACGACCAGTAATTTCGGATGTGCGTTTTCTGTCAGTCATTCAGTCAGTCACTGACACAGTCAGTTACCAATCACGGAAGAATTTTATATTTATTGATTTCAGTAGGTACTTACACAAAATATTATACATTCCTTTAATAATTCGCACAACCGACCATAACCTCCACTGCCAGCCATAGCTTCATAAAACCGTCCGCTGCGTTGCGCTCGCGCAGATCTATTTCCGGAGCGCGCTGTAAACACGCATTGTTGCTCAAATGCTGTTTGTTTACTCGAAGCTGCTGACCGCTTAACTGCCAACTAGTTGCCAATGCCAGGATTCAGATAGATGCTTGACTCCGAGGTTTTCGAGATTGAACTAATTTAGGGATTATTAAAAAGCAGAGTGTTGTCTATTTGGTTTCGTTTCTGCGTGTTGGCATTGGTCTCATTTCAATCATATACTCCAAGGTCTAACGATTTCAATTACTTACTTTCTACTAGAGTTCCGAACTTATGAAAATATTTAAATCCGCCAAAAAAATAAGTACGTTTATGATCATTTGGGTGTCTGTCTGTCTGTCCATCTGTCACAACCATTTTCTCCGAATCTACTATTGAAATTCTACACATGAAATTTTGTGACCCAAACACGGACGTGTTACGTAAATAAATACATTTTGAGTATGGGGTCGCTTTTGGAGGACGAACTAGAAAAAGTAAAAGAAAGTTTTCCAAACTGTACCATAAAAAATTAAAGGGCTTATTGTAAGGGTTTTAATTTTTTTTTTGTACCCAACCAACCAAAAGTCAGGCTCCAAAAGCCAGAGTTGCAAAGTTTTGGCTGTATGCGTAAATGCTGGAAGATCATACATACCCATCATCGTTTTTAAATTGGGGACTATAATGCCAACTAGCAATAGGGACAAAACTTATTGCTCCAAATGTTTCAATTTGCTAGGCATTTAATCTAGCATTAAAATACTGGCTGGAAACCATTTTCCTAGCACTTCGTACGTGCGTCGCCGGTCGTCATAAACTTGAAATGTCAGTAGTTTAGCTGTTTAGCCGTAAAACAAACGGTTATAACTGGCCAGTTAACCCGACCCACTTCGCGGGACGTCTTCATATTTGCGGTTTGGGACGCGAATATAGGACGCGGCAGAATAAGGGTTGCCTAGTTGTAGTTGAGAAGATTTTTGAATTTGGAACCAAATTGAAAATAGAATATGTTCTTATTTTGAATCTTTATTTTCTTTTATATCTATACAAATATTATAAAGCTGAAGAGTTTGTTTGATTGTTTGATTTTTTGGTTAAATGCGTGAAACTCAGTAATTACTGGTTCAAATTAAAAAAATGTTGGAAAGACCATTTATCGAGGAAGGCTACGACCAATAGAAGCGGAGCATTAATGAAAAATGCGATGCAGACGAAGTTGCGGGGGTCAGCTAGTTAGTTAATAACTCTAGGATTCTGGTACGAAATTATCGAAAAATCCTAAATGCGAGTCAAGTGTTGTGATCGATTGTTGAGCATTGTTCATTTAAGTAGATACTTACATCTACTTTTTTGCAGTATTTTTTTAATAATAATAATAATCTTTATTGGAACAAAAATACATTTTACAAATTGATTGCGTACGTAAATAGCTGCATTAGTTGCAAAACTGTGTCGCAACTATTAACGCCCACCTCCAAGAGGGAGACGACATCGTTCCAGGTAAAATTTTTTTTTTTTTTTAATTTTACAAAAAAAATTAAAAAAAAATTTCTTTGTTTATTTTATCTTTGCACCAGGGTTTAGGTCGACTGATAGAAAATGCGCACGTTTGACAATTTGACAAATAAATTTAGCGATATTTTTTGTGAAAACTGGTCCTCATGTTCCTACAAATTTGCAAACGCCAGGTTAGTTTTTCGTAAAATATAGACTTCTGAAGCTTTCACGCAGTATTTTAAAAAGTCAGGTAAATAAAATGCTTTACTAACCTTCCCTCTTGTCTGCTTAATAGCATTTTATTCTAGTGTTAAAGTAAGGTAGGTACTCATTAAGAAGCGCTATTAACTCATCACTCCGTCGGTAACCACTTGGAGCTGATTGCTTCGATTGCTCCGTAAAGGGGGAGAGCTGACCTCCTTGCCTGCTATCCATTACGTACTAAAGTATCTGTAGGTACCAATCTAATGGAGTTTAGCTAACAAGTCTGCAGGATTTTATTTATGCTCATTAAACTATAGTCCCCGTCATGAGAAGCTAGAAATTTTGTACACACATTCAATTGTTTCACATGTTTGTTCCATGAGTCAGTCGCGTTCCAGTACCTACCACAAAACCTTAGACCACAGCACTTTATATCGATGAAATGTAACCCGACCAAGTGAAATTGCTCGTTAGTATCGTATAACATGTATGTTACTCCGAGTTGATTGAATTTGGGATCATTTGTTGTCGCTACGTATCTGAGTAGAAGTTCATTGTTTACAAAAATTATAGCTTCTCGTGACGGGAACTATAGACAATTTTTTTAGATAGGCTTCTAAACTTGGAAATATTTTGATTTGAATTCCGGGTACGCGGCTGCCACTCCAGAACTTTTCGGGCCCATCGACCTGCGAGCAAAGTGCCCTGTTCATAATGCCTCGATGAAAATAGCAACTAGACGGTGTTAGCCAAATTTAATTAATCCCATAATGACATTAAGCAAACTCCATTTCATAGTCCAATAGCTTTTCCAAACATTTTTGCTCATAATACTGCACCACTTTACCTTGGCATGCGAGAAAATACGGAACTAAATTGAAAGTGTAAGATTTGACATTATTGTTGACATTTTCTTTCACGGGCAGCGCCACAGTGAAATGTCAAGATATATTGGTCGTGTTAGGTGAGTCTATTTGGAAGTGTTGACGTTGATCGGCCATTTTAGGTTGTTTACCTGCGAGTGTTTTGTGTTGTGGTGAAAGTCTGATTTCAGTTAAAGTGTCGTTTTTGTGGACGGTTTTATAAACATGAGCTTTTTGGCTGCTGGAGCAGTAGTGTGTCATTTCAGTATTTATGTCACAATTTTTGACTCTTTTCAAGACCGCTATATCATACTCGATGGAGCAGACATGTGTAAGAGTGGAGACCGCGTATGGGCAAACGTAGTGTGGGACGCCCTGCGGCACAATGGATCGATGATTTAAGGAAGGTGGCTGGCAGCGGATGGATGCGGACTGCTCAAGACCGGGATGGTTGGCGCTCTTTGGGGGAGGCTTACGTTCAGCCTTCTAGGCGAGATCTTTCTTCTTGACGCTATTTTTTTTTGGATGGGAAATCATCAAATAATTCTCCCACTCTGGGCGGAGCGGAAGAATGTCCCTCTTACTGACTAAAACCCAAACGTGTTCCAAATGCCCTTTGCGTTCCAGGGCTGCGGTAACTTTTTCAAATAATTTCGCAACCACTATGTATATGGTAGTATACTCAAGAATAGAATAGAATACTCTTTATTATGTACACCATATAAGTTACAGAATAGATAGATGAGAGACATTACATAGGGTGACACAACGGACGGCCTTATCGCTAAATGCGATATTTTCAAGACAACTTTGGATAGTCACGTGAGTTTTCAATGCACTGTATCGTCTTATTTTTTGTTTACAAAAAAGAAAAAATGCGAGTCCAATATTTTTTGTAAATCTATCTGACGGACTAATTAAATTTTTTGTCATCTTCACTATTGTTTCATGTGGTACTATCAAGTTTATGAATAAACAGAAAATGGTACAGAAGCAAATAAGCGTGAAACCCAACCGATTTCAATCCGTCGATGGTGGGCTAATGGGATTGGTGCTTCGCGGGTGCGACTGGTTACACGCACTAATTGTTGATATCGCGCGGTTGTTGATTGATTGGGATGCTAAAACTTTAGAAGGGACTAAGATATATCCAATACTTAAACATACATTCGACGAGAAACGTTCGTGAATAAAGCACTCGTGCAAAGCCAGGGCGGATCGCTAGTCCTTTTATGAAACTGTACTTATCGAGTTTATGAATAAACATGAAATGGTATAGAAGCAAATGAGCATGAAACACAACCGAGTTCCATCTATAAATTGGAACCCTAATTAATAAAAATAAAATGTTAGTTTTTTTATTTTTAACCGACTTCCAAAAAAGGAGGAGGTTATCAATTCGGTGGTTATTTTTTTTATGTATGTGCACTGATTACTCCGAGGTTTCTGATTCGATTTCTGTGATTCTTTTTTAGTTCGATGCAGTATACTTGCCATTTGGTCCCGTAAAAATTTAATTCAGTTTGGTTCAGTAGTTTTTATTTTATGAGCATATTTGCTTATTTTAATTTCTGCGTATACGAAGTCGTCGTCCAAGTATCACCACTTAAAATTGAAAAATAAAAAAAAAATCCAAAAAAACATAACCGAGTTCCAAACAAAACACTACAAAGAATAAAATAACTTTAATTTCGGAAGTGTAAAAAAAACAAAGAAACAAAACCAAAAAACACCGTGTTTTGTTTGGAAGTCGGTTATATTTTGTTTTTGTAAAAAGTTTTTTTTTTATTTGTGATGGGTTTGCTCTTGACTCTAGTCTAGGTCAGAGATAACAGAGACAAAGTCTACGATGGAGCGAGCTTACCCAGAAGGAGCCTGTGCACTCTAACTTTGCAGAGATTAGGGTTGTAAGCGTTTGGAAACACAGACGCAGGCAGAGAGTTCCACTCCTTTGCTGTGCGCATAATAAAAGACGTTTGGAAACGCTTAGTGCGATTTTTTTTCACTTTCTCGCTGAAATCGCCGGACTGTTTTGACCAACTGGTACAAAGATCAACCAAAGTCACTATGACTTTGGTTGATCTCTGTACCAGTAGTCCATAGTCCTTGGAGACGGTTATAGGCTATTTTTACACGAGTGGAGCCACGTGTAAAAGCTAGTCCTAATTTATCAAATCCTTCGGTTACTGACTGACTGACAAAGCACAGCTAAAACTACTGGTCGTAGAAAGCTGAAATTTGGCATGTAGATTCCTTGGGGAGTGTAAGGTAGCACCAAGAGAGTATTTTCGAAATTTATGCGAGAACGGGAAAACGGGATAAACGTAGTACTATAAAAATCAAATGAAATTTGGTGTTTCTGAAAGTTTCCGATTTAACAGCTTAGCAACCGTCCGTAAGTCTGTACTAATGGATTATTTCAATCTGTATTCTGTAATCAGCTTTATTGTGCGTGGCTTCGTGGCTCAATGCTCGGTGTTCGTGGCTAAGTAATGTGTTCGTGTTGTCTGTGTTTATTTTGTGTTCATACTATTAAGAGGCGCTATTTGGTCCTAAATGAATGTAATGGCAATGAATGAATGAATGATTTGCAATTTATTCTACCCAATACAATACAATACAGTACAATAATTTATTAACAGAAATGTATATACAAAATCACCTATCCTTTTCAAAAACAGTACCTATACAAATTTATGTTTGGCTTTTAAAAGATGGAGTAAACGATAATGTCCTTGATAATATAAACTGTGTGATGGACATCGGCGCCTTCCTCTCGCTATACTATTTGAACCATTGCCATGTTGCTTGGCACCATTGAATCGAAATAATGTGTAGTTTCGGGATTCTGATTTCTCTGAATCGTTTCAGAAATTCCTTAAATATGGTAGCAGGGTTCAGTTATAATATAGTTTGAATCAGTTTTTTTTTATACTAATGGTCCTCCTGTCCGATTTCGGTCATGACCAATCTCAACGAAGACTAGTCATCGACGTGGTATTTTTTATCATAATTATCTATAGTCCAAAAGTTTGTGTGCAAATAGAGATACACTCTCTCTCTTCCTTTTTCTCCCTTTCTTCAATTATTTTTTGCAGCCCTTTAAGATAATTACAATAAATATATGAAACTTGTTTTGCTGTTATTTTTCAATAACTCTGATCCGATTCTGATAAAAAACCTAAGTACACGGTTTGTGAATAACTTAATTAAAAATGTTTTTCCTTTGTTTCAGAAATATGTCGTCAGTACAGATCGGAGTGGAGATATCCATGTTCACGTACAAGTAAGTTTTACATATTTTAATATTAAAATAACGACGTCTATAATAAAACCTCATTTGAAGTCATCTGGTATTTTGAGGCTTAATCTTTAAAACAAATATATGACAGATTCTTTATTCAAATTTTCTATAGAGAATTTGAAATAAGAATCTGCTAATCAGTTTAACCTAGCAAATTTGTTTTGTTTATGAACGAACCAGTTTATATTTATTAAAAATATCAATTCTCTGAGTGATCAAACATTTTCCTGAGTAATCAGTATAATTTCTAGTTTCTAAAATGCTTAGGTGACCTATAATCCTACATGTCACACCCATCCATCGAATGAATTAAACAAATAAAAGTATGTCAGGCTGAATGTCTATTGCCTTGTCATTTGTGAAAATGGAATGAAATTTATCCGTTTGACATTTCAATTCCCTTGACTTTTGGCGGAAAACGCTTATTGACGCCATCTTGGGAAAGCATAAGACAGAAAATTAGTTGCCGTCTGCGTTTGGTAACTTAATCGAGTGATATTTAAGTGAAATGAGGTAAATATTATGAGAAATGTATAATTATGTATGTTTAGACGTAGGTATGTTTTCAATTTATTTGTAGTTTGTAGATAATTCTTATATTATGGACTTTTTCGTTTATTACGTAGAATATAATTAGATTAAGGAGCTCATGGCTACATAATAAAAGCGACACGGTTCGAACTACAAGGTAAAGCTATACTTGGCAAGGTCGGTTTGTAGATGGGTGACCATGCATTACATGCCGAGTTTTCTGCCGTGTGTCGGAAAGCACGGTAAGCTGTTGATTTCGGCTGTCATTTGAACATCTTTGACAGTCGTTACGGGGCAGAAGCTAGAAAATTTGACACCAGTCTTGCCGTGTTACTGAAACAGCAGTGGCGTAGCGTAGTGGGGGCGGCAGGGGCGGCCCACTCCTGGCGGCACCTTTAGGGGGCGGCGGCAAGATTTTACAATAAATAATAATAATACTTTGTAAATATTTGAACCATTTCATATTTTTGTCACACCTACGATTCGAACCGATTAAAATGAGCAGAAGAAAGTTTTAGTTAAAGACATAAGTTTTGTTTTTAATTCTAACAAGTATATTATTTTTTAACGAAAATATAAATATTGGCAATATCGTTCTCGTTCTAATTGGAAGTTGATTTGCATTTTTTATTCAAATTGGTAATAATAATCTTGTCGATCGACAAGGTATAATCATAATTAATCTATAATTATTTGGTATATCAATGTAAGTGGCATACGTGTAAAAATTTTGTAGTAGATGTGGTTATTATATTGTAAAACAATTTTTATTTTATTTGTAACCTGTACAATACCCAATAATGATCTGTTATTGCCGAAAAGTTCTTTAGAATTACTGTAAATTATAGTCTTTTAAATTGAAATACCTAAATAAGAGAGCAGCAAAAATTGTTTCCGCCCCTGGCGGCTGACACTCGCGCTACGCCACTGTCAAAGAATTACTGGGTTGTGGATATCCAAAACGCAGTCACTACGTGTTAAAGACTAGAAGCCGACTTCAACATAGATGGGAAAAGGGCTAGACAGATTCATTGTGTAGTTCGTAGCTTCTATACGTAGTATTATTAAAATATACCTACTCAATAGGTGTGGCCTATCCTAATATATAAAATTCTTCCGTTACTGGCAGACAACGCACAGCCGAAACTACTGGTGGTAGAAAGCTGAAATGTGGCACGTAGGTTCCTTGGGGAGTGTAGGGGAGCACTAAGGAAGGATTTCCCGATATTCCTACGGGAACGGGAAAAAACGGGATATGCGCGAACAAAGTCGCGAGCTAAAGCTAGTTTGCTATAAGTTTCTGCTATGGGAACTAATTTCATTTAATTCTGCCATTCGTTCTAGTTGATGTCATGCTGTTTCTACTTTGTATTTATTGCGCAGTGGGAGTGCCCTGTTTACGTTTAAGATATTTTAGCTTTAGAGTGTAGACATGTCGACATGTTTAGCCAATTTATGGCTGAACTGTTAATTTCAATTAAGTAATCTTTTAAACATTTTAAAGCTATGCCAATTTATACCATCAGTCGGAAAAATCGACTTATTCAAACGTTTACATTTTTCTTTTTTTTCTGCTAACCAGGGAATATTAGCTCCACCGAACAGGGTAAGTTAAAAAAAATGTGTGGTTTTTACATTCCTGTACATCTTTCTATATTATAAACAAAAATATTTTTCTAAATTTTGTCAGATGAATTAACATTGTGTTTGATACAAAACCCCTTGACGTTATGATGTATGATTTTTTAAGACATTCAAGACCAAATATATGGGAGAACCAACAACGAGCAACGAAATCAGAATGTACAGAAGGACCATATTTTATACTCTGCGTTCTTTAGTTTTTAGAAATGGATGACAAGAGATATATCTTAAGCAAACGATAGATTTTAGAATTCTATTGAAAAAAAAAGAGCTTGCAGAACGGATGCCCGATGGGACCAAAACGTTCTGGTTGGCGAGTGAGTACCGGTGGTTGCAGTGTTTAAAAGCCTCTCACAAGTTGGACCTCATCGGTCCACCTGATACGGGCCTCGGGAGTCCGCAGGCTGCAAAGTAGCAGTAGCAGGCTGATCGATTTGGTGACGCTTAGGTGAGACCAGTGGACCACTACCGGTTTAAAGAAATATGATGATTAAAAAAAAACTTGTTAAATGCCCGAGACTTTTCTTCTCCTCTCCGTTTCATTTCAGAACATTGGGAGTTTAGCATCTTCCCAGAACCTTCGATATATTAATGCAATTTTCGACACGAGATACTTCATATTGAAAAATTTTTTGGTGTTTTAAAATGGTCCTTCTGTACGTTAATATCGTGTGTCCATGCTTCATAAATCATTGTCGTCACTCCTCACACCATTATGTTCCGTATGCCTTTGAAAGAGTGTGTTGTTACTGCTCCACAAACACCGATAGACGTTGGATGTTCATCTACAACCTACATATCTACATATAATACAACTTTATCATTATTGTTTACGTCCACCTGGCACCCATGTGTGTTTTGTTTGTGTATTTTGACAGGTTCCTCTCCTTCTTTAAATTTAAATATATCTTAATTAAAATAATATCTGTCAATTGTAAATGTCTATGGGATCATCTTGGAACTCACAACTCGACAAAATTAAGGGGAACAGCAGATTTTGTTCAAAGATGTCAGGTCGTATTGTTAAAGTTTTTTCTATGTTCATGAGTTCTGTCAAAGTCCTAAATGATAACTAATTAGTCAAAAGAAAAAAGAAGATACCCTGAGTTGTGGATACCATAAAAACGAAGTTTATTGAATAAAGGCTAAATAATGGAACATTCTGAGAGCTAGGTTCCTCTTATTTAAACCCTCAAAGTGGATAAACTGCCTGAAGACTAATCTATTCAACTGTGGTTCCCGACATCCGACATTTCGGATAACGTTAGCTACGGAGGGCAAGAGAAACCTTTGCTATGTCTAAGCTGAATTGAAGCTTGCACCAAAGGGTTATTCGAGTCAGGCCATAGTCTATTTCATTGGATAGATAACCTAATATCGTTCCCTGTAACCCTGTGCTACGGCATTCCCTGTTTTATCGTATCATCAATCATAACAGCCGGAGACGTCCCCTGCTAGACATAGGCCTCCGCCAAAGGGGGGGGGGGGCTTTGCCATAATCGCCACGCTTGGCAGGCGGGTTGGCAATCACAGTTTACGGTGTTACGTTTTACAGAGAACACTGCTGCCTATTCTCTCGTGAGTCCCTTAGTCGCCTCTTACGACACCCACGGGAAGTGATGGGATGGTATTATTCTTTTACCGCACCATACGGCACCAGCCGACACCATATGGCATAAGTTCATCGTATTATCAACCATATTTGAATATGTAACCGTGGTCTATTCTGTCAACATATCACCTAAGTAGGTAGAGTATGAAGTGAACTGTCATTCGATCTTGTTGTAAAAGATTGGCAACTCATTTCATATTCACTTCTCCAAAGTTTTAACGGTGATATGTTTATCAGAATCCCGCTGCTGTTACACTGTACGCCAATTTTTTACTGGTTATTTCAAATGTTTCTCAATTTTCAGGGGGACCTAAGCCAACAGGATAAACGATGTGTTTTCCTGACAGTCCACGATCTTGGGACAAATCGTAAGTATCTTGTTTCATTATCATTATTATCAACATAGCTGAAAGAATTCCACTGCTGGACATAGGCCTCCCCAAGTATCGCCACAGCATCGGCTCCCCGCCACCCTCATCAGGTCATCGGTCCACCTTGTGGGAGGCCTTCCAACGCTGCGTCTTCTGGTACGCAGTCGCCACTCTAGAACTTTTCGGCCAAATTGTCGAATCTATTCCTGCCCTGCCCACTGCCACTTCAGTTTGGCGATCCTTCGGCATATGTCGGTATTAATTGACTTTATGCACTAGTAAGAAATATTGTAGTGCACAAGCTTACTTCTATCTTTAGTGCACTTACTTGGCGACTTTAGGAGATTTAAAAAAGGGGTCTTTTAATTCTAGAAATCTACAGATAGATAGTAGATTTTTATAACTCTTGATCGTCTAGAAACTTAGTATCGCCTTTTATTGCTTTTAATTGCACAAAGGCTTTGTTTTATTATTCCAATAAACCTCACTCAGCCGAGATTTCCTTAAAATCCTGTTTTATTGTTTCCATGAAGTCAGTTTTATTTGCCAGACCGATGTTTGAGTTATTGCCAATACGAGTACCTAATGTAATGTGATGGCCACTATATGTTGGTCTAATTACGAACCAGTATATAGTTTGTGTACATTATGATGTGTTCGACCCACTTTAATACTCATCGATGGATTAGTGACGATTTTGATGGATTCGCAAACAAGAGTCGGATGAGGCGATGGATTGTGCGATGTATTGTGCGCCCAGCAAATGCTGAGATGGTTACCCTTTCGGTATAAGACACGCTCAGCACAATTACATATGTACGTACTATTATTTCTGTTTACTTAATCTTTGTTGTTGTACAAACGTACAGCACATTTATTCTATTCTAGTGTTCAGTTATGTAGAGATAGACTAAAACCGCAGCTTTTCCAGTTTAACTTCTATTTAGACAGGATTAATGTTTATAAGTAGTAACAGTACCAGTGATGAGCTCGTGGTTAAAAACTAACAGCCGCAAGTATCGATCTTCAAGGTTAAGCAACGCTTTCCGAGGTCGGCCTGTGGATGGGTGGCCATCTTGACATAGCGAGACTCCTCAGTGCTTCGGAAAGAAGACAGTTTACTCAGATACTGGGTTGTGGAGGTCTTATAGGTAGTCACTCCACGAAAAATACTGGCAGTTAGCTGATTGGGTTTGGCTAGAAGTCGATCCCAATATAATAGGGGAGATTCAAATACAAAATTTATGGGAATGTTGTTAATAATATGATAAAAAAAGTATCTAACAAAGGCTATTGCAACGTTTTTATTTGATTTAATATCGATTTTTAACAAAAATAATGAATTAAAGTAACGTGAAACGGAACGTATTTAAAAATAGCAATCAGTGTTTATTGACGTCACTGCTGTTATGACAATGAAAAGGCATCCTTATGTCTTTGAGTTAGGACAGTTAGAATCAGTGGCAGACAGGAGTGACGTCATCGTCCGTTTTCGCGCGAAAATTTAAACCGTCTGTTAAAAAACGCAAAATTTTGGCAATAAATTGAAGAAGTTTTCATTTCTTATTTATGTGATGATCTATTCTAGATGGGAGTTCTTTAAAATTAAAGCAAAAATGGAAATATTGCATGTTCCCTATTTGGAAAACGCTAGGCAAATGATGATGAAGATGAAGTAGTACAAGTACTGCTAACCAAGAAGCATAGAGCCAACCAACCAGAAAATTGATGTTTAGTGCCTAAAAATTCATGCGCAGACAGTGACTCAATTAGACAACCTTAATCTTCTACTTAGCTCGAGTTTATTTCTAGAATGTGACCCATTCTTAGTCTGGTCAGTTAATTTACTGTCGAGCTTATTAGTTGCTTTGTCGGTTGGTCAAATTGACTAATATCAACAACTCGCTAACTGCCTCCGTGGTCGAGTGGTTTAGGCGTTTGCCTTGTGAACCGCTGGTCGTGGGTTCGATTCCTACGGGAAGCATACTTTGTAAAGTTGTTTCCAGTTTGGCTAGGACATTGCAGGCTTGCATCACCTGATTGTCTGATAAAAGATAATTCCGTGCTTCGGAAGACACGTATAAGCCGGTTGTCCCGGCCGCCAAATGGCGGTTGTCAAATAAACCATGTCAGAGGCCCTTGAGGCGGTTTAGAAACTCTGACACTAGGGTGTGTGGGGTCGTTAGACCTTACTGCCCACATGACAAGAAGAAGTACAACTCGTTGACCCACGCAAGTTCGTCTGCGTCACATTTTTCATTAATGCTCAGCTCCTATTGGTCGTAGCGTGATATTATATAACCTATGTAGCCTTCCTTGATAAATGGGCTGTCCAACACTAAAATAATTTTTCAATTCGAACCAGTAGTTCCTGAGATTAGCACGTTTAAACAAACAAATAAACTAACTTCAGCTTTATAATATTAGTATGGGTAAGCTGTTAAGAACATGCCGTGAGAAACGTTTAGAGTATGAAAGTGGATAGGTTATAGGGGTAGTAGAGGACTAACGAAACGATAGATTTATCATGACCCTGAACAACATTTGTTCTACGATTTTGACCTCAACTGAACAATTTAAAGTCAAAGTCAAGGATTTATTTGCAAATAAATATGGTTACAAAAGTTCTTGCAATAGTAGTATGGTAGCTTAACATATTCAATCATAACATAATGACATCCAAATTTTGGTATATGTACAATTAAATCATTTATATTTAAACTGAAGGAATTATTTTATGTTATAGAAGGGATTCTCAACTAACTACCTGTGTAAAGCTCTTTTGAAGCGGACCATTGGAAGTTCTTTAATTTGGGTAGGAACCTTGTTATATATTTTAATACACATAGGATAACAACTTCGCCTATATAGTTCCGTTTTTATTCTAGGATTAATTAGTCTATTAGGATATCTAGTTTTGAACTCACATTTATCTCCCAGTTTTTCAAACATCTCTGGGTGAGATTTGGTAAATTTACATATTTCCTCAATATAAATACCAGTTAGTGTAAGTATTTTAAGTTTCCTAAACAGTGGTTTTCAGGATGTAAGTGGGTCTACATTACAAATCGCACGTATACACCACTTTTGTGCGATAAAAGCTCTTCCGACATGCACCGAGTTTCCCCATACCAGTTTAGCCAAAAACAATTTGTTTTCATTTATTTGAAGTCTGTAAAATTCGTGTATACTACGCGCGTGCTTCGTCGGCCGCCTCATAAAGAATATGAAAAATTTAGACTGTTTATATTTTTTGTATGGAAAAAGAATGTTTTGAATTTTAAAAAGTCGTAGACCAAATGTTGTTCAGGGTCTTGATACGAAGTCAGGATTAAGAGGTTTCGGTTATTTTTGAAATTTCCCTGTAAATGCAAAAGTGAGCTTGACTGTTTGTTTGTTACTTTTTCACGCTTAAATCTGATTTTTGGCTACTTCAACGTAAGTGAAGCCGTGACCAAAGGCTATAAAGGCAGTGAGAATAGAGAATTTGAAAAATATATGGATGAAGAAGACATGCTACACCACTGATCCCGAATAAATGGGACACGAGCAGGATGATGAAGAAGCTGCTTATCTAGTGTTACATTAGACAGGCTGCCTTATAGCCTTTGGAGAGAGAGATACACACATGAAAATGGAATTCTTTTACACTAGATAAGGCCTATACAATCGATTAGACGATTAACTTTCTCATGTCTCAGTAGATCGGGTCTACATTGACATCGTCTTTGTTATTTCAGACTCGACAATGGTTGACTTTGTGAACAGCCCAGCGATGTCGGAGATCAAGGAGCGGTCCTGCTTCATCCACGTGGATGTACCAGGACACGAGGAGAACTCACCGGACCTACCGGACTCGTGAGTGTGATATCATTGTTACATTTTAGCAGTATTAAAGCATCAATGTGTTTTAGACGGACGCCTATATCTCAAAGGAGACTAGTCGTCGGCGTGAGAGGGTATAGTGCCAAGTGTGTGCGCAAAAATAGAAGCACTTCCTATTCCATCACTCTCTTACCAGACCAGAAAGAGATAGCGCAAGACAAATGGCTAAACGTGCTTTCCGTGCACTCCCTCTTTCATAACTCTCATAGTCCGACTTGAGAAATCTGGTGCAGTACCAACGGCTGATCGTGTGTTCTGAAACATGGGGTATAAATTACAGATAACTAAGAACGAGACTCTTAACCATGTTCCAGACGGATGACTCACATCCAAGGTGACCTTGGTGGGAGCTTGGTTTGCATCTGCCGCCTAGATGGACGGCAACAAGCAAGGTCACCTTGGATGGGACGCTGGATTACATCCGTCTGGAACATGGTTTAGATGTTTACTCACTTGGTTTGTGTAGCTATGAGACAGAACAATATTATGGTTTTTGATCTACAAAGTAATTTTAATAAAAGTGCTACGATAAGACAGTTACAATTAATAAGAATGGAAGTTCGGAGACTAGCAACATTCACGTTTCAACATTTGGATCGCGAAACGCCGGGAATACAAATTATTAACGGTTTTGCAAGTCAAAGGGCATTTAAAATAAGAATTGTGAGACCTCTAAAGGAACTATTCTGAAATTCAAATGATGTGTCTATAGCGAGTTGGTAACGCTTTTGTAAATTCTTCCCCACTGTATTGTACTCGTAAGTCGTAAGCCGTGGTCTTTAAACGAAAATGACAAAGGAATAAATCAGAATTCTTCATGGAAAGGTCTGGAAAGTATACTTTTATTATGACTGTTCAACACATAACTCATTTGTGTTTGAATGAGTAATATCATGCGTTTCAAATCTTCAACATCATCGTTTCTAGCTTCATCTACTGCTGAGTAAGTCTCCTCTTGCCTTCTTATATGAATTCCAGAAAACCAACTCTGTCCACAGCTACCAGTTCCCCTCACTCCAAACCCTGGGCGAAGACCTCATTACCGTCCTAGATTTCCTCCACGTCCGCTACGCAGTCGGCCTCGGCGAGGGTGCAGGCGCCAACATCCTCGCCAGGTGTGGGCTGGCCCACCCCAGGCGTCTCCTGGGCCTCATCCTCGTCAACTGCACAGCGTCAACTTCTTCAGTCGCCGACGCCTTCCGCAGTAGGTTCTCAAGATGGCGGGGGGCCGACATCTCTCAATCCGAGGAGGATTTCCTCATCTACCACAAGTTTGGCCACGTGAGTTTTGTACAAGAACAGCTTGATTATAGCTACAAGGTATTCCTTCTTCTGTTTTTGTTACTAATTCTACTAATTGCTCGACTAGAGCGCCTTTGGGGTAAGCGTGTGGTTTGCTGTGTTCAGAAATATCACCTTGAGCCTTACTTTCAAAAGTTTCGTGACCTTAAAAGAGTAATGTATCTAATATCCTTGAATGAATTGTAACCTACTCCAAGGTCCTCTTTATCTATTTGGCTTATTCCACTAAACCCCAAAGCCATTGTTCTCAAAACTCTACGGTCCTTACTGCGAAAAAAATATTTTCTAAACAGTAAATCGATTTCTCAAGCTAAATTTATATTCTTAAGAAAATCGGAAGCTGTGAGTTTAACTTTGACCCATTTTATTTCTAGAGTATATGTTATTACCATAGTTTTTAATTATATTTATATACTTAATCATTGTAATATTCCAATGATTATTATGTGTCTTATAATCTGCTAAAACTCATGTGTTTTATTTATGCATCCTGCAATTTTGCTGTTGACTCAACCAAAAACTTTTTGTGGTTTAAGTGGAATTTAATTATAGAAATATTTTGTGGATTACATGGAATGAATGTTTTGACCGTAGAGTTTTTAGAAGAATGGTTTTGGGGTTTAGTGGAATAATCTATCTAGTTCAAATTTAATGACTTACATGATTTATGATATCTACTCATTTAAATTCTGAAGACGACAATACTACATCAGATTGTGTGGAGTTATTTTAAACACAAGTATATTTCATAACTTACTGGGCTCAGCTTTAACTCTGTAACGATGTTGAATATAATGAGATACAATAAAAGAGTAATGAACATATCTGGTAGCATACAAACATATACTTTTTAATCTTATTGTTGTGTTACTTTGATTAAAATAATTCCACTTTCTTCTCTGCCTGTAGAAGCATCTTCCTTACTTCAACTAACATACTAACCATATCTATTAGTTCTAGTTTTGCTATTAGTTAGCTTGATAATGTATTCCCTATTACAATTATTTTCTTGTATAATCATTCATTGCCATGTTTTTATGAAACCTCTTTCTGTTTTGTATGCTTTTGCTCTTTATTTGTAGTAGTAGATATTTTTGTGTTTTAATTTTACTGCGATTAAGATTTTTCTGCATTTATGTTCATCCAGAGATTTCTTTGCATTAATGTTAAGATCACTTACTTACCTTATAAAACGACAGGGTCGATTTTTATCAATATGTTGCAATACTTGTTACTGTTAGTCTACTGCTTATTGTTGTAAAAGGTTGAAAAAATAATGAATCCCCTGGTTTTACATTAAATGTAGCAGTTGTTTCTATGTAAATAATAAAACCTTGTTTATTCTTTAACTAGCTGACCCGCGCGGCTGCGCTCCCGTCAACTGGCTACTCTACCTACCGACCCTAACCTAGCTACCCTACCTACCTACTCATTCTTTTTTTTTTTTTTGTATGTTAATTCTTATTATGCTATTCCGGACGAAGACTAATCCAAAAACACAAAAACGATGAAAATGGGTCCAGCCGTTCTCGAGTTAGTTAGAAAAGTGTTCGAACAAACCCGACTTTGTTTTATATATTAAGAAGATTAAGATTTTTGCTATATTGTGAAAGATTCGACCTTTTTCTAGAAGACATTTTTATATTTTGGAGACAGAAATAAAACGAATAAACTGAAGGAAGACGGACAGCGGTGGCTTATTAATAAATAGGGTTCCGTTAGCAACCTTGGTACGGAACCCTAAAAATCAAATTGTTTCGCACGAAACAAAATCAAACGTGAAGGCTTAAATAATAGGGTCCCATTGGCAACTTTGGCACGGAACCCTATAATTTGCCTTTTATTTTTCTTTTTATTTTTTAAGGATGGGAAATCATCAAATGACTCCTCCCACTCTGGGTGAAGCGGAAGGGAGTGTCAGACTCTTACTGACTAAAACCCATCCGTGTTCCTCCTAATGCCCTTTGCGTTCCAGGGCCGCGGCGACTCTCTCGAACAAATCCCGCAACCCCGGCAGGCACTGGTCCTAGCGGGCCCCGTCCTTTATGCTGACAGCTCCTTGAGGCGCGCGTGGAACACAGCGCGCCGTCGACCTGGGCCTGGTTCTGATCAGACGGCGAGCCACCCAATGCTCGCCGTCCGCAGGCCCTCGCCTACGGTGGCCGAGAATCGCCCTGCGACTCCCGACGCCCGGGGCGTCTTCTTCTGTTGCGGCGGCTGGGGCGTGAGGTTTCCCTCTCTCTCACGCGTTCGGCCTCCGCCTTTGCTAGCATTACTGCTTCGCAGAAGGAGGTGACCGCTTCCCATGCCTCCTCGCTCCGGACCATGAATTGGACCAGGGCCGGACGCGAGAGGTCGCTGCCGCCAATCGCCTCACCCTATAATTTGCCTTGGCTTGCAAATCGAACCGTCTGATACTTAGCACGAATTAAAAACTTAGTTGAGGGCAACCTGGGAGTCTTTAAGACAAAAGTGAATAGGTTGCTTCTAGGCAAACGTGCTCTATCTTCGACCGCATACCATCAGGTGAGATAGTGGTCAAACGTATGCCTATCTACAGTAAAAATAAATATATGTATTCTACTCCGTATCACCTAACCACTGAGAACTAATGATAACACGATTTGACAGTTACTGTGAAATCGTGTTGTCATTCATTCTTAGTTCTGGTTCGGGACTAATCGTAAGTCTGTAGGTGATACGGAGTAGAATACGTCCACAACTAAGCCCGAAACTACGAACTTTGTACTTAGAGAGTAGCCCCCCAAAATCGATCGCTCCCGTCACCGTGACCACCTTTGGTACGGTACCTTATTATTATTGGCCTTGTGTCGCAAATCGAACCGTTCGTTGCTTCGCTCTAAACGGAATCAATCGCGGAGGCTTAGCAGTAGGGTCCCATCAGCACAGCACCTTTGGTACGGAACCCTACAGGCCTGTGGGGCTACTCTCTACCGAAATCCGTAGTTTCGGGCTTAGTTGCGGGCGGGCATTTTCTACTCCGTATCACCTAACCACTGAGAACTAAGTAATTATAACACGATTTGACAGTTACTGTGAAATCGTGTTGTCATTCATTCTCAGTTCGGGTCCGGGACAAATCGTAAGTCTGTAGGTGATACGGAGTAGAATACGCCCGCCCGCAACTAAGCCCGAAACTACGGATTTCGTTAGAGAGTAGCCCCCCTGATCCGCAAGTCGAACCGTCCAGTACTTCGCAAAACTAAATCAGTTTAAGACTCTACAATAAATGCACTTTAAACGAAATCAGCACAACTCAGAGATTTAAGCAATTTTGGTCCCTAACAGCTTAAGACCTTTCAGAGACCAAACCGAAATTCCAATTTCTTCTTTCTTTCTCTTTATATTCTTAACACCACAATTCAGAAAAACGCGTCATCAGTGCAACGTCATCTATCGACCATGTAAACTGACAAAATATTTGGCAGCAGAAGACGTTAAATAAGAACGTATATCTATAACGATAAATAATGATAAGGTATTAAAATGTTTACTTTTATTTTGCTACGTCTACGTATTAAAAGTTTCACGAATAACTCAATCAATGTGTTTTGGTGTAACATTCACGCTTTCATGCTGTTTTTGTTCCTCAATAGATGGCGCTCTGACTGATCAGAATACATTAGGAAGATTCTCACTAAACTAAAAATTCAATATATTTTGATTTTGTGGATCGATTGTAATGATAAAATATAACGAAAAGGTTTAAAAATGATCACTTTTATTTTGCCACGTATTAAAAGTTTCACAAATAACTCAACAATTTTGAATGCTTTCGTGCATTTTATTTTTTCTCAATAGATGGCGCTCTGACTCATCAGAATACATTAGGAAGTTTCTTCCTAAACTTAAAAATTCAATATCTTTTGATTTTGTGGGTCGATTTTGATGAAATAAACGCTAAATGTTACTCGGGTTATCACTTAATATTTTTAATTACTTAGATTTGCAATCCAATCTGTGGTTTATGCGTGATGCTCCCACAAACGCACAGACAAACAGATAAACAGACAAACAGACAAAAATTTCAAAAATTGCATTTTTGTGTTTTGTACCTTTTTCCTGAGTTTTCTGTGTAATTTTCATGCAAAAATATTCAATGTACAGACACGGTTAGTCTACGATTTTATTATGTGTATAGATAAAAATTACATGATTTGATATTTAATACAATTCGAAAATTTTAAATAAATTAAATTTAAGTTACAATAATAAAAAATTAAACACGAATTAAAATTAATAAATTACAAAAAAAAAAATAGATTATTACATGCAAAACAATTCACTATTATTAAGGACCTCTCTACAGAGTAAAGGTCTCTTCCAGTTTACACAAAATTCATCATCATCATATCAGCCGAAAGACGTCCACTGCTGGACACAGGCCTCCCCCAAGCGTCGCCACAACGACCGGTCCTGTGCGTCTCGCATCCATCGGCTACCCGCGACCTGAGCCAGGTCTGAGGTCCATCTTGTGTCTCAGCCGCGCCAACGTTACGCCTTCCGGTACGCGGTCGCCACTCCAGAACTTTTCGGCCCCAACGACCATCTGTTCTGCGAGCAATGTGCCCTGCCCACTGCCACTTTAGTTTGGCGATCCTTCGGGCTTTGTCGGTAACCTTGGTTCTCTTGCGGATATCATCATTCCTGATTAGATCATGCAAAAAACTCCAAGCATTGCTCTCTCCATTGCCCTTTGAGTGACTTTGAGCCTCCTGATGAGGCCCAATGTGAGCGAGCAAAATTACTGCTTTATAATTCAATTGCAAAACTTTTACCAAACAAACATACATTTCCAAATTGCAAATTAAATAAAATCTTCTAAAATTACGTTATGCACATAAAGTTTAGGATCTTAAAACAGTGCTCAAAGCCTCAAAGGTAACCCCAATGCACTTAGGTCTTGCGATGTCGCAACGCGTCGCAAGCTTCGTGATATTGCAGTAATAACCTGGCTATTGCATTATTTTATGGCTAAATTTAAGCACGGTTCTAGCGTTCCTGCCAATATTGCCCATGATAATGCCGTGACATGGTTTTCAATAGAACGAATTATATTATGAACTGGTATACATTGGTTCTACTAAAAATCCGCCAATAGTCACATTGCTAAATGAAAGTTTCATTATTTTTGCTAACTCGCAGTCCGCCACCTGTGAACAGCCCGTTTATTATTTAAAAACTGGCTAAGTGCGAGTCGGATTCGCGTGCATGGGGTTCCGAACCTCTTTCATTTTGTAACATGTTATTTTAACACTACAGACGGTTTATAGGTTTTTCTGTAATCTTTAGGTATAGAACTATAATCTGCACTTTTTTTTTTCAAAATGGTCTACTTTGGTCTTATTTCTTGAATAACTTGAAAACTAGTTATTTTAAAAATATTAAAAAATTGAAACCCTCACAGTAAGCGCTTTCATTTGATATGTCATACGATACAGTTTTAAAAAACTTTTTTTTTAATTTTCTAGTTTGACCCCAAAAGTGACCTTCTTACTAAGAATATTTACTTTCGTAACGCATTCGTGTTTGGGTTACAGAAGTCAATATGTGTACCAATTTTCAACAGAATCGGTCCAGTAGATCCGGAGAAAACTGGCTGTGACAGACGGACGAACAGACCGACAGACAGACACCCGGGTGATCCTATAAGGGTTCCGTTTTTACGGATGTTCGGAACTCTGAGTAAGTAAGCTGACATTCTTAGGTGGAATGAAAGCTTACATCAATGCTGCTAAATAGGGATGGATGGCTCCCTCCCCCACTTTAGTTTTGGCACAGACATTTTTACATTATAGCACTCACAGACAACTCTCTAACTAAACTAAATAAACATTTTCGTACTTGTTGAGTACTTTTATTTTATTTTATCGCGTTTCACTAAATTTTTTAAAGTATTTGCTATTCAACAAGCAACTAATACCCGTACATTCAACCAACGACCTCTTTCTCTGTGCTTCTTATTTCTTTTACCACTGTTTCTGTTCTGACATCCTTCTTTTCTTTTTTTTTAATTTGAGATGGGTTTGCTCTTCACTCTAGTCTAGGTGACAGAGACAAAGTCGATTTCTTTTTTTAAGTTCTTTATTATTTCTTCTAGCAAATCTCGAGCGAGTCGTGCGAGGGCGGCGAGCGGGACCGCACGCTGGCCGAGTACCGCTCGCGCCTGCGCGGGAACCTCAACACGCACAACATCAAGCAGTACGTCAGGGCGTTCATCAAGTGAGTTGATGCTATTGATGAATGTTATAGACCGCACGCTGGCCGAGTACCGCTCGCGCCTGCGCGGGAACCTCAACACGCACAACATCAAGCAGTACGTCAGGGCGTTCATCAAGTGAGTTGATGCTATTGATGAATGTTATAGACCGCACGCTGGCCGAGTACCGCTCGCGCCTGCGCGGGAACCTCAACACGCACAACATCAAGCAGTACGTCAGGGCGTTCATCAAGTGAGTTGATGCTATTGATGAATGTTATAGACCGCACGCTGGCCGAGTACCGCTCGCGCCTGCGCGGGAACCTCAACACGCACAACATCAAGCAGTACGTCAGGGCGTTCATCAAGTGAGTTGATGCTATTGATGAATGTTATAGACCGCACGCTGGCCGAGTACCGCTCGCGCCTGCGCGGGAACCTCAACACGCACAACATCAAGCAGTACGTCAGGGCGTTCATCAAGTGAGTTGATGCTATTGATGAATGTTATAGACCGCACGCTGGCCGAGTACCGCTCGCGCCTGCGCGGGAACCTCAACACGCACAACATCAAGCAGTACGTCAGGGCGTTCATCAAGTGAGTTGATGCTATTGATGAATGTTATAGACCGCACGCTGGCCGAGTACCGCTCGCGCCTGCGCGGGAACCTCAACACGCACAACATCAAGCAGTACGTCAGGGCGTTCATCAAGTGAGTTGATGCTATTGATGAATGTTATAGACCGCACGCTGGCCGAGTACCGCTCGCGCCTGCGCGGGAACCTCAACACGCACAACATCAAGCAGTACGTCAGGGCGTTCATCAAGTGAGTTGATGCTATTGATGAATGTTATAGACCGCACGCTGGCCGAGTACCGCTCGCGCCTGCGCGGGAACCTCAACACGCACAACATCAAGCAGTACGTCGTATGAGTTGATGCTATTGATTGTATTTCAATATATATAAAGATAGATCATTGGAACAAGGAAAGCAACACAAAAGCACAGTTACGTAACACTAGAAAATACAAATTATGAAATGAAAACACAAAATACTTTTTTTTTCCAAAAAATATAACTGACTTCCAAAAACAAAATACTACAAAGTATTAAGAAACTTTAATTTCGGAAGTCGGTGTTTTTGGTTATTACGTTTTTTGACACCGACTTCCGAAATTAAAGTTATTTCGAAATCAAATTTGGCAGTGACGGGTAGCGTGATTTACTTTCTGATTCTGCTAAAGTGGCCTTTTTAGACCCGCAGAAAGCACAACATGTACCCGTCACTGTCAAATGTTCCCAATCAACCTTGAACCTAATGTGTTAGTGAATATTAGGATTCTGCTAAAGTGGCCTTTTTAGACACGAGATTTGTTATTTTAAATATTTTGCGTACCTATTTTATTTTTAGGTTAGTTATAGCTTTGTCATCATCTTCGACAGCTTTTTACACTACATGGAGTGTAAAAATACACCAACGAGAAAGTCACTAGCCTGCGAATGGTGGCGGGGACTATCACCGGGCACTGCTCATTGAATAAACACTTACACACGATAGGTATTGCGGACATTCCTTTATGCAGAGCATGCATGGAGAAGGAGGAAACGGTATCGCACGTACTCCTTGAGTGCGCAGGCGTTACCGAAATACGGACTCAAACAATAGGGACACAGAACTCGCTCACAGATGTTCTCAACACACCAGGAAAACTGATCTGCTTCTGGAGGGAGGTTGGCTGGTTGGAATGACGGCCACCATGGCTCACGCACAATGGTCCAACATCAGGACTAAGTGCGGAAACGAAATCCTAATAGATAGATAGAAGTCACTTGCACTTCATGTAATGTATAACTAAAGTTTTAAGAGTAAATTGTTGCTATTGTTGATGCCATTATGATTATATCTGGGATCATAACTGTATTGGTCATACTGGGAAACTTCTGGTGAAGGAGTAATTGATAATTGTTTATTTTTGACGTATTTAATTTTACTAAACTGTTTATTTATGTAGGATTTTTAATTTAGAACGCATCAACATTTTAAACGAGTGATGGTTCTATGAACGCAGCGATGAGTGAACAAGAGAGCATGTGTGTGAGAGAGAAAAACGATCATAAAGTGCGATGAAAGGTGAACAGTGTAATTTGCATTAAGTTAAGAAGTTTTAAAATAAACGTGGATATCAAGAAATGAATTACGCTTTAATTTAGGTCTATCACATCCCCCTACAGCTCCTGCATTTGTATGTAGGCTTAGTGTCAATAATTTGCAAAAATAAGAAATGTAATTGTATATAAGATTTAATGAACAAAAATAAACCGAACAATAATGAATAACATAATTAAAGAAAAAAAAAGAAATGATATAGTTTACTTACATGAATAAAACAGAAGTCGCCTAATGTAAGCATTGATCAAGTGACTAATGAGTTGCACAGGTTAAATAAGCAATATTAACAGAGAATGAACGTTATGTGCAGATTATAACTATACTGGGTCTACAAAGGTCAGCTTAGACTTATTACATAACTTTTTGACTTAGACTTATTACATAACTTTTTGCGACGATGTTATAATTTTTAGGGTTCCGTACCCAGACGATAACCAACGGAACCCTATTACTAAGCCACCGCAATCCATCCGTCTGTCCGTCCGTCCATCCGTCTGTCCGTCTGTCTGTCAGCGGGCTGTATCTCAAGAGCCGTAATAGGTTGACAGTAAAAATTTTCACAGATTATGTATTTTATTGTCGCTATAAAAAAAACAAGTGCAAGTCGGACTCGCGTGCAAAGGGTTCCGAACGAATTTTATTTTTTTAATATGTTGTTTTAACACTATAGGCTTCTTATAGGTTTTCCTGTAATCTATAAGTAAAGATCTAATATCTCCATTTTTTTTCAAAATTTTAGGCTCAGTAGTTTCTGAGATAAGGGGGGGAATGGTCATTTTTCGTCTAATTTCTTGAATAACTTCAAAACCATTTATTTCAAAATTATGATTAAAACCCTCACAGAAAGCACTTTCATTTGATATGTCACACGATATTGTTCAAAAAACTTTTTTGTTGAAATTCTAGTTTGACCCGCAAAAGTGACCCCCATACTAAAAATTTAAGAATTTACGTAACGCGTCCGTGTCCCAAACACGGACGCGTTACGAAAATTATATTTCACAAAAGTCCATATGTGCACCAAATTTGAACAGAATCGGTCCAGTGGATCCGGAGAAAACTGGCTGTGACAGACGGACAGACAGACACCCGAGTGATCCTATAAGGGTTCCGTTTTTTGTTCAGAACCCTAAAAATAAAATTAAATTAAAAATAAAGGGGTTCCCATACAAGAATGATGTTTTTCTCGGAACCCTTCGTTTGCGAGTCCGACTCGCAATTGGCCCGTTTTTTTTTTTGTAAAATACTCTAGTATCCCTCTTTCAAGAACTCTAATCAAATGGCACAATGTATCGTAATTGCACGTTCCAGTCGCAAAGACCTGATCCTCCGCGGCTGCCAGCCCGACATCCTGCTCATCACGGGCATGCTGAGCCCCTACTCCGCCGTCATCGAGAAGATGTACAAGGAGCTGGACAAGGAGAGGGTCACCATCCTCAAGGTGGACAGGGCGGGCGATGTGCTGGCTGAGACTGTAAGTATCTTGTGACCCTCATTACCTCTACCTAGCCTTTTCCTAACTATATTGGGGCTGACTTCCAGTCAAACCGAATTCAGCTGAATACCAGACCTCCACAACCCATTAACTGGGTAACACGGTACTTGTCGTCAAGAGTGGAGTCAGATTTTTACTGTCTTTTGACAATCCGTAACGACTGCCAAATATCTACAAATGACAGCCGGGACAAACGGCTTAACGTGCTTTCCGAGGCACGGAGGAAACTCGGTATGTTAAGATGGTCACCCATCCACAGACCAACCTTGGCAAGCGTTGCTTAACCTTGTTCTTTAGCCACGAGCTCCTCCTTATGACCCTCATTATAACGATGATACTGAAACTTGGTTCGCCGAATGAGAGACGTCCTTAAATTTTAAACAATCGTTCCTATAACACTCCTAAAGAAAGAAAAGAAAGAAAATTGTATTTATTGGCATTACATAAATAAAACACCTTAAAAATTAACAAAATAAATAATTAAAACTATTAATGCCAAAAGGGCCTCAGCTCAGCATAATGCCAGCTGGCAACGCAAGGTATACCACCTGACGCTGATTTTCAGCTGCAGCCCATGAATATCATACGCTCGAAAACATAAACACACATATTATAAAAGTATGAATATTTTGTACAAAAGTAACTGAAATAAAATATCGTGACTCTATATTTTAAAACAACTAAAACAAAAGATTTATTTATGTGCCTATTCATAAAAAAGAACAAATAGGGATAGGCCTAATATAAATTAAAATACAATAATACAAAGCAAAATTGATAAAATCGAGGAAAAATAAAAGAAACAATCATAAAATGTATTAATTACAAAATTAAAAACATTGGTGAAATAAAAACGTATAAAATTTAAAAATGTATCAAAACATTAAAAATATAAGTTTGTTTATGTGCCCATTAATAAAAAAGAACTAATACGAATAGGTCTAACGTAAATTAAAAAACAATCATAACAGGCAATAATGATAAAATCGAAGAATTTATAAAATTGATTGAAATTTATTAAAATTGATGAATTCAAAATAGAAATAGAAGGAATAATCATAAAAGGTAAAAATGATAAAATGTGTATAATTAGTAACATTTGTAAAAAAGAAAACGTGTAGAATTGTATAAAGTGTATAAAATTAATAACATTGGTAAAATTGAAAAACATATAAAATTTAAAATTGATAACAATGCCAAAATTTAAGAATGCATAAGGTTGTAACTAAGCTAACTAATTGATAAGTCGTTTGAAGTGATTACTTATATGTAAATATAAATGTAGGTCATTTTGTTCTTGAAAACAACCAAAAAGTAGTTTATTACCTAGTTTTGTATTCACGGTCTTATAACTCGTTATATCATTGAGGTAACCGTACACTTAATATTACATAACAGATATAACTTCTTAAGATATTTATAAAATCTAGTCATATTGCGTAAGCTACGTCGATCTTCGTCAATCGGCGCGGGCGCATGCGAATCTAATAGCCCCCCCAATGCAACCATCATAACGCAACCATTCGTCCGCTGTTACGACAAAGTAAAAGTATACGCGTTCATTGGCTCACCGAGACCCTTGACGATAATACGCGGACACAGTTAACAAAACTACGATATAGTTTTGTCTCAACTTTGTAAAAGAACAGTTTGAATCATGTTAAATTGAACAGTGCTAAAACGCCGGTCAAGATGTCAGTGATTTTGTTGATAGTGGAAATTATAATCATTGGTGGCATGGTAGTTGGATTGTACCAGAAGAATACTAACTTAGTGTGCAAATCCAAGAAGAGATACGATGGAAAAACAGTGCTAGTGACCGGCGGGACAGCTGGAATGGGACTTGAGATTGCTGCAGATTTCGCTCATAGAGGCGCCAGGGTTATCGTCGCGTGTCCCTATGAAGACGAAGGCCTGCACGGCAGAAAGCTTATTATTAAAAGCTCTGGCAACGAAAATGTAGTCTTCAAACTATTGGACTTGGCTTCTCTAAAATCTGTGAGAAACTTCGCAGCAGATATCTTGGAAACAGAAGACAGATTAGACATTCTGGTAAACAATGCTGGTGTCGGGATCCCGGGAGATTTCCTCACCGCCGATGGGATGAACTTCATCATGCAAGTGAACTACTTCGGCGCCTTCCTGCTGACCATGTTACTCCTACCGCTTCTGAAGAAAACGGGCACCTCGTCTGAACCGAGTAGGATTGTAAACACATCATCTGTATTGCACAAGTTTGGAAAAATTGACTTCGAGAATTGGAACAAGACAGGATACTGGGCTAAGATGAGGATATACGGGAATAGTAAATTATGTTTAGCGCTGTTCACCCGAGAGTTGGCGAGAAGGTTGAAGAGTCCAAATGTTATAATTAACATTGTCGATCCAGGAGCAGTTGGAACAAAGATTTTCAGCAGTTCCAAGATTGCGTGGGCTAGTTTCATATCTTTTATGGCTCTGATCTTGTTCAAGCACCCTTGGGAAGGTGCACAGACTGCTATATATGCTGCCACTAGTAACAGGGCTGGTCAATTTAAAGGAGAGTACTTTAAGAATTGTCAAAGAGTCCGAGCTGGTGAACTAGTGTACGATCAAAAATTGGCTACGAGGGTCTGGGAGGAATCAGTGAGGCTTGTGAAATTAAGTGACGACGAACTGAATCAGTGCTTTAGTTCTTAGTTAGAGCGTTTACGTAATGCATCCGATCCGAATTTGACTTGTGAGTGTTATCTTACTTGAAAATTACCTGATTTTGGACTAACGGAGTTCAGATCTAGTGCGTAACATCTACTAGAAGTAGTACGAAGACAACTTGTGACCGAGAGCATTTCAACAGTATTCGGATCAGATGTAGTGTTGAACCACTTATCCATAAACTAGTTGACCCGCGTAAGTTCGTCTGCTTCGCTCCTATTGGTCTTAGCGTGATGATATAATAGCCTATAGCCTTCCTCGATAAATGGGCTATCTAACATTGAAAGATTTTCTCAAATCGGAAAAATAGTTCCTGAGATTAGCGCGTTCAAGTAAACAAACAAACAAACTCTTCAACTTTATATATTAAGTATAGAGTATTATAGGACTCTAAATTGAAATACCAGTGTTAAAATATTAGTGAGAAAAATTTGTTAACATATTCGGGGTAATTTTCATTCAGGATGTTAATGTTAATTTCTGTTGACTTGTAATGAAATATGTAGTAGTATGTGGTAGTCTAATAGCATGTTGCGTGCCCCGGTTCCGCTCTAGTGCACGGTCGCTTCCTTTTCTACACTACGTCTACACTTAATTAATAAGCATGTCAAAATCGAAACTTGATACTGAAAATATAATTGAATGTGATATTGTGAATATCATTTCTAAATTATAATTATCCTAAAGTGTTTTGTTATTAAGTGTGTACAAAAGTATGTTTGCAATAAAAAGGACGAGATTTTATTAATTTGTGTTTATTATTCAATTCTAAAATTCATTATCACATTTCTTTTATAAAAATAACTAGCTGACCCGCGCAGCTTAGTCTGCGTCACATTTTTCATTACTGCTGCGCTCCTATTGGTCTTAGCGTGATGATATATAGCCTATAGCCTTCCTCGATAAATGGGCTATCTAACACTGAAAGAATTTTTCAAATCGGACCAGAAGTTCCTGAGATTAGTGCGTTCAAACAAACAAACAAACAAACTCTTCAGCTTTATACATTAAGTACTAGCTGACCCGCGCAACTTCGTCTCCGTCATAATTTTCATTACTGCTCCACTCCTATTGGTCTTAGCGTGATGTTTTATAGCCTATAGCCTTCCTCGATAAGTGAGCTATCCAACACTGAAAGAATTTTTCAAATCGGACCAGTAGTTCCTGAGATTAGCGCGTTCAAGCAAACAAACAAACAAACTCTTCAGCTTTATATATTAAGTATAGATTTGTTATATAAGTCCACCAAGCTCAGTATCTAATGATAATGCATTACATGTGAATCTAACAAAAGTAGGTTAATCAACAGTTCCTAGTGTGGGGCAAAGTTTTTAAAAGGTGTGTGTTGGTGTTACACATCCAGAAGTGATATTGAATAATCGTTGTGATATAAAAACAACAGTTCTTAAATAAATTTCTAATATCAATTTGGTCTATGAACAATAAAATAATTCTAATATATAAAATTCTTCCGTTACTGACAGATTGAGTGACTGACAGACAACGCACAGCCGAAGCTACTGGTTGTAGGAAGCTGGAAATTGGCATGTAGGTTCCTTGGGAAGTGTAGGAGAGCACTAAGAGAGGATTTCTCAAAATTCTTACGGAAACGGGAAAAAACGGCATATGTGCGCACGAAGTCGCGGGTAAAAGTTAGTATTGTTATATAAGCCTACCAAGCTCAGTATCTGATGATAATCTACACTAATATTATAAAGAGGAAAGATTTGTTTGTTTGTTTGTTTGAATTGAATAGGCTCCGAAACTATTGGACCGATTTGAAAAATTCTTTTAGCATTGGGTAGCTACATTATCAGGGAGTAACATAGGCTATATATTATCCCCGTACTCCCACGGGAACGGGAACTACGCGGGTGAAACCGCGTGACGTCCACTAGTACCTTAAATACTCGTATGAAGCTAACATCTAGGTTAATTATTTTAAATGTTTACTTGACCTTGATTGTTTCTATTTTATACCAGCTTTTACCCACGACTTCGTACGCGCATATACCGGTTTTTAACGTTCTCGTATGAATTTCGGGAATCCTCTCTTAGTGCTCTCCTACACTCCCCAAGGAACCTATATGACAAATTTCAGCTCTCTACGTCACTGTCAGTCACTCAATCAGTCAGTAACGGAAGAATTTTGTATATTAGGATTATTTTATTATTCATAAACCAAATTTATATTAGAAATTTACTTAATAACTTTGTTTTTATATCACAACGATTATTCAATATCACTTCTCAATGTGTAACACCAACACGACACATTATTGTTAAATGTCAAGTGACATGACACACTCTAATGTTGGTGAATCAACTTCTCACTCACCACTACAATAACCTTTTCTATTGCAGCCAGCCAAGATAGCGCAGTCGCTGCTTCTGTTCTGTCAAGGCCAGGGCCTGCTGACATCCCTGCCTCCACCAGGTAAGGTTTTAAAACAAGACGAAACATGGGGTCTCGACTGTTTTCTCCTCCAATATTGGACCAATTTTAGAGATATATCACAAACTGAATAAGAAGTATATATACTGTGTACCTATGTTTAATTTTTTTGATTCATAGTTGCCAAATTTGTACACTAGGACTCTGGTGAAAGCGATTTATCGGACAATTTTGAGCATTTTGTGCGGGTTCTAGTGCTTATACGGTTAATAAATCATCGAGAAAGAAAACATAAGGACACAGTATATATCCTTCTTATTTAATTTGTGAAATATCTCTTAAATCGGTCCAATATTGGAACAGAAAACAATCGAGAACCAAACCTCGAATTATGGTTTTTTACATACAAAGTCTCGCCGCCAGCATTTCCTCTTAATCAAATACTATACGCATGTGCTCATTTGAGAGTAGAGCTCGATAGCTCCTTAAAGATATGAGTTGAGCTGCACGATGAGTACGATGACTGACAAATGCTTGCTCTGTCTGGACAGATCCACTCAAATCTATGTGGCTCTTTGTTCAAAATACCAACTCAGACATTTACCTACATGGTTCTCTTGCGACATAACAATTGCATTGTATAGATTTAATGTCTTCAGTTTTAAATAATTTTTTGGATGAATTGCAAACATTTACTGATTTAAAAGAGTGTCCATGGAGTTCCTTGCACGTTTTTCTTCATAGAGATCTACGCTTAGGAACGTTTTACTAGCTTCATATTTTTGCCTGACCGACCTTGACAATTCAAAAGTATTAATTATTGGGAACAGCAGCTGAAATTCATTGTCAGGTGGTAATAAACTTCGTTACCAATCAGGAAACATATGACTGTACTTTGGGGGATTCAATGTATACTAGACGCTGCATCAACCTACTGGGCCCAAAAAAATATAAGGAGTTTAATCATCGACTCGAAACGAAGAAGAATCAGAAAACAGTACTTTAAAGTTTTGGTGTCCCACAGGGCAGTGTACTTTGTCCCATGCGATTTTATTTTTTTAATAAGCGACATGAAACCATCGTCATCCAAAGATTCAGTATAAACGCCTAGTAGTCGACTCAGTGCAATCAAAGTCAGCCAAGTCAATGGAACGACACTAAAGTTGAAGTAGGCGTTCGACTTTGTCTTAGCGACGCTTCGACTATTACCCACTTTAAAGCGCGTCTTCACTGCATGCAGCCCAACATTAGCTTTTAAGAGAATATAAGTAGGATCATCATCATCATTACAGCCAATTTCCGTCCACTGCTGAACGTAAGCCTCCCCCAAAGAGCGTCAACCATCCAGGTCTTGAGCAGTCCGCATGCATCCGCTGCCAACCACCTTCTTTAAATCATCGATCCATCGTCCCACAGGACGTCCCACACTGCGTTTGCCCATACGCGGTCTCCACTCTAACACATGTCTGCTCCATCGACCGTCAGTCCGTCTGCAGACATGGTCGGCCCACTTCCACTTCATCACTTATGATGACAATAAGTAGGATCGTCTATTGCGTCGTCGTTTGCGTTTATTTGCTTGGCGCAAATAAACGCTTTTTCTTTCTTTCTTTCTTTCAATTGTTCGCTACGGCTTTGTTAAGCATGAATGCTTAGCAAACAAATGAAACTTAGGTACAGCTAATGGAACAAACTTCTCTGTGTCATAATTATAACGCAGCAGTAGATGGTTGGCATTAAGAGCTATTACAATTTGACTATATTTTTTGCGTAAAATGACCAATTTTGGCTTTCTTATTCTCAGAAACTGAAATATTTAGACAATTGGCTTATTGGGTAGTTGAGAATAGTTATCAGTATAGTGCATAGCGGCCTCACTTTTTGCATTTTTTTCTTATCTATGAATAGCAAATATAGAAAAGCGCGATGGCACTTCTTTGAGGTTGTGGATTGAACTACTGTACTAACCAAATGGTTTCGTGCATAGCGGCCTCAGAAATTTGAAATAAAAATGGAATATCCGTAAAAAAATCCCATTCAAATCCATAAAAACTACTAAAAACGCTTAGAATTAACTGTCAATTTCTCCATAATACATTAATATAATTACGTAAAATTTGTACCAAAATAAACCATAGTTCATAACGAATAAAAATTTAATAAACATTCATTAAGCTGAACAGAACACAGAGAGAACATATTAATATTTTGACGTATAGTAACGTTAACGTAAGTGAATTTTGATTGTAAAAAACTACAACCCCATAGTATTTCGGTTTAATTTTATGGGAGAAACACAATTAATATCATTAAAAAATGTGTATAATGTATCTAATTCAAATATTAAATTAATATAACGTGCGAAACGAGTATTGTAACTATGGTAAAATTTTACGTTACGTTACTATACGTCAAAAATATCCCTCTGGTGCTCTTTCACCTATGGAAGTAATGATGTGATCGACAACGGATCACGTTTGCTTAGAAGAAATCTGCAATGTGTTTGTGTCAACATCGCACCGTATAAAATTAGGTGAAATGAGCATGAAATGTCATTCCGTTGTTTCGTCGACCACATCATAGCCAAATGATGTTTCTTGTGTGCTGGCAATAACCAGGTATCCTTTCTCGTGGCAGGCGTGGAGCGGCGCATGTCCCGCGCCATGTCCATGGAGGAGTACGACAAGCCCAACATCCGGCGCCTGTCGCTCACGCCCAGCGCCGCCGAGTCGCCGCCGCACAGGAAGCTCTAGCTCAACAGGGCCGACTCCTTGCGAGAGGAGACGGTGTGATGATGGAAGAGGTGTGAGCTAGGGGGGGGGGGCGTTTTGGAGTTAGGGGATAATAACCGGCACGAGTTGTGAGCACACTCTCCATTGGTCGGTTGGACGACAACAGCTCTGACGCTTCACGTTATTGGTTCGTCAGTCAATGCTCATCGACTATTGGCGCTTGCAAGTGTCGTTCGCCCACCGTACATTGGTGAGATCAGCCTGCTGCATTCGTCTGTGCTCACGACTCGTGCCGGCTACTATAGAGTAGTCGTTGCGTGGATAGGGATGTGGATAGTATTGGCTGAGTTTGTATGATGCCATGATGTTGGGACATGGACCTTTTTAGCGCAGCCTTGAGGTGCACATTCAGTTTTTGGCGTACCGTTGTTTTATTGTTATAGACTATGTTCCATATATGTCCTAAATAAAATGTATTCATTATTTCTGTGTTTGTTGTGTTGTTGTTTTAAGTTCAAGCTGAGTTTGTACATCATCTTTGTTCATATGGACGAGACGTCGATCTGCGGCTAGCCTTTTCCCAGCTATTGGGGTCGGCAAACCAAGAGTGTTGCTAAATGCAATGGAGACTCGAGTAACCGGATTAATTGCTACCGCAAGACATTCGGATAATCCAAATTCCAGATAGCTGAATGTATTAAGAAAACGATTTTGGAATAATAATGTGTGTCGCCAGCGTACTGCGAAGAAATTCCATTGCGGTTGGCAGTACGAACAATCGAGTTTCAAGTAATTGTCTTCCAAGTAATTCCAAGTAATTGTCTTCCAAGTAATTCCAAGTAATTGTCTTCTGTTAGTTCATGTGGACAAGTATCTTTCTCAGTGCAAAAGTATGGCTATGGATTTTTGGCGTCACCGCACTAAAAGTAAATTGTATTTAAAAAATAGCCTAAAGGGAACATGCACAGCGAAGACCATGCATCTGGTATTGTGAATTCAGAACTATTTCAGTCTAAATATTTAGTTCTTGACATTGACGCTTCTGTACCATCTATAGCACCTTACGGTCCCTTTATGGGAACATTAACAGTACGTCTACCATGAGTTTTATCAATCTATACTCGTTAGCGACTGTAGTTAAAAAACTATATGAAAACTTAAAAAAAAACAAGTTTCTAATTTATTGGTTGTTGTTGACTAACAAGCAAACGAGTTGCAAGTAACACTTTAGTTAACAATAAAAAAAAAAATAGAAACATTTTTTTTTTAAAGTTCTCACACATTTTTTTTAACTACAGTCGCTAGCGAGTATAGATTGATAAAACTCATGGTAGACGTACAGGTAGACTGCGCCATCTAGTGTTGTAAGTTCGGAACTTTTAGCGTATAAGTACTTGACATTGACACTTCTGTACGTCTACCATGACTTTTATCAATCTATACTCACTAGCGACAGTACTTAAAAAAAATGAAAACTTTTTAAAAACAAGTTTTTAATTTATTTGTTTAGTTGTTAACTGAAGTTTTACTTGCAAGTTGCTTGCTTGTTAGTTAACAACTTAAACAAATAAATAAATCAGATTATTTTTTTAAAGTTTTCATACATTTTTTAACTACAGTCGCTACTGAGTATTGATAAATCTCATGGTAGACGTACTGTGCTGCCACCTATACTTCATGCACGTTCTCTATATTATATCTACTGTATTCTATGCATATTAGTGGTCGTAGATTAGTAACTAGATTTACCTTTCTATTTCAAAACGCCCTTCTCTTAAGAAAATAACCCTAATATTGTAAGTTATATAAAAATGTCTAAACATATTACTATGCTGTATGTTTGATGTAGAATCTGTAGTTTTAGCAAAGTTCGTCAATGTTGCATTATAATAGTATGAATAAACATATCGAAGGCATTATTATTAAATGTCTTTTGTAAAGTTTTTATTTTGTTATGAAGTACAGAAGTTTTATAAATTATTGTAATCTCTAGCGTTTTGAAGATTATTTAAAATATTATATACTCATGGATACTGAAGTTCGTAGTGGATTTTATTTATGGTTTTTACGTATGTATATATACATCAATATATTTACCTGTAAGGCGTTAAATATTATGCTTTTTATGGGGATTGTAATTTTATGGGCACAGACAATGTCGTTAATGAAAATTAGTGTATATTCGAATTTGGTAGTAATATTTGAGATGAAATAATCATATTAAAAAAAAAAATTGTATTGTAGTCTGGCTTATTCACTTTGATTATATTTTTTTTTTGCATTACACTTGTGTATTGCAGCAAATGAGCATGGAAAAACATGTAGTGTGTTACGCGACTGTTATAACAAGATCTGTAAATTTTAAAAATATTCTGTATTCTCCTATTTATTATTCGAATGTTATATTTTGATACGGCATTATTTTTAGGAAGCTTGAGATGTGATGTTTAATAATCTTTTAAGATTGCCCATTTTCAATGAAAGTTTGGGCTTATGTTATTCTTGCGAAAAACTATTTAATATTGTGAATTCATTTTAAACAAAATATAGTGTATGGACCAATGTCTATAAGGTCACGGTATTTACCAAATTAGTTAGGTAACTTCATTAAATTCTTTGCTAAGCCGATTGAGAAGCAATCGCGGTGATTCGAGACTTGCAAAATTGTTGCAAATTTCAAATCAAAACTGATTATGTTATATAGGTATGTTTTATAAAAAGCATTGTAAGTGTTTCTTTGCAATTTCAATTTGTAAATTATGTAATGTAACAAAAAATAATGTATTCTAGTATTATGTACAAAGTACCTAATGTTTTGAATAGAATTTATAAATATTATTATTAAATTGTACGTGTAATTCAGAATAAAAATAAATATATGTACGTAGATTTGGTTGTTTATTTCGGTCATTAATTTATTGAGTATGCAAGTTATAAAGAAATAATCGTGTCAATTTTACTGTACCTATAAAATACCAGGGATATTAGTCGCTCTGTGGAGATTGGAATGATGAGCGAAACAAGGACGAAAGAATATGAGCCAGGATAAAAGTGTTGAGATGGATGTAGTTTTTGACGTGATAACGTCTTATAAATCGATGAACGCCGGCTGCGCGCACTAAAAAGTGTCACGTTCCGCCTAAGCGTTCGGCGTGTTTGTTAAGAATTCAACTATTTTCTTATGACGCGTCACCACGTAATTTTTTTTTTATACTATTTATAAGCACGCGACAGAAGTCAGACACACGGCAGACAAGGCACACACGGCAGACACACGACAGACATACGGCAGACATATGGCAGACATACGGCAGACATACGGCAGACATACGGCAGACACACAACAGACAAGGCGCACACACAATACGCAATTATTATTTATCGTCCGTAAACCGACTTTACAGACAACCATTTTTTTTTATGGGAAGTAATCGTCCGCTCCGCCTAGAGCGGATTCTTGTCGCTCTGGGCGGAGCAGGAGCGTCAGACACCCATCAGAGTTCCTCCAAACGTCCTTTGCGTTCGTAACTCTTTTACTGCGCGTCTGCCCTGCGTGTCAACCTGTGTGTCTGCATTGTCTAACCTGTGTGTCTGCATTGTCTAAGCTGTGTGTCTGCATTGTCTAACCTGTTTTGGGGGCCGAGTCACCCGCGTCCGTAGGAGATTAACTAATGTTAGACCCTACACGTGGTCCCCGGGTGGTGCTAATTAGGTGACAGTAACTGGTGGTAGGCTTCGGCCGATGGCTTGTGACCACCCCCCACTGGGCAAAGACGTACCGCCAAGTGGCCTAGCCGCGTTCCGGTACGATGCCCAGTGTAGCCAATAGGAGTTGGGTCGAAATAGTTGTTCCAATGCAGGCAGACCAACCAGGCTTGCGCTGACATGGGCGTATCGGGAGACTAGTCGCGGAGGGTAGCGGGATCCGAGGCACGGTGCGCCGCTGGCCGACCGCAGGTAGTTGGGGGCCCAAGTAGTGTGCTAGCCACACATGAAAGGCTGCCCCGCCAACTGTCGAAAAATCTCGGAATGCACCATCGTGCTGGTTGGCGACCAGACGAGAGGGCCCGATGGACATTCCCGGGGGGGCTCGGGCATCCCCGCAGTCTCCAGGCTAGTCCCCCAATGATGCCGTCCTGCCAGAGCGTGCCTGAAGGTTAGCAGCATTTCACTTCCTTCTCCTCTCCTTCCTTCACTCAAATGTTATATGAACAGGAAAAATAACAGAAAAGCTGTACAGCGGCAGCACTCCCTCTCGCACAAAGTGCACCTCTCCAACATATGAGGTCTGCACTCAAATCTCGCCGCAGTCCACAACCACCTCGAGACGGAGAAACCAGCGCTCTTATTTCTGTCGGAGACGCAGATCGGATGTCCGTCAGACGTGTCGTATCTTTCATACCCAGGGTTTACCCTGGAGCACCACTTCAGACCACGCGCGGGCGTATGTATGTACGCCCGGGACGACATCTGCTATCGTCTCCGTAATCTTGAAAAACTCCAGGTTCTCAACGATGTGGGCTTTAGTGGACACCGGTTGTAAGTGGCTGCAAAGAAGTTGGGGATCTTAGCAAAGGTGAGACTGTACTTTACGCCGGAACAGCTGCTCAAACTCTATCAAGCGCAAGTTCGATCATGTATGGAGTACTGCTCTCATCTTTGGGACGGATCTGCCAGATACCAGTTTGATGCCCTTGAGTCAATTGAGAAACGAGCCAAGAGGATCATCGGCGATGATAGGCTCGTCGCGACGAAGCTCCAAAGTCTTGAGCATCGACGACGAGTTGCTAGCCTGTCGGTTTTCTACCGGTTGCATTTTGGGCAATGTGCGACGGAATTGCATAATTTGATTCCGCCAAGCCCGTTCCATCATCGGACCACAAGACGAACGGCGATGCGCCACCGGTACATGGTAGACATCCCACCCACGCGCACAAAACGTTTTGGGAACACAATTATAGTGCGTGCAGCTAAGGAGTGGAATTCCCTGCCGGAGTCTGTATTTCCTGATAGCTATAACCTGGGAGTAAAAAAAAGAAGAAAAAACCTGTGTGTCTGCATTGTCTAACCCTGTGTGTCTGCATTGTCTAACCCTGTGTGTCTGCATTGTCTAACCCTGTGTGTCTGCATTGTCTAACCCTGTGTGTCTGCATTGTCTAACCCTGTGTGTCTGCATTGTCTAACCCTGTGTGTCTGCATTGTCTAACCCTGTGTGTCTGCATTGTCTAACCCTGTGTGTCTGCATTGTCTAACCCTGTGTGTCTGCATTGTCTAACCCTGTGTGTCTGCATTGTCTAACCCTGTGTGTCTGCATTGTCTAACCCTGTGTGTGTCTGCATTGTCTAACCCTGTGTGTGTCTGCATTGTCTAACCCTGTGTGTGTCTGCATTGTCTAACCCTGTGTGTGTCTGCATTGTCTAACCCTGTGTGTGTCTGCATTGTCTAACCCTGTGTGTCTGCATTGTCTAACCCTGTGTGTCTGCATTGTCTAACCCTGTGTGTCTGCATTGTCTAACCCTGTGTGTCTGCATTGTCTAACCCTGTGTGTCTGCATTGTCTAACCCTGTGTGTCTGCATTGTCTAACCCTGTGTGTCTGCATTGTCTAACCCTGTGTGTCTGCATTGTCTAACCCTGTGCGTCTGCATTGTCTAACCCTGTGCGTCTGCATTGTCTAACCCTGTGCGTCTGCATTGTCTAACCCTGTGCGTCTGCATTGTCTAACCCTGTGCGTCTGCATTGTCTAACCCTGTGCGTCTGCATTGTCTAACCCTGTGCGTCTGCATTGTCTAACCCTGTGCGTCTGCATTGTCTAACCCTGTGCGTCTGCATTGTCTAACCCTGTGCGTCTGCATTGTCTAACCCTGTGCGTCTGCATTGTCTAACCCTGTGCGTCTGCATTGTCTAACCCTGTGCGTCTGCATTGTCTAACCCTGTGCGTCTGCATTGTCTAACCCTGTGTGTATCCTTTGAAGTTATCAGAAAGGTAGAGAGCAGGCAACTCGCTAGGCAAAATGAAACGATTTTTGAAAATAAACGACATTATATTGTTACAAAAACATCAGACGGGACAATGTAAACTTTTTCAAAACATTTTGAACACAGACGGACGTACACAAATAAACATTACACTTACATCAATAGCGCCGCTTTGACACCACACACTTACGCGATTCGCCACAAAACTTGCAATATAATTTCTATAAAGTGTAAATAAAAAATTATAAAAACTTGGGCATTTCTCCGTCCAGTATTTGCTAAAAAATTTATAAAATACTCCAAAGAAACAAACTAAAAATAAAGACGTCGCAAGACTGCTCGACGGAGAAATTAGTGGGAGTAGTGGCGAGGGAGCACAACTCCGTCACGCCACGCAGCCATCGGTACGTCGGCGGTAGCACCGGCAACTCGAGCATCATCCGACCTCCGCGGACATTTTCGAACCTTTATATAAAATTTTTCACAGTTCTGCAATAATCAATATCAATAAACGAGCGGCCGCGGTTTTGTGTCGTCCGCTTCGGCGGCGACGCTTGCAGCCGCCGTGTCGACACGCACAGACCAACCACAGCACATGAGTTGCAGGTCTAACTGTGCACCGGATTAGATGTTACTCTTCATATCTTTGTAGGTTTTCAAATGTAGACGACCTTCTTGCAGTATAGGTACAGCAAAATCGTGCACCCTAGGCCGTGCACTGAGGGCCGAGTTACTGTGGTGCATCGTGGTCGCCGCAGTGTAGCGCCGGCGCGGTCTGCAGCGAGCGCGGAGGGTGCGGCGGAGGGGGCGCGGCCCTCCTGCGGTGGTGACGGTCATAGCTCGTCGTCGCAGCCGGGCTGCATGTCGGACGTCTCGATGGCGACCTCGTCGTAGTCTCTCTCGAGCGCTGCGAGGTCTTCTCGTGCTTCCGAGAACTCACCCTCTTCCATGCCTTCGCCTACGTACCTGTAACCACAAAACGTTATGGTTTGTGATCACTGCAGAAAGGTTTTAAAGGCCCCAAGGTACTTAAACCAGAACTTCAACTGGATAATTCTTTCCCATGTTCCCCCCCTTAATCGACGATTGGTATTGCTGCCAACGACATCACTTAATCACTTAAAATACTGGCTGGTAGCAGCCAGGTAGTTCTAGAGCTCTACTATTCACGAGGAAAGTTGTTGGTCCGTTGCTCTAAGGCGCTGTCAAACCGGCACAACCAGCTTTCTATGAAAGACATGCTGCAAGACTGCCTAATATACGTACCAGTGCACAAATGCTCGCTTGGAGTACATGAGGTCGAACTTGTGGTCGAGCTTGCCCCAAGCCTCGGCGATGGCGGTGGTGTTGCTGAGCATGGAGGCGGCTCGCTTCACTTGCGCGAGGTCGCCGCCTGCCACTACTGATGGGGGCTGGTAGTTGATGCCCACCTGGAAAGATACGTCAGGTTTACTTACAAGTATACAAATACTAAGAACAAATTGACTAATGATTAAGATAACTTTTGTCTGAGATATAAGTGAACTTAGCCCCAACAAGAGTCTATGGCAAGTTATCTGAATATCCTGGAGATAAATATGGCAGTTTAATATATTTTCTATGCAAAAGCAATTTTAATTGATATGATAAAAATTTGTCCACACAACTTAAAATAAGTATTGTGGAAAATCAATAGATTAATTAACTAAGAGATTAGGCTTGTCTATACAAAATTAGCTAATCAGGTGATTAGTTTCAATACTGATTAGCGGATTCTATATAGAAATTTAAAATAATGATTCCGCTAAAATTAATAAATTTAGCATGTAATATTGTGAACATGGTTACTTTTTATAAATAGAAAGAAGAATATTTTTTTTATTTGTACCGATCCGAAGCAAAATTACTGAAGCTGATATGATGACACTTCATTCTCACCTTAAACCCAGTGGGGCACCTATCCACGAAACTTATCCCAGCTCTGCCCTTCATAGCCGCTATAGCAGCGTTCGTCTTTAGGCACCACAGTTACAAACTCCTATTCTCATCTTAAATACAGAAGGACACCAATCCACGAACCATCTGCCAGCCCTGCCCTTCACGGCCGCTATAGCAGCGTTCACGGCCGCTATAGCAGCGTTCACGGCCGCTATAGCAGCGTTCACGGCCGCTATAGCAGCGTTCACGGCCGCTATAGCAGCGTTCACGGCCGCTATAGCAGCGTTCACGGCCGCTATAGCAGCGTTCACGGCCGCTATAGCAGCGTTCACGGCCGCTATAGCAGCGTTCACGTCCTTGTGCACCAGAGTTGCTGAAGCTGACAACATGATGCAACTCATTCTCACCTTAAACCCAGTGGGACACCAATCCATGAATGGAATCCCGGCCCTGCCCTGCATGGCCGCTATAGCAGCGTTCAGTCGCACTTCCTTGGGTACCACAGTTGCTGGAGCTGGTAATGATGACAAGCTTCTGAGTCTCACCTTAAACCCAGTTGTACACCAATCCACAAACCGTATCACGGCCCTGCCCTTCATGGCCGCTATGGCAGCGTTCACGTCTTTAGGTACCACAGTTACTGAAGCTGATAATGAGACAAACTCCTATTCTCACCTTAAATACAGAAGGACACCAATCTACGAACCGTTTGCCAGCCCTGCCCTTCACGGCTGCTATAGCAGCGTTCACGACCGCTATAACAGCATTCACGACCGCTATAGCAGCATTCACGACCGCTATAGCAGCATTCACGACCGCTATAGCAGCATTCACGGCCGCTATAGCAGCATTCACGGCCGCTATAGCAGCATTCACGGCCGCTATAGCAGCATTCACGGCCGCTATAGCAGCATTCACGGCCGCTATAGCAGCATTCACGGCCGCTATAGCAGCATTCACGGCCGCTATAGCAGCACTCACGACCGCTATAGCAGCGTTCACGTCCTTGTGCACCAGAGTTGTTGAAGCTGATAACATGATGCAAACTCATTCTCACCTTAAACCCAGTGGGACACCAATCCACGAACCGAATCCCGGCCCTACCCTTCATGGCCGCTATAGCAGCGTTCACGTCCTTGGGCACCACGTCGCCGCGGTACAGGAGGCAGCACGCCATGTACTTGCCGTCGCGAGGGTCACACTTCACCATCTGGTTCTGAGGCTCGAACAGTTCCGCTGTGATCTCTGACACTGACATGCCTTCGTGGTACGCCTGGGGAAGAATAGCTTGGTCAGGACTTTAAAAACCATAGGCGCTGTTGGAAACAATGCTTAACGCCTTGTGTAGTTGTTTGGATGAATAGAGACAAAAAACCCATAATGCGTGTAAAAGTATTGAATATTGAACCTTAAGATTGGTTTGTGGGATAAGAGACCAGAAAGCAGTAATAACTTGATTGCTTACGTAAAGGCTGCCTTACTCTGATTCTGTTGTGATGTTCGGTTCCGATTCTCGGCCCATGTAAAACTAGTGCCTGTACCCACCTGTAAGTAACTTGCATGCAAGTTAGTTTCATTGCTGGGCATGATCGGTTGATTGATCACATTATTGTTTGGTACCCCGTAACGTAATGTAACAACTTGCAAGCGAGCTGCTTGCAGATGAAGACGTGGCCTGGAACGTTAGTTCACTGCGTACCTTATCGGCTGACACCACGGGCGCGTAAGCAGCGAGCGGGAAGTGTATGCGCGGGTATGGCACCAGGTTCGTCTGGAACTCCGTCAGGTCCACGTTCAGCGCGCCGTCGAAACGTAGTGACGCTGTGATGGACGACACCACCTGAACAAAAACACATTCTTACTAGATAATCCTTCACTGGAGGCAGACATGAGCATTAAGAAGTATGCGGAGCAGAGAGTAAATTCCCGCACACCTCCATTGCCTCAGACCAGGCAGCTGTTGTGCCTGGCGGGCAACTGCCCGATAGTTGATATTCGGGCTGATGTATACGTTCAAATCGCACGGTAAACTCTGTGGCGGCATTGATGCCGCTACAAGCAAATACTCCACTACACAATTTGAGTAAAATAAAGCATGTTCTATCTACTTTTCTATAATTTCCCCGAGTGAAGGGAACTAATATACTTTGATTCCAATGAGAAAATCTTAGTTGAAATCCAAATTCTAGATAGAATAAATTCCAGTAAGAACGCCATTCGGCTACGGCTCACCGTTTCCCCATAGATGGCGTTAAGTATTGGTTCAACTTATACTTGTCGCTTCTTTTCAAAATTATTTCAGCTAACTAAAAGTTAGCTGAAATAATTTTGAAAAGCACTCGGCGCAGTTTTGCAGCAAACCTTCCAGCAATAAAATCAATTGTACAGCTATATCGGCTCAAACAATGAAATCAGAATACAAAGAATAGCAATTTTGGAAAGACCTAGGTCATTCAGTATGTAAGTGAATGGTTGATGATAAGATTCTCACTTGTGAAATAAGCCTATTGAGATTGGCGTACGACGGCCGCTCGATGGACAGCCGCCGCCGACAAATGTCATAGATAGCCTCGTTGTCGACCATGAAGGCACAATCAGAGTGGCCGATGGTGGCGTGGGTCGTCAGCACCGCGTTGTAGGGCTCTACCACGGCTGTGGACACCTGGTTGCAGAGGAGATACTTTAAATATTCTTTGATGGGAAGTGAAAATAAAGAAGTAGATGGGTTACGATACTAATAAAAATGAATTCTTTAAGTGCGCGTGGTGAGCCAAATACAAACTCAAGTATACGAATAGTGAAAAATACTCGCGGGCCGGGGGTGCTACTCTTTAAGCCCGAAGTCTGTATTTTAGGGCTTATTTGCGGACGTATTCTACTCCATATCATCTAACCACTAAGGATGAATGACAACACGATTCGCAAGTTACAGTCAAATCGTGTTCTCATATATTCTTAGTTCGGATTCGGGACTAAAGTCCATAGGTGAAACTGGAGTAAAATACACCCGCAACTAAGCCCGAAACTACGGACTTCGGGCTTAGAGAGTAGACCCCCAGAATTTGATAAGGAATAAAACTCCCGACATTGGGAAAAATATTTTTAAAATCTTGGTTAAGAACGAGCCATTTCCTATAATTATGTGCAAACTAAAGGAAACTTCCCAGAACATGATCCTTATTAGTGAAATTTTCGGATGGTGATATAATATACGTTTCAAAATCAATGGGTTCGATTCCTAGCTAGCATAACTGTTTTTTCGAAAAAACAATTATGTTTTCATTAAAATCGGGCCCGAGACTCAGTATTATTATTATTAGCTAGTAATTTCGTTGACGAAGAACAGGGCCTCTTAATTTAATTTTGGGCTTTTAAGGCCCATGGAGTAAAATGGAGGAGGCCTGTACACAAAGAGTTTTCTTCATAGTCCAGTTATCTAGTGGGCTAAAAAAACCACTTTCTCCTATCATATTAGAATCGTAATATTAATCACAATCTGTCAGATTAAGTTTTCATCTTTATCGCTAACGCATTAGGTTCAAGGTTGATTGGGAAAATTTGACAGTGACGGGTAGCGTGATGTGCTTTCTGTTGGTAGTTTTACCTGGACAGTTTTCCGGGAGGTTTGAAGATGGCTTAACAAAAATAAATTATTAGTAACTTTCAAGTAAAAAAAAATAAAGAGAAAAATTCAAAAATTTCAAAATTAGTCTTAATTTGCAAGTTTGGTAAGTAACAAAACAATGGATACTTACTTGTGGCGCTGGGTAGATAGCAAACTCCAGCTTGCTCTTTTTGCCGAACTCCTCCGAGAGCTTCTCCATGAGGAGCGAGGTGAAGCCGGAGCCTGTCCCACCGCCGAACGAGTGGAACACGAAGAAACCCTGGACACCAAGTTAGCGGTCTAAAGTCACCAAATCCGATCTGACAGCTGATAGAAGCTGAGCTGGGTAGAAGATTGCTTTGCCACTTAGTACGAAAGATTAATTTTTATGTCTCTTTCATACTTATAATAATGAGCCTCTTATCCTGAACTACTTTCTTCTTTCTTTGTATTGTGTCTCTTTAGTTATAGAATATCCCTGAGTTCAGTGTGCCTCTTGGCAAAGGCCTCCTCTAACAGTTTCCATTGCACTCTGTCTCTAGCAACCCTTCTCCATTTTGAGCCTGCCGTCAGCTTTAGTTCGTCCTCCCACCTCTTGCTTTGTCTTCCTCTGTTCCTTCTTCCATCTCTAGGGTACCAGTCTGTTATGAGATTGCTCTGTTGGAGCAATCTCTTTCATACTTACTGTAAAGCAATGTTGTATCCTGCTGTCAAAACGGGCCTAAGTGGTTTGATTTTAAATTTGAGTTAAGGGCGGGAGTAAGTAGTTTGATTTTAAATTTGAGTTAAGGGCGGAAGTAAGTAGTTTGATTTTAAATTTGAGTTAAGGGCGGAAGTATTTTGATTTTTTACCATTTTAGTACTCACCAGTTGGCGCCACTGTCGAGTAAGTTTCTTAATCATAGCATTAGAGTTGTTATTACGCGCATGTGAACAAATTCAGGCGGTTTTAGAAAAATATTCACAAAAACCAAAACAAGTAAATAAACTCTCATTAATAGCCAACCAACAGTGAAATTTGACATTTAAAACCCCACGCTACACTAGCGCCTCTAACAGCAAATAAAACGCGATAGCCCTTGGTAGGCGACTAGGCAAGCGTGTTCCATCGTTTACATCATCGCTAACCTTCTGATGAGATGGTCAAAAGAGTATCATCATCATCTGCCTAGCCATTTCCCGGCTAAATCGGGGTCGGCTCCCAGTAAAGCCAGATTCAGCTGAATACCAGTATTTTACGTGGAGCGGCTGCCTACCAGACCTCCACAACCCATGAACACGGTACTTCTTGTCAAGACTGGTGTCAGATTTTCTAGCTTCTGACAATCCGTAACGACTGCCAAAGATCAACAATTGACAGCCGGGACCAACAGTTATCGTGCTTTCCGAGGCATGGAGGAATATCGTTAAGATGGTCACCCCCATCCAGACCGACCTCGGCAAGTGTTGCTTAACCCTGAAGATACCCGTGCTGTTGATATTATTTAGTCCTCTCAAACGCGAGTCTACCCCAATAATGGAAAAACTGTAGGTAGATTTATCCAAATTTCGTTCACTTAAGTAAATGGAAATAACTAATACAAATATAGTCACACTAAAAAAAATATTTTTGACACGAAATATTTATTATCATTTTTGATTTTGAAAACAAATATTTTAATTTAAAAAAATAACCTAAATTGACGTTAGCAAAAAAAAGAGGTTTTTTTTTACAATAGATAGGCATACGTTTGGCCACTATCTCACCTGATGGTAAGCGATGATGCGGTCGAAGATGGAGCACGTTTGCCTAGAAGCAACCTATTCACTCTTGTCTTAAAGGACTCCCAGGTTGTAGCTATCAGAAAACACAGACTCTGGCAGGGAATTCCACTCCTTAGCTGTACGCACTAAGAATGTGTTCCCAAAACGGATTTCCACCATGTACCGGTGGTGCATCCGTTCGTCTTGTGGTTCGATGATGGAACGGGCTTGGCGGAATTAAATCATGCAATTCCGTCGCACACTGCCCAAAATGCAAGCGATAGAAAACCGACAGACCAGCAACTCTGCGTCGCTCAAGACTTTGGAGCTTCGACTCGACGAGCCTGTCATTACCGATGATCCTCTTGGCTCGTTTCTCAATTGACTCAAGGGCATCAAGCTGGTATTTGGCAGATCCGTCCCAAAGATGAGAGCAGTATTCCATACACGATCGAACTTGCGCTTGATAGAGCTTGAGTAGCCGTTCCGGCGTGAAGTACCGTCTCATTTTTGCTAGGACCCCCAACTTTCTGGCAGCCACTTGAGCCTCTGCCTCTATGAAAGGGCCAAAATTGAGGGTAGATGTTAACGTAACACCAAGAAGCTCAAGTCGGTCGGTTATCGGCACGGTTACACCTCGAAAAGATGAAGCTGGGGGGAATTGGCTCCTTTTAGCGGAAAAAAGACACGCTTGGGTCTTAGCAGCATTGAACTTGATCAGATTGGCATCGCCCTATTCAAAGACAGCCTGTAAGGACACGTTTAAGCACTCAACCATAGCCTCCCGGAGAGATCGGATCTGCGACCCACCAGCTCGTGCGTCGGACACGTATCTCTCAGCAACAGTGCTGTCGTCTGTATACCCCCAAAGGTACCGGGTTTTAGCAGATCATTAATATGCAGCAGGAACAATGTTGCCGAGAGCACCGACCCCTGAGTAACCCCGGCATTAATATCCAGCAGTCCGGACGAGCAGCTATCTATAACCACTCGGATAGACCGATCCATCAGAAAATCTGCAATCCAATCAAAATCCGGCGGGCAGACCGAAGGAAGGAAGCTTACTAATAAGGCTATCGTGCCAGACCCTGTCGAAGGCCTTCGAGATGTCAAGGGAGACCGCAAGTGCCTCCCCGTGCTTCTCTATGGCCTCACTCCAGATGTGAGTGGCATACGCTAGAAGATCCCCAGTAGACCGATTTCGGCGGAACCCGTATTGTCGGTCGCTAAGGATATCATTCGCTTCTAGGTATGCTAGGAGCTTACGATTTAGCACGCGTTCCATACTCTTACAGAGAATAGATGTTACCGAGATGGGTCTGTAATTCGACGGGTCAAGCTCGACTACCCTTCCTGGGCACGGGTTGCACGTTAGCTTGCTTCCAAGCATTCGGTACTTTTCCAGTCTCAAACGAAAGGCGAAATAGGCGTGTCAATATTGGAGACAACTCAGGTGCACAAGTCCTCAAAACAATTGCCGATATCCCGTCGGGGCCACTAGCCTTATTCACGTCTAGGTTACACAGTACCCGAAGAACGTCCTTCTGATGATTGCGAATATGTTCGACATACTCGACTCGCATCCATCAGGAGAAGCAGGGGGCCTCGCGCCACCAGGATCCAGACGCGACGATTCCGCAAACATAGAAGCAAACAAGTTTGCTTTCTCCTCAGCGGAGTGAGCCAGCGATCCATCGGTTCTCAGCAGTGGTGGTAGTGAGGGGCGGCAGAAGTTCGATTCGACCGACTTAGCCAGGGACCAAAAAGTTTTACTACCTGCTGGGTATGAAGCAAGTTTGTTCCCTATTCAGCTTATGTGGTCAAACCGAGCTCTCCGCAACACCTTGCAGGACTTGGCAGCCCTGTTAAGGGCTCTCTTTTTCTGACTCACGTCATTTGCTTTGCGCGCACGGGCGTCGACCCATGCTAGGTACGCCGCATGTTTTATCGCATTAGCACGATTGCACTATGGGCGAGCTTCGCCAGACATTGCTACGTCAGAGAACGGAATGTAGTACTCCATTCCTTTCCGCAACACTTCCGTCACGACGTCAGCGCACGACGAAGCATCAGTTGAAGGAAAGCAAGTAGGCTACCAAGGGTAACATGCGAAAAATGATCGCATGCCATCCCAATCTGCTGACCTGTATCGCCATACCCGCCGGGTGCCTCTTGGGCTAGGATCGGGCGGGGAGTAGACGGACACAGACTTCACCAGACAGTGGTCCGAACTACCCAGTGGTGAAGAAATCGACACCGAGTAGCGGTCTGGATCTGTTGTCAGCAGAAGGTCCAAGCAATTGGCTGTGTGCGATTCAACATCTGGCACCCTCGTTGCCTCTGGACCAGCTGGGTGAGATTTAACGCAAGCACTAGCTTTCGCGCCTCTCGTCCAGCATGGTCTGTGTGCTGGTATGAGAAAAGCCACTCCTGATGGTGGGCGTTGAAGTCCCCCAGCAACACCAATTAGGTAGAAGGGTACTCCGCTGCTGAGCCGCATCCGCAGCCTCACTGAGGTGCTGTATTAGCCCAGTTGTCTCCAGATCACCGCTGTGCGAACGGTAGACACAGGCGTATATAATTTTATCCAGGCCGGTGTCCACTAAAGCCCACAGCGTTGAGAATCTGGATTTTTCAAGATTGTGGAGACGCCGATAGCAGATGTCGTCCTGGGCGTACATACATACGCCCCGCGTGGTCTGAAATGGTGCTCCAGGGTAAACCCTGGGGAATTTAAGTAAGGCATGACACGTCTGACGGACATCCTATCTGCGTCTCCGACAGGATTAAGAGCGCTGGTTTCTCAGTCTTTAGGTGGTGATGGACTGAAAGGTTTATTTAACAGACTGAAAATTCAAGACTATGTTAATGGCATATTTTGTTATCTAGAATCAAAGATTATATTCTCTATGACTAGAATTCAGCAAACGGGGAAGAAAAAAATGAATACATCATACTAGCATCATACTGACATTTTGCATGCAATTGATACATATTCTGTATAGCTAAACATGTGGACTTAAGATTAATACCAGACTGTAACAACTTTATTCCATGTTTAAGGCAAATAAAGACTTATCTGTCTGGGTACTGAAAAACCTGGTGGGCAAAAAGCGTCCACCTTGTGCAGGACGGACATACACATTCCAATAATTTGATCAAACGGGCTGGTTTCTAGCTGTTTGATCAAATGAGGGCTATCGCGTTTGAATTTGCCATTAGAAGCGCTGGTGTAGCGTGAGGTTTTAAATGTCAAATTTCACTATTGGTTATCTATAGACCCTTTTTTTTTAAGGATGGGAAATCACCAAATGACTCCTCCCGCCCTGGGTGAAGCAGAAGGGAGTGTCAGACTTACTGACTAAAACCCATCCGTGTTCCTCCCAGTGTGCCCTTTGTTTTCCAGGGCAGCGGTTACTCTTTCGAACAGATTCCGCAACCCCGGCAGGCACTGGCCCTAGTGGGCCCCGTCTTCTATGCTTGAGGCGCGCGTGGAACACCGCGCGCCTGGTTTAGATCGGACGGCGAAACACCCAATGCTCGCCGTCCGCAGGCCCGCGCCTACGGTGGCCGGGAATCGCCCTGTGACTCCCGGCCACCGTAGGCGGCCGTATGTGAGGACGCTGTGGCGCCGCACCAGCCACTCCTCAAAGAGGGGACTTATCACCAGGATTATGGCGTGCCCAGCGCTGGGTTGCGATAGTCGTCTCCATACCGCCATGAGATCCTGCCGGAGCCCCGTTCGCCGCGCTGCGATTTGCCCTGGCGTTGCGCCTCCACGCGCCATTCGTAAATGAGCGCGAGGGCTCTCGCCTCCAGATCCCATGGTGGCAGTCCGGCAAGGAGGCTCGCCGCCTCGCCAGAGACCGTGCGGTATCCCCAGGCCAGCCGGATAGCCATGACCCTCTGGGACGCGTTGAGGTAACGGGCAGGTCGCTTCCTCAAAGTAGGCGCCCACACCGGTGCCCCATAAAGGGCCATAGACCGCACGACCCCCGCATAAAGCCTCCGGCAGGAGGCGTTTGGACCCCCTAGATTGGGCAGAAGCCGCTTGAAGGCAGCCCCAGCCCGCCCCAGTCTGGGAGCCAAACGTCGGAAATGCTCAACGAAGTTCCACCGGCTGTCAAGGACGAGACCCAACCCAGGTACGTCATCATCGACCCGACGCCGATGTGAACCCCTCTACTATCTATTGACCCTACTTATTTTTTTTTATTTGGTTTTTATTTTTTTTTATTTCGGTTTTTATTTTTTTATTTCCTTCTAACTTTGTTAAAACGCGCATGTGAGCGCGTAATAAATGTAATGCTATTATTAAGAAGCCTACTCGACAGTGACGCCAACTGGTGAGTACAAAAACGGTAAACGGGCATAAATGTCTGTGGGAAAATTAGATCAAAAATGAGTCGTCAAATGGCATGAAGTAATACAAAATTAGATCAGTTTGAACCAGCCTGTTTTATCAAATTACTTAGGACGTGTATAGCCCGCATTATTGCCCACCAGGTTTTTCAGTCCAGCAGTCCATTGTTTTATTTTTAAAATTGTTTTTGTATTCGAATAACTTACTACCTACACATTGCGACATATCTTTATTGTGATTGTCGTTGTTGTGTTCTTGAATATTTTGACATTAAAAATCTTGACATTAAGCTATTTGACATTATGATATTTATATTCTTCATTATACAATAAGTGAATGATTTATATTTAATTCATTTTTTTTTATATCTGTAATTACCTATGAAGTTGGCGAGTAGTTAATAATTGTATTGGTATATTTATTATTAAATTCAATTCCAATATTTTGCATGCCGTAAGGCAAAATGTATCGGGACAATTTACAAACTTTCCAACCTATATGTATACCTACATTATAAGCAAATAAATTATTTCTTCTTTCTTTCTTTCCACCTGTACCAAATCTCGAAACAAACGACTGTTTGTTGAGAGGCAGCTGGGAGGACGATTTATTTATTTATGTAAAGAAATGCAGTGGAACGTCTAGCAAAGGACATCTATCGGCTATCTGATGATGAAAAAGTATCCATACCTGTAGCCCAGTACACTGGTCGGCCAACTTCCTGACTCGCTCCATGACGGGCCCGAGTACCTCACGGCCGGTGGAGTAGTGGCCTCGCGCGTAGTTGTTAGCCGCGTCTTCCTTGCCCGTGATCAGCTGTTCAGGGTGGTACAGTTGCCGGTACTCGCCTGAACGGACCTCGTCTAAAACAGAAGTTTTAAGTCAGCGACGGCATCTAAAAGCAGCCATGTCAAGTCACCGGGATTGAACTAATTATCATTAATGGCATTTGTTGTCAACCAAATTCATAACACGACGTTGTATTAGTTGTTTCAAAGTCGTTCATCTAGAAAATGTTACACTTCGATTTATATTCGAACATCATGAGAAACGTTTCGATGTAAAATTGAAGCAGGACAGTAAAAAACTTAACTGGATCTCAACGCTGCATATTTCAGCCTGCTGTTTGTCAAAACAGCAGGCTGAAATATGTATCGGCACTATTCTCTAAACCAAACTACAGAACAGTGGCACTATATCTTCAGCAATAAGTGACTCCAAAACGGGAACGTGCAGGAACTCTAGGTGGCAGCACAAAAGTGTCAATATTACAATATTAAGTTTTTATATAGTAAAAGTTACGAATTTACACTAGATGGCTCTCGCCAATCTACAACAGATCTGAAAGATCTCCACCTAAAACAGAGACTGGTGAGTCTCTGTTCAACAAACAGTGGCATCTAAATCCACCATCAACTGTCAGCACCATCTTCCCCTGGTTAGCTTTGGCGAAGAAGATATTGTAGCAGGAATCGGCGGCGTTGGGTTCCTGTTCGTAGACCGACAGGATCTCTACAAGAGAGCTGAAAGATCTACCTAAAACAGACTTACCAATAACAGTGGCCTCTAAATCCACCATCACGACTCTCGGCACCATTTTCCCCCGATCGGCTTCAGAGCAGAAGGTGTAACAAGAGTCGGCGGCGTTCTGGTCCTGCTCATCAGCCTGCTGGATCCCAACCTGTGCAGAGCTAAAAGAGACTTACCAATAACAGTGGCCTCTAAATCCACCATCACGACTCTCGGCACCATTTTCCCCCGATCGGCTTCAGAGAAGAAGGTGTTAAAACAAGAGTCGGCGGCGTTCTGGTCCTGCTCGTAAGCGGGCAGGGTCCCGTCCGGCCGGATGCCGTGCTCCAGACAGTACAGCTGCCAGCACGCCACCCCCATCTGCACTCCCGCCTGCCCGACGTGCACTGAGATGCACTCCCTCTGCTCACGTGAAAAATAATGTGTGAAAATTAGTTGACAGTTGCCACTCCTAAAAATCTGGACGGTTTGAGGGGCCTATATTTTCGTCAGCAATTTTGGGAGGGCTGCGCAATGGTCATCTTTTTCAAGCGTTGGTAATATTCGATCAGATTTAGAGAATCTCTATATCCGGAGAATGTTACAGTTTGCATACAACCAACTGAGGCCCGTCTTTGTTACTTTTTAGAAAAACAGCAATTAAGGAGAAAAAAAAAGTATCAAAAATGGCCGTCAATTGTCACTTTTGGAATACGACAATGGAAACAAAATATCTCAGAACGAACATAAGCAATCCGGTATATTTACGAGTATAGAGGATCAACACTACAGGATAAAGTTCTAGAATGGACTAGCTAAATAGGGCTACCAGTAAACTATAACCCTGAAGTCAGGAGCATAAAATTATCAACATCATCATCATATCAGCCGAAAGACGTCCACAGCTGGACTGCTGTATCTCGCCACAACAACCGGTCCTGTGCGTCTCGCATCCATCGGCTACCCGCTACTATCACCACACAAATTCAACATAAAATATTTCTAAAATCACTTACCATGATGGATACTAGTAATTTTGATGATCCGTGTAAAACGATATATAAAAAAAAACTGTTTATAAAACTAATCAGTAACAAAAATTTAGAAACAGGACTGAAATTTTGAAAAAATTGCGAATCAGCGCCCGTCTGATGGGCCGCTTGGATCTCTTGTAGATTTTTGTTCCATGTTCGAATTTGCTTATTATATTTTTTGTGCGCCAGGATTGTTCAAATTGGAATGCTTGAACAAAAAGTTTTAAATATGACCAAGTAGGTCGAATCAAAAATTTATTATTTTAGAATAATGTATCATCATCATCATATCAGCCGAAAGACGTCCACTGCTGGACATAGGCCTCCCCCAAGCGTCGCCACAACGACCGATCCTGCGCGTTTCGCATCCATCGGCTACCCGCGACCTTCACCAGGTATAGGTAGTTTTAACACAATATGGAAGTACTGATTTTTGCCCACTGCTTTTCCCGTGTTAATATAGAAAGACATTCGCAAAAGAACCGTCTAAAACCGTCTCCAGGGTACCATGTATCTCTGAACCAACATGCATCAAAATCAGTTTAGCAATTTTGGCGTGAAAGCATAACAAACAAACAAACTCATTTTTGCATTTAAAAATATTAGTTAGGATAATAGCTGATAGCGATTTCCTCGCCTATTTTGTCTATTTGTATTTTCACATCACACAAAGCTCATCCAGGTATAAAATCAAGGTGACAAGTAGAGCAAATATTTCCATAACCTACGCACTCAGGTTCCAGTTGGGTTCCTATTAATAAATTTAGTTTGAATATTAATGAGCTCCTCCACGTATAAAAGCTGGGGTTAGTTTAGCATCAGCACATTCGAACTGAGTTCGGCTGCTCGTCATAACATCCTTCATTAAACACCTTTTGAATCTTTAAGTTGAAGATTCAACAAATCAATCAAGATGAAACTGACTTTGGTCTTTCTTCTTGTGATAGCAGGTTCTTTGTGCTTCGAGGAACAAATGTCAATAAAAAATAGAGTATATTGTGGGCGATATCTTGCAGATGCGATGGCGGTTGTCTGCTTTGCTTCTAATTCAATCAAGCGTGATGCTGGGTGGTGGTTGCCAGAGGACTCGGTTCGCGCGCTGGGTGGCGTGCGTGGCAAGCGAGGCATCATCGAAGACTGCTGCTACCAGCCCTGCACTGTCGAAGTTCTCCGGTCCTACTGCTAGAGATAAAAAACCAGCTTTAAGTCATAACCGTAATGAAGACGACTGTGTAATAATGAGTTTATTTTAATACCGTGTAAGCCGTATATCTGTAATAGGCATACATACCAGCACTCATATTTTAGTTTCTTTTTTTCTACAAATGTATGTGCAGATAAATAAATTATGAGGCTTTCCACTGCATTCTGTTCTTTAACTCCATTACCTTTGATTACTCTTTAGAGTTGGAATCATCAGCTCAATGAACTAATAAGATATTGTCCCATTTCATTTTGGTCCCAATAAATTGGTCTCTAGTTTTAATAAGGATCATTTTTTTCCTTCGGGCCACTTCTCAGGGTTAAGTAATGCTTGCCTGGCTGAGTACGTCAATACAACATTTAACAGAATAAACGCAATACCTCTTAAGGGTTCATTGTACTCATCACTTTGAACAACTTTTACTACGAAACCAACCCTGAAATCGCAAATCAGATGTTCAGTACATTTTGTTGAGTTATGCGCCCATGGCAGTCGATATTTTTTTTTATGTGTATGTTTTTATCTGTGTATGTTTGTATCTGTGTATTTATGATTATATTTCTTTTCCTCTCTGTTTGTCTTTCCTTTAAGTTGCACCTGCCATGTTGTCTCTGCACCATCCTAAGGTCGACTGGAAGAAAATGCCTAAGGCATTAAGTCCGCCTTTGTACAGTGTTATTACTAGTGCATCAAGTTCAAATCAAATCAAATCAAATCAAATCAAATCGTATATTTCAAATAAACCATTTACAGGCACTTTTGAATTGTCAAAGTCGGTCAGTCAAAAACATGAAGCTATTTGCACGCTCCAAAGCGTAGATCTCTATGGAGAAGAACGTGCAAGAAACTCCACGGACACTCTTTTAAACCATGTGATGTGTTACAAAAATCTTGTTAACATTAACATTGATTGCTTCTATATGTGAGGACAATGCAAAGAACAAGAAAACATATAAACAATTCAAAATGCAGGTACAGATTAAAATAAGCCAGTGGCAGGTAAGAGATGACCAGTTTCAACTGACGGCGCCCGTTCACGAACATGACGCGTGCATCAGCACCATCTAACTCAACCATTTTGAAGGGAATCAAATGATCCAAAACACGCGCCACCATCAGCAAAACATTTGTGTGAGCATGACAAGCTCTCAACTGCCACGCTCGTTCATGTCAAACTAATTTAATAACGAAATCTATAATTACATATGTAAATGGCTCCATAGTGCTCACATTTACAAAAAATTGAAAATATGCTTCTACGTTATACAAAACTATGGTTTCAAGTAAATAAGAAAAGAAAAAAAAAAGAAGGCTGCTTTATTGTGTATACTTTGCTAATACAATAATGCAAAGAAATGATAAATAAATGATTGTATAGGAGAACAAAAAAAGGGTAAGCATTTCTTCCAATTATCGAAAACCTAACAAGTGGACCCATGCTGCTGTGGCTGTGGAGCAGGACCGGCATTTAGCCAAGCATTTTTATCAAGGACATAATCTTCCAGTTTATAATATGCTTGTCTACATAATGTGCGTTTTATACATGTTTTAAATTTTCTCTCATTCAGTTCGAGAATATTAAGTGGTATTTTATTATAAAATTTAACACAGTACCCCATAAAAGAAGTGTGTACTTTAGCTAATCTGAATCGGGGTTGATCTAATTTGTTCCGATTTCTAGTATTAAAATTATGCCTATCACTAATTTTACTAAAAAGATGAAGATTTTTCCGAACATACATAATGTTTTCATATATGTATTGACAAGGTACCGTCATGATGTTAATATCCTTAAACAGTTCCCTTAGGGAATCGCGCCGGCGGAGATTGTAAATGGCTCTGATAGCTCTTTTCTGCAGAATAAATATAGACTCGATGTCTGCAGCACGTCCCCATAATAAGATACCGTCATCACCATATCCAGTTATCCCCAGTCTACCGTCATCACCAGTTATCATCATCACCATCATATCAGCCGAAAGACGTCCACTGCTGGACATAGGCCTCCCCCAAGCGTCGCCACAACAACCGGTCCTGTGCGTCACGCATCCATCGGCTACCCGCGACCTTCACCAGGTCATCGGTCTACCTTGTGGGAGGCCTTCCAACGTTACGCCTTCCGGTATGCGGTCGCCACTCCAGAACTTTTCGGCCCCATCGACCATCTGTTCTGCGAGCAATGTGCCCTGCCCACTGCCACTTTAGCTTGGCAATCCTTCGGGCTATGTCGGTTACCTTGGTTCTCTTGCGGATATCATCATTCCTGATTCGATCACGCAAGGAAACTCCAAGCATTGCCCTCTCCATCGCCCTTTGAGTGACTTTGAGCCTTCTGATGAGGCCCATTGTAAGCGACCACGTTTCAGTTCCGTATGTCATCACTGGCAACACGCACTGATTATAGACTTTCGTCTTGAGACACTGTGGTATGTGGGACGAGAAGATACCGCGCAACTTCCCGAACGCTGCCCAGCCGAGTCGGATTCGACGGTTGACCTCTTTCTCGAAGTTGGCCCTACCTAACTGGACCGTTTGTCCTAGGTAGACGTACTCATCCGCAACTTCGAGTGTAGAGTTTCCGATCCTAATGGGAGTGGGTGCTACATGGGTATTTACCATGATCTTGGTTTTGTCCATGTTCATTTTGAGACCCACTCTTTCGGAAGCTCTACTGAGGTCATCAAGCATTGTACTGAGGTCCTCCGTAGTCTCCGCCATGACGACTATATCGTCGGCAAATCGAAGGTGACTGATGTACTCGCCATTGACATTAATGCCTAGCCTTCTCCAGTCCAAAACCTTGAAGACATCCTCCATTGCGGTTGTAAACAGTTTCGGAGAAATGACGTCTCCCTGTCTCACACCCCACTGCAGGAGGATAGGTTTCGAGGTCTGATCCTGAAGTCGGACTGACATGGTGGCGTTTTTGTACAAACCTTTCAAACACCTCGATGTACCGATAGTCGATCTGGCACCGTTGGAGAGACTGCAGCACAGCCCAAGTCTCGATCGAATCAAAGGCTTTCTCGTAGTCCACAAACGCTAAGCAGAGGGGCAGATTATACTCTTCGGTCTTATGTATAACCTGACGGAGCGTATGTATGTGGTCTACGGTGCTGAAGCCTTTTCGGAATCCGGCTTGTTCGGGAAGCTGGAAGTCGTCAAGCGTGCGAGACGGTTCGTGATGACTCTGGAAAACAGCTTGTAGACACGGCTTAGAAGTGAGATGGGCCTATAGTTCTTAAGCAGGGCATTGTCGCCCTTATTAAAGAAGAGTACCACCACACCTCTACTCCATGCCTGTGGCGTTTTCCCTTCAAGTATGACGGAATCGAACAGTTCCTGAAGGGCCTTAAGGACCGGTCTTCCACCCGCCTTCAGGAGTTCGGCCGTAATTCCGTCCTCACCCGACGCCCTGTTGTTTTTAAGCTGCTTCAGAGCCATCCTAATCTCATACAGGCTGACGTCCGGGATGTCCTCGGTATAGTGCCGGGTCAATCTAGCTCTTGGGTCGTTAGCTGGATTCGTATCGGGTTTAGTCGTTGACGTGTATAACTGTCCGTAGAACGTCTCGATCTCTCTCAGAAGCTCCGGTTTGGCGGAAATGGTTCTGCCATCAGCGGTCTTCAGTTTCGTGAGCTGGCTCTGCCGAATAGACAGATCTCCAGCAAAGACCCTGGAGCCCTTATTCCGCTCTATCGCGTCTTTAATCTTTTCAGAATTAAAGCGGCGGAGGTCGCTCCTCAAGGACTTGGAGATCCGTCTATTGAGCTGCCGGTATCTGCACGCATCTTCATGAAGAAGACTGCAGAATCATCTCCCGCCTCTCCTTCATGAGCTTCAAAGTAGGATCAGAGACCCTCTTGTTACTATCTGTACGGCGAGTCTTGAAAAACCCAACCGTATGGACAGTCTCCACGAACCCATCGTTGCAATCGTCCACGGAGCTTCCTAGGTACTCGAAACGGTTCTGAAGTTCGAGCTGAAAGCTCTCGGAGTTTTGGATCTGGATCTGTGCTGGACGGAGCGTAGACCTCATCAGTCGAGACCTTTCTAGCTTGATATTTATATTCAATGTGCCTCTTACCATGCGGTGATCGCTTCCAGTTTTCACCGCGTTGATCACAGAGACATCATTGAATATTTGCTTCTTCGTTGACATGATGAAGTCAATCTCATTTTTAGTTACACCGTCTGGGCTCTGCCAGGTCCACTTCTGCAGGTTTGCCCAGTTTCGCGTTGAAGTCCCCCATGACCACGGTGAAGTGAGTTTTATGACCATGTATGGCTCTGAATATATCCTCATACATGGTCTCATTTCGTCATCGGGGTGTGTCGAGGTTGGGGCGTAAACCTGTACGACCTTCAACAAATATCTTGATGATATTCTAAGTATCAGGTACGCCACCCTGGTCGACACACTCTCAATGTTCACCACATTGGACACAAGGGACCTGTGAACGATGAATCCGACACTACCCCGGGACTTCTGGTCACCCTCCCGGAAATAGAGTAGATTGCTGGATTTGAGAATTATCGTGTCCTCCCCCTCTCTTCGGACTTCAGACAATCCTACAATATTCCATCGCAACCTACTCAATTGCTCCTCAAGTTCGGTGATCTTCTCGTCGGTCCGGAGTGTTCTCGTGTTCAGTGTTGCCAGGTCCAGTCGTCGGTGTTTATCATGGTAGCCGGGTCCACTCCGGGGATTCTTCGCACCTCTTGCCTCGCCGTGACCTTGACCGCTACCGGAGTCAAGGGTAGACGGGCTGCCGGGCACTAGGGGTAATTTTTTTTTGAAGTTATAATAAATAGCATCAAGTTATAATAAATAAATAAATATTTTTTCGCGATTTTAGTGTTGGTCCCATAGTGAAAGTTGTTCATAATGATGGGTACAGTGATCCCTTTAGAGGTATTGCGTTTATTCTGTTAGACGTTGTAGATGACCGTCTGTTACTTGTCGAGACCCTTCCTTGCCTCGGAAAGAACTGTTACAAAGCAGTTGGTTTCGCCTGCCATTGGAAATTTTTATAATCGTTACTAGATGACCCGCGCAACTCCGTCCGCGTTCAAGCAAACAAACAAACAAACTCTTTAGCTTTATATATTAGTATAGAAGTATAGTTATTAGACATATAAAGCCGAACAGTTTGTTTGTTTGTTTGCTTGAACGCGCTAATCTCAGGAACTACTGGTCCGATTTGAAAAATTATTTCAGTGTTGGATAGCCCTTTTATCGAGGAAGGCTATAGGCTATATGACATCACGCTAAGACCAATAGGAGCGGAGCAGTAATGGACATTGTGACGCAGACGAAGTTGCGCGGGTCAGTTAGTTAAGTATAATCTTAATGTATATAAATCACGTGTCACGTTGTTTGTCCGCGATGGACTCCTAAACTACTGAACCGATTTGGATGAAACTTTGTAATTATCTGTGATTTTATCCAACTTAAAAGATAGGATAGTTTTTTGGAACGGGAAAAAACGAGATACGGGAAAAAACGGGATATGCGCGTACGAAGTCGCGGGCAAAAGCTAGTATAATATATAGATGGGTAGTCAAAAACCTGAAAGTCTGACTAGCAGTCTTACCAAATGGTATCGTCTTATCTATCCAGTACCAAACTGGGTAGTGAAGGGCAGATAGGCATTCGATCCATACAAATAGGTACTGGTATTCAGCTACATCAGGTAAGACTAACTTGGGATGAGACTCAACATGGTTTGAAAAAGGTTAGGCAGAAGATGACAATGACCTTATATTTTCATTATAAAACTTATTAAAATAAAAAACTTTTTACAAAAAAATATAACAGACTTCCAAAAAACACTACAAAGTATAAAATAACCTTAATTTCGGAAGTCAATGTTTTTGATTTTGTAACTTCGTTTGTTAACACCGACTTCCGAAATTAAGGTTACTTTATACTTTCTAGAGTTTTTTTTGGAAGTCGGTTATTTTTTTTTTTTAAGTTTTTTATTTTTCACTTTTAAGGGGAAGTTTACTTGAACGACGTCTTCACCTACGCAGAAATTGAAATAAGCAAAAATGCTCATAAGATAAAAACTACAGAACCAATCTGAATCAAATTTTTACGGGACCAAATGGCAAGTATACCGCATCGAACTAAAAAAGAATTACACAAATCGGATGATAAACCTCAGAGTAATCGGTAAAAAAAATACCCACCGAATTGAGAACTTCCTCCTTTTTTGGAAGTCGGTTAAAAAAGGCAAGTGTTATAATGGTAGGTAACAGTACAACTTTAGAAAAATGCGGAACAGAGAGCAAAGTCCCGCAATCCCCATTGAAAAGGAGGATCCTCCTACTAGACGGTTGTTGTGTCTGGCGGGCTACTGCCCGATAGTTAGTATTCGGGCTGATGTATGTGTTCAAATCGCACGGAAGTAAAATAAACACTAGGAAGTGGTGACGGGCGGGCGTTTTGGGGGACTGTCTTTTGTAAAACTTGACGTTCAAAAAGTGCTGGCTCTCAGCCTAATTTGAATAAACGACTTTTGATTTTGATTTTGATTTTGACGGTAAACTCTGCTTGCGCGATGCAGGATTTCAACCTAGTAAGTAGTTCGCTTCTAGTTGGATAGATGGCGTCGCGGTTCTTTATGTTCCGATGTAGATTTGCTTCGTTGGTTTTTCTAGTGGCGGCATTGATGCCGCTACACAACTATTTTTTTAATGTTCCTCAGCAATCATCGCATTTCCGAATACAAACGAGCTATCCTCCCATTATTTAAATAAATCATATTAAGTTAAAAGAGTATTAACAAGGAGGAGCTCGTGACTAAATAATAACAGCTGCACGGGTCGATTTCAAGGTTAAGCAACGCGGTTGGTCTGTGGATGGGTGACCATCTTAACATACCGAGACTCCTCCGTGTCTCGGAAAGCATGTTAAGCCGTTGGTCCCGGCTATCATTTGTAAATCTTTGTCAGTCGTTACGGATAGTCAGAAACCAGAAAATCAGATACTAGTCTTGGTAATGAGTATACCGTGTTACCCAGTTAATGGGTTGTGAAGGTCTGGTAGGCAGCCGCTCCATGTAAAATAGTGATATTCAGCTGAATCCGGTTTGACTGGAAGCCGACCCCAATATAGTCGGGAAAAGGCTAGGCAGATGTTGAAAAGAGTATTAACAACTCCATATTGTTTAGTTTCAAGTTGATTGATCGTCCGGTCTGCACCAAGTGCAAAGGGCAACTGACGAAATAAGAAAGTTTAACGAGAGGCATTAAGAAAAAAGTTCCACTGTACATATATTGAGGAATTGTGTGATAAGACACCGTTGTGGGTTAAAATATATAGAAAAAAATCCGGCCAAGTGTGAGTCAGACTCACACGAGGATTCCGTACTTCAGGTACATATTACTTTAAATAAAGACTATGTTTTTTTATGACTTATCTAATTACAAATGTATAGTTTTCAGACTTTTTCCTATACTTATAGTGTAAGACCGTATTAATTGCCTTTCATAGTTCTAGGTCAACGGGAAATACCCTATACATTTTGATTCCCTTGAGTGTCGAATTATACTTTTTTTGCGGCATAAACGGCCGTATCTTTTTTTACGTTAACTTAGAACTTTGATTTTATAACAGCTTCAAGGGACCGTAGACCTGAGTATATGGTTTTAATTTCAACTCGATAGCTCCACGCGATCCCGAGATAAAGGGTCTTGGCAGACAGACAGACGGACAACAAAGTGATCTTACTTATAAGATCACAAAATCAAAGAATAAAAGGTCCAAGTTAACGTAAAAAAGATACGGCCGTTTATACGGCAAAAAAGTATATTTCGACACTCGAGGGAATCTAAATGTATAAAAAACGGAACCTTTAGGTTTCGATTTTTCGTTTTGAGATACGGAACCCTAAAAAGATTATACTTAGGTAAATGGTTTAGTAATGTTGAGATGGTGAATAGAATATTCTTAATTATGCACACCATATCAGTCACAAAAAGATGACTAACAAAAGGTATAAGGTGTTTTATTCATCCAAAGCAGACGTGAATGAAATCACCGTGAGGGGACGCCCTGGATGTACATACACAAATCTCATTGATGATGTTCTTCAGAAAGACCAAGTGCGTGGTACTCACGACCAGCGTGCATGACTGGAAACAAAGCAAAAGAAGAATATAGGGATCGTAGAAGGTGGTGTTCTGTATTTGCCTATCCTCATGGGAAAAAGGTGTGAATATGTATGTCGCATACCGCTGAAGTCGATTTTTGCGATTACTATTTTTTTAATGTCATTGGATAGAAAGAACTCTTTGTTGCGGATCGAACTCACAGTATGAGGCTAACTGTCCACTGGAGCGGAGAGGACAGAAGCAGAGAATTATTAACCAATGGAATTAAATGAAATCACCGCTCCACGTCAGTCACTCAGATTTTATGCAATCCCATCTATATTACTATTATTAGTTAATATATAAAGCTGAAGAGTTTGTTTGTTTGCTTGAACGCGCTAATCTATAATCTATAAGTACAGCAGTGCGATTCTATAAACATGTCGAAGTGAAGGCTTGGGTGAAGTGATCACGAAATGAGCTATCAGAACAAGTAATCAAGCTGTCTATACAAGTAATCGAGATGGAATGACAGCTCACTTCGTGATCACTTCACCTAAGTATTCACTTCGACATGTTTACAGAATCAACCGGCTGGTACGATTTGAAAAATTCTTTCAGTATTAGATATCCCATTTATTGAGGAAGGCTATAGGTTATATATTATCACGCTAAGACCAACAGGAGCGGAGCAGATGAAGTTGCGCGTGTCAACTAGTTGGTTAATATTTCTCCGCTCCTCTTTTCTCCGCTCCGTTGGACAGTCAGCCTTAGACTTGGCGATCAAAGATTCTTCATAGAAATGTCTTAGAAAAAATATATCAAAAGGAATAACCAGGCATGTCCGTCAAAATAAATAAATACCAACATTTAAAATCGAGGGTGGCAAGTACGTTGCAAGTAGGGCACTGAGATAGGGGTGGGATGTTATATGAGGGCAACGAGGGATGGGGTGTATGGGGCGGGGAGAAACTTTCACCCCTCTTGTGTGGATGTCGTAAGTTGATTTGCATTTGTGTGCTCGTTAGCTGAATAAAGCTTGGTATTTTTATTAGTTTCTGTGAATGGAGCACGTTTACTATACGTTAAGAGATTTTTTGGAATGAAACGTTAGGTGCGTGTTTATTTTTGGATCAAGGTTGCAGGATCTTATAACGGGATAGAAGTCTATAAATTATTTTTTAAATATGTAATGACTTGTACCTAAACGCTTGCTCAAAATTCTTAACTTATTGAGGATTAAGTAGATATTCTTCTTCTTAACGTGTCGCTGGCAAAAATTAAATTTTATGCTTTGCTCTATATTCAGCGAAAGCAACACCATTCGTTGCTGCAGCATGGCTGCAGCCATAAGGTCATTAGTGAAGGTGACAGGACACGCAGCGCAAGACGAAACGTGGGTATGGACTATGGCTATGAGGCCATAAAACTGAGATGCCAAATAGAATAAAATGCTGAAAGACCGAAGACAGGGCTGACTGAAACGGCACCTCACAGTTTTAGTTCTCATCACCGTTATTATTAAAAACTATTTTTCTATCGCTTTCATTAATAACCTTCCCGTCCTCCCTCTCTCAGATAAGGAGGCTTATGTCCTGGCAGTGAGAAAAAAAGGCTTAGTATGCACTATGCTAAATAACTTAAATAACATACCTACTTCTTGTCGAAGTTCGATTTTATGTCTGCATTCTAAAGTTGAGATGGCGATTTCTTTCCCGAAAACCACTCAGAATTCTAAAGACTACACGAAAAATCTAAGTTCAAATCCATCTTAACGTGTAAAACTATATTTGTAACACAGAAAAGTTAAATTTAATTAAACATTAATCTGATTAAAAAAACGAAAATCACCACAACCAAGTTCTTCGCCAAAAGTCAATTATTTTAATCCGTGTCCACAATAAATCAAATCATTGTCTTTTACACTCGTCGGTCACAGTCGACCGCGTGTTAATCCTTTACATTCAAATGTAAACTATTGTCAAATGTAAACTTTTGTCAAGTGCTAACATTATTTTGAATATATAATTGCATTATATTGTTGTAGTGTGTAAATATAGAGGAGTGTGGATATCGATTCGTTTCGCTTGTGGTGAAAGTAAGGGACGAGCGTTTTAGTTGTGTGCTGTTTGTCTGGCTGGTGTTTTTGTATGATTTTGTATTAAACCTTTTTTTTTAAGGATGGGAAATCATCAAACGACTCCTCCCGCTCTGGGTGAAGCAGAAGGGATTGTCAGACTCTTACTGACGCAAACCCATCCGTGTTCCTCCTAATGTCCTTTGCGTTCCAGGGCTGCGGTGACTCTTTCAAACAAATTCAGGTTTGTATAAACCCTACAAAGCAGTAAATAGAGGTATAAGGTACTTTTATTTTGCGTCTAATTTGAGAAGTACCCAACAAAAAGGACATTTTACAACTATGAGTTAGATTCATATGTGGTTAAAATATTATGTAGTAGCTATATCAGAGACCTCATGTTATTATTTATTGTATATTTTTTTTATAATAGCTTGTATAATTTCGATTTGTTATGTCTCTATTTCATTTTGATTATTTTTTTATACTGTTACTAACTGTATTAGTCTTGTTACTTGAAATAAATGTAAATTATTATTATTATTTTATTTTGATTGATTTATTTCTGATTATTTTATTTTGACTATTTCATTTTATGCTTTTAAGAAAACCATTTTTAGTTTGCCTGTAAATAATATTTTAAATCACAATTTTTAGTTACCGAACATGTTTAGTATAAATTTTGATGGTAAACCCTCAATATTGGTTCCTACTCTACGCTTGCCTAGTTTGGGGCCAATGTAAAAAAATCTGTAATATTTTTAGGTGAGTGGGACATTGAACATTGAACTATGGGTTAAGGCCCTTAACCCAAAGTTCAATGTTCAATGTCCCACTCACCGTACTGACTTTATTCACTCTTCTTTTTTCGTTCAGTCTATTTCTCTGTGTAATGCTCCCCCATAAGACCAGGATGGCAACCAACTGATTGACCTTCAAAGTTAAAGTTCGTGAACACATTCCTAAGAAGTTGGTAGAGGTATCATTACAGTGCTAATGTTTTCCAATTACCTATTAGTACGAATTGTTTAAGTATTTCGTGTACATATTTATCTTGTTAATTTGAGTATGTATTATATAGTATGTATAGTTAATATATGTATATTGTTCATTTAAATTATATTTGAATTAATTATCAATCGCTTTTAATCCTCTATATTGCACCTACCACTATTCCCTGCATCACCTAAAGGTTGACTGGTAAAGAATGCCTATGGTATTAAGTCCGCCTATATGTGTGCTGAAAGTGTAAATAAATAAATGTTCTCCTAGCAAACCTTTGAGTGAAAAAGAACCTATCCATTGATATATAAATGTTTTTTTTAATATATCAATGGAGCTATCATAAAAACAAAACGACAAAAAGGTTATACTCAAAAACAAAACCAACAAACCTCCTTCGGAACGCCAAACATTTACAAAAAAAAAAGAAACTGGCCATCTGACAAGTTTGACAAATAACTGTCACCCAGTGTTGGACATTGACAGGGGTAGATCAAAGACCGATATTATTGTGAAACCCGATCTTTATCTGAGGGATTATCGCTAATGTGCCGAGATATCATCTTAACAGAGGGACCCATGTGGATTTATGTTACGAGGTACAAAAATGTGATAAATTTAATGTGTAAGTGGATTTCCGTACTCTAGTTTTCATTGCTTTAAGTAGTTTTTTTTTATGGACGCTAGTTTTGCCAGCTGCAAGCGAAATGTTGAGTGTCTTCTAAGTTTGCGCCTAAGTTTGATAGCATAACATCAAGCTCGCTTGTATCCCAAACATGCATGATATATTATTATACGGTATAAGCAGTGCAACGATACACTTCTGTTTGGCAATTGCATGCCCTTTTTCGCACATCCTTTTCAGCTACATGATCTCAGAATAAATAATAGTTCTCAACTGAAAAACCCAATAACACACTTTGCTTGATCTGGGAATCAAACCTAAACCTAGGACTCATGCGTATTTACATTCACGATCTAGAGCGAGAATTCATACTCTTTATGTTAACCGTGCATAGCTGTCTCAAAAAATTTGATGTCTTGTGAAAATATACTGGACAAACACGGGATCCGCTAAAAACAGACAATACAGTTACTTTTTTTTCGCGAAAAATGTAGTCCCTGATATTTCGAATAAAATTTTCCAGCTCAATGACAATCCACACACAATAGCCCGAGGTGTGGTTCAAATAAAAAATCCCATTTGGCCCACAGAGGCGGAATAATGAGCGCTTTTTACCGGTTTAATCCGGATCAGATAACTAGGGCCCATGGCCCATGCGATGCGCGTTTGATATTCATGATCATTCCCCGAGGATTTTGGGGATCAAAATGTATTTCAGATCTGGTTATGTAAGACAGTAATTGATAATTGTGCAGTAGAAATCTTTGATGTTATTAGTGTAGGCTGGTGCATTAATTTTAGTTTCTTTAAGGCAAATATATTTATGGACAAAACACTTTATAAAATTAATAAATTTTACATGGCGATTAAATTTTTAACCTACTACCAAAAAAAGGAGGAGTATCTCAATTCGGTGGTTTTTTTTTGTTTTTGTTTTTTTGTATGTATTTACACCGATTACTCCGAGGTTTCTGATCCGATTTCTGTGAATCTTTTTTAGTTCGATGCAGTATACTTGCCATTTGATTCAGTTCGGTTCAGTAGTTTTTATTTTATGAGCATTTTTGCTTATTTCAATTTCTACGTTAACGAAGACGTCGTCCAAGTATTACACACCACTTAAAAGCGAAAAATAAAAAACAAACCTTAATTTCGGAAGTCGGTGTTTTTGGTTTTGTTCCTTTGTTTTTTAACACCGACTTCCGAAATTAAGGTATGTAGTGTTTTGTTTGGAAGTCGGTTATATTTTTTTGTAAAAAGTTTTTTTTTACAAAAACTGTCCAACAACAGACATAAATTATTCTTTTGATAAATTTTTGACGGTTGACAACTCGGCCCATAAAAACGTGTCTGAACTGGGAAAGCTGAAGTTAAAATACTTACTAAACTTGTACTGTGTTCTTTTACATTAGGGCATATAAAAATTTAAGAAACACAAAAAGGCGAAAGTCTTTTCTGGTGATGATGATGATGATTAAACAAAACATAGAATCAGGTAACCTCATAATTTATTCACATCAACAACATTTTGTACAAGTGAATCAGTCATGCCCATCGCCACTAACAGTACGACAGCAGCTCGTCCATGGTGCAAGGCTTGTCGCAGCACTAATCGGCGAGGCCTCGTTTGCCGCGCAGGCCACCCAGCGCACGCGCCGAGTGCTCGCTGCCCCACCAGCCGGCGCCGCGCTTCTCCTCCGTGCCTCAGCAGATAGCCGCCAGCACTTGCGAGAGACGTCATCCACAGTAAATATTGGCACCGCTCTGAGCCTCGCAGTACCAAGAGCATGCTACCACGAGGATGAGGACCAGAGTCAGTTTCATGGTGACTGATGATTTGCTGGAGGTAAAGGCAAGTTATTGACCCAAAGGGTTCTTAGTAATGTCGGAAGATGTAAGAAGGTTACTGTCCAACGAATGTGGTTCGAATGTCCTCGTTCTCGATAATCCCTACCTTTTATACCTGGAGGCAGCTCATTAGTATTCAAATCTGATTTTATTAATGTGTGTTTAGTAAAATCTAGGGCAAGGGAAATTCCTAGATGGAAAGCCAGGGTGGCGGCTTTCCATCTGGATGAGCACGTTAAATAATGTAGCTTAGAATGAGTAAGGTATTTATTTTGTTCCATTTAGGAACTCGAGGTTAAATAATAACAGCCGCACGGGTCGATCTTCAAAGCCACACACGTTCGTCCGTCGATGGGTGATCATTCAATACATACCGATACTCCTCAATGTCTCGGAAAGCACGTTACGCTACGTACAGTCCCGGCGGTCATTTGTAAATATTTGACAATTGTTACGGGGATGCTTAAAAATCTGATACCAGTCTCACAAAGGACTTTCGTGTTACCAAGTTACTGGATGATTTGGTCACTGTATGTAAAATAGGTGTTGGTATTAAGCTGCATCCCTTTAGAATGTTGACTTGTGAGGGCGCCAACAAAGTTCGAAAAAGACTGAGCTAATTCATTCTTAGGCACAAATCCATTGAAGATAAATAATTCATTTCAAACCAAGTCGAGCCCAAGCTGTAGGGGAAAGGTGCTATCATTCAGGGAGTTTACCAGTTTTGCAATACATCAACAGGACCCAAGAGCAAAGTTCATTGACTCATGTCTCTACTCACATACACACACACATGACATGATATGACACACACACACACACACACACACACACACAAACTTACACACATGCATACTCACTCACACATGCATGCACACACACACACACGCACACATGCATGCACACATGAGTGTGTGTGTGAGTGCCTTTTTTTAAGGAATGGAAATCATCAAATGACTCCTCCCGCTCTGAGTGAAGCAGACGGGAGTGTCAGACTCTTACTGACTAAAACCCATCCGTGTTCCTCCTAATGCCCTTTGCGTTCCAGGGCCGCGGTGACTCTTTCAAACAGATTCCGCAACCCTGGCAGGCACTGGCCCTAGCGGGCCCCATCTTCTATGCTGACAGCTCTTTGAGGCGCGCGTGGAATACAGCGCGCCGACGACCCAGGCCTGATTCTGATCGGACGGCGAGCCACCCAATGCTCGCCGTCCACAGACCCGCGCCTACGGTGGCCGAGAATCGCCCTGCGACTCCCGACGCCCGGGGCGTCTTCTTCTGTTGCGGCGGCTGGGGCGTGACGTTTCCCTCTCTCTCACGCGTTCGGCCTCCTCCTTTGCTAGCATTACTGCTTCGCAGAAGCAGGTGACCGCTTCCCATGCCTCCTCGCTCTGGACCATGGATTAAACCAGGGCCGAACGCGAGAGGTCGTCGCCGCCAATCGCCTCGACGAGGACACGGCGGTCTTCCGCCCAAGCAGGGCAGACCTCCACCGTATGCTCCACCGTGTCCTCCGGGCGATCCTCGCAGTGTTCACACCCGGGCGAATCCTCCCGCCAAATTCGAAACAGGTACCTCCCAAAACATTCGTGTCCGGTGAGTACCTGCGTCAGGCGGAAGGTGAGGATGCCGTGGCGCCGCTCTAGCCACTCCTCAAAGAGGGGACTTATCGCCGCAATTGTGGCGTGCCCAATATGTGTGAGTGCCTGTGACTGCGCTCACATGACATATTAAGAGTTCATAACTGTCTGAAAAACTTCTTAGCTGTAACAATTAATGCCCTAAGTGTTGGAGATAATAGTATTTATTCGTACATCGTTGCCAAAAGCCAGACTACTAAATCAATTAGTTTTCTCCATACCAATAGAATCAAGCTTATTTAGAGAAAACTAATTCAATAACATTAAAATGAAGACCGATCGTGGCTCTAAAGATTCCAGCTTATACCCAAACAGATGAGATAATATTTATTTGTTTAAACAAAATAGACCATTAGTTAATCATCAACAAATAATCATCATCATTATCATTAATTAATTCATAAATCGTTATCATTCTTTTCTTTGATTGTTTTAGTAAGTTCGAAAAAATGCACGTTGGTATGTGCCCTGTTTCTGAGTCATCCACATCTTGTAAATTGTTCATCCAATTGGAAAGTCTACGTAATATGTGAGGGAAATTTCCCTTAACCTACACACTTGGATTTCAGTTAGGACCTATTAATAAAATCTGTCTGCATATTAATGAGGTCTCTCCAGGTATAAAAGGTGAGTTTAATTGAGCATTAGCACATTCGAACCACATTCGTTGAACCAAGAACTTCCTACACACTCTAGCAGTGCAAAATCAATAATTTTCTTCAGTTTGATAATCTAATAAATCATCAATTATCATGAAACTAACTCTAGTCCTCATCCTCGTGGTAGCATGCTCTTGCTACTGTGAGGCACAAAGCGGTGCCAAAAAATACTGCGGACGACGTCTCTCGAAAGTGCTGGCGGCTATGTGCCGGGACGCGGAGGGGAAGCGCGGCGCCGGTTGGTGGGAGGACGAGAACTCGGTTCACCAGCTGGGCGGCATGCGCGGCAAGCGAGGCCTCGCCGACGAGTGCTGCGACAAGCCCTGCACCATGGACGAGCTGCTGTCGTACTGTTAGTGGCGATGAGCATGATGTATACATTTATACAAATGGTGTTGAAGTGTTGAATTAAATAAACCATGAGGTTAGCTGAATCTATACGTTTTCTTTAGTCACCACATATTATTATCATTATTTCGACGACTCTTTCTTTAGCATCAAGAAACGATTTTCTACTTTTTACCCGACTGCGCCGGAACGAGAGTAATATTTTTCAAATGCATGAATGTGTGTATATTTCTTTGGCACGTTCTGTAGCCTAACCTGCTTGATGATGTCGTTAGATTCGTCTTCATTGTGAGTGACACTGGGCATGTAAGTGTTTTTTTAAGTACTTATGCGTGGATGTCCAAATTCAAAACTATGAGGATTTGCAAAAAAAAAACACTAAAAGGAGTCTTAAGCCCGATTTTGATGAAAACTAAAACTACATCATCGGATTTGGAATTAGAAAACGAACCAGTGGATTTAAAAAGAAAAGCACACCCTGTAGGAATATAAATATGATTTACTTTTATTTTATTTATCTATACTAATATTTTAAAGAGGAAAGATTTGTTTGTTTGTTTGAAATGAATAGGCTCCGAAACTACTGGACCGATTTGAAAAATTCTTACAGCAATGGATAGCTACATTATCAGAGAGTAACAAAGGCTATATTTTATCCCAGTACTCCCACGGGAACGGGAACTACGCGGGTGAAACCGCGTGACGTCTACTAGTTTATTTATAAGTACATGAACAACATGACAGATGGTAACATCCAAAGCCTTGCACAGTGCAACTTATAAAAAGGACTTAACAAAAAGGAAGTTGTGCATAAAAAAGTGGTTGAAAAATGAGTAAAACTAAAGAAATATACACACATTAAAGTAAAAAAGAAACGTAAACACACATTAAAATAAAAAGAATATTATAAAAAATTTAAAAACATAGAAATATAATTGTAACACCGCATCTCTCATCCATTTTGTCACATAATTTTAAACATGCACGACACACATCTATCCGTCTCCCAGCAAACAAGCCACACTCCGTTGTTGAAGCCAGAAGAGCATTAACCAAAAAAAGCGCACAAAGATGAAGAATGGAAATAATGAAGCTACCTTTCAGTGTTTTTTGATATTCCTCATAGTTTCGGATTTGGCCATCTCCGCACACACTCAAAAATTCTCCGATTTTTGGCACCATTGTTATATTTTATCTTCAAAAATTTTTTTCCTCAAAACCTATCGAGCATGTGCAAAGGGGCACCTGCCTGGGCTGACAGGGCCACCACAGGGCGGAACGACGTAAATTGCTTCAACGCCAGCGTTTGGCTTTGATATTCTTTTGCAAGGCGTATAGGACGGTTAGTACTGAAGCCTTACCGGTGCTGACGGGTGTTCTCCCAATCGAGGAACAGCGACGTGCTCCAATGTTGCTCCAATGCTGCGCTAGAAAGATCAAGGACCAAGAGATTTTCCTGACGTTTGGGAGGAACTTTTATCCGAATGGCAATGTGGGTGGTAAAATTCCATCAAAGGCCGTCACCTCCACCAGTTTTATTCCATCCGTTCGTGAGCGGCTGGATAGGACATGGCTGGAGGTGGATCACACAGGTCATGGCAACTTTAAGAGTAAACTATTTTTCTATAGGCTTGTGGCCCGCCCTTATGTCAATGTTCTACCGCTTACCATGAATACGATCAATCCGCACATCACATCTTATGGGAGTGTTTTCTTTGGCAAACTGAACACAATATTGTGTTAGATAGTATTCGTTACATCCGGAGTAGTTTACTATACGAACCTTGTAGAAACCGGAACAAATTTACGTGCGTGCGTTCAAGCGGTTTTGCCATACCTATTACTAAAATCAAAAGTAACGCACAATTTAGGACCCATTAGTTTTAGTGTTAATATATAATCCGTGGTGCTTGGCAACTGGGTTTAACCCAGTTGTATATGTCCCTTGGTGCCTATTGGCCTAGCTCTATTCTGTCTCCTGCTTGATAAGGAAGAAGTGGAAATGATATTTTTTTCCTACTCCTCCGCTGTACTTTTCTGATTATTTTCGTTGCGAGATCCAAGACAGTTCAATCGTTTCTCCGGGACCCGTCGGGATTCATTGGTTCAGCGATTTTCTGGTGGTTGCCACTGTTGATTCTGGCTTTCAGAAGTTGCAGTGGTTGGGAGTGTGTGGCGGGCAAAATAAAAAGAAAAACCTATCGTGTGTATCGTGTGGTAAATTAAATGCCACCAACTGCATGCCCCGAAACCTATCCTCCTGCAGCGGGGTGTGAGGCAGGGAGACGTCATTTCTCCGAAACTGTTCACGGCCGCAAAGGAGGATTATCATCATCATCATCATATCAGCCGAAGGACGTTCACTGCTGGACATAGGCCTCCCCCAAGCGTCGCCACAACGACCGGTTCTGCGCGCCTCGCATCAATCGCGCGTGCACCCGCGATGGAAGGAGGATGTTTTCAAGGTTTTGGACTGGAGATGGCTAGGCATTAATGTCAATGGCCAGTACATCAGCCACCTACGATTTGTTGACGTTATAGTCGACATGGCTGAGACTACGGAGGACCTGAGTACAATGATCGATGACCTCAGTAGAGCTTCCGAAAGAGTGGGTCTCAAAATGAAAATGGACAAAACCAAGATCATGGTAAATTCTCATGTAGCACCCACTCCTATCAAGATCGAAAACTCTATACTCGAAGTAGTAGACGAGTATGTCTGCCTGGGACAAACGGTCCAGTTGGGTAGGGCTAATATCGAGAAAGAGGTCAACCGTCGAATCCGACTCGGCTGGGCAGCGTCCGTGAAGTTGCGTGGTATCTTTTCGTCCCACATACCAGTGTCTCAAGACGAAAGTTCATGACCAATGCGTGTTGCCAGTGATGACTTATGGAACTGAAACGCGGGGTGTGTGGGGTCATTAGACCTTTCTGCCGACACGATAAGAAGAAGAAGAAGAGATTGAGTATTACAAAATTAAACTTTTTTGATCCACACAACTATTTTATACTTCAATCCAAAAATTAACTGCTTTCCTTTCATAAAATTATTTAGTGAAATATCTCAATACGCTTATTAACAAAATTAAACAATATCTGTGAAAGCAAATTATTAATATAATTTTTTTTTACAAAAGCGATTCAGGCAAAAGTGTGACTGAATAAAATTGGGTTCAGTCTTGATAATTTATACGGCTTGTCTGATTCTAAAAAATTAAACATATCTAATAACTTTTTCAAAATTCCTTATGTATCTTCCTTAGAGGTAAAAATGTTTAATTCTGACAAAATAAATAAATTTTATGTGTTATTTACATTTTGGGAAAATATTGAGATAGCTTTATTTTACTAGCTTTTATTCAAATAAACGCCCAGTTATGGAAAATGTTTATTTTTTCTGTATTATTGGGAGAGCTAAGATCAAACACCCGATTCCAGAAAGAAAAAACAGAGAGATTGGAAGTTTTGCAAGGTTCATATCTAATTTGCCTGGGCCGGCAGTCTCGACATAGATAACGACAGCGTAGCGACCGCATTCGGTCGCTAAGTCCTAACGATTTGAACTTACCGATATTTGGTAGTCTCTACATTCAAAACGCGCTAATTTCATCGCAAGCAAATGTCAAATTACCGAACTTTGTCGTTAACTTTTGCGAATTTCGCTATGGGCTAGCGCCGAATTTTGACAGCGTGATAAGCGTAGCGATATTATTCGGTAGCCATGACAACGCCTGACAACCGTGTTATTGGAGAGTTTCGTGATTATAATTTACTGTTTATGTGGTTTTTTAATGGACGAAGCATATTAAGCAAGGGATTTAGTCGCGCTGGAACACAGGTGCGATATGATTACGCGACGCCAAGTCGCAAAAACCGTCACGAAAGTGAGATGATGTGGATTTGGAGGGAAATCGGTTTCTGTCTTTGTACCGGGTACTATCGGGTCAAAAAAGGTACGATTGTGAAGCCTGTGGATGAACCTCGGCAATCCCTGCAAAGAAAACCCCCTTATGGACTTTCTGTGGAGACCCAAGTGAGTGTCATTGCATACCAAACTGTTATTAGGTACTATCCAATTTGCAAAGCCTTTATAGTAGGTACCTTACTATGTTACAGAGATAAACGACCGTAACTGCGAGGTACGGAAGCTTATTAAGCTCCTCATCAATCAGGACGAGCGAAATGTTGTGAAGAAATCTAGGAATGCTTCAAACCCACTGCCATAGGGGAGTGAATGCATTCAATATTGAAATTTAACGCTAAAGTCACATGAGGAGCACGCCTAGGTGAACGTGCACCACAAGGGTCATTCATTGGATGAGTAAGCTGTATGTTTACCTTCACTATTGATATTGTTTCATAAATTTCCCAATTTGGCTAAAATACCTACTTGTGTATAGTTATACTACGCATACTATATACCTACTAGGTATATTAAACCTATTGTTATAGTTGTGTGTGACCTTTTAACTTTAAATATCAATGCTTGAGAGCCAGGAGCAAGATATGATTCCTATATGAGTGTAATATGCGCTAACTCCACACTATACATGTTTGCTTAGTAAGATAAAAGCTATATATGTGGATAATTCTTTATACATATTGTAGGTGCTGCATGATGAAGAACCATTGGAGCCATGGCTAATAACCCCACTGAAAAATCAACAGCTTGGCACACCCTCTGGTACTGTTTACTGTATTGAGTGACCCTCTGGTCGCTCAATATACAGATGCTTACTACTCTGCAAGAAATGTTTTGGTGTGCCGAAGTCAGTGTTTATGTGCCTGTGAGATCAGTGCCAGTTGATTTAGTTGATAAATAAAATGAGGATCAACACAAACTAATTGAAGGACATAGACGCCGCCGCATCAACCAATGATGGCAGCCTTGAGGTTGGCATTGAAGATACAAGTGAGAATTTGGTTCTTTCCATTGTGCTTTTGTTTGAATGTTATTAACGTAGCTCAAATACCTATAAATTCCCTATCTATACTAAAGGTAAGTTTGTGAGGCTGTAGGGGGTAATCTCTGGTTCTACTGAACCGATTTTGAACTTTTTATTACCAATAAAAAGCCACGTTATTTGTGAGTGTCATGGGCTATATATTAACCCGAAAAATACCACCCAACGAAGTGGGCACGGGTCAGTTAGTCATAAATATAACCTATAGACAATTTTTTCATTAGTTACTAGCTATTGCCCGCGACTTTGTACGCGCATATCCCATTTTTCTCTCTGCCGTAGGAATTTCGGGACGAATTATGCATATAAACCTTCCTCTTGAATCACTGTCTATTGACGAAAACCGTTGTGCAGTTTTAAAGATATAAGCGTGCAAACTACAAATTGAATAAGCGTCTTTGTTTTATATTATATCTGTAGGTGAAAGCTAAAGGACCTTAAGTCACATTTTATAAATTATTCAGGAGGGCTCATTAAAGATGTCTATACCCGAAATTAGATATTTAAGTCGACCGTGTATAAAAAGTAAATAGTGTATCGTTGTAGAATAAAAAGTATGATTATAAAGTTTTATTAAGCTATTATATTGTGATATTTTTTTGACAAATATTCTTCACTAAGGCTGTATTAACGGACTTAAGGTTCTTTAACTTTGAAGTTTTATTAAATATCTTATAGTATTACGGTAGTTACGTCTCTCCTGTATCAATAATGTATAGTAAATTTAATTATTTTATAACTTAGGTATGACACAAAATCATTGAAACATACGCTTATAAGTTTTAATGACCTGAGAAATGAAATAACTTTATACATTTTAATATTATTTATTGAATGATACCTTTTAATTTAACAAATCACGTAAATAAACCTTTAACTTCAAAATCTTTAATAAAAAATCAAAGAAATTATACAAAAAATAATATTCTGGTAAGTCACATACTGTGCCATCATGGGCTAAGGTATTATAAAAATTATGAAAAATGGGTGGAATCCACTGCAGAGCTTTCTGTTAATCCTGAAACTTTTTAGTGCTTATAGATTCGGGGCCTAATCGAATAGGCTGCAATATAGGTATGGCAAAGTCTTCTAGTGATTTTCTTCTATTTCTTCTAAATTCTTGCGGCGAGACTTTGTATGTAAAAAGTCATAATTCGAGATTTGGCTCTCGACAGTTTTCTCCTCCAATATTGGACCGATATAAGCGATATTTCACAAACTGAGTTTTATTAAATATCTAATAATAATATAAAGGAAAACATAGGGACACAGTATATATTCTTCTTATTCAGTTTGTGAAATACTTCTTAAATCGGTCCAATATTGGAGGAGAAAACAGTCGAGAGCCAAACCTCGAATTATGACTTTTTACATACAAAGTCTCGCCGCCAGCATTTCCTCTTAAGGACACCTTTTCGAATTTTTGTTGATTAAAGGAGGTTTTATAACTCATTATGCCATACTTTTTTTTTTCAAATTTCATCCATACTATTTCAGAGTAAGGCACTGACTAGCCCATTTCCCCTTTTTTTCGGTGGATAAATGGCGCTGTAGAACCTTCTTGGATGCTCAGAATGTTTTTAAAATCTTCAGTTGCCATATCAATGACTTCAATTTGTGACTTATCAGAGGAATAGGACCGTATGAATTGCTGCCAGTCCCATGGGGTTGTTATGGAAAATTGGGGTTGTCTTTGTTTTTTCGTTCAATAATAGAATGTATACCATCTACCACCATATGAGTATGACCTTTCATAAGGTATTTATGGTTAATACATTGTAAGTTTGGTATTTTAGCTAATAACCACAAGTAACACATGACGATATGTATGTTTTTATTTTGTCCTGCACAATTATCAGACCAAATATTGATTTCTCTTGTCGGCGTGTTGGCAACGTTCTTCTCAAACCACTTGATTAAACCCGAAGATAATTCGTTTCCTCCTCGCCCCGATACGCCCTTTTTTTGTGACATTGTCTAATATTGTATGGTTGAATGTCCATAACTTGCGTAAATAGAAACTAAGGCTGTTTGTTAGTAGAGGAGTGGGTAAACATTTCTATAAGTCGACATTGATCATCTTACGATCAGAATTTATTTCACATTGAAGTTTATCTAAAGCTTTTAAATCATATCGAGTCTTTGCTGCACGTGTTCTTCATATTTTGCCTCGTAAAGTTTCCTTTTCAGTACCTTGAGAACTACGTATTTGAACGACAAAACGATCACAATCATCACACGTGTCAGTCTCTGGTGGCTTTAACCCTAAATTAAAATGACTGTTGAATATCTTACTGTACGTCCAAATTTTAGCAATCAATTTATTATCTACATTATCCTTTCTGCACTCTTCTGAGTATAACTTATACATTAATTTTATATTAATGTATAAGTTATACTTAGAAGAGTGCAGAGTGAAGAGTGCTCCTAAATACTCACGTGCCGTCTTTTCTCTGCTAAAGTGGCTTTCATGTTTAGGAAATGATTCTATGTGCTTTTAATTCCGTCAATGACTTCGTTTGCCGTCTTATTAGGTGGCTCCTTCTTTCCTCTTCTATCTTCTTCTACAATGCCATAGTTATTAGATTTTTTGATAGAATTTCTGACCACCGTTTCTGATATCCCTAATATTCCCAGGAAAAAGGATTTGCAAACAATAATTTCGTTATTATTAACGAATTACTCTACGTCTTTCAATAGGTTTCTGTCGAACACATGCCAAAATGAATTTTCGTTTCATGTCCCAGGTTTTCAATTCATTCCAATAATTTTCAAATATAGCTTTTCGTTTTGTATCATCTATTTTGTCACCGCAAGTTTTCTTACATAAACATGAACTCTTCATAGTCTTAGCAGATATGAGCTTTCCTTTATGTGTTACATGTGATTTACCACAAACTATTTACAATTACTAAACGGGAGAGAGTGCGTGTCCAACCGCGCCCTCCCCCCGCAGCGGGTCCTCGGGGGTCGTAGGTACGATTGCACCCGCGCAAATGCAACTCGCGTGTAGTGGTAAAGAACCGTAAGTCCCACATACTGTCGTTTAACATTTTATCTAGATTTATCGTTTAAAATAGTGAACAATATTAAGTGATCATACGATCGTTCACTTTTTCATGCTTAGGGACTTAATGTTATTTATAATTTTACATCCACGAAATTAGTGGCTGTAGGACTTAATGTCTTTTACCATTTGATCAATACGGGTATACTGAATTACAATCATTGAAAATACAAAAATGACAAAAAATGGACTTAAGGTCCTTTAGCTTTCACCTACAGATATATAAACAAGTATATCAAAATATCTTAAAATCTTATGTTTTTTGTTCCCAGAAAGGACACTGGATGGGCAGAAGTACGAAGGATACACAGGCGTCTTATTATGACATGTTTGACTTGATTATTTATTAATACTAATGCTCATACAAACTATATCAAAGTACAGGGAAACTTTTAAACAAAAATGTCAAACATATCTCATGTCATAAATATCACCTAAACATACGTACTCGTATCTACTTTATACTGCGGACTGATGTTATTACTTTGCATACTTTTGTATAGATTCTGGTTCTAGAAGGTCTGTCTTTTGTGAAATAGAATAGAATAGAATGTTTTTATTTTAGATCGGAGTCCAAAGGGTTAGTAAAAATATGCATGATTGAAAAACAAATTAAAAGTAATTCCTTTAATTGTTTAAACTCTTGTTTTATTTACACGAAACTGATTAATTTAACCATTTACTTCAAAGTCCGACTAAACAGGAACTTTTGAATCGTCAGAGAGTTAATCACCTATATAAAAAATATTCCAAAAAAATGTTCAAACAAAAATGAAATGACAAAAATGTTCCTCACAAAAATCCACCATCATATATCTATACTTAATATATAAAGCTGAAGAGATTGTTTGTTTGCTTGAATGCGCTAATCTCAGGAACTCCTGGTCCGATTTGAAAAATTCTTTCAGTGTTAGATAGCCCATTTATCGAGGAAGGCTATAGGATGATATATGTATTTATATATATCATCACGCTAAGACCAATAGGAGCGGAGCAGTATTGAAAAATGTGACGCAGACGAAGTTGCGCGGGTCAGCTAGTTAAATATAATATAATAAAAGTGAAATAAGCCTTTAGAAAGGTAAGGCTTTGTTTATAAATAACACACAATCAGAACATATATTTTCAACTTTATTAGATAACATAATAATATCATTCTTATTTAACAACTAGACTAGCTTTTGATTGTCATCAAATAATAATTCTTATGAAAATATGTATGTAAATATAGAAATATATAATGGATCCAATCATAAGCTTACTTAAGCTGTTATTTTATTTTCTTATTGATGAAATTGAAGATACAAAACATAAATATATTTCAATGCTTAGAATCTACTTTCATGCTAGTGGGAACAATATTATCAAATGAATAATTATGACAAAGCACCTATCTACTTATCAGTTTCAAAAAACATAGTAGGTACTCTAAGAGTAGTAGGCATCTAAGAGTGATGTATTCTAAGACATTTTTTGGTATTTCATAGACATAATCATGTGGTAATATCTCACATAGTAAAGTTACTAATTTTGGTTATGACTTAGTATTAATTAAACTAGAAACAAGTTATAGAACATCAAAACAAACAACAATAAGAACCTATATGAAATGTATAGTTTCTATCAAAACAAAGTCTCGAATGGCACATGTTACATCCTCATCCTCCATCCATCATCATCATCCATGCTATATTATGTCCTCTTAAGATATGATTATTTTGTTATTCTGTCACACAAGAGTGGCTGTTGGAGGTAGAACTACTGTGAAATCTTTGAAATCCCTGCATTTTAGCTGGGAAATTGCTAGTTTACCAGCATACAGTTTAGGCAGGGCATCTCTGGGAACTACATTGCTCAATTTTAATGTGAATGAGAAACAGTGGGATCATACTTTTACCAATCTTTCTTTTTTCTTATATCTAGACACTCTTCAGAAGTACCTACCTACATAAGACAAACATCTTGTACATCACACATATCCTTGTCAAATGTAACTATTTATCACTGTTCCACTATCACTTAAGTATCACTATTTCACATTACTTTGATGTTTCTCTTCATAGTTTCTTGATTTCTTTAGACCGCAGTTTTCAGTGCCTCTTGCTAAATGCTGCTTCCGATCGCCTCCTTATTTGAGTAGTTGGGAACCCTTTAAGTTTAAGTTGTGCCGAGACTCGTGCAGAAGTGGCTATGTTTATAGCGTCATCAGTGGCATTTGTTAAGTACTGAAAGGTGCAGGAGCAAGGGTACTGGGGTACTAAAAGAAGTTTTCGGTCATGTTTTGCACAGGGGCACCGCACTCACAATTGGTGTGAAAGGAGTCCTTAAACCGTATTTTGTAAGCATAGTAATGACTATACGGCACTTTGTGCGGATTTTCCCAAATCTTTACCTTTACAGAATATCAGAACACGGGATTATCGAGCATCTACATCAACATGAGCCGTCTCTTCATAAACATTGGAATTACTGACTTTCTGTGGAATCCCAAGTGTTATTGCGTAGCTGATCTATACTTTAATGAGAAGCTATATCTAGCGGGGTTGCACCTTGAGCCATCAATGGGTTGAAAAGGCTCGTAATAAACAATCATTAACAAAATAAATTGTAAATAAATAGTTTACAAGGACAAATATGAATTTGTCAATATTGACAAGTATAGTTTGAAGTTGGTAATTAATGTTGCAAGAAGGTAAACTTTTGTGTCCTTAAATAATTTGAAAGGTTAATTTCATCCTTTAAAACGGAAAAACTTACTCATTAAAGTTTACATAACTTATATCTTTCTATGAGAAATAATGATTTAAATATAATATTTACGTCATATCTGCACATATCCCGAGAAAATCAAAGTATTTTTTGTTAAGGTTTCTCAATGTTTCCTCAAATTCGAGGAGATTTTTTGCCGGCTAGTAATTTTCTTAAAATGGGCTGAACTATGAATACGGTTTTCGCTAGCACTACCGACATCGTTATGACATGATTTGGTCGGTATCTCAGGAGTCGAGACTACCATCTAGCGCAAAAGTTGTTATGGCAAGCGAATTTTTTCGTTAGTTTTTGACAATCGGTAGAAGATACCGAAATCGCTATCCATGTCGAGACTGCCGGCCCTGGCCTTTAAGAGATAGAGAAGAAACAAAAGAAGTTCTCATACGACGATACTAAGTACTTTTGTTTTCTGACCGGTACTTTAATATTTGAGTGCGACCTAAATGATCTTTAGATATGACTGCGGGTCTAAAAAGGCCACTTTAATAGAATCAGAAAGCACATCAAGCTCGTCCATGGTGCAAGGCTTGTCGCAGCACTCGTCGGCGAGGCCTCGTTTGCCGCGCAGGCCGCCCAGCGCGCGCGCCGAGTGCTCGCCCCCCAACCAGCCGGCGCTGCGCTTCTCCTCCGCGCCCCAGCAGATAGCCGCCAGCACTTGCGAGAGACGTCGTCCGCAGTAAATATTGGCACCGCTTTGAGCCTCGCAGTACCAAGAGCATGCTACCACGAGGATGAGGACCAGAGTCAGTTTCATGGTGACTGATGATTTGCTGGAGCTAAAGGCAAGTTATTGACCCAAAGGGTTCTTAGTAATGTCGGAAGATGTAAGAAGGTTACTGTCCAACGAATGTGGTTCGAATGTCCTCGTTTTCGATAATCCCTACCTTTTGTACCTGGAGGCAGCTCATTAGTATTCAAATCCGATTTTATTAATATGTGATCATTATTTTCTAAGTAAAATCTAGGGCAAGGGAAATTCCTAGATGCCACCCTGGCTTTCCATCTGGATGAGCACGTTAAATAATGTAGCTTAGAATGAGTAAGGTATTTATTTTGTTCCATATAGGAACTCTACGTTAAATAATAACAGCCGCACGGGTCGATCTTCAAAGCCACACACGTTCGTCCGTCGATGGGTGATCATTCAGTACATACCGATACTCCTCAATGTCTCGGAAAGCACGTACGGTCCGCCGGGCGGTCATTTGTGAATATTTGACAATTGTTACGGGTACAAAGATGCTTGAAAATCTGATACCAGTCTCACTAAGGACTTTCGTGTTACCAAGTTACTGGATGATTTGGTCACTGCATGTAAAATAGGTGTTGATATTAAGCTGCATCCCTTAAGAATGTTGACTGTGAGGGCGCCAACAAAGTTCGAAAAAGGCTGAGCTAATTCATTTTTAGGCACAAATCCATTGAAGATAAATAATTCATTTCAACCCAAGTCGAGCCCAAGCTGTAGGGGAAAGGTGCTATCATTCAGGGAGTTTACCAGTTTTGCAATACATCAGACTGACTGCGATATAGAATTCTTCATACCAATAGAATCAAGCTTATTTAGAGAAAACGAATTCAATAACATTAAAATGACGACCGATCGATTCCAGCTTATACCCAAACAGATGAGATAATATTTATTTGTTTAAACAAAATAGACCATTAGTTAATCATCAACAAATAATCATCATCATTATCATTAATTAATTCATAAATCGTTATCATTCTTTTCTTTGATTGTTTTAGTAAGTTCGAAAAAATGCACGTTGGTATGTGCCCTGTTTCTGAGTCACCCACATCTTGTAAATTGTTCATCCAATTGGAAAGTCTACGTAATATGTGAGGGAAATTTCCCTTAACCTACACACTTGGATTTCAGTTAGGACCTATTAATAAAATCTGTCTGCATATTAATGAGGTCCTTCCAGGTATAAAAGCTGAGTTTAATTGAGCATTAGCACATTCGAACAACATTCGTTGAACAAAGAACTTCCTACACACTCCAGCAGTGCAAAATCAATAATTTTCTTCAGTTTGATCATCTAATTAATCATTAACCAAGCTCCAGCAAATCATCAATCATCATGAAACTAATTCTGGTCCTCATCCTCGTGGTAGCATGCTCTTGCTACTGTGAGGCACAAAGCGGTGCCAAAAAATACTGCGGACGACGTCTCTCGCTAGTGCTGGCGGCTATGTGCCGGGACGCGGAGGGGAAGCGCGGCGCCGGCTGGTGGGAGGACGAGAACTCGGTTCATCAGCTGGGCGGCATGCGCGGCAAGCGAGGCCTCGCCGACGAGTGCTGCGACAAGCCCTGCACCATGGACGAGCTGCTGTCGTACTGTTAGTGGAGATGAGCATGTTGTATACATTTATACAAATTGTGTTGAAGTGTTGATTTAAATAAACCATGAGGTTAGCTGAATCTATACGTTTTCTTTAGTCACCACATATTATTATCATCATTTCTACGACTCTTTCTTTAGCAGCATTTACCCGACTGCGCCGGAACGAGGGTTATGTTTTTCGAATGTATGAATGTGTGTATATTTCTTTGGCACGTTCTGTAGCCTAAACGGCTTGATGGTGTCGTTAGATTCGTCTTGATTGTGAGTGACACTGGGTATGTAGGTGATTTTTTTAAGTACTTACTTATGCGTAGATGGCCAAATTCAAAACTAGGAGGATTTGCAAAAAGAAAACACTGAAAGGAGTCTCAAGTCCGATTTTGATGAAAACTAAAACTACATCATCGGATTTGGAACCAGAAAACGAACCAGCGGATATAAAATGAATATAAATATGTTTATTTTTATTTTATTTATTTATAAGTACATGAACAACATGACAGATGGTAACATCCAAAGCCTTGCACAGTGCAACTTATAAAAAGGACTTGAAAAAGTGGTTGAAAAATGAGTAAAAAGCAAGAAAAAAGAAACGTAAACACACATTGAAATAAAATGAATATTATAAAAAATTTAAAATATAAATATTATTGTAACACCTCATCTCTCATCCATTTTCTCATAAAATCTTAATCATGCACGACACACATCTATCCGTCTCCCAGCAAACAAGCCACACTCCGTTATTGAAGCCTGGAATATATTGAGCAAAAAAAGCGCACACAGATGAAGAATGGAAATGATGAAGCTACCTTTCAGTGTTTTTAGGGTTCCGAAAAAAAAGGAACCCTTATAGGATCACTCGGGTGTCTGTCTGTGTGTCTGTCTGTCTGTCTGTCTGTCTGTCTGTCTGTCTGTCCGTCTGTCACAGCCAGTTTTCTCCGGATCCACTGAACCGATTCTGTTAAAATTTGGTACACATATGTACTTCTGTGACCCAAACAGGAACGCGTTACGTAAACTATTAATTTTTTAGTAAGGGGGTCACTTTTGGGGGTCAAACTAGAAAATTAAAAAAAAAAAGTATTTTGAACAATATCGTGTGATACATCAAATGAAAGGGCTTACTGTGAGGGTTTTAATTATATTTTTTTTGTAATTTTAAAATAAATGGTTTTGTAGTTATTCAAGAAATTAGACGAAAAATGACCATTCCCCCCCCCTTATCTCCGAAAGTATTGAGCCAAAAATTTGGAAAAAAATGGAGATAATAGATCTTTACCTATTTACAGGAAAACCTATCAGAAGTCTGTAGTGTAAAAATAACATGTCAAAAAAATTAAATTCGTTCGGAACCCTTTGCACGCGAGTCCGACTCGCACTTGGCCAGTTTTTTTTGATATTCCTCATAGTTTCGGATTTGGCCATCTCCACACACACTTGAAACTTCTCCGATTTTTGGCACCATTGTTATATTTTATCTTCAAAAAATATTTTTTTCCTCATAACCTATCGAGTATGTGCAAAGTGGCACCAGTGGCCTGGGCTAACCGGGCCACCACAGGGGCGGAACGACGTAAATTGCTTCAAAGCCAGCGTTTGGCTTTGATATTCTTATGTAAGGCGTATAGGACGGTTAGTACTGAAGCCTTACCGGTGCTGACGGGTGTTCTCCCAATCGAGGAACAGCGGCGTGCTCCATTGTACTACTACGCTTTTTTTGTTTTTTTTTTTAAGGATGGGAAATCATCAAATGACTCCTTCCGCTCTGGATGAAGTAGAAGGGAGTGTCAGACTCTTACTGACTACAACCCGTCCGTGTTCCTCCTAATGCCCTATGCGTTCCAGGGCCGCGGTGACTCTTTCGAATAAATCCCGCAACCCCGGCAGGCATTGGCCCTAGCGGGCCCCGTCTTTAATGCTGACAGCTCTTTGAGGCGCGCGTGGAATACAGCGCGCCGTCGACCCGGGCCTGGTTATGACCAGACGGCGAGCCACCCAATGCTCGCCGTCCGCAGGCTCGCGCCTACGGTGGCCGAGAATCGCCCTGCGACTCCCGACGCCCGAGGAGTCTTCTTCTGTTGCGGCGGCTGGGGCGTGAGGTTGCCCTCTCCCTCACGCGTTCGGCTTCCTCCTTCGCTAGCATTACTGCTTCGCAGAAGGAGGCGACCGCTTCCCAAGTCTCCTCGCTCCGGACCATGGCTTGACACAGGGCCGACTGCGACAGGTCGCCGCCGCCGATCGCCTCGACCAGGACACGGCGGTGCTCCACCCAAGCAGGGCAGACCTCCACCGTATGCTCCACCGTGTCCTCCGGGCTGTACTACTACGCTAGAAAGATAAAGGACTCACGAGTTTTTCCGCAACGCGACCGTGCTAAGATCTCTAGATTACTAAAACCCCAGACTGACGTCTGGGAGGAACTTTTATCCGAATGGCAATGTGGGTGGTAAAATTCCATCAAAGGCCGTCACCTCCACCAGTTTTATTCCATCCGTTCGTGAGCGGCTGGATAGGACATGGCTGGAGGTGGATCACACAGGTCATGGCAACTTTAAGAGTAAATTACTTTCCTTTAGGTTTGCGGCCTCGCCTTTATGTCCATGTTGTACCACTTACCATGAATACGAACAATCCGCACATCACATCTTATGGGAGTGTATTCTTTGGCAAACTGAAAGCAATATTGTGTAACATAGTATTCGATACATCTGGAGTAGTTTAATATACGAACCTTGTAGAAACCGGAACAAATTTACGTGCGTTCAAGCGGTTTTGCCATACCTAAAATCAAAAGTTACGCACAATATAGGACCCATTAGTTAGTGTTAATATATAATCCGTGGTGCTTGGCAACTGGGCTTAACCCACTTGTATATGTCCCTTGGTGACTATTGGCCTAGCTATATTCTGTCTCCTGCTTGATAAGGAGGGAAGTGAAAATGATATTTTTTTCCTACTCCTCCGCTGTACTTTTCTGATTAATTTCGTTGCGAGATCCAAGACAATTGAATCGTTTCTCCGGGACCCGTCGGGATTCATCGGTTCAGCGATTTTCTGGTGGTTGCCACTGTTGATTCTGACTTTCAGAAGTTGCAGTGGTTGGGAGAGTGTGGCGGGCAAAAAAAAAAACTTATCGTGTGGGATATCAAAATAAAGGGCTCGAAGTTACGATTCCAAAAATGTTACTCACTAAAATGTAGGAAATAAAAAATTGACTTCGTTAAAAAACCCAACCGCTAGAAAAGACCAATAAAAAATAATGACTAGTAGCATTTCAAGCAGGGTGCAGATCTGTGATTGAACTAAATTAAATGCCACCAACTGCATGCCCCGAAACCTATCCTCCTGCAGCGGGGTGTGAGGCAGGGAGACGTCATTTCTCCGAAACTGTTCACGGCCGCAAAGGAGGATTATCATCATCATCATCATATCAGCCGAAAGACGTCCACTGCTGGACATAGGCCTCTCCCAAGCGTCGCCACAACGACCGGTTCTGCGCGCCTCGCATCAATCACCGCCACCAACCCGCGATGGACGGATGATGTCTTCAAGTTTTTAGACTGGAGAAGGCTAGGCATTAATGTCAATGGCGAGTACATCAGCCACCTTCGATTTGTCGACGATATAGTCGTCATGGCTGAGACTACGGAGGACCTCAGTACAATGATCGATAACCTCAGTAGAGCTTCCGAAAGAGTGGGTCTCAAAATGAAAATGAACAAAACCGAGATCATGGTAAATTCTTATGTAGCACCCACTCCTATCAAGATCGGAAACTCTACACTCGAAGTAGTAGACGAGTATGTCTGCCTGGGACAAACGGTCCAGTTGGGCAGGGCTAATATCGAGAAAGAGGTCAACCGTCGAATTCGACTCGGCTGGGCAGCGTCCGTGAAGTTGCGTGGTATCGTCTCGTCCCACATACCACGGTGTCTCAAGACGAAAGTTCATGACCAATGCGTGTTGCCAGTGATGACTTATGGAACTGAAACGTGGAGGTGTGTGGGGTCGTTAGACCTTACTGCCGACACGATAAGAAAGATTGAGTTTTACAAAATTAACCTTTTTTGATCCACACGACTATCATTTTTTTAAAGAAATTGTTTGATTTTATACTTCAATCCAAAAATTAACTGCTTTCCTTTCATAAAATTATTTAGTAAAATATCTCAATAGGTACGCTAATCAACAAAATTAAACAATATCTGTGAACCCAAGTAATTATTAATATAATTTTTTTTTACAATAGCGATTCAGGCAAAAGTGTGACTGAATAAAATTGAGTTCAGTCTTGATAATTTATACGGCTTGTCTGATTCTAAAAAATTAAACATATCTAATAAATTTTTCGAAATTCCTTGTGTATTTTTGTAACGTAAAAATGTTTAATTCTGACCAAATAAATAAATTTTATGTAGCTAGCTTTATTTTACTAGCTTTCATTCAAATAAACGCGATCCTGTTTTTTTTACCATGGCCCAGTTATGGAAAAATTATTTTTTCTGTATTATTGGGAGAGCTAAAATAAAATACCTGATTCCAGAAAGAAAAAACAGAGAGATAAGAAGTTTTGCAAGGTTCATATCTAATTTGCCTTGCCTTTAAGAGATAGAGAAGAAACAAAAGAAGTTCTCATACGACGATACTAAGTACTTTTGTTTTCTGACCGGTACTTTAATATTTGAGTGCGACCTAAATGATCTTCTTTAGAGATGACTGCGTGTCTAAAAAGGCCACTTTAATAGAATCAGAAAGCACATCAAGCTACCCGAAACTGTCAAATTTCCCCAATCAACCTTGAATCTAATGCTTTATTGATTAAGATGAAAACGAAATTTGACAGATTGTTGTATGATTAATATTATGATCCTCTGCGATTCTACTAAAGTGGCATTTTTAGACCCGCTGTTTAGATACTAACAATCCCGAGAAAATCATGACTTGGAGACGCTGTCAAAAACACCCATACATTTTGATGATGATGATGAGTGACAAAAGAAAACATAAAGAATCAGGTAACTTCATAGTTTATTTACATCTACAACACTTCAACTCAATTTGTACAAGTGAAGCAGTCATGCTCATCTCCACTAACAGTAGGACAGCAGCTCGTCCATGGTGCAAGGCTTGTCGCAGCACTCGTCGGCGAGGCCTCGTTTGCCGCGCAGGCCGCCCAGCGCGCGCGCCGAGTGCTCGCCCCCCCACCAGCCGGCGCCGCGCTTCTCCTCCGCGCCCCAGCAGATAGCCGCCAGCACTTGCGAGAGACGTCGTCCGCAGTAAATATTGGCACCGCTTTGAGCCTCGCAGTACCAAGAGCATGCTACCACGAGGATGAGGACCAGAGTCAATTTCATGTTGATTGATGATTTGTTGAATATTCAAAATGAAAAAATATATTGTCCCGAAGGGTTTGATGATGCTGAAGTTCGTAGGAAGTTCTTGGTTCAACGAATGTGGTTTGAATGTGTTGATACGCAGTTATGTACAGCTTTTATACTTAGAAAGCTCATTAATATGCAGAAAATTTGTATCAATATCTCCTAACTGAAATCCAAGTTTGTAGGTTAAAGAAAATTTTCCTCACATATTACCTTGAATTTCCATTTGAATAAACACCTTGTAAGATGTGGGTGACTTAGGAACAGAGCACAACAGCACATGAGCACAGATTTTGTCGAACCAATTACAATGTTCAAGGGAAAGAATTGATAAGGATTTATGTTAATGCTTTTTCTTGCGGCTTCTGTCATGTTATCTATATCATCTTGCATTTTGGCCTTCTATTTAGATCAGAATTTATGCAATCGGATCAGTACTTGCAGATATTAACAATCAATTTCACCTTTTTATCGTCTTACGTTACGTTAGAGCTACGATGTTTCTTAATTTTAGTGTTATTTTACTCAAAAAGCTCTACTCTTTTTGCACGTAGTAGTAATTATTTTAGAATTCTAGTTATTCGTAATGATGTTGCAAAAAATTGTCGAAACTTAAAACACATGTAATTAACAGATTTAAACAGCGTAAAATCCTGTCCATTTGAATCGCAATTTTATAATGTTCGCGAAATCAAGTAATATTTATTGCAAATAAATATGACTTGACTGTAATAACATTATAAGGTACGTAAGTAGCCGAGACATAAGAGTAATTAGAGAACTTAAGTCAGTGGTCCAGTAGATGCTGTTCTTAACATTGCATTTGACGTCTCGTAGATGTATTGCAAAACTTAAAAGCTTCTGATCCATAGCACCTTGTCCCTACTGCTTCACCTTTGGGTCGAAATGAATTCTGTATCTTCAATTGAGTTTTCATTTGTTTCTAAGAATCTAATCTGCCTAGCCTTTTTCAAACATCTACACACACCACACCATACTCACAACTTTCAAGAATTGAATCTTATAAGTAAAGTTTGAAATAGTATTTAATTTCGATACCTTTGCTTGATAATATTACCTGTTACCTTATTAGCTCCCAACTGTGAACTACTACATTTTTGCACTTAGATGTGTCATCAACCACGAGGATATTAGATTCCACGACACAGGGTATCCTAGTCTGGGTCTAGGGTTACTTTTTTTTCACTATATATAGGCATACGTTTGACCACAATTTCACCTGATGGTAAGCAATGATGCGGTCGAAGATGGAGCACGTTTTCCTAGAAGCGCGCGTTTTTCAAATAAACAAAATTGACTCTAGGTCAGAGATGACCGAGATAAATTCTACGATGGAGCGAGCTTACCCAGAATTAATCTGTTCACTCTAACTTTGAAAAGATTAGGGTTGTAAGCGTTCGGAAACAGACAAATCTTGGTGCTTTTAGATTTATATTGCGCTTACTATGACTTGTTCTTAATAAATTCTTCTTTATATCTTTTTCCAACTACTTCGAGGTCGACTTTTCACATTATGGTACGCAATAAAGAATTGAGAATTGAATTGAACTTAATACCAAATTTTTACATGGAGCCCATATGATCTCCACAATTAAGGAACTTGTTAATTAACGGTCACGATACCCCTTGTCGCGACTGGGGTCGAATATTTCGAGCTTCTTTCTACCCGCAACGACTGCCAACGATCTCCAAATGACATGCAGTACCAACGACTAACATGCCTTTTGAGGTACGAAGGACAAGGATTCCTTAACGTTCTAAATTAAATATAATAATTTAGCCACGAGTTCCTATGTAGAACAAATTAAACACCTTAATCAATGCTCTATTTCCACATTCTTGAAGGTGCTCATCCAGATGGAAAGCCAAGGTGACATGTAAGATCTTCCTACGCACATAGATTTAACTTAGGTCATACTAATAAAATTATTTGAATACTAATGAGCAGACTCCTTGTATAAAAGGTAGGGATCATTGAGTACGAGCACATTCAAACCACATTCGTTGGACAGTAACCTTCTTACATCTTCTAACTTGCTAAGGATCCTTTGGGTTAATAATTTGCGTTTAGCTCCAGCAAATCATCAGTCATCATGAAACTAACTCTGGTCCTCATCCTAGTGGTAGCATGCTCTTGGTACTGTGAGGCACAAAGCGGTGCCAATATTTACTGCGGTCGACGTCTCTCGCAAGTGCTGGCGGCTATCTGCTGGGGCGCGGAGGAGAAGCGCAGCGCCGGCTGGTGGGGCGGCGAGCACTCGGCGCGCGCGCTGGGCGGCCTGCGCGGCAAGCGAGGCCTCGCCGACGAGTGCTGCGACAAGCCCTGCACCATGGACGAGCTGCTGTCGTACTGCTAGTGGAGACGAGCATGACTGATTCACTTGTACAAACTGATGCAGTGTTGTTGATGTAAATAAATTATGATGTTACCTGATTTTTCATGTTTTGATTTATTGTCACACAAGGTCCTTATACTCTGGATTTTCTCTGCCTTTCTGATTCTTATTTCTAAGACTATGAATTCAAAAACAGTAAAAGTTCTTATTTATTTTATTTTCACTGTAGCTTTCGCAGTAATGACTTTGTTTTTCAAAGATAATTAAATTAATGTTTCTTTTAATGTCGGTAATTTTTATTTGTATTTATACATTCAAATGCAGATGGGACCTTGCAGGTTATGGGCTACTTTTTTATAATATGTTGGCTCGTAGATTTGTGCGTTGTTCCAGGGCTGTAAAAGTAACCTTGTTCCGGACGTTTTGCCAATCTTTTTACACGTGCAGTCTATGGATCAAATACACGTAGAAGACAGTCAACGCCCTACGCGTGCAGTATAACAACGCTTTTAGTATGTTGATGCGGCTGCCGCGGCAATGTAGCGCATCGAGCATGTTTGTGGATGCGTGTGTTGATGGCTTTCATGCCGTCCTCCGAAAGAGAGCCGCATCCCTGCTAAGTCGTGTCCGCGGGAGTAGCAACAGCATTCTGAGCGTTGTGGCTGGCCGAGCTGACTGCCCAATATTATGGCATTGAGTGCAGTTACATGTCAGGTCTGGATTTGAATTTGAATTTATTTTTATATCATATGTGTTTTTGTTATTATTTTATTTTATGTATGTAATGTGTGTCCTAATATGATCCTTTGTTGGTCGAAATAAAGGTTTTTTTTTTTTTGCGAAAATTTGTATTTACGCGAACTAAGCCATAGGAAAAAGCTAATTGAGTATAAATAAAGATTTTTATCAACTACATGAGGCCGGTATTTCATAGCTGATTACTTTTAGAAGACGCACTGAAACAAATACAGATGTCAGTCTCTTTCAAAATCCAAAATTGACCCTGTTCAAAGTAGTAAAAGTAAACAGTAGCGGTAGCTATAAAGGTCGGTAATTAAATCTTAAGGGCTGTTCCACGCTGGCCCGCGCGAGGGTGCACACAATGGCCGTAGCACCAGGGTTGTGGGCCAGGTGCCCGCTCGTGTACAAAAGCTTTAGATGACTTTATTTTATTTGTGATTTACTGGTTGTTCGATCGATGCGAAGGTGGTGAAAGCATTTGAATTAATAAACACTGTGTAATGAATTAGGGACCTAAAGACGGTCAGACGGATAGTTATTAAATACTTTCTACGCGTTATAAAAAATTGACTTTGTCAAAAAAGCCGACCGTTATAAACGACTTAGAAGTTCGAAACAAGTCGCATTTCAAGCTTTTAGTTTTTAGCGGTCGCGTTTTATGACAAAGTCAATTTTTTTTTTCCTACATTTTAGTGAATTACATTTTTGGAATTGTCTCCTCGAGCCCTTTATCCTGTTACCCCCCTCGATAGTTTTTAAAAATTAAACATTTTATGAAGGCATATTACGGCGCTAAAAATCGGCCATTTTAATTTTTATATACCACTCTCACAATCAAGACGAATCTAACGACACCTCTAAAGCTAAAATCCGTCGAGCCGTTCAGGCCGCAGAGCATGCCAAACAATTATACATACATACTCTTGAAAAACATAACCTTCCTTCTGGAGCAGTCGGGTAAAAAATGTCGAACCTCAGATCAAATATCTAATGTTTAGCATTGGACCAAAACTAATCACAGGAAAAATACAAAACTAAAGTTTGCGATAGATGTAGTTTTGTCTTGAGTATAAATATATAAGTTATAACTATGTGTTAATGTCAAATATAAATAAAAGTTAGTAAGACAATTTATTTTCTAGACAGCCAACTGTACACTTCATTTGAATTAATAATAATTGATCGTGCAAGTGTGTAATTCGGTTTTTTACCAACGTTTTATCGACGAAAAAAAAAACAGATAAAAAAGCTTTAATCTCAACTAAAATCGAGAAAAACCAGTATAACCCAATTTCATATTACAACACCACACTCCCCTTTTGTACCTCACTTACAACCGAAATTCTACATACAAATTTTTGGCCCAAAAAATCATTTTTTCGATAAAAAACTTCGCCTCATGAATGCCACCATTGTTCTCAGTGCATCGATGCATCGCGACAGATGGGGTCATGGTGTTCCATGGTGTTGGGTAGAAGCGATAAGGGTAAACGGTTTGACACCGCGACAATCGGTCAGATTTCTCTGTGTGTTTGGTAATAATAATAGAGAAAGTTTTTGAGGAATGGAATGTAACTTGAGTGGTGGAAGTTTCTTTGAGAGTTGAAGGATAGAATAGAATAGAATATACTTTATTATGTACACCATATAAGTTACAGAAAAGATAGATTAGAAACATTACATAGGGTGACACAATGGGCGGCGACAACCTTTGGATGGATTCTAAAGAGAAAAAGGAGATACAGTACCTACTGTAGGTAGTCTTAGGTGTACTATTTATACAAACATCAATACATACTAAATAGATAAATTTATACAATGATAATTATGAAACAATAGCAGAGAACTCTAGTAACAAACGCTTTAAAGAGAGAGATAGTGGTGGAATATTTTTTTTTTTAACTTTGTACTCTTAAAAGTATTTTTCATGCAAAATTCAATTAAACTATACTAAATATATACACTTAAATAAAATATTAATATTATTATTATTTATTATTATAATTTTATTTATTTAGTTCATGGAGGACTTACAGCTAATAAAAAAACGAAAAAGGAAACCATAGGCACCGGCAAACCAATTACAAATCTTCACGTATAGACATAGTGTGTAGGTATAATTTATGGTGTGAGCACAAAAACAAAAAAAAACACCGCTTAAGATTTGGAAAGGTAATGAACAGACATAAATTACTTTCGCATTTTTTAGAATTATTTATATAAAAAGTTTACGTTATTTATTATTATTTATTTATTATATACTTTAAAACAAATCAAATTCCGTTCTCATTGTTTTCAATAACTCAATTCTCGTAGCCTTTAAAAAAGACGCCACAGCTACGAGATGACGTAGCATCTCTCTACGAAGTACAAAAAGGCTACGCAAAGCGTAGGCTCGTAGCAATCGTAGTATTTATGTTTTGAGTCTTTGATGATTGAAGCGGTATCAGCTGTATTGCAATTTCCAAGATACAGGTTTTTACCTAGTTGGGCAATCAGGAGTTCATTTCGGTTAGAAGCCTCTTATATGTTGTTTTTAGTATTGAAACTATAGTAGGCTAAGTTCTGAGTTTGTCCAATAAACGTTATTATTTTTTTTACCGTTTTCATTTGACTACCCCAGAAAGTGGTTATTGTTTTGACCAATTTTTAGGGTTCCGAAGTAAAAGGGAAATCGGAACCTTTAAACAATTATTTTTATCAGTTTTTATATGGATTCCCTATATACAGGCATGCCTAATTTTATACCACAGACGGTTGAAGTAATGTTTTCGATGAGCTGGCGGGGTTTGCTCCGCTGTCCGCTATAATATTCCTATCCGTGATTCATGGTGTAGTGTGTTTAAGTTAACCTGTACTCAAAGTTTTTGAAAAATAAAGATTATTTTATTTTTTATAATAAGGTATTTTACTAAAAATGTCTAATTAGTCCGTCAGATAGATTAAAAAAAAATATTGGACACGTATTTTTACTTTTTTTACGTAAGCAAAAAATGAAGACGATACAGCGCGTTGAAGACACGCGTGACGTCATGTGGCTTGGTAAAATTGTACCATCATAGTGACGTCACGCGTGTTTTATCATCTCATCGTGGCACTATATCATCTTCATCTTTTGTTTACGCGAAAAAAGAAAAAATATGTGTTTAATATTTTTTGAATATCTATCTGACGGACTAATTAGATTTTTTTAGTAAAATACCCCATTGTGTCCATGTATCACAGAATTTTTCAGTTTAAAATGATGAAAGAATGTGGGCTCAGAATATGCGTCAATCGTTTTGGTAAATTACTATTCAATTCCAAGCCAGTAGCTCCGATTAAGCCACGACAAGCGTGACATCGGCGTGACATCGGCGTGATATTGGTAAATTCGACATGCGTGGGAGTGCTGCCGCCGCAAATTTAGTCTCCATTTAATGTTTATTTATTTGTGTTAATTTAATGCTTGTTAGCTTACTGTTTGTTCTTTAGATATGGATTAACGTCTCTCCCTTACTTCTTAATTACTTTTTCGTTATGGTTGATATCGTACCTAAATGAGGACTTAGAGAAGCATCCAAGTTGTTATCGTTGTTCGTTATTAATTTATTTGATATGTCATTTGTCCTGTGTGAGTCCCAAAAACATTAATTCTTTCTTATACGAGTACTATACCGCATTGCGTATTCTTTTGTAGTTAAGTACCTCAAAGATAGAAAGCTGGGTATTGTAAGCTCTAGTCGATCATAATTTCAAAATTTCAATCAATCAATCAATCAATCAATCAAAAAATATTTTAGTCGAGCTCTATGTCCTACCAAAAAAAAAAAGTTAGTGTACAAATATATAAGCTTTTAGCAATAAATTTGAATTTAAACAATACAACGTCAAGTTCGAGCAAACAATGTCAATTTACACGCTACTCAGCTGCAGAGAAGCCTAAAAGACAATTTGTACTGAATTAAGTACTTCTTCTATACAGCAGCTGTTCAATAAAAAGGGCTTGTATCAAAAAAATATTAGCCCAAATAAAATTAATCCATCTGCTGCCACTACAAAAATTTCAAAAAAACAAAATCCACCCACTTGGTGTACCACCTTACTTTTAGCACTCAATTTAACGACCTAATTGTCCCCAATCTGCGTATTATAAACAGTTTATGATAACCATACCGTCCGGCACACGACCGGCATGCGTCCGGCACGAGACCGGCACGTTTTTACACTTGTAAGACGCGCTCTGTTGTTGGGGGTGTTAAAGTGTAATGGATACATAATTATTACGTCAATATCAGTAGTTTATGCGTGTTATATTAAAAAATAATAATACGAGATTAAAATCAATAAAACCACCGTTTAAACCTACTTAAATATCTTTTGGAGAGATAATTTCTAGGGAATTAACAAATAAAACTCTTCTTTTTTTTATTTGTGATGGGTTTGCTCTTGACTCTAGTCTAGGTCAGAGATGACAGAGACAAAGTCCACGATGGAGCGAGCTTACCCAGAAGGAGCCGGTGCACTCCAACTTTGAAGAGATTAGGGTTGTAAGCGTTTGGAAACACAGACGCATGCAGAGAGTACTAATCCTAGTACTAGTATTCAGTACCAATTTAATCTATTTTTCGGCTTACGAGAAGTGGTTAAGTATAAAGCTGCCCAACAACTTGTCGTAAATTAATGTATTAATTGTATCCAATCACCATAAAATTTATTATGTGGATCCCATTTGTTGCACCTAATAAAGTAACTGCCTAAAATCTGTGTATCATAACATTCATAACTTCATAACAGCTAATACGCCACACGTGGCGCCACGTGTCCGTCACGTGGCTGGTGTGACATCACACTTGGCAAACTGTCCACCAACACGGCGCGTGCGTGTGTGTGCTATTATACGGTTGCTTACATCTACCCTTCCTTGCTCTGGCATTAAGAGGGGACTCTAGTCGGTTACTCCTGGGCCTTTCTCTATACAAACGCAATCCGCTGTTTTTTTTTTCGTGGATAATGCTGCTAGAGCTATGATTTTTTTTTCAAAAAAATAATACGTGCCTCTATCATTTTCTTTTTCCAAAATTTCTTAAAGAATTATGACAATCCAAAAACCCGAAACAACAGCCCGTTTTTACCGCTATGTTCAGACGAAAATCAGACAAATTTGTTAAGTTTTTAACAAAATAAAAAATAATAGAAGCATAGATATAGTCTTCCTTTAAATTTTGATATAATATTTTTATAGATCAGTCCAGGTTTAAAGAAGAAAACAGCGGAATACAAAACGTTTTTTGGTCAAGGTTTTTATAGGTAAAATCTGCCTCTGCTGCAGTTGTCGCTTTCGCACTTTACTTGATATGACGCAGCGCGACGCATCAGCAATAGTTTCTTCAATTACCTATTTTTCAAATTCCTCGAGACTAGAGTCCCCTCTGAAGCTACCAAAGCTTGCATTTCTGTGGCCTTAGAGCGAGTGTTACTTAAAGTTCTCGACGAAGCACCATCTGGTGACAATAACTATTATTCCATACAATTTGACATCATCACATCACAAATTTTCTTTTTAAAATATCTTTAAGTAAATTTATACTCAATAAAGTTATCAGTGAACAAACTATTATTACTGTAAATAACTCATTTGTTAAATGAAAAACAAAATTTCATTAAGTAGGTACATCGAAACATAATTTGACGAACTAATCTTTTTATAATCATGTTTATTGGTAAAACAACGTTATAAATAACGTTTGACAAAACGCATATTTGAACATCTATAGTTAAAATACCTACGGGTAAAATGTCAATGTTCAAAATATCGAACACTTAAAAATATCGAACGATCGTTAACCGAAAATTAAAATAACCAAAGTCTATATTATTATTGTTGAATGGTTAGATAAACTACGTCCAATACATCTAAAATCAAATTATCTACAAAAGTGACATCAAAAGACCTAAATATCGAAGTACAGCCCATCTTTCTTAGACAAACTCTTCTCCAGCGTTGGCATTTCTTTAAATTTCTTTGTGCTAAAATTTACAGCTGGTTCTAAGCCGCCGTCTTTCGAAATATGTATTATCTAATAGGTACCTCTTTCAAAAGACTTATAGCTTAAGAGGACTATTACATTTTTTCTTGGATTTGAGCTTTTAACTCAAGTTTTGATGAGTGATTATGGTTTATATATAGCTACAAATTTAATAAAGTTAATTTGTTAAAGTCTCTTTCTTTTTCTTGGGAGTGCTTTAAATAAATATTTCAATTTGTTTACATATTATAAATCAGTAAAAACCTTGTCTCTGCAAAGGATGCTTCATAAAATTTTACTTTAGGCATCTTTTGACGCTTTGTTACATCGAAGATTTAATCATTAATAAAAATGTTTATAGTACAACTGTATCTTCTACTTTGGAGTGTTTTATTCATTTTATTATGTTTCATACAGTAATACACCAAAACTAATTCCGTAAAACAGAAAGTTACTGATAACTTTTCGTCCGAAATTATATTTTTTTCTATGAAAATATAATTCAAATTCAAACAAAACTAACTAATAACAAAGGTGACGCCATTAAAAGTTTTTTCGTGAATAATTCTAGTAAACATACGCAAATGTTTACTCGTGAGTATACCTCCGCGCTCACCTATTCGGTGATTTCTTATGTTACCTTGCTTGAAAAAAAAAAGTCTATTTAAATGTAAAATAATATTTTTAAACAATTGTTGTATACAGCGCTACAATCACTATAAACCTCGGAAAACGCGGTCTGTAGCGCTAAGCGCTCGATTTTGTAATAGCGCCCTTAACCAGCTTTAAACCCACTGGTAGGTAAGCTTACTGTTCCCAGATCATCAGCATAAGTGACAATGACAATCATAGCCTCTTGATATATTTTGACCCTACACCATACATCGAAAAAACCCGTGTGAACTTTTCACACACATTTTTTGCCACGCAAAACATTCATAATCCGGTATCCTAAAATGACACTTGAGACTATTCTAATAGGTGGTACTTTTTGCCACTAAATATGACACGCTTCTACTCAAGTGGGATCAATATTACCATTACACAGTATTTAAAAAGCCATGAGCGATGATAGGGTTATTAAAGTTTTGTCATCGTTAACGTGTGAAACGTTTTGGTGATATTTTTATAGGATCATTAGAATTTTGATTTTTAAGTGGTTATCTAGTGGTACTTGGTAATTGGTTGGTACTATGATGGTCGTGAGAAATTATGTGGTCTGAGTTTCCAAACTTGAATGATATCATAATTTATTACGAAAGCTGAAGAGTTTGTTTGAATGCGTTCTCTGGAACTACCAGTCGGATTTGTAAAATTATTTTTGTATAATATGATGGCCACATTCGTGAGGAATAAGAGAACGAAAAAAAAAACAGAATATGCGCGTACGAAGTCGCGGGAAAAAGTTGGTACTTTATATAAAATCAAAGTAATTAAGATCTTCTCATCATCATTTTATCCGAAAGGCCATAGGATATAGGCCTCCTCCAAGGGTCGCAATTTCTACCGGTTCTGTACGTCTCGCAACCAACGGATTCCTGCTCCCCGACCCACAAGATGGCCTCATCCATCCACCTTTTTTTTTTTTTTTTTTACGGGGGGAAATCCTCATGGATGTCCTCCGCCCTGGGGCGGGCGGAGGGGTCTGTCAGACTCTTACTGACTAAAACCACCCCGGTGTTCTATCTCTCACATACACCGGGGATCGCGGGAAACTTATGAGACTTCCGTGATCCCCGGATGGTGCCGGCCCGCCTCTGCGGGCCACCTCGGGTCAGCGGGGGGAGTGAGGTGTTTGACTCCCCCCGCGACGTCAAAGAGGGGCGCACGGGAACACCACGCGCCGCCACCTCGGGTCCGAAAGAATGGGGGGCGACGGACATCCCCAAGTCCGCCGCCTCTGGACCCAGTTAGGGGGGCCGGAAGAGGGCAGCGTATGCCCTCCTCCGACGCCCGGTGCGTCTGCTGCGGGCCGGGAAGGAGGTAGAGATCTCCCTCTCCCTTTCCGCAGCCTCCTTCTGCGCGATAACTACTTCGCAGAAGGAGACCACCGCGTCCCAGGACTCCTCGCCGTCGACCATAGCACGAACTACAGCCGGCAGCGAGAGGTCACTGCCTACCACAGAGATGAGGGCACAGCGCGGCTCCTCCCATGCGGCACACTCTGCCAGCGTATGCCATGCCGTGTCCTCCCGACAATCGACGCAGTGGTGACACCGAGCGTCCGGCTCCCTGCCTATGCGACACAGGAACCTCCCGAAGCACCCATGCCCCGAGAGAACCTGCGTCACACGAAACGACAAGGAACCGTGCCTTCTCCCGAGCCACAGATCGAGTACTGGCCGGATGGCCTCGATAGTGACGAGGCCGGCGGAAGGACGTGAGAGCCTGTCCCGCCATTCCGCCACCAGGACCTCGCGCAGCTGCGACCGACGCAGCTCAATATGTCGCTGCATCAGTCGCTCGCCACGCGCCCGCGCGTCCTCGCGCCACCGATGCAGTGACGCGAGGACTTTTGCCTCCAGGTCCCAGGGCGGAGATCCGGCCAGTACGCAAGCCGCCTCGTAGGAGATCGTGCGATAACCCCTTATGACTCTGACGGCCATCACCCTCTGCGGCTTTCGCAGTACAGTGATGGTGCTGGCCGTCAGGTCAGCCGCCCAGATCGGGGCCCCATATAGGGCCATCGATCGCACGATCCCCACGTACAACCGCCTGCAGGCGGTGCTCGGGTCCCCCAGATTGGGAAGCAGCGTTGACAGCGCCCCAGCCATGCCCAACAACTTGGGTGCCAGCCGCCGAAAGTGGGGGCCAAAATCCCACCGGCTGTCGAGCACCAATCCCAGGTACTTCATGGTGGACTCGACAGCGATACGGGCCCCCCCAACAACAATGTGCGATCCCGGCGGCGGCGCCCGCCGGGGGCCATGAAAGGCTATGGCCTCCGATTTGTTGAGGGCCACCTCCAGGCCAAGGCGCCGTATGCGGCTCACCACCTGTGAGACCGCGGCCGTCGCCAGCAACGCTGCCTCCCTGTACGAGCTCCCCCGGGCAGTGACCAGCGTGTCGTCAGCGTAACACGTCAGGTCCACTCCCGGCGGGAGCTCGCCCCTCAACACCCAGTCGTACCCGATGTTCCACAGGAGCGGGCCCACGACCGAACCCTGTGGAACACCGCACGACATGGGGTGTTGGTGTCTGCCATCACGTCCCAGATAGGTGACACACCTGTCCGCCAAATAAGCCCCAATGACGCGGCGGAGGTAGGAAGGCACTCGATGGTAGCGCAGTGCCTCCCGAATACAACTCCAGGGCAGGGTGTTGAAGGCTTTGGAGATGTCCAAGGACACCGCCAACATCACCCCGCCCCGGGACACTGCTTCCTCCGCCAGGACTCTCACTCGCGATATCGCCGTGATAGTGGAGCGCCCATGCCGAAACCCGAACTGACATTCAGCCAGGTCCGGCCCCTCTCCGCCCAAGTGGCCGACGAGGCGGGCTGCGATTATACGCTCAAAGAGCTTTCCCACCTCGTCCAACAGCACTATGGGCCGGTACGCGGACGGCGAGTCCGCAGGGCGCCCCGCTTTCCTGAGCAGGACCAGACGACCAGATTTCCACTGAACGGGAAACTGGCCCTGCTCCAGGCACGCTGAGTAGAGTCCTCTCAGTTGGGGCTCCAGCTCCTTCAGAGCGAGGGCTAACACGCAGCCGTGAATCCCATCGGGCCCCGGGGCAGTGTTCTTCGCCCGGAGCCGCATCACGGCCGCCCTCAACTCTGCTTCTGTCACCTCTGGGACGCTGGCGTTCACTTCAGGCTCTGCAGCTGTGTTCAGAACCATCGGCGGCGGAGTATGCTCCGCTCGTGCCGGGAAAAGGGCTGCGACCACGTCCTCCAGCAGCTCAGGTTGGAGACTCTCCGTAAGCGGAGGCGCCCAAGGTCCGAGTTTCCCTCGGACCGAGCGATAAGGGCGCCCCCACGGATCCCCGTTTAGAGTCTCCAACATCTCCTCCCTGGCACGCGTCTTCGCCCCGCCGATGGCCATCCGCAGAGCCTCCTTAGCCGCGCGGTACACCTCATACAGTGCGGCTTCTTCGTCAGGGACCCGACGACGTCTTCTTCGGTATCGGGTGTACTGGCGCCTGACTCGCACGCACGAGACGCGCAACTGCGCGATCTCGGTGGACCACCAGTACACCTGGCGCCTTCTGGGTAGTGTGTGAACCCGGGGCATGGACGCGTCGCTGATTTGCGTCATCGCCCCGTGGAACCACTGCGCCTCCTCTTCGACGTTGACGGGCCAGCCTTAAAGTGAAGCTTGCAAATCATCGCGCGACCACAAGAATCATTTTCATCGCGCGACGAAATCGCATCGTTAACTCGTACGATCGTTAGGCAACTAGGACGATGTTGTATCAAATAGTGTTGTACCTTTTTATGATATTTGTTCATAAGTTATGCAAATTCTGTCTTTAAAAATTTTGTCCACAGTCCTCATATTGCACATGTAGCTGAGAATATATTTCGTAACATTTTTCTGTTGCATATTTCATGATAAAAACTATACCTAATCTATATAATACCTACAATTAATTGATTTTATGGTTCATTACTTATTTACATTGTCTACGAAACCGCTAATCCGTCTGAATTAATTGCCAAAACTAGCCACAGATGTACACTCGACTTGATAGCGTAACCCGTATTATCTAATATTATTTCAACAAACAAACACACAAAGATACAGTTAGTTTTCAATCAACTTCAAGTACCAACCTCGACCATAGTACCAAATGTTGTAACTTGGGTCAACCCTAGTAAAACATCTCAAACAAAAATAGATCTTATACTTTAACTCGTAAGTCGAAATTCAATCGCCACAAAACTACAATGACTAGTGTTACCAGTGTGTTTGAAAATGAATTGAAAGCCTTGAAAATAAGGTATAATTTCGTGTGTATAGTTGAGATTAATGAAAGGTTTTCAAGTGTTTACGCTTGGTGTAGAATAAACCTATCAAGTATATGAAATGCAATGGTTTTGCTTGTTTGAATTAAGTAGGTTGGTACTGACAGTTGCGTTGTTGGTCACTTAATTTGTTAATTTGAATTAATTTAAAAGGTTTATAAAAAAACTGGCCAAGTGCGAGTCGGACTCGCATGCAAGGGGTTCTGAACGATTTTTTTTAACATATTATTTTAACACTATAGACTTCTTATAGGTTTTCCTGTAATTTATAGGTAAAGATCTAGTCTCCATTTTTTTTTTTAATTTTAGTTTATGACAATAGTCATTTTTTGTCTAATTTCTTGAATAACTTCATAAATATTTATTTTAAAATTATGAAAAAAATTCAATTAAAATCCTCACAGTAAGTCCTTTAACACAATATTGTTCAAAAAACTTTTTTTTTGTAATTTTCTAGTTTGAAGTGAAAGTGAAAAAGTGAACCCCACACTGTTTAAATAATTTACGAAACACGTCCGTGTTTGGGTCACAAAAGTCCATTATGTGAACTAAATTTCAACAGAATCGGTCTAGTAGATCTGGAGAAAACTGACTGTGACAGACGGACAAACAGACACCCGAGTGATCCTATAAATTACATTTTTCGTTCGGAACCCTAAAAAATACTTAGGCAATTAAATATTTACTTAATTAATTAATTTTAGTAGGTACAGTACTGGTATAGGTAGGTATACTCCAAGGCGACTTAATTCAATAAGGTATCTCTCTACTAGTCAACTTTTGAGTTAAAAGACTACACTTTTTATTATTGTGTCACAATCTTTTTATAACCCGACGACTTCCCCAGGAAGTAGGCGATTTTGAAAATTTTCAAAAGACTTAAGGCTTGTATACATGCCAATGACCTAGTGCATATAAATGGAGCTAACTATCCTGCTACGTGCCACTCCGGTACCGGCATTTTTAATTTTTTATAATAAACATAATACATGTTTTTAAAAAGTAAAACAACAATGTCATTTTACTTCTTATTGCAAAGCAGTAAATATATTTTTATACTCTTTTGATAAAAACGAAGGAGTAAAATGGTTTCATCTCAACGATTTGGAGGTGATTTGGTGGTTTTTTTCTTATTATGTGATACCGATACCAAATTACGAATCATATCATGTAGATAACTAATTATTTTTTTCAGATGTAATTTCTCTATTAATGCCGACGAAAACCTGCTTCATCTGCACGCTGTTTGAAGCTTTTTTCGAAAGAGCAGCCTTAAGTCACAGAAACAATTACGATTATACTAGCTTCTGCCAGTGGCTTCGCCCGCGTGATCCCTAGGGAACTTACTCCCGGGATAAAAAGCCTATGTGTTATTCCAGACTATAATCTACCTCAGTGTCAAATTTCATGAAGATCCTTTCAGGCGTTCTGACGTGAAAGAGTAATAAACATCCATCATCCATCCTATCAAACTTTCGCATTTATTTTATTGACTTAAATTACGAGTTAAGTCCATCAGTTCAATCAACTAACTCAGTTTATTTCTTCCAATGTTCTTTAACTGGCTTTAAAATCAATAAATTCACTCTGCTTGCAACAAAACTATTCAATAAATCTAACGGTAGCCACCAAACCGATCGAACACAACTAATATTTATAATAAATAATTTACAATATTTGCTGAACGTCAAATCACTAAGCTCTTCTCCCTAACTCACTAGCACCAGTTTAGTAAGACCTCTTCCAAATCCTGGCCAGTTCATTTTCGATACCAATTTTTTTTTACTCAAGGGAAAGCCAGAGCTCTTTCTCTGCTGGTGATGTGGCCGTTGAGTTGTTACTGTAATTTCAGTCTTCTGTGGAACAGTTAGAGTTTATGTTTGAATGGTAATTGGTAGGTAAATGCAACGTCAGCTGTATAGCCAATTTGTGGTGATGCCAATTCATCTTGTGGTATTAAATGCGGAGAATGACAGAATTGATACTTTTCTATATCAGTATAATGTTTGGGATTAGATATTATTGGGTGGTATGAATATTTGTACTTGATAGATTTTAGCAATAGGATCGTGCAGGCAATTTTTATTTTAATAATTTCTCTTTATTCCTTAGGTTGATTTTAAAACCGGTAGGTCATAATTTCTAATAACGAATAGAATTCAAAATTTATAAAAAGAACACATTCATTTTTGCCTTAATTGAACTTGCAGAGTGTTACAAACGACATGTCGATTTGGAAAAAAATATAAACTATTTATTTGAAATTTAATTAATTTTCAAACATTTTTTTTTTCTACTATGCCTCTGCTGGACAAAGGCTTCCCCCAACTCCTTCCAGAAATTTTTGTTCCAAGCTTCCTCGGACAAACCAACCAAAATAAATGATAATTTAATTTATTTAAAACACTACCGACTCAATCAAAACAAAATTCAGAAGCGACCACTTTATCAAAATCAAATAAAATCGCCCTTTTATTAAAAAACTTAAATAAACGAGTATATTAGCTTAGTGGACTAAACAAATAGTGGCCCGGGGGCGGGATGAATTTTAAACAAAATCAAACAGACAAACAAACATGGAGGACCAATTAGCCCAGGGCTAGGTTTCTGGACATACGATAGCAGACATGTGTTTAATATTTGATTATGTGTAGGTAAGGCTTTTTTGTAAATTAAATTAACGGTTGAATTTATAGGGGACTTTTGTGGTATTTTTAATTGAAAGACACACAGCCCAAGGGTGTTTGTTTTCTTGAATAAATCCTGCGTTAACGGTTTTGGTATCACTTGATTTTTGAGAAAAAAAAGTAATATGATCAGTGAAAATATCCCAAAAGGGACAAACAAATTCTCCAATTATAAACTGTCAAAAACACCTCTAATTTTCGTACATTTTGACAAGTTTTTGACATTTATTGTCGCTGCGATAATACTGAAACATAAATTTTCACTCCACCAGATTAAAAGATCTAATTCATTAGTAGCAATAAGCAGAATAGAAATTAGACCGCTGTAGATTTGTGTGTCATCGTTGTAGTGATAGATTTAAAATAGAAAGAATTTCCTCAGTTTTATCATTATCAGAACTCCAGCCCAACGAATGATAACTAGGTATTCAACATCAACCATGCTTGTCACTATTCCAACTAGCAAAATATTCCTCTCACAAAAAGTTCATATAATATAAGAATTGATTGGTTTTACTCCACTAGGGTGGAATCTGAATGCATTGGATTAATAGCCGCCGGTGCATTCGCAATAGATTTGTGGGGAGATATTGCTAAGTACCGCATTTTAGCAGTTTCGATGTGTAGTAGATAACAATATCTGTGATATTTTGTGTTCGTTTAGTTTTCAATTTATAATGCTTTACCGAATATATCAGGGACCCTAGATTATAATTTAGTTCTAGTCAGCTTCCAAATAATATTTTTTTTAAAGATTATGCTGTCGCCAACGTTGTTAATACTGGAAATAAAAACAGTTTGTAACACTTACCTCCTTTTTAAACCGCTGTCAGTCGAGTCATTTACGCACTGTGGTCCTCTAATCCGCAATCCTGGCCAAAATGTAGTGTCAAGGATAATTGGTTTGAACGTTTTCCTCAGTCACATTTCTTTTTCAAAACCCCTCATAACTACATGATTTACAGTCTTCTTTTCAGTTCGATAAGGACGAATTCACAATGACTCAGATTGGATGGATGAAAGAATGGGGTGGCTAAATGTTTGGTTTCCATCGGTAGCCGTGATAATCCGTCGGTCTCGCTGCATTGTGTATGGACACGGCTGTTACGGCGTGTCATTCGGTGTTCTAGTGTCAATGGAGTTAAATAAACGTGGTTTGTGACCAGAAAATTGCAATAGGTGTTTTTTATCTCATTTTAAAGCAGGGTTTTAGTAACACCAATAATTGGAATCAGTTCACAATTTAGAATCCATTAGTATTAGTGTTAATTTTTTTCCGTGGTGTTTGGCAATTGGGTTTGTCGCAGTTGTAAATGTCTGTTGGTACCTATTGGCCTAGTTTTTGTCTCCTGCTTTATAAAAAGGAAGAGAAAAAAAATGAAATTAAAGTGGAAGTTTTTCTTACTCCGCTGTTCATTAATTTTGTTGCGGGATCCAAGACAGTTTAATCGTTTCTCCGGGACTAGTTGAGCTATTTTTCTGCCGTTTTTCTGGCGATCGTCACTGTTAACTCTGACTCTCAGGAATTTTAAAATAAAAAATGAACTTCGATGTTATAAATATTATATCTTCTACTTTCCTGGCATTTTTTTATTTAGGTATTTCGTTTACTTTCGTACAATCGTTAAGGAATAATATGTTTCTCTTACATCCACTCTGCTCGACTCAGTGATGAATGGCAATAATTTGAGAATCTATTCTTAGCCAAATCGCTCATTTTCTGCTTACTACGGATTTCCCATCAATCACATTTACAGAAACGACAACGAAACTAACTCCTAGTCGGAAGCTAATTTCCTGTTTGCACCATTTCGAATCAGAACTCCAGTGTAATGGTGCGTGACGAAAGCGCAGATTTGTTCTGTAATTATTGTAATTTTGGGTGACAGTTGGACGCCAGGTGGTATTTGTATGTTATGGTACCAGGTTTGTTTGTATTATAACTTACGTAGAACGAATTGGTTGAAGCTACAATGAGCGAACGGCGACCGAGTAGCGTCCGTGGACTGGAATAAGAAGAATCAGTCGTTGTTGTTGCCATCGCGGGTAGAACCTGGACAGGGCTAGCACACAAAAACGTGGGGTGTTTTCAGGCCTATGCTAAACAGTGGGCAAAGTCGGCTGTGGATGTATTGATGATGATGATGATAGCACGAAGTGTCAGCTTATAAACAGCTCTCTCCCTTATTTTAACAAAGAAAACGATAAGTACTTACAAAATACTAACTATAGCCATTAAAAAATAAAGTTTTCTTTCTAATTCTAATAAAACCATAAACAAGAAATAGAATTTCTAAGAAATAATTAATTTGCTCTTACGTTGCAGAAAGTACATTTATTTCTGTATAACAAGGTATATTATTGATTGGTTTCCGATCCAACAATGATGTCAGAAATATGACATCTAAATAATTGGAGCAAACATCGACGTCCAGTAACAATGCTCGTAACGAATTTTCAAAGCAAACATTAGTTTTCGAAAATCGTAACTCGATCCAAACGGGTGCCCCTATTCTAAGCTCACAAACTTACTTTTGCAGTTGCTATAGACTTTACGTGAGCGGTTTAAGGTTCATTGTTAAATGCTCCGAGTGTAGTTTTCTTTTTCAATAGATCCCGAACAAAGCTGCCATAGGGGTGCGCATAAGCATTCACAACTTTTCGCTCTTTAACGTTTATTGTTCCTATTTGATTTATATTCATGGTGCTTACTTGTATTATTACTTGGTGGTAAATCATGCGTCAATTTCTCCCTTTCTATACGTTAAACTGGGCTACCGTTTATTTGGTATTGTTCAAGCTCGACAGATCGATGTGTTGCAAACTTCCTTTGTTTGAAGATGTGTCCTTGATCTACGTAAATACTTACACATTTGCTTGTCGGGTCCATTGAATATGCCACCTGCGTTTTTTATTAGCTTCTCTTCATTTTAGAGCTTCGATGTCAGGCTGCTACTTAGCAATCATAAGATTCTGTGTTTAGATCGTTTACATGGGGTTTAAATAATGTTATTCTGAATAAAACAAGAAAATACAAATATAAAAAAGTATATTTTATTTCACAAAAATGACTAGCGAAATAGACTTTTACAAAACCAACTTATCCTAACACTAAATCTTATTGTCTTTGGTATAGTACAATTTGTGCTTAAAACTAATTTGTAAAATTATATCAAAAATATTTTGTACATAGTGACTAGCTTTACAGACTTTATTTAGAATTGAGCATTCACAACACTAGGAGCTCTATTATAAAAGTTTCTGTAACATCTTTGATCATTGTAATAATAGCTATTCTGTAAATATTCGTGTGTATTACCACTATAACAAGTTGTATCAGTATACCCATACATAGAATTATTATATTTTCCATACATATAATCTTCAGCCTTCTCAATCTTTCTATTCTTTGCTGTCTCGAAAGCTTTTTGGAATATTTCGTAATTTTTCTGATTGAAATATTCTCCATTAACATTATTTGCTTCATATGTAGCTTCATTATAGGTGGTTGCTCCGTATCTTTGATATTGGTAGGCTTGCTGATTCATATCTTCACTGAAACTTGAAGGGTGGGTGAAGAAACCAGTTCCAGTTGTTGACGTGATGCAGTTTCCTCCCTTATTGTTCACAGACACTGTAACGTTCCCAACATTTATAAGCACACCTTCGGTCGTCTGCATAAAGTTGGATCCATTTGGGAATGGCCTGCTAAATCCTTGGAAGTTTCTATAGCTACCATCGTTACAACCTTCGGGTTTGTTAGGAATTGAAAATATATCTCTGAAAGCATCTTTCGTGACTTTTTCGCCAGGTATCGGATAATTTTGTAATTTATCGTAGCTCAGACTTAATTCCTCTGGCGGAGCTTGTCCAGAGTTTATATTGTCTAATGAATCTAATGTTTGACTTAGAGCGAAAATATAGTTATGGGCGAACCGTAAAGTTTCTATTTTTGTCAACTTTGTATCTTCAGGGAAAGTTGGAAGCACACAGCGTAGTCTGTCCAGGGCTTCGTTCAACATATGCATCCTATTCCTTTCTCTGTCATTAGCTTTCATTCTTCTGTTCCTCTTAATCTTCATCAGTTGCGTGGGACTCTTACATCTTGAGATTCTGTTCTTTCCGTTGGCGTATTTTCTTTTAGGCTTGTTAGGATCTTTTGGTTTCTTTTCTTTCTTGGGCGTTGATGTGTTGGTTGCCTGTAAGTTTTCTGAGAATATTTTAACATCATCTATTGGTTCTTGAAACGCTTCGTACTCATCGTTGAAGAGTTTTCTTCTGACATCTTTGGTAGGCGTGAGAGATATTCCGAGGTCGGACGTTTCATGTTTTAACGGAGTGCTGTTGGTAGAGTTCACGAAAGAGTCCGTGTAAGACCTGTCGATGCCGGAGTCGTTGCTGCAGATGCTGTCGTTGAAGTCACAGTAGTCTTCGAAGTTGGTGCTGAACATCATGGAAACCTGGAAAGATAAGAAAAGATATTTAATTTTAATGATTTTGGATGTTATACAAGTGGGTTGCCTCAATTCTTTGCGAGATTGTTCAGAAGAGTTACAGTAGCCCTGGAACGTAAAGAGTAATTGAAGGAAAACGAATGGGTTCCACTCCGTTTTCCCACCCTGGAAGGAGTAGTTTGATGATTTTCCATCCACAAAAAATGCGCTTAAATCTTGTAACGTAAATCAAAGTCCAGCAACACTAAGACTTTACTGATGAACCGCAAACGACGCTATTCTACTTCAACAATATCTAAAAGTCCTACACATTTGAGTGGTGGGTTTCTAACCCTCATTATTTTTCTTGCACCAATTATTATACTGGCGGGACTGACAGGTGACCCACCCCATGTTCAGACGATTGCGTGACCAACACCATACAAAGTCAGTTACTGTTGAACATTATCACTTCCTACTTCCGGACAGATTTCCAATTTAGGGTGCTCGAATACGCCCTACAGATTGATCAGGGCTGTGACGAAATTATCTGTTTTTACATATAGTAAAACAATTATAATAGAAGAATTGAAAGCATATTCGGCTTAGACGAAGAATAGTGTTTCTACAGTAAAATTGTGCCGTGCGTGTTCATACCGAAGGGGTTATACAGAGATATCGTACAAAGCCTATTCATTAAAAAAACAAACTCTTAATAAATATTGTTGTTGTGTTTTTTTATTCTATACTCCTACCAACAACCCAAGAAACGACTTGTATAAAATCTGCACATCTATAACTACTATAGCTATTAACAAACAAAAAAAAATCTGTGTGTCAATTGAAATTGGCAATGATGATGGAAGTCACTTTATCAAAATCCCTAAACCGGTGTTGTTAATTCGTAGTCAATCACTTAATCACAGACATGATCGGCGTAACGCCACCTGTTATGGGCACGCGTTGGACACGCTTCGGGTCGCGTGCCGCACACCACACCACTACACCATACGCCGTGATCTGTTTTGTTGTACGATAGTTTTATATTAATAGCCATGTGGTCCTCGAGTACGTATGAACCATTTTTAATGGACTTTATAGAATAACGATCTGATATTTTGCGACAGTGTTACTTTACTAATTTCGAGGAAAGCACTGTGTTTTCATAATCGCAATAAAAAAAAGAATTGAACGCGAGCCTATCAAAAATTATTCTACATTAAAATTATAAAGCTAAAGAGTATGTTTGTTTGGCTGAACGCGCTAATAACAGGAACTACTCGTTCGAATTAAAAAAATATTTTAGTGTTGGATAGCCCATTTATCGAGGAAGGCTGTAGGTTATATAATATCCCGCTTTGACCAAAAGGAGCGAAGCACTAATGCCCGCTCGTACGTTCTATGTCCAACTTGCATTTTTCCTAACATAGTTATTAAGGTTTATTAACAAGGTATGGTTTTTCTGAAATAAAGTGATTATTACTATATTATTATTATTAATGAAAAATGTGACGCAGATGAAGTTGCGGCTCAGCTAATGAAACATAAAGATATTTCTTAATGTTTCTATTCTTTCAAAGAATTCTTAAATCTTCTTTTCTTTGGAAACGGGCGTTTACAAAAAAACTCGGCAAATTAATTCCATCATCTATTCCAACCATTTAGACATGTATGTAGTAAAGAGTACACAGTGGTATGCATTTCGTTAATGATCGACCTAGATTTCACAGTCATAATACACTAAGTACTCCAGCTACCAACTCGAATCAATCGCTTAATCGCTAGGGTGCGCCACCTGTGTTGCCCACGCGTCCGGCACGCGACCGGCATTTGTTTGTTCCGACCGACTATAACCAGCGAACCGCGACCGAGTCGGAAGTTAATTGCTAACGAATTGTTTTATACGTTTTAGATTATGAGTTGGCGTTATATTATTAGTTGGTTGGTTTGGAAATGAGGAGTTATTGTTTTATAAGCTACTAGCTATTGCTCGCGGCTTCGATCATCTTAAAGTAGCCTGTACCTAATAGTCTCCACGGTGAAATTTATCAAAATCGGTTGTGCGATTTAGGCATAAAAGCGGAACAAACAAACTCACTTTCTCATTTATAATATTAGTTAAGATTTAAGATTAAGGTTTACGAGTTAGTTGTTGAATTTTATTTAAGAGCAATAATTTATAAACAAAGCTCTCAAGTCTGCGCAGTGTTCTCGGTTGATGTAGGACTTTGAACGGGTTATTAGTCTAGTTTTGACCATAATGGAAAATAAAATATTTATTATTGGAAAATGAAAATATTAACATTTTCTCGCTTTCGGTTCGGGTTCCACTATTGCCCAGGTTGACACGGTCTTGAGATTCTATTCAAATATAACCTATAGCTTGGTTGTGTTCTAAAATACTACCTTAAATTATTACTAAACAATTAGAAAAAAAAACCTAATTAAAACTTACTTCAGATAAAAAATCTTCACCAAAACAACTCAGACTATACCACTAATCACAATCACAACACAAAAGACTACCAAAAATACTTTACTATAAATAAAAAAAATATTATGTTATAATTATTTTGTCCACCATGACTAGAGATCGCGCGCACTGTGCGTCCGCGCGTGCGACGCTTGTGTACTGGGGGTAGTGACAGTGTGGCACCCTGCTTTATGGGCTCGAGTCTATGGTCCTATAGGGCAGACTAGGCTCCGCCTACAACACTTGATTTTCGAAGAGGAGAGGAAAATTGTTGGTTAATTTTTTGCGTGGTTTTAGTTTGATGAGTATAGGTTGGTTAAAGCTTAACTAAATATTTGTAGTTCTATGGCTTGTGTCTTGTTCTCATTTATTTATTGAGCACACAAATGTACAGAGGCGTAGGCATTCTCTACCAGATTACCAATCCACATTTGGGTGATTCAGAAAATAGTGGTAGGTGCAATATGGCAATTGATAATTAAATAAATGCTAAACATATATTAACTATACACACAATATAAATATAATTATAAAAACTCAAATGAACAAGATAAATATAAACTTAAACAATTAGTACAAATAGGTAATTGGAAAACATTAGCGCTGTGATGATACTACTGCTAACTTCTTACAAATGTAAGTGTGCGCAGTGCAGTGGTGAGTGTGCGCAGGAACTCCACGACCTGATCCCACCATCGCTTTTTACTACCGGAATACCAGACGTACTGCAGGGTCGATATCCCGTCTAGTCGTACCCAGCGCTTCTCCTCCACATTTATTATGCGCACAGCTAAAGTGTGGAACTCTCTGCCAGAGTCTGTGTTCGCGTCCACATATAACCCTTCAAACTCAAACTCAAAACATTTATTTCAAATAAACCATTTACAGGCACTTTTGAATTGTCAAGGTCGGTCGGTCCAAAAAAGATGAAGCTATTTGCACGTTCCAAAGCGTAGATCTCTATGGAGGAGAACGCGCAAGAAACTCCACGGACACTCTTTTAAACATAGTATATTGTTACAAAGTTTTGTTTACATCATGTTGAAATTATACATATATGTGAGAACGATGTAAAAGACGAGCAGGATAACTTCTGCCTTCAAAGCAAGAGTGAACAGGCAAATTCTGGGCACGCTCGCTCCATCATAGACCTCATCCATCGCTTTACTTCAGGCGTGATTGTGGTCAAGAGCAAGCGCATACATCAATACAAAAAAATTGTGTCCGTGAACTTTAATTGGTTGTTGGCCACCCTGGTTATTTATTTATTTTGAAAGGGTAATTCATATCTGCAATAATTGGTAGGCGTAAGCAGATATTTTGGACTTTAAGTAACAGGTATAGGTAAGAGCAGAAAGGTAGGCATTCCGAGAAAGATTTTTGTACTCTAGAAAAAACACGCAGCCAAATAGACGCTTCAAAAAAGGGGACAGGGAAAAAAATAAGGAAACAAAGTCAAAGTCAAAAGTCATTTATTCAAATTAGGCTGAGTACCAGCACTTTTTGAACGCCAACGTTTACAAATAGACTGTCCCCCAAAACGCCCGCCCGTCACCACTTCCCAGTGTTTTAGCTGTGGAGAAGAAGTGGCCAACAAACTCCCCAGCAACACATCTGTCTGTTGAGTTAGAAGAACTCGCATTTATACAATAGTATGCAAAGTTTTATTACAATGAAAACAATAGAACATGGGTAATAACGTACAACCTAAAAAAATGGCCAAGTGCTAGTCCGACTCGCGTGTAAAGGGTTCCGAACGAACTTAATTTTTTTAAGTGTTATTTTAACACTATAGACTTCTTATAGGTTTCCCTGTAATCTATAGGTAAAGATCTAATATCTCCATTTTTTTTCAAAATTTTAGGCTCGGTATTTTCGGAGATAAGGGGGGAATGGTCATTTTTCGTCTAATTTCTTGAATAACTTCAAAACCATTTATTTTAGAATTATGAAAAAAAATATTTAAAACTCTTGCAGTAAGCCCTTTCATTTGATATGTCACACGATATTGTTCAAAAAACTTTTCTTTTTAATTTTCTAGTTTGACCCCTAAAAGTGACCCCATACTAAAAAATTAATAATATAAGCAACGCGTCCGTGTTTGGGTCACAGAAATCCATATGTGTGCCAAATTTCAACAAAATAGGTCAAGTGGATCCGGAGAAAACTGGCTGTGACAGACGGACAGACAGACACCCGAGTGATCCTATAAGTCCTTTATGGGTTATCTTTTTTTTCGGAACCCTAAAAACTAAATCATTTACCACTTGTAAGCTAGCACACTCCATTACGCCATCATAATCAGACAACTCAGCATAAAAACAATGTTAACCAAACTTAATAGGTAAGCCTCCAGACATAAAGGGCGTGCCTGTCTATAAACAGAATAGAATGTCTAAAGAGAACTGTCGCATTTGCGTTGTAACACAAACCTGAATGACATCATTAAAACCGTAGTTCTTAAGACGTACAGTTATCTATATAAAATTCTTCCGTTACTGACTGATTAAGTGACTGAGTCAGTGACTGACAGACAACGCTCATCCAGAATTACTAGTCGTGGAAAGCTGTTTGGCATGTAGCTTCCTTACACTCCGTAGGGGTGCACTAAGAGAGGATTTCCCGAAATTCCTACGGGAATGAGAAAAAATAGGCTATGCGCGTACGAAATTGCGGGCATAGGCTATTTTACCGATAATAATAATTGTGATACCTACCTATTCTTCCCGATAACCCACACACTGCTACTGCTCAAATATAACCTTCCCAAATTAACAATAATTAACTGCCTCCGTATTCGAGTGGTTTAGACGTTTGCCTTATGACCCGGTGGTGTCATGGGTTCGATTCCCACGGCGAGCTTACTTTGTAAAGTTGTTTCCAGTTCGGCTAGGACATTGCGGGCTTGAATCACCTGATTGTCTGATAAAAAGATTATTCCGTGCTTCGGAAGGCACGTATAAGCCGGTGGTCCCGGCCGCCAAATGGCGGTCGTCAAATAAACCACGTCAGAGGTCCTTGAGGCGGTTTAGAAACTCTGACTCTGGGGTGTGTGGAGTCCTGCCGGGGTTACGGGATTTGTTCGAGAGAGTCGCCGCGGCCCTGGAACGCAAAGGGCATTAGGAGGAACACGGATGGGTTTTAGTCAGTAAGAGTCTGACACTCCCTGCTGCTTCACCCAGAGCGGGAGGAGTCATATGATGATTTCCCATCATTAAAAAAAAAGAAGGGTGTGTGGAGTCGTAAGACCTTACTGCCCACACGATAAGAAGAAGAACCTTCCCAAATGCAACAGTGTAGCAACATTTATTTGTAATCTAGTTACAACGGGGTCGGGCACACTACTTCGCATCGCTTTAATTTATTTAATAGTTTAATAGCGCGTGCTAACTGCGTCGTTTTTTATTGGCAACCCTTTGTCGATATTGACAAGCAATAAATTATATAAATATTTGATCAGACACGCGTTTTGGTGGATGTTTTGGGTCCCTTTGTGCTAGTCGGAGCTGGATCTTAGTGAATAGAAAATAATAATAATAAAACGCGTCAAGTGCGAGTCTCGACTCTCACGCGAAGGGTTCCGTAAAAAAACACGTTTCTTGCATGGGAGCCCTCTTCAATTTTAATTTAATTTAATATTTATTATTTGTTGTTATAGCGGCAAGAGAAATACATACTCTGCGAGTGACTACCTATTACGGTTCTTGAGATACTGCCCGCTGACAGACAGACGGACCGACGGATGGACGGACGGATGGACAGCGGAAGCTTTGTAAAGGGTTCCGTTGGTTACCCTTTGCGTACGGAACCCTAATAAATGGATTATTTGTTTTATTGGAAAATCTTTCTTTGATCTGTTAGAAATGGCGATCATGCTTATGATTAGTTTGAAAATATGTAAATAAATGAATAATATACGAATAAATGCTGTAAAAACCCTTTTCCTGTTTGAAAATATTTTAAAAGTTATTTTCTACAAATGCATTGCTTAGATAGCCTCTAAAAAATTCAAGAATTAATCGAAAATAACATAGAAAATTTACTTGCCACTGAATATTCAAATAATAAGTGCAACTGCAACGTTAGTCATGTTTTCTGCCACATCAACAATGTTTTTATGATTCGTCATAACCGTTTCCGGCTGATTGGTTGACAAATAGTCGTACAAAGCATCGTTTTAACACCAAATGTCACCGTTACGGATCAATAGCGATTCCTGGTTAATTGTTGAACTAACTGCTTCACGGTAGCTGCCAAAGGGTTCAAATATATGGTTTTATTGACTGGGTAAAATACTGCGAATTTTCGCTCAGTAAATCCATGTAAAAGTTGGATTGTTTAACTTTTTCGAACTCCTAAACAGTTCTCAGCTTTAAGCAATAGGTAGGTATATGATCAGTACCTAAACCAATTTTTTTTTGTTATAATATCTCTTTTTTTGGGTTCTGAACAAAAAACGGAACCCTTAAAGGATCACCCGGTTGTCTGTCTGTCCGTCTGTCACAGCCAGCTTTCTCCGGATCCACTGAAGCGATTCTGTTGAAATTTGGTACACATATGGGCTTCTGTGACTCAAACGGAAGCATTACGTAAATTATTAACTTTTTTTGGTTACGTTTGAGGGTCAAACTAGAAAATTTCAAAAAAAACGTTGTTTAACAATAGCGTGTGACATATCAAATTGACTTACTGTGAGGGTTTTTTTTTATAAATTTTATTATAATTTTAAAATAAAGGGTTTTTAAGTTATTCAAGAAATTAGACGAAAAATAACCATTCCCCCTCTTATCTCCGAAACTACTGAGTCCAAAATTTTTAAAAAATAAATAGAGATAATAGATATTTACCTATAGATTACAAGAAAAGTGTTGAAAAAAAAAAAATTCGTTCGGAACCCTTTGCACGCGAGTCCGACTCGCACTTGGCCAGTTTTTTTTTACTTTTAATAGGCTCGCGTTTGACCACTATCTCACCTGATGGTAAGCAATGACATGGTCGAAGATGGAGCTTGCCTAGAAGCAACCACTTAAAGACATACAGTCGCGTCTTTCTTTATGTAAAAACTCTGCATTTATTTCTACTAAACCTTTACATGTAAATTGTCAAGGAGAAACAAAATGCCACCTGCTCCATTCCTCACGCATTTTACTTCGTTTAAAATAAATTTCGTAAGTAAGATAAACAAATCTAACTATTAATATTTCCACCAAAATTGAACCTTTCAACATAATCTTCCCGAATGCAACAAAAGAGCGAAAAAATCATTTGCCTACAGGTGGCACCCAAATTCAATAACAACCGACTACTAAGACCCTATAATCTCAAAATTACCCGGTCCCATTTTAAAATAATAAATAAAAAGCTAACGTTGGGGCAGGCTAGTTTAGTTACTTTGGCGTCGCCACGCTCGAGAGCCCATGAATGCATTAAATGTTCCTACATGCACTCTGAAGGGTTAATACAGTAATTTTAGTGATGTGGTCCTGCCGTAGATATCGATGATTTAAAGGGATAAAGAAATAAACATGTTTTTGCTGCCAAGGTTACCGACATAGCCCGGAGGATCGCCAAACTAAAGTGGCAGTGGACAGGGCACATTGCTCGCAGAACAGATGGTCGATGGGGCCGAAAAGTTCTGGAGTGGCGACCGCGTACCGGAAGACGCAATGGTGGATGGCCTCCCACAAGGTGGACCGATGACCTGGTGAAGGTCGTGGGTAGCCAATGGATGCGAGACGCACAGCACTAGTCGTTGTGGCGACGCTTGGGGGAGGCCTGTGTCCAGCAGTGGACGTCTTTCGGCTGATATAATGATGATGTTTTTGCTGTAGGTAAGCTATGTTCTTTAACGCTCTCACTACAACTAAAGCTTTTGATTAATTTAAAACATTGTAACGATAGAAAGAAAGAAATTTTATTTGCTCAAACATGTGTTTACATACAACATTAAAATAATACATGCATGCAAGATCTTATATAAGTATGGCTCACGACATGTCTGCCATTTCTCATGGCGTGCAAATATCTTGGGGGAAAAAATATTATTAATTCATTGATTTTTAGATATTACGCTTATACATTAATTATTATCAGTTAAACAAATTTCTTATATTCAATCATTTACATTATCCAATTATTCATTATATATTTTCCTAGTCCAATAATATAGGTAGATTACAATAAAATTATACTATGAAGATTTACATCACTTTAATAGGCATTCAAATAAATAACATTTATGATGGCATATTTAAGTTCTCCACTACTACATGACCATAATTAGGTACTATATTATTTATTTATAATAATCACCATGAGACGTTTAAAAAATCTGCAATACTATAATATGCTTTTTGTGCCAAAAACAAATTCATTGTTTGTTTAAGTTTAAGTATTGTTAGCTCTCTCCAACTTTTGGGCAATTTGTTGTAGACAATTGGTGCCATGCAAAAAACACTCTTGCGCATAAGTGCAGTTTTCGATGTATGCCCACATAGTTTACTATCATCACGTCTATTTCTTGGGAATTTGTCTGTCGTACGAGGAAACAATTATGGATTTGCTAACGATATGGTAATAATAGGTTGATTATACTCATAGGCTAAGAAGGCTCAAAATCCCCCAAAAGGCAAGAAAGGGCTCGATATTGCCTTGCCTGATCGAATCAGAAATAAAGATATCCTTAGGAGAACCAAGGTTACCGAAATGGCTCGAAGAATAAAATAAGGTGGCAGGGCAGCAGCTTGCTCGCTGAACAGATAGTTGATGGGGTTGAAAGGCTCTATACCTTGTACCTGAAGAAGCACTGCACTGCTGAAAGGCCTCCTACAAGATGGACTCGCGAGAATCCGCTCGATACGAGATGCACAGGACCGGTCGATGTTGCGATATTTGGGGAGGCCTATGGCCAGCAGTGAACATCATGAATATCACCCTCAGTCATCAGTTATAGTAAACACTAGCGGACGTCACGCGCTTTTACCCGCGTATTTCCCGTTCCCATGGCAGTACTGAGAAAAAATATGGCCCTATGTTACTCCCTAATAATAGCTATCCATTGCAAAATTTTTCAAATCGGTGCAGTACTTTTTGTTTATTCGTTACATACAAAAATACAAATCTTTCCTCTTTATAATATTAGTATAGATTTGCATTTTCTGCATGTGCCTCTAATCACGATCAAGTCTGCTTTTACTTATATATGTTATTGGATGTAAAACAGAAGACCAATATTCGAGTTTTAATTTATTCAGCGGCAAACAATGTTAAAAATGTCTAAAAAATGTGGGGAAATTAGAAGTTATTCGTAAAATGGCAGACTGAGATTAGAATGCGCATGCTCTTTGAAGGTCTGCTCTTTAAATCTGAGATATTTTCGCTATTTAGTGGAGAAAGTATCTCAGATTTAAATACCTACTATTATCGACAGCGCCGCCCATCCCTAGTATAGTTCAGTTCAACCCCATCGCACGCGCCCCTCGCGCCACCAAACAGCTCGCCACCGAGCATAATTCTGCGGACTTATCCCGCGCCCGCGCACGCGGATCATTATTTGCTTGTTGCTGACTTAACTTGGTCTTAAATATATTTTATTTTGATGAAATCATTATTACTTATTACTTTCTTTCTTGCTTACAGGACCAGTAGGAGGGATCAAGTCAGCCAGAAGACAGACAACGGTTTTTAAAGAAACGATGGTTGTTGAATCAGGGGGTTAGACTCTTTAAGCCCGAAGACCGTAGTTTCGGCCTTAGCAACAACAACACAACTGTCAAATCGTGTTGTCATTCATTCTTAGGGGTTAGGTGATACGGAGTAGGAAACGTTCGTAACTAAGGCCGATTTTTTTTTTTGTTGCTATATATAGGCATACGTTTGACCACAATCTCACCTGATGGTAAGCGATGATGTGGTCGAAGATGGAGCACGTTTGCCTAGAAGCAACCTATTCACTCTTGTCTTAAAGACTCCCAGGTTTTAGCTATCTGGAAACACAGACTCTGGCAGGGAATTCCACTCCTTAGCTGTACGCACTATGAATGTGTTCCCAAAACGTTTAGTGCGTGTGGGTGGGATGTCCACCATGTACCGGTGGCGCATCGCCGTTCGTCTTGTGGTCCGATGATGGAACGGGCTTGGCGGAATTAAATCATGCAATTCCGTCGCACACTCCCCAAAATGCAAGCGATAGAAAACCGACAGACCAGCAACTCGGCGTCGATGCTCAAGGCTTTGGAGCCGATACTACAAACTTCGGGCTTAGGCAGTAACCTATCCTGACATGATCTTGAAGAAAAAATTACCTAGGCAGAATGAACGGGTAAAATAATTGAGGGCTGTACATGCTGCATGGGTTACCATCGTTGAGAAGATTTTTTTATTAGTGTGTTTTTGCCGTGGAAAGCAAAAGCCGAGGCACCTTTTTCACGATTTGTTGGGTAGGTACAGATGCATCAAATCTCAACGCCCAAACTGTATTTTCAAGTCTCTTGGAAAATTCTTAAACTGCACGCACATCGCTTCCAGTGAATTTTCTTGGTAGACAAAAATGATCAATAAAGTTATTTACAACATTCTAGTTTATAACATTTTATTTTAACATTGAAGTTATATTGCTAATATTGTAGCTATTTAAAAATTACAATCTTATTCACAAATAAAAACATTTTAAATCCAAAAAATATTTGCTTTAACTAGAACGCAATAACATGACGCTAATCTTTTAAATATTAAAACATTTATACAGAAGAGTTGCATAATCCCAGTTGGTATAAAAAAAAAAACTATACATCATCCATTGTTGGGTCGAGTTTTAAAATGTTAAAAAGGTTTGTTGTCAAGGGTTTATCCGAAGGGGTTGTAAATAATGACGGTGCAAGTCTTTATAGAAAACTAAACGGTCGCTAAAAGGGTTGCTTTTGAAGCTGAGTGCGTGTTTTTAACAAAGAAACGTTGTTAAAGTGCAAAAGATTGTTTTCTGAAAAGAAAAAAAAATAGGCCAGTTAGAAATACGACGCACGAGATTGTTAGTTCTTAGATTTTTAACCAGAATTTTAATATCTATTATAAAGAAAACTTTGAATTGTATTTCAAAGTTTTCTTTTTAATACGATACCTATTTTGTATGTTACTCATTTGAGGCATTTTAACCACAAAAACATTAAAAAATTATCTACAGTAATAAAATACTATCTCCAATTTTTTTTTTCTCATACCTGACGAAAGGGCACGTCAATAGGGTCAAAACTAACACAATATTCATTGCCCTGCATATCAAATGCTACGAACATGACGTTATCTCGACACATTATTGACAACTCGTCAAAACTTGTCACTTATATTAGAATTAACCAAAAAGAAATGAAGTAACATGTGAAAACGCAATCAGAATTCATATTTGTACGAATAAATCACAGCCCAGAATGAGTGTAATTATTAAAATAGTCCACATTATTATTGACAAAGCCGTGAGAAAATAATCCTCAAGAACACATGTCAGCAGATAGCGAGTTTCATTAATTTTTTGCAATATTATATTTTTTATTTGAATCGTGATTTTGCGCCAGTTGCGTTCGTAATTTGCACCACTGTGCGATTACTTTTGTATTGTTTTGCAAATATTATTTTTTACAGTTATTGATGTTTTGATTGACTTTGAATATTGATGTCTCATACAATCAAGGTTTGATACCTAATCGTCCACTTCAAATAGTACCAACTTGAGTGCCTACTGCGTTGCAAATCTTTCTTCGTAACTGTCTGTTTAGTTTATCGCTCAATGTGTGTCGTTTCGGTACAATAAACACAGTATTTTAAAGGGTTTTAAAATATTTAAACATAAAAATAAAAGCTGTATTCTCAAAATACAAAATAGAGCAATGATGGTATGATCAACTTAAAATATTCCATTCAACCTGTCGACAAATTCTTTGAATAACAAACTGCGATAAATTGTTGGAATTCGTTACTGATTATATTTTATTAATCCACAAATTATTTTAAATGGACAGTTAAAAGTTTAAGTATCACTAATTTATCATCACATCCTTTGCTAATTATAGAGGTTGTCAAGCTTTCCATAAATTAAAAAAAGTAATTTTCCTCTAGACCGAACGCTGGGAAATGTTCGAAATAGAACAAAGGGTTAACCGTTTAGCGAAATTCATAGCGATGTCTCGTATTCGCTTATATGGACGCATTAGTTTAGTTCTTTTTAAGGCTACCATGAGGTAAAATTTATTAGTAAAGCATAAAATGATACAAATGTATTTTGTTCTCTTTTTATAAAAGTTTTAAGGCTCTTTAGAAATCTTATACTATCGGGTACTACAACAGCGTTTTTCAGCGCAGCTTCGCTTAAAGAAGCGCGCGGTATCGTTAAATTCAGCCTGTTTGCGCACAAACGCCCACATCATAACATGCGGCAAATACTCAATAATATTATACAAAGCTAAAAATAATAATTCCAATACAAATAGTAACAAAAAATCGCACTTATTTGCACAATTGTTCAATGCAACGCGCGCCGCTCGTAAAACTCGTTCTAAAATAATTCCTGGCTACAATAAAACTGATAATCGTGCTAATCCTTATTTACACTGAAGGTGGGTGAAGTGTGTGCCCTGATAAGCTGGCAGGTAGACTAAATCAGCAATTTCTATTGGTGAATTTTTGCGGCCATATCGCGACATCAAAATCGCCCTGTCAATTTTTGTCACGCAAATGAAGGGGTATTTTATCGTGAATATAGTAATATTTATACAAATAAAATGTGTAAATTAATCAATAAAATGAAGCGCAATTTGTTGGCTAATGTCCATATTTCAATTTAAACTTGGCGCGCGAAAGATAAGTCACCCGCTCGCGCGCTTTTCTGCTACTACTAGCGCCACATAGCGGTAATATTAAGCGTTCGACTTTCAAGTAGCAGTTTTGTTTTGTACTTTGTATGAAGTCAGATTGAATTGCTTTTCAGTTCCTATGATTCTTTTTTTCGTGGGATGGCGGGGCCTATTGAGGCGTATCTATATTTTCTTTAATGATCGGTTATATGCAAAAGAAGAATCATCATATTTAATAGTAATTAGGTACCTACTTAATATTATTTTTTTAATCACTCTGTCGGAAGCCGCTAACGATAAGTTTTACTCGACTGTTTGTATCGTTTCGAAAATTTGTGACAGAGTGATGTATCAATTTTAAACTAGTATCTGAAAAAACGCAATATACTGATGGTATTGTGTTAGAAAAACAGATTATCTACGGTATTTTCACATTGCTCCTGAAGAAATGAGTCTTGCAACAAGTAGATTGTTTAACGTACACACATTAGCAGTTCATTGCGTTTGAAATAGCATCAGGCGTTTGGCAATAAAAAATGAAAGAAACGAATATTGCAGAGAGAGGTGACAAGCAAAATTGGTAAGATTTACGAGTTGAAAAATTATATTAGCCGTTTATTTAAGCAAATAATCCGTCTCCGATATTTTTCGACAATCTAATTAATGGACATTAATTAGATTGTCGCAAAATATCGGACACGGATTTTTTGCTTCATCAAATCAATAAAAATTGGCGAAAATAAAATTAATGCACCAGGGACCCCAGGCAGTGGGGGCTTGTGAGTGACGTCACGTTTGGGTAAAAGTGTACCTACTCAAATGTGATGTCACACGAGTTTTCAACGCACTGCATCGTCTGTCTGTCGGACCAAGTAATTAGATTTTTTTTAGCCATCTACCTCTCTTCATGACTTGCGAACAATTTTCTTGCAGTACCTACTTAGATGTGAAAACTTTTTACCAAAAAAATGAAACCTCCGAAAAAACTGAAAAGCAAAAAATAATAAACCTTTTTACAAAAAATTACTTTAGTTTCGGAAGTCCGTGTTTTTTATTGTTTCTTCGTATTTTATTTAACACCGACTTCCGAGTTGAGTGCTTGGCACTAAAAGTGTTAAAGTAAGTTATTTTTAGGGTTCCGAACAAAAAACGGAACCCTTATAATCTGTCTTTCTGTGTGTTTGTCTGTCACAGCCAGTTTTCTCCGGAGCCACTAGACTGATTTGGTTGAAACTTGGTACACATATGGACTTCTGTGACCCAAACGTAAATACGTGTAAAGTAAATACTATACTGGTACCTAGATAAATTAATGAATAAAGTGCAGCTGTATTGAGTTCATGTCAAATTAGCATATTTATTGTCAATTCCATATACTACATGTGCTTGATATGACTTCAATATGGTTTTAATATAAAAGCAGCACAATTACTGTTAAGAAACATTGTATTCGATTAATAAACGGATAATAACATTTATGTTTTGTTATAAGTCAAGTTGTCTGATGTTTTTGCATTTACTACTTGTTTACGCCAAACTCATTAGCTGTTATCGCATCTTTTGTGTATTTCTTTATGACCATTAACAGTGGAGAACTGTCCTTATGTCAATTAACTTATAGTTGGCATTTCTGGAGCGAGAATCCTTACCTTGCCGTAACACAGTCTTTGACTAGCACGGAAGGTAAAGAATTTTGTATCTGTATACCGCCAATTAGTTTATTTTATGTTAACATAGTTCGAACATAATTTTTGTTTAGTTGCAAGTTCAAACCAAAACGAATTTTTAAGCACGCGATATAATTAAATCATTTTTAAGACGTATGTTTTGTAAACTTATTGTAAGTACTTATTTTGATTAATACTTAGTCTTAAGTTGTGGTATAAATGTAACATTTACGTTGGAAATAAATTCTATTCTATTCTATTCTAAATTCTAAACGTTACGCGTTACGTAAATTATAAAATTTTTGGTATGGGGGTCAAGCTAGAAAATAAAATTTAAAAAATGTTTGAACAATGTCGTGTGACCTATCAAATGAAACCCTTACAGTAATGTAAGGGTTTTAATTATATTTTTTTCATAATAAAAAACGAAAATGTTTTGAAGTTATTCAAAAAATTAGACGAAAAATGACCAGACCCCCCCCCCCCTTATCTCCGAAACTACTGAGCCTTTGAGCTTTTAAAAAATGGAGATAATAGATCTTTACCTATAGATTACAGAAAAACCTATGAGAAGTCTATAGTGTTAAAATAACACGTGAAAAAAAAATCGTTCGGAACCCTTTGCACGCGAGTCCGACTCGCTCTTGATCGGTTTTTTGTAAAAAGGTTTATTATGTTTTGCTTTTCAGTTTTTTCGGAAGTTTCATTTTTTTGTTAAAGTTTTCGTTTTATATTTTTTGTGGCTATAATCTACTAATTACTACTGACATGTATAGGCCTACAAAAAATGCTACACAACTCAGCATTAAAATCTTTGAGTGAACAATAAGTCACCCCTATTTTCCCACCCTAATGGTAGGATTTTGTTTACAAATATATGTGGGAACACTTTCGAGGTATACCCTATCCAATAAAAAAAGAATGATCAAATCGGAGTACTCTGTAAAAAGTTATGCGTGGTCATACATAAAAAAAAATTACGCGTCGACTTGAGAACCTCCTCCGTTTTTTCGTCGGTCACTTTCGGTGCCCAGAACTCAGCATATGGGTCGACGACACGGATGCGAGTTGTGGGCACACGAACAAATTATGTTTCGACCCATATGCTGAGTGTTGGGCACCGATGGGCACTAAAATTGTAAAAAAGTAGAGTATCTATGCTCCTCAGGGATAAAGGCAGTGCCGGTTTAGCCATATAGCAAGAGTAGCAAATGCTACGGGCCCCGAGCATTGCGGGGCCCCGCGCTTATAAAAACATTTAGCTAAACACCAGAACCATAGCTCTGTCTCACACGCGAGTCCAAATTCTCGCTTAGCGGGAACGTGACGCATATTTTCTAAGGGACCGTGCACGGCGTTGACTATGCCATCTAGTGTCTCATATTCGAAGTTTTAAGGGTCAGAATGCTTGACATTGTCGCTTCTGTGCTGCCACCTGTGGTTCCTGCACGTTGTTTAGATTTAGAGGAACGTGCGCGAAGAAGACTGCCATCAAGCGTAGATTTTTCGAATTTTATACTTGAAACATATACTTGACAGTGATATTTCTGTGCTGCCACCTATAGTTTCTGCACGCTCCCTATAAGCCTCTAATTTTTATTAGCTGAGCAGATGCGGCTAGTTTGTCGAGATATTGATACCTTTCGACTTCTACATGGTTGTTCAAAAATCATGCGTACGCCCCCTTATAAGTCACTCTTACTTATAAGTCAGTTTGATATTGTCGTTTTTAATTTACGAAGGTTTAGGGGGCTCTTCATTAAAATTTGCTACAGGCCCCGCTCTTGGTTTATCCGGCACTGGACAAAGGTGTCTTTGCCTTGGGATAGCTTGAATCCCTCGCTGCATTCAGAATTAATGTATTATCTCCTCTCTTACACGGTGCCATAACCTTATACGGAAATTTCCGTATTCCATAGCCCCATGCTTGGTTACTAGACCGAGACTAGCTAGCCGGAACCTAGAATGCTAGATTGCTAGTTCACTTATTGTTACTGTGGTAAACTGTTGCCTGTTAAAGTTAATTGTGCCATCATTAAAAGGCGCTAGACTTAGAATAATAACGCATAGAAACCTAGTACGAGTGCAAAAAGTGAGGCAACTCAACCTTAGCCTTATCCGTAAATCCGTCAAAGTTAGCCTCCAGTACTCAAGGTCACGATCCGTCGAACACAGCTCGCGAGTAAATGATTGAAAATGACAGTTTTTTGCGTGAAAGGATGTTATAGCACTTCAGGAAAACAATAAAAATGTGATCAAATATCATATCACAAGTAAATAATTTCATTTTATACACTATTTTTACGTAAATCGATCATTAAAACAAAATTCTAATAACCCAACTTGACATAACACAGTGTTGCTATTTGTGAGGAAAAAAATACCCACATTGCTTTCACCTTTGCACTTATTTTTGTTCAGCAAAAAAATAAATAGGATACAGGGGGCGATTCTGTATGCGTTAAACTAAACTATATTTATTTACAGCCTCTGAATTCTAGTCGTTATCGACACTGCTAGGTATCTACATTGTTTTTAAACTAAAAGTTAATTAGTAATTTACTGTTATTTAAAAAAACCGGACTAAATAACTAAGATTATTTATGTTTATTTGCCCGAAGTTATTTGATTAGGTACATAAATCAAGTGTTGTATTAATTACCTGGTGTGCCTATTCTGATTGTAAAAAATAGGTATTTTTATATCTCAAAAAGAGATGATGTTATAAGAGTCGTTGAGTTAAAGCGGAAACTCTTTAGGAAGCAGTTGTAACTGCAAGGTTTTTAAGTGATGGTAAAATATAGATTACAATATTACTGATTAACATGTTTTTCATTTTTGTTATTTTAATATACAATACTTACTGTTAATTCATATCAAACCCGGTTTTTTACATGTCAGAAATTAATACATGCCTATAGTATTTGATTACAACACATCAAGCATTCTAAACACATTGAACAATATCCCATTCTTTATGCGATTTATTTCCTTTTATTTTTAAATAAATTGAATTTTACCTTCCGAAAAAATATGTCATACTACATGAAAAATCATCTTCCAGTTCCCAATAACATGAAATACTTATCTTGATTTGATAAAACAACATAGTAATGTGTTTTCCCATATTTTGTGGGTAACAGCTTGGTAATGGTATCACTGAAAGCTACATCTGTGTGCGGTTTAGGAACGTAGACACATTCGGCTCACGCACACAAAGAAAATGAAGTGGACACACGATTTCGCTCGTGTTTTGTTCTAGACGCGACTTCTATGCGTTATTATTCTAAGGTGCTAGATAACAATTATTTGAAAATTGTAACTAATCCAATGTGTACCTAAAATCGATTGTAGTTTGGTTTAATGACTCAAATATAAGTATCTTAATTATTATCTAGTTCCTACACTAGCGTAGCTATAAATTATAAATAGGTACAAACGACTAGTGAGGATAAAACAAACATCTAAGTACACTGAACTAATGTCATCATCAATGGACTTTGAACTCTTTGTAACCAATACAGTCGTTGCACAGACTACGTAGAGATACTACGTATAGTCGTTGATAACAAGCCGTGGCCGTGAGGAACTGGCGAAAAACAGATTATAGCAGCGTCCTTTTCGCACGTGAACACTGACGGACTTTTATTCGTATCGTATCTCTTTCTACGTACGAAAGTTACTTACCTTTGGACCGTATATTTATAACTATTTGCCAAATATATATAACAGAGTTCACAAAAAATTGCTGAGTCTTATGTTAGCGAGTTTGGTAGGCGCAGATTTTTTAATCAAAGGTATCAAAACATTTAAAAGTTTCGAAGTGAAACCATGTTTATTATAAAATCTATAGAAAAAATAGTGTTTCGCACGAAGCAAACTGCAAGATGTTTCTCGTCCATTGACAGTTCAAAGGTAAGTGATAATATATAATAATAATACTGATATAAAAGTGGGTTCAGGGTGCATGTGATTTGATAAATCTGACAGTGTTGCACGAATTTTGATTGAATACAACACTATTTTCTTCCGACTTCTATTTTAGTTTAGGTATCAATAATCAGTTTGACAGTTTGCGTTGTTGATTATTTTGATAGTCCTTTGCAATTATCAGTTTCGGTTAGATATTCACAATGAGCTAGTTCCGCATATAAAATGACGATCGTTCCACCTTATTTTGTTATTACAGTGACCAGTGTAACCACGGACGGATCGTAAAAACTAAACAAACAAAAATTGTGTGAGCATTGTCACAAACTAAATATTTAATATCTGACCTGCTTATAATTTGTATTAACAAAGCAAAACTAATTACGTTGATAAATTAAGTGAGCACCATGGAACAGGTAAGTCTTAGTTCTTTTTAAAATCATAATAAAAATTCCTGTTAGAATAACTGAATAATAAAGCTTGGCATGTTTTTGGTCAAAGGTGAATCTTAGTCATACCTATTCATTTTTAAATGACTATTATAATATTCAGCTTGCTTACTGAACAGAAAAGAAAATGTTGACCAATAAAAGCAAGAAGAATTGATGAAGGGAACTAAATTCATGGGCAGATTCACTATTCATATGATATATTCATATCAGTAGGTCGTCTTAGGGGCGGAGTTATTGGAAAACACACTTTAGAAAAATTATGATGGTAAAGTTGTGTAGGTAAATAGGTTATCTTTAAGAATCAAGTGCGTCAGACTCGCTTGTAATAAGAAATGTTAAATTATATCTTCTGCCCGAGTCTTTGCCCACATGGAAAGTGTTTTATATAAAAAGTACAATTTCCTAATACCAATCATGGCTATCTTTGATTTAGATTTTAAATTAGTTATAAGTTTATTGTTGCACTTAGGTATTTTATTTGTAGTTTGCTCTGCCGCAGTTGGCTAAAAAAGGCCAGTCTTATTGCAGTTAGCTATTTCTGCCACACATGCTTAGGATGGACTTTGGTAATTCATGTGGACGACCGTAATATAAAAACGGCCCGAATGTTTCATAATACATTGGTGCATATATCATTTTGCGAACAGGCCAACCTTGTACTATAGACTTGATAATTTGTTATTTAAAATAGCAAGAAATGTTCAAAGTTCATTTGATTTGTTTTGAGACATCCAAAATAGATAAGATACTAAAGAAAGCCACTGTGATAATAACACTTAAATCTTTCTTTGTATCTCAAAAGATTATCTAACCTACTTTTAAAAGCTGAAACTACTACCTAATAGTAAATAAGTAATAGTTTAAATTTGGTTAGAGATAAAAATAAGTGTATTTGAGAATCTTTTCTATTTTAAAATGGTTAAAAATAAGTTTCTTTTTCAATTAGTTATTCAGTTTCACAATAAGTACATTAGTGTGTATATCATTTTGCAAAATTAGGCCAACCTTGTACTATGGACTTGATAATTTGTTATTTAAAATAGCAAGGAGTGTTTCGGCATGTTCAAAGTTCATTTGAGTTGTTTTGAGACATCCAAAATAGATAAGATACTAAAGAAAGCCACTGTGATAATAACACTTAAATCTTTCTTTGTATCTCCAAAGATTATCTAACCTACTTTTAAGAGCTGAAACTACTACCTAATAGTAAATAAATAATAGTTCAAATTTGGTGAGAGATAATTAAGTATATTTGAGAACATTTCTATTTTATTTTAAAATGGTTAAAAATAAGTATTTTTTTTTTTTTGAATTAGTTATTCAGTAACTTGCTACTTGCAAGGACTTTCCCACAATTTAAGATCTATTGATATACAAGGTGTCCAGAAAGGGTATCGGGTATTTGTAAGTTCAATGTAACAAAAATTATTTGTATGCAATAAAAAAGTTTATTGTTTCTTATTAGCATATGAATTGGAGAATTATTTGGAAAAGATGATGTTATCCAAATGATGACCGTTACGTTGCTGGCACTCTTCTTAACGGAAACGAAGATTGGCGATAACACGTTGACACATAGCTATCGATATTGCTGCCATTTCTGACCTGATGTTTTGCTTTAACTGGGTTAGATTCGTCGGATTGTTTTGTTAAACCTTACTTTTAAGGTATCCCCATGCAAAATAGTCAAGCGGGCTAAGGTCGGGGCTTCTGGGAGGCCAGTTGATGTTACCCCTTCGCGAAATGACTTTATTAGGGAATAACTCGTTAACAACTTCCATTGAGTCATTTGAGGTATGGCAAGTGGCCCCATCTTGCTGGAACCACGTTCTTGAGTTGAAACCTGCAAACTCCTGCAACTCTGGGACCAAAAAATTTCGCAACTTATCGCAATACCGGTCACTATTCACATTAATTGCTCGGCCTCGTTGATCTTCATGAAAATAAGGACCAATTATGCCTTTAGCAGACATAGCGGCCCAAACAACGACCTTTGGGCTATGCAGGGGTCGTTCATGCTTTCGTCTCGGATTCTCCACTGTCCAGTACCGACAATTCTGCTTATTAAGGTGTATAGTAGGCTCAATAACCTTGAGCATCTGGGCCACACATTCATATCTGTGCCGCACACACAAACATTTCCGTAGCGCACGCGCTACCTCAAAACTATTACCAAAGATTATGCGAGGACGCAGACATGCGCGCCAAGCCGGCTTTTTTGCCTACGACTACACAACAGTATGGCGATTGCACGGCAAATTTTTAGTTTAGATAGATACATACGTTACGCATATTTTTATTCACTGGTCTCATTTTTATACGAATGTGGTTAAATAGAAGTAAAACAATATAGGTCAGATAAAAACAATTTTGTGAAGCAGTTTCGTCTTTTCTGCTTACGATCTATATAAAGATACTCGAAACTCGAGGTCAAACTGTTATCAGTGCACTGGTAACAGTTTGACCTTGAGTTTCGAGTATGCAGTGTACCTGCTACTTTTTGTTTCTGCCTATACTACTTTATAGTCTCGTAAAAAGATTTCAAATAAAAAAAGTACATTCTAAAGTTAGTAAAGTAAATGAAGTAATAAATTTTAAGCCTATTTCAGCTCTGCTATATAATTTTGTAGCAATTTCATTAACTCAAAAACTTCAGATTCTGTGATTCCTGTGAAAGTTTTAGGTGTTTAATTGATAACGTTTTTATATCGGTTTATTTTGTAAACTGGAAATACGACGATGATTGTTGAAAAAACCCGACCAAGTGACAGTGAAGACACACTGGAGAAATGTCTTTGAAAATAATTACCGATGTAAATCCTTATTTAACTACGGAACCCTGCAAATTACCTCCCTTTGCGTGCGCTGCGAAAATGATTGATGATATAATAAAATAATAAACTCGAATTTTAGAGGACCCATCAATATCTACAAACAGAAAAGGCAGTGATACCAATTACCCAACTATTATTGTATGTCACTTTTTTATTTAAAAATTAATAGATACGACATGACAGACCAAAGCAGACCACGTTATTCGCACCTTGGTATCAGTTTTATCAAAAAAATCGTACTTTAATTCACTTATTTTTTTAATGACTTAAATCGAACATTCAAAAGATATCATAATTTTATCAAAACAATACAATTTAGCCAAACGGTCCCCCACAGACGCGACTGACACGCCGCATATACCGACCGAATAATGAAAATAAATGTTTGTTTATGAACTTGTGTTTGTTTATGTTTGTGTTGAAGAGCTGTACACCTACCACAGTGTATTTCTTTTAACCCAAAGGTTGACTAAAAGAGAACTCCTCGTTGCATTAAGTCCGCCTATGTACCACTATTGTTCATGAAGTTTAAGTGAATAAATAAACTTATATTTGATTTTTTATTTTTCTTTAATATTAGTCAGTTTGTTTGTAATAAAAGAAATTAAGAATTAACGTCGGTTACGTTTGAAAAAAAAGAGCAGCGAGCGACGCCGATAGTATTTTGATAAAAGTTGCTGTACGAAACTGTACAATGCGCCCACGCGCTCAATCAAGCTGGCTCCTCTGCAAAGAGCTAGTCTATGAACGCACACTAATACAAAAGTTCCTAAATATTTGCACTAACACATTCATATACGCGTAGTCGGTCGATAGCGCGAGCGGAGCAACGAGCGACACAGCCTCCCCGTCTCAGTGCTAACGCACGACTGCCGCCTTCGCCCAAACAGAGCTTTAAAAATATGGGAGACTCAATATTGAACATTTTCTTTGCAAAATATTGATTGATTTACATGAGCAATGTTCACTTTGTAGTACACTTTACCAGCAATTTTTCCATGTAAAAATATTTTTAAACTTCGAAGCCGTTTGGAAGAAATATCCAAAAAATAGCGTGTTATTAAATATTTTTTTACAGTAAAAATATATGTCATACGAAAACAACAATTGTTCATATTGTTGTTTATGAATCTACCATATACATATATAGGCGTATTATCAGGATTGGATATTTTAAAGTAGAAAAGTAGGTAGTTTACTTATTAATCAATTTTATTCGATTAACTCACTTAATTTATAATAACTGTGAACTCAATTAATTATCATATCATAATTATTAACTAAAAGGTTTTAACACGATATTAGCAAATCTAGGCGCTATGACAACACGTGTATCGGACCGAGGTCTAGAATAGAATGCCCCGATCGCTCCGCGCGGTCTCCTTTTACGTCCGAGCACAAACAAGTCGAGTAGTGGGGGAGGTGGGGATGGCGACATCGCCTGATCGGTCCGGTGCACGTGCCGTGTACAACCGTACGATGACGTAGCGCCGTCACGGCCATTCTGACGTGCGTACGTCCTCGGACGCGCACTTTAGAAGCACTTAGGTATTTGTAATGAGAACCACAATTTTACTGTTCGTTCATCCTGACATTAAAATCTTATCTCATGGTCTGGTCCGGTCCTACGACCCTTCAGAGTAATAATCTTCTGGTCCGGTCCTAAGACCCTTCAGAGTAACATCTTCTGGTCCGGTCCTATGACCCTTCAGAATTATACTACTGGTCCAGTCTGATGACCCTTCAGAGTTATAATTTTCTGGTCCGGTCTAAAGACCCTTCCAATGATGTACCTACATGATCTATTAAGTTAATCAAATCAAATCGTATATTTCAAATAAACCATTTACAGGCACTTTTGAATTGTCAAAGTCGGTCAGTCAAAAACATGAAGCTATTTGCACGTTCCAAAGCGTAGGTCTCTATGGAGAAGAACGTGCAAGAAACTCCACGGACACTCTTTTAAACCATGTGATGTGTTACAAAAATCTTGTTAACATTAACATTGATTGCTTCTATATGTGAGGACAATGCAAAGAACAAGAAAACATATAAACAATTCAAAATGCAGGTACAGATTAAAATAAGCCAGTGGCAGGTAAGAGATGACCAGTTTCAACTGACGGCGCCCTTTCACGAACATGACGCGTGCATCAGCACCATCTAACTCAACCATTTTGAAGGGAATCAAATGATCCAAAACACGCGCCACCATCAGCAAAACATTTGTGTGAGCCTGACAAGCTCTCAACTGCCACGCTCGTTCATGTCAAACTAATTTAATAACGAAATCTATAATTACATATGTAAATGGCTCCATAGTGCTCACATTTACAAAAAATTTAAAATATGCTTCTACGTTATACAAAACTATGGTTTCAAGTAACTAAGAAAAGAAAAAAAAGAAGGCTGCTTTATTGTGTATACTTTGCCAATACAATAATGCAAAGAAATGATAAATAAATGATTGTATAGGAGAACAAAAAAAGGGTAAGCATTTCTTCCAATTATCGAAAACCTAACAAGTGGACCCATGCTGCTGTGGCTGTGGAGCAGGACCGGCATTTAGCCAAGCATTTTTATCAAGGACATAATCTTCCAGTTTATAATATGCTTGTCTACATAATGTGCGTTTAATACATGTTTTAAATTTTCTCTCATTCAGTTCGAGAATATTAAGTGGTATTTTATTATAAAATTTAACACAGTACCCCATACGTTAACTACTGCTACTGGCTTTTTAAGTACGAGAGTCGGCAATTTTTTTTTAAAGTGTGAGCCCTAAAATAGTACCACTTAAAACTTTATTTTTATGGGAAGTTTCATGAACAAGTTCTTCATTATTATTCGCCGTCACGTCATCACTGATATTTTCTGCATCTAACGTTCATGTAAGCACTCACGAATTACTTTACGTTAATCTAAAATCATCAAAATCATCGCTGCGCTGTGCGGTTCGAATCAATCAATGTTATTATAATCTCACCCGTATTAAATTGCACAAAATGGAAAATCTATTTAGAACTTGTAATAGCTCAGAATTCTCTGTACCTTTAAAGCTTTTATCAATGTCATTAAAATCAAATTGCTATTCATGATAGTTTTGATACTATCAAATTTACTAACTGATGTTAGGCAAACTGCCTCCGTACGTTAATACGAAAGCCTAGATCCAAATTTTCACTAAAAAAAACGTCTAAGTTGAAACATGACCTTGTGGTACTTGCTATGCGATAACTAAACCTAAAGCTCACACTGAATAAAATTTTGACACTATTACCGCCAATGGGAAACTCCTTTAAGTACTCGCTTTGTGCTAACTATGTCAAAATTACCTAGCACTATCAATGCAACCACCGAATTGGTATCAACCCCTTTAAAGCTTCGTTTGCTATTCAAATAAAACTTAAGCGACTCACCAAGTATTCCAGTCGGCCTTGAACGCTCTTAACCCCACAGATGTTGACATGATACTTGGCTACTGCAGTTTGCCAACTGTTTGCCAACCTTCGGTCTGTCACGCTCAGAACCGCTCAGAAGTTGCAGCTGCTCAGCAGTTGTTGCAACTGCTCAGCAGTTATGGCAGCATCCCAACCGCTAGCCTCCTGCTGGCTTTATACACCATGATACGATGTCTGAAACCGAAAAATGCTACGACAGTACAAGTCCAATAAAAGCTGTGGTGGGCCAAAAGGTTTCAGGTAAGTGTAGTAGTCACAGTATCAAAGTAAATAAAAATCTAAATTTTATCGGACCATTGGCACAAGAAAGCGGCCTATGCCTATGATTGGTGATATAAAATCAAAATATTCAAAATAAAGTGTTAGGTAACTAAATCGCTCTTATGTCCAAAAAAATAAAAGCTCTCTGGTATTTCACTTCATGACTCGATCAGCGATAGCAGAATAATATCGCTTCATCAGCATTATTTGACCAATGACCAAGGCTTTGTGCCCATTTCAAGCGAACTCCTGTGCAACCGCCACTTCCAGGTATGTGCTTCCAATTCACCAAGAGTAGATAGCGACGGCAAAAGAATGGTCTCCCTTAGGGCAGTGTGTTGGCGCCGACGCTTTTTTTAACATCTACCCGAACGAACCGCCCGCCTTCCACCTAACACACGGAGCGGTTCTTGTACGCGGATTACCTGGCCCTAGCAAACCAAGCAGCGACTTTTATGGACGTGGAGCATAAACGTACAATGGCACTCAGTGTACTGAGAGATTAGTGTGACCGCAACGCTCTACGGCCGAACCCATCTAAGAGACAGTCGTGCGCCTTCCATCTCTGCTATAGGCTCGCAAATCGAATGCTTAACATCACATGGCGTAGAGCCAAGGTCCAACACTGCTCGAATCCAAAATATCTCGGTGTGACGTTAGATATATATGGCCTAAGCGTAAAAGTCAAACTCTTACAATACTTAGCTCCGTCGAATCCGGAATATCAATTGGGGAGCGGCACCCGATGTTCTCCGTACAACCGGAATGTCCCTATTTTTTCTGCTGGCGTGTTTGCTTGCACAGTGTGGCACCGACCTGCTCTTTCTCGTAAAGTAGACATTGCCCTAAACGAAACGTGTCAGATAATATCAGGCTGATTAAAATAGACTCCACAAAACAAACTATCCGCTTGCAGGCATCGCACCTCCTGCTGTTCGAAGGATCTGAAAACCGATTCCCGACATCCCTGTATGGCCACATGCCAACTTCGGGAAGACTAAAAAGTCGCAAGAGCTTCCTTATTTCTACACAGGCGATCCTGGATATGCCATCTAAAGGGAGAAGCAGACTGTGGGAAGAGAAGTATCCACCACCTCACGACTTCATAAAACCCAAAGAGCAATTGCCCCTGGTCGTGAATCGCAATGGCCTTTGGAAAGCGTTAAATCGCGCGCCAGCGCAATTTGCGCACCCAGGTAGGCCGCTGCAAACACAACTTGGCGAAATGAGGATGTAATGATCTGTTGTATACCCAACGTGAGTGCAGTGCCCGTTTTCAGAGCACGAGCCATATGTTACAGTGCCCCAAGTGCCCATTCTCCTGTAATTTGGAGTATCTAATGAATGCCACTGTTGCTGCAATTAACGTAACTACCTACTGGTCCAAAACAATAAAAAAGTTAACGATTGAATCGAAAAGAAGAAGTTTTATTGAAAATGCTATCGCTTAATCTGCAACACTTATGCTATTAATAATAGCTTCACTTTAAGATAAAGCGACAGGCCAATTATCAAACATCGATAATTGCCATCCATAAAGGCGTTGCCTTTTGTAAGTCAGTCTCCACCTCATAAAAATGAACACTCGTAAACAAAATAAAAAGCAGCTCTACAGCAATTAAAAAGTTTAAACGACTCACCAGATTGGCGTAGAAATCTTCATATAAATTCACACTCCTCTCCTTGGCCTGACCAGCTGTTGTGAAGTTGCTTGCCTCCGGACGGAACTGGTTTAGTTCAGGTTGATGAGGGTAGCCGCATAAAACTCGTCGAAAAGGAATTCGGCGAAAAGCTCTTCAGCGCCATATGGTAAAACAATAAACTGCTCTGCACATCACTGTATCCTCGACAAAACATACCACCACGGTGACACACTATGATCGTGTGTCGAACTTCGGCCTTTCGGATTTAACTTCACGACACTTCACGGCACACATCAAGTTTTTAGCGTCTGGATAAACGCATGCGTTTTAAAAACAAACCGCAATTTTCACTATCACTGTCATTACATTTCAAAACGTAACCGCCACATATTTCACTAGCATTGACACGAATCTCCATGTGGGCCCTTTGAGTTACGTCCCAATTCTGATATAGGCGTATTATCAGGATTGGATATTTTAAAGTAGAAAAGTAGGTAGTTTACTTATTAATCAATTTTATTCGATTAACTCACTTAATTTATAATAACTGTGAACTCAATTAATTATCATATCATAATTATTAACTAAAAGGTTTTAACACGATATTAGCAAATCTAGGCGCTATGACAACACGTGTATCGGACCGAGGTCTAGAATAGAATGCCCCGATCGCTCCGCGCGGTCTCCTTTTACGTCCGAGCACAAACAAGTCGAGTAGTGGGGGAGGTGGGGATGGCGACATCGCCTGATCGGTCCGGTGCACGTGCCGTGTACAACCGTACGATGACGTAGCGCCGTCACATATATTTTTTTCCAATCTTTTGACCCAGCCAATAATGGGGAATATCCTTTAGAAAGTAGCCTTTTGACGGCTCTGAAGCAGAGGTAGGGCCTTAACATGACCATTCAGGTGTAAATTTGCTTCGTCACTGAACAGTATATTGTTAAAGTTGTTAAATCGCTGCAGCATTTCGTTCGCAAAATTCAGTCGATTAGCATAGTCCGTATCCTTCAATTCTTGAACCAATTGAATTTTATAGGCTTTTAGATGTAAGTCTTTCTTTAAAATCGAATGTAAAGACGATTTTTTGATGTTCAACGCTTGGCTTCGCTTTCGGATGGATAAAGACGGATTTTGACGAACCGACGCCTCAACTTCTTCAATTGTTTCTTCATTGCGAACTGAACGAGGACGACCAGAGTTTTGAATTTTAACTGTCGCACCTATATTCTCGAACATCCTGATCCATTTCCTAATGCTTTCGTCACTTGGCGCGTGGCTTGTACGATATTCCGCACGATAGAGACGTTGAGCAGTCACTATTGAATCACCATTACGATAATACGCTCGTACGCAAAATGCGCGATGCGTCCCCGAGTACTGTTCCATCGTGACTAAAACTCCACAAAATGGCGGACGCCACGAACCCCTCCCCGCACCCTTTAGACGCCCCGTTTCGAATATGGCGCGAAAACAAATACCCGATACCCTTTCTGGACACCTTGTACATACATTGAAGGCATTTTTCTGTAAATCTTGTAATATTAAAATGAGTCCCTATTTGCCTTGGTCATTGCACCATGCATGAACAGCTGAACCAATTTGCCTAACTCTTTTTTGTTGTGGTTCTTAGGAAAGAAAAAAATATTAGCCCAGTTAGTAAACTACAAAAATAAAATGTTCTAAAATTTATTGTTAAAACACTTCTTTTGCCAATGACACAGTTTCTAAGTGTAACCATTGTTGTTGCTGAGAATTAAACTTGATTACAAACAAAAAAACTAATTACATGATCTTATCTCATCAATTAGGTACTAAATGTATAGAGTTGTTTCAGTGTTCATACTGTAGTTGTTCTAGCATACCTAGTTGGGACATAAACATTAGTCTGTGGAAACATTCTGCCGTTTAATTTTTAATAGTTTCGGCTTGAGAATGGTTAGTTTCAAGTAAATTGTGCTGCAAATTTAGCCTGGACCTACTATTTAAGCCCAAAGTCCGTAGTTTCGGGCTTGTAAGAATTAATGACAACATTCATTCTTAGGTCTATTCTGTGAGTAACCATTTCGATATCGAGCTTCACCTGAGTGACAAAGCTCACAAAGTGAACTTTATTACACACGGTCTTACGTTTATACTCACCTCGGATTCCGCTGTCGAGACTCGAAAATGTTGTTACAGAATAGCACTACAGGTTCGGGACTAATCGCAAGTCCGTAGGTGATACCGAGTAGAATACGCCCGCAACTAAGCCCGAAACTACGGACTTCGCTTTTCTTTTTTTTTTGATGATGGGAAATCATCAAATGACTCCTCCCGCTCTGGGTGAAGCAGGAGGGAGTGTCAGACTCTTACTTACTAAAACCCATCCGTGATCCTCCTAGTGCCCTTTGCTTTCCAGGGCCGCGGTGACTCTTTCGAACAAAGTCCGCAGCCCCAGCAGGCAGTGGCCCTAGCGGGCCCCGTCTTTTATGCTGACAGCTCTTTGAGGCGCGCGTGGAACACAGCGCGCCGTTGACCCGGGCCTGGTTCTGATCAGACGGCGAGCCACCCAATGCTCGCCCTCCGCAGGCCCGCGACGGTGGCCGAGAATCGCCCTGCGACTCCCGACGCCCGGGGCTTCTTCTGTTGCGGCGGCTGGGGCGTGAGGTTTCCCTCTCTCTCACGCGTTCGGCTTCCTCCTTCGCTAGCATTACTGCTTCGCAGAAGGAGGTGACCACTTCCCATGTCTCCCCGCTCCGGACCATAGCTTGAACCAGGGCCGAACGCGAGAGGTCGCCGCCGCCGATCGCAGAGAGTAGCCCCCTGGCCCCGTTTATGGAAAAAGTCCTATAGTATTAGAAAAAGTTCCGCAAAGATTTTTGCTTTTTGTAAACTTATTGAAACATTGTTTATTTGTTGGTTTACAGGAAAACCCAGTGGTGACTGTGAAACAAGGAAAATTGAAGGGATCGGTCCAGAAATGTTTAGATGGCAGCCCTTACTACAGCTTCAAGGGGATTCGCTATGGACAGCCGCCCGTCGGAGAGTTGAGGTTTAAGGTGAGGTTAATTTTTTCATTTAGTTAGTGGCATAGCTAGTCTCAAAGGGACCCTGTATTAAACATTTGGGGGGGGGGGGGTTTAGGGGTATGGTTTTTTTAAACAAAATAGGTCCTACTATCTATGGACTGTCTTGGTAGGCCACGAAGGAGACGGAGGGACTAAATGTAAGTATAGCTTTGCGTCCACACGACGGGGTTGTCTGGCGGTAGCTACGCCCCTGCATTTAATCTTTAATGTACGAAAAAGTTTCAGGCTGAAATCTATAGTAGTAGAGTGAACTTTGACTGCGAAAATACGCAAGTAAAATAATTATAATTTTATATGAAAATTAACCTTACGTCTGCACAAGTAATGTTCATATTTGCTTAAGTATTCCTATACTTAAAACAAAAAAGAAAAATATTTGTTTTTGTATAAAACCGCTACTGCATTTGCAGAAGATAGCTCGTTCTAAAGATCTCTATCGCAGATTCTATGTGTAACCTGCACAATGAGATAAAATTAATAAGAGAAGACTTTTTTCTATGGCTAATATCTTCCAAACCAAAATATTTCTTTCAGGCGCCGTTGCCAGTAAAGCCATGGGAAGGTATCCGCGACGCCACCGAGCACGGGCCCGTCTGCCCACAGTTCGACATGAGCGTCGTCGACTTCGTAGAGGGAAGCGAGGACTGTCTCAGCCTTAACGTGTACACAAAGTCGCTCGCACCCAGCTCCAAGATACCCGTCATGGTCTACATACACGGCGGAGCCTTTCTGTCAGGTTCCGGCAACTCGGAGACATACGGCCCGGAATACTTCTTCCAACACGACGTCATCATAGTGACCGTAAACTACAGACTTGAAATGCTGGGCTTCCTTTGTTTAGACACTCCTGAAGTCCCTGGAAACGCTGGCTTAAAAGACCAGGTTCTTGCTCTACGTTGGGTCAAAAAGAATATTAGCAAGTTCGGAGGAGACCCGGATAATATTACTATTTTTGGGGAAAGTGCTGGAGGGTCCTGTGTCACCTACCATATGCTGTCACCCATGTCGCAAGGGCTGTTCAATAAGGTGATAGCACAGAGTGGGACCTGTCTGCCCTATTGGGCGATAGCGCATAAACCTGTAGAACGAGCCTTTAGATCTGGGAAAGTATTAGGAATCGACACTGAGAATGTCAATGAACTATTACAATTTCTAAGATCACTACCAGCTCTTAAACTCGCAAGAATGAGCATGCCTACGAGAACAAAAGACGAAAAACTTAGAGGTTTGCCAATCTACTTCGCACCGACGGTAGAAAAGAAATTCGAGGGACAGGAACAGTTTCTGACAGAAGAACCTGTCGATTTACTTCTAGCTGGAAAAGTAAGCAAAGTTCCACTTTTGATCGGCTACAATTCAGCCGAAGGTATCTTGATGGCCAATGATCATATGAAGAAGCTGGATCTGTTCAATAAAGACCCATCTTTCCTGGTTCCCAGGGATCTAGCAATAACCGTGTCCAAGGAACAGCTAGATGAGTTTGGTCAACGGGTGAAGCAGTTCTACTTCGGTGGTAAAGATGCCACGAAGGAGGATACCCAGGCCATTGTCGATGTGCAGACGGATATTAACTTCATGTACCAAACACACAGATTCTTGCATTTCTATAACAACCTCGCTCCAGTATTCCTGTATAGTTTTGACTATGCCACTAAATTGAATATTTTGAAGAATGTGACTGGTCTCGACAATGTGACAGGCGCCTCTCACGCAGATGACCTGTTCTATCTGTTCCACAGTGAAATGAGTAAGAATTGTCTCGAAGATAGTGAGGAATTGAAAAAAGTTGTCTACCAACTTACTAAACTTTGGGTTGATTTTGCAAAAACTGGGTGAGTGTTAACTTTATTTCATCATCATCTGCCTTTTTTTTTAAGGATGGGAAACCATCGACTCTTCCCGCTCTGGGTGAAGCAGAAAGGAGTGTCAGACCCTTACTGACTAAAACCCATCCGTGTTCCTCCTAATGCCTTTGTGACTGCCAAAGATCTACAAATGACAGCCAGGAAACTTGGTATTTTTAGATGGCCTCCCATCCAAAGACCAACCTTGGCCAGCGTTGCTTAACCTTGAAGATCGACCCTTGCGGCTGTTAGAATGTAGCCTTCATCATCATCATCATCATAACAGCCGGAAAACGTCCACTGCTGGACATAGGCCTCCCCCAAAGGGAGGGGTTTGCCATAATCGCCACGCTTGGCAGGCGAGTTGTCGATCGCAGTGTATAGTGTTGCGTTTTACAGAGAACGCTGCTGCCCATTCTCTGGCGAGTCCCTTAATCGCCTCTTACGACATGCACGGGAAGTGATGGGATGGTATTATTCTTTTACGGCACCATACGGCACCTGCCGACACCATACGGCCAATTTAGCCTTCACTTCATTTAAATTATTATTAAACTTGTAATTGTTTAGATTCTTGGATACCGTGGTTCGTAAGCTATTAAAAGCAGTCCTACAAAAATTCAAGGTTAAGTAACGTTGGCCGTGCTCTGTTGGTGCATGTAACGAGTCTCTTCCATGCCTCGGAAAGCAGGTTAAGCTGTTAGTCTCGGCTTTCATTTGTAGATCTTTGACAGTTGGTACCGGTTCTCCCGAAAGTTTCACAATCAGTCTCGTGTTTCCCAGTAACTGGGTTGTGAAGATCAGGTATATGGTCGCTACGTGATGATATGTTAAACTGCATCTGTGATAGGTGCCAGATAAATGTGTAGTAACGGCCATTGACCAACATTCAATTATTGACTTTCTTAATAGGATTTTTTTTTCTTTTTTTTATTTGTGGTGGGTTTGCTCTTGACTCTAGTCTAGGTCAGAGATGACAGAGACAAAGTCTACGATGGAGCGAGCTTACCCATTATGCATGAAAAAACTATTCTAAATACTGTTTATCTAAAAATATACGAAAACTAGTTGACCCGCGCAACTTAGTCTGCTCTGCTCCTATTGGTCTTAGCGTGATGATATATTTTCAAATCGGACCTGTAGTTCCTGAGATTAGCGCGTTCAAGCAAACAAACAAACTCTTCAGCTTTATATATTAGTAAGTTTTGATTCTATTTTCACTGTTAACATTAACAGTGAAAATAGAATCAAAATTGATCGAAAAACAAACGAGATATAATTATTTAAAACAAATATATCTGTCCCTCTCGCGAAAACGCTGTTTTCTATGGCAGCTGTATAGGCGTCATGGACTTTGACGTCAAAGTTCATATCGGACTTCTCTTTCTAATTGTAATATTTGAAGCTTTACAACTTCATCGCTGATTAAGGTATTTAATAAATAATTTCATGATTGTTTACTAAGCTAATAAGTATTTTATTTTGCAAATAAAAACACGTCTGCATATAAAAAAAAGACATAAAGATGTCCTGAATCGATAAAGATGTTCTATCGTGATCCTTTACGTTCTCTAGTGATGAAAACCTGGCCAAGTGCGAGTCGGACTTGCGTGCAAAGGGTTCCGAACGAAATTTTTTTTAACATGTTATTTTAACGCTATAGACTTCTTATAGGTTTTCCTGTAATCTATAGGTAAAGATCTATTTACCTTCATATTTTTTAAATTTTAGGCTCATTAGTTTCGGAGATAAGGGGGGAAGGGTCATTTTTCGTCTAATTTCTTGAATAACTTCAAAACCATTAATTTTAAATTTATGAAAAAAATATACTTAAGTCAAACCCTCACAGTAAGCCCTTTCATTTAATATGTCACTCGATATTGTTCAAAAAACTTTTTTTTAATTTTCTAAAAGTTTACTCTATTCTAAAAAATTATAATTTACCTAACACGTCCGTGTTTGGGTCACAGAAGTCTATATGTGTACCAAATTTCAACAGAATCGGTCCAGTGGATCCGGAGAAAACTGGCCGTGACAGACGGACAGACAAACAGTCAGACACCCGAGTGATCCTATAAGGGTTCCGTTTTTTGTTCGGAACCCTAAAAACGTTTCATAATTTATTGTGATCGGATATTAGGGAAAGGTCAATGTAATTTATAGCAAGTTTATTTGGCGCCATAGTAAGACTGGAAGCCGAGCCCTACATAATTGGGAAAAGGGTCATTTGGGTCGTGTCCACTGGCCTGTTGGCCTGTTGCCCGCGACTAAGTCCGCATCTGTTAACTATTTCATGGGTTTTGATAATTTTGTAGCCTAAGTTACATGGAGTAATAGCAGCTTTCTGCCAGAGACAACCTAGTCAAAATTGGTTCAGCCATTTTGGGCATTAGCCGGAATAAACAGATATACAAAAATAACGTTTTATGTCACACTAGTTGACCCGCGCAACTTCGTCTGCTCCGCTTCTATTGGTATTAGCGTGATGATATATAGCCTATAGCCTTAGGGTGCTTACAAAAAGAAACAGGTTTCCGGCACAGACAACCCCGTGCGAGTCGGTACCGATCGGTGCAGAGTTAACCAGCATAAAGAAACAGGCGAAACTATCCTTATTGACAACCATTTCCTCCAGTTCGTCGGGGTGTTCCCTTGTTTCGCAGACAGGAATTTCATAGAATTTCGTTTCGCAGAAAATGTTTCACACAATATTTGATCCTTATGATTTTATGTCGAATATTATTGTTTCAACAACTATTTACTTGAATGAAACATATTTCACAGAATCACAATTCAATGAATTTCGATTCACATTTTTTTATTAACAAACTTATCAAACAGTAGAATTATTTTTAACGAATATTGTTTGTTCGGTATATTATTCCATGGTATTGTATTTCAATGAAAATGTAATCAATATTTAATATTATTGTTTTATATGTCCGAATTTACAATGGTATACTTTGAAGATGGCAGACATTCATTTGGAATAATTTTACCTAGCAGGCAGTGCCATTTTTATAAAATAGCATTTTTAACCCTAAATTAAAATTAAAATACGTCGTAAAAAGTCAATATGTTGTGCTACAAAACTTAGTGACAGAAACGAATCGCTGTAAAACCGACTCCACGTAGTCTTCTCTGCCCTACCCCTAGAGTGTAATTAAGCCCGCGAAGGCGCGAAGGGGCGAGTTTTCTATGAAATGATAATACGAGTAAAATTTTATATGAAACGAAATTCTATTAAACTATTTTCAATAAAACAACGTACAACCGTTCGTCGGACATATGGCTCGGTGCAGGTAGTCGGTACTGGTCGGCACCGACAAGTTTAAACCTGTTTCTTTATAAATGAGCGCATAAGATAACCTGGGAATATTATACCTACACCGATCGGTACCGGTCCTCATAAATCTTCTTGCACCGGAAACCTGTATCATGTTTGCACCCTTCCTCAATAAATAGGCTATCTAACACTGAAATAATTTTTCGAATCGTACCAGCAGTTCCTGGGATTAGCGCGTTCAAGCAAACAAACCAACTCTTCAGTTTTATACATTAGAAGTATAGATAGTATCATGAAATGTATTTAGTAAAAAGATGTTATTTTGATATTTCAACCAGAAAATTCAGTGTTATTTATTTGTATAGACTGTAGATTCATAAAGCAAATGATTAATCCTAATTCTCTTTATTTCCAGCAACCCAACGCCAGCTAAAGGCAGCATAGAATGGCGGCCCTACAACCCAGCAACGAAGGAATACCTACTAATAAACGAAGATATGAAACTCTTAACCAACTTGGACAAGGAGAGAGTAGACTTGTGGAACAAAATGTACTCTGACGCTGGCAAGCCTTGTATAACTAAGTCCAGTCTGTAGAATTGTGGGGTAAAATTATGTAATGTAAGTTGTGGAAAATAATTCTGATGTTTGTGGAACAAGTAAGGCCTTCCAAGGCCTGCAGTCTCGGCATTGATAGCGATTACGGTAATTTTTACCGAATAATACCGTTGTCATGCTTAACGAAAAATATTGATAGGGACTGTGCACGGCGTTGACTATGCCATCTAGTGTCGCATATTCGAAACTTTAAGGGTCAGAATACTTGACATTGACGCTTCTGTGCTGCCACCTGCGGTTCCTGCACGCTCAGTTTAGGGGAACGTGCGCGAAGTAGACTGTGCCATCTAGCGTAGCTATTTCGAATTTTATACTTGAAACATACTTGACAGTGACATTTCTGTGCTGCCACCTACAGTTTCTGCACGCTCCCTATACGCTTAGCGTGCTGTCAAAATTCGACGTTAAACCCTTCGTTAAGTATCCACTAGGCAACATTCGACGCGCGACATGATGGGCAACTTTTGTTCATCATGTTGAAAGGCAACGAGGAACTTTTTAGTAACATGTCAATGTTGCGCGCCTGCTGGCAACATCGCACTTTGTTGTGCAACATTGCTGATCATGTTGAGCGTTACGTGTTGCGCGTCAAATGTTGCTTAGTGGGTTAAGTTCGTATAAGTTTGCGACAAAGTTCACTTATCCTTACTTTCTTACTTATATTATAAATGCGAAAGTAACTCTGTCTGTCTGTTTGTTTACCGTCTGTTGCGCTTTCACGCTAAAACTACTGAACCGATATAAATTATATTTGGTACACAGATAGTTAGAGAGAGATAGACTCTAAACTATCTGTGTACCAAATTTCATTACTGCTCTGCGCTGCTGCAAATTGCATTGCTCTAAACTTTAGAGCATGAGAAAGGACATAGGACATACTTTTTATCCCGGGGGTATGTTCCCTATGAACCATGCAGGCGAAGCCTCTGGCAGAAGCTAGTTTGACATAAATTTGCTAGCGATGACATTCGCTGGCTTAGAATGTAGATACTTACTACCAAATATCGGTATTTTTTAATCGTTAGGGCTTATCGACTGAATTCGATCGGTAGACGATCGTAACTATGTCGAGACTGCAGGCCTTGATAACCTTCTTTGTGTGAAATTTTGTTAGTCTTTATAATGACAAGCTTTTAAACTTACGTTTGAATGTATAACATTGTCACGATTTCGACAACGCTACAGTGGTACCCAATTGATAAGGTGCGTCGTGAATCTTCGTTCGCACAGAAAAGAAAGTATGGCCCTGAAGATTAACGAAAAAAAGCAACCTTACAATCAACTTTAGGTCACTACTATAAGGTTCATAATACACTGCAGCTGTTAGTTCCGTCTCACGCGCGTCACGTGCATGCCACGCGGCGCTAACATGGCGACAGCTGCCGACCAATAGCGGTACAGGAAAAAGAAGCGCGGTGCGTGGAGCGTGCCGATTGTTCAATAGCATTTCCCGCGCTTTGAAAATTTATCTTCTGCGCAGGCACATCGGTAAGCCATATCAGTTGGGTACTACTGTACTTAAAAGCTTGGTAAAATACTGTTTTGTACAAGACAAGAGTCACACTGAGTTTAAGTTTTTTTTTGCTTTAATTTATAAAGGCCGTTCATAGGAAAGTTTGGTTAAATAACCTCATAGATTAATTAAACTGCGAGCTTAGGAACAAAAAAACCCGGCCAAGTACGAGTCGAACTTTCACACGAAGGGTTCTATAAATTATAAAACTTAATTTTTATTTATAGCGGCAATATAAATACACAATCTGTGAAAATTTCAACTGTATACCTATTACAGTTCTTGACATACAGCCCGCTGACAGACAGACGGACGGACGGACAGCGGAGGCTTAGTAATAGGGTTCCGTTGGTTACCTTTTGGGTACGGAGCCCTAAAAACTATGCAAGTCTCTTTACATAAATTAATAGAACCAACACCATAAATACGATCCCAAATAGCATTTACCCAGTGAATTTTGGAATGAAAGAATGTGAATAATATACTACATGGAATACATTTATGTTGACTTTTATAAATCAAATATTCGTCGCAATCATGATAATCCATCTATTCTATGGATGAATAAATAAACCTGGAATGTGCAAGAAATATAGGTAATCTAGAAAAAATATACACGAATTAAACCAAAAAGGTGGTTCACCTTTTTGGTTTTAAAACATCAAATTGATTGTAAATAAAATGAAGCTTAGTTATAAGTCTAGTCTACACTAATATTATAAAGATTTGTTTGTTTGAATTGAATAGGCTTCGAAACTACTGGACCGATTTGAAAAATTCTTTTGGGATTAGATAGCTACATTATCAGGGAGTAACATAGGCTATATATTATCCCCGTACTCCCACGGGAACGGGAACTACGCGGGTGAAACCGCGTGACGTCCACTAGTTTTTAATAAATTAAAGTGTGACTTTTATTCCTATGTGACAGGAAAAGGAATGCTTGGTTTTTCCAACTATATTTCAAAGAACCTGAGAGGGTCTTTAATCAATTTGATCAATGTACAAACGGTAATTAATATTTAGTTTAAAAAATATATTTTGTGTATTGTATTTATTAAAACGAATATTATTGGTGATGCAAACTGTTTTTGATATTTGTATCTTTTAGAGATGCATTGTATTTTTTCACAGTTGCTAAATGTACTGTATCAAAAGACTTATTATTATATGTAAGATTTTTTTTAACTATTTTTAAGTATTTTATTATAGGTGGAGAAAATATTTTATTACTTAATTGTTGTAATAAAATATTTAGTTTATTTACAAATCATGGCTATTCGCTAAACTTTTCATTTTATAAAATCCAAAAAATGAACTGCAGTGCCATTCTATAAACATGAACAACACACACCACAAACACGACTATACCACAGTCATTTGGAAACTGCCTGCACTGTGATCGGTTTCGAAAGACATTGTTTTAACAAAAACGGTTGCAATACAGAACAGCTCATAACCTACTCGCTAGTGTCTGTATTATAATCGTGTTCGGAACGGCAAGTCGCACAAATGCGGCGGCTTTGCAGACAGATCGAATCTAAGTTTGTCCTTGACCTAGCGACAAGGACCACGTTAAGTGGCATAGGGGAGGGGGTATCTTCTTTCCCCCCATAAATCAGGCTTATGATGTCTGGTTTTCGTGATAAGTAGATCTTCCATTAAATAAGACTCGAAGTTATTTGGCCAGTATTGGGACTTGGAGCCATGCCTGTTATTTTTAGGGTTCCGAAAAAAAAAGGAACCCTTATAGGATCACTCGGGTGTCTGTCTGTCTGTCTGTCTGTCTGTCTGTCTGTCTGTCTGTCCGTCACAGCCAGTTTTCTCCGGATCCACTGGACCGATTCTGTTGAAATTTTGTACACATATGGACTTCTATGACCCAAACACGGATGCGTTACGAAAATTATTAAATTTTTAGTATGGGGGTCACTTTTGGGGGTCAAACAAGAAAATTAAAAAAAAAGTTTATTGAACAATATCGTGTGACATATCAAATGAAAGGGCTTACTGTGAGAATTTTAATTATATTTTTTTCATAATTTTAAAATAAATGATTTAGAAGTTATTCAAGAAATTAGACGAAAAATGACCATTCCCCCCCCCTTATCTCCGAAACTATTGAGCCTAAAATTTTGAAAAAAATGGAGATAATAGATCTTTACCTAAAGATTACAGGAAAACCTATTAGAAGTCTGTAGTGTTAATATAACATGTTAAAAAAATTAAATTCGTTCGGAACCCTTTGCACGCGAGTCCGACTCGCACTTGGCCAGTTTTTTTAATCACCCAGAAGTAGGAGCCCCGCGAAGCGTTGCAGCTGGGTTCGGACAGACTATAACTGCCTTAAGCCATTCGCAAGATAATGCAGCACAGACTGTGTGAGTCTGTGTTGAATCCGCCTTTTCAATTTTTTCAGCGAATTATATAAACAAGTGCGGCTGAACTACATACCGCTGTGTTACAGCTGGGTTTGGACAGACTTTAACTGCTTTGAGACATCCGCAAGATAATGCAGCACAGACTATGGGTGTTTGTGTTGCAGCCGCCTTTGTATTTACGCGCCCCGGACCCGTGAATGATGTAGCGCCTGACGTAAAATTCATAGCAATGTTGCATATCGTCTGTCTCTTGAACAGACACGAGAAGGCGCTTGTGGGTGAATGATGGATGAGGGTTTTAAGGAAAATTCACGCCGCTTCTTTGGAAATATTCTCTTCTTTGAAAACTTAAACGTACATGACGTTAACATCAATTTAAGTAATGTTGAAAACATACACATTTTGACAGGTGCTTTAACCAATATCTGCCACCTGCGGGTCTAAAAAGGCCACTTTAGTGGAATCAAATTAGGATCATTAATCATAATAATCTGTCAAATTTCATTTTCATATTTATCGCTAAAGCATTAGGTTCAAGGTTGATTGGGAAAATTTGACAGTTCCGGTAGCTTGAATTGCTGGCTGATTCTACTAAAGTGGCCATAGATATAATAAACAATGTTTTTTATATTTCTATGAAAGCATCCTTTTTAGACCCACCCACTGTACGCCATTTGGGAAAACTCTCAACGGAACTGAGACTGTTGGGTGCTGGGGTCCGTTTTTCAATAAGGTGGAGCAATACTTGTTCGGGGAGTAAGAGGAAATTGCATGCACTCAAGCTAGGTACTCTACCAGTCGTTGAGCTTGAGTAAGAACCAGAGAAATGCCTTTGCGATTGGCAATGGCTACTCATAAGGACTTCTATACACCAAAGCGATTTTAACTTCCATTTAGCCGTTGAAATTCAAAATTCGTGTCTGTGATATTTTTTTTTTTGTAATAATGATTACCTACCTTTTAGCAATATTAGGTAGGTACATTTAATTTTGCAAGAACCGTAAAATTCTTAACATAGGTAGGTGCTTTTTAAAGTATGATTTTTATTTTATTCTTGTAATAAGACGCTTTTATTTTCATTTCCGGATTTCGGTTTTTACACCATTGTTGCCCGTCGTAGGTACACCTTTGTATAACGTGCAATTTATCTGCTGTTGGCGTGTAGGTATGCAAATTGCAATGGAACATAACATCGGTATCTTTTTATAAATAACTAGTGGACGTCCCGCGGTTTCACCCGCGTAGTTCCCGTTCCCGTGGGAGTACGGAGATAATATATACCCTATGTTACTCCCTGATAATGTAGCTATCCAATGCTAAAAGAATTATTCAAATCGGTCCAGTAGTTTCGGAGCCTATTAAATTCAAACAAACAAACAAACAAATCTTTCCTCTTTATAATATTAGTGTAGATAGGTACTAGCGACGTCTTTTTATTTTCCAACATACTCGCGGACGAAGTCGCGGGCAGCTAGTTAATAATAGGTAGGTATCTAATTAATAATCTATTTTATAAATAACTCTTAATATATTGTATAAATCACGTGTCACGTTGTTTGTCCGCGATGGACTCCTAAACTACTGAACCGATTTAGATGAAACTTTGTAACTATCTGTTATTTGATCCAACTTAAAAGATAGGATAGTTTTTTGGAACGGGAAAAAACGGGGTATGCGCGTACGAAATCGCGGGCAAAAGCTGGTAAAATATAGAATCTACTTAAGACATTTGCTTCAAGCAAGTGTGTGCCAATGCCATAAATAGGACCTATGTATGTAGGTCCCTGTTACCAGTGTATCCAGCTGGCATTTGGAGGACCACTGGTGGGTTTTAGTCAGTAAGAGGCTGACACTCGCTCCGCCCAGAGCGGGAGAAGTCATTTGAAAAACCTGTGTAGGTACTGTAACGCTGCAGGCTAGGGCTTCTGCAACGTTTGGTGATCTAAGAGATCATTATATTGAGCTGGTGCTCCAAAGAAAACTTTTACAGTTCCCTCAGAAAAACAAATCAATCAACGTAAGTATGTCATTATTTGAACCTATTCTAAATTATGAACTATCCTTTTAGCTACTTCTTCTAAAGCTTTTATTAACAGGTTCATCCAAGAGGATGTGTCACAGTACCTATAGGTTTCCTTCTTTAATAAAAAAACCTACCTAGGTAGGTACAAACCTATTTCTATTGTTTATGGCACAGTAAGTTATTATGAGTGACGTACCTACAATAGATAGAATAAATTATCAACCTGTAATTAATAGTTTTGTTAGGTGACCCCAATCAAGACTGTAGGTAATTATAAATACAAATGAGTTATTCTATGTAATTATCTAAATGAGATTATTAAAATAACAATATAAGTTTATCTTAGGTAGGTGTTGCTTGATCTTTAGCCCGAGTAGGGTAAAAACAGCGTCAAGCCGTCTTTGAAAAAGTCTGTGCAGGAAAATAATTCTGTAATTAAAAGTAACTTCAGTATCACTAATCTACATCCACACTTCTACGAGTAACAGAATAATCGAAACACCTCTTAGGGGGTCATTGTACCTATTATTACCTACTAGCTGACCCGCGCAACTTCGTCTGCGTCATAAAATGTAATTATTTACGACATCACATTAGAAACCTCAAAAATAACAGTATTTCTCCACTATTTAATTAATGTTATTATACATATAAACCTTCCTCTTCAATCACTCTAACTATTAAAAAAAACCGCATCAAAATCCGGTGCGTAGTTTTAAAGATTTAGGCATACATAGGGATATAGGGACAGAGAAAGCGACTTTGTTTTATACTATGTAGTGATACATTTATGTGCGCATAACTCGACAAAATGTACTGAACAACTGATTTGTTTTCTCGATTTCGGGGTAGGTCCCGTAGTGAAAGTTGTTCATAATGATGAGTAAAATGACCCCTTAAGAGGTATTGCGTTTATTCTGCGCACGTTGTATACTAATCTCCATATTCTACACTAATGCTATAAGTAAAGAGAAACAATTTGTATTTTTGTTAAAAAAGGATTTTGTGAAAATCAACCAGTAAAAGGGGGAAAAGGGGAAATCGAATCGTATATGTGGAACATGTAATTGCTTGGGTTCCTAAAATTAAAACTTGGCTCTAATACGAATCATGATCATCGTCGTCATATAAGCCGACAGATGGTCACTGCTGGACATAGGCCTCCCCAAGTGTCGGCACAACAACTGGACCAGTGCGTCCCTCATCAGTTCATCGGGCCACCTTGTAGGAGGCCTTCCAACGCTGCGTCTTCCGGTACGCGGTCGCTACTCCAGAACTTTTCGGTCCCATTTTACCATAATTTCTGCGAGCAATGCCCACTGCCACTTCAGTTTGGCGATTTTTCGGGCTATGTCGGTAGCCCGTAGGTATATCGGTAGGTATTTGGTGGTGATCTGGTGATTCGATCCTTAATTAAAATGATGTACTTTTTAGCCACTTGGACGGCACAACTTTGAGAAGGAGGCGATCAGAAGAATTCGCTTGGGCTGGGCGGCATTCGGGAAGCTGCGTGATATCTTTGAATCCTTGATCCCGCAATTCCTTAAGACAAGGGTCTATAACCAGTGCGTCCTACCAGTAATGACATACGGAGCCGAAACGTGGACATTCACCATAGGTCTTGTCCACAAATTCAAGGTTGCTTAGCGTACAACGGATAGCTGTCAATACTCAGGGTTTCTCTGGTGGATAGAATTCGCGACGAAGTCATTCGCCAGAGAACTAAAGTCACCGATATTGCGCGTAGCATCAGCATGCTGAAGTGGAAGTGGGCCGGTCATGTCTGTAGACAGATTAAATGTTGCCAGCGTCCTAGGCTAACCTCATCGACACCCTTAAGGAAAGCCACAAGCAAGCTTGGATCCAAAATTCCGCCCAGAGGGGTGAGGGAAAATTTGTTTATATGTGGAGAAAGAAAGTTTAAAAAAAATGCGGTTTGTCAATTTATACGTAAAAAAACTGGCCAAGCGCGAGTCGGACTTGCGTGCAAAGGGTTCCGAACGAATTACTTTTTTTTTAACATTTATTTGAACACTATAGAAATCTTATAATAGTAATCTATAGGTAAAGATCTATTATCCCCATTTTTTTCAAAATGTTAGGCTCAGTGGTTTCGGAGATAAGGGGGGGAATGGTCCTTTTTCGTCTAATTTCTTGAATAACTTCTACACCAATTATTTTAAAATTATGAGAAAAATATAATTAAAACCCTCACAGTAAGCCTTTTGATTTGATATGTCACACGATATTGTTCAAAAAACTTTTTTTTTTCATTTTCTAGTTTGACCCCCAAAAGTGACTCCCATACTAAAAATTTAATGATTTACGTAACGCGTCCGTGTTTGGGTCATAGAAGTCCATATGTGTACCAAATTTCAACAAAATCGGTCCAGTGGATCCGGAGAAAACTGGTTGTGACAGACGGACAGACAGACAGACACCCGAGTGATCCTATAAGGGATCTGTTTTTTTTTTTCGGAACCCTAAAAAAGTACCTTTTCGGTACTTTTTTAGGGTTCCAAAAAAAAACAGATCAGGCTAGGCAGATCAGACTGTTAGCTTCATTCCTAAAAGTCGCTCCTAAAGAACCACAGCCGCATGGGCTATTCTTCAAGGTTTAAGCAACGCTTGCCAAGGTTGGTCTGTGGATGGGTTACCATCTTAACAGAACGAGTTTCCTCCGTGCCTTGGAAACTTCGATCAACAATAGCTTGGAAAGCACGTTAAAGCATTGGTCCCGGCTGTCATTTATAGATCTTTGGCAGTGGTTACGAATTGTCAGAAGCCAGTAAACTAACTTCAGTTCTTGCCAAGAAGTACTGTGTTACCCAGTTAACGGGTTGTGGAGGTCTGGTAGGCAGCTGCTCCATGTAATATACTGGTATGCAGCTGAATCCGGTTTGACTGAAAGCCGACCCCAATATACATTGTTGGGAAAAGGGCAGGCAGATGATTCCTAAATGTCGCATCGTTGGATCTGAAACTATTGTAGTAGTTTCAAATTCAAACAAGTGATGCACTTCTGCAACCTTTATCTTAAAGTTAAATCTACAAAAACGTCTAAATATATCTACAACCAGTTCTTCACATTAGTCATGCATAAGTCTAAAAATGCAGCTTGCAATCATGTTTTAGCAGGGCTAGTTCTTTAATTACTAGCTACATAGGTATCTAGGTACAAAATATATAAGATAAATGTTATGGTGCGATAGGTACAGTTGACTACGGGGGCTAGTAGAGCCATGTTGTGGCTGCTATTTCTGACTGTTGTGGCGGTCTGGCTGGTCGCCAGACGGTACCAGAACCGGCGGATCATGGAAGTGGCTAGAAAAATAAAATGTGATATAAAAGCTTACCCCTTTGTGGGGCACGCGTATTTGTTTGTTGGGGGTGGTGAGGGTAAGTTGGATTTATCATACGAATTACTAACTTTCCCTTGACTTTGTTTGTTGGAATTAATATAGATTTTCGCGAAAAAAGTAGCCTGTACCTACGTAACCGTCTACAGCAGCTACTCTCAAGGTCCGGCTCACGGGCCGCATTTGGCCCGCCGTAGTTTTCTGTTTGGCTCCGTAGCCTAGCATAATAGTGGATTATGCACCGAGGGGACAAAGCAGTGTCTTCTGTCACGGGCGTCATATTGAATCCCGAACCTAATTAAGGATTTGAAAGTAAACTCCTGAGTGCACAAGTTTAGAGTTTACAAAAATCCTGAATGCAGCGAGGGATTTAAGCTAGCCCAAGGTAAAGACACCTTTATCCCTGAGGAGCATACTCTACTTTTCACACATAATGCGAGAAAATTGTGCTCCAGCCATGAAAATAGGTGGCGCGCTTCAGCTCCGCCGCAAGGTGCGGGGGGTCTAAATAGGCCACTTTAGAAGAATCATATTAGAATCATAATATTAATCACACAACAATCTATCAAATTTAATTTTCATCTTTATCGCTAACGAATTAGGTTCAGGATTGATTGGGAAAATTTGACAGTGACGGGTAGTGTGATTTGCTTTCTGATTCTGCTAGTGGCCTGGTTAGACCCGCTTGTCGCGCGTCCGAAGCTGTGGCTCCAGCCCACCACGGGCACTAATATTGTACTGAATTTCTTTATAACCCGCCGGGAAATAATGTGATTTAGAATTTGGAACGCATTTTGGCGGCGCTCGCTGCACCTATCAGCGGAGGCTGACGGGAGCCGCTCGCGGGTTAGAATGATGTACTTTATGTTATGTTTGCCTGGCAAATTATTTGAAGTTTTCGTGCAAAATTATATTACTGGGTGCTATATTTACTCAGCGTCTCGGTAGCATTTATTGAGTACCTACCTACTAAACTGAAAGAATGTATTTATACTTTACAAATAAAAAATATTCTTATTCTTAAATCTGGGCAGTCTGACACACTTATTGATGATGTGCTGAAGACTATTCACCCGTTAGTAAAACGAAAAAGTTGGCCAATTAATGCCATGGCTGTCATGTAGATTTGTTTGATTAAATTGATCTAAGGCCGAAACTACGAACTTCGGGCTTAGAGAGTAGTCCCCTGAATCGAATAGTTTGAAATTGCCAATAACTGCCTGACTATCGAGCGTGTTGATTAGCCATTTCTATTGAATAGGCTAGTTTCCACCATCAATAAAATGCAAATCTATTTAGTCCGTCAGTTAGAGTAGGTACTCAAAAATAATAGACACGTATTTTTAGTTTTTGTAAATCAATGAATGTTGACAAAGATAAAACACATCAAAACACGGGAGTGGAGGCTCGTGACGTTAGAACGCACTAAAAATTATACCACAGCGTGACGTACTGAGAATTTTAAAAGCGTCGTATCTTCGTCAATTTTGGTTTACCTACGAAAAAAAAAGAAAAAGAAATGGGTTAATTATTTTTTGATAATCTAACTGACGGACTAATTAGTTTTTTTTTTCTCATTTCTTTTTAGCTGACCCGCGCAACATCGTCTGCGTCATAGCTATATTTTTAGGGTTGTGCGCGCCACTATTAGTCAGCCACATTCCAACGTCTGCACAACAGTCCGTATCCATCTCCTCACCATCTTATTTATTATATTTTACCCTTATGTATTTATTTATCTGTTTATGTGTCCCTTTTTAATTACTTTTTGTGCTGCTCCGATCGACGTCATACTCAACGCCGGCTGTCGCTGAAAACCAGCGCTGTGGCTCTGTCTCGCACACGAGTCCTAGCATTATGCTGAGCGATGGCCGTTTTGCGCGAATGTGACGCATATCTTCCCAATTGTTATAAAATGTAATTTTGTTTTATTTATTTTTAATTTTTTTTGGTATGCGTCATGCTTGGCGTAAATAAACGCTTTCTCGATAAATGGACTATCCAACACTAAAATAAGTTTTCAATCGAATAGTTGAGAACAGCGCGTTCAACCACACTCTTCAGCTTTATTACATTAGTATAGATAGTATATAGATAGTCAAATCCCTGCCTAACTATTGATTGTTTAGATCGTTTGGTGCTGATGCGCATGCGCAACTTAAGTTTCTCGTGTCTCGTTTTTTTGCGGATGTTTTTATTTGGAATTTTCGCTTCAATCAAAATTCGTGACTGTATGAAAATCGTTTTACAATAACTTTACTTTATAGTTATTTTTAGGGTTCCGTACCTCAAAAGGTAGAAAAAGGAACCCTTATAAGATCACTCTCTTGTCCGTCTGTCTATCCGTGTGTCACCACCGATTTTCTCAGGAACGAGTGGACCTAGCAAGTTGAAATTTATACCAGATACTGAGATCTATAGTCCCAATTAGGTGTATCAAGTAAAACCAAGGTTCTGAGTCAACAAGATAAAAAGATACGGCCAAATTTAGATTTTCGCGAAAACTTGTAAGTAAGTACCAAAATTTACCTTAATTTTCAACTTTTTTTATTTTTAGGAATTTTCCCTTTACTTGTGCTGTAAGACCTTGCTTTTGCCAAATTTCGTGATTCTAGGTCAACGGGAACTACCATATAGGTTTTCGATCCAAAGCCTATAGGGTACTTCCGGTTAACCTAGAATTGTCAACTTTGAGTAAAAGCAAGGTCTTACAGCACAAGTAAAGGGAAAATTCCGAAAAATAAAAAAAGTACTTACAAGTTTTCGCGAAAATGTAAATGTTACCATATTTTTTTATCGAGTTGACTCAGGACCTTGATTTTTATACAACTAATAGGGACTTAAATGGTGCTTAGGAACCCTCGGTGCGCGAGTCCGATTCGCTCTTGACCGTTTTTTTAACTTTATGAATTAGCAAGAAATACGAACAATACGACCATAACAAAAACTTGTGAATAATTATGTGATATTGTTGCAGATCGTATGCGATCGTTTCAAATGTTGAGCCGTGAAGCGATCAAGAATGGTGGGCTCACAAACATGTGGTTAGGAGGGCAATATTATACCGGTAAGTTACAAATTACCCACTAGACTTCAATAATGTAATGGGACAATGCTGCTGCCGGGGTTGCGGAATTTGTTCGAAAGTGTCACCGCGGCACTGGAACGCAAAGGGCATTAAGAGGAACACGGATGGGTTTTAGTCAGTAGGAGTATGATACTCCCTTTCGCTCCGCCCAGAGTGGGAGGAGTGGCTGGCTAAGGGGCTGAAGTCCTCCCAGAAAGACCCAAATTTCTTTGGCAGTCTACAATCTAAAAAACTAGCCAAGTGCGAGTCGGACTCGCGTGCAAAGGATTCCGAACGGATTTAATTTTTTTAACATATTATTTTAACACTACAGACTTCTAATAGCTTTTTCTGTAATCTTTAGGTAAAGATCTATTATCACAATTTTTTTTTTAAATTTTAGGCTCAGTAGTTTCGGAGATAAGGGGGGGAATGGTCATTTTTCGTCTAATTTCTTGAATAACTTCAAAAGCATTTATTTTAAAATTATGAAAAAAATATAATTGAAACCCTCACAGTAAGCCCTTTAATTTTATATGTCACACAATATTGGTCAAAAACTTTTTTTAAATTTTCTTATTTTGAACTCCAAAAGTGACCCCAATACTAAAAAATAATAATTTACGTAACACATCCGTGTTTGGGTCACAGAAGTCCATATGTGTACTAAATTTCAACAAAATCGGTCCAGTGGATCCGGAGAAAACTGGCTGAGACAGACAGACACCCGAGTGATCTTATAAGGGTTCCGTTTTTTTTTTCGGAACCCTAAAAAGTAATTGAGAAAATGAAAAGTAATCCAAGGAAGCTTTCTATACGTTTAGCAATATTAGATTTTATGTGCTTATTTAACCGACTTCAAAAAAAGAAGGAGGTTGTCAATTCGGCCGCGTATATATATATATATATTTTATGTGTGTTCGCGGATAACTTCGTCGTTTATAAACCGATTTCGATGAATCTTTTTTTATATAAAAGGGTATGCTGCCGAGGTGGTCTCATTGACACCACGTCAGGATCTGATGATGGAAACCTTGAGAAATCGAGGGTAACTCTCGAAAATTGTAGGCACGCATCTAGTAAAAACTTGATATTCGTGTTTTTATCGGGTGATACTACAAAACAACGAAAGTTTGGATCAGACCTGATGATGGAGACAACAGAGAGTCACGGGAACTCCACATCGGTATGTAGGAATTACCAAGTGTTTGGGCTTATTTCATTCGTATTGATGAGACCTTTACACCGAAAGTACTAAATAAGTTTTATTAAATAGGCTCCAGTTCATAACATAACATCACGCCGGTACGCTGTGTATGGGTACGCAGGTACCACTAAAAAGTGAAAAATAAAAAGCTTAAACAAAACAACACACTACAAAGTACCGCTCTTGACCGGTTTTTTTAAGGATGTGAAATCATCAAATGACTCCTCCCGCTCTGGGTGAAGCAGAAGGGAGTGTCAGTCTCTTACTGACTAAAACCCATGCGTGTTCCTCCTAATGCCCTTTGCGTTCCTGGGCCCCAAGTCTGCTATTACAATAGTGTCAGAATGGTCTATCATTGATTTCATAATAGCTGAGTTTGACAAGATTCTATGCCATTTCTTTCAATGGAGTGTCAGTGGTTAACCCAATTTAACCAAAGTGGTTGACCAAGACTTGTCAAAATCAACCATTATGAAATCAATGATAGACCATTCTGACACTATTGTAATAGCAGACTTGGGGCCCAGGGGTGCGGTGATTCTTTCAAACATTCCGCAACCCTGGCAGGTACAGGTTCTAGCGGCCCCGTCCAATATGCTGACATATCTATACACTTTGCAGTCGTGGTAGACCCAGTGGATTTGGAAGTTATCCTGAAGACTTCGCTTGAAAAAGATGATGTAATGCGATTTGCGAGAAATCTTATTGGCAATGGAACTATTTTTGCACCAGGTAAATCAAGTGTTTATTTTTTTATTGTTACCATTAATGTTCAGCTGCAATAAGCTTGTCCACTGAAAAAATGTAATTAGTCCGTCAGTTAGATTATCAAAAAATATTTCACCCGGTTTTTTTTCTTTTGTTACGTAAACCAAAATTGACGAAGATACGACGCTTTTAAAATTCTCAATACGTCACGCCGTGGCATAATTTTTAGTGCTTTCTGACGTCACGAGCCTCCAATCCCGAGTTTTGATGCGTTTTATTTTTGTTAATATTCATTGATTTACAAAAACAAAAAATACGTGTCCATTATTTTTCAATACTCTAATTGAAGGCCTAAATAGATTTGCAATTTATGATGGAAATTAGCCTACTGTACTGTTCAGCTGCATGAGGTTAGACTAGAAGCCGACAAAATTGTTTGCCAAAAGCTAGACAGATTAAAACCTTGTTAATATACAGTGAAAGACAGACCTTTATTCTTCTGCTTACAGTTAAAAAGAAAAAAATATTTCTTTTAGCGTCATCTCTGAAACAACTTCTTGTTCTGTGTGTCGGTCTTGAACAAAAATTAAATTAAATCTTTAAAAATTTAAATATAATTTTTATTGCTCCTTTTAGTTTAATATAGGTACGATTCTTTGGGCCAAACGCTTCGCCTTGGGTGACCGCAAATCTTTTGTCTACACTAATATTATAAAGAGGAAAGATTTGTTTGTTTGTTTGTTTGAAATGAATGGCTCCGAAACTACTGGACCGATTTGGAAAATTCTTTCAGCAATGGATAGCTACATTATCAGGGAGTAACATATGCTATATTTTATCCCCGCACTCCCACGGGAACGGGAACTACGCGGATGAAACCGCGTGACGTCCACTAGTATTTACTAAGTAGGTATAAGTATTATTAGCGGTCTCCCGACGCGATGACGCTTGACCCAAAGAATCGTACCTATATTCACACCATGTCGTTTTTGCGTCGGGGGTTAAAAAACACTGTGTAATATTGTGAAAGGCCAGCACTTTCATAATTGGAGATGGAGTTTGTGCTTCAGATACAGCCCTGTCACACTTACATAGTAGGCTCAGTAATAACCTTGAGAACATACGACCGGTATAAATGTCTATTGTAATTGAGGCCTTGGTCTATCTATGTTCTAAATTTCCTCTAAATCCATTCTTCGATTGAGGAGTGGCAATCACACAACTGACAGACTCCAAACATAATGACATAGTTTGCAATATCTGTACCTAGCATCTACATTAGATATGAGCGCCGCGCTGGCGCGCCGCCGTCGCTGCTGCTGGAATGATCCGGCGCGCCGCCGCCGCTGGATTGATCCGGCGCGCCGCCGCGAAGCATTTTTTTGTAATAAGGTTCATATTCGAAACAGCGACAAAATATGCAAGCGTTTTGAATGAATATTTACATAGAATTTTTACTTAAAATGTTTATGATAAGTATAGGTAATTAACGTCAGCCTTGCTAAGGAAGGTGTGGTGATACGACCTAAACGCCTCCTGCCAGAGTTGGTCCGAGCTGGCTCGTCACAAAATATCTGGAAGGACTTGGGGGAGGCTTTTGCCCAGCAGTAAGACAGTATAGGCTGAATAAAAAAGAAAAAGCTTACTTTGTCCTGTGTAGCTCCATCTCTTTCACATCAGAATCATGACGAAATTAGTACGTCATAACGGGCCCCAAGCCGGTTAGTTTTTTGGTCTGCCGTGATGTCGATTGGATTGACCATATTATATTCAAGTAGGTACTGAGATGTCCATTACCCGTATGCGACGACAGTGAATGTCCAAACCAAGGACCAGCAAACTGAACATAGCATGAAACTACGTCGAGAAGTGAGTCAGCTGGATGTAAGTTACTTGATAATGTTAAAAACATAGATACTTTCCACATGTTGAAGATAACTCAGCAAGTTATAGGTAGAAAATATAACTTATACTCTAAGAGATCAGTTACTCACAGGGTGAGGTATCAGCCGGTCGTTGTGGTGACGCTTGGGGGAGGCTTATGTCCAGCAGTGGACGTCTTTCGGCTGATATGATGATGAGGTATCAGCTAGAAGTTCTCGAGAATGGAGATGAGTGACAGGTAATTGGAGACGCCATGTTCGCAATGGACTGCTGTAGGTTGACGATGAAAATGAAAGGCAGAGCCCAAATGTGATTTGAAAATTGAAGAAAGATTTTTTTTAACTTCACGCCGCCCGAAGGAAGGCTATTTTCTTTATAAGGCAGCCAAAAAAGCGCTCTTTCACTGATTGGTTCAGCGCGACGCCGCCGGCGCGCCGCCGCCGCTGTAGAATATTTACCTCCAAGCCGCCGCCGTAAAAAAAACGCCACGGCGCTCATATCTAATCTACATCTAGTATCTGTATCTGTAACTATTTTTCTTTCTTTCTTTTTCTTTGTAGGACTTTTATTTTCTAGCATACTTTTATCTTTTAACCGCAGTGTTCATTTGGCGTCCTCGCCGCAAGGTCCTGGCTCCGACCTTCACACCTAAGAACTTGAACCACTTCGTGAAGATATTCTCCCGTCAGAGCATCGTGATGACAAAGCAGTTGCAATCAGTTGCCGGGAGAGGACCCATCTCCGTGTGGAAGTATCTGACAAGTTACACCATGGATTCTGTTTGTGGTAAGTTACTAAATAAGTTCTATGGAGCTTTTCCCTTTGCAAACCACGTGTGTCTTAAGGGGAAATGCTGGTGGAGAGACTTTGTATGTAAAAAGTCATAATTCGAGGTTTGGCTCTCGACTGTTTTCTCCTCCAGTATTGAACCGATTAAAGAGATATTTTACAAACTGAATAAGATGGATATGTACTGTGTCCTTTTGTTTTCATTTTTGATGATTTATTAACGGTATGCACTAGAACCCTCACAAAATTGTTCGATAAATCGCTGTCAACAGAACCCTAGTGTACAAATTTGGCAACTATTAATAAAAAAAGGAAAACAAAGGGACACAGTATGTATACGTTCCGTTTTACGTTATTTAAATTCATTATTTTTGTTAAAAATCGATATTAACTAAAATAAAAACGTTGCAATGGCCTTTATTTTATACTTTTTTATCGTTTTATTAACAACACTAGCTGACCCGCGCATCTTCGTCTGCGTCACAATTTTCATTACTGCTCCGATCCTATTGGTTTTATCGTGATGATAAATACAGTCTATAGTCTTCCTCGATAAACGGCCTATGTAACACTGAAAGAATTTTTCAAATCGGACGAGGAGTTCCTAAGATTAGCTCGTTCAAGCAAGCAAACAAACTCTTCAGCTTTATATATTAGTATTTAGATTCTTATAAATTCTGTATTTGCATCTTCCCTATTTTTTTTCAAAATTTCTAGGCATCTACTCAGCTGAAGGTCACGGTCGATAGACGAATAGGGTACTTAGTTGACTAGAAAAAAATCGAATTAATTCGTCAGATAGATTTTCAAAAAATAAAGACGATACAGAATAGTGACGTCACAAGCCCCCCCCCTACTCCTGATCTTTGTTGCGTTTTATCTTCGTCAATTTTTATCAAAAATACGGCTCCAATACATTTCGATACTCAGACAGACTCATCATCATCATATCAGCCGAATGACATCCACTGCTGGACATAGGCCTCCCCCAAAGGGGGGTTTGCCATAATCGCCACGCTTGGCAAGCGGGTTGGCGATCGCAGTGTATGGTGTTGAGTTTTACAGAGAACGCTGCTGCCCATTCTCTGGCAAGTCCCTTAGTCGCCTCTTACAACACCCATGGGAAGTAATGGGATAGTATTATTCTTTTACGGCACCATACGGCACCAGCCGACACCATATGGCGACAGACTAAATATAATCATATTTTCTAACTCAGGACTCATCCCTATTTAAATGAACGATTTTTCTCAGAAACGGCCCTAGGAGTGAATGTAAACGCCCAGCAGACAGTAGACGAGCCATTCCTGACGGCTTTCGACGAATGCTGCAAGCTGATGGCGGCGCGGATGGTGTCCCCCTGGCTTTACGCAGACGCCGTGTATAGGCTGCTCCCGTACCACGCCAAGTTTGAGAGCTGCAAGAACAGGATCTGCAGTTTTATTGATAAGGTAATTTAACATTTTGGTTGCATTTGAGGTTATAAGCTAGTTTTTAGGGTTCCGAACAAAAAACGGAACCCTTATAGGATCACTCGGGTGTCTGTCTGTCTGTCCGTTTATCACAGCCAGTTTTCTCCGGATCCACTGGACCGATACTGTTGAAATTTGGTGCACATTTGGATTTCTGTGACTTAAATACGGAAGCGTTACGTAAATTATTATTTTTTTAGTATGGGGGTCACTTTTGGTGGTCAAACTACAAAAATTCAAAAAAAGTTTTTTGAACAATATCGTGTGGCTTACTGTGAGGGTTTTAATTATATTTTTTTCATAATTTTGGCCACGCACTTGGCCATTTTTTTGCGGCAATCTACGTTATCGCGAGCGAAGCAGCGGGTAAATGCTAGTTCCCTACAGTGTTTCCCTTTCCAAGAATTAGACTAATAGAATCGCTTCATTTACCTAGCCTGAACTAGTAGTTCCTGAGATTAGCGCGTTCAACCAAACAAACAAACTCTTTAGTTATAAGTAATATTTAAGCATTTATATTTTAAACTAGCTGACCCGCGCAACTTTGTCCGCGTCACATTTTTCATTACTGCTCCGCTCCTATTGGTCTTAGCGTGATGATATATAGCCTATAGCCTTCCTCGATAAATGGGCTATCTAACACTGAAAGAATTTTTCAAATCGGACCAGTAGTTCCTGAGATTAGCGCGTTCAAGCAGACAAACTCTTCAGCTTTATATATTAAGTATAGATATCGTTTTTATTTCAGATCATCAAATCGAAACGGAAAACCATGAAGGAAAATGACAGTGACATCAAGAAGAGTGAGTAGTAATACCACTAATACTAAATACCTGTTTTTTACTTCAATTCATGATGCCCGACGCATTTCCCTTCTAGCCTTCAAACAATTACATTAATACGTTGTAACTGTACTTTAATCTGGTCGGCAAGACAAGTAGGGTTATTAGAGGGCCAAGAGTAGTGCCCAGTCGTAAACACAGGTTAACCACTTGGTAATAGGCATAATTATTACAGCCTTGGGGTCTGTTTCAGAAAATACGAAGTCATACATTAATATTTATTACGTGTCATTATGATGTAAATGTGGATGTTCTTGGAAAAACAGACTGATACATCAGAGAATGGATAAAAGTCCTTTTTTATTATTGTTACGCGCCAGAATTAATGCTGGGTACATGGCGGCATTTGGGTACTGCTAACGCCATCTAGTTTCAACCAACCAAACATTTACGTGCTGCCATCTAGTATCGAGTAGCAGATACTGGCATACTGCTGGTGCCATCTAGTATCCAGTAGCTGACATTTACGTGCTAGAACATTCTCGATGTTTTGACGGGACCTGTGTGTGCCCGAACTTTCCAGAGGTTTCCATACAGGAAGGTTCTGGAAATGACTGTCGGCATATAAAGGGCGGACATCCGGCGACGGCAGTCAGTATTGAATTGGCGATACAAACGATAACTTCGAGAGCGATCTTCGACTGCGAATTATAGTGAAGTGAAGTGTTCAGTAGTGCGATTGTGTTTTATAATTAGTGTGTTTTAAAGTGATAATTAGTGTTGTGGATTAAAGTGTCAGTTTTGGTTGTTTAATCGGCTGTTTTTATTGTAACGAACCCTAAGCTCGTAACAATTGGTGTCAGAAGAGTGGATAGTCATGCCGATTCTGCCAAAGGACGACACGGAGGGTATCCGTACCCGTAGTCAACGCCAGCAGGAGACGGACCAGAGGCGTTTTGGTGGTGCAACGCCGCAGACGTCGGCAGGTCAGCTACCGACCATGGAGGCCGGCCCGTCCACAGCAGCTCCGGCATTATCAGCACCAGACTTTGCTGCTCTGATGATGATGCTGCAGGAGCAGGCTCGCCGACAAGAGGAACAAGCCCGCAGGCAGGAAGAGCAGGCCCGTCGCTTGGAAGAACAGCTGCAGCGCGACAAGGAGGAGCAGGCGCGCCGCCAGGAAGAACAGATGCTCCTCATGAAGGAACTTCACGCGTCCTTCGGGAAAGACATGAAGGAGGTGAAGGATAAGGTTGCTCAGCATGACAACCGCTTGTCAGACGCTGAAACCAGGATCAGCAAGTTTGATGACGTCATTGCGGATGTGAAGAAGGAGTTGGGCAACCTTAAACTTGGAGATGGAATTGCTACTTCAGCAGCCACTACACCTTCGCCACGTGGGTTCAAAGTGCCGCCGTTCGATGGGACGTCTTCTTGGTCGGCCTACAAGATTCAGTTTGAGGCTGTCATGAAGGCGAACGGGTGGAGTAAAAATCAGGCCATGACTGCCCTCACCCTAGGCCTGCGCGACCAGGCCTTAACTGTCCTGGAAGCTCTCGGTAAGGAGGTGACTTACGAGCAGCTGCTTGAGGCTTTGGAAGCCAGGTATGGCGACGCTCATTTGGAGCACGTGTTTCGTGCGCAGTTGAGGGATCGCGTGCAACGCAGCGGTGAGAACCTGCAGCAGTGGGCCCTTGAAGTGGAGAAGCTGGTGCGAAAAGCGTACCAGTCTGCACCAGCGCTCATTGAAGGGAACCTGGTGCAGGCATTCATCGACGGCATCCGCGACCTTGAGGTTAGGGCTGCAGTGAGGCTCGGGCACCACGGGACGCTTAAGGACGCCTTGGCCCATGCACTGGAAGTGGAAGCTGCGCGGCAGGATTATCGTTCCCATAGCATTAGGGAGGTTGCAACAGTTACGGTTCACGACCGGTTTAAAGAATATAGCCCTAGGTGCTACGGCTGTGGTAAAAAGGGTCACCTTCGACCTAGTTGCCCTAAGCGAACTACAGAAAGGGAAGCTTTGCGGCAGGATTATCGTCCGCACCGTGGCAATGAGGTTGCAGCAGCTGCAGTTCGTGACCGTTTTAAAGGGTATAGCCCTAGATGCTATGGCTGTGGTGAGAGGGGCCACATACGATCCAGTTGCCCTAAGCGAACTACAGAAAGGGCAGATAGCCGATCTCCGGGCGACAGGGCGGCTAACAATAGCGCCCAGCGGCTGCAGGAAAACGACTTTGTGGTCGAACATCGTATTGGGAAATGTCATAGCAACGCAGACGCATTGTCAAGAAGACCTTGCCCTGAAGACTGCAAGCATTGTACTAGGCAAGAGGGTAAAGAAGTCGTTACTGTGAAGATGCTCAAGACAGACCTCAGCAAGGAGTGGAAGGAGAGCATACAACGTGCGCAGCAGGAAGATTCGGACATAAAGCCGATTCTTGAGTGGATGAAGGCCAGTGCTCCTAACCCCACGTGGAGTGATGTCTCAGCGATGAGTTCGATCACAAAAAGCTATTGGGCCCAATGGGACAGCTTAGTGATGCAGGATGGAGTACTGTGCCGTAAATGGGAAAATGTCAGGGGCGACAGCTGTCATTTGCAAATGGTTGTCCCTAAAGCTAAGGTACCGGATGTTTTACAGCTGTACCATGATGGTTGTTCAGGAGGCCATATGGGAGTTAAACGCACTCTACTGAAAATACGGGAACGATTTTACTGGGTCCATTGTCGTGACGATGTCGAGGACTGGTGTCGGAAATGTACAAGTTGTGCGGCTGTAAAAGGACCTCAGACGCGTAGCAGAGGTGCATTGAAATTGTACAATGTTGGTGCACCATGGGAAAGAATAGCCCTGGATGTTGCGGGACCATTTCCGGAAAGTGATAGTGGTAACAAGTATTTCATGGTTGTAATGGATTACTTCACTAAGTGGCCGGAAGTCTTCGCCATTCCAAATCAAGAAGCTTCAACAGTTGCAGATAAACTGGTTCATGAAGTCTTCTGTCGTTTTGGAGTACCCTTGGAGATTCACAGCGATCAAGGAAGGAATTTTGAGTCACAGATATTCCAGGAAACTTGCCGAGTTATGGGTACTCATAAAACGAGAACAACTTCTTACCACCCACAATCGGATGGAATGGTGGAACGATTCAATCAGACATTGGAGAGATACTTGGCAAAAGTTGTGGAAAATCGGCAACGCGATTGGGACAAGCATATACAACCGTTTTTGCTGTCATACCGAAGTGCTGTTCACGAAAGCACATCAGTGACACCAGCTTTCGCAAACTTTGGTAGAGAATTACGGCTGCCGGCAGACCTGATCACTGGAATGCCACCTGATGCCCCACGTAGTATAACCGATTATGCGAATGACTTGCGGAACAAAATGAATGACATTTATGAGCACGTCAGAGAATCGGGCCGGCAAATGTCTAACAAGATGAAAACCCGTTATGACCGCAAAATGAACAATAAAGGGTTCGATGAAGGTTCACTAGTGTGGTTGCACAATCCAGTTCGCAGTAAAGGGAAATCTCCTAAGCTTCAAGCTAAATGGGACGGGCCGTACCGGATTGTGACAAAAATCAATGACGTGACCTACCGTATACAAAAAGGTACAAGAAGTGCTCCTAAAATCGTCCACGTGGATCGACTGGCGCGTTATTATGGGGCCGATAATGCTCGGGACGAGCATGTCTTAGGAGGGGGCAGTGTTACGCGCCAGAATTAATGCTGGGTACATGGCGGCATTTGGGTACTGCTAACGCCATCTAGTTTCAACCAACCAAACATTTACGTGCTGCCATCTAGTATCGAGTAGCAGATACTGGCATACTGCTGGTGCCATCTAGTATCCAGTAGCTGACATTTACGTGCTAGAACATTCTCGATGTTTTGACGGGACCTGTGTGTGCCCGAACTTTCCAGAGGTTTCCATACAGGAAGGTTCTGGAAATGACTGTCGGCATATAAAGGGCGGACATCCGGCGACGGCAGTCAGTATTGAATTGGCGATACAAACGATAACTTCGAGAGCGATCTTCGACTGCGAATTATAGTGAAGTGAAGTGTTCAGTAGTGCGATTGTGTTTTATAATTAGTGTGTTTTAAAGTGATAATTAGTGTTGTGGATTAAAGTGTCAGTTTTGGTTGTTTAATCGGCTGTTTTTATTGTAACGAACCCTAAGCTCGTAACATTATTAATAGGCATACGTTTGACCACTATCGCACCTGATGGTAAGCGATGATGTGGTCGAAGATGGAGCACGTTTGCCTAGAAATACCTATTCACTCTTGACTTAAAGACTCCCAGGTTGTAGCTGTCAGGAAACACAGACTCTGGCAGGGAATTCCACTCCTTAGTTGTACGCACTATGAATGTGATCCCAAAACGTTTAGTGCGTGTGGGGAGGTCTCTAGCCTTTTTATAAAGTTCGTAGTTATATTCAAGGGTGATGTTAGGTACCTAGCTAAGTTACATTAAGGAAAAAATACCGGATAAAAGTGATTAAAAAAAAACACCGTAATATCCGAATAAAAAGTTACAAATAAATCAATTCATCGAAAAGTCATGGGGACATTTCACATTTCATTAACATATAATGGTGTTCCGAACATTCGCACCAATTTTTAGCTCAATACGAATTATAATAAAAAAAAAACAAAATAATTTATTGTTTGTCACAGGTTTAAAAGCAGTTCTTATCAAAATAATATGTAGATCGCTGGAACATACCCATAGGGCGTACAATATTGATATCTAAATATAATTTTAAATTAGATAATTAATATAATTCAAATCTATTTTATCTTGCAAAAATACCCCTAGTTTTTGGTCTAATTTGACCGGACTTATAACTACTGTCAAATAAATACAATAACATTTGAGATATTGCGCGTTCTGAGACTTGGTATGTAATGATTGGTCATTGGTCACCATCCAAAGACAGACCTTGACAAGCGAAATTTAATCTTTAAGATGTCAGCATATTTTGTTTCTCGATAGTTGCATGCCAACTTATGACGAAATTGGATAATTCATTTATAGAGCTTACAAATTACAATAAGGAATATGCATGCGATTTTTTTTATTTGCAAAATGAAATACTTATTGGTTCGAGTAAACAGTAAAAAAATATTTTTTAAATACCTTCATCAGCGATGAAGTTATAAACTTTCCAAGATTAAAATTAGAAAGAGAAGACCGATATGAACTTTGACGTCAAAGTCCATGACGCCTATACAGCTGCCATAGAAAACGGCGTTTTCGCGAGAGGGACAGATATATTTGTTAAAAATAATTATATCTCGTTTGTTTTTCGAGCAATTTTGATTCTATTTTCACTGTTAGTTTTATATTTTTAGATAAACTGTATAATTACTAAATATTTTTTTTTCATGCATATTCCCTATTATCTATGTTTACTAAATCATCTTGTAGGCACCGCATGGACTGCAAATTAATGAATGACTTTCGCAAAGTTAAATCGACACGTGAAGTGTTACTCGACTATCCTTGCTGACTGACTTCTGAACTGTTCGACGTGTCTGGCGGAGTGACTTTTGAAAGCTCCATAATATTTCCTTGTGGACTGTATTGGAGGTCGCATATATGTTAGTACATGCCTGTGTAAATAATCCTAGTTACACATGTCTGTCAAGATTTTAAATAAGCATAGTTACGACTTGTTTATGTTTTGTATACTTGTCACTTGCATGTTATTGACCACGAATAAACTTAAAACTATCAGACCACTGCTGCTCTCTTTGTTACCATCCATTATCCAATGGACTGTACGTCCACTTGTTGCCTTTTGCGTCCTGTACAGTCCAAATTTTTTCCGTTGTGGTTATGACCTTAAACGTAGTCTTAGGCCACGTTATTTTTTTGTACATGTCCATTTTCTTTTTCGATACAGGTTCAACGATTTTCGTGGGTACTAGGTCTGCAATTAGAAGTATATCTTCGAAGTTATTAGGGATCCCTTCATATTCGTTGTATTGTTTAAATCCAGGAATTGTCGTTACTTCTGTCTTGATTGATTTGGATTTTATGGTAGAGAAAATAAATACTATGACAATTAACATTGGGCTCTTCATTGCTGCTTTTAAGGCTGCTTTCTCGAGAAATGCTTAAAAACAGCGTGGAGATGAAGCAACTTTTCGTCGGCATTTACTGAGAAATTACATCTGAAAAAAATCGGTAGAAATTTACATGATATGATACGTAATTTGGTTGGCCAGAATTTATGTATCGGTATCACAAAAACACCAAATCACCTCCAAATCGTTGAGATGAAACCATTTTTCTCCTAAAAGTTAAAAAAAAAATCTACTGCTTTGCAATACAAAAGAAAAAAAATTGGTTTTGTTACTATTTTAAAATAAGTGTTTTTTTTTTAAATTAAAAATGCGGGTAGTGGAGTGGCGCGTAGAGGAGTAATTAGCTACGTTTATATGCACAAGGTCATTGGCCTGTATACAAGCCTTAACTGACACGATCGTAGGTGTTGTATAGGTGTGATTTATTTCTTGTAGTTTTATGCAGCTTGTTGAATTTTATGTAGTTCAATTGATATTTCCATTTGTTTTATTGGTTTAATTTTCTTACAAGCTATAACAGTACCTAACTGCGCGTGATAATTTATATGACTGAATACCATGCGGAAAGAAATTGCCAGTTTTATAAGGAGACTAGTGGACGTCACGCGGTTTCACCCGCGTAGTTCCCGTTCCCGTGGGAGTATGGGGATAATAATAACAAATGAACGTCTCGAAACAAAGAGTAGGAGATCAGCGGAGAGCAATTATTAATAATAATTTACTTTCGGCTACTACACTTGAAAAAATCAGATTAGAAGTAAGCAGAGAGCTCCAAACCAACACAAATAACTTAACCAACTTAAATACACCCATACCAACACAGTCACAGTTAGATACAGATCAGAACAACACACATTTACAATCGAGACCTAAAAGTAGAATGAAGTGGTCAAACGAAATGACGAGACTTTAATAAAATGCTATTTCATAGTTACGAAAATGGAAACTGATATGACTGTCTGGAGGAAAAAATTAAGGGAAATGTTCATCGACTTCTTCCCACAATTTACACATTTATCCGAGCAGAGAATATCTGATCAAAAAAGAGTCGTTCTAAATAACAAAATGATACCAGAAGTACGACTCCAAGATCTGAAAATGTATGCAGAGATTACCCTAAATCAACCAAATCAATATGGGCAATCTGAATATCACATTTCACCTATAGAAAATGCTTCGACACAATCACTCACAATAGATAACACAGAAACTGTAGGCGTAAATCAAACACACGAATCTGAAACAGAAATCGAGCCCATTTTCTTGAATAGCATTGACATTGAAGCCTTGACGTCCACCATTACAGAAAATAGTACTACACATGCCAAAATAAATGAAGAAAGAAACCTAGAACTAGAGGAAACATTTTTACTCACATTACAACACTTCACAAACATTCACCCCACAAAAAGAAATTACATACCCAAACAGAAACCATCGAAAAAACTCGCACAAATAGTAGGTTACATCAATAATGTCATTTTACCAAAGCATATTAATGCAACTACAGACTTTGAAACCCTGCAGACCGTCATATATAGTGCTGCTTGGACTGCTGCTAAAACAAATGGAAGCAAGCTCTCACTTTGCACCTCTGAGAATACTGCTAACATTTTACAGAAAAATAAGAAACCTAAATGGCAAAGGAGACTAGAATTAAGAGTTAAAGATTTGAGAGCAAAAATAGGAAGAATCACAGCCTACATGCAAGGAAACAGAGGTTGGAAGCTAGTCAGAGAGGTAAACACAATAATAGAAAATTATAAAACACATTCAACCCATGAAGAACCTAACACTCAACTCACACACTTTTTAGACACTCTTAAACAAAAACTAACACTCGTAAGTAGTAGATTAAACACATATAATAAATGTACACTTCGGAAAATTCAAAATAATAACTTTAAAAATAACGAAAAGCACTTTTATCGAACGTTAAAACAAGCTACTAGCAACCAATCAGTACCCAGCGAAAGTCAGGGTAACAGTATTCATAGTTTACCACCGATAGATAGTCTTAAACAGTTTTGGTCAGGAATCTGGGAGAGGCCAGTATGTCATAACGCAGCAGCTGAGTGGATTACAAAAGAGACAGAAAATTATAGTCACACAGTACAAATGGAGTCTGAACATATACCAATAGAGACTTTCCATGACGTTCTTCAGAAATTACACAACTGGAAAGCATCTGGTTCGGACTATATTCACAACTTTTGGTACAAAATTTTTAATCATATTCACCCATACCTCTATAATTACATCAACACTTTCATTCAAAACCCAACAACGATGCCTGCATACATAGCGGAAGGAATCACGTACATGATACCAAAAGACACCAGCGACACCAGTAATCCAGCAAAGTACAGACCCATTACATGCCTACAAACAATATATAAAATAATAACATCTTGCATCACTCATATTATTTATAAACATCTCGAAACAAATGCAATATTATCCGAAGAGCAAAAAGGCTGTCGGAAATTTAGTCAGGGTTGTAAAGAACAACTTACTATAGACTCAGTTATACTCAAGCAGGTCCAAAGGAAGAAAAAAGATTTATATACCATGTACATAGACTACAAAAAAGCGTACGATGCAGTACCACACTCCTGGTTACTTGATGTCTTGAAAATATATAAGATAAATCCTATCATTGTTACTTTTTTAAGAAATGCCATGTCACATTGGATGACACGTTTACATGTAACATAGCCTACAGGAATTGTTGAAACTGAACCTATTAAGATCCAAAGAGGAATATTCCAAGGTGACTCTCTCAGTCCTTTATGGTTCTGTATGGCGTTAAATCCCCTATCCAACAGATTGAATACAATAACACCAGGATATAATCTACCATTTAATGATACTACAGCTGACGTACGGACTGACAGACAAAACTGTAAGATTAACCACCTTCTGTATATGGACGATATAAAATTATACGCTTCTACCCCAGTTGATTTGTTTGAACTGGCAGAAACGGTAGACCAGTTTTCAACTGATATTAAAATGGAGTTTGGAATTGATAAGTGCAAGATCAACTCAGTCAAAGGGGGCCAACCTTACCACCATTCATACACTATACAGACAGGTGAAACTATAGACTCCTTAAATTCAAATGAAACTTACAAGTATTTAGGATACATTCAGGATAGGCAAATTAAACATAAAGTTATTAAAAATAAACTTATTCAAGAATTTAAACATAGACTGAAATCCATTCTTAATACTCAATTGTACTCAAAACATACAGTAAAAGCTATAAATACCTTTGCTATCCCTGTCCTTACATACTCCTTTGGTATAATAAGCTGGACGAAAACGGACCTTAAAAGCCTACAGCGCATCATTAATACCACTATGACCAAGCATAGAAAGCACCACCCTAGATCTTGCGTCCAGCGACTGACATTACCAAGGGAGGAGGGAGGACGAGGCATAATAGATATTACGAACCTACATAACAAACAAATAAGTACTCTTAGAAAATATTTTAACACAAAAAGCGCTACCTCTACCCTTCACAAAGCAATTGTATATAACGACCAAAACCTGACTCCATTAAACATGCACGAAAAAACAACTCAAGCCAACGAGAAACAGACTGACAAACCGACAAAAATATTAGAATGGACCCAGAAGTCACTTCATGGAAGACATCGCCGTGACCTTTGCCAGCCTAACGTCGACAAGTTAGCGTCGAACGAATGGCTCAGGCCTGGAGATTTATTCCCTGAGACTAAAGGGTTCATGACTGCAATCCAAGATCAGGTTATCGAAACTCGCAACTATCAAAAACACATCATGCGAGTCCCCCTTTCAACAAATTCTTGTAGGCGATGTCATAGCTCTTCCGAAACTATTCAACATATCACCGGGGCATGTAAAGCAATAGTTCAGACTGACTACAAACACAGACATGATCAAATAGCAAACATAATCCATCAAAAACTGGCTATAAAATATAAATTAATTACCACACCCCCAGTACCGTACTACAAATATGTTCCTGAAACGGTGCTGGAAACCGCAACGCACAAGTTGTACTTTGATCGAGCCATACTAACGGACAAAACAACCCATTACAATAGACCAGACATTACTCTACTAGATAAAATTAATAAAACAGCGCAAATTATTGACATAGCAGTACCAAACACGCACAACATACAAAGTACTATAGCAGAAAAGCTTTCTAAATATACAGACCTGAAAATAGAAATAAGTAGAATGTGGCGACTAGGTAACGTTTCTATCATCCCTGTAGTGATCTCCACTACTGGTGTCGTGCCTAAACAACTGCACCAATCTTTAAAAATGCTAGACATAGCTTCCTCCACCTACCAAACTCTACAGAAAGCAGCTATCTTAAACACCTGCAGAATTGTCCGGAAATTCCTACAAAACGATATCAACGCAGACATACTCGTATCTTTTATAACTTAGATATACTCTCAGGGGTAGCACTTGGCTTCGGCCCGTGTTATTCTTAAAAACCGGCAGATTACTGCTGAGGTACAAAAATGTATACCAATAAATAATAATAATAGCCTATGTTACTCCCTGATAATGTAGCTATCCATTGCTGAAAGAATTTTTCAAATCGGTCCAGTAGTTTCGGAGCCTATTCATTTCAAACAAACAAGCAAATTTTTCCTCTTTATAATATTAGTATAGATTAACTGACCCGCGCAAGTTCGTCTGCGTCACAATTTTTGTTACTGCTCCGCTCCTATTGGTCTTAGCGTAATGATATTATAATGAGCCTATAGGCTTCCTCGATAAATGGGCTGTCTAACACTGAAAGAATTTTTCAAATCGGTCCAGTAGTTTCTGAGATTAGCGCGTTCAAGCAAACAAACAAACTCTTCAGCTTTATATATTAGTATAGATTTATGCTGAAAGATCCCCATTTCACTTTGATTCATCTCTGTGACAAAGTTGAAGTGCACGTACAGTCAACAAAGCTATTAGGTATGCAAGCAGCTAACTTACAACGTCTTTTAATAAGCAATCTTGTGAGTGTGCTGAACAGACAATTATTGTACAACACACTCGTAAGTATGTCAAAAGCTTAAAAAAATATAATGAAATAGAAATAAACATTGGCAGTGCTGCGGAAAAAATAATATTTTTGCTTGTAGAACGAATAGCTTTGTCGACAGTACATAGTCTGATCGCAATATTTCTCAAACTACCCGAGTATAATACTAAAAAAACAACATTTTAATATTAAACGCTGCTCGCAATCCGTCTATTTCGCTCAGCTGCTCATGGCATAGTGGTTACGAGACGTGCACTGCGCCACAATAGTTGAGCTTGCTGTACCACACGGTTGGCGCAGTGGTGGAGCGATCGACTGCTGCGCAGCGTGTCGCGGGTTCGATTCCCGCACGGAACAAATATTTGTATGGCCTACAGATAGTTGTTCCGGGTCTGGCTGTTTGTGTATGTGAAATTGTATGTTTGTAAACGCACCCACGATACAGGAGAAATTCCTAGTGTGGGGCAACGTTTTTTTTAAAAAAAGAAAGAAAAGAGTATACTTCTTGTCCTTTTTTACGGTTCCGTACCCAATGGGCAACCAACGGAACCCTATTACTAAGCTTCCGTTGTCCGTCCGTCCGTCTGTCTGTCAGCGGGCTGTATCTCAAGAACCGTATAGGTAGACAGTTGAAATTTTCACAGGTTGTGTATTTCTATTGCCGCCATAACAACAAATAATAAAAATTAAGGTTTGTGGCACGGAACACTTCGTGTGCGAGTCCGACTCGCACTTGACCGGTCTTTTTATTTATTTACACAAAGTTTTCTATCACTAGGCACAAATTTACTATATATCGTTAACTACACATTAACATAATATTTATTTAACTATTGGAATATTTAACACATAAGGTTCAGTTGAAAACCAGCGTCAGGCAACTCCTAGTTGTCTGGCAATTTGGCGCAGCCGCGGGGCACACAATGTTATTGTTTTAAAATTATGTTTCCTTTTATTTGTACCTACATTGTGTGTGTCTGTGTGAGCCAAATAAATTAGTTTTTCTCAAACATGCTTGGAAATTTGAGCATTATTTTGACAACCTTCTTCGAGATAAATCGAAGTTGCTCTACTGGTCAAATATATGCGAGCAGCGGCCGGCAAAAGTTGTATGAAAATCCATATCTGTCGTGGTTTAGCGGCCAAATAATTTACTTAGTAACATTGATATATAAAAAACCCAAGATACACACTCGGCATCTCAAAAACGTCCGCAAAAAATAAGCGCAATATGCGCAAGTTTTAAACAATCTCGCATCGCTCGCCATAGTGCACTGCTTTGTAAAAACAACTTTAAGCGATCCGTGTAAGTTTGAATTTGCAAAAAAAAATTGGTTATAGTATAACTTCACACAACTCACACATGACACTTGATACATGTCAGTTTTTGACGACAGTTCCGAGTGTTGTATTTGTTCGAGTCTGTGCATCTTGGGATTTTTTGTATATCAATGCTTAGTAAACGCACATTTGTCATGGCAACCATGGAGGTAACTAATCAAAGGTTTTATTTAAATTTCGAACTGGCTTGCAAATAGAAAGTTGTAGTTATTGAAAAAAAAATGTACACTAACGCGGGAAAAATTATTGTTGTTCGTTGTTCGTCTTTGATTTTGAAAAGTAATTGTATTTTTAATTTCCGCGTATTACTTGAGAAAAGTATTATACAAGCCTTGGCTACAGCTAGGCATGGTTGGACTTACGTATGTGTGCCTGGACTTTGCCTCGGCCTACATTTGCACGTACGTCCATAAATGCGTCTTTTGCTGGCCGCTGCAGTTATTTTCTTTTCTAAATAAAGTGAAATACATGCCAAACACACCTTTTTTTTTTCTACAATATCTGTAAATAGAACTCTCTCTGTATCTGTAAAATACCATATTTCAGGCAAATAAATAAATCTATCTATAGGGTCTTTCAAATAGGGCGGGTCGATGTTGTCGATGTTGACAGTTTGTGGCGGCCATGGTCAAATGCGTTGTTATTACTTCAGTTACTGATGCCAAATCATCATGGCAAGTTACACGATTGAGCAGCACGTCCAAATGATAAAACTTTATTATTAAACACAATGGACATTCTACATGAACGGTTCGAGGATAGGGCTATCTCTCGCAGAGGTGACGTGAATTGGCCACCAAGATCATGCGATTTGACCCCGCTAGACTTTTTCTTGTGGGGTTTTCTCAAGTCGCAGGTCTATGCCAATAATCCGCAATCAACCGATGCCCTGAAAGTCAACACAACGCAGGCTATCGCTCAGATTCAGCCAGATCTATGGAGTAATTGAAAATTGGACCTCTCGGATCCGTGCCACCGTTCGAAGCCGCGGTGGTCATTTAAACGATGTCATATTTCATAAATAATGGCATAAATGGGCCTTTCAAATAAAAAAATAATTTCTTTAATATCTCACATACAGCTTGTTTTATTTAATTTCAACATCGACCCGTCCTTGTTGAAGGACCCTTTATCTAGAAGTATTATTTAAATTCAGTCAGAATCAATCAATGTACAGTAATTTATTTTGGTAAATTTGTTTTATTTGTTGTCGTGGCCACTCGCTGTTCAGCAAGCTAAGGCTGATTACTGCTTAACCAGACTATACTGTGGTGATCTCCAATGAATTTAAGGCCCCCAGGGTCATCGTGAAAAGAAACGTGACTTTCAAATAAAAATGAAAATTAATATCGTTCCAGATTCTGAACAAGACACGAAGACATTCCTGGAGATGTTGATAGAGGCAACGGGCGGCGAGCGAGGGTACTCCGACCAGGAGTTACAGGAGGAAACCCTGGTCATCGTGGTCGCTGGCACTGATACCTCAGCTGTCGGAGTGTCCTTCACCGTTTCCATGCTGGCACGGCATCCTGAAGTACAGGAGAAGGTGTATATGGAGTGAGTCTCCTCCTCAACGTTATGTCTGCTACAAGCCCTCTACAACCCATTAACTGGGTAACACGGTTTTTCATGGCAAGACTGCAGTCAGATTTACTGGCTTCTGACGATTCGTAACGACTCAAAATCAAAATCAAAAGTTGTTTATTCAAATTAGGCTGAGAGCCAGCACTTTTTGATCGTCAAGTTTTACAAAAGACAGTCCCCCAAAACGCCCGCCCGTCACCAGTTCCGTGGAGAAGAAGTGGCCAACAAACTCCCCAGCAACATATCTGTCTGTTACGTTTTAAGAACTTGAATCTATATAAAAGTATGCTAAGTAATTATACATGACACGAAATTTACTTGTTAGCTAGCACACTATGATACGGATAATGATAGAAATGTATGTATAAAAAAATAACGAATTGACCTACATAGTCAGATAAATAAAAAAAAAAAAATAATATTATATGAATACATATAACCTGTCATAAGCTAATTACTTAAAGAAAGATCTACAAATGACAGCCGGGACAAACGGCTTAACGTGCTTTCCGAGGCACGGAGGAAACTCGGTATGTTAAGATGGTCACCCATCCACAGACCAACCTTGCCAAGCTTAACCTTAAAGACCGACCCGTGCGGCTGTTATTATTTAGCCAAAATCAAAAGTTATTTATTCAAATTAGGCTGAGTGCCAGAACTTTTTGAATGTCAATGTCAAATGAAGAAGACAGCCCATAACGCCCCCACTTCCTAGTGTTTAAGCTGAGAAGAAGACGTTAGTGGCGCAACAAATTCTCCAGCAACAGGTATGTCTGTTAAGTTATACAATAGTATGCAAAGTAATAGCCTGAAGTATCGCCAAACTGCAGTGGCAGTGGGCAGGGCACATTGCTCGCAGAACAGATGGTCGATGGGGCCGAAAAGTTGTGGAGTGGCGACCGCGTACCGGAAGACGTAACGTTGGCGCGGCCGAGACACAACGTGGACCTCAGACCAGCTAGTCTATTCTGTAAGTAACTATTTCGATATCGAGCTTCACCTGAGTGACAAAGCTCACAAAGTGAACTTTATAACACACAACATAAAGGTCCTATGTTTACACTCACCTCGGATCTCGCTTTTGAGACTCGAAAATGTTGTTACAGAATAGCACTACTGGCTCAGGTAGCAGGTAGCCGATGGATGCGAGACGCGCAGGACCGGTTGTTGTAGCGACACTTAAGGTCTATATTCAGCAGTGGACGTCTTTCGATTGACATGATGATGATGTTGCAAAGTAATTAATATTATGTCCTAAATACAACTAAAGTCAGAGTTTCCCTGCGTGATCGAATCGCAAATGAAGCAAAGAATGATAGAAAACATGTTTATTTGGCATACACGATACACAATGTAGAAACTAAGATAAGGAAACTTAGTATTTAACACATAGAAATATAAAAACTGGCCAAGTGCGAGTCGGACTCGCGTGCAAAGGGTTCCGAACGAATTTAATTTTTTTAACATGTTATTTTAACACTACAGACTTCTAATAGGTTTTCCTGTAATCTTTAGGTAAAGATCCATTATCTCCATTTTTTTCAAAATTTTTGGCTCAGGAGTTTCGGAGATAAGGGGGGGGGAATGGTCATTTTTCGTCTAATTTCTTGAATAACTTCAAAACCATTTATTTTAAAATTATGAAAAAAATATAATTAAAACCCTTATAGTAAGTCCTTTGATTTGATATGTCACACGATATTGTTAAAAAAACTTTTTTTTTAATTTTCTAGTTTGACCCCCAAAAGTGACCCCCATACTAAAAATTTAATAAATTATGTAATGCGTCCGTGTTTGGGTCATAGAAGTCCATATGTGTACCAAATTTCAACAGAATCGGTCCAGTGGATCCGGAGAAAACTGGCTGTGACAGACGGACAGACAGACAGACAGACAGACAGACAGACAGACAGACACCCGAGTGATCCTATAAGGGTTCCTTTTTTTTTTCGGAACCCTAAAAACAGGAGAAGTGGCAAGAGGGTGTGTCCGTGTCCGCGCAACATGCTCAAATTGAGCATATCATAGGCAAATGGTCGCCTCGGCGAACTAGTGCGCTTTCGTCTGCGATCGTGACAAAATATAAGAATTCCGTGTTGTTCTTTTTTCTTGAAGAAACCGCAGCCTAACCAAGACTTTGTAAATCAAGGAATCACTTACACTATCTAAATATAAGTAATTTACTATATTCGTCTTTAAAATGGTGAAAAACAACAAATCGTAAAATATGTCTTGCTCTTACTATCTAGTATATTATTATTGTTACCAAATATCACAGCGACTGTATTATTTTGGACAAGCAATGTAAATATTACAAAACGATAGTTTAATAAGCAGATGCAACGCCTTAGTGCAACGCGTAATACGGCCGCTGCTTCTTGCGACGGCTTAATGATGTGCTTGTGCTGCCCGTCTATTCTGTCGACATCTCATCGTGTACACTTAGGTGGAGTGAACGACAAGTGAGTTGTCATTTCATCTTGTTTGTATGGTTTGACAGCTCACTTCATGATCACTTCACCCACGCCTTCGCTTCGACATGTTTACAGAATCGACCGGCAGATATACCTACGTAGGTTATCAACACAATGTCGATTGACGAATGAAATCTTGCTACAAAAGTTTATTTTCTATTTGTCAACCGTTTTAACCCGGTTATAAGATCGATGTAAAATAACGCTTTTTACTTATTTGCAGCGTAATAGAGAAATGCGTAACTAACTTTCGTAAAGTGAGTTAATTAATGGATCATGTTCAGACTGCAACTCCTGTAGATCCATATTTTCGGTTTCTTCTGTTACTACCTCAGGCAACAACAAAAGCTCTTTAACATCTGGAAAAAAATCGAATTGCTTTGAATTGCTGTATTTTGGTCGAATACGGGATAAATATGGGTCTGAACTAATTAAAAAATTATGGAGCAAGTCCTCGTTGGTCTTTATCCTGTTAATTTTTTTTGTGTGAGATTCACGAACTCTTCTAAATTCTTTATTTCTTGCTTCTCCCGCTTCTTCGGAAAGAATGCCAATTGGTAGGAGGCCAAAGTGATGACAAATGTCTGCACCGTGTATGAGTAGCTTGTGCACACTTGCGGGCATATAAAACCATGGGTATAGATGAACAAAGATCTCAGCTGTTTCTTTTTCGCCAGTTATATTTAAGTCCAAAGTGATAGGGGGCGAGTCTAAAACACGGATGGGGCGCGCGGGGGGCTTGTTCTATTAAAAATGATATTTTGGATTAATTTTAATAGAAAAACTCGTTAATAATATTAAGAGCCTAAGTAAATAATTTCGTGGCGCGATTTAGCATCCCTCTCCCCGAGCGCACCGCACACTCTCCTCGTACTCCCGCATCAAAAGTTTAAAAAATCGAATATAGCGACACCCCATCAACTAATTCAAACCGCCAAATAATTCAGGGTTACTCGCAAGCAAATTTTATTAACATATATCGATACTCTTATTAACAACCTTATTAAAGAAAGAATAAAATAAATATTCAAAGTAGACAAATAGTAAAGTTATTCGTGTTATATCATCATCTGCCTACAACTACACCCAACTATATTCTGTTCGGCTTCCAGTCAAACCCGATTAAGCTGAATACGTATTTTACGTAGAGCGGCTGCCTACCAGACCTCCACGTCCTCAACCCATTAACTGGGTAACACGGAACTTCTTGACACGGCAGGAGTCAAGTTTATTGGCTTCTGACTGCCAAAGATCTACAAATGACAGCCGAGACCAACGGCTTAGCGTGCTTTCCGAGGCATGGAGGGAACTCGGTGTGTTAAGATGGTCACCCAACCACAGACTAACCTTCGCAAGCGTTGCTTTACCTTGAAGATCGACCCGTGCTGCTGTTATTCTTTAACCAAGATCTACTCCATGGAACGTGCAAATAGCTTCATGTTTTTGACTGACCGACTTTGACAATTCAAAAGTGCCTGTAAATGGTTTGTTTGAAATATACGATTTGATTTGATTTCATTCGTGTTATATAAAGTGGTCAAATTGGATGTTCAACTTTATTTTGCCACCAAGCTAAGGCCAAGGATTGCAGTTCAAAGGCCGCCATTTTGTTTTTGAGAGTTTTCAAGACATTGATCATTACATTAACTTCATTCGAAAGTTCTAATACAATTGAAGAACTTCCAAATCATATTCATCGCTGATGGTATGATATAATGTAATGCACACGGCGTATTTTTACCGCGCCAACGACGCACGTTTTGCGAACGCGGGTCCACGGCGTTATAGGTAAAAGGACCAAAAAGCAGATCGTCGCTTTTGCATCGATTCAAACGTTTGTACAAAGCGATACAAACGCGCGCGACAAGCGTATTCAAAGTACGTGTGTATCGAGTTTGTTTATTAAGAGGGGACTCTAGTCCCGAGGAATTTGATAAATAGGTATTTAAAGAAACTATTGTCGATGCGTCGCACTGTCAAGTAATGTGCGAAAACGACAACTGCATCAGAGGCTGATTTTACCTAAAAAAACCTTGACCAAAAGATGTTTTGTATTCCGCTGTTTTATTCTTCAAAACTGGACTGATCTATAAAAATTACGTATCAAAATTTAGAAGAAGACTACATCTATGCTTCTATTATTTTCTATTTTGATAAAAACTTATCAAATTTGTTTGATAGTCGTCTGAACATGGCGGTAAAAACGGGCTGTTTTTTCGGGTTTTCAGATAGTCATAATTCTTTAAGTAATTATGTTTTGGAAAAAAAAATGATGGAGGCACGTATTAATTCGATCTAGATTGTTTGGAAAAAAAATCATAGCTCTAGCAGCGGAATACGTTTGTTTGGAGAAAGGCCCAAGAGTTACCGACTAGAGTCCTCTCTTAATTGTCGGAGAAAGGTGTGGGGGAGAGGCACTGCATGGTTTACTTGTCACTCACACGACATCCGATAGTAGTTTTTCCCCCATCTTTTATGATTGGGCAATGTTTTAAAAGTTGTATTAAAATGACCATCACTCAATCTTCTTTCGCTCGTGAATGGGTTAATCCAATAATGTCGCTTATTTTTTATACTTTCAGTAATAAAGCCAGCGTAAGCAGTGCTGTCTCGTCAGACTCCATTTTATTACTGTTGAGGAGTCTGGTGAAAACACAGAGATTTCTGTATAGAAATACATACGCGCGACTGCAGCGCTTTTATACCATCTATCGCCGTATCAGCGCGTTTGTATCGATACAAATAGGTCAACGATTACAGCGCCACAAAAATTTTTTATGCAAAAATTAACCATCAGCGCCTGAACTTCGTTTAAAGCGCGTTAGCACGCATCATCATGATCGATCGATGAGGCCTTTACACACGATAGGCTTCTCGCGATTTTCAGCAAAACGGTACCTAAGTTTTATCATAAAATTAGTTCAGACAAAAATTGTAGATCAGATAAATAATTATCTATAAAAATGGCTAGATATTTTTTTCCTAAGAGCCACCGTTTCTGAGATATATCGATTCAAAAAGTTGGAAGAATTGTAATCGTCATAATATGCACACGTTTCCACACCACCTTGAGCGATCACTCAGGTCTCAAAGAGCTGAGAATCTACACTGACGGATCAAAGACAAGCACCGGAACCGGAGTTGGAGTTTACTCCAATGACCTTAACATCAGAATATCCAGACCGCTAGGTAAACTCAACACCGTCTATCAGGCGGAATGCGTGGGCTTTATCCTGGCGGTCTATGCCATAGAAGCCAGGGGAGTCACAGATACCCACATTCGCATACTCTCCTTCAGCGCCTCAGTCCCTCAGTTCCTAAGGAAGCATCACACCACTTCGAAACTCATACGAGAATGCCACAATGCACTAGAACGCATCACGGTGACCAACCGCAACACTGTGACGCTGCAGTGGATAAAAAGACACAGCGGATCACATGGAAATGACGCGGCCGATGAGCTGGCCAGGAGGGGATCTGATATTGTGGCTGTTGGAGCCGAACCCATAGGACCACTCCCCTTCGGCCAGCTGCGCACATGGCTACAAGAACACACCCTCAAACAAGCGGAACGCTGGTAGGCCTTAACACCCCGCAGCAGGCAGTCCAGGGAGGCTATGCCATCCTTGAACAAACACTTACACACGATAGCTATTACGGAGATTATTAGCTCCTTTATGCAGAGCATGCATGGAGGAGGAGGAAACGGTATCGCACGTACTCCTTGAGTGCACAGGCGTTACCGAAATACGGAGTCAAATAATAGGGTCACAGGACTCGCTTACAGATGTTTTTACACACCGGGAAAACTAATCAGCTTGTCTATTCCGTAAGTAACTATTTTGATATCGAGCTTCACATGAGTGACAAAACTCACAAGTGAGCTTTATTGCCCACAACATAAAGGTCTTAATTTGAAACTCACCTCGAATTTCACTGTCGAGATACGAAAATGCTGTTACAGAATAGCACTACTGTTTCTGGAGGGAGGTTGGCTGGTTGGAGTATTGGCTCACGCACAATGGTCCAACATCAGGACTAAGTGCGGAAACCAAATCCTAATAGATAGATAGATTTGCTGAAAATCGCGAAAAACACGTTTTTGTGACTTTTGACCCCAAGTAATTTTTTTCCAGGTATCGGATCGATGAGGCCTTTTTAGATTTCATTTATCATAGTGTTTTGAACAATCCTACCAATTTTGAGCTGGGTGCGATTATTGTAACTTCACTCCAATTTTTTGGACTTATTTGACCGGACTAATACCTGTTGATTGGTTTTAGAACTAATATTTAAATTCTGTACCGCAACAACATTATAAATCTAATAATAAACATCAAATCATCTAATTATAGGCGTCAATGTCTAATAGAATCACGAATAAGTATGTTTGGGGCTAGAATTATGAGCAGTGGAGACTACAAGGAGGTCAGAATCATAAAGGAGTAAAATTTTCAGGACTATTTATGTACTCTTCATTTCTTTTAAAGTAGGTGTTAAGGCCTCTGACCTCATTCCCCTCTTTATGATTATGCGTTATACATTTTTTGAATTATTCTCACTTCCCTCTTGACCTAGTTCTGAAATTCACGCAGATGAAGTCGCGGGCAGAAGCTAGTTTCTAAACACATTTTTTTTTCGCAAACTGGCAAGTTTAATTACATGACATATTGATGTTTGACGTCTTTCAAGGCTCGAAATAAATCAATTTATTTTAGCCTGTTTCTTAAGATAAATTTTGAGATAAAAGCTATAAAAATAGACACTCCAGACCAGAAAAAAAATGCTATAGCTATATTACTTTACGTGACTGAAAAAATAATGTTTGTGGATGTTCTATACACAGAAGTGAAAGTGATGATTTTATAATGATTTGCCGGTGTTATTAGCCACTATTAATTTCCTGTGATATGAATCCTTTGTTGCGTTCAGGTATGTTCCCAAATGTTGTGCTTTATCTAGTTTCAGTCTTTTATTTCATACCATTTTATACATCACTAGCACTTCGCCCGCGACTTCGTCTGCGTAGACTTTACAGGTGGCGCGCAAATGCTTTGTCCCATATTCTTATTCTCGGAAATTCATCCTTTTTCATAGTTTGTGAGTTTTTACTGTCCGTACCTTCAGCTCCGGAACTACTTCGACATGTTTCTGATTTTAAAGATAGAAAAGAAAGAAAAATGTTTATTTGGGACTCGTAGAAGGCATATATCGCGTATATAAACTTAAGCGCTCATAACTCCAGCCCAGAAAAAACTTCGATATGTTTCGGTTCTCCTGGTATTTTTAAATGCTAACCACTCACAATTCCAGCTTCGGAAATACTTCGACATGTTTCTATTTTCCTTCTTCAATTTTGAATCCTAACTACTCAAAATTCCAGCGCAAGAAACTTTAAATCATTTTTCTGGTCTCCTGGTACTTGTGAATCTATACAATTCCTGCCGAAAATATAATTTGAAATGTTTTGGTACTTTTGTAAGTATCTGTAGCGCTCATTATTCCAGCCCCGAAAATGCTTCTACATATTTCTGATCTCCTGGTGCTTTTGAATCCTAACTGCTCATCATTCCAAACCTGGAAATACTTCGTCAAGTTTCTGGTCTCCTGGTACATAATGAATCTTTAGCGCTCATAATTCCTACCCGGGAAAAACTTCCACATTTATCTGTTGTTTTGGTAATTTTGAATCCTTACCGCTCATATATCTAGCGCGGAAATATTTTGACATGTTTCAGGGTTCCTGGTATTTGTGAAACTTTATCATACACAATCCTAGCCACGAAAATACATCGACATGTTTTTGGTCTCCTGGTACCTTTGAAACCTAGCCGCTCACGTTTCCAGCGCCGGAAATATTTCGACATGTTTCTGGTCTCCTGGTACTTGTGAATCTTTAGCGCTCACAATTTCAGCCAAAAAAAATAATTTCACATGTTTCTAGGTCTCCTGTTGTTTGTGAATCTATGGCATTTACAATTCCAGCCCGGAAAAAACATCGACATACATATTTCTGTTTGACTGTTAAAAAGTTAAATAAAAAATATTCAAGCCCCAAAATACCATCGTTCTGTTCTCCTGGTACTTGTGAATCTATAGCGATCATAATTCCAGCCCCGAAAATACTTCTACACGTATCTGATCACCTGGTGCTTTAGAATCCTAACTGCTCAGAATTCCAACCCTAGAAATACTTCGTCATGTGTGGTGGTCTCCTGGTACATAATGAATCTTTAACGCCCATAATTCCTGCCCGGGAAAAAATTTCACATTAATCTGTTGTTTTGGTAATTTTGAATCCTTACCGCTCATATATCTGGCGCACAAATATTTTGACATGTTGCTGGCTTCCTGGTACTTATGAATCTTTAGGATTTACATAGCTAGCTCCGAAAGTACTTCGACATGTTTCTGGTGTCCTGGTAATTTTGAATTCTAACCGGTTATAATTCCAGTGCCGGAAATAATTTGACATGTTTATGGTCTCCTGGTACTTCTGAATCTTTAGAGCTCATAATTTCAGCCAAAGAAATACTTCTTCAACATGTTTCTGGTCTCTTGTCACATGTGAATCTATAGCGTTTACAATTCAAGCCCGGAAAAGTCTCAAAATACATATTTCTGTTCGACGGTAAAAAAAAATATATATTTTCAAGCCCAAAAATACTATAACATCGTTCTGTTCTCCTGGTACTTGTGAATCTTTAACGCTCCCAATTTCAGCCCCGGAAAAATTACGACATGTTTCTGTTCTCCTGGTACTTGTGAATCTAAAGTACTAAGGCAGCAGAAGCGCTGGGTTTCCACTTCTTCCTCTGTCTCCATTAAGCCATGCCTTTTACCGGGATAAAAAGTAGCCTATGTTTGATTCCAGGATGTGGACTATAGGTGTGCCAAATTTCATCCAAATCCGTTCAGCCATTTTTGCCTGATTGAGGCACAAACATACAAACATACAAACTTTCACATTTATAATATTAGTAGGATTTCAATGTTGGCACGAATAGAAAATAACTACGAATATATATTGTTCAAGGTCACAAAATTATAGTGAAAATAATTTCATAGCACGAATTTTAATAAATTACAACTTCAAGCTGCTGAACTATGTAAAATATTGTAAAAAATATATTTAAATTACGAAAATCTGACAGCTCGGATCTGCAAAAAAGTGACATAGGTGCTACGTTGACAAGGCCCACGGACCATCTAAATTGATGTCAATCGACAGTGATGCAAATACTTTTAAAAGGCAAAAGATGAGATGGCGATAGAATGAGGGCGGCACGGAATAAATAACGTAAGTGCCAAAATTCATTTTCGTATTTTATAACATAAAAGTATAATGAAATCAAACTATATTAAGAATTTAGCTAGATAAGATTATTTTCTATGTTTAAAAGTAGTTTTCATAAAATCAATACAATGCATTACGCCATGAAAATGAAAATGGCAAAAAGACAGACCGAACTTTGCAATTTTTTTCTATCGAGAAAATTTCTTCGTATCGTGTATTCCTTTAGAATTTAGGTAGATCATAAAGTCAAGAAACATGAACCGAAATATCAAATCCCTATTATAGGTACTTTACGAGAAAAAACAATTCTCAAAACGGCCTTATTATTCGCATAGCCCCTTAAGATAATTCAACATTAAAATTTTAAACTTTAAAGCATCGTAGGCGCCAAGGCCGCAGGGATACGCAAGCAATTTATATGTCGTCGTGTTAAGGACAATAAGTGTTTACCAGAATATAAGGTTTACTTGCTATACTTTGATACTGAACGGAGAAAAAAAATAAAATAGATTTTCTCCCATACATTTTTATTTTCAAAAATTTTTTTGACGTTAAGGAGCAGTTTTTTTGAAAAGTTGTAGTAATAAGTATTAATCAGCGTTAAATTTCCTATACGAAACAATTTTTTGTTAAGTTAAATATGCATTTTCGATCCTATGTCCACCTTTTTTAAAATCCGGACCACTGTGCGCCGGCTGAATAAAAAAATCAACTTAAAAACGCGCGAACTACAGCACGCCTTTTCGTCAATTTTCACGGATTGTTAGAAATTCATGGTTTTGTTTTTAAAAATGAGTTCTTCAAGTGACAGTGAAAGTATAGAATGAACTCCTGAAAGTATTAGAAGTGACGCAAGAGATGTGATAGATAATTCCGGCAAAATTCCGGGAGAAATATATGAAAGCCTATGGTATTGAATGGAGAAATGCAAAAGGCGCCAAGCATTTTTCAGAATCTGTGTTTTTAGCCTACTGCCAGTACTTAGCCAAAACTAAACAACCTTCCACTCCTTGTAGTACCTACTCAATGCTAAAATCAACAGTCAGTTCTAATAACGACGTAAAACTGGACACATTCGAAATTAATAGCGTAAGTATCTGAAGAGGATGTCTGATGGATTTAAACCTAAAAAATCCAGTGTTCTCAGTCAAAAACGTAGAGACTTTCCTTAATGAGGCACCTGACAAAGTCTTTCTTGTCGTAAAAGTAAGTAACCAGTAGTATATGGTGGATTAGTAAAATATAACCATAGTGTTTTAAAATGCGCATTTTATTGTAACCTGTACTTCGATAGATACTTGTCTTATTCATATTCGGTTTTTTTACAGGTGGCTTTAATTGGAGCTTGTCGTGGTAATGAACTTTTAAAAATAACTGTTGATGATGTCGAAAATCACTCGGATGATTTACTGATTAGTAAAGCTGAGAGACACAAAAACAAAAATTGATCGATCCTTCGTAATCCGAGGAGAATACAAAACTATTGTACAGAAATACCTGGATCTGCGTCCTGCTGAAATGGCAAGTGCTTCAAACAAGTTATGGGAAAGAATAAAAATTTCTAACATGCCACAAGTAATCGCTACGTATTTGAAATTACCAGATATCAAGCTGTATACAGGTCATTGTTTTCGCCGTACTTCTGCTACCCTTTCGGCAGATTCTGGAGCGGACTTAACTGTTCTCAAGCGACATGGAGGATGGAAGTCGAGTGCTGTAGCAGAGGGGTAGATAGAAGTTCCATTGAGAACAAGGCGAAAACATGTGAACGCATCGTGGAAAACATTAAATTGCAACCTTCAGTTAATCCATCCATGCCACTGTCGCCGCGCCCATCTACATCCAAACAACGAGATTCACCGTCACATTTTCCTCAAAATGAGCCAGATTCGGAAATTATTTCAAACACGCAGAATATAAAATCTACAACAATCTCTATTCCTAATGAAACTGTAACAATAAATTTTCATAATTGCGAAAATGTCCCAAATGTAAATATAAGTTTTTAGTTGTTTTTTTACTTGATACTATTTAATTTAAATTTAGTTGATACTCGATGTTTTATCAAATAATAATATTACAGTAAAATACGAGGCGCCTTTTATTTCCTCATAGTGAGTGATGAGAAGTAGAGTGTATCACTCGGGCGCAAAATATATTTTTGGCTCGGGCGACGTACTTTGAATCCCTCGCTACGTTCAGGATTCTACTAAAGAATCCCTCACTTCGCTAAGGATTCAAAAAGCCTCCTCGTCGTAAAAATATTATTTTGCTTCCTTATGATACAATCTACTACTCTACTATGCTCCTACTTACAACGATTTGCTTTATTCTTTTTCAGATTGAGGGAAGTGTTTGGTGACACCGACAGACCAGTGACGTCAGAGGACCTGCCTCGTCTCAAGTACCTGGACGCAGTGCTGCGGGAGACGCTACGTCTGTACCCGCCTGTGCCTGTCGTTGTCAGGAAAATCGAAAAGGATGTAGAACTACGTATGTGTTTTTGTAATTATAGCAGCCTTGCCCCCACAAGACGAACTAACGAAGTGAAATTTGTACGGCACCAAAATGAAACCGCAACGCCATCTAACCCTCTAGCAACGAATTACTTACTAAATCCTCCATCACGTTATCAGTTTTCCATGCGATTTGAACAGATACAACAGTCCGAATATCGGGCAGATGCCCACCGGACACAACAACCGTCCAACGGAGGATCCTCCCTTTTCAATGGAGGTTTGCGGGACTTTACTCTCTGTTCCGCATACTTCTGTATCATTATCAGTTTCACTAGGCGTCCGCCTCAGCCACTTATGGGTGAAAGTTTTCTTAAAGCTGCTCTCTCGAGAAATGCATATAAACAGCGTGCAGATGACGCCACTTTTAGTCGGCATTTACTGAGAAATTACATTTGAAAAAAATAGGTAGTAATGAACATGATATGATAAGTAATTTGGTTTAGCCAGAATTTATGTTTCGGTATCACATACTAAGAAAAAAAATCGCCAAATCACCTCCAAATCTTCGAGATGAAACCATTTTACTCCTTCATTTTTAACAAAAGTAAAAAAAAATATCTACTGTTTTGCAATACAAACTAAAATAATTTGGTTTTGTTACTTTTTAAAAATATGTGTAATTTTTTATAGTAAATTAAAAATGCGGGTGGCAGAGTGGCGCGTAGAGGAGTAGTTAGCTCCGTTTATATGCACAAGGTCATTGGCATGTATACAAGCCTTAAGTTGAAGCGTCGTCTTAATAGAAAGCGACTATCACCTGATGCTATGCGCCCGCCGCCGCCATTGCGCTAGCCCGTCACTCGCGAAAGCCTTTCAAATTTCAGCAAAGAAGTGGAAGTCTCTGCTGCGTCTGTGGTTCCGAACGCATTCAACCTAAATTTCTTCAAAATTAGAGTGAACAGGCTCCTTCTGGGTAAGCTCACTCCATCGTAGACTTTGTTTCTGCCACCTCTGTCCTAGACTAGAGTCAAGAGCAAACCCATCTTAAATAAAATGATCAAGATTAAAATTAAAATGACACGTTAATGTTGTTACATGTTCCAGCATCAGGTATAACGTTAGTGGCGGGCTGCGGCGTGCTGGTGAGCATCTGGGGCACGCAGCGCAACCCGCGCCACTGGGGGCATGATGCGGAGCTGTTCCGACCTGAACGCTTCCTCGAGGCGCCGCTCTCGCATCCTGCCGCCTTCATGGCCTTTAGCCATGGACCCAGGAATTGTTTAGGTTAGTACGATTAAGCTACGTCTAATATATAAAGCTGAAGAGTTTGTTTGTTTGTTTGAACGCGTTAATCTCAGGAACTACAGGTCCGATTTGTAAAATTCTTTCAGTGTTAGATAGCCTATTTATCGAGGAAGGCTAAAGTCTATATATCATCACGCTAAGATCAATAGGAGCGGAGCAGTAATGAAAATTGTGACGCAGATGAATTTGCGTGGGTCAGCTAGTTAATAATAAAGGTATTCTTTTTCCAGGTTATCAATACGCGATGATGTCAATGAAGACAGCACTAGCGACGCTTGTCAGAAGATACCGAGTGTCTTCCGACATGAGCAGAAGTAATGGATGTACAGAAGAGAAGCCCATCAGAGTGACCTTTGATATCATGATGAAGGATGCCGATAAGTTTACAGTGCAGTTGGATTGTAGGAAAAAGTAATATAGAACTTTTAAAGAACAGAGGGCCTACCTAGCACGAATGTTTTTGATGTATAGTAACGTAACGTAAAATTTTATTTTACTTACCTAAAATACTCGTTTCGCACCATAATGTTTATTTGAATTGTATAACTATATTCATATTTTTGTACATTACAAATTGTGTTTGTCGCATAAAATTAAACCAAAATACTATGGGGTTTTTCGAGTGTAGGTATGTATGTATATTTCTTTGGCACGCCCTAGAGCCTAAAAGGCTGAATGGATTTTAGCTTGAGAGGTGTCGTTAGATTCGTATTTACTGTAAGAGTGACACTGGGTATCTATACTAATATATAAAGCTGAAGAGTTTGTTTGTTTGTTTGTTTGCTTGAACGCGCTAATCTCAGGAACTACTGGTCCTATTTGAAAAATTCTTTCAGTGTTAGATAGCCCACTTATCGAGGAAGGCTATAGGCTATATATCATCACGCTAAGACCAATAGGAGCGGAGCAGTAATGAAAATTGTGACGCAGACGAAGTTGCGCGGGTCAGCTAGTATCAAAATAAAAAAAAACAAAATGGCGGATTTTTGGCGCCAAATACAAGTGTTTGGCTCGCTCTGTAGCTTAAACGGCTTGATGGATTTTAGCTTCAAAGGTGTCGTTAGATTCATATTAATTGTGAGAGTGACACTTGGTATATAAAAATTAAAATGGTCGATTTTTGGCGCCATATTATGCCTTCAAAAAATAGTGGGGTATTACGATAAAGGGCTCGAGGAGACGATTCCAAAAATGTAAGTCACTAAAATGTCAGAAAAAAAAATTCAATCACTGATCTGATGCCACCAACTGCATCAGACTGCTTGAAAAGCGACCTGTTTCGAACTTTTTAGTCGTTTTTAGCAGTCGGGTTTTTTGACAAAGTAATTTTTTTTATTTATATTCAATACTATACGTCAAAAAATTCGTGCTACGCCCTCAGAATACAGTGAATGAGCAGTGTGATAAGTATTTAAATGTATAATGAACAAAGTAATGTTTTTGTTAATGTGAAATTTAATTTTTACTAGCTGCCAATCGCGCTTCTGCTTGGGTGAAAAAAGCTTAAATTATTGTGAGTTTCATCTGTTCATTACTTTTGTGTGAGAGCATAACAATCAGCCATCCATCCCTGCTCAAAAATATATACTCAAAACTATAGTTGGCAGCACAGAAATGTCACTGTCAACTATATTTCAAGTACAAAGTTCGAAATAGCTACGCTAGATGGCACAGTCTTCTTCGCGCACGTTCCCCTAAACTGAGCGTGCAGGAACCGCAGGTGACAGAACAGAACAGCGTCAATGTCAAGTATTCTGACCCTTAAAGTTTCGAAAATGCGACACTAGATGTCATAGTCAACGCCGTGCACGGTCCCTATAACAGTAGTTTTTAAACAGTGTGATATGATTTCAATTGTACGATGAACAAAATAATGTTATAATAATGTTTATTTTATTTTTTCTTTCACCGCTATGTTATAAAAACTATGTTTTATACAAATAAGATTTTACAAAAACTTTAATTATGTATTACGATGATTAAGTTTCATTTAAATCGATGCTCAAAATATTTGTCATTAATAAATGAATAACTTAGAGTGATTTTAAAATAAATAAAATGATTTGTACATTGTTAAGTTCTGTATTCATTTGTTAAAATATGTACTTTATACTGTATAAGATTTTTCCCGCGACTTCGTTTGCGCAAATCCCGTTTCTTCCCGTTCCCGTATAGCCTTCCTCATGAATGTGGTATTGTAAACAAAAATAATTTTCCAAATCTGACTGGTAGTTCTAGAGATTAGAGCGTTCAAATAAGCTAACAAACAAACTTCTGTTTTATTATTATACTAGCATTTCACCCGCGACTTTGTCCGCGCTGCAATTTTCTTAAGGATCCCTAATTTTTTTCTAGATAAATTATATACTAAAACCTTCCTCGAGAACCACTCTATCCATTGGTGAAAACAGCATGAAAATCAGTGTAGAAGTTTTTGAGTTTATCGCGAATAGACAGACAGACGTAGCGGAGAACTTTGTTTTATAATAAGTAAAGATATAATGGCGTCTGCCCCGTTGGTCTCGTGATACCTAGGTCAGACAAAAAGTGTAATTGGGGGGTTGTCTATAAGGAATTTTTCAATAAGAGCCCGGAGTTTGGATTGTTGGCTGTGTGAGCCCGTGCCTCGGTGCGCACTTGTCACCGTTATTGAGGCGCCTGGTCTGTCTGGCCGCGTCGGATTGACCATGAGGACTAAGAGAATGAAGGAAAATAGAGTGCACCTGAGTTTGCTCACACAATTTTGCACTAAGTATAATATCTCCTGCGTACCTACTGAGCTAATCTCTGCTGAGATTGGCCAATGTGATCTAAATTCAGCCGGAGGGTTAAGGGCGGCCAGACTTTCTATGTAAAAAGTCATAATTCGAGGTTTGGTTCCCGACTGTTTTCTCCTCCAATATTGAACCGATATCTACACTATCTACACGAATATTATAAAGAGGAAAGATTTTTTTGTTTGTTTGTTTGTTTGTTTTTTTGAATTGAATAGGCTCCGAGACTACTGGACCGATTTGAAAAATTCTTTTAGCATTGGATAGCTACATTATCAGGGAGTAACATGGGCTATTTTATCCCTAGCATATTTTATCCCCGTACTCCCACGGGAACGGGAACTACGCGGGTGAAACCGCGTGACGTCCACTAGTAAGAGATATTTCACAAACTGAATAAGAAGGATATATACTGAGTCTGTATGTTTTCTTTTTTTGATTAAGAGTTGTCAAATTTGTACACTAGGGCTCTATTGACAGCGATTTATCGGAGAATTTTGAGCAAAAAGGAAAACATAGGGACACAATATATATCCTTTTTATTCAGTTTGTGAAATATCTCTTAAATCTGTCCAATAGTGGAGGAGAAAACTGTCGAGAGCCAATCAATTATGACTTTTTACATACAAAGTCTCGCCGCCAGCATTTCCTCGTAATGGCGTATGGAACCTTAACGGCTTGACATTATCTGCATCTTGATCTCCAATAACTCGAAATTGTAATTACGCATTTTTTGTAAAGTGTTTCTGTTTGCCAAACATAAATATGTGTTTGCTGTGTGTGTATGTTTAGATGTGTGCGGATCACAGAGCATGGAATGGCTACACCCGTCGGTTTTTTCTGACTGAAATGGACTTTTTGTTCCATTTGTCGACTACCTCTAATTATGTATTCAATAATTGAATTATTTTATCTACCTACTCTCGAATCGTGGAGTTCCAATTATATTTTTAGTTTTCATGGGATGTTTTTTTGCACGGAAACCTAACCCTTGTTCAAAAATAAGTTACCTACTCCTTATAATATTTGCTATTTTCCTGTGAAACTCCCGCCAAAATCGGCTCAGCTGTTTCAAAGCTTTCGCATGAAAAAATATTTTGTTTTGCACGGAACCCTAATACTTAAAATAGTGACTTAAACTACTCCTTATAACATCAGCTATCTGCCAGTGAATGTCACATCAAAACCGGTCCAGCCGTTTTCGGATATTTGCCGGAACACACAAACAGTTAAAAAAAAGTGTTTGCGAATAGGTATCGTAAAATATTATTTCATAAACATTTAGTAAAAAGCTGTTATTTTAATTTTAAAAACAGATACTTCAATTTTATTTATTTGTATAGATGAATAGATTTGTATAGATGTTGACAGTGTACACTCTGGCAGTGGCAGCGGCCACCGAGGTGGCTCTGTGTTCTATGGTTGGTAGGTACTTAGATACTCAAACGTGGGTCATCTACTTGACAAATTTTAATAAAAGTTTGGCTGCCATGACGTATGTAGATACGTAATGTTTGCATCGAATATGATTACCACTAGTATAATTAGATGCCCATTTGTGTATTTTTAGGGTTCCGAACAAAAAACGGAACCCTTATAGGATCACTCGGGTGTCTGTCTGTCGGTCCGTCTGTCACAGCCAGTTTTCTCCGAATCCACTGTACCGATTCTGTTGAAATTTGGTACACATATGGACTTCTGTGACCCAAACACGGACGTGTTACGTAAATTATTAAACTTTTAATATGGTTTAACACTTTTGGGGTCAAATTAGAAAATAAAAAAAAGTTTTTTGAACTATATCGAGGATTTTAATTTTATATTTTTCATCATTTTAAAATAAATATTTTTGAAGTTATTTAAGAAATTAGACGAAAAGTGACCCCGTTATCTCCAAAACAACAGCCAAAAATTTTGAAAAAAATGGTGATGAAAAAATGGAGACAATAGATCTTTACCTATAGATTACTGGAAAACCGATAAGAATAGTGTTAAAATAACAACTTAAAAAAATGAAATTCGTTCGAAACCCTTTGTACGCGAGTCCGACTCACACTTGGCCAGTTTCTTGATAAATAGCTATGAAGTTGTGGAGAATCTTTGGTGATCAACCATTTAAATGAGCCGGTGTTAAAATACGTAGAAACAAAAAAAAAACACCGACGTCCAAAATTAAAATTATTGTACCTACTTAAAAAGGTATATTTTATGCTTTTCAGTTTTTGCGGAGGTTTAATTTTTTTGTTAAAAAGTTTTACATTATTATGTTCTCCACAAATATAGCAAAACGATTTGGATTGGTTAAACAACATCTTGAGCTATACGTGTCCTAAACGTTTAGATATTATTTTTAACACAGTAAATATACGTTGTCAATGAATCAAACTTCCTTTACTCCGTAACTTCCGTTACTGAGTGAGTGACTGACAGACAACGCACAGCTGAAACTACTGGTCGTAGGAAGCTGGAATTTGGCATGTAGGTTCTTTAGAGAGTGTAGGCGAGCACTTCGAGATGGTGTCCCGACATTCCTGCGGGAACGGGATAAAACGGGATATGTAAGAAGTCGCGGTCAAAAGCTATTAAATTATAAAATTAAAAAAACAAAAGAACTTGAGCTGCGCAATTTTTTTTGAGGGTAGATTTGAAAAAAAAAATGACAAAAGTAAACATTTTCAACTACTAAGTCCGCGGCAACACAGAAAGTTAATTTTTAAAAACTGCACAGGTCGATCTTCAAGGTTAAGCAACGCTTGACGAGGTTGGTCTGTGGATGAGTGACCATTTTAACATACCGAAACTCCTTCGTGCCTCGGAAAGCATGTTAAGTCGTTGGTCCCGGCTGTCATTTGTAGATCTTTGGCAGTCGTAACAGATATTCAGAAACCAGTCTTGCCAAGGAGTACCGAATTACCCAGTTAATGGGTTGTGGAGGTCTGGTAGGCAGCCGCTCCACGTAAAATACTGGTATTCAGCTGAATCCACTGTGACTGGAAGCCGACCCCAATATAGTAGGGAAAAGGCTAGGCAGATGATGATGAGTGTAATCGACGGTTAACATCCCATTTTATCATTATATGTTTCATGGGTCTTCTGCAAGTTTTCTACGGCCCCTGGTATGCTTTCCAAGGGCTTAGGACCCCAGGGTCCTGAGATTAAAAATACATTAAAAAATAATAATTTTGTTTATTAGAATTATACGTACAAGATTACTGACTTGAGTTTAATTGAAATAGCCAAAACAACAATATTGCGAACTGAACGACCTTGACAACGAAGCAAGTAAGTACTTAGATTTAATGCTTGACCAATAACATCACTTTGCAAGAACTATGTAAATATTTCAGACGTCTGATGAGATACCAAACAAGACGCGCTCAGGTACCTTTAGGGTGTCCCAAAATTAACACACGATTTGAATTTGCCGGTAAAGTGTTGGCAACCTCAAAAATATAACAGTTTGATAGCTGATAGATTAGGGTTAGTAAAAAGAGCAACGTTTTTGTTGAAATATATACCCACCGGGCATGCTTGCTGTACCCGACAGGGTCTTCATGAACTAATCTTGTTTTTACCACCTAAGAATACATTTGGAATGTAATAAAGATATTGAGTAAAAAAAATTCGCTGATCAAAGTTTAGAATATTTATTATTTTGGTGATCAGAATTGGATCCCTAGAGTGATTTAACATCACTGGACTTTTTTTTTAGAGGTATTTGAAATACAAAGTTCTATGCAACAAAACCCACAACCACCAGTGCGTATGTAACGCTTTATCAACAAAATTCAGCCATATTTATGCAAAATTTCGATAAATTTGCGTTTGTGGGCAAAGCCTTGGAGACCATTTGCCCGATGTGCTATTCTATATATAACCCTATCCTGTTCACTTTATGATTTAATAAAACTACAATTTTCTAATGAAAAAATGTGTTTTCCTAATTCAAATCCTGCGTTAATTTTGAGACACCCTACATACATGTTTTTTTTCCTATCTAGATTTTGTATAAATACTCAAGTCTAAGGTTCTTATGACATCACGTACCCAATATGACTGGCGTTGAAAAGGTAGTCAAGATTGTATGAAATAATATCTTACGAAAACACTTATAGCCGCAATCATTGCGGACAAAGCTAGTATATCTGCTAGTTTACTAGCTAGATATTTAGAAATACTTACTAACCCTAACCCGCTTTTGAGGCGGTTTAGAAACTCTGACACTAGGGTTTGTGGGGTCGTTAGACCTTACTGCTTACACGATAAGATGAAGAACTAACCCTAATATATAAAATTCTTCCGTTATTGAGTGAGTGAGTGACTGACAGACAACGCACAGCCGAAGCTCCTGTACGTCTACCATGAGTTTTATCAAACTATACTCGCTAGCGACTGTAGTTAAAAAAATATGTTAAAACTTAAAAAAAAAAACAAGTTTCTAATTTATTTCTTTAAGCTGTTGACTAACAAGCAAGCAAGTTGCAAGTAAAACTTAACTAAAGTTTTCTAAAATAATAAATTAGAAAATTCTTTTTTATAAGTTTTCATACATTTTTTTAACTACTCGTCGCTAACGAGTATAGATTGATACAACTCATGGTAGATACACTGGTCCTAGAAAGCTGAAATTTGGCATGTGGCTTCCCGACACTCCGTAGGGGGGCACTACGAGAGGATTTCTCGACATTCCTACGGGAACGGGAGAAAACGGGATATGCACGTACGAAGTCACGGGCAAAAGCTAGTAGGTATTATAAAGCTGAACCGTGCTACTTCGTCTGCGTCACATTTTTCATTGATGCTCCGCTCCTATTGGTCTTAGCGTGATGATATATAGCCTATAGCCTTCCTCGATAAATGGGCTATCTAACACTGAAAGAATTTTTCAAATCGGACCGATTAGCGCGTTCAAGCAAACAAACAAACTCTTCAGCTTTATATATTAGTATAGAGTATAGATTCTTCCGTTGCTGAGTGAGTGAGTGACTGACAGACAACGCACAGCCGAAACTACTGGTCGTAGGAAGCTGAAATTTGGTATGTAGCTTCCCGACACTCCGTAGGGGGGCACTAAGAGAGGATTTCTCGACATTCCTACGGGAACGGGAAAAAACGGGATATGCACGTACGAAGTTGCGGGCAAAGGCTAGTAGGTATTATAAAGCTGAACCGTGCAACTTCTTGAGATTAGTGCGTTCAACCAAACCAACAAACTCTTCAGTTTTATAATATCAGTATAGATTCGAAAGTTTGTCTGTCTAAATTGCCGAACCGAGTTATTTACAGAGATATAAGGGGGTCCCTTCTTTCTCTGTATCAAACCAGTGTACGACTACACGCCGCTACGCCGACAGACTGAACACCGACAAGACTTTACTTCGACGGGACTCTTCGCCGACAGGACACTTCGCCGACAGGACTCTTCGCCGACAGGGCTCATCAACGACGCAACTTATCTCCGATAGTCAGATTTGGAAATCGATTATGCTTTTCTTGTAATTATACAATTCATAAAAAATTAAGATCTTGCATTGTTTATGTATCGGTATCAAGTGTACTACGTGAGCTCGACAAATGGATGTGCGATTAACGCTTATGCGACAAAACTGTACTGCGACTCACCATAGTTCGAATGCACGCTTGTGCGACACACTGAAGGTCGACAACACCCCCTTCGTGGTTATTTTTTTTTTGCTGCGTCGCTTTGAGCCCTGTCGGCGAAGAGTCCTGTCGGCGAAGTGTCCTGTCGGCGAAGAGTCCCGTCGAAGTAACGTCTTGTCGGTGTTCAGTCTGTCGGTGTAGTGTCTGTCGACGTTTAGTCGTACACTCGTTTCAAACTGGGTTGGATTGAGGAGGGTTACAGGTTACTTTTTTGCGAAAATCCAGTTAAAACATGATTACAACCCTAATCAACGTCAACGAAGTCAAGATTAAGGGTGCAGCGGAGCGGAGAAATGGACCAATGGAATAGTATAAAATCTCCGCACCACGTGAGTCACTGACATTTTGACTGACATGATTGGTTAATATTTCTCCGTTTGTCCGCTCCGCTGCCTCGCTCCGCGCAAATTGACAGGTACCCTAAAGTTTAGAGATAAGTACTTAGAAATTATTACTATCTGTACCTACGCGTTAAGTTGGCAACTAGCTTCGATGAAAATAATAAAAAAACGTAACGGTAACAGTGATGCTAACTCGTTTATATTGTTTTCATCGAAATCGATTTGTTCAATTTAAATTAAAACCACAAAACGTCATTCGAAAAGTTGCCAAATTAATGCGAGCGGGTAGCTGGGTAGTACCTTTCTTTTTTCGAGACGAAAATGCCTAACGCATACCACATCTACCGGTGACACGATGTGGTCATGTGGGACTGCGCCCACTAAAAACTTTGCCTGTGCACCTACTCTCGCCTTGACGTGTGGGTCGCGAGAACTGCTACGCATGACATTCGCGACCCATCCAGCGTGGCCCACTTCTGGGCTCCCTCGTCTACGCCCGCCTCCGGGCTTCCTCTTCCTTCAGCGACGTCCGGGTGCACTGGGACATCACCACGACTCCAGGGACCTTACAGTGTAGACGGTAGAGTCGCCGATCTATTTTCTGCAGGCCCCTCTTATGGCGGCATCAGGTCGGCATTTCGCCGCCTGCGAGCTGGGTAGTACCTACACCAACATCTCGTAAGTCTTTATTCATTCACAATGGTTTATTAATCTTACGTTGTTCAAATTTACGTAACGAAACGTGTTTAGATTTACATCATGAGTAGGTAAAGCACGTGTAACACGTGAAATAATATCAGGTACAAAGGCAGTTGGTACATATTTACTTTAGTAAATTAATTCACATTTCCATAAATTTACGTTAATTAACGCTGCCTTGTTTAGTGGTCTTAAGCGCGACTGTCGAGCGTGAGCTCCTGGGTTCGATTCCTAGGCAGCGCCAAAGCATTAATCAAAAAACTCAGAAGCGGCTAGTTTTTATAAGCGTTTTTCCTGTGCTTGTTATGAGGTGTACAATAAAGTATATAAAAAATAAGTGGATTTGAATCGGGATTCGCAATGTTTTTTTATTTATTTATTTGAGATGGGTTTGCTCTGGACTCTAGTCTAGGCCAGAGATGACAGAGACAAAGTCGACGATGGAGCGAGCTTACCCAGAAAGAGCCTGTTCTCTCTAACTTTGAAGAGATTAGGGTTGTAAGCGTTCGGAAACACAAACGCAGGCAGAGAGTTCCGTCTTTTGCTGTGCGTCTAAAAGACGTTTGGAAACGCTTAGTGTGAATTGGTGGAATAGCAACAAGGTAGGGATGGTAACTTGTATTGCGTCTAAATGTCCGATAGTAGAAGGGGGCCGGTGGGATTGAGTGCAACACTCCCCTATCACATTGGACTTAAACAACTGGCGATATCTGTTACTTGTGGCCAAACTGTGCCTAAGCCTTCGTGTTTATTGGCGTGATATTATGTTATGTAGAGACCTACATAGAAACTGGATGAAAATAAATACAAACATTGATATTTGTACCTACGTGTGTATCAGTGTTCGTATGTTTCGTTTCTTCTTATCATCACCCTCTGCTAGTCGTAGCCCTCCCAAGTACCACGGTCAACTTTATAAAGGGATCATCAGTCATAGGATTGTACATCTAAAAACCAACCTCATAAAATTCAATTCGCCTTAGGCACGTTACACATAACCAGTCAACGGGGCTGACATAAATTCGTGGAATAAAAGTCCCTAAAACAAAAGATTAAAAATTAAAAAATAAACCGGCCAAGTGCGAGTCGGACTCGCCCACCGAGGGTTCCGTACAAATTTGTAGCTACAAATTACTTTAAATGAAGACTATATTTTTTTGTGAATTAACTACAAATGTATCGTTTTCAGACTTTTCCTTATACTTCTACACTAAATTATAAAGAGGAATGGAACGGGAACTACGCGGGTGAAACCGCGTGACGTCCACTAGTGTAGTATAAGACGGTATTACTTGCCAAATTTTATAGTTCTAGATCAACGCGAAATAACCTATACATTTTGATTCCCTTGAGAGTGTCGAAATATACGTTTTTTGCGGCATAAACGACCGTATCTTTTTTTACGTTAACATAGAAGTTTGATTTCTCACAGCTGCAAGGGGCCATGAACCTGAGTGTATGGTTTTAATTTCAAATCGATATCTCCACGCGTTCCCGAGATAAACGGTCTTGACAGATAGACGAACGGTCAACAAAGTGATCCTATAAAGGTTCAGGTTTTTCCTATTGAGGTACGGTACGGAACCCTTCAAAAAACAACCAGTCAATCTGCCTAGTTATTTCCCAAGTATATTGCGGTTGTCTTTTAGTTTAAAAGGATACAGGTGAATACCAATATTTGATACATAAAATACTGGTATTCAGCTGCATCCTTTTACATATATGGAGCGACTTTCTGTCTGACCTTCGTAACCCAGTAACTGGGTAGCACGGTACCTCTTAGCAAGACTGCTGTCAGATTTCTGGCTTTATCAACCCGTAATGACTGTTGAAAAATGTCTAATGACAGCTGGGACCAAACGGCTTAACATTCTTTCTGGGGCACGGAGCATTCTCAGTACTTATGTCGGTATTGGGGGTCATCCATCCACAGACGGACGTCGGCATGTGTTGCTTAACCTTGAAGATTGACTCGTCTGGCTGTCGTTATTTAGCCACGAGCTCCTTTTATATACAGGATATACATTGAACTTAAAACCCAAGCCGCAAATAAAGAAAAAACGCACACCACAAATAAAGCAAAGACAGATTCTAAATTGAAATAGGTACACAAAAAGTGACCGCAGTTCGCGAAAAGCTCGCACGAATATCGGTCGCGGGCACAATAATTTTCTAAAAGCTATCTTCTAACTACGTAATTAAGGTCTTTATTGAATTGTTTCGTGAGTGTAAGACAATGTTGTGGATCCTAGTGGGTGTTCTCCTGGTGGTTTGGATAGCGGTGTCCAGGTGGAAGAATAGAAGACTGATCGCGTTGGCGAGGAAGCTGGCTCCAAGGAGTATTGCTTTGCCATTTGTCGGACATGCTTACCGGTTTTTGGGGAATGATGAGGGTAAGGGAATGACATTAATTTTAGGCTTAATTATGGCAAACAATAAAACCGGTCAAGTGCGAGGCAGACTCGCACACGGAAGGTTCCGTACTATAAACCTTAATTTTTATTATTTGTTGTTGTTATAGCGGCAATAGAAATACACGATCTTTGATTTCAACTGTCTACCTATTACAGTTCTTGAGATACAGCCCGCTGACAGACAGACGGACGGACGGACGAGCGGAAGGACAGCAGAGGCTTAGTAACAGGGTTCTGTTGGTTATCCTTTGGATACGGAACCCTAAAAAATCATATTCGGGAAGAATTCGTTATTCTCAAAATTGTTCACTAGGGGGCCAAGTTGGTTGATTATGGAAATTGCTATCTTCGGTATGTTTTACCTATAAAGTCGGTTAAAAAGAATAATAGTAATCTTATTGTAGTTCCTAATAGCTTTCACGCCAGCAAATACCACAGCTCAGTGTGCCACTTCAACTAAATTTTTTATCGCGGTCATGCTTGCCAAAAATGTATGAAAATTCAGTCTTCTTTGCTTCAAAATTTGCACTCTGATCATGTTGAGTCAAATAAGTACGAAAAATAGTTTACTAACAGTAATAGTAAAAAACATAACCGACTTCCAAAAACCAAACACTAGGTACAAAGTATAAAATAACTTTAATTTCGGAAGTCGGTGTTTTTGGTTAGTAAAAACTTGATATTCGTGTGTATATTGGGTGATACTACAAAAGAATGAAGGTTTGGATCAGACCTGATGATGGAGACGACAGAGAGTCAAGGGAACTCCTCATCGGTATGTGGGAACTACCAAGTGTTTAGGCTTATTTCATTCGTATTGACGAGACATTTACACCAAAAGCACTAAGTAAGTTTTATTTTCATAACATAACATCACGCCGGTACGCTGTGAATGGGTACGCAGGTACCACTAAAAAGTGAAAAATAAAAAACTTTTTACAAAAAAATATAACCGACTCCCAATCAAAACACTACAAAGAATAAAATAACCTTAGTTTCGAAAGTCGGTGTTTTTGGTTTTGTTTCTTTGTTTTTTTTTAACATTTATTTTTTTGTAAAAAGTTTTTATTTTTCACTTTTAAGTGGTGATACTTGGACGACTTTTTCGTCAACGCAGGAATTGAAATAAAGAAAAATGCTCATAAAATAAAAACTACAGAACCAAACTGAATCAAATTTTTACGGGACCAAATGGCAAGCATACTGCATCGAACTGAAAAATAATCACAGAAATCGGATCAGAAAACTCGGAGTAATCGGTGTACATACAAAAAAAAATACCCACCGAATTTAGAATCTCTTCCTTTTTTGGAAGTCGGTTAAATATGAGATTTTATTTTAATTTTATGAAGATTTACAAGATTTAATTATCTATTAGGTATAATATAACGGATGACTCTGACTTCTATGTAGTTCGAACAAAGGGTAACCAACGGAACCCTATTACTAAGCCTCCACTGTCCGTCTGTCTGTCAGAGGGCTGTATCTCAAGAACCGTAACAGGTAGACAGTTGAAATTCTCACAAATTGTGTATTTCTATTGCCGCTATAACAACGCTATAACTTTGTAGTGTTTTGTTTGGAAGTCGATTTTTTTTTTTGTAAAAAAGGATTTAATTTTTCACTTTTAAGTGGTGATACTCGAACTTGGGCGATGTCTTCGTCTACGCAGAAATTAAAATAAGCAAAAATGCTCATAAAATAAAAACTATCAAACAAAACTGAATTATTTTTTTACGGGACCAAATGGCAAGTGTACCACATCGAACTAAAAAAGAATCATAGACCTCGGAGTAATCGGTGAACATACATAAAAAACAAATACCCACCGAATTGAGAACCTCCTCCTTTTTTGGAAGTCGGTTAAAAAATTAAGGTTTATGGTACGGAACCCTTCATGAGCGAGTCCGTCTCGCACTTGGCTGGTTTTTTTGGTGTCCAAATGAGTTTTTTTTCTACATACCTAATTATTATATATTACGAATTTGTACTTAAGTACCTACTAAGTTTTTTATTGGTCTAGACGTTTATATTATCTATATTGTAGTTACATCCTGGTGCAAATAAACATAAATTTTAATTCTCAAGTCTAAAGTATTGTTGGGAGCGCCTTGGAGGGAGACTAATATTTTCCGTGTCTTATATTTTATTTCACAGCTGTTGACTGTTGCTTAAAAGGGGATTCTAGTCGGTAACTCTTGGGCCTTTTTCCATACAAACGCATTCCGCTGTTTTTTTTTTTTCGAGGATAATGCTGCTAAAGCAATGATTTTTTTCCAAAAAATTTAGATCGAATTAATAAGTGCCTCTATCATGTTCTTTTTTGCAAAAATAATCACATAAAGAATTATGACAATCCAAAAACCCGAAAAAACAGCCCGTTTTTACTGCCATGTTCAGAAGACTATCAGACAAATTTGATAAGTTATAAACAAAATACAAAATAATGGTAGCATAGATATAGTCTTCTTTTAAATTTTGATATATAATTTTTATAGATCAGTCCAGTTTTGAAAAACTAAACAGCGGATTACATAACGTCTTTTGGTCAAGGTTTTTATAGGTAAAATCAGCCTCTGCTGCAGTTGTCGCTTTCGCACTTTACTTGATAGGGCGCAACGCGACGGCATCGGCAATAGTGTTTTCAAATACCTATTTTTTCAAATTCCTCGGGACTAGAGTCCCCTCTTAACACTCTGGAAACAAACGTGTAATAATAATATGTTTCTTTTCAGATCGCATGGAAACGTTTAAAAGAATAGGCAGAGAAGCTTTGGAGAAGGGTGGCCTTATCTCTCACTGGCAAGGAAATCGACTCTATATCCGTAAGAAAACTTTTTAATATTAAAAGTGAAAAAGGTAGGACATATTTGCTGCATGCCACTAGAGAACTGGGCGAAAGCAGACATAGATTGAGTCCTAAACGTCAGGACCAGGGGGGCTACTCTCTAAGCCCGAAGTCCGTAGTTTCGGGCTTCGTTGTGGGCGTATTCTGCTCCATATCACAGTACAGGCAGTAACTGTCAAATCGTGTTGTCAATCATTCTTAGTGGTTAGGTAATACGGAGTAGAATACGCCCGCAACTAAGCCCGAAACTTCGGATTTTGGGCTTAGAGAGTACCCCCCTGGTGACGCGGTAGATCCGAAAGGAGGTGGTGGGACGAGCTGCACAGCTATCCAGAACCATTTGATTCTACCCCAAAACAAATTGTTGCGATAATATAAGGTTCGTGTGGGGGGAATATTAAAAAATGGTATACCTAAATGTAATTAATTAAAATATAAAACATGTTCTATTTCGAATAAATTTGATTTCCAAACATACCTTACAAAACCAATCAAATGGTTGTGTTGGGTTTCTACCGATTGGGCTAAGCTATCCAAAAATGGAAAGAAGGTCGGAAGAATATTTGTACGCCATATTATGGCAGGATATGCTGGGACCATTATTATAACATCTATTGTACCATATTCTGACAAATAAACATATTTGATTGACTGAAGGACGGGAAGCATTTGGCCTGCAATAGGACACTACGGTATAGTCAGCCGTACTCCACAAGGTGATGGGGTTATTAGGTTGTGAGAAGCACAGGTCCCGCTGATTCGGTCAGTGAGACCTTCTTCCAGCAATGGATGAAGTGGTGACAAAATTCCACATGAACTTGATTCATAACGTTAAGGATGCCTTTCATAAAAAAAGCGTTACTACTTACCAGTTGTTGACTGTTCACTTCACAAAACTATTTATTGACGTCACTTAGCTTCAATTTCGTAAGTTTGTTTGTTTCCAATCTTGAAACAGATTCTTCAAAAGCTTCTTAACCTTACTTCCAGTGGTGGCGGACCCCGAGGCTGCGGAAGTTCTTCTCAAGACGTGCTTAGACAAGGATGACGTCATGAAGTTCTTCAGAGTCCTACTTGGTAACGGCAGTATATTTGCACCAGGTTAGTGGATTTAACTTGAAGAAGATAAACATTTTTTATTTGTTGACATGTACCTTGTATGAAGTGCAAGGAGGAAAATTGAATGCCGTAGTTTTTGCTTCCTTTTAGCTACAACGGGGGGGTATTCGAGTAAAGTTAAGAGAGAATAGCATATTTCTGAGGAAGCGTGCTCCGTCGTCGCTTACCATCAAGTCAGACTGTGGTCAAACGCGAGAGTATCAATGAAAAATGTTCTTAAACCATACTTCTGCATACTTTCCTCAAGGAATGTATTTCACGCATTTTAGTGGGCGAGATTAATGATCCTAACATTTTTACCGATATAGTTCCAATATGGCGTCCACGCCGCAAGGTCCTGGCTCCGACCTTCAGTCAGAAGAACCTTAACTCGTTCGTGGAAGTATTTTCTCGTCAGAGCAGCATCATGGTGGAGCAGCTTCGTACAGTCACCGGAAGAGGAGCCTTCTCCGTGTGGAAGTACCTCACGACCTACACCATGGATTCAGTTTGTGGTAAGTACTTTTAATAGTGTGTTTATTCCTTCACTAGATTCTGCCAGCAGCTTTGTCCGCGTGAAATTCTAAAATTCTCCCATGGGAACATACTTTTTTTACTTTTATAAAGTACTTTCCTTATCTTATGTTCTATTCCAGGATTTTGTGTGCCGCGAATTTTTAAACAAATTCTTCGCGCGGTTAAGGTGTGAAGTAGTGACAATCAGGCAGACATATTAATCGTATCTTTCACTACGTCTTCTTTGAGGGTATCCCTCTATATCCTCCATAGATATCTACCAGTATTGTGACTCGGCCCTGTCCTTGAAATAATTACCTACAGCCGCATGGTACTTGTAATTATTTGTGTTACGGCAATTTCATCTATCTACTTGAGTTTCTTTCTAGTTTTGTGACTATAAAAAGTTATATATATTTTTTCAATGGAATCCATTGGGAATGAAGTAAAAATACATGTTGTGTTTGTCTCAAATGTATAAGAATTTTACCAATAGTAAAATTCTTATACATTTGAGACCGAAAAATATTTACGCCTCGACTGAGACGTACGAAAAGCTCTGTAAATAACTATACTGTATATTTACAGAGCTACGTATGTGTAATAAGCTTTGCTCTGTATGAAAACGTTGACGGACTCCCAAGACTTCATTTGGCCACATTTTTCTAGAAAAAATCTCTGGAGAAAAACAACCTGTGTGAAATAAAAAACCAATGCAATACGAGCAAGTTTGTGAAAAAGTATGTTGAATACTTCTGTGTGTGTGCTGTTGTATCTGCTGTTATTGTTCTGTTGTTGTAATTGTTGTGTGCTGTTGTTGTTGTTGTACTGTTGTGTTGTTGTTGTTGAATTATCATATCTTTTCAGAAACAACGTTAGGCATAAAAGTGAACGCGCAGCTGCAACCCGAGCAGCCTTTCCTTAACGCTTTTGAGAACTGTTGTCGATTAGACGCCAGACGCATCTGCCAGCCCTGGTTGTACAATGACAAGATGTACAGGATCTTATGTACTGATGACTTCGAGTTGCATTCACATAGTAAAGAACTGATTTGGAGTTTTATGAACAAGGTGAGCGTGTATTGGTAACTTGAGGTTTCCAATGGCAATAAACAGTCGCAGAGGAAATTGCTATTATAAAAATCAAAGTAATTTATCGGTGGGTTACATTGACTTTTACGTAATTTTAATTAAGGTTTCTTTAAGTATATTTAGGGGTCAATTATTTGCCTTTTTATTTTATTTATAATTTGCCTAGAGTTATTGTTTAATGTAAATATTTTTTTGCAAAACATGCGAATATGAACATTTTCTAAAATTGCGAAGATGGTGAAATAATTGTTACCACTGTAGCACATGTTATGTATATTATAAGTTTATAACCAACAACTTAATTTTAAGTAGACAATTTTACTTATCAGTTGTTGAAAAGTTCAAAGATGGATGACAATGTTATGGAGTGCCTGCGTACAATATTTACAGTTGATTTATTATTTCTATTTACAGATCATTGCCTCAAAATGGGAGTCCCTGAAGAAAGAAAAAATGGAATCAAATCCAAGCCAAAGTGAGTTATTTATTGAAAGTAAGTTTTTTGTTTGGAGTGAGATCAGAGAATGAAATAAACGTTTATTTATCCCTCAGCATATAAGCAAAGCTGGAAGACGTTCCTGGAACTTCTGATAGAATCTCCAGGAGGATATGGTAACGTGGAGCTGCGAGAAGAAACCCTGGTCATCGTGTTGGCCGGTACTGACACTTCGGCAGTAGGAACTGCTTTCACCACAGTCATGCTGGCTAAATACCCTGACATACAGGAGAAGGTTTACAAAGAGTAAGTGGTTTTTCTATGAGAGGGCCTGAAAATCACATGACCACTTATGGCCTAACCATTGACACCGGATTCCAAAAAAATGTAGATCGTGGCCTTCTACGATTTTCAACCTGGATGTCTGTCGTTAAGAGGGCTATTGCATTTTTTCTTGGATTTGAGCGTTTGACTCGAGTTTGGATGTGTGATTACGGCTTATATATAGACACAAATTTGAAAAAAATATACGGCCATGAAATTTGTTTACGTAAATGAGTAATAACCTTGTCTCTGCAAAGGATGTTTCATAAAATTTTACTTTATGCATCTTTTGATGCTTTGTTAAATCGAAGATTTAATAATTTAATCATTAATAAACATGTTTATGGTACAACTGTATCTTCTACTTTGGAGTGTTTTATTCAATATATTATGTTTCATATAGTAATACACCAAAAATAATTACGTACAACAGAGAGTTACTGATCATTTTTCGTTCGAAATTATATTTTTTTTCTATGAAAATATAATCCAAATTCAAACAAAAAGTAACTAATAACTAAGGTTACTACGTTACCTTGTTTGAAAAAAAAAAATTGTCTAGTTTAAATGTAAAATTATATTTCTAAACAATTGTTGTATACAGCGCTACAATCACTATAAATCTCGAGAAACACGGTCTGTAGCTTTAGTACGCGCCAAGCTCTCGATTTTGTAATAGCGCCCTTAACAACGACCTGTAGACAGAAAAAGTAGATGTCTCGACGACCCAGCACAGACACATCTGGCGAAGAATAACGAGGAAAGCCAAATAATAGGATAAAGCTAAGCCAACGAAAGGCAAAAATGCTATTGCATTATCTTGACGAAAACAATGTTTTCATTTGATTTTTCTAGCATAATATTCTTATGATGAGGCACGTTGTCACCCGCATGCACAGTGACTGCTGGGCAATAAGTATCTACACAGTGGCTGCCTGAGGATAGACGGCGCTGCCGACGACGGCCTAGGAAGAGGCAGCAAAATGACCTAGATGCCTACCAGACATCTAGGCTTCGAGGTGGTGAGGGAAAGCAATAAATGAAAGGATTTAGGGGAGGCCTGTGCCCAGCAATGAAACAGTATAAGCTGAATAAAAAAAACCGCCGTGATCGGGGACCCGTGTGGTGCCGTAAACCACACGAGTCCCCAAATTGACCATATTAGATGATAAACCACTGCATCATCGATGACCGATTGCTGTCCAGGTTGCAGGAGGTGTTTGGCGATTCAGACAGACCAGTGACTCCTGAAGATCTGCCTCGCCTCAAGTTCCTGGAAGCAGTGATCAAGGAGACACTGCGGCTGTATCCACCTGTACCCTTCATCGTGAGACAAGTTCAGAAAGATGTTACAGTGCGTAAGTATCTTCCTATTTAATTTTACATGGACCTGTTTAGAGAGGAGCCCCCCGTTTCTAGGAATGTTTTTTCGCGGTAGATTTACGATTTGATACTTAATAAGTGGGTACCTATGGCCAATAACCCTGAAAGCCCTTTACCACATCGATGGCTAATTTAATTCGACAAGAAATGAGATTTTGAGCAAAACCAATCCTGATCAGTGCCAAGGAACTAATTTTGTGGTAACTATGCTAGTGCTGAGAGGTGTTATGAACTTTTTGGAAGGCTGTTTTGTAGTCCAACCAAGGTATAGATCGAACTTACCTAACGACTAGAACAAAAATCATTAATTTGTTTCTACAGCTTCAGGAATAACCTTGGTAGACGGTTGTGGCCTCTTCATCAGCATTTGGTCGATCCACCGCAACCCTCGCTACTGGGGAGACGACGCGGAGCTGTTCCGACCTGAACGGTTCCTCGACGCGTCACTCTCTCACCCCGCCGCCTTCATGCCGTTCAGCCATGGACCCAGGAGTTGTTTAGGTGAAGTATCCAAGATTTTATTTAACCCTAAGAGTTACTTAGAAAAGTTTGTTTCACCATCCTCGGACTCCTCCGTGCCTCGGGTCCTGGCTGCCATTTAAACGGCTTTGATAGTCGTTGAGGTAGTCAAAAGCCAGCAAATCGGACACCAGTCTTGTTTAGGAGTCTGCTGTTACCAAATTACTGGGTTGTGGAGGTTAAATACATGTAAAATGCTACTCAGTTCCAGCCTTGCTGCATCCGCTTAGACTAGAAGCTGAACTAGACCCCAAATTAATAATTATTAAAAAGCTAGGCAGAAAACTAATACTGATACTGATACCGATACTGATACCGATACTGATACCGATACTGATACTGATACTGATACTGATACTGATACTGATACTGATACTGATACTGATACTGATACTGATACTGATACTGATACTGATACTGATACTGATACTGATACTGATACTGATACTGATACTGATACTGATACTGATACTGATACTAATACTGATACTGATACTGATACTAATACTAATACTAAAAATAATATTATAAAGAGGTAAAGTTTGTGATGTTGTGAGGTTGTAGGGGGTAATTTCTGGATCTAATGAAACGATTTTTAAAATTCTTTTACCAATAGAAACCTATGTTATTTGTAAGTGTCATCTATACTAATATGTAAAGCTGAAGAGTTTGTATGTTTGTTTGCTTGAACGCGCTAATCTCAAGAACTACTGGTTCCATTTGAAAAATTATTTCAGTGTTAGATAGCCCATTTAGCAAGGAAGGCCATGCTATATATCATCACGCTTAGACCAATAGGAGCGGAGCAGTAATGAAAATTGTGACGCAGACGAAGTTGCGCGGGTCAGCTAGTAGAATATAATTATATTAACCCGAAAAATACTGCCCAACGAAGTGGGCATGGGTCATTTAAAATAAAGTTTGGGTTCAAGTCATGACAGTTCTGTAATTTTTTTCAGGATATCAGTACGCTATGATGTCAATGAAGACTGCCTTAGCAACACTACTGCGTCTTTACCGCGTCATGCCAACTGAAACAATGAACGAAACGAGTGAACCAAAGAATGGCTCAAGTGAAGCAAAGAACCGCTCAAGTGAACTAAGAGTAAAGTTTGACGTCATGATGAAAGATGTAGATGATTTTGTTGTCCAACTTGATTTGAGAAATTAAAATAAATGTTTTAGCTGAACTAATTCTTTATTGTACACCAAAATAAATTAAAATACAGTGAATTATGTATGTTGGCGAGCGACATGTTTGTTTTTAGGGTTCTGTACCGTAACAGTAACCAGCGGAACCATATTACTAAGCCTCCGCTATACGTCTGTCTGTTTGTCAGCGGACTTTATCTCAAGATTTTAATGTAAACACTTGAAATTTTCACAGAGTGTGTATTTCTATTGCCGCTATAACAACATGTAGTAAATCTCTACGGCGATGCGTCACCGGTACATGGTGGTCAACCCACCCACACGCACAAAACGTTTTGGGAACACATTCATAGTGCGTACAGCTAAGGAGTGGAATTTCCTGCCGGAGTCTGTGTTTCCTGATAGCTACAACCTGGGAGCCTTTAAGAGTGAATAGGTTACTTCTAGGCAAGCGTGCTCTATCTTCGACCGCATCATCGCTTACCATCAAGTGAGATAGTGTTCAAACGTATGCCTTTAAAAAGTCTGTATATATTGGTTTGATTAATTTGAGGATCCCTTCAGGTACGGAATCCTAAAAAGTAAACTTTTGTACACCATTCGCCTGTAATGCTAGTTGTCCAGCCGGTCGGTTCTGTAAACATGCCAACCAAGCCTTCACTTCGACATGTTTACTTGTAAACATGTCGAAGTGAAGGCTTGGGTGAAGTGATCACATATAAATCCCGGAATTCAATCATTACTGCAAAACTCCTTGCGCAACAAAAATTACCGATTTATTACTATTTTCAATTATTATTCAATACAATAAAAAAAAAACTGGCCAAGTGCGAGTCGGACTCGCGTGCAAAGGGTTCCGAACGAATTTTATTTTTTAACATGTTATTTTAACACTATAGACTTCTTATAGGTTTTCCTGTAATCTTTAGGCAAAGATTTATTATCTCCATTTTTTTCAAAATTTTAGGCTCAGTAGTTTCGGAGATAAGGGGGGGGAATGGTCATTTTTCGTCTAGTTTGTTTAATAACTTCAAAACCTTTTATTTTAAAATTATGAAAAAAATATAATTAAGACCTCCACAGTAAGCCCTTTCATTTGATATGTCACACAATATTGTTCAAAAAACTTTTTTTTTGATATTTTCTAGTTTGGCCCCCAAAAGTGACACCCATACTAAAAATTTAATAATTTACGTAACGAGTCCATGTTTGGATCCGGAGAAAACTGGCTGTGACAGACGGACAGACAGACAGACACCCGAGTGATCCTATAAGGGTTCCGTTTTTTTTTCGGAACCCTAAAAACAGACCAAAGGCTCCATATAGTGTTAGTAGTCAATAACTTAAAAATTGCCGTATGGTGTCGGCCGGTGCCGTATGGTGCCGTAAAAGAATAATACCATCCCATCACTTCCCGTGGGTGTCGTAAGAGGCGATTAAGGGAAACACCAGAGAATGGGCAGTAGCGTTCTCTGTAAAATGCAACATCATACACTGCGATCGCCAACTCGCCTGCCAAGCGTGGCGATTATAGCAAACCCTCTCCTTTTGGGAGAGGCTTATGTCCAGCAGTGGACGTCTTTCGGCTGTTATGATGATGATGACGAACTTAAAAAAAAAGTACATTAATTGGCTACATGAATATGTGCATGTCTGTTAGCCCAAAGCCTGATCCTGAGCCTGCCATGAGCCTTTTTTATTTGTGTTCCTTTGTCTTTAACATTGTGTGTGCCAAATAAACTAGTTTTCTTTCTCTTTCTTCTTGATAAATGGTCCATCAACATTGTCCGCCAGTGTAGCTAAAATACTGTTATGGCTACTTTAGGCGTATATAGGGGGTGGGCCACCCCAGAATGGACTGATGCCCACCCCAGGATGGTTGGGGACCGGTTCAAATTCTAGGCTAGACACTAACTTAACTTCACAAAATCATCATCAATCATATAAAAAATCCACCACTGAGAAACCTACAAACATATTATTACCTACATAATACATTGACCAGACATTGAAAAACGACTTAGGTAGCAATAAATTGCATAATTTTAACCGACTTCCAAAAAAGGAGGAGGTTCTCAATTCGGTGGGTATTTTTTTAAATGTATGTACACCAATTACTCCGAGGTTTCTGATCCGATTTCTGTGATTCTTTTTAGTTCGATGCAGTATAGTTGCCATTTAGTCCCATAAAATTTTGATTCAGTTTGGTTAAGTAGTTTTTATTTTATGAGCATTTTTACTTATTTCAATTTCTGCGTTGACGAAGACATCGTCCAAGTATCACCACTTGAAAGTGAAAAATAAAAAACTTTTTACAAAAAAATATAACCGACTTCCAAAAAAAACACTGAAACGAATAAAATAACCTTTATTTCGGAAGTCGGTGTTAAAAAACAAAGAAACAAAACCAAAAACACCCGACTTTCGAAATTGAGGCTGTAATTTAAGCCGTCATAGTTATAAGAAGACCTTCCACAAGTTGGACCGATGACTAGCCTAGGCCCTGGCTCTTACTTAATACTGTTACTTTCAACCTACATAATTAAGTTGGTTCTAGTCACAGGTAAGCTGAACAGTTGTGGGCGTCGCCGCCTCCAAACGTATCGGTCCGGTATGCTAAGTTCCAGGTGACGCAGCACTCCCGGGTCATGCGCTAGGTACGCCACACAATACCTTTACTACATACGCTGCAAGACTAAAATCCCGACGAACCCTGAGTTCATTATACCCTACAATACCTAGTACATGGTTCGATGGCATTTTCATTCATTACACTACACCGTTATTTTGTTTTGGTACAAAACTAGCATCGATATATTTGTTTGACGTCCGCGTCGTATTTTGAAGTAGGTTACGTTTCAGAGGTCAGCACAATTAGTATACCTACTAATGTTTGAATAATTAACTGTCATATCACGATAAATGATTGTTTTATTTGTATAAGGGGATGTAGATATTGATCGCCTGCCTCGTTGACATCTGAGCAAGGGGTTCTGGTTTCGAGCACGCAGGCCCGAGTTGGTGTATATATGATGATGATGACGTATAATGCCAAAAGGACCTCAGCATAATGCCAGATGACAACTCAAGATATACCACTTGAAGCTGATTTTCAGCTACAGCCCACGAGTGCTATACGCTCGAAAACATAAACACACATATCTATATATATAAAAATGAATTGCTGTTCGTTAGTCTCGCTAAAACTCGAGAACGGCTGGACCGATTTTGATAATTCTTTTTTTGTTGGATTCGCCAAAATACAGGGAAGGTTTAAAAGCAAAAAAAAAATGGGTAGGTAGATAGGGTAGGTAGGTAGGGTAGGTAGGTAGGTAGGTAGGGTAGGTAGGTAGGTAGGGTAGGTAGGGTAGGAGTAGGGTAGGAGTAGGGTAGGAGTAGGGTAGGAGTAGGGTAGGAGTAGGGTAGGAGTAGGGTAGGAGTAGGGTAGGAGTAGGGTAGGAGTAGGGTAGGAGTAGGGTAGGAGTAAGGTAGGAGTAGGGTTGGAGTAGGGTAGGAGTTATATTATAGATGAAAATTGTGACGCAGACGAAGTTGCGCGGGTCAGCTAGTAAAAGGTATAAAAGTCTAAAATATTTTGTACAAAAACTAAAATAAAATGTTACGACTCTTAATTTAAAAACCACAAAAGAAAAATTATGTGCCAATTAATAAAAACATTTCTAGTTTCCTCAGATTATATCTGCTGCTTCTATGGTTCCCCCAAAGTTAATGCCGGATATATAAAAAAAAACTTGAAGCACATCAGAGCTAAAATAGCCACTTAATGATTTGGTCATTTTGTTTTAACTTCATAATTATCTTTTTCGAAATAAACGATATTATCTAAAAAAATCTCACTATTCTTAAGTGCTTTAATAATAATGATCACCTTCACTTTCTCTTCGGAGAAACTGAAGGTTTTGTCTCTGCGATTATGGGCGAAGTTATCTTGACGAATAACTACTGGAGGCATATTACGAAGGACGGACGTGTGTCGGGCATGCCACCGTCCGGGTGAGTCCATCAGACATATTATCTCTAGTTGTTCTCGTCTGGCTAACGGCGAGTACTTGCACAGGCACAACCAAGTGGCCAGGATAATCCATCAGCAACTTGCTTTGAAATACAAACTTGTGGATTCTGAGGTACCGTATTATAAGTCTATGATCAGTGCGTGTTGCCAGTGATGACATACGGAACTGAAACGTGGTCGCTTACAATGGGCCTCATCAGAAGGCTCAAAGTCACTCAAAGGGCAATGGAGAGGGCAATGCTTGGAGTTTCCTTGCGTGATTGAATCAGGAATGATGATATCCGCAAGAAAACCAAGGTTACCGACATAGCCCGAAGGATCGCCAAACTAAAGTGGCAGTGGGCAGGGCACATTGCTTGCAGAACAGATGGTCGATGGGGCCGAAAAGTACTGGAGTGGCGACCGCGTACCGGAAGACGTAACGTTGGAAGGCCTCCCACAAGGTGGACCGATGACGTGGTGAAGGTCGCGGGTAGCCGATGGATGCGAGACGCACAGGACCGGTCGTTGTGGCGACGCTTGGAGGAGGCCTATGTCCAGCAGTGGACGTCTTTCGGCTGATATGATGATGATGATGATGGTATTATAAGTATGTGCCCGACCCAGTTCTCGAAAATGAACATGTCACGATGTACTGGGATCGGTCTATCATTACTGACAGGACTATTATTGCCAATAAGCCTGACATAGTGGTGATAGACCGATTAGCGCGTCGCACAATGATAATCGATGTTACCATTCCACATGACGAGAATCTCGTGAAAGCTGAGAAAGAGAAACAGATTAAGTATCTCGACTTAGCAAACGAGGTTGTCGACTTGTGGAATGTGGACTTGGCTGTCATTGTGCCGATTGTCGTTACGGCCAATGGCCTGATAGCCAATAGCTTCGACGACCATCTGTCGAAGCTGGCGTTACGCGGTTGGGTAAAGGGCCTGATACAGAAGGCAGTACTCCTCGATACGGCTCGTATTGTGAGGAGGTTCCTTTCTCTGGAGCCCTAACCACCGGTAGCTTGGACTCTGGTCCCGACACCGGCGGACTACTATTTTTTAAATTTTTAAATGTATTTTTTTTAAAGATATATTAAAAAATCTAATCTTTATGTACAGAAAAAGAAAAATAAATAAACGAAATGATCACTTAAAATGATAAACGTAAATAATATTTACCTCTACTTGTCTGTCTGTCTGATTGGACCCTTTTTAACCGACTTCCAAAAAAGGAGGAGGTTCTCAATTCGGTTGGTATTTTTTTATGTATGTACATCGATTACTCCGAGGAAAGAATCACAGAAATCGGATTAGAAAAATATTTGCCATTTGGTCCCGTAAAAATTTAATTCATTTTGGCTCAGTAGTTTTTTTTTATGAGCATTTTTGCTTATGTCAATTTTTGCGTAGACGAAGACGTCGTCCAAGTATCACCACTTAAAAGTGAAAAAAATAACTTTTACAAAAAAATATAACCGACTTCCAAACAAAACTCTAAAAAGTCTAAAATAACCTTAATTTCGGAAGTCGGTGTTAAAAAACAAAGAAACAAAACCTAAAACACCCGACTTCCGAAATTAAAGCTGTAATTTAAGCCGTCATAGTTTTAAGAAGTATTGGAAGACCTCCCACAAGTTGGACCGATGACTTGCAGTGCGATTCTGTAAACAAGTCGAAGTGAAGGCGTGGGTGAAGTGATCACGAAGTTAGCTGTCAATCCAAGTAATCAATGTGGAATGACAGCTCACTTCAGCCACGCCTTCACTTCGACGACATGTTTACAGAATCGACCGGCTGGTGAAGGTCGCGGGAAACCGATGGATGCGAGATGCACAGGATCAGTCGATGTGGTGACTCTTGTGGAGTACTATGCCCAGCAGCGAACGTCTTTCGGCTGAAATAATGATGATAATGAGACATAACCTAACTGTAAGACCTATTGTATCACCAAAAAACACATTAAGAAATACTTTGACTTTTACATAAAAACATCACGTCTCCATGGTGTATTGGTCGGTCATAAGAAGGGAGTTTTCCTTTAGTTGGCCATAATTATGTTCTTTCTTCCCAGAATTTGATCCTTAGTATGGGCACTTTCGGATAGTGTCACGATACAGGCTTCCCAGAATTTGATCTTTAGTATAGACACTTTCGGATAGTGTAACGGTACAGGCTTCCCAGTTTTTTTTTATATTTATAGGCTCGCGTTTGACCACTATCTCACCTGATGGTAAGCTGTGATGAGGTCGAAAATGGAGCACGCTTGCCTAGAAGTAACCGATATTCACTGTCGACTTAAAGACTCCCAGGTTGTAGCTATCAGGAAACACAGACTCCGGCAGGGAATTTCACTCCTTAGCTGTACGCACTATGAATGTGTTCCCAAAACGTTATGTGCGTGTGGGTGGGATGTCCACCATGTACCGGTGGCGCATCGCCGTTCGTCTCGTGGTCCGATGATGAAACGTGCTTGGCAGAATTATTTGATCCTTAGTATGGACACTTTCGGATAGTGTCACGATACAGGCTTCCCAGAATTTGATCCTTAGTATGGACAATTTCGGATAGTGTCACGATACAGGCTTCCCAGAATTTGATCCTTAGTATGGACACTTTCAGATAGTGTAAAGATACAGGCTTCCCAGAATTTGGTCCTTAGTATGGACACTTTCGGATAGTGTCACGATACAGGCTTCCCAGAATTTGATCCTTAGTATGGACACTTTCGGATAGTGTCACGATACAGGCTTCCCAGAATTTGATACTTAGTATGGACACATTCGGATAGTGTCACGATACAGGCTTCCCAGAAATTAATCCTTAGTATGGACACTTTCGGATAGTGTTACAATACAGGCTTCCCAGAATTTGATCCTTAGTATGGACACTTTCGGATAGTGTCACGATACAGGCTTCCCAGAATTTGATCCTTAGTATGAACACTTTCGGATTGTGTCACGATACAGGCTTCCCAGAATTTGATCCTTAGTATGGACACTTTCGGGTAGTGTCACGATACAGGCTTCCCAGAATATGATCCTTAGTATGGACACTTTCGGGTAGTGTCACGATACAGGCTTCCCAGAATTTGATCCTTAGTATGGACACTTTCGGATAGTGTCACGACACAGGCTTCCCAGAATTTGATCCTTAATATGGACACTTTCGGATAGTGTCACGATACAGGCTTCACAATTAGATCCTTGGCAGCGAGACTTTCGTATAGTGTAGCGATTATTCAAAAGTCTAATGATGCAGTTTTAGTTTTCATCCAAATCGGGCTCGAGACTCTTTTCAGTATTTTTCGATATTCCCCATAGTTTCGGATTAAGGCTTGTATACATGCCAACGACCTTGTGCATACAAACGGAGCTAACTGTTCCTCTACGCGCCACTCCGCTAACCGCATTTTTAATTTATTACAAAAAAGTAACACCTATTTTAAAAAAGTAACAAAACCAAGTTATTTTCGTTTATATTGCAAAGCAGTAGATTTTTTTTTTACTTTTGTTAAAAAATGAAGGAGTAAAATGGTTTCATCTCAACGATTTGGAGGTGATTTGGTGATTTTATTTCTTATTTTGTGATACCGATACATAAATTCTGGCTAAACCAAATTACGTATCATATTATGTAAATTACTACCTATTTTTTTCAAATGCTGGTTCTCAGTAAATGCCGACGAAAAGTTGCTTCATCTGCACGCTGTTTTTAAGCATTTCTCGAGAGAGCAGCCTTAAGCTTTTTACGCACACATTAAAAATTCACTTGTATGTAACATTTGGTGATTGTAGTCACCATGGACGGTATAGGCAAAATTTTTTGTGGTGACTACACTTCCCGTAGACGCTTGAGTGGATAAACATGGAGTTATTGAAGTGTAGCAGGTAATTGGTTTAGAACAATGAATCATAAATATGTATTTGTCTGTGTACCTACTATAAAAATTGTAACAAAATGAGGGACGCCTTTCACCTCACTTAGAATATTGATTTACTTTACATAACATTAGTAATATGTTAATTGAAGTGTCCTACTCCTTTTTGTTTTTGTGTTTTATTGTAATAAAGTTTATTCACCTCACAATGATTTACGAAAAAATAATTCATCATTACCATCCTCTAATCATTTTTCCATTTATTTTCTATATCTGAACCTACATTAGTATTCATTTCAGTGGTCACTTCCTCGACATTATCGATATTTCACATAGTTTAACAATTTTCTCGAAAAAATATATTTTTATTAGCTGACCTGGCAAACGATGTTGTGCCATATACATAAAAAAATAAAGGGCCTACTCTCAGACCTACCAAATATACACATACATTTTACAAAAATCGGTCAAGCCGTTTCTGCGACAAACACTGTGACACGAGATTTTTATAAATACATATTAGAAATTTATATATGCAATCGCTTCAGTTGTTCAATTTGTACGTGTTAAGGGGATACCTTTAGAATAAGGCCGTTTTTCGTTTCAACGTATCTTGTTAGGTACCTCGAACAGGGATGTGAGATTACGGTATATGCTTTTTGACTTTATGATCTAGTATCCAACTGAAGGAATACACGATACGAAGAAATTTTCTCGATAGAAAAAAATCACAAAGTTCGAAATATCTTTCTACTTTTTTTAGCTACAAGACGCAACGCTTTAGATTGATCCTATGAAAATAACTTTAAAGCATATAAAATAACCTTATCGAGGTTTCAACTGAACAGATTTCGATATAATAATACTTTTATGTTATCAAATCCGAAAATTTATTTTGGCACTTACGTTTTTTTATTCCGAGCTACACTCTTATTATCTTCATCTCATCTTTTGCCTTGCAAAAGTATTTGCATCTCTCTCATTTGTTCAGTTCTTCAGATGCTTCGTGGAGCTCTTGCAAGTAGGACCTGTATCACTTTTCTGCAAATCGGAGCTGTCAGATCTTCGTAATTTCAATATATTTTTTACAGTAAATGCTAATAGTTTAGCCGTTTATAGATAAATTTAGTGTTAAAAAATGTCTGCACCATGTGAATGTGTATTTTTATGACCTTGAACAATATAAAACGCAATATTTTTCTATCCACACTAATTTTTGAATTATGTATAAAATTGGTATGAAATAATAGAGCAAAACTAAATAAAGTACAACGTCGTTGGGACTTCCTACCTGAAGGCGACAATGGACTCGTTTACCAGGAAATGAATAGCAACGGCTTGAAGAAAATAACGTCTCCAAGTCATTACCTTTACTTGTACGTATACGTACTGTATCTTCCAATGTTCTCATCTCACAAAGCAATACTGGGTAAACATTATGTTTTCTATATTGGAGTGTCTGTTTATTCAGCGTTATTCTTACATTTTAACTCAAGACACACGCTAAAATAAATGTTTTAATTTTAGGATTGAAATACGTCAAACATCAATGTGTCAAGAAAGTGTTAAATGTCAAAGGCAACAAGCCTAGGGAAAATTATGGAGTCGCGTTTGAACTCTGAAAAATGTGTTAAGTAAATACTAGCTTTTTACCCCGACTTTTCTGCGTGGGTTTTAGAAGTACGTACCAGAAATAAATGAAAAATATCCTACTAACGTTATAAATCTAAATCAATATGATGTTGTAATAGTTGTTAGGCCAATTTTAATTTATCATAATTCTGGGCTCTTGATATTTTATGACTCTTTATCCCTCATCATTTCAGCCTTACTTCATCTCGTACCATAGACATATTTTTGTAAAAATAAAATATTAGCAAGTTCAATTTAATTGACAATGACGTAATTTCAAAGCCTTAAGTTAGTTATTACGCATTTTCAACATCTCATTAGATATATCGCCAATAAAACAGAATGTAAATCAAGCCTTCTCATAAAGTCAGCGAAAAAATTATAGATTATTTTTAATTTTTACCGTCCAAATTTGTTTAAAACGCTTACTTTCTTTCGCTTTTACGATAATAAACATTACAAACATCAGAATAAAATTAACATTTTTCCGCCATTCCAACCTGTCAAAAGTCTTGGTAGGTATAGTTTACGAAGACAAAAACAGTACAATACAATATCAGCGTTTTACCTGAAATAAAACCAACCAATTTAAGAATATCTGTTCTAGGTAAACAACATTTTTATTTACGTGGCTGCAATGCCAGCTTCCCGAAACAGGGTCTTTACCCATCCTGCAATGGCTGTACGTGAAGCAGGTTTAGCCACACCTCTAATCGTAATAGTTTTTTCTGTCCAGTATATAGGGTTAAGGTTAGAGCTATCGGCATTTAAAAGCAATTTCCAGCCGGATTGCCTATAATTACTGCTGTCAGTTTTGGAGCCAAACCGAGGCCAAAATATTATACTGGTATTTGATCTTATGCTATGATTAGGATCAATATTAAGTAGAGTTAGATCATGTATTCGCCTACCAGAGCAAAGCAACAACAAAATTCCAGTATGACGTGATGTTTGAAATAGATTATTTGAATCAATAAATTGTGTAATTATTCAAAAATGAAATTAATTTATCAATATCCCAAACTGGAGGCTTTGTGACCTTTGGATTTTTAAGGGCAATAGATTTTAAAACATGTCTTACTAGAACGTGTGAACTTAACTGACTTGAAGTTTCAGCGTTACATAGTGTAGAAATTACCTGCGCTAATTGTGAACCAGTGGGATTCATTAAGTCAAGGTTTTTATTACGGCACCACAACGTCCAGCGCTTCCAGGCTACCTCGTAGGTTTTTAGTGTAGATTTTGGCCAAGAATTCTTAAGCAGTGATAGTTGTTGAGCGTTCAATGTCTTTATCGCGTCGGACCACCCCCACACTTCCAAACATCGAGGATAATGTTCTCGACCTGCGGTGGTGGGAGTTCCGTCGACGTGTCTATTAGGTATCTCTGTAGGTTTCTCAGAGTTAAAGGAGGTGCGAGCGCTCGGGCTTTGAGATCGGCACGCCAGAATACCCTCTCCCATCGAGGTACTACTAATAGGAATATTTCTATCGACTGTTTTAAGTGAGACAGGACTTTGGGGACTAGGAAAGGTGGTGGGAATATCCATGCGAGCTCGTAATTCCATGGGGCACTGAAGGCATCGTGGAACAGAGCTTGAGGATCTCTCAGATGTAGGGACACGTAATTGTATCCTACGTGAGCAGTCGCCGAGGCAAATAGATCTACTATTGGGGTTCCCCATTTTGCAAACACTGTTTCAACACCAGTCGGTAGTAAGTGCCATTCTGGAGGTTGGCGAAGGCGTGATAAATGGTCCGCATGATTGTTGTATTTGCCCGGAATGAAGTGTATGTTGAAGTGTATCTGATGTTGGTCTAACAAATTCAGAATTCGATAGGTTATTTCCAACAGGGATAATGTCCTTGTACGTCCTTCCTTTCGTAAGTAGGTGACCGCAGTTCTGTTGTCCCTTTGAATGAGGAGCGAACTTTGATGAAGCCATTGAACTTGGTTCTGAAGAGCATATAAAATTGCTAGCATTTATTTTTCATTGAAATGCAGCGTTTTCTCTTCTTGCGACGAAGTTCCTAAAAGAGCTAAATTGTTCGCTTGATCCGACGTATCTGTCGTTAGAAAATTTATTGGAGGAGGGTACTGAAGGGGTGTTGACCTTTGACAATTTTGGGCCCACCAGTTTAGTTCCTCTAAGACACCTTGTGGTAGTGGGTAGGTCTTTGATGGTAGGACTGGCAGCGAATTTACGAACATTAGTAACTGTCGATGATTGAGCCGACCCCGAGGGACAACAAAAGTGGCAAAATTTATAAGTCCCATTATTTTATGCAACTCCTTCAAAGTTAACCGCTCTTGTTCGCCTGATTTATCCTGATAGCCTGATTTATCTTTGTAATGATGTCCTGAATCTTTTGTTTTGGTATGATTTTTTATTTTCCCATGGTTTCTATAGTATCCCTAAATAAATTATCTTTTGAGGAGAAACAACAGATTTTTCGAAATTTCTTTTCCACCCCAGTTTTTGTAACATTTGTACAGTTATTTTGACATGCTCGCGAAGCGTATGGACAAAAATGGCGTGCCACTTTTTTACGAAAACTAAAAACTACCCGCAAACCCCAGGTGGTGCCACTGAGCCGGAAGTATAGAGGGGATAAAAGTACGAAAACTGGTAAGAAATCGATGGGAAACGGAAATGCCATCTCATATGAAAGCTTCCAGTGACGGTTAAGTAGTTTAATACAAGTATTTTTCCATGATTTGGTATAAGTCTTGAAGATGTTCCGTGGATGAAACAACAATCAGGATGAAACTATTTACTACTTATAGCAATATGGGCCTGAGGATGGAACCAGGGTTATCCTACAGCCCCGGATTTGGAATGCCGCATATAATAGCAGCGGTGCTCATCGGTATACTTCCGATGGAACTTTACTGAAAGGGTCATTGCATCACATTTAGGGTCTCATATCAACCGAAAGACGTCCACTGATGGACATAGGCCTCCCCCAAAAGGGGGGGGGGGGGCTGACATAATCGCCACGCTTGGCAGGCGGGTTGGCGATCGCAGTATATGGTTGAGTTTTACAGAGAACGCTGCTGCTCATTCTCTGGCGAGTCCCTTAGTCGCCTCTTACGACACCCATGGGAAGTGATGGGATGGTATTATTCTTTTACGGCACCATACGGCACCGGCCGGCACCATACGGCATTTAGGGTCTAATACTGATTAACTATGTCCAGCAGTGGACGTCTTTCGGTTGATATGATGATGATGACTGGTAAACTAGGTATTGAACTCAACTAATATGATAAAGAGTTAAAAATATATTTTTTTTTTATTTGTGATGAGTTTGCTCTTGACTCTAGTCTAGGTCAGAGATGACCGAGACAAAGTCTACGATGGAGCGAGCTTGCCCAGAAGGAGCCTGTTCACTCTAACTTTGAAGAGATTAGGGTTGTAAGCGTTTGGAAACACGGACGCAGGCAGAGAGTTCCACTCCTTTGCTGTGCGCATTATAAAAGACGTTTGGAAACACTTAGTGCGAGTTGGTGTAACAGCAACAAGGTAGGGATGGTAAGATGCAGTGCGTCTGGATGTCCAATGGTAGAAGGAGGCCGGTGGGATGAGGTCGTGGAGTTCTTGGGCACACTCACCGAAGTACAATCTGTAGAAGACCGACAAGCAGGCGACCTTACGGCGATGAGCCAAGCTATGCAGCTTGGCATCCACCAGTTTTACGTCATCGATGAGCCTCTTACTTTGCGTTCCACCGAGTCAAGCGCGGCAAGCTGATACTTAGCTGAGCCATCCCAAAGGTGGCTACAATACTCCATGCAGGATCGGACTTGCGCTTTATATAGGGTTAAAAGCTGTCCAGACCTGAAGTATCGCTTCAGCCTATTTAGGATTCCCAGCTTTTTGGCAGCGGTTTGGGCTTTGTACTCGATGGTGGCGCCGAAGTTGAGACTGGATGTCAACTCCATGCGTAGGAGCTCGATGTTTACAGGACGTTCGATTTATTTTTCACTGATACAAAACAATCTCCGGAAAATGCACGGTTTCTGTGGAAAAGGCTACGTGGGTAAAGCCACGCGAAAAAAAAACAAATTGACTACTTATCTTTTCATTCGTTTTCATAACTTATATACATATTTCAATTACGATTAAAATATAACTTTTATACAACTGGTCTACTCCATACCTTCCGTATGCTTAAAAGTCTCTAGTACTATCTCTATCGCACAATTATGGCCATGTTCTTAAATAGTCAACTGAATTAGTAGTTTTCACTATAATTTGGGGCCATACAAAACATGATATAATTTACCAACGATTGTAAAAAATGAGTATTAAAACAAATCAATATTTTTCGTCGCTCGATATTTTATTAAATTGTATTTTATTTACGTCTAAAATCACTGTTTATAAGAGTGCTGATTTGTGTTAATATTTTGACAGAGGAAGTTTATGAAGTTTGCGTGCGGGCAACACTGAATCAGTTGGCGGTTTGAATAAATTTCATGTTGTGGCGCTAGGTTCGATATTTCGGATTTTGCACATGGAAGCATGCGGGGACTGCGCGGTGCCAGGAGATGAAATCGGTGCTTTCGAGCTATCATTTATTTCAAAGATACGGCCTTAATTTAACCTATTGTATCAAACACAGTATTTAATTGTTCCTGATAAATAAATTTACATAAATCACAAATAGCTGTAAATGTAAAAAATTTCTTTCAATTTATTTGTGTGAAAAATAATTGTTTTATTATGTTTGTTCATTGAAGCACATTATTTGTACTTGAACTATAAAAATGTTGCCCATTTTTGATTCTTTCTTTTTCTTGTGATGTCTTGATTTTTCTACCGCTATGTAGTGCTATTTTGATTTCAGTGGTGTTATTTAGATTGAAATTTCAGGATGTAATAGTAACTGCGCGTTTACGCGTGGAGGCGCTCTATTCTGTTCTGTTCTGTTCTGTTCTATTCTATTCTATTCTATTCTAGACTTTGTCTCTGACCTAGGCTCACTCACCAATCTTAAGTAAAAAAAATGTGGTGTCCACGTTGACACTATGGGACTACCGCACATTTAATAAATAAATAACTAACAACAACTGCGTACAAACCACTCACTGAACAACTCGTTACTACTTCACAGCAGATTTTGGTGGACAGTTGATTATAATTATCATTATAACACTAAAATTTTCCTTAGGCTATTACTGAATACCGCATCAAAATCAGTTGAGTAGAACCTGATTTATTGCAACCGCATCAATAAAACCGTTCCAGTTGAACTAATATGTCGTTTAATAACGTATCTGACGACACGGGGTATCAATTTGATATTTGGTACTAAGACCTTCTCCAGAATGTAACAAATACTTTTCTTAAAACCGCATCAAAATCGGTTCAGTCAAACTCGAGATATTTGCGGACAAACATTCGCGGGTCGAGAGAACCTTTTTTTTTGAAGTCGGTTAAATGTTTCCTAGTAAATTCAACAATATTTGAATATAAGGTAACCCAGATAATCTGGTTTATCTTAAAACATAATTAATTCAGATTATTTTATGTTAAAAGATAAAATAAAAGCAAACCCGAACACAACTACTAGTCAAGAAAAAAAAAACAAATTTATTCTAACTTAAATTTTTCGAAATTCGGCAGCATTTCTCCGAACACTCGTGTGAACATCGGTCGCAAACACTTTAATAACAGTGTTATCCTATTATCCTCTTTTCGAGTTAAAAAGTTTTTTTTTGTGAATTAAAAAAAAATGCTTTGGATCCTAGTGTGTGTGCTTCTGTTGATTTGGACAGCGATATCCAAGTGGAAGAACAGAAAATTTATCGCTTTGGGCAAGAATTTGTCTACGAAAGGGGTTCCCCTACCGATCGTGGGACATTCTTATAAGTTCATTGGCGGTGACGAGGGTAATGATTTTTTAATAGTACTAATTCCTATGAACCATCCGGCTGCTTGGCAATGGCTCTTCTACATAACTTCCACCTTTTAATAGGAAATGCTGGCGGCGAGACTTTGTATGTAAAAAGTCATAATTCGAGGTTTGGCTCTCAACTGTTTTCTTCGCCAATATAATTATATAATATAATTATTCTGTGTCCCTATGTTTTCCTTTTTGATGATTTATTAACCGTATAAGCACTAGATCTCTAACACTCATAGAGACACAGTATACCTCCTTATTCAGTTTGTGAAATATCTTTTATATCGGTCCAATATCGGAGGAGAAAACAGTCGAGAGCCAGACCTCGAATTATGACCTTTTAAATAAAAAGTCTCGCAGCCAGCATTTCCTCTTAATCTCTTTTACTGATCGAGATCTTGACAATTCAAGAATGCCTGTAAATTGGAATAAATGCTTTAAGTTTTTTTCTGTATTTTGTGAACCACTGGTCGTTTGTTAGTCCAATTCCTCCCACCATCTTCAACACTATGGTGATTGTGTCATGATCGTTCTTGTGAGCGGTACGATGACAGTGTGGTGTTCCTGGTTCAAATAGAACCACGTCATTGGATCTGGGCCCCAAGTCTGCTATTTTTTATAAATTCGTTATTCCAACACGATCCCATTGTCATTTTGCTAAAAGTTCGTAATGTGCTAAATTCATAATGGTCGATCACTGGTCGGTCAATGATCTCGTAATAGAATCGTGGTAGAATGAAATTGTCGTATTGCCATTATTTTGAAACCCGTTAGTAGAAATGATTTTCGAAAAACTACTTCTAAAGAACATTAAGTTATGCCAGATTTCTTTTATATATATTTTTACATACTCGTATTATTTATTCATCTGTCATTTTGTACGAGATTACCATTCTATGTCATTTCTTTCAATGGAGTGTCAATCGTTGACCATTGGAAAATCATAATGACGCTTCTATATTAGTAGATTACCAAAATTGTCAAAATCAACAATTATGAAATCAATGATAGACCATTCTGACAATATTGTAATAGCAGACTAGAGGCCCTGATAGTTTGAAGCCCATAGTAAAAAAGAGGTAATACTTGTTGTCTTCTGGCCACATTTCCAGGTATTGATGAATAACCCTCCTTTCCTTTTTAGGGTTCCGTATTTGAAGGGAAGCCAACGGAACCCTATTACTAGGCTTCCGCTGTACGTCTGTCCGTATATCTGCCAGCGGACTCTATCTCAAGAACTGGTAATAGGGAGACAGTTGAAATTTCCACGAGTGTGTATTTCTAATGCATAGTTTTTAGACTTTTCCCAAAAACTGTAGTATAAGACGGTATTACTTGCCAAACTTCATAGTTCAAGGTCAAAGGGTAATACCCTATAAATTTTGATACCCTTGAGAGTGTCGAAATATACGTTTTTTTTGCGGCATAAACCGCCGTATCTTTTTTACGTTAACTGAGAAGTTTGATTTTTACATAGCTTAAAGGGACCGTAGACCTGAGTATATGTTTTTAATTTTAACTCGATACCTCTACGCCTTCCCGAGATAAAGGGTCTTGACAGACGGACGGACGGACAACAAAGTTAGCCTATCAGGATTCCGTTTTTCCTTTTGAGGTATGAAACCCTAAAAATAATAAAATTAAAATATATTAAAAATTAAAGGGGACTCCCATACGAGAACGTTTTATTTTCGGTTTATGGTACGGAACCCTTCTTGTGAGTGTCTGACTCGTACTTGGCTGTTTTTTTCTTAATTTTGTGTATTAACTAGACTATGTAGTTAGTTAGTAAAAAGTAGAATACTTAATTAATTAGTTGAAACTCAAATAGATGTAATATAATGGTGACTAACCAAAAGAATTTCTCTCGTTTGTACTGTTTTTATTATGTATAATTTTTGTTAGTTTTTCTACTATGTTAGTCATTAGGTTTAGTACATGGAACGCAAAATGTTCAGGAAACTACGCAATATATTTTTTGCCAAGTACCGAAGTATGTTTGATTTGTGTGAGGTTAGCTGAATACTTTATGGTGGGAAGTGTTCGCTGACAATAAGCCTTATTGGAAGGTCCAAAGGCACCCATAGAGGAATCATAATCATCATTATCATATCAGCCGAAAGTTCTTCTCCACTGGGTAGTTCCGACCACTGTCTGGTGAAGTCTGTGTCCGTCTACTCCCCGCCCGATCCTAGCCCAAGAGGCACCCGGCGGGTATGGCGATACAGGTCAGCAGATTGGGATGGCATGTGATCATTTTTCGCATGTTACCCTACTTGCTTTCCTTCAACTGATGCTTCGTCGTGCGCTGACGCCGTGACGGATGTGTTGCGGAAGGGAATGGAGTACTACATTCCGTTCTCAGACGTAGCAATGTCAGGCAAAGCCCACCTATGGTTTGGTGCCGAGTGCAATCGCGCTAATGCGATAAAACATGCGGCGTACCTAGCATGGGTCGACGTCCGTGCGCGCAAGGCAAATGACGTGATTCAGAAGAAGAGAGCCCTTAACAGGGCTGCCAAGTCCTGCAAGAAGGTGTTGCGAAGGGCTCGGTTTGACCACTTTAGCCGAATAGGGAACAAACTTGCCTCATATCCAGCAGGTAGTAAAGCTATTTGGTCCCTGGCTAAGTCGGTCGAATCGAACTTCTGCCGCCCCTCACTACCGTGGAGAAGTGGCCAACAAACTCCCCAGCAACACATCTGTCTGTTGAGTTAGAAGAACTCGAATTAATACAATAGTATGCAAAGCTTTATTACAAAGAAAATGATAGATTTTGGGTAACCCGTACAACCTAAAAACTAAATCATTTGCCAATTGTAAGCTAGCACACTCCATTACACCATCATAATCAGACAACTCAATGAATGAATAAATAACTCTAGCATAAAAACAATGTAAACCAAATTTAATAGGTATGCCTCCAGATATAAAGGGCGTGTCCGCCTACACGTGCAGGGGTAGAATCTAACAATATATCTGTGACTCGACGCCACAAGTGATAAACTAGGGCTACCAAATTAAACAAAAAGCAGTTAAAATTGTAAAAAAACAAGACGACCATTCACCAGAAGCAGCACCCGTTCACGAGCATAACGCAAAGATCAGCCATTACCTCCCTCGCCATATTTGAGGGAAAGAGGTAACCCGACCTCCGACGCTACCGCAAGCAGTGAAATCTAAGGGAGCATGACGAACTTGCTGCCGGTTGCTCAGGATAGAATAATATTAAACAATTGTCTAAGTCACTAGTTAATCAAAAACAAAACGTTGTATTCACAGTACGTCAATACAAAAAAAAAAAACAATAATTGACCTCTACGGACATATAAGTCAACAAATATACATAGATAATATAGATTGATAGGATTCCCAATAGATGTACAGGAACCTGCGGAAGTTTACAGAAATCCGCTGCATGCGAGGCCTATGTCCTGCAGCAGATATTTTTACTTGAAATGGTCATGAACATTTCTTTTAGTTTATAATTATCTCTGTTAGATTCAGAAAAATGATATATTTTTGCCTGTCTTCAAACTTGTCATCGATTGATCTAACCACCTAGGAATGTTGTTTCAGCTCGCATGAGAGGAATGATAAACCTTGCAAAAGAGGCATATGAAAATGGCGGAGTTAGAAGTATGTGGCAAGGGAACCTCTTTTATATATGTAAGTATTAAAATAAATTATTTATTTAATGGGAAAATCTTAAGAATCGGCGTATTCAATCAAAATTTAGCTCTGCGTGCTCTGTCCTCCGGACAGCAAAAATGCCGAGTGTGGGCAGCAGCTGCAGGTGACACGTCACCTGCAGCTGCTGCCAGCAGTGCTCATGAAACTGTGAAAAAATCAGACTTCTAAGTTAACGTAAAAAATTACGGTCGTTTATGACGCAAAAAACGTATATTTCGACACGCTCAAAGGAATCAAAATGTATAAGGTTTTTCCCGTTTACCTGGAACTATGAAATTTGGCGAATAATACCGTCTAATACTACTTGTTTAGGGAAAAGCCTAATAACTATACATTTGTAGTTAAATCATAAAAAAAATATAGTCTTTATTTAAAGTAATTTGTTGCTACAAATTTGTACGGAACCCTCAGTGCGAGACCAACTCGCACTTGACCATTTTTTTTACATGGAGCGACTGCCTATCCCGCCACATCCCAGTAACTGGGAACACAGTATCCCTTGGCAAGACTGGTGTCAGATTTTCTGGCTTTTGACCATCGTTAACGATTGCCAAAATCTTTTAATGACAGCCGAACCAACTTTTCGTGCTTACCGAGGCACGGAGGAGTCTCATTATGCAATGTATGGTGGTCACCCATCCACCGACCTCTGCGACCATCGCTTAACCTCAAAGATCGACCCGTGCGGCTGCTCACGTTTCCTTGCTTGTAATTAGTTAATTATACAGCATAATGTAGAGATCATGTTTCTTTAATGATTGTAAATTATTATTTAATCTAGTTGGCATGCAAACTGTTAAATCTGAAGACGTCATTCTCACCATTTGTAAATAGTATTATAATTACTTCCATTGTTATTTCGTGCAAACAATAATTACTTACCTACTATATTTACAACCTGTAGGTACAGTTCGCTACACGATTATTTGCCGCTCTGAAGTTAGGCGTTTGGCCGTGGACACCAACTCAGCGGCGCGGCGGGCGGCACGGGCAGTTACGAGTACATTATACATCTCTGCATTTGAACGCGCCGCTGCTGCGCTGGTCGCGTCAAATGCAGAGATGTATAATGTACCTGCCCGCGCCGCCCACCGCCCACCGCGCCGTTAAGTTCGTGTCCGCGGCCTTAGTGACGACCGCGCAGGTGCAATCGCGTAAAAAAGTGTTACGTTCGTAGAATATTTTTGTTGTTTTATATGTATACGAGCGACTGAAATGCCATTACACGCGCCATCTTGCGCGAGAACGCGCATGCGCGCCCTGCCCCCGCATGCGCTGTCCTATGTTTTTTGGCAAATTGACATCCTGCGCAAACAATGCGACGTACTTCAGAGAGGCAAACTTGCGTGACGCGAACTGTAAGCTAAATTAATCAGGTACATAGGTAGCTGACTATCAATCATCAATCAATATACAACGTGTCACAGAATGAACGCAATACCTCTTAAAATTGTTCGTAACGATGAGTACAATGACCCCATTGTACTCATCGTTACGAACAATTTTAAGGGTACCCGTCCATTTGCGCGGAAAGAGGCAGGGGAGCGGAGAAACGGAGAAATATTAACCAATCATGTCGCACATAAATGTATGGGGTAGTCTATTTTATTTTCGCTATTCCAGTGTTGGTCCCATAGTGAAAGTTGTTTATAATAATAAGAACAATGGCCTTTTAAGAGTTATTGCGTTTACTCTGTTATACGTTGTTAATAAAACTCTTCCGTTACCGGTAACTGAGTGACTGACAGACAACGCACAGCCGAAACTACTGGTCGTAGAAAGCTGAAATTTGCCATGTAGATTCCTTCCTACGGGAACGGGAAAAAATGGAACATGCACGTACGAAGTCACGGGCTCAAAGCTAGTGTAGAATAATAATTATTGTGTTTGTTACAGACGTAGCAGATCCCGTGATAGCAGAACTTCTTCTCAAGACTTGTTTGGAGAAAGTAGACCTTATGAGAATGTTCAGAGAACTACTGGGAAACGGCAATATATTTGCGCCTGGTTAGTAATACTTAGTATGATAATAGTAGTAGTAGTAATATTATTGTAGTAGTCCAATGATAGATACCATCAGGTAGGTATAATTTTTTGAAAGAGTCAAAGCGGCCCTGGAATGCAAAGGAGGAACACGGTTTTAGTGATGGGTTTGAGTCAGTAACAATCTGGCACTGCCTTCCGCATCGCCCAGAGCGGATGGGGTCATTTGATGATTTCCCATCCTTAAAAAATAGTATCATTCCATGGCCTGCCCCACAGGAATTCTGCATAAAAAGTATTCTAGATGTGTGTAAAAGAAGCAAATGTGTGGATTTCTATCAGTGAAAAATTTTTGAATCGAATTTCCAGAGATCATGATTTCAAACAAAATTACGAAAGAACAATGAACCCTTTTAATCGACTTCCAAAAAAGGAGGAGGTTCTCAATTGGGTGGGTATTTTTTTTATGTATGTATACCGTTTAATCCGAGGTTTCTGATCCGATTTCTATGATTCTTATGATTTTAGATCGATGCAGTATACTTGCCATTTAGTCCCATAAAAATTGATTGATTCAGTTTGGTTCAGTAGTTTTTATGTTATGAGCATTTTTACTTATTTCAATATCGACGTGAAAAAGTGAAAAATAAAAAAAAACTTTTTACAAAAAATGTAACCGACTTCGAAAAAAAAACACTACAAAGAATAAAATAACCTTGATTTCGGAAGTCGGTGTTAAAAAACAAAGAAACTAAACCAAAAACTTTTTATTCTTTGTAGTGTTTTGTTTGGAAGTCGGTTATATTTTTTTGTAAAAAGTTTTTCATAATATTCGCTCAGATATAAGTTCATGCAAGGTATTAAGAAATGGGTTATCCTTGAACGTTGAATACTGAATTCAAGTAACGCGATTTTTTTAAGTTTTTCTTGTACCAGGAATTTCTTTTTACCCTGGGGTAGCCCGCTGATTTATGCGTCTCATCTCAACGTTCAGTATGATGGCTGAATCTTGCACCTGAAGTTTTATGCTGTTAAATCTTAAGCAACCTTGCTGGATTTGTTATTAAATTGATCAAAATAATATCAACAATCATACTTTGTACTTAGACATCATGAGGAACAAATATTTTTATGGTCTACAGATAGTTGTTCCGGGTTTGGCTGTTCGTGTATGTAAGTTTTTGTGTTTGAAAATGCACCCACGATACAGGAGAAGTTCCTATTTGAGGGCAACGTTTTACACATTGATAAATAAAAACCCAAGATACACACTCAGCATCTCAAAAACGTCCGCACAATTTTAAATTGTGCGCTAGTTTCAAACAGTCTCGCATTGCTCGCCATACTGCACTGCTTTGTAAAAACAACGTTAAGCGATCCGTGTATGGTTGAATTTGCAAAAAAATTGTTTATAGTATAACTACACACAACTCACACATGAAACTTGATACGTATGTCAGTTTTTGACGACAGTTTCGAGTGTTGCATTTGTTCGAGACTGTGCATCTTGGGTTTTTTATATATCAATGGTTTTACATTAATGAAAAAAAAGGTAGCGAAATTTTGCCTCGGTGTTGAAGTTTGGTTTTTAATAAATTAATTACAGTTTCAATATGGCGTCCCCGTCGCAAGATCCTGGCTCCGACGTTCAGTCAGAAAAACCTCAACTCTTTCGTGCAGGTGTTCGCTCGACAGAGCAGCATCATGACGGACCAGCTCAGTTTCGTCGCCGGGAAGGGAGTGTTCTCCGTGTGGAAGTACCTCACTACGTACACCATGGATTCAGTATGCGGTATGGCCATTATAGTTTTTGATCAATACATTCTTATTTGGTCATTTTTTTTACAGATTAGATTTCCCTAAAAATTGTTTACTTGAAAGGAACTTTCTAGATTACTGATATACTTAAAAAACATATTATATATAACGTTTAACAAAATAAAGTAATACCTCATAAGGGGTCAATGTACTCATCATTATCAACAACTTTACTCAAAAATCGACTGCCGACATTTATGAGCGCCAAACTCAACAAAATGTACTGAACAGCTTTTTTGCGATGGTAAAAGTTGTTTATAATGACGAGTACAATGACCCCTTAAGAGGAATTGCGTTTATGCTGTTATATGTTGTATTTATATCGTGAAACTTTAATGGTTGTTTTTCTGTAGCGAAATGATTTTATCTTGGTAATACACTCGATTTATTAAAAGTGGCCAAGTGCGAGTTGGACTCGCGTGCAAAGGGTTCCGAACGAATTTATTTTTTTAACATGTCATTTTAACATTATAGACTTCTTATAGGTTTTCCTGTAATCTATAGGTAAAGATCTATTACCTCCATTTTTTTTTTAATTTTAGGCTCTGTAGTTTCGGAGATAAGGAGTCTTATTTCTTGAATAACTTCAAAACCATTTATTTTAAAATTATAAAAAAAAAAACATATTTAAAACCCTTACAGTAAGCCCTTTCATTTGATATGTCATACAACATTGTTGAAATTTTTTTTTTCTAGTTTAACCCCCAAAAGTGACCCCCACACTCAAAATTTAATGGTTTACGTAATGCGTTCGTGTTTGGGTCACAGTAGTTCATATGTGTACTAAGTTTCAACAGAATTGGTTCAGTGGATCCGGAGAAAACTGGCTGTGACAGACGGACAGACAGACAGACAGACCGACAGAGAGACAGACAGACACCCGAGTGATCCTATAAAGGTTCCGTTTTTTGTTCGGAACCCTAAAAAAGAAAAAAAAGGAAGGTGCGTGAGTCAGCGTGCGTGCAGTAATGCCGTATCTAACCTTGCACATGAGAGTTTTTTTGCTCTGAATATTTATGAATCGCTATTCACTTATCCGCAGTGGGCACATTTTGAGTAGTTACCTACTTACGTCGCTAGTGAACTACTATTTTTCACGCTTTCGAGTTTGTGAATATTTTTTTTGTAATTTGAAAACAGAAATATTATTATTTTGTAAGTTAAACGTTATGTTTCGATAGTACTACTGATGGTTTATTGTTCTGCCGCGGGAAAACAACAATTAAAATTTCACGGTGTATATTTATATAGTTCTTGGTATAAAATCTTGCTAAAATGCTTTAATTTCCTTGCAGAAACGACATTAGGTATTCAAGTAAACTCCCAGTTGGAACCAGAACTGCCATTTCTCTACAACTTCGAAAACTGCTGCCGTATAGATGCCCAACGCATCTTTGAGCCCTGGCGATACAATGATATACTAAACAAAATCTTTTACAACAGGGCTTTTGAGTCGTATAAAAGGAGTAAAGAATTTATATGGAAGTTTATGGACAAGGTAAAGTCAATGTTCTGTTACAGATTGTTGTGGTGTGTGTCTGTTTTGTCACTACCTTAGTAGTACCTTGGTAGTGGATAGCCATTACCGTTCAATATAATTGAGGTGAACAAATCAGTGAAACCCGGACCGGTGACCTGGTGAGGGTCGCGGGTAGCCGATGTATGCGAGACGCACAGGATCAGTTGTTGTGACGACACTTGGGGGAGGCCTATGTCCGCAGTGGACGTCTGTCGGCTGCCGATGATGATGATAATGATGAACAGATCAGTTAGAATATTATATTTCAAAAGTTTTCTAATACGCGAAAATTTCTTAGCGCTAGCGGTTAAGCCATTCGTTTGAGCGGCCAGCCGCCTGACACGGCTGGAATAGCGGCTGATCGCTACGGCCAACCGCGTAAAGCGGTTGACCTGTTCCAGGGGCGTTGGTCCATAAACGATCAGTCAACAAGCAAGAGAGTGACACAAGAAGCTTCTTAATTTAAATTATTCCAATCACGACTTATGAGATAATATACAAACTCTTTAAAACAAAGTCATCAGCGGCTCGCCGCAAACGGAATCGCCAGTGCGTATAAATTAGATGGTGACCAGCCGCGAAGCGGGCCGCGGCCCTTCATTCAACTGCGACGGTTAAAATTTTGTGGAGGTTTAGTGCGTACAATCACAAGCGGTTGCATATTAAACTTATTAAACTGGAAAAGCGGCAAGCCGTGCGGTTAGCCGCTCGCCACGCGATTAGCCCCCGTGGCTAACCGCTAGTGCGAAGGAGCGCTTACCGCTAGTGCGTAGGAGCGCTAACCGCTAGTGCGCAGGAACGCTTAAAGTTTAAGGCCAGTCTTTTGTTCACACTTCCACTCGACGGCGATGAGGGGATAAGTTTTGACGTTGTATTAAATACACGGTTTACGTAAGAGGTTTTTGTTTTAGATGTATGTATAGTTTTGTGTAGGTAAATATATTTTTTTTACTTGAAATTTAATTTCCAGATAATACAGACAAAATGGGATAGACTGAAAATAGAAAAACATGCAACAGAAATCGAGAGAACGGAGTCAAATCAAGGTTAGTTTAAAATTATTACCTCCGACTGTGGGGTTTTGCAGACGACTGATAAGAATCTTTATCCTTACTAATGTCTGTCCGTCTGTCTGTCTGTCTGTCTGCCAAAACTACTGAACCGTTTTAAATTAATTTTGGTACACAGATAGTCTAGAGCCTGAGAAAGGACATAGACTTTTTATGCCGGGGGTATGTTCCCAAAGGATCACGCGGGCGAAGCCGCTGGCAGAAGCTAGTTTTATATATTTCTACAGTGTATAAAACAGGCTTCTTTTGGGTTAGCTCAGTCCATCGTCGACTTTGTTTCTGTCACCTCTGACCTAGACTAGAGCCAAGAGCCATATAAAAAACTGGCCAAATGCGAGTCGGACTCGCGTGCAAAGGGTTCCGAACTAATTTAATTTTTTTAACATATTAATTTAACACTATAGACTTCTTATAGGTTTCCTGTAATCAAAAGGTTATCTATTATCTCCATTTTTTTCAAAATTTTAGGCTTAGTTGTTTCGGAGATAAGGGGGGGGATGGTCATTTTTCGTCTAATTTCTTGAATAACTTCAAAACTATTTATTTTAAAATTATGAAAAAACTATAATTAAAATCCTCACAGTAAGCCCTTTCTTTTGATATGTCACATGATATTGTTCAAAAACTTTTTTTTTAAATTTTCTAGTTTGACCCCTAAAAGTGACCCCCATACTAAAAATTTAATAATTTACGTAACGCGTCCGTGTGCGGGTCACAGAACTCTATATGTGTACCAAATTCCAACAGAATCGGTTCAGTGGATCCGGAGAAAACTGGCTGTGACAGACGGACAGACAGACACCCGAGTGATCCTATAAGTGTTCTGTTTTTTGTTCGGACCCTATAAATGAGAGTTTTTATTTCCATCTCAGAAAACAAGAACAGTTGGAAGACATTCCTGCAACTGCTCATAGAATCTCCAGGAGGCTATGGTAACGTGGAGCTGCGAGAAGAAACCCTGGTCCTCGTACTGGCCGGTACTGATACTTCAGCAGTCGGAGCTGCTTTCACTATGATAATGTTGGCTAAATACCCTCACGTACAGGAGAAAGTATATGAAGAGTAAGTACTACTGCCCTCTCTGTCTTGTTAATACTCTAGAGAACATTAAAATTCTCTTGCCTTTATTACAATTACCTCATGGGGTCGCACAACATGTCTTCTTCATCCACACTCTGGTGTGTAAAAGGTGTTATCTCGGAAGTCGCCTCTGTCTTTTTCTTTTTTTATTTCAAGCATGGAAAATCAAATGAATTCTTTCGCTTTGGGCTGAGCGGAAGGGAGTGACTGTCTTACTGAGTAAAACCTATCCGTGTTCCACCTAATGCCCTTTGCGATGCAGGGCCGCAGTGAATCTTGTAGTGACCGCTGTGTAGAATTACTCTTGATATATTTTTAAAGACTGTTGTAGAAAGCCTGCAAGAGGTAGTTAGTCTTTGTGGGAAATTAACAGGAAATGCTAAGTCACAAAGAGATGAAAGGATCAATGTTTCACCGAATGCTTTTCAGGTTACAAGAAATATTTGGCGACTCAGACAGACCAGCGACTCACGAAGACCTGCCTCGGCTCAAGTACCTGGACGCAGTGATAAGGGAATCTCTACGGCTGTATCCACCTGTGCCGTTTATTACTAGACTAGTCGAGAAGGACGTGAAGTTACGTAAGTTATTTAAGATATTTCTTATTCATTTTGGTGGATTTGCGTAGCCAGTCTCAAAATCCGAAAAAGCTATAACGAATGCCAAAAACCAGTTTCATGGTTACCAGTCGACCAGTGGCAATGTTTAGCGAAAATAGTTTGTGCCATCTAGTTCATGGTGTTCCTAATGATAATGATATTTATTTTGTAGATAGGATAAACATAATATTTTTACACGTCAATCTTTTTTGGTCACTTTAAACTAGATGAGGCCGGTGTTTCTGAGAATAAACACCGAAACGAACTCAGAGGTCAAAGTCTATTTTAAAGTCCATACAATCGTTCTGGTCAAATCATATGAGGAGAACCATGTAGGTTTCTGTCTGAAGTGGGTTTTTGAGGAAAGTACCACACAGATTTGAGTGGTCATGTCCAGACAGTGCAAGCATTTGCCAGTTTTTTTTTTTACTGTATATAAATAGGATAGGCATACGTTTGACCACAATCTCACCTGATGGTAAGCGATGATGTGGTCGAAGATGGAGCACGTTTGCCTAGAAGCAACCTATTCACTCTTGTCTTAAAGACTCCCAGGTTGTAGCTATCTGGAAACACAGACTCTGGCAGGGAATTCCACTCCATAGCTGTACGCACTATGAATGTGTTCCCAAAACGTTTTGTGCGTGTGGGTGGGATGTCCACCATGTACCGGTGGCGCATCGCCGTTCGTCTTGTGGTCCGATGATGGAACGGGCTTGGCGGAATTAAATCATGCAATTCCGTCGCACACTCCCCAAAATGCAAGCGATAGAAAACTGATAGGCCAGCAACTCGGCGTCGATGCTCAAGGCTTTGGAGCTTCGACTCGACGAGCCTGTCATTACCGATGATCCTCTTGGCTCGTTTCTCAATTGGCTCACTCAAGGGCATCAAGCTGGTATTTGGCAGATCCGTCCCAAAGATGAGAGCAGTACTCCATACACGATCGAACTTGCGCTTGATAGAGTTATCGTGTAGCTCTAACTTAGAAATTTAAGGAGCTCAACAAAATCAAATCTGTGCTGCTCTACGGGTGCAAAACGTGGAAGGATACCAAGGACATCTCACGACAAATCCAGGTGTTCGTCAACTGATGCCTTCGCCGTATCCTCGGGATTTACTTGCCAGAGACGATCTCTAACATACAGCTGTAGAAGAAATGCCACGAGAGCCCGATCGACCGCCAGATCAAGCATCGTAAGTGGATGTAGACTGGTTACACGCTCCGGAGGGATCCCGATCATATTCCCAAATTGGCCATGGATTGATATCCTCAAGGGAAAAGGAAGCGTGGCCATCCCCGTCAAACCTGGCGACGCACCGTGTTGGCAGAAGCGACGAGCATCGCAATAACGTGGAGTGAAGTGAAGCATGAAGCTCAAGACTGCTCGTGATGGAGAACTACTGTGGTCGCCCTCTGCCCCAGCTAGGGGTCATAGGTCCTTAAGTCAAGTTTAGCTCAAACTTAGAACTTTAAGGAGCTCAATAACAGCTGAGACACCGGCCTCCAACCTGCGGACGGACAACTGTCCACCAAGCAGGCTCGCTTCGGGTTAGTGGATCCCTTTCCATGTATCAAACGTATTGAAATTACCTCAAACAATCTGCCTAGGCTTTTCCCAACCATATTGGGGTCGGCTTCTAGTCTAACCCGATACTGCTGAGTATCGCTATTTTACCTGCATGGAGTGACTGCCTTTTTCATCTCTACAACAGTCTTCACTGGGTAACGCGATACTCTATTGCAAGACTGGTGTCAAATGTCAAAGATCTGTAAATAACAGTCAGGACCAACCTGTGCTGCCCCTCAAGTTGAAAGGGAAAATCTACAAGTCCGTGTTAAGACCTGTCGTAATGTATGGATCAGAATGTTGGGCTGTGAAAAAGACAGATGCAAATAGATTGCATGTAGCGGAGATGAGAATATCCGTGTCGTGCTCAGAGTCCGCGACGCGCGCGCTTATCATTCGGTAGTGTCGTATTCTTGAAAATGGCTTCTAACGTGGTAAATTGTAACTCTTGTAATGTTGTTATAAACGAGATGCTTGCATTAATATGCAATAAAATGGACGTTATGGATGACGAAAATATCAGCCGTATATGTAAAAGTGCTTTTTCGGAGTCGGATATTGAAACTGCTAAAGATCTGCTTTTCCATTCTATTTCTACGACAAAGTGGAAGAAAATAAGGAAGAGGGACGGTTGATAATTTGCCGAGTAAGGGAGGTAGTTGTAAAAAACCTCAAACGGTAAGTGCGAAGCAGAGCAGCCGACCCGAAGCGACGCGCGAGACCGACGAGGCCAATCAGCAGCAGCAACCGGGCCGATCATCCACGATCGTGGCCGAGTGCGCGCCATTGCAAGCGCCTTGCTTGTCTATGCAGGCGTCGGGATACATGAGCGTTACGAATGTACAGCAAGTTGTCACACAAAACCAGGAATGTTTTGCTCTTTTGCTGATATCGTACGCGATGGGCAATGGAAACCGGAACGTAATGATGAGGAATGGATTGAGGTACAGAGAAAAAGGCATAGGAATCGTTTTATTGGAAACAGAGGCAAGGCTGTTTTAGACCCCGAAGTTAAATTTAAAGCAGCAGATATACAAACCTCGATGTACCTTTATAATGTGGCGAAGGAAGTGACCGTGTGTGACATAGTAAACTACATTAAAGATAAGTGTAATATAACTGTCACATTAGAAAAAATAAACATGAGAATGGCAAAAGATTATGATGCTTATAAAGTGTTTGTCCCAAGGTATAAGTTGAACTTATTTATGGAATGAAAGTTTTGGCCAGAAGGAATAGCTTTTCGCCGTTTTATAAACCTCAATCGGCAAGTTAAAGGCAGAGACGGTACTTTGAAAAGCGTTGCTAACTCTCAACTAAGTGAGTGAGATACAATTGTAAAAGTGTGAAGCGTTCGGTTGAATGTATACGCCGAATTTGTAAGACGGCAGATATAATTGCCTTACAAGAAACTTGGTTGTTACCTCACGACGTCCCGTATCTGGGTAGCATAGACAACGACTTTGGTTTCGTCGGTAACTCAGCTGTGGATACCTCTGCCGGCCATACTCAGAGGTAGACCGTATGGAGGTGTGGCCATATTATGGAGCAAAAGTTCGTTTCCCACAGTGACAGTGTTAACATGCTCTAGTGTGCGTCTGGTAGCAGTGAAAGTCGAGCTCACTGATCGTACGATTATAGTTTTTTCTGTGTATAGGCCAACAGACAAAACTGATAACTTAATAGAATTTACCTAGTGTTTATGTGAAATAATTGCCATTATTGAAAGTAATAATGTAGAATCAGTGTTTATGGTATAGTATAAGCTATGAATATGAAATTGACCGTTCAAGAGCGAGTTGGACTGGCACACCAAAGCTCATCTTTCATTTGTATTATTTGTTGTTATAGCGGCAATAGATGCCGTTCATGAGATACAGCCCGCTGACAGACAGACGGATAAACGAACGGACACTTTGTTAGGCGGAAGCTTAGTAATAGTCCCGTTGGCAGTTGGCAACCTTAGGGTACGCAGCCCTAAAAAGTACTATCGATTCGAAAAGTAGACGAATTCGGAGTCATGGCCATTTAATATGTGTTGCATTACTGGTATGTACAATCTTTGGCGCGAGTGGTAATGGCTCCGACTTACGAGTTGTAGGTCGCGGGTTCAAACCCAGCCAGGCACATTACTTTGTGTAATTTATTTCATCATCACTGCTCTCAAAACGGTGAAGGCAAACATCGTGAGGAAACCGGCATGTCCTAGAACCAAAAATTCGAAGACATGTGACATTCACCGACCCGCATTGGGCCCGCGTGGTGGATTACGGCCCATTCCCTCTCCTAGAGAGGAGGCCTGAGTCCCAACAGTGGGAACATTATAAGGCCGACTATGCTATGCTATAGTATAGGTGATTTCAATGCACATCCAGATGGATGTGTGGACATGCATCGACAGAGAGCTATTGCCGTCGGATACATACACTTGAGTGACACACACGGGTCGCGGCGCTGGCTTGACCATTGTTTCGTGACTAGTGCCGCGCGGCACGCTGTTGTTGGCGCGTCTATTCTTTATGACATTTACTGTTGCGACATCTATCCTATACAATTTGAGTGTGATGTAGGATTGATAAAACCTAAAAGCGTGCTGCCTAAAACTGAAATTAGCTGTCAAGTGACATGGGGTGAAAGAGACTATAAACAAACTTATGAATACAATAGGCTATAAATTTTAATTTTCCGACTGAAATGAGCAGATGTGCTGATAAAATGTGTTCCAGCACAAACCATGGGAGTTGTATAGATAAGCTGTATGATGAAATAGTATGTATACTAATAGATGCGTCTAAATGTTCAGTGTTTGTTAGAAAAAAACGTAACAAAGGTAGCATAGCTGGGTGGAACAGATACGTCAGGGATGCTCATGTGAGGCCTGGCTTTGCTTTCAGATGTGGGTGCTGAATGGAAAACCCTCTGTCGGGTATGTTTACAAAAGCATGTCTGAATTAAGGAAACTTTTTAAGTCCCAATTGAAGTGGTGTCAGGATAAAGAGCAAAAAATAAAAATGGACATAATTGCATACCATCACTGCAAGAAAGATGTTAAGGGTTTCTGGAAAAAGACAAATCAGTTAAATCCGAAGCCTGGTCACCCTGTGAGTGTGGCTTGCGTGCATGAACCACGGGAAATTGCCAATCTTTTCCAACAGTTTTTTAAAGTTGAGTCACCCTTGCATGCGGCACCGCAGATGCTTGATGCTGACTCAGCCATCGGAGATCTTAAAGTCAGGTTTTCAGCCAAGGATGAAAAGAGAATATGAATAGGATGAATATGAGAAGAGGTAAATCCCCTGGTCACGATGGCCTCAGCATAGAGCATCTGCAAAATGCAGGAGTTCACTTGCCAGGGGTATTGGCCATGTTTTTTAATCTGTGTATTAGCCATTTGTACCTACTTGATGAACACAGATGTACACTGTTGTTGTACCAATTCCTAAAAATAAAACCGGCGATACTTCGGAATTATTAAATTATAGTCAAATTTCATTAGCCATAGTTATCGCGAAGGTACTGGACAGTATGCTTGACCACCAGCTGGACAAACATATTAAGCTCCATAATGCACAATTTGGATCCCGATCTGGTTTGTCAACGGAAAGTGCTATTATGTGTCTGAAGCAGACTGTTCAGTATTATAGTGATCGGAAAACACCCGTTTTTGCATTCTTTCTCGATCTCTCAAAAGCTTTCGACCTTGTGTCATATGACAAATTGTGGCGCAAGCTGGAAGGTGAGACAGATTGCAGTCTGGAAGTTATATCTGTTTTTAGGTATCGGTACAACAACCGGAAAATAGTGTCAGATGGGCAGGCTCTTTCTCGAATGTGTACAGGTTGCAGTATGGAGTGAGACTGGGTGGACTGACTTCACCGAAGCTCTTCAGCCTGTACATTAACCTTCTTGTCGGTGAACTCAGCAGTGCCGGTGTCGGATGCTACATAGACGGAGTTTGTCTCAACAATATCAGTTACGCAGATGATATGGTACTGCTGAGTCCATCGATCGGGGGTTTGCGTAAATTGTTGCAAATGTGTGAGCCCTATGCTGAGGCCCATGGGCTCAGATATACCGCGAAGAAGAGTGAACTTTTGGTAAAAATTATGAAACGGTGCCTGCAGTCATCATAGCCATACCTCCGTAAACAGAGTCACTTAGTTCAAGTATCGGGCCACAGCGTCTCCGAGGACCTAAAGGATAACACGGATGTGGAAAGGGCGCGTAGGGCGTTGGCTGTCCGTTGTAATATGTTGGCCCGCAGGTTCGCGCATAGCAGTAGTCAAGTGAAAGTGACTTTTTAAGACTTGCTGCCAAACACTTTACACTGCGGTCATACAGCGCCCTACGTGTTCAATACAACAACGCGTTTGGGATGTTACTATGTTCGTAGAAGCGCACACTGATGGGTTTCAAGCTCTTAAAAGCTCTTACTAGGAAGCAGTGTGCGTTGCTGCTGAGTCGTGTAAGGTCCAGTAGCAAAAGTTTAATAAGCGTGTTCGCGGAAAGGCGGGACTCTCCACTGCTGCGCCAATGGATACGTTTGCATACTGAACTGTGAGCAGTGGACAGTTCCTCCTCGTCCTAATTTTTTGTGTTCTGTGTCCCTAGCTGCTTTTTTTCTTTTTGTGTGTGTTGTTTTGTTTTTATATGTTGTGAGCTAGATGTTTTTAAAGTGTGTGTGTTGTAATATGGACAGTAGTCCGAAATAAATGATTATTATTATTAACTTCGAGGATCGACCTGTGAGGTTGTTATTATTTGAATTCACAGTTGACAATTTTATCATTTATTTTGCTTTGCAGCTACTGGTGTGACCTTGACAGATGGCTGCAACCTCGTCATTAGCATCTGGGCTATACATCGCAATCCTAAGTACTGGGGAGACGACGCAGAGCTGTTCCGACCTGAACGGTTTCTCGACGCGCTGCTCCCGCACCCTGCCGCCTTCATGCCATTCAGCCATGGACCCAGGAGTTGCTTAGGTATGTACGAGATTATTTTATCTTATTACATCCTTGATGTCAATTTATAATATTTTAATTAATGTTTTTGTGTACTATTCAATTTAATTTTAACTTTTGTAATTTTATATTTATTTTATAATTCAACTTTGAAAAATTCTATTCATTCGATTTTATAATTATATTATTTCAAAACCAATTAATTTATCTTTGTGTGTTACAATAAATCTTATTTTTTTATTGAACCATTTTCAATATTGTATCAAAATAATTACAATATCAAACTCGATATATAAAAGTTATGCGGCGTATGTGGCTTATTTACACAGGACCCTTGATGTCACAATCAATACATATAATAAATCTGTAGAAGAATCGTTGTTGTAAATTCAAAAAGAAAATAATGAAAAATAGCCAGGGAGATAAGGATAAATAAAAGAACCCATTTCCATCAATTTTGGAATTTTTATCTGTTTGTCTGTTTGGATGTGCAGGCATCACGTAAAACGTACAAAAATAACGTTTTTGTTTCATCGCAATCGGTTCACTTTATCAAAAGATATTTGTATTTTAAGGTTTCGTTTAAAGTTTCATTACGTGAAGCATATACACGCAACGCCATCTATTGAGATTAAATAGCAATAGTTTAGAACTATTTCATGAAAGAATATGTGTGTACTAGCTGACCCGCGCGGCTTCGCTCCCGTCAACTGGCTACTCTACCTACCGACCCTAACCTACCTACCCTACCTACCTACTTACCTATCATACCTACCTACCATAGCTACCCTACCTCACCTACCTTACCTACCTACCCTACCTACCTGCCTACCTACCCTACCTACCTGCCTACCTACCCTACCTACCTGTCTACCTACCCTACCTACCTGCCTACCTACCCTACCTACATACTCATTTTTTTTTGTATTTTAATTCTAATTATGCTATTCGGAAGTCGGTGTTTTTAGTTTTTTCGCTTTTGGACACCGACTTCCGAAATTAAAGTTATTTTATACTTTGTAGTGTTTTGTTTTGGAAGTCGGTTACATTTTTTGTAAAAATAGTTTTATTTTTCACTTTTTAGTGGTACCTGCGTACCCATTCACAGCGTACCGGCGTGATGTTATGTTATGAAAATAAAACTTACTAAGTGCTTTCGGTGCAAAGGTCTCATCAATACGAATGAAATAAGCCCAAACACTTGGTAGTTCCTACATACCGATGTGGAGTTCCCTTGACTCTGTCGTCTCCATCATCAGGTCTGATCCAAACTTTCATTCTTTTGTAGTATCACCCGATATACACACGAATATCAAGTTTTTACTAAATACGTGCCTACAATTTTCGAGAGTTGCCCTCGATTTCTCAGGGTTTCCATCATCAGATCCTGACGTGGTGGCAATGGGACCACACGGGAAGCACCAGCTTTCAAATAAAAAAAGAATCATTAAAATCGGTTCATCCAGTCGGTTAATATGAGGTAACAAACAAAAAAAAAACAGTCGAATTGATAACCTCCTTCTTTTTTTGAAGTCGGTTAATAAACTGAAGGAAGACGGACAGCGGTGGCTTATTAATTAATAGGGTTCCGTTAGCAACCTTGGTACGGAACCCTAAAAATCGACTTGGTTCGCACGAATCAAGATCGTACGCGAAGGCTTAAATAATAGAGTCCCATTAGCAACTTTGGCACGGAACCCTATAATTTGCCTTGGCTCGCAAATCGAACCGTCTGATACTTAGCACGAATTAAAAACTTAGTTGCGGGCAACCTGGGAGTCTTTAAGACAAAAGTGAATAGGTTGCTTCTAGGCAAACGTGCTCCATCTTCAACCTCGTCATCGCTTACCATCAGGTGAGATAGTGGTCAAACGTATGCCTATCTATAGTAAAAAAAAAAATCTACTCCGTATCACCTAACCACAGAGAACTAATGATAACTCGATTTGACAGTTACTGTGAAATCGTGTTGTCATTCATTCTTAGTTCGGGTTCGGGATTAATCGTAAGTATGTAGGTGATACGGAGTAGAATACGTCCGCAACTAAGCCCGAAACTACGGACTTCGGACTTAGAGAGTAGCCCCACCAAAATCGATCGCTCCCGTCACCGTGACCACCTTTGGTACGGTACCTTATTATTATTAGCCTTGTTTCGCAAATCGAACCGTTCGTTGCTTCGATCTAAACGGAATCAATCGCGGAGGCCTTAGAAGTAGGGTACTGTCAGCACCTTTGGTACGGAACCCTACAGGCCTGATCCGCAAGTCGAACCGTCCAGTACTTCACAAAACTACTGAGTTCTCAATCAGTTTAAGACTCTACGATAAAAGCACTTTAAACGAAACCAGCACAACTCAGAGATTTCAGCAATTTTGGCCCCTATTCGTTTAAGACCTTCCAGAGATCAAACCGAAATTCCTACGAACTACGATAGTGTTTAATAATCGTGTGAGGTCATTCTCCAGCGGAAAATCTTAACACCGCAATTCAGAAAAACGCGTCATCAGTGCAACGCCATCTATCGACCATGTAAACTGACAAAATATTTGGCAGCAGACGACGTTAAATAAGAAGCCCGTATGTAACGATAAATAACGATAAGGTATTAAAATGTTTACTTTTATTTTGCTACGTCTACGTATTAAAAGTTTCACAAATAACTCAATGAATGTGTTTTGGTGTAACATTCGTGTTTTCATGCATTTTTTGGTTCCTCAATAGATGGCGCTCCGACTGATCAGAACACAGTAGGAAGTTTCTTATTAAACTAAAAATTCAATATATTTTGATTTTGTGGATCGATTGTAACGATAAATAACGAAAAGGTATAAAAATGGTCACTTTTATTTTGCCACGTATTAAAAGTTTCACGAATAACACAACAATTTTGAATGCTTTCGTGCATTTTATTTTTTCTCAATAGATGGCGCTCTGACTCATCAGAATACATTAGGAAGTTTCTTCCTAAACTTAAAAATTCAATATCTTTTGTTTTTGTGGGTCGATTTTGATGAAATAAACGCTAAATGTTACTCGGGTTATCACTTAATATTTTTAAGTACTTAGATTTGCAATCCAATCTGTGGTTTATGCGTGATGCTCCCACAAACGCACAGACAAACAGACAAAAATTTCAAAAATTGCATTTTTGTGTTTTATACCTTTTTCCTGAGTTTTCTGTGTAATTTTCATGGAAAAATATTCAATGTACAGACACGGTTAGTCTACGATTTTATTATATGTATAGATTATTTGTGAAACTAATACCAAAGGATAAGATAAATAAAATGATAAGATAACTAAATGTTCATTACATTTAGTTATCTTATCATTTTATTTATCGTGACATGTGAGCTAAGTTTGAACTTATATTTTGACAGTTCAACTACATTGTCTATAGATGGCGATGTACTGATGACGCGTGCTTCTAAATCGCGGTGCTAAGCGCCGTCCACACACATCCGGGTTCTCGTCCCTGACGGGACACGGCCGGGACGGAGAAAAATCGGTTACATACAATTTGTACGATCTTGCTTGCTTGAGGTTCCGGATCGTCAGCGTCCCGGAGCACGCACGGACGCACGGACGCCCTGACAGTGCTATCCGATTTTTATCTCAGTCCCGGCCGTGTCCCGTCAGGGTAGAGTACTTGTGCAATATGAATACAGAAAATTTATAGAACTTGTCCGACAAAATAAAATTATTTACGATCTATCTAATCCACATTATTGAAATACAATAACGAAAAATAATATATATAACTCGGAACTCGGATACCTCTGACACGGATGTGTGTGGACGAGGGTGACGGACGACCCGTCCCTGACGGGAACTCGGATAGCCCTGACACGGAACTCGGATAGCCCTGACCCGGATGTGTGCGGACGGCCCTTTAAGATTCTCCATTGATCCTGAACCTTGGTACATGTCTGACAAATAAAGTTTGGATAACTATGCTATGTAGCTAATAAGAAAAAAGAGAATTGCATGATTTGATGAATTTTATTGTGATTCAAATCGACATAATTAATCTAGATCAGCCACACGGGTCCATCTTCAAGGTTAAGCAACACTTGCCGAGGTCGGTTTGTGGATGGATAGCCATTGTAACATACCAAGATTTCTCCGTGCCTCGGAATATAAACAGTCGCACGGCTAAAATACAGATAAGAGTTGCACGAGTCGATCTTCAGGGTTAAGCAACGCTTGCCAAGGTTGGTATGTGGTTGGGTGACCATCTTAACATACCGAGTTTCCTCTGTGCCTCGGAAAGCACGTTAAGCCGTTGGTCCCGGCTGTCATTTGTAGATCTTTGGCAGTCGTTACGGATTGTCAGTAGCCAATAAATCTGGCTCCAGTCTTGCCAAGAAGTACCGTGTTACCCAAATTAATGGGTTGTGGAGGTCTGGCAGGCAGCCGCTCCACGTAAAATACTGGTATTCAGCTACATCCGGTTTGACTGGAAGCCGACTCCAATTTAGTTGGGAAAAGGTTAGGCAGATGATGAGTTGCACGAGTCCATCTTCAAGATTAAGATACGCTTTCCGAGATCGGTCTGTGGATGGGTGACCATTTTAACATACCGAGATTATTACGTGCCTCGGAATAAATTAGCCGCCCGGGTCGATCTTCAAGGTTAAGCAACGCTTCCCAAGGTCAGTATGAGGATGGGTGACCATTTTAATATACCTACCGAGAGGAGATCTCTAGCAGTCTTTACGGATTGTCAGAAGCCGAAAATCTGACACACAGTCTTGCCAAGTAGTATCTTGTTACCCAGTATTGTAGGGTTGTAGAGGTTTGGTAGCCAGCCGCTCCACGTAAAATACTGGAATTCAACTGACTCCAATATAGCTGAGAAAACGCTAGGCAGATGATGCTTCATGGTAAAAACTGAAATGATTTGCGAAAATCAGTGAATCTTTTCAGTTGGCAAAACTGGGCACAGATTACAAACGTAATTTGGTTTCAATTACCTTTATCCACTAGGGAGACGGCCTAAGTGACATCTCGGCATTTAATTGAATTTAGGATTCCCAAAAACTAAATAAATTCATAACTATATTTTCGTCACACATTTACCTACCATATTCATAGACGGCCTAGGCATCTGCCAGTCTGTTCATTAAATGTTATATTAGACACATTGGCCACTTTGACAGATTTGGGCATTGGGGATCATTTAGGCCGCTGATTAACCGCCATTCAATGAAAAGGCCAATAAAACGGCAGAGTTGGCTCTCTCAAGGACCGTCAGCCCCAATAGTCTTTTGAATTTAAATGGTATTGTCTTTCAATTGTGTTGCGTGCTCGGTCCCTGACGGGCAGTTGGCTGCAACAACAATAATAATAACGTTTTACTTTTTTAATATATGCCTAACCTTTTCTCAACTATATTCGTATCAGTTTCCGATCAGCACGGCGATGTCGCGGTATAATAAATTATATGGTCACCTATCCACAGAGCGAACTAGGCAAGAGTTGATAAACCATGAAAATCGACCCGTGCGATTGTTATTATTTAGCTACGAGCTCGTCTTTTAATAATAGTCTCCTCGTTCAGTACCTACCTACTTTTATTAATTCGATTATAAAGATTTTAAATGATATATTATAGAGATTTAAAAAATTCGATTATTCTTACACAGTAAAACAATTCTATGAACCCGGTAGAACTGTTTAACATAAAATGTTAAAATTAATCGGTGTTCTGTAATCTGCAATTGTCAGTGAAAATCAAAGGATCTGTGTTTCTTTTTGGGCTGGACGAAATTAAGAATCAACTTGATTCATCAGTTTCTTTGTTTCGTAGTTTGAAGACTACCTACCATTCGTTCGTTCGATAGTCGGTTTTGTTGATTTTGATACCTACCTCCAGGTAGGTATGTACCAGGAGATTACCCGGGCTAATCGGCATTTCAACCGGAAGAGATGATAGAGTGCCCTGCATTAGGTGCCCTCTTCCTATTTTCTTAATTTTAAGAGAGATCAGGATACGCAAGGTACTAACTTAAAGTAGATTTTATCTATGCAACAGATATTTTCGACATCCACGCGAACGAAGCCGCGGGCACAGCTAGTTTATAATATTAATGTCGTAAATAGGTTGTTATTGTGCCTTATTAATAAATAAATAAATAAATACTAAATAATAATGCGGGGATAGTGATTATGACCTTGGAATAGTTACAGAGAGCTGCAATATCTTTCATCATCATATTCTTAAAATAATATTCTCTTATAATGCCGTATTGAGTTACGTGTACGTTCAACATAAGATTATATGACATTACATTGCAGTGGTCTATACAAAGATTGGTGAAATGACACTAATAACAATTGATGTCATTTAAAATGTTTGTATTCATTGAGACGGTACTGATTTATGTTTACAAAAAGTTTAAATTGCAGTGGTTAGTCTCTTATATTTGCTAAGCACTCAAAAGTTTGGTGAGGTCAAAATAGATGACAGTATAAGATACTTGATGTCTTCAAATATTTGAACAATTGAGAGTTATGTAAATCTTGCTACCTACCTATAAGTAACGATGCTTGATGGATTTTTTAAAATTGCACCGATTTTAGATCAGATTTATGGGTGGGAAATCATCAAATGACTCCTACTACTTTGGGCAGAGCAGAAGGAATATCAGACTCTTACTGACTAAAACCCATCCGTGTCCTACCAAATGCCATTTGCATTCCAAGGCAGCGGTAACTCTTTGGAACCATTCCGCAAGTTCATGACCTAGATTGAATATTCTAAAGGATGAATCGGTTATAAATATTTATATTTTTCAGGATATCAATACGCCATGATGTCAATGAAGACTGCCATATCGACACTACTGCGTCGTTACCGCGTCATGCCAGCTAAAGCAACGAACGAAACGAGTGAAGCAAATGAAGATTCAAATAAGGCCAACAATAATCCAAGCAAACCAAACCTGAGAGTAACGTTTGGCATAATGTTGAAACATGTGAACAAATTTGAATTACAACTTGAATCAAGACATAAATGATGAAAGACATAAATGATCAGCTAGTCTATTCTGTAAATAACTATTTCGATATCGAGCTTCATCTGAGTGACAAAACTCACAAAGTGAGCTTTATTGTACACAACATAAAGGTCTTAATTTGATGCTCACCTCGGATTCCGCTGACGAGATACTAAAATGTTGTTACAGAATAGCACTACAGGACGAGTGAAGCGAGTCCTAACACGGCTAACATTATTCCACAATCTATGCATTCTTGTGGTACACTAAATACCAAGAAACTAACACTATAATTTTATTATGATTAAAAAATAAAATTTACAACAAATTGTATTAAGTAATTAGAAGTTTATTGTATTACTAACGCCATCTGATAGAAAAGTAAAGAATTAATATCGATGCAAACAGAATGATTAGTTAAAAATACGCCGTGTGTGTTTCGTTAAGCATAAATAAATAGTGAGTAATTAATTATAAGTGCAGTTAAATGCGTGAAATTATATATTTTTTTTCGATCGAATCGATTATCGAACTTAACGGTCTAGATAGGCACTGTGCCTCTTTCGTTTTGGACATTTGTCACCACAACGGATTACCAATAACAAACAAAATCGACTCGGGCCTGGCCCTTACAGCCTGACAGGCCCGCGCCTGCCGTGGTCGGGAATCGCGCTGCGACTCCCGACGCCCGGGACGTTTTCTTCTGTTGCGGCGGCTGGGGCGTGAGGTTTTTCCCTCCCTCACGCGTCCCGCCTCCTCCTTCGCTTGCATTACTGCTTCGCGGACGAGTCCTATGTATGTACTTCATTGTCGACCTGACGTCGATGTGTACCGCTCCTACCTTTATTTGGGATCCCGATGGTGGCGCGTTCCGATAACCATGAAAGCACATTGCTTCGTACTTGCGAATGGCCTCGAGATCCAATGACTGTCGCAACCCCGCTTTTCCGGATTAAGTCGGCCGCTGTCTAGTGCGATCCTCCCTTTGCCAGGACCAGCATAGCAGACTACGCTGATGCCGCTACGGAAGTCGGCGCGCAGCATCCAGCCGTAGCCGATGTGCCACAGGAGCGGGCCTAAACCCGATCCCTGTGGAACACCGCACGATATCTTTCGCCACGCCGGTTCCACTCTCCCCGGTGACCGGGGTAGATGACGGTCTTATCGTCAGATAAACCTCGACCACACAACACCACTATTTATATATTAAAGGCATTGGCGATGTCAAGAGAATCCGCTAAGAAGACCCTGCCCCGCGACACCGCATCCCTCTCGTGAGGGCTTTTATGCGCATGATGGCGTCCACCTTTGAACGCCCCTTGCGTAAACCGAACTGGTCCTCCGCCAGATCCGACTCCACCCCCATCAGGTCCCCGACGAGGCGGAATTACAAGGTTTAACATTAGATAAAGCTGTTGTAGATATTGGAGATAGGTATGTATTATTATTTATCTTTTAACATTATTTAGTATGAATTAGTTCGTTATTTATGTACTGTATGTTATACTTAAAATGTATTGTTTTCATTTTAGCTACTTATAACTGTTACACACAATGTCTACATCTCTTTTTACTCTACTCTCTTTTCGCAAGTATGCTGGAACAGATTTTCATAGTAATAAGCATCACATTTGTATCTATTTTGCTGTTTCTTTCTTCTTATTAAATGTGTGTACATACATTGTTAAAAAAAAAACATACATTGGTTTAATATAATATGTCGCGTTTCCAAGAGTAAAAGTATTTGCAGGTGTTGCACTATTATAAACGACTCCCCTACGACACTTAGATTAAGTAGTACTAAAATGTAGGAAACAGCAAGAAATCCGTATAGGGAACTTTATGTTGGGATAAAATGAAAAAAAAAAAAAATGATTTGTCGTCATCATCATCATCATCATCATATCAGCCGATAGACGTCCACTGATTTGTCGTATTAATTAATTATTTACAGAAGCCCACATTGATATCCATACAAGATAATACTCTTAAAAATTGTCTTAAAAATGATTAGTAGGCAGTAAACCTTCGCGAGCCCTCATAAAGCACCTCATAGGTGCATTATGAGCATTCAGGTCTCCGAATCTGAATTCCTGATAAGGTTATCCGATTAGGAATTCAGATCCGGAATCCCGTGAGACGTTCAATTTTCTGTTCTACTGACCCGATCACACGGCTCGTTTTTGAAAGGAACGTCATCTGTTTTTTCTATTCGGGAAATAAACAAACGTATGCGTCTAGTTGAAATTTTTGTATGTAAGGCGAGCATTCAGGTCTCCGAATCTGAATTCCTTATTAGGAAACCTAATCAGGAAACCGTACGTATGCGGCCGGTCTAAGGCGGGTTTCTATGCTGTCACTATAATAAATGAAATCCAAAATGAATACATGCCTTTTCTTTTATTAACATTCCACATTATAGTCACCCAAGGAGGGAAAAATAGGGAAACAATATGTGTATAAGCGAATTTTGGCATAGTTGTAGGTAAGGTGCCTTAAGAACATACTAAAAAAAAACTTTTTAGTACCTGCCTAACCTATTCACAGCGTACCGGCGTGATGTTATTTTATGAAAATAAAACTTAGTAAGTGCTTTCGGTGTAAAGATCTCGTCAATACGAATGAAATAAGCCCAAACACTTGGTAGTTCCCACATAACGATGTGGAGTTCCCTTGATTCTCTGTCGTCTCCATCATCAGGTCTGATCCAAACCTTCATAGTTTTGTAGTATCACCCGATATACATACGAATATCAAGTTTTTACCAGATGCCTATAATTTTCGAGAGTTGCCCTCGATTTCTCAGGGGTTCCATCATCAAATCCTGACGTGGTGGCAATGGGACTACTTCGGCAGCATACCCTTTCATATAAAGAAAGATTCATCGAAATCATTAGAAATCGGTTCATAAACGACGAAGTTATTCGCGAACACACATAAAAAAAAAGAAAAATTAAATACGCGGTCGAATTGAGAACCTCCTTCTTTTTTAGAAGTCGGTTTAAAATACTGATAAATGAGGGTGAAAGTAACGGCTAGATTTTCGTAAATACTTACAAACGGTGGCCCATAGCAAAAATGCTCTTACACATAAGTAATCTATAATTTCCTACAAAAAAGGTAGTGTACACTTTTTTATATTTACGCTTATACACGAATTATCCCCTATTTGGCAGTTTCTGGTTTTCGTTTGGTGACCTAAAAAGTAAATTGTACCAATAAAATATAACAAGTTCAAGATTTTTTTGTCAAAGAGACTATGTGAATTTTGTTCAACGTAACATGTATATTTGTCAGTGACTTTATATGTCGAGACGAAGTTATAAGGTAGGCCAGTGTATGAGTAACTCTGGAATTGTGTAAAATTGTTGAATTTGCTTTAAGGGATATCTATATGCTGTGGTCTTCGAACGTCTATGTAACGAAACGGAGTTGTGTTGCAAATATAGAAGAATACCTGCATATTTTGTATTCAGCACTCAATGGCTAATTTTTCCCAGCGGTCCGCTTCCAGTTTAACCGAAATCAGCGTCTGCGCCCTAATTACGTAATTCATTCATAAAATGGCATTGACAATCGAAAAGAACTTCATATATCCCACTAATTTCAATTTATCCACTCATACACACACACACACCACGACACACCAACCACAGCCTCATATATACCACAACACAAATCTAAAATTATTAAAGAGCGACCTTATGTACAAACAATATTGTATACCTTTTGCTGCAACTGAACACTGTCTCCCAAGATACAGGCTCCTGGCCTAGTTTGGGAATCAGTATCAATACATAATATTGTAATAACCATCCTAAGACTATGCATACTTAAATAAATAAATACCAATGTTGAAATTTTTGTGTCAATAAACAATTTTTATTTTTATTATTTTTATTTTATTATTAGACCCATTCGATCGTAAACCTGTATTGGCTACGGTTGCTGACAAATGCTTACTCTGACTGGGCAGATCCACTCAAATCTGTGTTGTACTTTCTTCTAAAGACCATCTTAGACACTAATCTGCATGGTTCTTAAGTGAAACATTACAAATATGAAGACTATGTAAGTCATTCTCTTCGGGTTCATTTCATGATTGTTTGGCAGTTTGGAACACTATACGATCTACCCTAATGTCGTTACTTTGGTATTGTTCGTCGGAACGTTGAGCTTCTCAAAGTTTTGAGTTGAGCTGCACGATGACTGACAAATGCTTGTACTGTCTGAACAGATCCACGCAAATCTGTCTGGCTCTTTCTTCAAAAGACTACCTCAAACATTAACCTACATGGTTCTCTTGCAGCTTAACAATTGCATTGTATGTCTTCAATACTAAATATGTTTTTGCATGGATAATTTCAATATGTAACAATTATTTCGGAAACATTTACATATTGAGTGTGATATGAGTGTCCGTGGAGTTTCTTGCACGTTCTTCTCCATAGAGATCTACGCTCTAGAACGTGCAACTAGCTTCATTTGCATTTCATGTTTTTGACTAACCGACCTTAACAATTCAAAAGTGCATTTAAATGGCTTATCTACACTAATATTATAAAGAGGAAAGATTTGTTTGTTTGTATGTTTGTTTGTTTGTTTGAATTGAATAGGCTCCGAAACTACTGGACCGATTTGAAAAATTCTTTTAGCATTGGATAGCTACATTATCTGGGAGTAACATAGGCTATATATTATCCCCGTATTCCCACGGGAACGGGAACTACGCGGGTGAAACCGCATGACGTCCACTAGTTTGAAATAAAAGCTTTGATTTGATCTATTGTAGGTAATGTAAAAATGGATGCATATGCGACCCGATTCCATTTATTACGTCAAAATAGCTGGAATTCCTTTGCTTGGATGACGGATCTTGTCAAGTCATCCAAGTAAACGAAATTGCGTATTTTTTATTTCTTTAATTTTAGTAATATTTCCATTGCCTGAAAGATGTTTAGTTTGATTTTAATTGTAAGTACGTGGAAAAGTTCTAATCCTTATCCTTACTTCCTTACTAATATTATAAATGCGGAAGTAACTCTGTCTGTCTGTCGCGCTTTCACGCCAAAACTACTGAACTGATTTAAATGAAATTTGGTACAGAGATAGTCTAGAGCTTGAGAAAGGACATAGGCTACTTTTTATCCCGGGAGTATGTTCCCTAGGGACCACGCGGGCGAAGCCGCTGGCAGAAGCTAGTCCTAGTATATAAAATTCTTCCGTTACTGACTGATTGAGGGACTGTTAGACAACGCACAGCCGAAACAACTGGTCGTAGAGAGTTTAAATTTGGCATGAAGGAGGGATTTGGCTTGGAGAGCGTAGGGGAGCAGTAAGAAAGAACTTCCCGAAATTTCTACAGGAACGGGAATAAACGGGATATGCGCGTACGAAGTCGCGGGCAAAAGCTAGTGTTGCTATAAACTATGAGCAAAATGTACCTAACTAAAATTATCTAGTACACTTCATTGAAGCGTTGTTTGCTTTGAATTGCGTCAGGCAATGTACTCGAATATTGAACGTAATGTACTTGAATGAGTCTTTTTTGGTGAAGTGATGGTAAAGTATGTTGTGGATCCCTATATTATGGGTTTGATTTTTAAGTGTTACAGAAAATATCTAAATAATATTTTGTGTTAAAAAGCAGTATTTTTTTGCTGAACCGTTCGTCGTGAAGAACTGCTTTTAAATTAGGATTGACATAAAATCTTTCGCGGATAAAAGAAATTGTTTCCTTCACATAGAAATTATTTGGAGGCTCTTAAAAACTTAAAATTTTGCGGTTATTTGGTGACCATCATCATGCCTTTTAGTTTGCAATATAGTTGACCCGCGCAACTTTGTCTGCGTCATATTTCATAGTGTAATGTTATATAGATAGCCTATAGCCTTCGATTGACTAATTTTTCGATTCGAACCAGTAATTCATGAGATTAGTGCGTTCAACTAAAGAAACAAAACCCATTAGCTTTATAATACTATATATTATAGACTAGCTTCTGCCAGCGGCTTCGCCAGCGTGACTCCTAGGGAACAAACGCCCGGGATATATATAGCCTATATGTTATTTCAGACTATAAGTTACTTCTGAGCCAAATTTCATGAAAATCCTTTCAGGCTCTTACGTGAAAGAATGACAAACATCCATTCATCTATCCTTACAAACTTTCGCATATAAGTAGAAAGTAGGATTAAAAAAGAATAAATTGACAAAAGTAAACAGAACCTTTCTAGCACCGAAAATTAGTATTTATTCATGGAAAATAAATCCCTGTTTTTTCTATCGCGTATCAAACAATTCTTCTAATTCAACACAACATCGCGCATCAATCGTTTTCGCATCACGCGCTTTTCATACAAGACCCAAAACTATAAGTACTTAACACAAAAAACTGTATGCCTTTAAATACATCATCAATACCGCACAAAACTATTTTGTCACATCTAGTAAGAGATGCGTCTTTAGAGGTTTCGCTTCTTACTTTAATTTATTGAACCAATACAGCTTATCTGTTTTTAAAACTTATTTGTTATAGTTTGGGAAAAGTGCTACCTCTAGAGCTATTTCTTTTACTATCTCATTAGTTCCGTTTGTTTCTTCATCGAACTGTATTTCTAGACTAGGCTCGTTTTACTTAATTGTGAAATCTAGTGATTTATTTTATTTAATTATGTTAGGGCAAGTCCTGGTACTGTTCATCCTAGTCTGGATGTTAGTGTTACGATGGCAGAGGAGGAAGATGATAGATCTGTCACACAAACTCAGTGCTACGAAGCATAGAACACTGCCTTTTGTTGGACATGCTTATATCTTCCTTGGAAGTGATGAAGGTAAGAGTTTTAACTATTTTGCATTATTAAGCACTTCTATTACGTATGTATGTTTTCCTTGATATAAAGTGGCGCTCAGCCATACCGTAGATTTTACTGGTTGAAAAAAAAATTGTATTCGAATCAGTAGGTAAATTCAGTACTCTGCCAGAGGGCTGCGAAATTGTTCGAAAGAGGTACCAGGGCCCTGGAACTCAAAGAGAATTTGAAGGAACATAAGTGCGTTATACCTGTAAGAGAATACCACTCCGCCAGCTGGAGAAGTCATATGATTTCCCATCCAAAAAAAGGCATTCCATCTCATCATAATCATCATATCAGCCGAAAGACGTCCACTGCTGGACATAGGTCTCCCCCAAGCGTCGCCACAACGACTGGTCCTAGGCGTCTCGCATCCATCGGCTACCCGCGACCTTCACCAGGTCATCGGTTCACCTTGTGGGAGGCCTTCCAAACGTTGCGTCTTCCGGTACGCGATCGCCACTCCAGAACTTTTCGGCCCCATCGAGCATTCCATCTTATGAATCATCATAATTAAAATTACATAATGAAATAACTGCCACGATAAAATTGGCAACAGACTGCTTTAAAATGATGTTATACTATAGTTAGATAGTTTAGTATTTTAAAATATGGGACAATATCATTTTTAAAAGAAATATCAGCCACTTTTAGGATAATTATATTTTTTGTCCTTAGGCTAACTTTGCAATAATACTTAACTCTGTTTTTTTGCCGTTATCGTGTATAGTATAGGGAAGTATGTTAAAATGTATCCCGCAAGAAGTTAACCCCCGAATGTTAGCGAGTTGTGAAACTAAGATCAAATACACGATTCAAGAAAAAAACCTATTACGAATTTTTGCAAGCTTCAAAGCTAGTTTGACTAGGCTAATCTGTAGACTATCACATTTAGAATATTACTTATTTATTTATTTACTTATTAATTTATTTACTTATTAATTTATTTATTTATTTATTTATTTATTTATTTATTTATTTATTTATTTATTTATTTATATATGCACACAAATGTACAGAGGCGGAATATTACATCTAAGATAGGATTATGCAAGTATAGATTTATTATTATGTTTACCTTAATTTTTTTAGACCGCATGACACAGTTCCAAAAGTTAGGACGCGAAGCTATTGCTAACGACGATGGTGTGACGACCATTTGGCAAGGACATCGGCTATACATTGGTAAGTTAGCTTAGCTTATACAGCTTGGACTAATTAGCTAAATTTGTTCCTTAGTTTGTGGCAACCGCTGTCGTACCTACTTGCTTCGAATTGTTTCCAAAGCCAATATGCAAAAACGTTGGCATAAACTTTAAAAATAAGGTGAAAAAAGTAAAAATAAAATTATTTCGTCAAATAGATTTCCTAAAAATAATGGACAAGTATTTTTACTTTTTTCACGTAAACAAAAGATGAAGACGAAATAGGGACCGTGCACGGCGTTGACTATTTATTTATTATTTATATTTTTTATTTTATTTTTTTCTATGCCATATAGTGTCGCATATTCGAAGTTTTAAGAGTCAGAATACTTGACATTGACGCTTCTGTGCTGCCACCTGCGGTTCCTGCACGCTCAGTTTAGGAGAACGTGCGCGAAGTAGACTGTGCCATCTAGCGTAGCTATTTCGAACTTTATACTTGAAATATACTTGACAGTGACATTTCTGTGCTGCCACCTATAGTTTCTGCACGCTCCCTATAGTGCATCGAAAACACGAAAACACGCGTGACGTCACTATTTTGGTACAATTTTTACCAGCGACATGACGTCACGCGTGTCTTCAACGCACTGTATCGTCTTCATTTTTTGTTTACGTGCAACAAAGAAAAATTAAGTGACCAATATTTTTTGAAAATTTATCTGACGGACTAATATGATTTATTCAGTAATATATACCCTATTGTCCGAAGCGCTTAGTATTTCAAATTGGTTTTGCGTATGCACAACAAATCTTGGTTGTAACGGCTTAAGTTGCTATCAACCGATGACCTGATATGGCCGCGGGAGTCTTTTGGGTACAAGTGGTACAGAACCAATCGATGTGACGTCACTTGGGGAAAGCCTATATCCAGCAGTGGACATCTCTCGGTTGAAATGATGAGGTAATTTTTATGTAAATTAGACTAGCATAACGCTGTTTTGTTAACAGTGACTGCTGATGCCAAACTTGCCGAGTTACTCTTGAAAACCTGCCTGGAGAAAGATGATGCATTAAAATGCTTGCAGTTGATGACTGGTAATGGCAGTATTTTTGCTGCGGGTACGTACAATAGATTCTAATTATTTGATATGAACAATGAAAAATGATATGTTATTTTTATTATTAAATCAAATACATCAGCTAAATTATAACTTCCAAGTAATTTAATACAGAAAGAGATAAATGATTATTTGAAAAATCTCATTTTTTTAGAGATAGAGTTTCTATACTATTGGTATGCGCTGAACGTAATTCATGGGATACTTTGGAAAGCCCTCGAAGATAGGCTTCTAAAAATTGTTTTGGGCCATCTTCAATACTTACTTTAGTTCGTGACAATTTGAGAGAATCACCGAACAATTTTTCCAACAGTTAACATCTGGCGTCCCCGTCGCAAGGTCCTGGCTCCGACCTTCAGTCCAAAGAACCTGGTACAGTTTGCTGAGATCTTCTCCCGCCAGAGCTCTATCATGGTGGAACAGCTGCAGGCTGCTGCAGGAAGAGGAGCCTTCTCCATATGGCAGTACATTACTACTTACACTATGGATTCCGTTTGTGGTTAGTAGATTTTTGTTTCACACTCAAAACTGTATATAAGGCAAGTTTAAGAGCAATGGTTTTTACTCACTGTGGGCAAAATGCTTGAGTATAGAGATATAGTAAGATATTAAGAACGATCTTTCTTATAAAAAAGCATGACATTTACAATGAAAATTACTCTTATATCTAACGGTGAATGTAAGGATCGTATTAAGGGTCGTTCTGACATTGGCCAACCCCAAGAGAAAAACGCTTAAGTATAATTTATAAAATGTCTTATTCAGGGTTTTAGAGTTTCTTATACATCAGCATTGCATACAGTCCATTCATTTAGCTCATTATAGAGAATACAAAGAGTTGTGATTTATCATTACAGAGTCAACCCTAGGCGTTCTAGTGAACTCACAGAAGCAATCGGAGCAACCTTTTCTACAAGCGTTTGACAGATGTACTCAATTGGACTCCGCTCGTCTTTGCAAGCCATGGCTGTACAACATGTCTGTATACAAGATGACTCCGGCTTACAGGGAGCATGCTCAGTGCAGGGACTATATTTGGAAGTTTGTTGATAAGGTGAGGGAACATAGAAAACCCTTACATATGTTCCTTAGTATTATATGTTATCTGTTGTAAGTTATATTTTTCTTTTTTGGACTGATATAATAATTATGTAAACGTAAAACCTATCTACTGTAACTATTAGTAATTTATTTCTGGAAAGTAAACTGCGTCCTGAAATACAGGCTCGGCCTAGCTCAGGCGCAGTTGCTCATTTTTAGTGTTTTGCAAATAACAACATTTCCATTTTAATACTGTACAAATTGTAACAATTTCTTGGATAAATAAATTATTATTATTATTATTATTAGTGTCATCTTTATCATCATTCGTAGCCTTGTTATAACTTGTGATAAGTGTAAAAAAAACTTATTTCGGATAAGCAACATCCATATGGGTTAGTAAACAAAAAGATAACTTATTCGTATGTTCGACACTGAGATGCATCACCTAACAAAGGAGACTCCTACCTCCCCGCTATGATCTTCAAGGTTGAGTTGGAGCTGACTCGCACTCTGCAGAGGAAAGAGGCAGATTTCTGTTTGACGATGTCCTGGCAGCCATTTGCAAGGATTGGCGTGTGTTTGTGCAAACATACCTGATGCACTGCAGAAACGGGGCAACCCTCTCTACATCCTGAACCCGTTATTCCGTTGTTGAATCATTCCTTTTGTGCCATATGTATATGGTCTGTGTGCATGTGCATGTCATCCAGGTTTTCAATCCGATCCTTTGTAGATCGCCTGGGCGATGGTCTGCCAACACTCTACTGTCTTGACAACCTTGAGTTTTTTTTTAATCTACGTGTGTACAGCTCGCTTATAAAAAGGATAATATAATATTAATTTTTGTTGTGTTCCAGATCATTCAGTCCAAGAAGAAATCTTTGAAAGACGAAAAAGTGTCTATGGCTGAGTCTGATCAAAGTAAATATTTCAATTTTATTAAGATTAGGAATCTGACAATTCGCCTCTACCAACTTCTTGCCAACTTACTATTTTTCTTGTATCCGCACTGGTATGTTTTTTTTTTTTCTCTTACACTGTTATTTTGTAGCTAATATTTTTGTCATTGTTCTCATGTAGGTAAGTGTCTATTGTCTTAATGGAAATAAAGGTGTTGAAACCGAAATTGTAGGATTAAATGATAATATACGATTTCAGTCAGACTTTTTTGTTTCTTTTTTCTACATAAAGAACTAACAAGAATATATCTTTAAAAAATCAAGTCTTTTAATATTTATTCCAGACATGAAACACGATGGTCTGAAGACTTTCCTGGAACTACTCATGGACACTTCAGGAGGAGACCGCGGTTACACTGACATGGAACTGCGAGAAGAGACTCTGGTTCTCGTGCTAGCTGGTACGGACACCTCTGCAGTCGGCACTGCCTTCACTTCTATGCTGCTGGCCAGATATCCTGATGTACAGGAAAAGGTTTATCAAGAGTAAGTTGCTAAAATGAAAACAAAGTTTACATATAAGTATTTTACATATGAGTAGTAAGCATTTGAGAAAAAAATCAGCTGTTCAGTACATTTTGTCAAGTCATGCGCACATAAACAGTCGATTCGTTTATTCTTTTACACGTGTAGTACAAAAGTATCATTGTCAAGTATATTACTTATAAGTTTCGAAATTGCAACGCTAGATGGCACAGTCTACTTCGTGCACGTTTCCCGAAATGTAGCGAGCAGGAACTATAGGTGGTAGCACAGAACCGTCAACATCAAGTATTATTAACGTTAAATATTTGAATATGGAACGTGCAAAGCGTTGTCTATGCCATCTAGCATAGACAACGCCGTGCACGTTCCGTATAGAATTAGGCAGCAACTGGGTTGTGGAGGGCTACGGTATAACTGGAAGCGCACTCCAACAATGTTAGGAAAGGCTGCCATCCGCACTTGGTCGATATCCCGACTAGTCGATCGTACTCAGCGCTTCCCCTCCGTATTTATTATGCGCACAGCCAAAGTGTGGAACTCTCTGCCAGCGTCTGTGTTCCCTTCCACATATAACTCATTTGTCTTCAAAGCAAGAGTGATCAGGCATCTTTTGGACACGCTCGCTCCATTACGCTCCATTATTATTATTCCTCATTCATCGCTTTTCATCAAAGATTACATAACTTACTTCTTCAGATTGCAGGAAGTATTTGGGGACTCGACCAGACCTGTATCTGCTGAAGACCTTCCTAGACTAAAATATCTTGATGCTGTATTAAGAGAAACGTTACGGCTGTACCCACCAGTGCCAATAATTGCTAGAAAAGTTGATAAGGAGGTTACTTTACGTGAGTATGATGATTTGTAATAGTGTATAATCTATACTAATATTATAAAGAAGAGAGATTTGTTTGTTTGTTTGAATTGAATAGGCTCCGGAACTACTGGACCGATTTGAAAAATTCTTTTAGCATTGGATGGCTACATTATCAGCGAGTAACATAGGCTACATACTATCCCCGTACTCCCACGGGAACGGGAACTACGGGTGAAACCGCGTGACGTCCACTAGAAAATAATATTTATATTGCAAGTAGATTAAACATAACAATAACGTCAATCTTTTTTAGCAATTTTGAAACTTGATGATTATTAGCTGACTACCCTGAGAAGCAACACCGAAACAAACTCTGAGGTCAAAATTTCTTTACAAGACCAAGATAGATACATAGATCTATACATCTTTCTCTTGTCTTCATCCCATTTCGTCTGTTGTCAGTGAAACATGTCTTCTCCATCTGTACATTTATTTGAATTCCGCGATTTCAGTATTCCCCCTTTTTTTAGACGTAACATCGTTCATATAATCTGACCGTCAGTTGTTTGTCTTTTGTTCTATTTGTCCACGTTTATTATTTTCTCACAGATTTTGCTTCTTATTTTTAACGATAAGATTCTAAAGGTCATTTTTATTTAGACAACGTGTTTAAAAAATAAATACATAGTTTCGAAGACACTAGACTCTCAATGTGTGTATCTAAGTTTCATTTAAAATTACGAGTAAATCATTTTCATTCAAATCAATCATTCATATTTAAGGTAAGAAAATGCGACATTGTCATATTTCAAGTATGGATGTCTGACATTAATTTATTTTATTTATTTATCACAACACTTCTATCATTACAGGATAATCCAAACCGATAGGGGGTGGTACTTAGCTTATAGTTTACAAATCTATATCATCACTACATAGTATAAAACAAAGTCGCTTTCTCTGTCCCTATATCCCTATGTATGCTTAAATCTTTAAAACTACGCAACGGATTTTGATGCGGTTTTTTTTAATAGATAGAGTGATTGAAGAGAAAGGTTTATATGTATAATAACAGCCATTAAATAGTGGAGAAATACTGTTATTTTTGAGGTTTCTAATGTGATGTCGTAAATAATTACATTTTATGAAGTATACGAAGTTGCGCAGGTCAGCTAGTTATTACTAATATATAAAGTTGAAGAGTTTGTTTGTTTGTTTGCTTGAACGCACTAATCTCAGGAACTACTGGTCCGATTAAAAAAAATGTTCCAGCGTTAGTTAGCCTATTTATCGAGGAAGGCTATAGGCTATATATCATCACGCTACGACTAATAGGAGCGCAGCACACATGAAAAATGTGACGCAGATGAAGTTGCGCGGGTCAACTAGTTGTAACATAAATGGTATGCAGTCATTCTTGCGAATTCCTTCAATGAACAGGTAAAAATGTCAATGCATTGGTGATTTAAAAAAAAAAAAACATTTATTTCAGCTAAAGACCCATAGACATTCAATTAATAGCGTAACATAAAATTATCAATTTGTCAATTATCACAATCAAATTAATTTTAAAAGTCAAAAGTAAATGTCAAATTATAATAAAGAAAACTTATTAATTGTTAGTCACTCTTTATTTAGTGTACTTAAGGCGCGAGTAAATGGCGTAATAATCGTGACTTTGTCCAGTTATTTTTTATAAAACCGACCAAATGTAAGTCAGACTCACACACGAAGGGTTCCGTACTATAAACCGAAAAAAAACACGTTTCTTGTATGGGAGACCCCTTTAATTTTTAATTTAATTTAATTTTTATTATTTGTTGTTATAGCGGCAATAGAAATACACACTCTGTGACTTCAACTGTCTACCTATTACGGTTCTTGAGATACAGCCCGCTGACAGACAGACGGATGGACGGACAGTGGAGGCTTAGTAATAGGGTTCCGCTGGTTACTCTTTGGGTAGGGAACACTAAAAGTCAAAACGAAAAAAAAAAATTGAATAATAAATAATTCACGTGTCAGGTGATTCTTTGTCATGGTCTCATTGATCATTGATACCTTAGAGTTATGATATATCAAAAGGAACACGTTGTATGTCGATCTACTCTTTGGAACGTGCAACTGTCACGCTGAAGATAGGGTCGGTGAGAGTTTTGCTGCAGAACAACTTGCTCTTGTCGCTAGCGCGGCAGAACTAGATTCATCTATTTAATTGACAGTCTTTGACAATGCAAAAGTGCCTGTAACTAGTATATTTGAAACTAGTGGACGTCACGCGGTTTCACCCGCGTAGTTCCCGTTCCCGTGGGAGTACGGGGATAATATATAGCCTATGTTACTCCCTGATAATGTAGCTATAAAATGCTAAAAGAATTTTTTAAATCGGTCCAGTAGTTTCGGAGCCTATGCAATTCAAACAAACAAACAAACAAATCTTTCCTCTTTATAATATTATTATTATAATTATAATATAATATATATATATTATATATTTGAAATAAAAGATTTTGTATTGTATAAGTATTGTATTAAGAGGATTGGAATGAAGGATTGGATTTGAGCGTTTGACTCGAATTTTGATATGTGATTATTTTATTTTTATTTATTTATTGGTTTACCAAACAATTGTTACATCAATAAATACATCGTTAATATAATACAGCACATAACCATGTGGTATTATATTACTTAACTAAGAATACTAGGAATACATGGAAAAGTAGATGTGACAGGTAATGTTAGTGTATAAGAGTTAAAACTATCGTAGACTGGCTAATTAATTGTGAGGAATAACTAAAATTATGGTTTATATTATATAGCCACAAATTAAAAAAAAAAAGTTTGATTCTTTTTCTTGGGAGTGCTTTAAATAAATATTTCATATTGTTTACGTAAATTAGTAAAAACCTTGTTTCTGCAAAGGATGTTTCATAAAATTTTACTTTAGGCATCTTTTGATGCTTTGTTACATCGAAGATATAGTCATTTAAACATTAATAAAAATGTTTATGGTACAACTGTCTACTTTGGAGTGCTTTATTCAATTTATTGAGTTTCATACAGTAATACACCAAAAATAATTCTGCAAAACAGAGAGTTACTGATAATTTTTCGTCTGAAATTATATTTTTTTTTCTTAGAAAATATAATCCAAATTCAAACCAAAAGCAACTAATAACTAAGGTTACTGTTACCTTGCTTGAAAAAAAAATGATTTAAATGTAAAACAATATTTTTAAACAATTGTAGTATACAGCGCTACAATCACTATAAATCTCGGGAAACGCGGTCTGTAGCTTTAGTCCGGGCCAAGCGCTCGATTTTGTAATAGCGCCCTTAAAATCCTTAAATTATGATAATGAAGATCATATTTAAGATTATTAAGTAAGTTGAAAATTGCGCTACCAAGTTTTGTTCTTCCGTTACAGCATCAGGAGTAACTCTAGTAGAGGATTGTGGTTTAGTGATCAACATCTGGGCGTTACATCGCAACCCTCGCTACTGGGGAGACGACGCGGAGCTGTTCCGACCTGAACGGTTCCTCGACGCGCAGCTCAAGCATCCTGCAGCCTTCATGCCTTTCAGCCATGGACCGAGAGCTTGTTTAGGTAAACGACTTTTAATTTTACTTTTTCAGAGAGGCCTCTCGCAGGTTTAGAAGGTTGTCGTCTGCTTAACTGGATTTGTCTGTGGCGACCTTAAAATAAATTAAAGCCGGCAATCCAACCAGAGCTTATTAAAAGTTATATGTATAGATTACAAACTAAGCGACTATATACGCTCGCCATAGATCCGTACCCAACAGGAGGTACCCCCTGTGGGGTACGGACCTTACGTAGTAGTATTTGGGGGGGAAACAACTAGGGACGGGCTGAATCGACCAAGAACAACTTTTTACATTATTTTTAACAGGTCTGGTAACTCATCATTTACCTAGCCTTTTCCCAACAATACTGGGCTCGGCTTCTAGTCAAACCAGATTCAGCTGAATACCAAAGTTTGACGTGGAGCGGCTGCCTACCAGACCTCCACAACCCACTAACTAAGTAACACGGTAGTTCATGCCAAGACTGGAGTCAGATTTAGTCATCTGACAATCCGTAACGACTGCCAAAGATCTACAAATGACAGTCGAAACCAACGGCATAACGTACTTTCCGAGGTACGGAGGAAACTCGGTATGTTAAAATGGTCACCCATCCACAGACCAATCTTGGCAAGTGTTGCTTAACCTTGAAGATCAACCCGTGTGGCTGTTTTTCTTTAACTACGAGCTCCTCAATAGGTCTAGTAACTAATTTTGGTATGTAATTCTTAGAAAAATACCTACTCCGAGGTTAAAAAGTAACCTACGTTCTATACTAGAACAATCCCAACTCGAGAGCCAAGTTTCAGTCAAAACTGTTTAGCTGTAAAGACGAAAGAAGCGAGACAGAAAGACTAACAGAGTTACTCTCGCAGTTATAATATTAGTATCGATGTTCAACTTTAAAAAATATCGAAGATACATAGGTGCAGCCATCGCTCCGTGTTCAGTTAAATTTTCCCACAGCTAGTAATTGTTTTGACCTTAGAAAATATAACCCATTGTTATGAAAATCTGATTTATTCATATTTTTTTTTTTTTTTAACTGTGTCCGCGATTTCGTTCGCGTGGATGTCGAAAAATATGTTTTGCATAGATAAAATCTTCACTTAATATAATACCTTGCGTATCCTTATCTCTCTCAAAATTAAGAAAATAGGAAGAGGGTACCTAATGCAGGGCACTCTATCATCTCTTCCGGTTGAAATGCCGACCAGCCTAGGTAATCTCCTGGTACATACCTGCCTCGAGGTAAGAATCAAAATCAATAAAACCGACTATCGAACGAATGATGGTAGGTAGTCTTCAAACTACGAACGAAAATCTGCTCGATATTTTAAAATGGTCACCCATTCACATACTGACCTTGGCAAGCGTTGCTTAACCTTAGAGATCGACCCGTGCGGCTGTTTTGTTCCGAGACAAGGAGGTCGGTGTTTTTGGATGTTTTTTTTTTATTTTTTTGACACCGACTTCCGAATTAAAGTTATTGTATACTTTGTATATTGTGGCGACGCTTGGGGGAGGCCTATGTCCAGCAGTGGACGTCTTTCGGCTGATATGATGATGATGATGATGATACTTTGTAGTGTTTTGTTTTTTTGGAAGTCGGTTGTATTTTTTTTGAAAGAGTTTTTATTTTCAATTTTTAGTGGTTCACATGTGCTTACCCCTTCACAGCGCAGCGTACCGGAGTGATGTTATATTATGAACTGGTTTAAGCAATAGACAGACATGAGGTTTCAGCAATCCCGGTCCATTTGCTATCATTTATTGAGGAGTTCGGTTGCCTATCTCCGAAGATCTGATGAAGAGTAACCCTCAAATTTTATAGGCACATACAATGTTTTTCATAAACTTTTTAACGCAATTCAGATATTTGTGCCTGGTCATCATTATCTCATATTACTGAGCTGATGATGGAAGGGGATCTGATGGTGGGGTCCCATGAAAAATGTTTGTTCCGCGATATTTTCGCCAATTGTCAACCGATTTGGATGAGTATTTTCCCGGACTGGTCCCTTTTCGATTTGGTGAAGATCTGATGAAGAACTTCGGAGGTAGGCAACGGAACTCTTCAATTAATGATAGCAAATGGATCGGGATTGCTGAAATCGCACATCTGTTTATTATTAACACCAGTTCATAACATAACGTCATGTACGCTGTGAAGGGTACGCAGGTACCACTAAAACGTAAAAAATGAAAAACTTTTTACAAAAAAATACAATCGACTTCCTAAAACAAATCACTACAAAGTATAAAATAATTTTAATTTACTTTAATTTTGGAAGTCGGTGTCAAATTTTTTCGTTTTTTGACACCGACTTCCGAAATTAAAGTAGTTTCGAATTCGCATGTCGGTCGCAATGTGTCAAAAAGCCTCAGTTTCCATACATTTTACATACTCTGAATGGGGCGATGCTTATCTGGTCAAGTTCAATGCTGCTAAGACCCAAGCGTGTCTATTTTCCGCCAAAAGGAGCCAATTCCACCCAGCTCCATCTTTCCAAGGTGCAACTGTGCCGATAACCGACCAACTTGAGCTTCTTGGGGTTACATTAACATCTACCCTCAATTTTGGCCCTTTTATAGAGGCAAAAGCTCAAGTGGCTGCAAAGAAGTTGGGGATCCTAGCAAAGGTGAGACGGTACTTCACGCCGGAACAGCTGCTCAGACTCTATCAAGCGCAAGTTCGATCGTGTATGGAGTACTGCTCTCATCTTTGGGACGGATCTGCCAGATACCAGCTTGATGCCCTTGAGTCAATTGAGAAACGAGCCAAGAGGATCATCGGCAATGACAGGCTCGTCGCGACGAAGCTCGAAAGTCTTGAGCATCGACGACGAGTCGCTAGCCTGTCGGTTGTCTACCGGTTGCATTTTGGGAAAAGTGCGACGGAATTACATAATTTAATTCCGCCAAGCCCGTTCCATCATCGGACCACAAGACGAACGGCGATACGCCACCGGTACATGGTGGACATCCCACCCACATGCACTAAACGTTTTGGGAACACATTTATAGTGCGTACAGCTAAGGAGTGGAATTCTCTGACTGAGATCCGAATGCAAATGAGAATGCGTTGCTTAAAAATAGTAGAATTGGCATTCTGGTCATCACCCTGACTCGTCCTACAAATCTCTTCAACTCAATCTCGAACGCGATCCACGATCTAAATCAAGATTTTTAAATAGAGATTGACTTGTACAGGCGGCTTTAGGACTTAACGACGGAAATCGGTCGGTAGGCGATCGGTTACTGTGTCAAAACTTCCCGCCCAGGCCTGCCAAATGTAACAATTTTATTTTAACAACTAATTTTGCTTTATTTCAGGTTATCAATACGCGATGATGTCCATGAAGACTGCTCTATCAGCTCTTCTTCGGCAGTACAAGATCCTGCCAGCCACTGCTACGGTAGACCTGAAGCCTCTCAGGGTCAAATTTGATGTCATGATGAAAGATGTTGACAATTTCACTGTACAGCTTGTTGAAAGAATATGAAGAACAATGGGTGGAAGAAGTACTATTAATAGGGAATAAAACTGTTATTATGGAATAAAGCATGTCATTTAAAAAAATCTTCTTTTGTAAATAAAAATCACATGCCGTTCGTTTGTCTTGCCAAAACTCAAGAACGGCTTGACCGATTTAAATGTGTTTTTTTTTTGTTTTATTCGCTGTAAGACAGGGGTGTTAGAAAACTATTAATTCATTCTAAGTGTTACAAAGTTCACCGGGTCACCGAGTTGCTAAATAGAATATAAGCTGTAGTAAAAAATTATGAAAGGATTTTTAAACTATCTTCAAAGTTGACGCGAGTGTTAGAAAATTGCGATTTTGCTAGAGGGACAACGCATTTTTGCGAGAGGGACAGATGTATTTATTTAAAAATAGTTTTGTTTCTTTTGTGTTTCAATCAGTTTTGGTTACACAAGTTTTCACTGTTTGTATTTTTTGTATTTTATTTGATATACCACTTGGATAATAAACATTTTTTCATGCAGACTCTCTATTAGTGTTTAAAACTTAACACTGACTAAAAAAAATCAGAGTAAATTTTGTAATCTTTGGCAGTATGAGCGAATTTAAACTTAAAGGATTGAATTATTTTTTATTTACCGTGATTTAATATTTCATGTCGAAAAGAGAGCCTAACTCGGAAGTTGAGTATTCTTGCAGCAAACCTTTAAGTGATATTTTTTCTGGCATATTAAATTATTTCAGAATCTTGTTGTTATGTTTTATTTTCTTTTGTCTCATGCTTCTTCATGACGACAGTTAAGATATTTTATGAATATTTATAATTGATAATATCATAGCTTTGGCCCGCGACTTCGTACGCGCAAATCCCATTTTTTCGCGATTCCGTAGGAGTTTCGCCGTCTCGAATTTAGGCTACGGCTAGCCGCCAGCGCGCTAACCATGCGTCGTCCGCGATGTGTAAGCTCACAGACCGCGCGCCGGCCGCGAAGTGCAAGCTCGCAGTCTGCGCGCTGGCCGCGAGGTGCAAGCTTGCTGTCAACGCGAACATAATAAATTGTTATATGGCATTTGTTTTCATAATGTAATAATACGACTCGGTGTCAGCGTACAGTAAGCACACCAGTCGACACACTGTTAGGACGCGTTCGGCGCGCTGTAAGCACGCGGTCCACTCGCTTGCAGCGCGCGGGCTGCGAGACGAGTTGTATGGTAGCAGCTAGCAGCAAGCGCGCGGACTGCCCGCCGTTGACTTTTTAAAATTGACATTACGAAATACACGACATATGATTTAATTTTCTAACTTGAATGAAAAGTACATTGCTGGATTGGAGCGGTGCCGTTGCGGTGCCGTTACAGTGTGCCATGACCTCTACTCGAATACTGGCTCCTACCCTATCGCGTGTAAGCATGAAATGAAGTGTATTTTGCACTAAAATGGAAAAGTTCACGACAGCCTGGTCGCCGGGCAGCGCCCGGTGGGCGCCAATCAACCGCCACGAAAATCGACGTCGGCGAACGAAAAAATCTGCGAGCCATTTTTCTATATAATTAACTTGTTTAAATAACAAAACAAAGCTACGTGGGGCTGTATGTGATCCGTGGATCGCGTTCGAGATTGACTCTGTACAGGCGGCCTTAGGAATTAACGATGGAATTCGTTACAAAATAAGACCATTAAAATGCGCACGTGACTTTCTGATGCGTGACCAAGATTAATACGTCATTGTTGTTTAGAGGTAGTAGGTATGTAAAAAAAATTGGTACAGCGCGTTCACAAATTATTTTACCTCTGATAGCAACCTTATGTATATGAGAATAGAGGTTACTGTAATACAAAATCACTGGTAAAATAAGTGTGAACGGACTATGATTTATTATGATAACAATGTTTTTTTACTAGTAATAAAAAAATAATAAGCAGAAATCATTTGAAAATCTAAGCGTATTTAGAGATGAAGTTTAACTGTCGCTGGATAATTGCTAACCTTGGTAGAGCGGACTTTGACCTTAAGCCTTGACTCCCAGTGGTTTGATGATAATCTGGTCTCTTTTAACGCCACCAAAAGACAGGCGTGTCTTTTTACCGCTAAAAGGAATCATTTCGACCAGACTCCTAGTTTTCAGGGTACATCTTTACTGGTGACTGATCGGCTCGAGCTCTTAGGCATAGAGTTGACTTCCAGTATCAACTTCGGCGCCACCATTGAGTACAAAGCCCAAACTTCGGCCAAAAAGCTGGGCATCCTAAATAGGGTGAAGCGATACTTCAAGCCTGGACAGCTTTTAACCCTATACAAAGCACAAGTCCGATCCTGCATGCAGTATTGCAGCCACCTTTGGGATGGCTCAGCTAAACATCAGCTTGCTGTGCTTTAATCGGTGGAACGTAGAGATAAGAGGCTCATTGGCGACGTAAAACTGGTGGATGCCAAGCTTCACAGTTTGGCTCATCGCCTCAAGGTTGCCTGCTTGTCGGTCTTTTACAGATTGTACTTCGGTGAGTGTCTCCAAGAACTCCACGACTTCATCCCATCGGCCCCCGTCTACTATCGGACATCCAGACGCACTGCAAGTTACCATCCCCACCTTGTTGCTATTCCACCAATTCGCACTAAGCGTTTCTACTCTCTGCCTACGTCTGTGTGTCCGAACGCTCACAACCCTAATCTCTTCAAAGTTAGAGTGAACAGGCTGTTTCTGGGTAAGCTCGCTCCATCGATCTCAAATAAAAAAAGAAAAAGTAACTCCGTAAGATTATAAAATATCTTGATGTCCATAAATTGTTACCAAAACATTTCTCCTACAACACACATTCCACAATAGTGAAAATATTTTAATAAATTTATAACGAATAGATTTGATTTTTTGTTTGTTTGTTACGATTTAACTCAAAAACTAGTCGACCAATTTTAAAAATTCTTTCCCTATTAGAAAGCTACATCTTTGCCGAGTAACATAGGCTATAGTATTATATTTTCAAAAACCAGCTTTGATCAATCGCTTGTCTGCATGACAACCCTCGACCTCATACTCATATATGAACAGCTATCCAAGTTACAAGAGCTGGGGTTGGAAACTCTCCGCCATCCACCGTACTCACCAGACCTTGCGCTTACAGACTAATTCCAGAATTTGGATAACTTCTTGGCCGGAAAAAAAATTCAATATCCGAGAGGCAGTACAAAATGCCTTTGAAGAATTTGTTACCTCCCATCCAGCTGATTTCTTTAAGTAGGTTATCATTAAACTCCCACTACTTTGGCAAAGATTCATCGATTGCATCGGTGATTACTTGGATTAATAGATATACTTATATTTATTTCATAAAAAACGGCAGTTTCATAGGTAAAGACGTGTTAGTTTCAGTCTTCCACATTCTAATCGACTGATGAACTTCATGGCATATCCTCATATTATCTATATACTATTAAATTCATGATAAATAAGATAATTTTAATCCATTTATTAAATAAATATCATTTATCATAGTTGTCGAGTGCTAAAAGCGCAACGAAATTATTAAACTCGTGGTTGGTTTGCAGGCCGCCTTAGGCCGCGCCCCGGCAGTGTGAACAGCCAGCTATCGACTATGAATGTATGTGTCTCTTTTACTCATACGAGATCTGTATATTTTGTCCCTTTCCTCAGCGAGCTGTTATACTCATCCAATGTACCCTTTCTGGCTTACCCAACAGCTTACGCTGCGTTCCTGTCAGAGTGCTGACACATCACTCCTCGACTCCTCATACACCCATCCTACTCATCTAGACAGTCGTCTTCTATACTTCATCCCGTGTACTCGTGTGATGCACTCGCGATATTATTGTAAAAGTTAAATAAAGTGTATTAGTTTCTTACAGCCAAAAGTGTTTCCTTTTTTAAAAAGAGTGACCTAGACCAGTTTCTAACATTGGTGGCAGTTTCTAACATTGGGATTGAAAAAGTTCCTGGTTTCCTCCGTAAATCTGTAAAAAGTACCAGTGTAGTGCAGTGAGTGCACAAGTTACACGAAGCGACGAAGCAACTCGCATCTTCCAGGTGTATCCTGTATACCGCACCGGTGAACCTCATAGCCGATCCACTGTGGAGTAAGTGGCAAGGAGCCAGTGACGCAGGTAGCGTCTCCCGTCTCCAATCCCAGCACCAACCTGGCTCAAGGTCAACCCCGGTTCCAGTATCCAGAACTCCAGCTCCAGTTTCAGTTCTAGCATAAGCATGAAGAACGCATGTTTTGTGCTACAGTGAGTTTTGTGATCATTTCTTATAATTTACAAGTGATTAAACCAAAAAATTCCATCAAACTTACCTTCGACAGCTTATCTCATAGCCGCAACATTGTAACGAGACTACAAATTGTCCTGTCTAGACAGTGACCCAACGCAGTTCCGTTGGACAGCGATAAGAACAGTTTGACGAGATTTGCCGTGTAGATTTATAAGCTATACTAATTTTATTTTCAGGGTTTGCTTGTTCGGGCGCCTACCTTGAGGCAACTCAGAGCTGGGCACGCCACAACTGCGGCGGTAAGTCCTCTCTTTGAGGAGTGGCTAGAGCGGTGCCATGGCATCCTCACTTTCCGCCTGACGCAGGTACTCACCGGACACGGTTGTTTAGGGAGGTACCTGTTTCGAACTCAGCGGGAGGATACGCCCGGGTGTCAACAATGCGAGGATCGCCCGGAGGACACGGTGAAGCATACGGTGGAGGTCTGCCCTGCTTGGGCAGAGCACCGCCGTGTCCTCGTCGAGGCGATCGGCGGCGGTGATCGCTCGCGTTCGGCCCCGGTTCAAGCCATGGTTACTTCCTTCTGCGAAGCAGTAATGCTAGCGAAGAAGGAAGCTGAACGCGTGAGAGAGAGAGAAACCTCACGCCCCAGTCGCCGCAACAGAAGAAGACGCCCCGGGCGTCGGGAGTCGCAGGGCGATTCTCGGCCACCGTAGGCGCGGGCCTGCGGACGGCGAGCATTGGGTGGCTCGCCGTCCGATCAGAACCAGGGCTTGGTCGACGGCGCGCTGTGTTCCATGCGCGCCTCAAAGAGCTGTCAGCATAAAAGACGGGGCCTGCTAGGGCCAATGCCCGGATTGCGGGATTTATTCGAAAGAGTCACCATCGCCCTGGAACGCAAAGGGCACTGGGAGGAACACGGATGGGTTTTAGTCAGTAAGAGTCTGACACTCCCTTCTGCTTCACCCAGAGCGGGAGGAGTCATTTGATGATTTATCACCCTTAAAAAAAAAGGGTTTGCTTGTTACAATTGTATTATTTTTTTATTACTCAAAGTTCCAAGAACGTCGAGGAAGAGTCTAGTGAAGGTATAACTTTAAACGTTATCCTAAAATTCATAAAACCTTTCGATGGTAGCCGCGAAAAACTTAACGCTTTCATTAATAATTGCGACAATGCAATTTCCTTAGCTTCCTCAAATCAGCAATACATCGTATTTAAATATATCATCAGCCAGCTAGACGGCAAAGCCGAAATAGCGTGCTCGATAAAAGAGTTTGAGACATGGCCCTCACTCAGGGATTTCCTACAAAACCAATTCGGAGAGCGAAAACACTACGCTCATCTTCTAATACCAAACTCAAAAGCCTTCTACCAGTCAACCAGCTTCAAAAGATCCGTTCTGCCGATATTACAAAAAAACCGGATATCTTTTGGAAAATTGCAAACTCCGCGAGTATAATAATAAAAAAATCAATATAAATAAACCCTGTCTTATAAAACGACAAGTTCTAGTAAAAACAAGAAAAATGGAAAAACTACGATTTAAATTTATAGATTTGGGGTCAACGGACGGAAAAACAAATGTGTTATGCATAACCTCAACTGAGACACCAGACGGACGTATATTTGAGGTCCCAGATGAGTTCAAGCCCGTAAGTGAGCACACCGCTATATTGTCTTCTGACGTATATACGAAAATCAAAAGTTCGCTTAAAAAAGGCACCAAACACGCGCAGTCTGGATACCTCTCAATACCGATTTGAAGGAAATATATCTAGATGAAGGTGAAAATTTACAGTTTGGTGACCAGTATTTAGATGAGATTATAGGAGGGACAATGCCCTCACACAATAACACTAATAGCAATGCGCCAGAAAAAAATATATAGGAAAAACGGCAGAAAAATTTTTGACAGACAAATTTTCAAATAAAACATCAAATGCTGCTCAATGGATTAGTGAATTTGAGAGTGAATGTGGAAGATTCGAGATTCTACAGGATGAAGCGAAAATTCAGATTTTAAAACATCTCCTCGAAAAACCATGCCTAGATTGGTATAGCAGTATGTTAATAAAACTGACAGTAAATTCCGAATGGGCAGTATGGAAAGATAACTTTTGTGAAAAATATGGAAATAAAGGATGGTTCCAAATCAAGTATGCACTTACATTTAGATTTCAAGCTGGATCATTACTGGAATATGCGACCAAAAAGGAAAGACTGTTATTAGAAGTCAACAAGCACATCGACACTCAAACAATGATAAATCTAATTGTAATGGGGTTACCATATTATGTAATGAAAAGAAATTGATAAAGAAACTGTAAAATCAACTGCAAGCCTCTACAATGAAATTGGGAAACATGAACATGTAGCGCACAAAAAAAAATTTAATCAGGAATAAAAAACAGTACCTACGATAATAAAGGAAGGCCAGATAAAATAAAACCATGTAGAACTTGTGAAAATTTAAATAAAGGTATTCGGTTCCATCCAGAAGAAAAATGCTGGTTCAAACAGACAGAACAAAATAATCATAACAGAAACATTACTAAAACCGTAAACCATACAGTGATTGATGTTGAACAAAATAATGAAAAAAAAAATTAATAATAACACCATTAATTAAAGTCAAACTATTATTAAACGGACAATTGAAAACACTTAGAACATATGATTCGGGATCAAATGTTTCTATAATTAATTTCAAATTAATAAGACTAAAGGGAGAAGAAGAGAATGATACAAAAATTGATAATTTAATCACAATTAATGGTGTTAAAAAAAAGTTGGTTTGACAACATTGAAAATTAAAATTTTAGATATTGAAGAAGAAGCCGATGTTTATAATAATCGATGGAGAAGAATTTAAATACGATTTTCTAATTGGACTGGATATCATAAAAAAATTTAGTCTGGTTCAAGATGAGAATTTGAAAATATCTCAAAAAAAGGAGAAATAAAAATAGAAGAAAAAACCAAAAACAACACTTCTAAGGAAGTGAAAAATGCAACTAATCCATGTTCAATAAATTTTAATGAACACAAAAAAGAAGATTTCAAAATAAATATGAGTAATTTAAATACTAAACAAAAGTTAGAAATATACAAACTGATCGACAATAACAAATAAATTTTAGCAAAAGACAAATATGACATTGGCACGGTTAGTGAATATGAGGCACGTATTGATCTACTTATGGACAAATATTGTAGTGAAAGGCCCTATAGATGTTCAGTTGAAGACAAAAAGGAAATAGAAGAACAAATTGCTAGGTTACTTGACAAAAATCTTATAGAGGAATCTTATAGCCCATTTGCGGCTCCAGTAACTTTGGCCTTCAAAAAAGAAGACAGCAAAAAGTCAAGATTATGTATAGATTTTAGAGAACTAAATAAAATAGTGGTACCCCAAGCTCAACCATTTCCATTGATAGACGACTTAGTGATTAAAACAAAAAACTCAACATATTTCACAACATTGGACATCAATTCGGCCTTCTGGTCAATCCCGTTAAGAATTAAAGATAGGAAGAAAACTGCCTTTGTAACGCAAGAAGGGCATTATCAATGAACATGTTTACCTTTTGGTTAGAAGACATCACCAGCTATTTTTCAAAGGATACTAGGTAACATTTTAAGAAAGTATAAGCTTACTGATTTTGCAGTTAACTACATAGACGAAATCCTAATTTTTTCTAAGACCTTTCCAGCACATTAATCATCTGACAAAATTATTAGAAGCTATAAAAAGGGAGGGATTTAGACTAAAATTTACAAAATGTACATTTGCTTCGAATGTAACGATGGGTTCGTGGAAACTGTCCATACGGTTGGGTCTAAGTTTTTCAAGACTCGCCGTACAGATAGGAACAAGAGGGTCTCTGATCCTACATTGAAGCTCATGAAGGAGAGGCGGGATATGATTCTGCAGTCTTCAGAAGATGCGTGCAGATACCGGCGGCTCAATGGACGGATCTCCAAGTCCTTGAAAAGAGACCTCCGCCGCTTTAATACTGCAAAGATTAAAAACGCGATAGAGCGGAATAAGGGCTCCAAGGTCTTTGCTAGAGGTCTGTCTATTGGGCAGAGCCAGCTCACAAAACTGAAGACCGCTGATGGCAGAACCATATCCGCCAAATCGGAGCTTCTGAGAGAGATCGAGACGTTCTACGGACAGTTATACACGTCAATGACTAAACCCGATACGAATCCAGCTAACGACCCAAGAGCTAGATTGACCCGGCACTATACCGAGGACATCCCGGACGTCAGCCTGTATGAGATTAGGATGGCTCTGAAGCAGCTAAAAAACAACAGGGCGTCGGGTGAGGACGGAATTACGGCCGAACTCCTGAAGGTGGGTGGAAGACCGGTCCTTAAGGCCCTTCAGGAACTGTTCAATTCCGTCATACTTGAAGGAAAAACGCCACAGGCATGGAGCAGAGGTGTGGTGGTACTCTTCTTTAAGAAGGGTGACAATGCCCTGCTTAAGAACTATAGGCCCATCTCACTTCTGAACCATGTCTACAAGCTGTTTTCCAGAGTCATCATGAACCGTTTCGCACGCAGGTTTGACGACTTCCAGCCTCCCGAACAAGCCGGATTCCGAAAAGGCTTCAGCACCGTAGACCACATACATACGCTCCGGCAGGTTATACAGAAGACCGAAGAGTAAAATCTGCCCCTCTGCTTAGCGTTTGTGGACTACGAGAAAGCCTTTGATTCGATCGAGACTTGTGCTGTGCTGCAGTCTCTCCAACGGTGCCAAATCGACTATCGGTATATCGAGGTGCTGAAATCGTTGTACAAAAACGCCACCATGTCAGTCCGACTTCAGGATCAGACCTCGAAACCTATCCTCCTGCAGCGGGGTGTGAGGCAGGGAGACGTCATTTCTCCGAAACTGTTTACAGCCGCAATGGAGGATATCTTCAAGGTTTTGGACTGGAGAAGGCTAGGCATTAATGTCAATGGCGAGTACATCAGTCACCTTCGATTTGCCGACGATAAGGCACTTGTCTCACCGTCGGCGAGGAACCGAATAGCTATCAACTATTTGCTCTCTTAGAAACCGGTCTAGGTGATTCTTTTTAAAAAAGGAAACACTTTTGGCTGTAAGAAACTAATACACTTTATTTAACTTTTACAATAATTATCGCGAGTGCATCACACGAGTGCACGGGATGAAGTATGGAAGACGACTGTCTGGATGAGTAGGATGGGTGTATGAGGAGTCGATGAGTGATGTGTCAGCACTCTGACAGGAACGCAACTAGTATGTTTGTTTAATTTGTACAACGCTCACCTGCAGATAAAACAGTGACCATGTACTTAGTTAGGTTCTTGATAGATGGCGCTACGCAGTTGGCAAAGCAGCTTACGTTTGGAGTTGACAGAAGTCACCGTGATTGAGCATTTTTAAATATTGTTTAGATAAGTTTGTAAAAAGCCAAAATAGGAACTGATAATGTGCAAAATAGACTTTAAATAAATGTCGTTTCTTTGTTTTCAGGTATGATTTAAGTTGAACAGTATAATTATTATAGTGTTTGTAAATACTAAAATAAAAAACTTTATTTTCAGAGCAACGCAATTGTTTATTTGACTTACAATTCCTGATAAGTCTGGAGATATTGTCTTATAGCTATATCGCATATATTGTATTATTACTTTAAAATATTTATTTCTAGATGTAAACCTAAACCAGACAATTTCATAGAAATGTCATCTCCTGATCCCGAAGACATACCTGTTCCTCGACTCCGAATGACCTGAAAACCTAGAAAACTTTCCTAGACCTGGAGCTTACTTCTTTCCATCGTCAACTTACCTTTCCACCCGTAAGTTTCCTCTTAATAGGGGGGCTGTTATACCCATCCAATGTTCCCTTTCTGGCTTACCCGACAGCTTACGCTGCATTCCTGTCACAGTGCTGACACATCACTCCTCGACTCCTCATACACCCATCCTACTCATCCAGACAGTCGTCTTCCATACTTCATCCCGTGTACTCGTGTGATGCACTCGCGATAATTATTGTAAAAGTTAAATAAAGTGTATTAGTTTCTTACAGCCAAAAGTGTTTCCTTTTTTAAAAAGAATCACCTAGACCGGTTTCTAACAGAGCAAATAGTTGATAGCTATTCGGTTCCTCGCCGACGGTGAGACAAGTGCCTTAGACTGATAAAAGCATTTTAAGCGGCTATAACATTAGACAAAATTACTTTATCTACATAATTATTTTCAGAATAATTAATTAGCTAACTTATATTTATACATTGACAGTAGGCTTTAATTAAGTACTCTACGTTTAGATTCTGCCCTTTATTGTTTTTTGTGACACGTTTAATATTTCCATGGTGGAAAAGTTTTTAATTTTAACAACAATTTATAATTATTTTCTTATACTAACTATAATTACTAAATCTAAAAGCACTTGTCTAAAAGAAAATAGTATCTAATAATAAATAAGTGCAAACATGTTGGTAGAACTGTTAATACCAATCGCCATTGTTTGTTTAATATACCAACGTTGGGCGAAGAGGGATATTTACAAGTTGGGAAAACAATTAAATTCTGGAGTAAGGACGTTACCTTTTTTTGGACATAGTTATCTGTTTCTTGGTGATAATCAGAGTAAGTACCAACACATACGTAGGTAAAGTTTTACATATAATTTTTTCTTCAACCAATTTATTACTTATACTAATGAGTAAGTAGATTTATTATTAAAAGTAGCCACACCTGGGCAAAGTCCCACAGCTGGGCAAAGGCCTCCCTTCACTTCTTCCATTATTCCTGTTTTTTTTTCTCGTTTGTTTTGACGTCCAGGTCGTGCCATCTCTTTCGTGGTCTCCGCAGCCCCGTCTCGCGATTTCAGGGCACCAATTTTCTATCAGACGGATTGTCGATTGTTATTGTAAGGAAGCACTCGCCAAGTTTAACTTGTATTTTATGGAACCAACAGAGTTAAAACTAAAGACAAAATATACAGTTACAAATACATTGTAGAATCAATATTTGTGGAAATGTTACATTCTACCAAGTAGAACATAACTTTTTTTTAATTTTGATAATAATTATCTTGTAAAAATAATAATATTTCATTAAGGGCAAAGAACTATTGTAGCATAGGCCTCCCTCAGTCGCCACCATTTTGATATGTGTTTTCAAAGTTGCGGCGCACTCATTTTTATTGCTTTTTATTGATTTTCATTGTTTTAATTTTCAAATATCTCGGCAACGTGTCACTTTAGGGCACCATGTTGCGAACCTTTTTTGTTTGCTTAAGTATCCTCTATTCATATATACAATTTTGCATGATAGATCGTGCACCACAAAATTGAAAAAATAAAAATTAAACAAAATGGCAACTCCCATAGAAAAAGTTCAAACCCATTTATAATTATGGCCACTCAAATTAATATTTTCGCTGAACTTGGTTAGTCCTTTACTTAAAATCCTTCTTCAAGGCTTTTCTTAGTTACTCTTTCTTATTTTCAACGATAATACTCTTATCATAAAATAAAAATATCTCGTCCCAGCATTATGCTGAGCGATGACCATTTTGCGCGAATGTGATGCATATCTTCCCAGGTTTCATAAAATTGTAATTTTGTTTTTATATATATATTTTTTTGGTATTATTTTTTATTGTATAAGGAAGAAGAAAGAAAGAAAAAGCTTTTCTTTCTTTCTTCTTCCTTATTTATGTTTTGACAATCGTTTGTCTGTCAGATGTGCGGCCAAGATCCCTGTCAGCATCTTGCTGGTCGATACAAAGATACATTCTTCCCGCGATATTTATTTTCTTATCATAATTATATCATTTTGTATATTATTGCAGCACGAATGAAAGCCTTTCAAATTCTTGGAGGCGACGCAATAAAGAAGGAGAATGGTCTGTCATCCATGTGGCATGGAAATTATTTATACACAAGTAATTAAAATTTCTTGTATTTCTATCATTTATTTGCGAATAAGAAATTCCAAATTCTGATTACGTCAATATTTATTTTTGTTTTTTTTTTCTATCATTAAGTTTACTTTACAGTGATCGCTGACCCAGAGGCCGCAGAGTTAGTACTAAAAACGTGCCTGGAAAAGGATGATATTGTGAAAATGGCAAGAGTATTTGTAGGCAATGGCTCCGTATTTGCTCCTGGTACAAATTATTAACTTACTAACTTAATTATTCTCAGACCTACCCAATGTACACGAAAAAAAAACTACTTAAAAATCAATCAAGCCGTTTCGGAAGGATTCGATAACGAACACTGCCACAAAATTTTTATATTGGATATAACATTTTCTTTTTGCTTCCTTCAAAATGACTAGAAACGTAAAATGGTTAGTTAATACTAATCTTCTTTCAATATCACAGTTTCAATCTGGCGTCCGCGTCGAAAAATCTTAGTAACAAGTTTCAACATGAAAAAATTGAAAAATTTCATGAAAATATTCACGGACCAGAGTGCGATCCTTGTGCAACAGATGGGGAAAATGGCGGGGATGGGTCCGGTGTCTGCGTGGAAGTTTTTTACTGCTTATACAATGGATACTACCGCAGGTAACGACATAACTATTTAATTACCCTATTGAAAAAAATCTGTAGTTCCTTCGTAATGACAATTTAATTATTCATGCGTAAGTAAGTATGCGTTTCTATGAAATTCCAGAGTCTACACTGGGCTACCAAATCGGAGCACAAAAGGATACCGACCACCCTTTCTTGAAAGCTTTTGATGCTGGGCTTGCTAGAATGGGAGACCGAATCTGTCAGCCATGGCTACATAGTGACCTAGTCTACAAGAACTTACCAGTCTACACAGATCAGATGAACGACCGAAAGATGATGTGGGATTTTGTGAGTGAGGTACAGTCTCATTATACTTTTGGTTACACATTAATCCATTTGTCTTAAGATATAAATAAAATTAGCATATTTCTTAGACGATCGTTGAACATGAGCCCTTTTGATTTCAGTTAATAACAAACAAACGAAGAGAAATTAAAGAAAACAACAATGGCCAGGAACATGTTGAACGTAAGTGAATCATAAAATCATCTTGCGGATATCATCAGAACCAAAGTTACCGATATAGCCCGAATGATCGCCAAACTAAAGTGGCAGTGGGCAGGGCACATTGCTTGCAGAACAGATGGTCGATGGCGTCAAAAAGTTCTGGAGTGGCGACCGCGTACCGGAAGGCGTAACGTTGGAAGGCCTCCCACAAGGTGGACCGATGACCTGTTGAAGGTCGCGGGTAGCCGATGGATGCGAGACGCACAGGACCGGTCGTTGTGGCGACGCTTGGGGTAGGCCTATGTCTAGCAGTGGACGTCTTTCGGCTGATATGAAGTGAATCAGTACCACTAGAAACAACTGCAATGGATTTTGTTCTTTAGTGTGATTGCCTTAGTGCCTAAAAAGACGTGGTAGGAAATCACTTTTAGTAATTTGAATTTTTCGGGTACTTGGAAGGTGGTCAAGTCTCTATTATCAACTCTCATTGATTTCAGATTCATCTGAAGAAAGTTCGAAGACCTTTCTAGAGAGTCTTATTAAGTTGTCAGGCTCTGACAATGGGTACTCAGATACAGAAATAAGAGAGGAGCTGATGGTTATATTGATGGCTGGTAACGACACTTCAGCAGTTGCAGCATCCTTTACATCCTTAATGCTTTCTAGACACCCTGAAGTGCAAGAGAAAGTTTATCAAGAGTAAGTCACAAAATCAAACTGATTTTTTTTTACCTTTTTTAACAAAAAACATCTTCCTTCGAAGTCTGAAAGCTATAACCAGTTTATTATTTACTTAGGTTACAAGAAGTGTTCGGAGACTCCGACAGGCCGCCCACTTCTGAAGACCTGCCTCGTCTCAGGTACCTGGATGCAGTGATCCGGGAGACGCTGCGGCTGTACTCCCCTGTGCCTGTCATCACCAGAAAAGTTGAAAAGGAGGTTGTACTGCGTAAGTGTGTGTATTAAAAGTACAAATTTATGTACTAAAAATCAGACTAAAAATACATCCTTGCCAAAATTCATTCACATAAAAGGGTTTGCACTTTTTTGTATGAAGGCTGGCCTCGTACCGGTTTCACCAATGACATTTTGTAGCCTTAACGTGTGAACGTGTTTTTGTGCGCTCCGTATCAATAAATTCATTTTGGACAAAATTAACAAGTGTTTCTTAAAGAAAAAGTGCCTAACTTCTTACGAACAGTAACGTAAATCGTAATACGCAAATAAATACATTGCAGACCCAATAGTGAGTGCATACAAACAGTGGACAATTATTTTTACTTAATTAGTTAGTACCCGGCGTGCAGCGACGGAACGGTGTCTTCGCATCGTGACCTTGAGCTATCGAGTCACTACGCCGACCGACCGGTTTACCGCATTAGCAAGTATTTACGACGGCAATACTTAGTTTGAATTCACAAAGAGAATTGACGCTAGTGCGCAGCGGTTGAAACCCCCGACTGTGACCGTCGAGTATTTGGGTTCCTATCCAACCTGTTTAGGGTTTTTGGCTTTTTTCTGAGTGTTCTAAGCACAGGATGTCTAAAATACTTAGAACGCCGCCACAACAATGTCCAATTACCCGCTCCGACTCGGACATTCCGACCTTATGCATGAAGGAGGGGACCGAAACGCCTGGCCTGGTCAAAATTACACAGCGCAGCAAGCGACGCTGTCCACCCGTAGAAGACGTTAACCTGGCCGACCTTAAAAGCGAGCTTAAAAAAGAACTTAGTGACATACTGAATGACTTCATAAATTCCCGTTTGGATCGAATTGAGAATGATATAATTCAAGTGAAAGCGGTCACTTCTAAGATAGACGAGACAAACAAGGATATAGAAAAATCAATGTTATCAGTCACTGAACAACTAACCTCACTTGAACTTAAAATCAGCGGTTTAGAACTCGAGAGGAAATCTATGTCTACTAAACTGGGAGCCCTAGAAGAAAAACTAGAATCGCTCGACCGCACACTTATTAAGACCAGCGTTGAGCTTCGTAACGTACCGAAAAAGCCTAAAGAATCGAAGAACAATCTGTACGACGCTATACTGGAGTTATGTAAACACCTAAAATTGAACATAGAAGTTTCCGATATACGCGATGTGTCACGCCAGCCGTCTAAAAAAGAAAACCCCAACTCAGCGATAACAGTTGAATTTACTAACCCACTTATGAAGAGCAATTTTTTGACGGCAGTAAAAGAATTCAATAAAAGTAACCACAACAACAAGCTGAGTTCTTCTCACCTGGGTTTGGATGCAGCAAACACTCCTATCTTCGTCGCAGAACAACTCACATCTAACGCCAAAAGATTATTTTATCTTGCAAGAAATTGTGCAAAGGCTAACCAATATCAATACTGTTGGACATCTAATGGTCGCATAATGTTGAAAAAGGACCAGGATAGTCAAATATTTATTATAAGGACCGAACAACAATTAAAAGCCTTGCTCACTTCAACAAACGCATGACTTCTAATGTTTTTATTATTTGCATTTATTACTGTCTCGCTATTTTTATTTTTGTACACAATTGTCTTACTTAGACTCGTTAACGGGTACTCTACTTCTTTTATACAACTTAAAATTTTCTATTTTATAATACTACGTTACATTAAAAACACTACAAACACAACACTAAAACACATAAACTACATTATAAAACCTACATCCAGTTTATTAGATAAGCTTCTCCTTAGTTTTGCATATTCAGTTTTACTTTCCCATCTAGAATTCCTAGAAAATCAATTTTTTTTTACAACTACTTGATAGTCGCCTTGTTTTTAATTAGAAAAATATAATTTGATGCTTAATAGTATTAATGATTTACTTGAAACTGTTGACCAATTTTTTGTATCGGAAACCTACTCATGCACTCCGGAACAAACATTTACACATCTGAAATACGAAAATACATACTTCAAAATTCTCACACAAAATATTCGATCTATAAATCGAAATTACCTGCATTTAGAAACACTATTACACCGACTTAATGTAGACTGCCAGCTCGTGGTTTTAACAGAATGTTGGCTACCGTGCAATACTAATTCTTTTATCCCGACTATGCAAAATTATAAAACCTATTCCACGACAAAACATATAAACCAGAGCGATGGTGTTGTGGTCTACATTAAGTCAAGCCTCATAACCACTTGTGAAGAACCCAATTTTAACGAATCTGCTTCGGGACTTATTGTTAAGGTAAATTCCGAAATAGCAATACTTTGTACATATCGTTCTCCTTCCAATGATAACATTCAAACATTCTTGGCAGCACTTAATTGTATTTTACTTACACTCACAACGTTTAAGTCAGTTATTATTACCGGCGACATCAACTTGGATATAAAGACGACATCAGAAGATACCCGTGCTCAAGACTATCTTAATGCATTAGCGTTCCATGGATTCCTACCAGCACATACCCTTCCTACCAGAGAAAAGAATTGCCTGGACCATATCATGCTCCGCTGTAAGTCTAATACCATAACGTTTATTTATGATTCTACGGTCTCTGACCATTGTTCTACTTTATTATGTATTTGTAATAACCAACCTACAAAATCCCCCCAGAAAACCATTACTAAGGTGGATTACGCAAGTCTTGACACAGCTATGAAAAGTCTAGATTTTTCTTCAATTTTGTGTATATCTAACCCTAATTCAGCAGCCGAAAACCTTGTCAAAATATTGACCACGATTATAAATCAACACACTACAATAACAAAAATCCCTTCAAGTAAAAATATACTTAAACCCTGGATCACTCCGGGCCTACTGCGATGCATACGTAATCGTGATTCTATGCATAGGAAGCTTAAACTCACACCTAAAAATGAAACCTTACTCATCACCTACAAGCGATACAGAAATTTTTGTGCAATACTTCTAAAGAAAGTTAAAAGACAATATGATTCAAAGGAACTAAACAAGGCGACAAACAATACTAAAAAACTATGGGATACTATAAAAAACATAACTAATATGACTAAAACTAAAAATACTTCCACTGATCTAATTTCAAATTCACTCTCACCTACTCAGTCTTGCACTTATGTTAATAAATATTTCGTCAGCGTTGGAAAGAACCTTGCAGACAAAATTCCTGGAAACCGAACACAATTAGGTATGGCAACCCCAATTACCTGTGACAAGTCATTTGTGCTTGAACAAACAGACCCGGTAGAAGTCGTTTCTACTATAAACTTACTGAGAGTCACTGCTGCTACAGGATGGGATGGTATATCTTCTTTTTTTTTAAGAAGATACGCGCAGATTCTTGCCCCTATGCTTACTTATTTGTATAACCTTTGCTTTCAGTCAGCCATCTTCCCTAACTCTTTTAAAACCGCAATAATTCATCCGGTCTTTAAGGGCGGGGATGGGGCTGTACCTAGTAACTACCGACCCATAGCTGTTTTAAGTGCTCTATCCAAGGTACTTGAACGTTTACTGAATAAGAGACTCGTACGCTATCTTGAGCATTTTGAATTATTATCACCACGGCAGTTCGGATTTCGTTCAAACAAATCTACTTGTGACGCAGTTAATGACTTGGTCAATCATGTAGTTGGTAGTCTAAACAACAGAAAAAAGGTGCTAACAATTTTCCTCGACCTTAAAAAAGCCTTTGATACAGTTCCCATCCCCACCCTTCTAAATAAATTAGAAAAACTTGGTGTCAGAGGGCTTCCCCTTGAACTTTTCAAAAGTTACCTCACTGATCGTAATCAATTCGTTGTTATAGGTGACCACAGGAGCCAGGAACTTCGAACTTCTATCGAGTATGGCGTCCCACAGGGCAGCATCTTGGGCCCATCACTTTTCCTAGTATTTATCAACGATCTCTGCAACCTCGATATTGCGAATTCAAAAATCGTATGTTTTGCAGATGACACGGCGATAACATTCACTGCGGACTCGTGGTCGGACTTGGAAACAGTGACACAACATGGTTTTAATTGTGCCGTAAAATGGCTCGATTCACACTCCTTAACTCTCAATACGACAAAAACATGTTTTATTCCCTTCTCTGTGAGCACTGCTTCCCAACCGACATATGCCTTCACTATAAAAACGCACTCTTGTTCTACGCAAGACCATATGAACTGCCAATGCCCTACTCTTACATCAGTTGATCAGATAAAATATCTTGGAATTGTGTTAGATAAAAATCTCAACTTCAAATCACACATTAGCGCTCTTTCAGGACGTGTCCGGAAATTGATTTATATTTTTAAAAACTTAAGACACGTAGCTAACCCTTCAATCATCCGTAATGTATATTTCGCATTATGCCAGTCAATTCTCGCCTATTGTATCACCGCTGGGGAGGCGCTGCTAAAACTATTTTGAAGCCCCTTGAGATTGCTCACAGACCCATATTGAAGGTATGTACATACCTTTCGGCCGATTCTTTTCTCAACCAATGAGTTATACAAAGCGTGCAATGTACTTAATGTACACCAACAGTTTATTCTTCACACTGTCTTACTTCAACATCGTACAACTCCATATGTAGAAATGAATAAACGTCGCAAAGACCTAATCTGTACCATACCACCTGCACACACCGCTTTTATAAAAAAATTCAACATCTACCTTGGTCCATCTTTGTATAACAAAATCAACTCACATTTACCAGTCTACGGCTCGTCTTTTTTCAATTGTAAAAAGTCTGTCCGTTCATTCATATCAAAGCTAAACTATGACGAAACCGAAAATTATCTAACGAAGGACAACATTCGCTAATTACTCCCACTGATGCACACACACGCACAACCACACTCACACAACACAAACACACCATCACGCACACACACAGACACGTAACACACCCACACCCATACATAATTGCATGCTAAAGTTGTTTTTTGTTTTATTTATTTTTTATTATTAACTCATTGTAGATTTTCCTTGCTGTCTGTTAATTATCATTTTTGCCAACCTGCACATGTAACACGTACAAAAAATCTATTAGTACCGAGGGATCGAAACTGTGTCTCCTAAACACAGGCTATTTTGTAGCCTAGCTAGGAGGACGGAACTTCATCCACCTTATTGTAGACTACAATTCTGTGTTACTAGACTACCTGTTATTATTTAAGTAAAAAGTTGTAAATCTACAATCTGTTTATTTGAAATAAAAAATATTATTATTATTATTATTATTTTAGGGCATTATGAAACAGGACATTTTTGTGGTCTTCTATACTTTGTACTGTCGTGCAAAATTTGGAAAAAAAAATGGCGGTACTGGGACGTGGCCAACAGGTTTTTTTTAAAATGATGTGTGTCTTCACAGCATGTGGCATCAAACTCGTGCCTGGTACTGGAGTGATGATAAACATCTGGGCAATACACCGCAACCCTCGTTACTGGGGAGATGACGCGGAGCTGTTCCGACCTGAACGGTTCCTCGACACGCCGCTCCCGCATCCTGCTGCCTTCATGCCGTTTAGTTACGGACTGAGGAACTGTGTTGGTGAGGAGAAAATTATACCATTTACAAGTGCAATTACGTAAAGAACTGAGTCTAAAACATGACAGGCGTTTTTGGATAGTCGGCACCAAACAGGTTATTTTTTTGGGACAAGCCCGCCACACATTTCCAACCACTGCAACTTCTGAAAGCCAGAATCAACAGTGGCAACCACCAGAAAAACGCCGAGCCAATGAAGCCTGATAAGTCCCGGAGAAACGATTTAACTGTCTTGGATCCTGTAACGAATTTAATCAGAAAAGTACAGCGAAGGAGTAGGAAAAAAAAATATATATATATAATTTCCACTTCCCTCCTTATCAAGCAGGAGACAGAATAGAGCTAGGCCAATAGGCACCAAGGGACATAAACAACTGGGTTAAGCCCAGTTTTCAAGCACCAGGGATTATATATTAACACTAAAAACTAATGGGTCCTAAATTGTGAGCTACTTTTGATTCCAGTAATAGGTATGGCAAAATCGCCTGAAAGCACGGAAATTTGTTCAGGTTTCTACAAGGTCCGTGTAGTAAACTACTCCAGATGTAACCTGAATACTATCTAACATAATATTGCGTTCAGTTTGCCAAAGAATACACTCCCATAAGATGTGGTGTGCGGGTATACCGCCGTTTGCCCGAATTTTATTTACCCTAATATCATTTGCCATAATAGTCAACAGCCATAATATTATACGACGTAATATTCATTTGCCTTACTCTTAGTCTCCATATTAGTCACGTGCTAGAAGCTTTGTTTCCCATAAAGTCACTTACCATAACATCATTTGTCATAATCATTGTAAGCCCTAATTATCACATGTCCTAATTATCACATGCCCTAATTATCACATGCCATAATTATCATATGCCATAACATCATTTGCCATCGACATTGGGTATGTAACGGTTGTTATATCAGGAGAAACTGGATGCAATCTTTAGGGCACTCAGACTCGGATAGGTTAGGTTAGAAGGGGATGGCGGGGTCGTGTGAGCGAGCGAATAGACCCCGCCATGATGATAATTGATAATAGATGATATGATGATAATTATTATGGCACTTTTAAATATGAAAAACAATACGTATGGCACTCGTATCTTATGGTATTTAAGTTTCGGGCAATTAACAGTATGTCATATGTCTTTTAGGGCAAACAAAACATTCGGGCAAATGAAATTCGGTTAAATGAAATTCGGGAATATGATGATTATGGTACATAATCTTCGGGTAAACAATAGACAACAGTGGTGTGCGGATTGTTCGTATTCATGGTCGGCTGTAGAACATTGACATAAAGGCGAGGCCACAAGCACCCTTTTTTGCTTTTTCACCTACTGTAAGTAAAGAAACCAAACAGGTTTCTTTACTTCATCTATTTTGTAATGCTTCCCACATATAAAGACGTCAACATTGAGAGCCACCAATGATGTTAAAGTTAATTAACAGGCCAAAAAGGCCAAAGCTCGTCTGACGTAATTATGATCACAGTTTATTGTTGTAAATTAAGAAATTAAGGTGTCTGCTGTCCATCTCTTTGGTGAGGCTTATTCCTTCGTCCAAAACCAAAGTGGTGGAGGGCCAATCAACTCTGCCTTATTATAGCAATCCGTTGCTGAATAAATCATGGGTATCTCCCAATTTATTCGCCGTGTGGTGTCGGCCGGTGCCGTATGGTACCGTAAAAGAATAATACCATCCCATCACTTCCTGTGGGTGTCGTACGAGGCGACTAAGGGACTCACCAGAGAATGGGCAGCAGCGTTCTCTGTAAAACGCAACACGATACACTGCGCTTGCACAATCTCCAACCCGCCTGCCAAGCGTGGCGATTATGGCAACCCCCTTTGGGGGAGTCCTATGTCCAGCAGTGGACGTCTTTCGGCTGATATGATGATGATGACGATGATGATGATCTCCCAATTCCCGTCCTCCACCTTAGAGCCCGGCACACACACACTCGCTGCATTGCGTCGATTGTTGGAATCCGAATGCATCAAAACAACGTGGCATGTCATTCTGATTTGTGTGTAAAACAGTCGACGCAACGCACCGTATGGCACCTATAAAGGTTTTTCTGAAATGGTGTGCAACCTGTCAAATCAACTTTTGTTTAACTGACGTTAACGTCATGTTGGCGAAATATTAAGTTACATTTTCAAAGAAAAATTCTTGCTAAAGTGGCATTAATTAGTGGCGTGCATATTCCTGAAAATACGCATTCAATTTAGTTGGAAAAGAGGTGCAGTATACATGGAACCAAACCATTGTCTTTTTGTTAAGGTTATCAGTTCGCCATGATGTCACTGAAGACGGTGTTCTCGTCAGTCCTCCGACGCGTCAGGCTGCTGCCGGGTACTGCACCTAACAACTCATCGGAATACCCTCCACTGCGACTCACGTTTGGGATCATGATGAAGGATAAAGACAACTACCAAATACGGATACAATCTAGAAGTAAATAAGTTTAGATAATCATTTATTAAAGGTTTTTTTTATGACATTTTTTATGATACAATTGGAATGCTTCTCACTGATCAATACCCGGACATTAACTCGAAAGAATGCAAAAAAAATTTAAACGTAAAATCAATACCAATTATCTTTACTGCAGTAAATGCCCCGATTTCAAACGGCTTGAATGAAAGACTTAATCAAACGCTAGTAAACAAAATCAGATGTAAAATATTTGAAAAATTAATAAAATGGCATGGACGACCATTACTCATAACTGTGTAGAAAAAATAATAATACAGAACATACAGTTACTGGTTTTGCACCAAAATACTTGTTGGATGGTACAGATGTTTCTTTTTTGCCAAACGAACTAAAAAGAGACAAAACAAAAGAGAAATGGATTAAAGATAGGAAAGTAGCATTAGAAAATACATTAAAATCACACAACTACAATAAACAAATATTTGATAAAAATAGAACTCAACTTAATTTTAATACAGGGGATATGGTATATGTAGAGAACGGGAACAAATTAAATAGAAATAAATTAGATGAACTGAAGATTGGTCCTTTTAAAATTATAGAAAAAATCTAAAATTCAATATATAGAATTAATACAGGCCATAAAAAGTTAGAGTCAAATCTCTTTCATGTCACAAAAATTTTACCAATACCTACATAAAAACAGAAATGAGACAGAAAAAAAATTAAATTTAGTTTTAATTAGTACTAAAGTGTAGATAGTGAAAATTTTGGTAAAAATTTTCTTCTTTGAGGAGGGAGATGTAAAGAAACTAGTATGTTTATTTAATTTGTACAACGCTCACCTGCAGATAAAACAGTGACCATGTACTTAGTTAGGTTCTTGATAGATGGCGCTACGCAGTTGGCAAAGCAGCTTACAACAGAAGTCACCGTGATTGAGCATTTTTCAATATTGTTTAAATAAGTTTGTAAAAAGCCTAAATAGGAATTGTTAATGTGCAAAATAGACTTTAAATGTCGTTTCTTTGTTTTCAGGTATGATTTAAATTGAACAGTGTAATTATTATAGTGTTTGTAAATACTAAAATAAAAAACTTTGTTTTCAGAGCAACGCAATTGTTTATTTGACTTACAATTCCTGATAAGTCTAGAGATATTGTCTTATAGCTATATCGTATAAATTATATTATTACTTTAAAATATTTAAAACTTCTAGATGTAAACCTAAACCAGACAATTCCATAGAAATGTCATCTCCTGATCCCGAAGACATACCTGTTCCTCGACTCCGAATGACCTGAAAACCTAGAAAACTTTCCTAGACTTGGAGCTTACTTCTTTCCATCGTCAACTTACCTTTCCACCCGTAAGTTTTCTCTTAATAGGGGGACTGTTATACCCATCCAAGGGTACATTGGATGGATATAACAGCCCCCCTATTAAGAGGAGGTTCTGGCTTACCCAACAGCTTACGCTGCGTTCCTGTCAGAGTGCTGACACATCACTCCTCGACTCCTCATACACCCATCCTACTCATCCAGACAGTCGTCTTCCATATTTCATCCCGTGAACTCGTGTGATGCACTCGCGATAATTATTGTAAAAGTTAAATAAAGTGTATTAGTTTCTTACAGCCAAAAGTGTTTCCTTTTTTAAAAAGAATCACCTAGACCGGTTTCTAACAGAGCAAATAGTTGATAGCTATTCGGTTCCTCGCCGACGGTGAGACAAGTGCCTTAGACTGACAAAAGCATTTTAAGCGGCTAGAACATTAGACAAAATTATTTTATCTACATAATTATTTTCAGAATAATTAATTAGCTAACTTATATTTATACATTGACAGTAGGCTTTTATTAAGTACTCTACGTTTAGATTCTGCCCCGTATTGTTTTGTGTGACACGTTTAATATTTCCATGGTGGAATAGTTTTTAATTTTAACAACAATTTATAATTATTTTCTTAAACTAACTATAATTACTAAATCCAAAGCACTTGTCTAAAAGAAAATAGTATCTAATAATTAATAAGTGCAAACATGTTGGTAGAACTGTTAATACCAATCGCCATTGTTTGTTTAATATACCAACGATGGGCGAAGAGGGATATTTACAAGTTGGGAAAACAATTAAATTCTGGAGTAAGGACGTTACCTTTTTTTGGACATAGTTATCTGTTTCTTGGTGATAATCAGAGTAAGTACCAACACGTAGGTAAAGTTTTGCTTTTTTTTTTCTGCACCAAACTTATTGCTTACTAGCTTTTGCGCGCGACTTCGTACGCGCGTATCCCGTTCCATTAAAAATTTCGGGAAATCCTCTCTTCAGATTCTCCTATACTCCCCAAAGCCAAATCTACATGCCAAATTTCAGTTTCCTACGACGAATTTTATACACCTAATTAGGATTACAGTTTTACCGGTTTCATAGAGTCAATTTATTGTGTAAGAATAATCGATTTTTAAATAGATATTTAGTAGGTACTGAATGAGGAGACTGATTGAATAACAGAATCAGGGGTCAATCGACCCGTAGGTATGTTAAAATGGTCACCCGTCCTCAGACCAACCTCGGCAAGTGTTGCTTTACCTTGAAGAAGAACCCGTGCGGCTGTTTTATACCAAGGCATGCTAGAATCTCGATATGTTAAAATTGGCACCCATCCACAGACCAACCTCGGCAAACGCAGCTTAACCTTTAAGATCGACCCGTGCGACTGTTATAGTTTAAAGCCACCTCAAAGATCCGTACACCACTAATGTAAGTAAAACAGTTTACCTATAATGATGCAGTTTACAACTGTCCAAGTAGGTAAACTGGAAAACTCGAAAATCATATCGAAATTTTTTAAACGATCGATGTTTTTTTACTATAGACGTATATATGTCGTAGGATAATTTGATACTTCGAATCTTCGCGGAAATCCTAGGGGTTTTGCGAAAACGCGGATAATTAGACATAGCCCCGACTCAGATTACCCCGACTCGGATAGGTTAGGTTAGAAGGCTAAGGCGGGAGCTCCGCTCCGCTTCGCTCCCGCCTTAGCCTTCGTGGTTATTTTTTTTTAAACCACCCAGAACTAAATATTGCTATAATAACGAGTATTTTCGCAAAAATCCTGACTTTGTCCAGTAAGATTTGATAATTTTTCGCCTATGTCTAATTATCCGCGTTTTCGCAAAACCCCTAGGATTTCCGCGAAGATTCGAAGTATCAAATTATCCTACGACATATACATAAAAATAATCGTCATGTTCATCTTCTTCGCTTGTCAAAACATCATCAACTCATAGCCAAACATGGGCTGCATATTTCTGCGGAGACATCTGAAAAACGCGTCATCAGTTCACCGCCATCTATCGACAATGTAGTAAAACTATCAAATATAAGTTCAAACTTAGAATTAGAAGCTCACAATTGTTACGATAAGTAATGATAAGATAATAACACGTTCAGTTTTCTTTTAATATAGAAGTATAACAAATAACTCAACAATATGTTTTGGTGTTCTATTCACACATTTGCTACTACCTACTACTTTTCTCAATAGATGGCATTGCAAGTACCTATCTGGAGTCTCAATGAAAACTACCTATTTTAGTGCTCGATGAAGTTCCTTCCTAAATTTAAAATTTCAATATCTTTTGATTTTTTTTGGTCGATTTTGATGAAATAAACGCTAAATGTTACTCGGGTTATCACTTAATATTGTTAAGTACCTAGATTTGGAATTCAATCGGCAGTTTATGCGAGATGCTCCCACAAACGCACAGACAAACAGACAAAAATTTTAAAATTGGAATTTTTGTGTTTTATATCTCTTTACTAAAGTTTCTATGTAAATTTTATGCAAAAATATTCAATGTACAGACACGGCAAGTCTACGATTTTATTATATGTAAAGATATAGATGAATACTAACGAGTAAGTAGGTACATTTATTATTATAGCTCGCTTGAAATGTCGCACTGGTGGTAAAGGCCTCCCTCCACTTCTTCCATAGTTCCCGATTTGTGCACTCCTTCGCGGTCTACCGCGGCCCCGTCTCGCGATTTCAGGGCACCAATTTTCTATCTGACGGATTGTCGATTGTTATTGATAAAGAAGCATACACCAAGTTATCTCTAACTTGTATTTTATGGAATCAACTGAGTTAGAGAATCAAAAACAAGAAAGGGCAAAACTTATTTAAGTTTTGCCCTTTCTTGTTTTTGATTACGTGATATATTTATATCACGTAATATGTTATATTACAAGAGGTGGGAGATGATTCTGCAGTTTTCAGAAGATGCGTGCAGATACCGCCAGCTCAATAGACGGATCTCCAAGTCCTTGAAAAGCGACCTCCGCTGCTTTAATACTGAAAAGATTAAAGAAGCAATAGAGCAGAATAAGGGCTCCAGGGTCTTTGCTAGAGATCTGTCTATTGGGCAGATCCAGCTCACGAAACTGAAGACCGCTGATGGCAGAACCATATCTGCGAAGTCGGAGCTTCTGAGAGAGATCGAGACAATCTATGGACAGTTATACACGTCAATGACTAAACCCGGTACGAATCTAGCTAACGACCCAAGAGCTAGATTGACTCGGCACTACACCGAGGACATCCCAGACGTCAGCTTATATGAGAGTAGGATGGCTCTGAAGCAGCTTAAAAACAACAGGGCGTCGGGTGAGGACTGAATTAAGCCCGAACTCCTGAAGGCTGGTGGAAGACCGTCATACATCGGGGAAAACGCCACAGGCATGGAGTAGAGGTGTGGTGGTACTCTTCTTTAAGAAGGGCGACAATGCCCTGCTTAAAAGCTATAGGCCCATCTCACTTCTAAGCCATGTCTACAAGCTGTTTCCCAGAGTCATCACGAACCGTGTCGCACGCAGGTTTGACGACTTCCAGCCTCCCGAAAAAGCCGGATTCCGAAATGGACCGTGAGGTTATACAGAAGACCGAAGAGTATAATCTGCCCCTCTGCTTAGCGTTTAACTACAAGAAAGCCTTTGATTCGATCGAGACTTGGGCTGTGCTGCAGTCTCTCCAACGGTGCTAGATCGACTATCGGTACATCGAGGTGCTGAAAGGTTTGTACAAAAACGCCACCATGTCAGTCCGACTTCAGGATCAGACCTCGAAACCTATCCTCCTGCAGCGGGGTGTGAGGCAGGGAGACGTTATTTCTCCGAAACTGTTTACAGCCGCAATGGAGGATATCTTCAAGGTTTTGGACTGGAGAAGACTAGGCATTGATGTCAATGGCGAGTACATCAGTCACCTTCGATTTGCCGACAATATAGTCGTCATGGCTGAGACTACAGAGGTTATCAGTACAATGCTCGATGACCTCAGTAGAGCTTCCGAAAGAGTGGGTCTCAAAATGAACATGGACGAAACCAAGATCATGGTAAATACCCATGTAGCACCCACTCCCGTCAAGATCGGAAACTCTACACTCGAAGTTGTGGACGAGTATGTCTACCTAGGACAAACGGTCCAGTTGGTAGGGCCAACTTTGAGAAAGAGGTCAACTGTCGAATCCGACTCGGCTTGGCTGTCTTCGGGAAGTTGCATGGTATCTTCTCGTCCCACATTGCCAGTGATGACATACGGAACTGAAACGTGGTCGCTCACAATGGGCCTCATCAGAAGGCTCAAAGTCACTCAAAAGGCAATGGAGAGGACAATGCTTGGAGTTTCCTTGCGTGATCGAATCAGGAATGATGATATCCGCAAGTGAACCAAGGTTACCGACATAGCCCGAAGGATCGCCAAACTAAAGTGGCAGTGGGCAGGGCACATTGCTCGCAGAACAGACGGTCGATGGGGCCGAAAAGTTCTGGAGTAGCGACCGGGTACCGGAAGACGAAACGTTGGAAGGCCTCCCACAAGTTGGACCGATGACCTGGCTCAGGTCGCGGATAGCCGATGGATGCGAGACGCGCAGGACCGGTCGTTGTGGCGACGCTTGGGGTAGGCCTATGTCTAGCAGTGGACGTCTTTCGCCTGATATGATGATGATGAATGTTACATTCTTCAAAGTAGAACATAACTATTTATTTTTTAATTGTGATAATATTGATCTTGTAATAATAATAGTATTTCATTAAAGGGCAAAGAACTATTGTGGCATAGGCCCCCCCACCACCATTTTGATTATTGTTTTTCAAAGTTGTGGCGCACTCATTTTTATTGCTTTCTATTGATTTTCATTTTGTGGGTGTTTGCAAACTAGAAATGTTCGCAACATGGTGATTTTGCGAATATTTTTAGTTTGCTTAAGTGTCCTCTATCCATGTACGTAATTTTGCATGTTAGATCGTGCACTGCAAAATTGAAAAAAAAAAAAAATAAAGCAAAATAGCAGTTCCGTAAAAAAGTTCAAACCCATTTACAATTATGGCCACTCAAATTAATATTGTCGCTGAACTCGGTTAGTGCGCTACTTGAAATTCTTCTTCTAGGCGTTTCTTAGCTACTCTATCTTATTTTCAACGATAATAGTCTTACTATAAAATAAAAAAATCTTGTTTTGACAATCGTTTGTTTATCGGCCAAGATTCCTGTCAGCATCTTACTGGTCAATACAAAGATACATTCTTCCCGCGAGTATATTTTCTTATCATAATTATATCATTTTGTATATTATTGCAGCACGAATGAAAGGCTTTCAAATTCTTGGAGGCGACGCAATAAAGAAGGAGAATGGTCTGTCATCCATGTGGCATGGAAATTATTTATACACAAGTAATTAAAATTTCTTGTATTTCTAACATTTATTTGCGAATAAGAAATTCCAAATTCAGATTACGTCAATATTTATTGTTGTTTTTTTTTTCTATCATTAAGTTTACTTTACAGTGATTGCTGACCCAGAGGCCGCAGAGTTAGTACTAAAAAAGTGCCTGGAAAAGGATGATATTGTGAAAATGGCAAGAGTATTTATAGGCAATGGCTCCATATTTGCTCCTGGTACAAATTATTAACTTACTAACTTAATTATTCTCAGACCTACCCAATGTACACAAAAAAAACAACTTAAAAATCGGTCAAGCCGTTTCGGAAGGATTCGATAACGAACACTGCCACGTATTTTTTTATATTGGATATAACATTTTCTTTTTGCTTCCTTCAAAATGATTAGAAACGTAAAATGGTTAGTTAATACTAATCTTCTTATATCACAGTTTCAATCTGGCGTCCGCGTCGAAAAATCTTAGTACCAAGTTTCAACATGAAAAAATTGAAAAATTTCATGAAAATATTCTCGGACCAGAGTGCGATCCTTGTGCAACAGATGGGGAAAATGGCGGGGACGGGTCCGGTGTCTGCGTGGAAGTTTTTTACTGCTTATACAATGGATACTACCGCAGGTAACGACATCATTATTTAATTACCCTATTGAAAAAAATCTGTAGTTCCTTCGTAATAATAATTTAATTACGACATTTAGAATTAAAATATCGTTTTGATTTGACAGAAAATTTTAGAAATATAATAAAAACTTCTGGTTCTATCAATTCATGCGTAAGTAAGTATGCGTTTCTATGAAATTCTAGAGTCTGCACTGGGCTACCAAATAGGAGCACAAAAGGATACTGACCACCCTTTCTTGAAAGCATTTGATGCTGGGCTTGCAAGAATGGGAGACCGAATTTGTCAGCCATGGCTACATAGTGACCTAGTCTACAAGAACTTACCAGTCTACACAGATCAGATGAATGACCGAAAGATGATGTGGGATTTTGTGAGTGAGGTACAGTCTCATTATACCTTTGGTTACACATTAATCCATTTGTCTTAAGATATAAATAAAATTAGCATATTTCTTAGACGATCGTTGAACATGAGCCCTTTTGATTTCAGTTAATAACAAACAAACGAAGAGAAATTAAAGAAAACAACAATGGCCAGGAACATGTTGAACGTAAGTGAATCATAAAATCATCTTGCGGATATCATCAGGAATGATGATATCCGCAAGAGAACCAAAGTTACCGATATAGCCCGAAGGATCGCCAAACTAAAGTGGCAGTGGGCAGGGCACATTACTCGCAGAACAGATGGTCGATGGGGCCGAAAAGTTCTGGAGTGGCGATCGCGTACCGGAAGACGTAACGTTGGAAGGCCTCCCACAAGGTGGACCGATGACCTGTTGAAGGTCGCGGGCAGCCGATGGATGCGAGACGCGCAGGACTGGTCGTTGTGGCGACGCTTGGGGGAGGCCTATGTCCAGCAGTGGACGTCTTTCAGCTGATATGAAGTGAATCATTATAGTACCTCTAGAAACAACTGCAATGGATTTTGTTCTTTAGTGTCATTGCCTTAGTGCCTAAAAAAGACGTGGTAGGAAATCACTTTTAGTCATTTGAATTTTTCGGGTATTTGCAAGGTGGTGAAGTCTCTATTATCAACTCTCATTGATTTCAGATTCGTCTGAAGAAAGTTCGAAGACCTTCCTAGAGAGTCTTATTAAGTTGTCAGGCTCTGACAATGCGTACTCAGATACAGAAATAAGAGAGGAGCTGATGGTTATATTGATGGCTGGTAACGACACTTCAGCAGTTGCAGCGTCTTTTACTTCCTTAATGCTTTCTAGACACCCTAAAGTGCAAGAGAAAGTTTATCAAGAGTAAGTCACAAAATCAAACTGATTTTTTTTTACCTTTTTTAACAAAAATCTTCCTTCGAAGTCTGAAAGCTATAACCAGTTTATTATTTACTTAGGTTACAAGAAGTGTTCGGAGACTCCGACAGGCCGCCCACTTCTGAAGACCTGCCTCGTCTCAAGTACCTGGATGCAGTGATCCGGGAGACGCTGCGGCTGTACTCCCCTGTGCCTGTCATCACCAGAAAAGTTGAAAAGGAGGTTGTACTGCGTAAGTGTGTGTATTAAAAGTACAAATTCATGTACTAAAAATCAGACTAAAAATACATCCTTGCCAAAATTCATTCACATAAAAGGGTTTGCACTTTTTTGTATGAAGGCTGGCCTCGTCCCGGTTTCATCAATGACATTTTAGGGCATTATGAAACAGGACATTTTTGTGTTCTTCTATACTTTGTACTGTCGTGCAAAATTTGGAAAAAAAAATGGCGGTACTGGGACGTGGCCAACAGGTTTATTGACCTTTTAAAATGATGTGTGTCTTCACAGCATGTGGCATCAAACTCGTGCCTGGTACTGGAGCGATGATAAACATCTGGGCAATACACCGCAACCCTCGTTACTGGGGAGATGACGCGGAGCTGTTCCGACCTGAACGGTTCCTCGACACGCCGCTCCCGCATCCTGCTGCCTTCATGCCGTTTAGTTACGGACTGAGGAACTGTGTTGGTGAGGAGAAAATGAGTCTAAAACATGACAGGCGTTTTTGGATAGTCGGCACCAAACAGGTTTTTTTTTGGGACAAGCCCGCCACACATTTCCAACCACTGCAACTCCTGAAAGCCAGAATCAACAGTGGTGGCAACCACCAGAAAAACGCCGAGCCAATGAAGCCTGACGAGTCCCGGAGAAACGATTTAACTGTCTTGGATCCTGTAACGAATTTAATCAGAAAAGTACAGCGGAGGAGTAGGAAAAAAAAATATATATATAATTTCCACTTCCCTCCTTATCAAGCAGGAGACAGAATAGAGCTAGGCCAATAGGCAACAAGGGACATATACAACTGGGTTAAGCCCAGTTGTCAAGCACCAGGGATTATATATTAACACTAAAAACTAATGGGTCCTAAATTGTGAGCTACTTTTGATTCCAGTAATAGGTATGGCAAAATCGCCTGAAAGCACGGAAATTTGTTCAGGTTTCTACAAGGTCCGTGTAGTAAACTACTCCAGATGTAACCTGAATACTATCTAACATAATATTGCGTTCAGTTTGCCAAAGAATACACTCCCATAAGATGTGGTGTGCGGGTATACCGCCGTTTGCCCGAATTTTATTTACCCTAATATCATTTGCCATAATAGTCAACAGCCATAATATTATACGACGTAATATTCATTTGCCTTACTCTTAGTCTCCATATTAGTCACGTGCTAGAAGCTTTGTTTCCCATAAAGTCACTTACCATAACATCATTTGTCATAATCATTGTAAGCCCTAATTATCACATGTCCTAATTATCACATGCCCTAATTATCACATGCCATAATTATCATATGCCATAACATCATTTGCCATCGACATTGGGTATGTAACGGTTGTTATATCAGGAGAAACTGGATGCAATCTTTAGGGCACTCAGACTCGGATAGGTTAGGTTAGAAGGGGATGGCGGGGTCGTGTGAGCGAGCGAATAGACCCCGCCATGATGATAATTGATAATAGATGATATGATGATAATTATTATGGCACTTTTAAATATGAAAAACAATACGTATGGCACTCGTATCTTATGGTATCTAAGTTTCGGGCAATTAACAGTATGTCATATGTCTTTTAGGGCAAACAAAACATTCGGGCAAATGAAATTCAGTTAAATGAAATTCGGGAATATGATGATTATGGTACATAATCTTCGGGTAAACAATAGACAACCGTGGTGTGCGGATTGTTCGTATTCATGGTCGGCTGTAGAACATTGACATAAAGGCGAGGCCACAAGCACCCTTTTTTGCTTTTTCACCTACTGTAAGTAAAGAAACCAAACAGGTTTCTTTACTTCAGCTATTTTGTAATGCTTCCCACATATGAAGACGTCAACATTGAGAGCCACCAATGATGTTAAAGTTAATTAACAGGCCAAAAAGGCCAAAGCTCGTCTGACGTAATTATGATCACAGTTTATTGTTGTAAATTAAGAAATTAAGGTGTCTGCTGTCCATCTCTTTGGTGAGGCTTATTCCTTCGTCCAAAACCAAAGTAGTGGAGGGCCAATCAACTCTGCCTTATTATAGCAATCCGTTGCTGAATAAATCATGGGTATCTCCCAATTTATTCGCCGTGTGGTGTCGGCCGGTGCCGTATGGTACCGTAAAAGAATAATACCATCCCATCACTTCCTGTGGGTGTCGTACGAGGCGACTAAGGGACTCACCAGAGAATGGGCAGCAGCGTTCTCTGTAAAACGCAACACGATACACTGCGCTTGCACAATCTCCAACCCGCCTGCCAAGCGTGGCGATTATGGCAACCCCCTTTGGGGGAGTCCTATGTCCAGCAGTGGACGTCTTTCGGCTGATATGATGATGATGACGATGATGATGATCTCCCAATTCCCGTCCTCCACCTTAGAGCCCGGCACACACACACTCGCTGCATTGCGTCGATTGTTGGAATCCGAATGCATCAAAACAACGTGGCATGTCATTCTGATTTGTGTGTAAAACAGTCGACGCAACGCACCGTATGGCACCTATAAAGGTTTTTCTGAAATGGTGTGCAACCTGTCAAATCAACTTTTGTTTAACTGACGTTAACGTCATGTTGGCGAAATATTAAGTTACATTTTCAAAGAAAAATTCTTGCTAAAGTGGCATTAATTAGTGGCGTGCATATTCCTGAAAATACGCATTTAGTTTAGTTGGAAAAGAGGTGCAGTATACATGGAAACAAACCATTGTCTTTTTGTTCAGGTTATCAGTTCACCATGATGTCACTGAAGACGGTGTTCTCGTCAGTCCTCCGACGCTTCAGGCTGCTGCCGGGTACTGCACCTAACAACTCATCAGAATACCCTCCACTGCGACTCACGTATGGGCTCATGATGAAGGATAAAGACAACTACCAAATACGGTTACAATCTAGAAGTAAATAAGTTTAGAAAATCATTTATTAAAGGTTTTTTTTTATGACCTTGCTTGTTTTAGTAGAATACCTAATAATGTTTCTCAAGTTTTTTAAAGTAGACCTACTATTAAAATTCTATTGTTTTCTGTTTTTATTTCACACCGTTAGTGATGCCTACGCACAGCATAAGATAAAATCTGAGAAGTGATGGTCCGAAGTAGTCGTTGTACAGACGTCAGTACATCAATCTACAACAGTCTGTAAAATTTATCTAATAGATTTTCAACTTTATCGTTAAAGCGATTAGGTTCTGGGTTGATTGGAAAAAAATTAACAGTTACGGGTAGCTTGATGAGCTGGCGTTTGTACCATCCGTTTGAAATACCCAATTTATATGGAACATTTGCCAGATTATGAGATTTTATATGCCAGGCTATACTTATTGGTCGTTCTTATTTTCTACGTAACTTGGACACCAGCCAACTACAGCCGTTTACCTTCAACAATACCGTCATCGCTCTCTCGTCACTCGTTAAAGACTTAGAAAGAAAAGAAAGAAAGAAAAATGTTTATTTGAGACTCGCACAAGACACAGTAGTAAAATACGTAAAACTAACAGTTATAAAAAAAAAATGTTTATGCAGTTAAGCGGCATCCTTAAATTAATCTGTGCGAGGCCAAAAAGGTCCCTGTCTCAGCATATGCTGCGATATTTAAAAAATAAATATCACAGCGCTGGTGTTATGACAAGGCCTGAAGTGATGTCACGGATACACATACGGAACACAACACTAAGATACAAATAAAGTAATGAATATAAAAGTTTGTGTGAATACATAGGTAACAAAATAAAATGTGGAATACATAAATACATATAATAAATAATTACAAAATTAACCAAATCCCAATGGCCCAGTGCTCCAGTATCATTTGTCAATGTCATAGACAAATGGCGGAACGCGCGGGCGCACTGTGGGAGGCTATGGTTCACAAAGGTTGGTTGTCAAAATTAAAAAATGGCCGAAACACAACAAACAATGTAAATAAACCGAAACGAAAGCCTTATTGAGTGCATCTAAAACAGTATAGCTAAAAGTAAATATAATTGAACAGTTGATGACTGTGTGGTGTAGTGTCTTGTCATAAGAAGGACGACTTAGGGCCATACATTAACGATAGGAGGGAGGAACAAGCATATTGCTCAATTTAGCCAGAAAGTTCATTCACACTGCGATACCTCTATAGATTCAAGCATTTTCTTCCTCCAAGCGCTAAGACCACTTTAGTCCAATCACTTGTGCTTCCTATAATTGATTATGCTGATGTTTGCTACTCTGATCTGTCTCAAGAACTTCTTAACAAACTGGATCGACATTCGTTTTATTTTCGGCCTTTGTAAATACGATCATGTTAAAACGCGTAACGCGACGCGCGTGCTGAGCGGACGTCTTTTTCGTTAAGTTACCAAGAATTAAATCGCTATACTCGAAAACGTCAATAAAGTTTAGTGGTTGTAATGCGGTCATAGTACCTGATAGACCATATATGAAGTGTTCTAAAGAAAACTGTAACCAAGTGTACGAATCGGATTGCCTTGGAATACCTTTGAAGGATTTTGGTGCGTTCTCACTGGAAGAAAAGAATCAATGGGTATGTCCTGAGTGTCTTTCCGCCAAACACAAGCCTAAACAAGATGCCGATACTCCGATCCGTAGGGTATCTGGAATGGAAGAATCTTTTACGACGATCAGTAATGTAAATACTCAGCGAGGCTGTCGTATCAAGATACCAGAAAAACAGTGCCCGGTCGTTGAAAGAGAAGATAAATTGTTGGCTGAGATTAAAGATTTCCGATCAGAGATACTAGTGCGCTTAGATACACAGGAACATGCAATTAGACTTGTTCAGGAAGTATGTTGCAGTACAAAATCCGAGTTACAAGAGTTACGAAAATGCATGACGGTACTCGAAAAAAAAGTTGAGAAGAAGATTCACTAGAAAACCAACTAAAAGTGCTATTTACTCGTAATCAACATTTGGAAAACTTGATTAGTACTTCAAAAACTTCGGAAATCTCGTATATAACAATGAACACCTCACAAAAACCTATTACATTTGCGGAAGCGGTACATAAACAACTCACAGAAAACATTGTTAACGTTAACGCCGCTCGCGTATAAAAATCAGGCGTGGCCACGAAACCTGTAGAACGAGCCGTGACACAAATGAGCAAAGAAATATCACATTCACAGGCAAATAAACAATCGTTCGCAAAAAAATCTGTTGAACGGCCAATGGTTCAAGAGGGAAATGATTTTTTACAGGCAAAATAACAGCCCTTAATTATAACTAATGATGGCATGGATGGCAAGGAAGAAAATAATGAGGTTTGGACAACTGTTCATAGGAAAAAAGGAAAACTTCAGTATAAAGTGGTTAAGAGAGGCAAAAATGCAAATGAAATGGAAATACAGGCAACGGAGTGGAAGAAATATTTCCATGTATGGCGGTTGCATCCGGAAACTACAGTTGCAAAATTAACAGCTCATGTAAAAAATGTCTGCAGCTCTGACGTTATGGTAAAGATTGAAAAGATAACACATAAAGGTTGATCCACACATAGACGTGACGAGGCCGTGCAGTGTCAGTGCCGTGTCAGGGCAGTGACCGTGCATCCGTGTCCCGTCCGGGAAGCTACCGGGCCGTGGCCGGGCTGTGCACGTGCCGCTCATTCATCAGTTTGTTGTCGTTGCCACGCGCACAAAATGGAGAGATTATTCGTTTGTTCAAAGTTGGGCAGTTGAAAAACGCACTAGTTTTTATTTGGCCAACTAACCATTTATTTGCAAATTAAGTATAAATGCTTCAGTAGGTTTCAATTTTATAAATAAGCCACATATTGTTGTAATTCTGAAGGCTGTGTACCTATTTTATAATACACGACGTATAGATTTCAGAATTATCTGGTTGGTAATTTGACCACTTCATGTGCCATGACCACATACATTGGTATTTTATTTTCATCGGATCGTTGAATACGTATGGGCACTATTAGACAGGTCTACTTAAATCTGTGATTTCTCATGCTATCTCAAACTTCATGGCTCTCATATGATGTGACCATTTCAATATAATTGTTTGGTCTTCGATAAGTCGATTATTAGGGTTCCGAAAAAAAAGGAACTCTTATAGGATCACTCGGGTGTCTGTCTGTCTATCTGTCTGTCCGTCTGTCACAGCCAGTTTTCTCCGGATCCACTGGACCGATTCTGTTGAAATTTGGTACACATATGTATTTCTATGACCCAAACACGAACGCGTTACGAAAATTATTAAATTTTTAGTATGGGTGTCATTTTTGGGGGTCAAACTAGAAAATTAAAAAAAAAAGTTTTTTGAACAATATCGTGTGACGTATCAAATGAAAGGGCTTACTGTGAGGGTTTTATTTATATTTTTTTCATAATTTTAAAATAAATGGTTTTGAAGTTATTCAAGAAATTAGACGAAAAATGACCATTCCCCCCTCCTTATCTCCGAAACTACTGAGCCTAAAATTTTGAAAAAAAATGGAGATAATAGATCTTTACCTAACCTAAAGATTACAGGAAAACCTATAAGAAGTCTGTAGTGTTAAAATAACATGTTAAAAAAAAAAAAATTCGTTCGGAACCCTTTGCACGCAAGTCCGACTCGCACTTGGCCAGTTTTTCTTCTCAAAATAGCCGGCTAGGAAAAACCGACCTCATAGATTTTAAACACTAGATAAAAAAACAACTCACAAAATAAATACTTATTATTGATTCACGTTGAAAAATTGTTTTATTATATTCTTAGAAGTTACTCATTTTAACATAGGTATAAGTTTAAAACACACACAATCATTTTGAACATAAAGTCACACACAAAACATACAGGTAAGTAGCAATATTTATTAACGATTAGCAAATCTCAGGTAGTTATTGTTATTTTCTTATCAAAATTCTTTGCTTGCCCATCCAATCCAGATTGTACTTTGTTACAAAGTAATCTTCCTCATCTGAAAAAACATAATCAATCATCAATATATTATATCAATCAATCTATTTAAAATTCTTCCGTTACTGAGTGATTGAGTGACTGATAGCCAAAACTACTGGTCGTTGAAAGCTGAAATGTGGCATGTAGATCCCTTAGGGAGCACTAACGAGAGAATTTCTTGAAATTACTACGGGAACGGGAAAAAACGGGTTAGGCGCGTACGAAGTCGCGGGCAAAAGCTATTTTTATCTATAAATTGTTCCGTTACTAGTGATTGAGTGACTTACCGTTGCCGGGTCTGATGATATCTGACCCATTAAGCCACTTCATCTAGTTTGAGTTGCCGATTGCTCTTGCAGAAAACTTACAACTGATTTATAGTTCAACGACGATGGTTTCGATGGGGTTGCCGAGCTACTCGTAGATACCATAAGCTCATAAGTATCTTCTCCCAGTAACACAATATGACTGGGTAACTGGTCATCAGCGCCGATTTTGTTCGCCACAACAATATATCGGATTGCAAAAAAGAAATCGCTTATTTTACTGATGAACGTTATGAATGTTTTGATTACACTTGACATCTTAACATTTTTCACTTTTCCTCGTCGCCTTGTGGGAGAAAATGTTTTTTCTATTCCGTGTTGGTAAGAATCACAATAAAATTGATGACAGTAAAACTTGCTGAATATCCGAATACTTCTAGGTTTTATCTTCAGTATTATATCAGTTTTACAAGCAATAATATCAACCAAAAAATCTTCAAACCGTCAACATGACCATAACACATAGACATATAAAAAGTATGGACTGGAAATACCTACAAAAAAAGGTGCATACCTACAATTCAAAGTGTCGCATAAAATGGCTGCCAATGCTAGGGTTGTACCAATCAGGGAATACAGTGTTACTATAACCATACTATAAAAAGTATCGATACTAATACTACATACTAGTATTACGAGTCTTACTAGATATCACGTTTGAATCATAAGAATAATTTATATTCTTACAATCTGTTGTAACAAAAATATGAGTAAAGGCTTACTCCTTTCTGTTAATTACAGTTAATGTAGTTTTTTCTGCACAGATTTTAAAAACACTTTTACTTGCATCACTTTTGCGCTTTTGCTTATTTTATATCTGGTCTGCAGCTTCTGGTAGGTATGTGGACTAGGTTTGCCAGATACAGTCATTGCATGTCCGGGACAATTCGAGGGATACTAATTTGGTGAGTACGAAAATAGATAGTGGTCTTTGTAAATTGCATTTCTTGTAATATTTTACAAACGTACCAATACACCTATTTCAAAAACCAACTTACCAGCTTCCATTGCTCATACAATGCAGATTATTTTTATAATATTAAAACACAACATAAATTGTGCATCGCACCTCGCTTTTACTTATTCATTAAATAAAACTTCGGTAAAAATCAACATAAGTGTTTTATTTATTCAGTAAACATTTGGAATGACACTGTGCACTTCCTTGCACTTTAATTTTTAAACAAATGCTTCTTTCGCTAATCCCCGAGCCCAATTTACATGCTGGTACCATTTGCTCAAAGTTCTTGTGTGAGTAAGCATGTATTGTAAGTTCGCCTTACATAATTATAGGCGGGGATAAAAATGCAACGTTAATGCGAACTTTCGGATTTCTTCCGAGTATCCTTTCGTTGAAGCGCTTAATTTTTTTCTGTTGATTGACATATTTTTCAGTCTTAATTTTTCCAGTTTTTGCAACCTGAAAAAGAGAAAAAAACTACTTCAATCCTTAAGTACGCTGCTTTGTACCCGTAGTTTAAACTTATAGAACCTCTACAGAACAGAGGTTAATCAATCATTTTAATACACACTTACCGAAAATATTGTAGGAAAAGAGTTATCTTGTAATCTCATTACATCAAGTGTTCTATTGAACACTTTCTTCAAAGTGAAGTGAACACATGTACCTTTCTTTGCTTTTTTTCGTCAAAGATTAATATTTTCTTCTCCAATTGCCTCTAACCACTTTTTCCTTAATCCTTAATTTTTAGGAAACCTATAAAAAGGTTAATTTTTTATCAATAAATCATTTGGTTCGAGTTGTTAAAATACGTAATTAAAAAATTAAGACAAATAGCAAAATGATGTCTTATTTCCGTATCTTGTATATTCAATCATCATAAAAGTCTGCGGAACGATCCCTCAGTGCTGTGAACAGCGAGCCGGACCTAGCAAGGTCACTCGAACCGATTAGAACACGTATTATACCGATATTGTATCAGCGCAGCGAAGGAACTAGTATCGGAAAATATTACGGCAACGGTACTACACTATTCCATCATGACATTATTGTAAACAAACGAATGAAATTATGAAATTAAAAAAAGTCTGTTGGACGAGAATAAGCCCAAACATGAAAACTACAACCATAAATATGTGGTAGCTTAGCATTTTTTTCATCGAAAATGAATTACTATGTGTAATATTGCATGAAAACCGGTTACTAACCTGTGCAAAGACAATTGAGGTTGATTTTCCTTCTTTCTTGCACCACACTCCATAATACAACGCATAGGCATCTTGAATAGCTGTTTTCCATCAAATACGTGCAATTTGAAAGATAAAGATCTCGTAATTTTCTTACAAATCACAATAAATACAAAAGTAAACACTCATTTGACAGCAGAACTACCACGAGACTTGTCGCATAAAATGGCGAAAACGGCACTTACCTACAACTGTCACAACGTCACAAGAAAATGTTGCCATTATGAGCAACAACTGAAATACTGTTGTCTAGCTTTTATCAAATACGATTACCACATTAGAAAGAATGAAACAAAACGATATTTCACAATCTGTTTCGTATTTCACCCATATTTGTATAAGCAAAGGTAGATATAGAATTTCGCGGCGCTTCCATATATTTTCTATCTCTATGCCATACCATGACAGAAAACAACCAGACAGACCTGAAACTGATGCATGGAAATAGTTAGTGCATCCTGTCTAATTATATTTATAGCCATGTTGCCAACTCAAAATACGTTACGTACGAAATAATCGTTTGGGAATGGCAGAGGCGTTTTAAAACCAAGAAAATCACTGCACTTAACTATTAAAAAAAAAAATATGCCGTCAAAGTTGAAATAAATGGCGGACTTGCATTCAAAAGCGTTTATTGAATAATTGTCTATGCCATTTTTTGGCCAAATTGTCTATGACAGCTGTTGTCTCGTTCATGCTACAAACTTCAGCGTGGCCATGCATAACAAAAGCCCGGAGAGCCCTGATGACGTAGCCGCACGTCACTGCGTCGGCCCGGCCACGGAAGCTCCGTCGCCTGCCCGGACACGGACGAGTGTGAACGAGTTCATATAAAATGTATGCAAGGATATTTTTGTGTGCTCCTGACAGCGCACGGCCCGTGCACGTCACGGCCACGTCCCGGCTATGTGTGGATTGAGCTTAAGACGGAAAGAGACTATGCTTCTTTTATCATTGGAATTTCTGAGGGATTCTATGAACAAACTTGCCAACCAGAAGTATGGCCTCTAAACGCGGAGTTTAGCGAATGGATCTGGTTTCGGAAATCAAAACCCCATGAACACAAATAGAAATATTGAATTTTTATATCAAAATGTAAGAGGTTTACATACAAAATTAAACTTGTTTTATGAAAATATAGAATCATCGGGTGTCGATTTATTCGCTATCACAGAAACTGGTTGCAATGAGTCAATACACGACGCTGAGTTGATACCACCCGGTTTTCAAGTACTACGATGCGATCGAACAGATGGACGGAAGCAAGGTAGCGCGCTTCTCGTGGCCACACACCGGCTTGAACTACGAAGTGTAACGATATCCGATAACGTCAACATAAATACTTGTACGTTTGAATTAGTTTCTGCTACCGTACGTGCTCATAATATTTTTTTATTTTTGTGTTGTATTTTTTATATCGCACCAAATAGTGATGAGAGTGAATATATGGTGCTATTTGGAATATTGGAACAGCTATCTGTTAAATATAAGAGAATAATTGTAATAGGGGATTTTAACTTACATTCATGTAATGTGAACATTTTAAACTATTATGAATACTTCTTTTCTTTTTGCGAATTCATTCAGCGGAATCAGGTACCAAACTGTTATAATCGTCGGTTGGATTTGGTGCTTTGTTGTTGAATTTTAGCAGTAACTATTCTGGTTACTACAGGATTTATACGGATGGATCTAAAGTCCGAGCTAATGTTGGAGCCACGTTTTACGACCCTCAAAGTAATACAGGCAGTATTACTAAATTTAAATTAAATTCAAAAATTTCTGTCATTCATTCCGAGTTAATCGCTATCTATGTAGCTATATCATACCTTGATTCGGTGAATTTTCAAAATTCCGTAATATATTCTGACTGTAAAAGCGCACTCCAACATTTGGTGAAGTGTATAACACATTCGAGTGGTTATCCAGTGGCATACAAAATAATAGATCACATTAGTAGATTAAGAGATACAGATAAAAATGTTGTATTACAATGGTTGCCTTCCCATATTGGCATTGAAGAAAACGAAAAAGTAGATAATTTAGCCAAAGAAGCGTGCTTTGAGGGGGTGCCACTAACATATAAACCTTACTGGGCTGAGATTTTAGGTGAAGCTAAGTTGAAATGTGACGATATTTGGAAAGAATATTTCGACGAGAAGTCATTGACCAAAGGTATTTGGTATCGCACGATGCAACCGACTATCCATAACTACCCTTGGTTTGATAATTCCGATATGAGTAGGCAAGAAATCGTTACGAGTTTGAGACTTCGCTCCGGACACATCCCATTGAATAGCTTTGCTGCATTGATGGGCAAAGTTACGTCTCCAAACTGCTCGGAATGCGATAAAGTCGAAGACGTTACCCATATCATAGTGGAGTGTGTCCGGAATGAGGCTGAAAGAAATTTGATTCAAGACCAATATAATATAAATATTCAGGAGTTAGGAGCATGCAATATGATCCTAGCCTTTCCAGCATCTAAAACTGCTGGAATAATTTATAAATTAGTTAATTTAGGAATTAAGCGTAGATTATAAGTTTTGCATGTATAGTGTTCCTATAAGGGTGACATGTTCGCTATGTGAACAAACCCTCCCTAATAAATAAAGAATAAAAAAAAAACTATTATGAATACTTCCTTTCTTTTTGCGAATTCATTCAGCGGAATCAGGTACCAAACTGTAATAATCGTCAGTTGGATTTGGTGCTTTGTTCCTTGAGTCTAGGGGATGACATAATAGTGAGTGAAGCGGACGAGGCGCTTGTGCCGATCGACTCGTATCACCCGCCTCTCACGATCTGCGTGCCGGTGAGCAACCGCGCGCGGACTTTCCGTTCCCCAGCCGTTGGTGCCGTCTCCCCACCTCACGGTAGCGTAGGAGAGAGAGTGGCATGTCCGCGGTGGAATTTTGCTAAAGCGGATTTCAATTTATTATATTCGCTGCTGATGAGTAATGATTGGAGTCCAATATACGGTATACAGGAGTCAGAACAGGCGTTAAATTATTTTTATGAAATTATCAATAATATTATTAATGATTGCGTTCCCAGAAAATGCGAAAACCGGTAAACTCTTGGTACAATTACCCTGAGTGGTACACGACCGATATTATTCGCGACATAAAAGTAAAGGCTAGGTTTCATAAACAGTATAAAATAAGTGGGTTGATGAGTGATCGCGAAATGTTTGCTCAGTGCAGGGCAAAATTAATGCTATCCCATTGCTGCACAGCGTGAATTCATTGCTTCTACCATGTGTATGGGAAATCCACCGACCAAGAATAAACCATCAATACGCATAATCCTGACAAACGTCTCTGGAGAATATAATGAATATATTTCCACAAAAACGGCCATGGAGGAAAATGATACTCATCATCCGATTTAGTTTTATGATTTCTATTTAGGTATTTAACTTCTATAAAACTTTGTAAAGTTACATCCAACAAACTGTTTTTTGTATAGTTTCGAAACTGTTCAATTTCCAGTGAGCCTATTGTGGTATTTCCCTTTACATTGTCGGCTCTTAGACACGCGTGCCCTCTCACTCTCGCCGCTCACAGCTGACTGGCTGCTTTACGACCGCACGTGCGCTAGAGATGACATAATGCTTCCTTCTCTTTTACTCACAGACACTACATCCCTTCCTTATTTTACTATTTTTTTTTAATGAAACAAGTTTCAGATTCTTACTTTATCAATTTATTATTACCATAACTTCAGATTACCATGATAGAAATCAACTATAATTTAGATTAATTTATTCTTAATTCTGGTTTTCAAAATCCCGATTATCTTCAATATCCTTTTCTGAACTTTCTTCTACTGCCATTTCTAAATTTTGTCCATCGATTTCTTTGTTCACTGATTTCCATTCTCCCTCCACTTTTTTTAAATGCAATATATTGCGTCTTAACTGCTGTCCTGTTTCGTCGTTCTGTACTTCCACATCTCCGCCCTTTTTTGACTTAACCGTATGCGTGGCTGTATCAAAATTAAGACTAAGTTTATTCGTTTTATTGGCATTCTTCACATACACTTTATCTCCCACTTTTAATTCAACATCACGTGCTCTACGTCTTTTATCTGTATATTCTCTCCCTTTTTCTTTTTGTTCTTTGTCTTTATCTCTTACATCCATGTCTTCAAAACTTTGTTCTGCAATATCTATCATCGGAATCTTGTCCCTAAATTTCCTTTGAAAGAATAGCTCTGCCGGTGTTTTTCCAGTCACACTATGTGGGGTACTATTGTACATTGTCAAATACTCCGTCAATGCTTCTTTCCAGCTTTTTCTCTCTACTTGGCATATTTTGAGGCGTTTAATGATATCTCTATTCTGTCGCTCCACCTCTCCATTCTGTTGCGGCCAGTAAGGTATTGAATTAAATAGCTTGATATCATTTTCATGGCAATAAGTCTTGAACTCTGAACTAATGAATTGTTTGCCATTATCGGAAGTTATGGAAACCGGATGTCCTAAACGGCTAAAAATCTCTTTAAGTAAGCGAATCATTTCCTTACTGCTTATGTCTCTACACGCTTTAATCTCCTTGTACCTAGAATAGTAATCGATCACAACCAAAAGATGATCACCACTTGGTAACGGACCTAGAAGGTCTATGGCGATATCAACCCAGGATTGGGTAGGTAATTCTCTCCTTTTAAGTGGATGTGGTGGATTTGGTGCCGATACCAGTGTGCATCCTTTACAGGACCGTACTAACTTTTCAACGTCCTTATCATAGTTAGGCCACCAAACCTTTGCTCTAAGTCTCAACTTCATCGCAACCATTCCTGGATGGCCCTCATGAGCAGCATCTAAAACAAGTCGTCGTAATTGTGTCGGGATAACTATTTTGGTCCCTCTTAATAATATGTCACCAAAGAAACATAGCTCGTTCTCAAATAGCTTATAATCCTTTACTGCGTCATCCCATTTTTTGTTAAATATGCCCTGTTTCACTTTTTGTATGCCAATGTCAGTTTTCGAATGTTCTTCAATATCTTTTAGCGATACGGCTATTGGTCTAGCATGGTCAATAATATCCTGAACGTAATCTCTGTACTGAGTCTTATCGTGGTTATAGGTACATAATCTAGACAAGGGATCGGCTATATTATTTTTTCCAGGACGATAAATGACATTATATTTATAAGATTGAAGTCTCAGTATCCAACGCTCAATCCGTGCACAGGGTTTGGACTTCGGACCGAATATGACTTCAAGAGGTTTATGGTCGGTAATTAAGTCGAATTCCTTGCCGTATAGAAACATGTGAAAGTGCTCCACAGCCCACACCAGTCCCAAAGCCTCCTTTTCAGTTTGGCAATACCGACGTTCGCAGTCACTGAGAGTTTTGTTTCCAAACCCAATAATGCGTGGACCACTTTCATTTGTCTGTACTAAGATTGCTCCGAGTCCAACCGGGCTTGCATCTGCAAATACCATCGTTTTATCGTCCACATTGTAATACCCCAAATTTTGTATGTCACTCAATGCAGCCTTTAAAGCACAAAAGGCTGTTTGTTGACTTTTCCCCCAAGAATCCGAATCAAAATTTGTGAAGAGCCAGTTGACGGAAACCCGCTTTGCGGGCTCCTACTTCTGGATGGTTTATAAAAAAATAACCACAAAGGAGATGGCGGGGTCTGTTCGCTTGCATTACTCGCTCACTTGACCCCGCCATCCCCTTCTAACCTAACCTATCCGAGTTGGGGTGCCCCAAGTCCAGAGCTCGCTCTTGCATTCTGAGTTGTTCTTAAATCCAGTGAGCAAGCCAAAATTGTCAAAAAGCCACGAAAAAAAACAACACGTGAAACATTCACGAAACTACAGATGGGAACGGAATGAGTGATAGATCCTGACAAAATGGCGACATTACGTTTCGTTTCACGTGACTTTACTAGAAAAACATGAAATTTTTATTATGTTTTTTTCTCTACAAATATTTTTGCTATCATAACACGATTTACAATACAATTGTTAACAAGAATCCTTATTTTTAGATTGAGAACGCGTAACGATGGTTGGGAATGTGTTATAATAAAAAAAATTGTATTCCTACACTCACGTAATCTAAAAATTAGTATTCTAGTTTTGTTTTATTTTTTTATAAAGAAACGACGTCTCCGGCAAAAAAAAATGTTGCACGGATATCAGAAAACCCCCTAGAACCCTCTAATATCCTCACTTTTCGTCCAGAGAGGCAGCACGTATCTAAACCCAACCCTACTATTTATTTTCATTAATTCATTACTAGCTGTAATCAGCGACCTCGTTCGCGAGTAAGTCGGAAAGTGAAATGTTGTCGCTAGATAATATCTCTTAAGACCTCTAAGATAAGATATATACAAACAATCAATATCTAGCATTGCTTGACTCCTCTTAGATTTAGGAATTTGGAAGAGTATTATGCAAGGCACTGGCTGTTTCACGGCTTCTGTAACAAATGCCAACCAGCCCTATCAATTTTCCTTAATGAGAAACGTTTTACTTATAACGCTTCTCTATGCATGATATTAAAGAAAGTTGCTACGGTTGTTAACACATTGCGGAATTTGTTCGAAAGAGTCATCACAGCCCTGTATCGCAAAAAGCATTAGAAGGAACACGGATGGGTTTTAGTCAGTAAGAGATTGACACTCCCTTCTGCTCTGCTTAAAGCGGGAGGAGTCATTTGATGATTTCTGTTCCTTTAAAAAATACAAAAAGGGTTGATAACGTGCGATAGACCAACATAAAGTTGGATATGGGAAAACCAACCAGAAGAGAAGTCTACCCCTGCAACGGAGAGAGTGGAGTAGAGACTTCGCTATCCGCACCATGTTAGACTCCCATTGTCTGTCATTTATGGCTAAGTTAGCCAGCCTAGCTCCGCCCAAATGCACAGATGCCTCCTGGGTGTTTCACAAGGTTGGCGGAGCGACCTCCCGTTCCGAAAATTTGTTCACGTCGGACAGCATCGGCATTACTTTTTGGATGACGTGGGCAACAGATTCCTCGGTTCGAAGCAACCTCTGCAAATTGGGCTGTCTGCAGCGCCTATGTTGAAAAGATATTTTTAGGAGACCCGCAATTATACCTATTATTTATTATTCGGAGGGTATTTCTACTTGAGCTGAGAAGTCGTTTAGTTAGTCGCGTGTATAGGCTTAATGTGGCCAATTTTGACTGCTTACAATTTATAGCCGGTGACCAAATTCATGTACTATGGGAAAGGAAAGAGGGGAGTGGGTACGGGTCCAGCACTACCATTTCGAAATCTCTCTTCGCAAGTTCGTCTGTGGCATCATCCGCAACTGATAATTTCTGACCATGGGGTGGTTATGACGTTTCATAGGTGTAGTGTCTGTGAGTAAAAGAGAAGGAAGCATTATGTCATCTCTAGCGCACGTGCGGTCGTAAAGCAGCCAGTCAGCTGTGAGCGGCGAGAGTGAGAGGGCACGCGTGTCTAAGAGCCGACAATGTAAAGGGAAATACCACATTTTGGCGACGAGGATTAACAGGACAATTGTGAGTTATTATTACTTACTATTATTAAATAACTTAAAAAAAAAAATGTATGTACGGTGTTTTGAGATCTGAGACTAAGATTGCTCAAACTAATTAATCATAGTACAAATTACGGTGAGGCCCCCGTGAGGTAAACATTTCATTCGTGTAGGTAGTTATCATATTATTACTTTGATGTCAGCATTTCTGGCTGATTTTTGACGAAGCAATTGCTTCAATGGTTCTGTAAGGGTGGCCATATTAGGAATCCATTTCCCAATATAGTTAATAAGCCCTAAAAAGTTTTGTAATTCCGAAATGTTGATCGGGGTCCGAAAATCTTTTATAGCCGATACATATTTGTCTAATGGTCGAATTCCTTGATCTGACAACTCATGTCCTAGAAATTGAACTTTGGTTGTTCCGTAGATACATTTATCTTCTCTTAACATGATGTCATTCATCCTTAACGTTTCTATTACTTTTTGTAACCGTTTGTCATGTTCCTGCTTGTCCTTTCAATAAACTAAAATATCGTCGATGAAATTGACTACCCCTTCGCATTCAATTAACACCCTTTCAAGTGTTTTCTGAAACATTTCCGGCGCACAGGTGATTCCAAACATTAACCTCTTAAAACGATATAATCCTTTACCAGATATGAATGTTGTAATATGTCTTGAGTCGTTTACAAGCTCCAATTGATGAAATGCGTCTTTTATATCTAATTTACTAAACATTTTAGCATTTTGAATCTTTGGTAGAAGCTGTTCCATCGTTGGTAGCGGGTGATTTTCTCGCCTGATGGCCAAATTTGCACGCCTCATATCAATACAGAGACGAACATCCCCATCTGCTTTCAGAATCGGAACTACCGGCGATATCCATTCAGACGGTCCTTCTACTTTTTCTATTATATCTTTTTGCAGTAGTTCGTCTATTTTTGAATTGATTTTCTCTTCCAGTGGAATCGGTATTCGTCTGTAAGGTTGTGCGACCGGTTTTACCTCGGTGTTAATTGGTATTTGTATTTGAATGTTTCTAAATTTAGGGAAAGGTGTCGTCACAACTTGATTTATGTCTAATCCAAGTTTTAGTACGCCCAATGCTATTGCCGTTGTTTTGCCTAGTAAATTACGGGTCCCTTTGTCTATTACATAAAAGGTGGCATTTTTCATTTTTGATCCCACACGGATATCTGCATTAAAAGACGTTAACAACTTAAGAGGGATTTCACTTCCATAAGCAACAAATGTTTTTCCTGGATTTTTTTCTTCTTTTCCTGTCTTCAAAATTTTTTCTCTAATTTTTAACCATGTCTTATCTGTTATTAAGTTGTGTTGGCATCCTGAATCAATCAGCATCTCTACTTGAGTTCCACCTACTAAACAAGTGAGAGCATCACTATGGAGGACATTAAAAACATAATCAATTTTATCTTCTATCGCGTTCGCCTGCTTTATATTTTCAACTCTTTGGCTCGACTTCTTAGATCTTTTCGCATCTCCGCCCCTTTCCACTTTGTTATCTTCATTGCTTCGTTTTAGGCTTGTTCCTCTGCACTGAGCTTGAAAATGCCCCACCTTCTTGCATTTGTTACATATTTTTCCTTTAGCTGGGCACTTCTCATCGTAAGCTAGATGATTCCAGCTACCACATCGGAAACACGCCTTTTTACTATTATTTATGAATGTCTTTTCTTTCACCTGTGTATTGATTTTATTTACGGTTTGATCTTTTCCTTTCTGACTGAAATCACCTAATTGACGTTCCACCACCTCTAGAGTATTTGCTTCGGTTATTACTTCCGTTAAAGTAATTTTTTCACCTGCGCGAAGTAATTTCTTCCTGAGTTCTTCTGACGAACACTTTTCAATTATTTGATCGATCAAACTGTCATCCACATCCATAAATTGGCATTTCAAAGCTTGTTGTCTTAGTCGAACTAAATATTTTTCAAACTTCTCGTTTTCTTCTTGTTTCAATTGTCTGAAGAGGTGTCTCTCATACCGTTTATTTTGCTTAGGTGCAAAATATTCATCTAACTTCTTTATTGCTACCTCAAATACGTCTACGTCACGATCATCTCCTTCAGCCGCCGTAACGTAGCCACCCGGTATATTAAACAGAATTTCTTGGAGTTCTTGTCCCCCCCAATGTAACAAACTTGCGCGTTTTTTAGAACTAACATTAACATCGGCAGCTTCCAGGTAAATATATAAACTCCTTTTCCAACGTTCCCATCTAGCTCCAACAGATCCTGCTTCACCATCGCACTCAAATTTTTCTAAGGTAAAACTTGACATCATATTTCGATCTGTGGACAATGAAACAAATAAAGAATGTATAATTTAGGTCACCAAATGGGCATCATCCTTTTAACAACCTGACACATTCATTATTTATTTCATACCTACAGCATTCGTTTACACAATAGTCCAAATAAAACTAACAATGTTGTATGAATTGTCTTCAAACTTCAGTAAACGGGCGTTATCCGTACACAAAACTTCATATAATGGGCATCACCCGTATAATACTTCCATGTTTCAGTTGTCACAGTCTGACGTAACTACATCGCATCGCATCACGTACTTACAGGCATCACCTGTACTAAACTGCATTACGAAGTCCTTACAGGCGTCACCTGTTCCCGGACTACCAGGCATCATCTGGTAACATCATACGTCGCATCCCATCATGTACTTACAGGCATCACCTGTACTAAACTACATTACGAAGTCCTTACAGGCGTCACCTGTTCCCGGACTACCAGGCATCATCTGGTAACATCACAGCTACAGGCGTCACTTGTTCGTGTCCAGCCCATCATGCTGATATTGTACATCATTACAGTAGAACTTATGTCAGGCGTCACCTGTGATTTGGTCCATAAAGGAGGAGAATCGTGTACTACTCTTTTAGACGAGCATCATTACTTGACACAATAATCCCTAGTCTAGTACTAAATAACCAAGTCAATCATTCAACTCAACAGTATGTACGCATTTTGTGTATATTTGTAATCTGCAAAAATATATTCAATTCTGAGCCGACCGGGAATCGAACCCGGCCTCCGTAGTTCAGAGGCAGGAATTTTAAATATGACTTGTAAATGTATTCGTTAATCGTATAAAATTTTCCTTCTATAAATAAATCACGCATATGCGACTTCATATGTGGGTACATAAGTTTATTTAAGTTAGCAATTTGAAATGTAAACAACCGTCCCGACTGATAATAATAACCTACAGCACCAGAAAACAAAGGCAGGTCGTCTCGCATCATAGGCACAAAACACAAAGGTAACTAGATAAGTAATAATATGATAACTACCTACACGAATGAAATGTTTACCTCACGGGGGCCTCACCGTAATTTGTACTATGATTAATTAGTTTGAGCAATCTTAGTCTCAGATCTCAAAACACCGTACATACATTTTTTTTTTTAAGTTATTTAATAATAGTAAGTAATAATAACTCACAATTGTCCTGTTAATCCTCGTCGCCAAAATGTGGTATTTCCCTTTACATTGTCGGCTCTTAGACACGCGTGCCCTCTCACTCTCGCCGCTCACAGCTGACTGGCTGCTTTACGACCGCACGTGCGCTAGAGATGACATAATGCTTCCTTCTCTTTTACTCACAGACACTACACCTATGAAACGTCATAACCACCCCATGGTCAGAAATTATCAGTTGCGGATGATGCCACAGACGAACTTGCGAAGAGAGATTTCGAAATGGTAGTGCTGGACCCGTACCCACTCCCCTCTTTCCTTTCCCATAGTACATGAATTTGGTCACCGGCTATAAATTGTAAGCAGTCAAAATTGGCCACATTAAGCCTATACACGCGACTAACTAAACGACTTCTCAGCTCAAGTAGAAATACCCTCCGAATAATAAATAATAGGTATAATTGCGGGTCTCCTAAAAATATCTTTTCAACATAGGCGCTGCAGACAGCCCAATTTGCAGAGGTTGCTTCGAACCGAGGAATCTGTTGCCCACGTCATCCAAAAAGTAATGCCGATGCTGTCCGACGTGAACAAATTTTCGGAACGGGAGGTCGCTCCGCCAACCTTGTGAAACACCCAGGAGGCATCTGTGCATTTGGGCGGAGCTAGGCTGGCTAACTTAGCCATAAATGACAGACAATGGGAGTCTAACATGGTGCGGATAGCGAAGTCTCTACTCCACTCTCTCCGTTGCAGGGGTAGACTTCTCTTCTGGTTGGTTTTCCCATATCCAACTTTATGTTGGTCTATCGCACGTTATCAACCCTTTTTGTATTTTTTAAAGGAACAGAAATCATCAAATGACTCCTCCCGCTTTAAGCAGAGCAGAAGGGAGTGTCAATCTCTTACTGACTAAAACCCATCCGTGTTCCTTCTAATGCTTTTTGCGATACAGGGCTGTGATGACTCTTTCGAACAAATTCCGCAATGTGTTAACAACCGTAGCAACTTTCTTTAATATCATGCATAGAGAAGCGTTATAAGTAAAACGTTTCTCATTAAGGAAAATTGATAGGGCTGGTTGGCATTTGTTACAGAAGCCGTGAAACAGCCAGTGCCTTGCATAATACTCTTCCAAATTCCTAAATCTAAGAGGAGTCAAGCAATGCTAGATATTGATTGTTTGTATATATCTTATCTTAGAGGTCTTAAGAGATATTATCTAGCGACAACATTTCACTTTCCGACTTACTCGCGAACGAGGTCGCTGATTACAGCTAGTAATGAATTAATGAAAATAAATAGTAGGGTTGGGTTTAGATACGTGCTGCCTCTCTGGACGAAAAGTGAGGATATTAGAGGGTTCTAGGGGGTTTTCTGATATCCGTGCAACATTTTTTTTTGCCGGAGACGTCGTTTCTTTATAAAAAAATAAAACAAAACTAGAATACTAATTTTTAGATTACGTGAGTGTAGGAATACAATTTTTTTTATTATAACACATTCCCAACCATCGTTACGCGTTCTCAATCTAAAAATAAGGATTCTTGTTAACAATTGTATTGTAAATCGTGTTATGATAGCAAAAATATTTGTAGAGAAAAAAACATAATAAAAATTTCATGTTTTTCTAGTAAAGTCACGTGAAACGAAACGTAATGTCGCCATTTTGTCAGGATCTATCACTCATTCCGTTCCCATCTGTAGTTTCGTGAATGTTTCACGTGTTGTTTTTTTTCGTGGCTTTTTGACAATTTTGGCTTGCTCACTGGATTTAAGAACAACTCAGAATGCAAGAGCGAGCTCTGGACTTGGGGCACCCCAACTCGGATAGGTTAGGTTAGAAGGGGATGGCGGGGTCAAGTGAGCGAGTAATGCAAGCGAACAGACCCCGCCATCTCCTTTGTGGTTATTTTTTTATAAACCATCCAGAAGTAGGAGCCCGCAAAGCGGGTTTCCGTCAACTGGCTCTTCACAAATTTTGAGAAATTAACCATCCCATCCCATCCACCTTTGCCCTCCTCCTCCCCCTAAAACCCCTCAGAATCTCAGAATCCACATTTGCTATGACAAGACTACTGTATAAAAAAAAAAAAAAACGTAAAAAAACTATTCATTACCGGCGTCAAGAATGAAGGGGGATGGCTTCCTAGCTCCCCCCTCCCTCACTACCAGAACCCTATCGAGGCAGCACACTTCTAAACTTTAACCGCATTTTCAGTTTTGGTAGAATTTTCGTCTGTAGATGGAGCTAAACAAGACCTACAAAAAAATGAAACCAATAATCGCCTCAAATCAAAATAAAGTAATCAATACTTTAAAAACAAATGACTTTGTCAAAAAACCCAACCGCTAAAAACGACTATAACTTATTTTATTAATTAAAAAAAAAAATTAAAATCGTCTCGTCGAGCCCTTTACCAATTGATAGTTTATAAGGGAAAAAAATATTTGAAGACCAAAAATCAGTCATTTTAATTTTTATATAGCCAGTGTCACTCTCACAATCAAGACGAATCTAATGACTCTCAAGCTAAAATCCATCAAGGCGTTAAGGCTACAGAGCTTGCCAAAGAAATATAATGTCAGCGATGGTACAACTCTCCAGGTTACATCAGCCAGGATATTGGAACTACAGTGGGCGTATTTTGGGAAGTGTTGGTTATTGCGAAATAGAAACACTGGTTGCTTTTAAATCAAATTATTATTCACACTCGAAAGTCTCACACAATAGGTACACTGAACAAATATTCGGAACACGCGGCGGTTTCTAGAAGTGGGCATGTCTGCACTGCTCGACTGCCACTAGTAGACTGAGCTCAGCCTCTGTCGAGCACACCGTCCTAGACTCCGTCGAACGCCACTAGATGGCGTTGGTGTCCCGATTGTTCTATTGACTGACTTATTTCCGACACGGCCATCCTGCTATCACACGGCCTCGTGTGTTAACCTGCAACCAAAACTCAACAACAGTACTCTGTTCGACTCGGCCAATCCTGACCACAATATGGCTCCGAAAAACTTTATCCTCAATCATTTAATTGTTTTTACAAAACATTACTGTCCAGTTAACACCAAACATAAAAAAAAAACTTTGAAATCTTGTAAACATTGAAATCATCACCCAGGGCCATGTACCATCGTTATCCACATCAAAAATCAACTGTATTGCAATAAAGCCTCGGGGAACCACTCACACAAGTAAACAACTCTAGCGCCACGGCTCTCATAGTCGAACTAAGTGCATCCCCGCTGTATGTGGAGCATTGTGGGACTTTCACCCACTACGGTCACTATTGACCACGAGTAGCAATCACACCATTGCTCTCGAAATATTTGCTTTCACACACATGAGGACTACCTCACAAACACGCGCATCCTCCATGTATGTGAAGCATTGTGGGAATTTCACCCACTACGGTCACTATAGACCACGAGTAGCAATCACACCATTGCCCTCGAAATACTTGCATTCACATACATGGGGACCGCTCCTCAAACACGTGCATCCACCATGTGTGTAGAGCATTGTGGGAGTTTCACCCACTACCTACGGTCACCATAGACCACGAGTAACAATCATATCATTGTCCTCGAAATACTTGCATCTACACACATGTGGACCACTACTACGGTCATCACAGACCACGACCCCCGCCAGAGCCACACGCACACCGCTTACCCACGGACTACTTGAGTTACCTCAAGAGACACCGATTTCTACCGGGCTACAACTACGTAATGGCTCTGGTGCGGTCGGACGGCCAATAGAGAAGTCTACTCACGTGTTCCCCGCCTCGGCATGCTCATTATCACTGTGAGCATCTTTAACTTTTACCATCTATTTCGACTGGTACATGTCCCTATGGTCTCCCTCTCCTTTTTACCCTATCGTGAGCCTATTTCTAATCACTTTGGAGTTCAACCTTCAACGTGTAGCAATTATCATCCAAAACCTCTGCTACCATTAATGGACCTTTTAACTTCTCATCTAACCCAGTCTGATTTCGCTCTTCATTTTCTTATAAAACGAAATCGTTAACAAAAACTTTATTTTAGCTGCCATTCTACCATCAACCTTAGGAGCCTTATCATACTCCGCACATCGCTCTCTAGTACCATTTTTTGTACCTCATAAATGTAGACTGGTATCTACATCACTTCTCATCTACTGTCAGCTCATGACAACGGTCTTGCAACTTCGTTTATTAAAAACTCTACAGATAAAGCTTTGTGACGCGGTTAATTGAAAGCCGTATTTCACCTGTTTCCTATCGCTAAAGTAGAGATGAGAGATTCTCAACAACGTTTCAATACACAGAGCTATTCCTAATCTTCATTTTTTTGATAAATTGGCCACAATAGTTCGAAGTTTGATGAATAGTAGTTCGATTGAAATAAATGCTTAGGTTTGAGTTTGATTCGCGATTTACTAGTATTCGGGATTATCGAGTCCAAGTACCACTGACAGTCATCAAACAAACATTAAATCGAACAATCAAAACAACAGGTATCTTATTCACTGTCAACAGATATCTCATAGTTCAGTAAAACATAGTTTCTACACTCGCATTTCTTCACGGGAATGTCGAGTCAACTCTCTTGACATCACTACCTAGAGCTATCGCAACGATACCCTAGTCCAGACTCTGCCGTCTATACCATCCAGGGCTACCGTTCGATACTCTGGTACAGTCACCGACCCACTGAACTCAGAACCTGTTCACAAAAACTAAATTGATGCTTACGCATCATCTACTTCATTACTTCACAACGTCAATTGGTACTTGGCCTCGGGCAACTTTCCGACAAAGAGATTTCAAAACATATCCACCGGTCAGTTATGATCATCGGAGCTTACAAAAAGAAAATCAACTGGGCCAGACCATTTTTCGGTCTATCATTCATGTAAAGGAGCTACGTTTATGAATTACTCTACGTTAACCTACGAACATAACGGTCGTCGCTACGCTGTACAGTTTAAATGAATTAATCTTATTTTAATCTCACCCGTATTAACTCGCATACTTATATTTACGTAGGCAACACGGTAGTAAAAAATGGAAAAACTGTTTAGGAAAAGTTGTGATAGCTCTCAATTCTCTGTAGCTTTAAAGCTTTAATCGTAACTGTCGTTATGTAAGGAAATCTGTTACCGTCACGGTAATACAAAAGCTTAGGTCCAAGTTTTCATTAAAAACGTCTAAGTTGGAACACGACCTTGTGGCAACCTTGCCAGGCAATATCTCACTCTAAAGTTTGCACTGAATAAAATTTTGAAACTGTTACCGCCAATGGGAAACTCTTTAAGTACTCGCTTTGTATTAAGTATGTCAAAATTACCTAGCACCATCAATCCAACCACCGAATTGGTATCAACCCCTTTAAAGCTTAGTTAACTATTCAAATAAAACTTGAGCGACTCACCATGTATTCCAGTCAGCCTTGAACGCTCTTAACCTCACAGATGTTGACATGATACTTGGCTACTGCAGCCTGCCAACTGCTTGCCGACCTTCGATCTGTCACGCTCAGAACCGCTCAGAAGTTGCAGCTGCTCAGCAGTTGCAGCTGCTCAGCAGTTGTTGCAGCTGCTCAAAAGTTATGGCAGCATGTCAACCGCTAGCCTCGTGCTGGCTTCATACACCATGATACGATATCTGAAACTGAAAAATACTACGAGAGTATAAGTCCAATAAAAGCTATGGTGGGACTTAAGGTTTCCGGTTAGTGTAGTAGTCACATTATAAAAGTAAATAAAAATCTAAATCTTATCAGATCATTGGTACAATAAAGCGGCCTACGCCCAGCAGTGGGCAGTCAGGTTATGGAAGGTAATAAGTCATAACATTGCTTTTTCAATTATCACAATTTCCGGAATTAAGTGTAAGGTAGGGTATTGTGATGATGTTGATATTGTGACCATATCTCTGTAGTGTCCCAACAACAATAGCACTAAGCGCTTCGATCTGTTTCTCTACCAGCTGTAGCAGAATAATATCGCTCCATCCGGATTATTTGAAACGCCTTAACCAGCAACACCAAAGCTATAGCGCCTTAACTACTACTACACTAAGACGATAGTCAACATGAGAATAACAGCCTCACTTAAGCATAGAGCCATAAAGTGACAAGTCAATTATCAAACATCGATAGTTGTCAATCATGAAACCGTAGTTCTTTGCGAGTCTGCCTCCACAGCAAAAACGTTTACTCGTAAACAAAATAGAAAGTGTTAACTACTGAGCGCTTCAGCTCCATAGTAATTACAAAATGAAAATAGCTCACCAGAATCTCGTGATGGTCCTCGCGGTATGCGACCACAAACTTCTCCTTCAACTTCCTTCACCTGGCAGCTGTTGTGAAGTTGCTTGCCTCCGTTCGACACTGGTTTTCATTGTTCAGTTTGATGAGGGTAGCCGCATAAAACTCGACGAATAGGAATTTGACCTTAGAATGTTCCTTGAATTGGTCCTACGTTGAACCCATATAGGTTATCTACGGCTGGCATATAGGCGCGAAGCTCTTCAGCGCCTTACTTATAGCCAAAATAAGCTGAACTGAACAACACTGCATCCTCGACAAAACATACGACCGCGGTGACGCACTATGATCGCACGTCGGACTTAGGTTTAGCGGATTGAATTCCACGGCACATCACGGCACACATCAAGTGTTTAGCGTCTGTATAAGCGCAAGTGTTTAAAAAAAGAACGAACCGCGATTTCCACCATCACTGTCACCACGTGTCCCCGCATTTCAAAATGTAACCGCCACGTATTTCACTAGCATTGTCACCGCATGTTACCTTCCCACAAAATAACATCTGTTCTGTGTAATAGACTGAATTCACGTGTTTTCCAATATTCGTCAACGCAAAAACATTACGTAACTTAATTAGGCCATACCACAACAAACAATCAGCACTAGAAAAACAATACGGTTCACTTTTTCTCATTTGACACGTCTGGCGGTAGTACGTCGTATGTCGTTGTACGACTCGAGCATCTACTCGCCGTTCACTGCCTGCCGCAGCTGCTCCGCTATCCACTTAGCCGCTTGCACTCGTCCATCGGGCTGCGATATGTCCTGGTCTTCCACAGGCACAGCATACCAAGGACTTCGCTGCCAACTGCGATGCTGCTTGACTCGATACTTAAGGCGATGTAGCACTTTCTCTGCTATCGTGAACCATCCGCTTCTTGCATCCGCGTCTACCTTGTCTGGATCAACGCAAGCCAATGCATTCCGCTTTCGCACTTATAGTGCTTCGATAAGCACTCGTATGGTTTAAATTTTTAATTCAACGGTCACATTTTTTTTGCACGGTTACACTGATTTAAACACGCCAACTATCACTTTTAGTGTTTTCATTTTGCGTGTGAACCAACACGAATCCCACTTTCTGATGTCAGCGATGGTACTCTCCAGGTTACATCAGCCAGGATATTGGAACTACAGTGGGCGTACTTTGGGAAGTGTTGGTTATTGCGCAATAGAAACACCGGTTGCTTTTAAATCAAATTATTATTCACACTCGAAAGTCTCACTTACAATATTCTCACACAATAGGTACACTGAACAAATATTCGGAACACGCGGCGGTTTCTAGAAGTGGGCATGTCTGCACTGCTCGACCGCCACTAGTAGACTGAGCTCAGCCTCTGTCGAGCACACCGTCCTAGACTCCGTCGAACGCCACTAGATGGCGTTGGTGTCCCGATTGTTCTATTGACTGACTTATTTCCGACATATACATACATACAAACATACATATATAGGTACATACCTACACTCGATAAACATAACCATAATATACTTTACTGAGGTACCGAAAAGAAAAAATTATAATATTGACTAAGAGTCATTGCGTGGACATTGTCCTTCTGTGACCATTCACTACTCTGTGACACAGAAGCATAACAACCTTGTTTAAATATAGGTATTTTATAAACAGTATATTTCAACTTTTATGAAAGGTAAGTAAAGCTAATAATTAACTCAAACTCAATTTTTGTAGTAATAATTTACGATATTATTTTGTAGTGCTGAGCTCTCGCAACGTGAGGCATGTCCACCTAGCAACACGACTCGCCCCGCACTGATTCCTGGACGAGTGCGGGGGTGAATATAGACGCGGAACTTAAACGGTCCCATTTTTAATTTATTATAATAAAAATAACACATATTCTAAAAAAAATAACAAAACCAAGTTATTGTCGTTTGTATTACAATGTAGTAGATATTTTTTTTTAGTCTTTTGTTAAAAAATGAAGGAGTAAAATGGTTTCATCTCAACGATTTGGAGGTGATTTGGTGATTTTTTTTCTCATTATGTGATACTGATACGTAAATTCTGGCTAAACCAAGTTATACGTATCATATCATGTAGATTACTACCTATTTTTTTCAGATGGAATTTCTCAGTAAATGTTGACGAAAAACTGCTTCATCTGCACGCTATATTTAAGCTTTTTTCGAGAGAGCGGCCTTAAACTTTTTGTAAGTTTTACTAATGGTCACCGTCGGGGTTAGCGATTAGTTAATAACAACCTTCCTTTTCCTTCTCAAACTATTGTACATACACCTCATACTTCTTACCAACGTATACTATCATCTGTAACTAAGAATAAATGTGATCCTAATGAAATAATAACTATAATGGTACAGGGTAAATGTAACAAAATTTGTTACATTTCCCATTATTTAATAATGGTACCACACGTCGACCACTCGCGACCACTCGCTTCCTCTGAGGTCACCGCGACGAACGACGCTCTCGAACGCTCAATTATTTAATGTTTGTCTGAAGAGTTGCCGATTAAATTTACAATTGTCATTATTTTAAACGGCAAAATGCCAACCTATATATTAAAAATACAGTCCACTTTTATTTATACACCACGAGCAAGTCGAACAGATAGTATCACTGAACGTTTGAAGATTAATTGTAAAAATATAATTTTGTGTGGTTTTCCATAATTTGAGCACTTGCTAAATAAGCATATGAAATTTTTAGTAAGTCACCATAGTGACAAGCTTTTATTTTTTACTTCAACAATTTTGTTGATAAACTTGAGTCAAATAGAGATACAGTGTATCTGCCCATTTGTTTTAGACGTCAAATAGGCTACTAACTTTAAATAGAAAAGGAGTGGCACTCTCTGCCTGCGTCTGTGTTTCCAAACGCTTACAACACTAATCTCTTCAAAGTTAGAGTGCACAGGCTCCTTCTGGGTAAGCAAGCTCCATCGTAGACTTTGTCTCTGTCATCTCTGACCTAGACTAGAGTCAAGAGCAAACCTATCACAAAAAAAATAGTACCCAATGTAGCGTGATTTTAAATGCTTATATGTTTAAAGGTAAATATGTTTTTGTATCTAATTACTTAGTGCATTCAGGATATTTGCTGTCCGTCAATCAGCGTGTCACAGAAAAAAATACCCTGGCCAAGTGCGAGTCGGACTCGCGTGCAAAGGGTTCCGAATGAATTTCATTTTTAACGTGTCTTTTTAACACTATAGACTTGTTATAGTAATCTATAGGTAAAGATCTGTTATCTCCATTTTTTTCAAAATTTTAGGCTCAGTAGTTTCGGAGATAAGTGCGGGAATGATCACTTTTCGTCTGATTTCTTGAATAACTTCAAAACCATTAATTTTAAAATTATGAAAAAAATATTAATAAACTAAAACCCTGATACGATCACAATGGGAATACGCCGTCCAAATTTGGGATCCTCTATATGATAAGTACAAGGATAGGCTAGAAATTGTGCGGAAAAAGTATTTACGTACTATGAATTATAAATGTTATCGTCCTTAAGTCTCCTATAAACAATTACTGAAACGTTACAATATTCTTAGTTTGGAATCTAGACGATTTCTTCTTGGTGTAATGACTAATGAAGCTGCATGGTATTTTTAATAATAGATTCGACTGCATTTCTTTATCAAATAGTCTCAATTAAATAGTACCTACATCTGTCATGCTTCGCGGGGCACGTGTCCCTCGGCTATTCCACACAAACTGCAGGACTAACGCAGGGGTGCGAGTGCCTCTTCGTCGCCTTGTTGATGCGTACAACACTCACTTTATGGAGCTTGACATATTTACTTTTTCCAAACAAATTTTCAAGGCAAGAGCAATAGAGTTACTTAGTTCTTAGGTAAATATATATATATATCTATTTATTTTACTTCTTCTTCATGTTTTTATGATGCATATTGTATGATTGTCTGTTTTCTTTTAACTTTTTTTTTTGTGAATTCGTGGACAATGGTGTGGGTTACATGTGTAGTAACATAAACATGGAATAGGTTATGCATAATTGTATTTCTAAGTAAGGCTAATTTAAGAATCTTTTGTTATACCTGGCATGTAACTGTTTTTTGCCCCTAACAAATAAAATAAAATAAAATAAAATCCGGGAAGGGAATAAATCTGTGTTTTTACATTTTTCTAAATTGTGGCTTTATGCCATATCTGACCATAAAGATGTTTATATATCTAGATAGAGCTCAGCGCTAGCTTTCTAGTGCTGATTGTCTAAAGCCTGAATACCTAGATTTACTGTATGTTTAGTAAAGGAAGGTGTCTGTAAATGGTGGTTTGTCTGTCCACCCTATCACCTTTTTGAGTAACTGTCCTGTTTCGGTATGTGTGAAATGTTCGATACCAAGATACCTTTTTTAGGGGTTTACCAGGAATGTGTAGGGGAGTGGGTAACCCTACCTTTCTATTTACTGAAAGAAATTAATTTCCTCAAGAACATCTTATGTGTCTGGGGGAAAACGACAGCAAAATATGTTTTTTTTTTTACTATTTATAGGCGCGTGTTTGACTACTATCTTACCTGATGGTAAGCGATGATGTGGTCGAAGATGGTGCACGCTTGCCTAGAAGTAACCTATTCACTCTTGACTTAAAGACTCCCAGGTTGTAGCTATCAGGAAACACAGACTCCGGCAGGGAATTCCACTCCTTAGCTGTACGCACTATGAATGTGTTCCCAAAACGTTAAGTGCGTGTGGGTGGGATGTCCACCATGAACCGGTGCGCATCGTTCGTCTTGTGGTCCGATGATGGAACGGGCTTGGCGAAATTAAATCATGCAATTTCGGCGCACATTCGCCAAAATGCAACCGGTAGAAAACCGACAGGCTAGCAACTCGTCGTCGATGCTCAAGACTTTGGAGCTTCGTCGCGACGAGCCTATCATTGCTGATGATCCTTTCTTGCTCGTTTCTCAATTCACTCAAGGGCATCAAGCTGGTATCTGGCAAATCCGTCCCAAAGATGAGAGCAGTACTCCATACACGATCGAACTTGCGCTTGATAGAGTCTGAGCAGCTGTTCCGGCGTGAAGTACCGTCTCACCTTTGCTAGGATACCCAACATCTTTGCAGCCACTTGAGCTTTTGCCTCTATGAAAGGGCCAAAATTGAGGGTAGATGTTAATGTAACCCCAAGAAGCTCAAGTTGGTCGGTTACCGGCACGGTTGCACCTCGGAAAGATGGAGCTGGGTGGAATTGCCTCCTTTTGGCGGAAAATAGACACGCTTGGGTCTTAGCAGCATTGAACTTGACCAGATTGGCATCGCCCCATTCAGAGACAGCCTGTAAGGACACGTTTAAGCGCTCAACCATAGCCTCTCGGAGAGACCGGATCTGCGACCCAGCAGATCGTGCGTCGGATATGTATCTCTCAGCAACAGTGCTGTCGACTGCATACCCAAAGGTACCGGGTTTAAGCAGATCATCATCAAATGCAGCAAGAACAGTGTTGCCGAAAGCACCGACTCCTGAGGAACCCCGGCATTAATATCCAGCAGTCCAGACGAGCAGCCATCTAAACCACTCGGATAGACCGATCCCTCAGGAAATCCGCGATCTGATCACAAAATCCGGCGGGCAGACCGAAGGAAGGAAGCTTACTAATAAGGCTATCGTGCCAGACCGCTAGTGCCTCCCCGTGCTTCTCTATGGCCTCACTCCAGATGTGAATGGCATACGCAAGAAGATCCCCAGTAGACCGATTTCGGCGGAACCCGTATTGTCGGTCACTAAGGACATCATTCGCTTCTAGGCATGCCAGGAGCTTATGATTCAGCACGCATACCATACTCTTACAGAGTATGGACGTTACCGAGATAGGTCTATAATTCGACGGGTCAGCTCGACTACCTTTCTTGGGCACGGGCTGCACGTTAGCTTGCTTCCAAGCCTTCGGCACTTTTCCAGTCTCAAACGAAAGGCGAAATAGGCGTGTCAAGATCGGAGACAACTCAGGCGCACAAGTCTTCAGAACAATTGCCGGTATCCCGTCGGGGCCACTAGCCTTGTTCACGTCTAGGTTACGCAGTACCCTACGGACGTCCTTCTGATGAATGCGAATGTTCGACATACTCGACTCGCATCCATCAGGAGAAGCAGGGGGCCTCGTGCCACCAGGATCCAGACGTGAAGATTCCGCAAACATAGAAGCAAAAAAGTTTGCTTTCTCCTCAGCGGAGTGGGCCAGCGTCCCGTCGGGTCTCAGCAGTGGTGGTAGTGAGGGGCGGCAGAAGTTCGATTCGACCGACTTAGCCAGGGACCAAAAAGCCTTACTACCCGCTGGGTATGAAGAAAGTTTGCTCCCTATTCGGCTAATGTGGTTAAACCGAGCCCTCCGCAACACCTTCTTGCAGGACTTGGCAGCCCTGTTAAAGGCTCTCTTCTTCCGACTCACGTCATTTGCTTTGCGCGAACGAGCATCGACTCATGCTAGGTACGCCGAGTGCTTAAGCGCATCAGCGCGATTGCACTCGGCACCAAACCATGGACGAGCTTCGCCAGACATGGTTACATCAGAGAACGGAATGTAGTACTCCATTCCCCTCCGCAGCACATCCGTCACGGCGTCCGCACACGACGAAGCATCAGTCGAAGAAAAGCAAGTAGGCTGCCAAGGATAACATGCGCAGAAAGATCGCATGCCATCCCAATCTGCTGACCTGTATCGCTATACCCGCCGGGTGCCTCTTGGGCTGGGCTCGGGCGGCGAGTAGACGGACACATACTTCACCAGCCAGTGGTCCGAACTACCCAGTGGTGAAGAAATCGTCACCGAGTAGCGGTCTGGATCTGTTGTCAGCAAAAGGTCCAGGCAATTGGCTGTGTGCGACTCAACATCCGGCATCCCCGTCATCGATCAGCTGGGTAAGATTTAACGCTAGCGCTAGCTTTCGCGTCACTCGTCCAGCATGGTCTATGCACTGGTATGGGAAGAGCCACTCCTGATGGTGGGCGTTGAAGTCCCCCAGTTACACCAATTGGGCAGAAGGGTACCGCTGCTGAGCCGCATCCGCCGCCTCACGCAGGTGCTGTGTGAGCCCAGTTGTCTCCAAATCACCGCTATGCGAACGATAGACACAGGCGTAAACAATTTTGTCAAGGCCTATGTCCACTAAAACCCACAGCGTTGAGAACCTGGAGTCTTCAAGGTTGCGGAGACGCCGATAGCAGATGTCGTCCTGGGCGTACATACATACGCCCGCGCGTGGTTTGAAATGGTGCTCCCTGGGTATAAAAGGTAAGACACGTTTGACGGACATCCGATCTGTGTCTTCGACAGAAACAAGAGCGCTGGTTTCTCAGTCTTGATGTGGTAGTGGACTGCGGTGAGATTTGAGTGCAGACTTCGAATGTTAGAGAGGTGCACTTTGTGCGAGAGGACGTGCTGCCGCTGTACAGCTTTTCTCTTTATGTTCCTGGTCATGATTTGAGTGAATAAGGTAGAGGAGAAGGAAGTGAAATGAGGTTCCATGCTGCTAACCTTCAAGCACGCTCTGACAGGACGGCATCATTGGGGGACTAGCTTGGAGACTGCGGGGACGCCCGAGCCCCCCCGGGAATGTCCATCAGGCCCTCTCGTCTGGTCGCCAACCAGCACGATGGTGCATTCCGGGATTTTTCGACAGTTGGCGGGGCAGCCTTTCATGTGTGGCTAACACACTACTTGGGCCCCAATCTACCTGCGGTCGGCCAGCGGCGCACCGTGCCTCGGATCCCGCTACCCTCCGCGACTAGTCTCCCGATACGCCCATGTCAGCGCAAGCCTGGTTGGTCTGCCTGCATTGGAACAACTATTTCGACCCAACTCCTCTGTATTGGCTACACTGAGCATCGTAACGGAACGCAGCTAGGCCGCTTGGCGGTACGTCTTTGCCCAGTGGGTGGTCACAAGCCATCGGCCGAAGCCTACCACCAGTTAATGTCACCTGATTAGCATCACCCGGGGACCACGTGTAGGGTTAACATTGGGTACTCTCCTACGGACGCGGGTGACTCGGTCCCCCATTAATTCCGATTACAAATTGCTTACAAATTACAACTATCTTATTCTATTACATAAGCTCTTATGTACGCGAGGTATATAAATCTATGTGACGATACCGTCGCGAACATATAAATAACTACAATATTTGATGTTTTTCTTGCTATGTATATAAACCTACACGAGGTCATGACTTTAAAATTAATTGCCGTACATCAAAATGTAGATAATTGAATTGTCTTTGAGATAGTTCAAATTCCATTAAAATACGACCAGCGGTTTTGGTCCGATTGTCAAACTCAAACTCAAAGCGTATGTTTCAAATAAACCATTTACAGGCACTTTTGAACTGTCAAAGTCGTTTAGTCAAAAACATGAAGCTATTTGCACGTTCCAAAGCGTAGATCTCTATGGAGAAGAACGTGCAAGAAACTCCACGGACACTCTTTTAAACCATGTGATGTACCTATTACAAAAATCTTGTTAACATTATCTTTGATTGCTGCTATTTGTGAGGAAAACGCAAAGAACAAGAAAATTGTCGTTTATATATCCGTGTAACTTGTAACATCAAATTAACAACTAACAAATTAACTACACTATGTTGTACAAACTAAACTCAAAATTTTCATACATCAAACTATTAAGAAAATAGTCTAATGTAACATATATTTTTTCCAAAAATTACAGCAAGTCGTTTAGACGTGATTCTCATTTTAAATCAGCTACTGAGGGGTATCTACGCCTTACGACAAGTATTTAGGTTTCTTGAAAAAGTTTTCTGACTTGGCCCAAACTATCGATATTCAAAATCTCCGCATTTTCCCCACAACTTGTCAATCTTCAATAAATCCCCAATCAACTTGATTTTGATTTCCCGCAGTTTGGGTAATTTCCCACACGTTGGCAACGCTGGCTTCAGTGTCTACTCCCGCCTGCCGCGTCGCGTGCAACGGGCACTGCTACTCCACATGCCCCGCGTCTCCGTAAACAACATCATACCTTGCCTTTGCCATATGTATGTGTTTGCGCGTGTGATATTGCGGCCCGCCGCATATGCGCCGCCTCTCTGTAAATGGAAATAAAAACGTCCGACGCCCCACTCGCCGCCACGCCGCACGCGACGCCCGACGCCCCGTGTCTCCGTAAACAGGCACTAAGGCTTCATCCATACTGGTTCCTAGTCCCAACTCGCTCGCTTTTTAGGGTTCTGTACCTAAAGGGTAACCAACGGAATCCTATTACTAAGCCTCCGCTGTCCGTCTGTCGGTCCATCCGTCCGTCCGTCTGTCCGTCCATCCGTCTATCAGTCCGTCCGTTCGTCTGTCCGACCGTCTGTCTGTGAGCGGGCTATATCACATGAACTATAATAGGTAGACAGTTGAAATTTTCACAGAATGTGTATTTCTGTTGCCGCTATAACAATTACGCTATTACAATTATAAACAAATAAAAAATACGATGGTACGGACCTCTTCATGCGCCAGTTCGACTTGCACTTGGCCGGTTTTTTGTATACCTGTCGGGTCTGTTATTAATATTATGACAAGTTATGACTTGAATTTTTTATAATTTATATGAAATTCCTTGGTAGTGAGTTGATGGACCTCAGAAGAATAGTTATTGTTCAGACGTGGTCGAGACACATACTGGCCTAGGAACTGCTGTGTCCTTTTTCGTAGTATTGGTTAGCACATAGTGAATAATAATTGACCCTGTACTAAAATAAACTATGGTAAGTCATAGGATACCATGGTAAGTCATGGGATAGCTAGCGTCAAACAGTATGGTTTTTCTTGTTTGAGTGAGAACGAGGTGAGGTGATAAACTCTGTGAGTGTTTTTAATTTAAAACTATGAGATGGAGGCGACCAGAAGAATTCGCTTGGGCTGGGCGGCATTCGGGAAGTTGCGTGATGTCTTTGAATCGTCGATCCCACAATCCCTTAAGACCAGGATCTATAACCAGTGCGTCCCTTAATGACTTACGGAGTCGAAACGTGGACACTCACTGTAGGCCTGGTCCACAAATAAGGTACTCAGCGTGCAATGGAGAGAGTATTACTCGGGGTTTCTCTGGTGGATAGAATTCGCAAAGAAGTCATTCGAGAGAGAACTAAAGTCACCGACATTGCGCGTAGAATCAGCATGCTGAAGTGGAAGTGGGCCGGCCATGTCTGTAGACGGATAGGCAGTCGATGGAGCAGACATGTGTTAGAGTGGAGACCGCGTATGGGCAAACGTAGTGTGGGACGCCCTGCGGCACGATGGATCGATGATTTAAAGAAGGTGGCTGGCAGCGGATGGATGCGGACTGCTCAAGACCGGGATGGTTGGCACTCTTTGGGGGCGCTTACGTTCAGCAGTAGACGGCATTGGCTGAAATGATGATGATGAAACAAAAAACTTAGTCCATGATCCAATCTCATCAATAGTTGTTTCAGTGTTCATATTTTAGTTGTTCAGCAAACCTTGTAACCTTAGAATAATAACGCATAGAAGCCGCGTCAAGAACAAAACACGAGCGAAATCGTGTGTCCACTTCATTTTCTTTGTGTGCGTGAGCCGAATGTGTCTACGTTCCTCAAACGCACACAGATATATCTTTCAGTGATACCATTACCAAGCCGTTACCCACGAAATATGGGAAAACGCATTATTATGTTGCTTTGTCAAATCAAGACAAGTATTATGTTATTGGGAAATGGAAAAGATGAGGATGATTTTTCATGTAATATGACATATTTTTTCAGAAGGCAAAATTCAATTTATTTAAAATCTAGTTGAACCGCGCAACTTCGTCTGCTCCCCTCCTGTTATATAAAGCCTATAATAGCCTTCCTCGATAAATGGGTTATCTAACACTGATAGAATTTTTCAAATCGTACCAGTAGTTCCTGAGATTAGCGCGTTCAAGTAAACAAACAAACTCTTCAGCTTTATATATTAAGTAAAAGTAATAGATATATAGATTACTAGCTGACCCGCGCAACTTCGTCTGCGTCACATTTTTCATTACTGCTCCGCTCCTATTGGTGTTAGCGTGACGATATGTAGCCTATAGCCTTCCTCGATAACTGGGCTATCTAACACTGAAATAATTTTTCAAATCGGACCAGTAGGTTCCGAGATTAATGCGTTCAAGCAAACAAACAAACAAACTCTTCAGCTTTATATATTAAATTAGTATAGATAAAAGGAAATAAATCGCATAAAGAATGTGATATTGTTCAATGCGTTTAGAATGCTTGATGTGTTATAATCAAATATTATAGGCAGGTATTAATTTCTGACATGTAATAAAAAAATCGGGTTTGATATGAATTCAAAGTAAGTATTGTATGTCAAAATTACAAAAATGAAAAAATATTTTAATCAGTAATATTGTAATATTTATTTTACCATCATTTAAAAACCTTGCAGTTGCAACTGCTTCCTAAAGAGTTTGCGCTTTGACTCAACGTCTTTTATAATGTTTTCTCTTTTTGAGATATAAAGAACCCGGTTTGTACAATCAGAATAGCCACACCAGGTAATTAATACAACACTTGATTTATGTACCTAATCGAACAACTTCAGGCAAATAAACATAAACAAACTTAGTTATTTGGTCCGGTTTTTTTAAATTACGGTAAACTGCTAAATAACTTTTAGTTTAAAAACAATGTAGCATGTAGCAGTGTCGATAACGACTATAATTCAGAGGCTGTAAATAAATATAGTTTAGTTTAACGCATACAGAATCGCCACCAGTATACTATTTATAAGGATACCTATATCAAAAACTATTTTCTTTTTGCAAAACAAAAATAAGTGCAAAATTAAAGCAAGGTGGGTATGTTTTTAACCGACTTCCAAAAAAGGAGGAGGTTTTCAATTCGGTGGGTATATTTTTTTGTTTTTTTTATTTATGTATGTATACCGATTACTCCGAGGTTACTGATCCGATGTCAATGATTTTAGTTCGATGCAGTATACTTGCCATTTGGTCCCGTAAAAATTTGATTCAGTTTGGTTCAGTAGTTTTTATTTTATGAGCATTTTTGCTTATTTCAATTTCTGCGTTGACGAAGACGTCCGAGTATCACCACTTAAAAAACAATGAAAATAAACCAAACACACTTCCGAAATTAAGGTTATTTTATTCTTTCTGGTGTTTTGTTTGGAAGTCGGTTACATTATTTTCTGTAAAAAGTTTTTTCCCTCACAAATAATAACACTGTGTTATGACAAGTTGGGTTATTAGAATTTTGTAAAAATAGTGTATAAAATGAAAGTACTTATTCGTGAAATGTAATTTGATCACATTTCTGAAGTGCTATAACATCCTTTCATGCAAAACTGTCATTTTCAATTATTTACTCGCGAGCTGTGTTCGACGGAACGTGACTTTGTAAAGCGCGTATTACACTACCCAATCTATCGGGCCCGATTACTAGGGTGCCCTGTCCCTGCGGCAGGGAGCCGATTATTACACTACACTAGAAATCGCTCCCGATCTCAGTATGAATGCGTACGTGGATAGCGTTACACGCAGTGGCGGCGTAAAGTGAGGGCACAGGAGGCTGGTCCGCCCAGGGTGCCAAGCACCAAGCTGCCGTGGCTATTTAAGGTGTTGAATAGCTTTGGAAATTCGGAAACATAGTTCGATAGATATTTTTTACTCATTAATATATCATCAAAAGTAAGAAATCGATCAAATGTCGGATAACGGCATTTTAGTTACACCACAGTAGCAAAATGACAACGACAATTCACTCGTACATCCAAAGAAGGCGTACAAACTCTCCCTCTTCAAAGAGATATCGATAAATAACTACCTACACTATTGTATCTAACTACTTACGTACTAATATCAATGCATCGCAACTTTTTCGAGTATAAATTTTTAGTTCCCTAAAATACGAATTAATTTTGCGCTTGTCTTTGCGATTTGCGCAATGATTTCAAAATAAAAAGACAGGGAAGTTAATTTTGATAATGATGTGATCGAATATTTTGGTCAAATAATCAATCGGAAATCTCTCAATACAAAACCGCCTAGGGTGCCAATCTACCCTACGCCGCCACTGCGAGATCGGAACCACCCGATCGCCCGGCGGCAGGGTCCTAACTCCCTGTTTATTATTACACCACAATGTCCCTGCAGATCGGGCCCGATGGATCGGGTAGTGTAATACGCGCTTTAGCCTTAAGCGCGTATTACACTACCCAATCTATCGGGCCCGATTTCTAGGGCGCCCTGTCCCTGCGGCAGGGAGCCGATTATTACACTACACTAGAAATTGCTCCCGATCTCAGTATGAATGCGTACGTGGATAGCGTTGCACGCAGTGGCGGCGTAAAGTGGGGGCAGAGGAGGTTGGTCCGCCCCGGTTGCCAAGCACCAAGCTGCCGTGGCTATTTAAGGTGTTGAATAGCTGTGGAAGTTCGCAAACACAGATCGATAGATATTTTTTTCTCATTAATATATCATCAAAAGATCCGATTGATTATTTTGCTAAAGTATTCGATCACATTATCAAAATTGAGTGTCTTTTAATTGATTAAATCGAAATGTTACGCGCGGTATAAGATCAGACCAAGCGAAAAATGAATTCAATATGAATTCATTTTATATTAGGGAATTAGAAATTGTACTCAAAAAAAAAAAAAAAACATAGTTGCGATGCGTTAATATTAGTACGTAAGTAGTTAGGTAGAAGAATAGGTAGTTATTTATCGATATGTCTTTAAAGAGGGAGATTTTGTGTGCCTTCTTTGGATGTACGAGTGAGTTGTCGTTGTCACCTTGCTACCGTGGTATAACCAAAATGCCGTTATCCGACATTTGATCGATTTCTTACTTTACTGCTATTAGCTTATTATATTAACTCAGACATAAGTAGTATGTCGAAGTCCTGTGTAATTAAATCCACAATGTTTAGTAATTATACTAAGAATCAGGTGGAGGGCTTAAATAACTGTAGCATTATTGCTACAAATTCTTTTACAAATTGTACGAAGGAGGTTCCATGTATCACTATGGAAGTCTCATTGTTTAACGTGGGGGCCACAAGTAGTTGCAACTCACTGCCAAGTGATGATACTGAGTTCTTGGGGCAAACTCCGGATAATCTTTTAAACTAACAACATTGCGATTTTTTACGCGGTTGATTTAAAGATTCACAAAAAAATAACCAATCAATCTGACTGTGCCAATTTCAAAAAGACCTCGACCGCTTTTTAGACTATTGCTCGGCCAATAAACTCTATCTCAGCTTGTCTAAGTGTCACAACATCAGGTTTACAAAAAAACAAAATATCATCAAATATAACTACTGCCTTGGCAATACTAGCTTAAGCAATGTTACATGCTTACGCGATTTGGGTATTCTATTGGACTCTAAACTCCATCTGGATACTCATAAAGATAATATAGTTAATAAAGCTTACAAAATGTTTGGATTTGTTATGAGATCATCTAGGGAATTTCAACGCCCTTCCACCTACTTACATTTATACAAATCCATAATCCGCCCACAGCTAGAGTATGCAGTACCTATATGGAACCCCTACTACAAAGAGTACTCTGAAATCATAGAGTTAGTTCAAAGAAAATATCTTCGCGCTATGCACTATAGATGCTTTCGTAAAAAAATATCATACCAGTCTCTATTTAAGAAATACGGCCTTTTGACTTTACACTCTAGACGCATTCTTCTTGAGATGATGACGCTTTTTAACATATGTCGTAACAAGTTTGACTGTGCTAATCTGGTTCATAGTTTGTGCTACCTGATCCCTCGTACAGCACATGGGCGTGACTCTCGCTCTAAATGCTTATTCGCTGCCCCTTTCTGTCGTTCTAATTCGGGAGCTCGCTCACCGCTGCGTCGCTTGGTTGATACTTATAATAAACAATTTTGTTCAGTAGATATAAATTTCCTCAGCAAGTCGTTATTTAAAAAAGAAATCTATAATATCTTAAAAGACCTACAGTAGTCAATGAGGATACGCATGTTGGCTCTGTGAGTCGCCTAGCACACACGGGGTTCGGATGAAACTGATGTCGACCACCCGGATTTCATTTTTCAATAAAATGAATAAAAATTATATAAGTAGATGTTGGGCGACCTATTGTGCTAACAGTACCTACATATTAATATTACGGTACTACAGAGTTCTTGAATTTGTGTCTATCTTTCTTTTCCAACCTAGTAATAACTATAATATTATATTATGTAACTATACATTTACACTAGATTAAGTTGTATCGATATTGTCTTTTAACAGCTAGCTATTTTGTATATTAATCTGTGGATACGCTACTCCTATTGACTAATTGTAGCAGCACGAAAGCCAAACTGGTTCCCCTAAGTAACCTTACATTAACTACCTTTTCAATTACTTTTGATAACGTGCTTATAAGGTTGCTCAGGCTGGTGGCTCAGGAGGGACTTGGGGAGGTTGCCAGTTGGCTACAAAACAACCTGCTAACCTTAAACGTCGGTAAAACTAAATTGTTTTAGTGTTACTGATCGGTCTGCGCCCGACCAAGATTTGCAAAGTAAACTACATGTTTGTGGTAGTGTCGATGGTGAAGGCTGTCTCTGCTCGCAAATTGAACAAGTTACGACCATCAAATATTTAGGCTTACAAATTGATGAGCACCTAACATGGAAAGCACAAATTGATGCACTTATGAAACGCACCAGAAAACTTTCACACATTTTCAAAAAATTAAAAACTATCGCAACACCTAAGCTGATCCGTATGGTGTACCCTACTCTGTGCCAGCCAATATTAAGTTACTGTGTATCAATCTGGGGAGCTGCAAACAAAACTACTTTGCTTAGGCTAGAGCGAGCTCAACGAGCTATTCTAAAGATGGCGTACAAAAAAACCTGGCAATATTCTACCGATAGTCTATACTTGGAATGTAAACTCCTCCGTGTTAGGCAATTGTTCATCCACGCGACACTCCTACGATTTCATAGACATGCTAAAAAGCTGGCTCGCCATTCATCGAGAACGTTGAAATGGGATCGACCAAGAGTACACTCTGCTTTTGCCAGAAGATCTTTTGCATTTCTTGGGCCCTTACTGTACACAAGGTTCTACTCTCAAAATATGACTATTTTGATGCTTAGTTATAGATGTTTAAAGAAGGCTATATTTAAATGGCTACATCCCAAAAAATATAATTCAACCGAAGAACTTTTGCACATACAGTCTTGAATGAATTTGCCAAAAAAATAAGTAACTAGCATGCACCCGCTTACTTACTCTACTACACACATACCTTCATACTGCACACTCCACAAATAAACATACATACACCGAGAGACACTCCTTATCGACCACCCATCATTTCAATATTCTATATTTTTTTTTAATTTATATAAAATCTTAGTTAAGCACATACTTATGACTTTTATGGTCATGTAATTAAGCATTTTATTTTTCACTATCCGGTTTTTTTTTAGTAAATAGTTTCATAAATAAATAAAATATTGTTGCCTTACTTGGGGAAGAGACTGGACCCCACGACACAGGGAATCCTAGTGTGGGATCCAGGGAATTTGAAGAAACCTAGCACTTAAGGCTCTTATGTATCGCAATATTGTCTAACTATTGTACAATGTGTTATTGAACTGAATAATTGTTTTATTATTTTTACTTATTTTTATTTATTTTAGCAAAAAAAATCAATCGGAAAATTCTAATTATATAATCGGCCAGTGTGCCAATCTACGCTACGCCGCCACTGCGAGATCGGAACCACCCGATCGCCCGACGGCAGGATCCTAACTCTCTGTTTATTATTACACCACACTGTCCCTGCAGATCGGGCCCGATGGATCGGGTAGTGTAATACGCGCTTAAGAAACAGAGAGTATAGATTGGGTAGTGTAATACGCGCTTAAAACGCTTATCGCGCTAGGGCGCCCTGTCCCTGCGGCAGGGAGCCGATTATTACACTACACTAGAAATCGCTACCGATCTCAGTATGAATGCGTACGTGGATAGCGTTCCACGCAGTGTTCAATAGCTTTGGAAGTTCGCAAACACAGATCGATAGATATTTTTTACTCATTAATATATCAACAAAAGTAAGAAATCAACCAAAGGCTTATCGTGTAGTGTAACACGCGCTTAAGTTTTACTTGTCTCAAGCGCGTATTACACTACGCGATCTATCGGGCCCGATCTGCAGGGACAGTGTGGTGTAATAAGAAACAGGGAGTTAGGACCCTGCCGTCGGGCGATCAGGTGGCTCCGATATCGCAGTGGCGGCGTAGGGTAGATTGGCACCCTGGGCGGTTTTGTATTAAGAGATTTAAGATTGATTATTTGGCTAAATAATATAATAACCTTAATTTCGGAAGTCGGTGTTAAAAAACAAAGTAACAAAACCAAAAACACCGACTTCCGAAATTAATGTTATTTTATTCTTTGTAGTGTTTTGTTTGGAAGTCAGTTAATTTTTTTTGTAAAAAGGTTTTTTATTTTTCACTTTTAAGTGGTGATACTTGAACGACGTATTCGTCAACGCAGAAGTTGAAATAAGCAAATATGCTCATAAAATAAAAACTACTGAACCAAACTGAATCATTTTTTTATGGGAACAAATGGCAACTATAGTGCATCGAACTAAAAAAGAATCACGGAAATCAGATCAGAAACCACGGAGTAATCGGTGTGCATACATAAAAAAATATATACCCACCGAATTGAGAACCTCCTCCTTTTTTGGAAGTCGGTTAAAAAGTCTTATAGTATTGGAAAAAGTTCCACAAAGATTTTTTGCTTTTCGTAAACTGATTTACACATTCTTTATTTTTTGGTTTACAGGAAAACCCAGTGGTAACTGTTAAACAAGGCAAATTGAAGGGATCGGTCCAGAAATGTTTAGATGGCAGCCCTTACTACAGCTTCAAGGGGATTCGCTATGGACAGCCGCCCGTCGGAAAATTGAGGTTTAAGGTGAGGTTCATTTCATTTTATTTTCATTATACTACAGTTTTCAGAGATCTATTTTCTGTGATATATTTATATTGTTAAAAGTTTTAAGTTATGTTTAAATTGATGGAACAATTTTGTTTATTTGATGGTCGAAGCAGTTATATATAGTGACTAGTTAGGTTAATAAACTTGATTGATTATAGAATTTAACATAATTACCCTATTATTAAGCCTCCGCTGTCTTTTTGTCCGTCCGTCCATCCGTCCGTCCGTCTGTCTGTCTGTCAGCGGGCTGTATTTCAAGAACCGAAATAGGTAGACAGTTGAAATTTTCACTGAGTGTGTATTAATATTGCCGTTATAACAATCCTAATATATAAAATTATTCCGTTTCTGACTGATTGAGTGACTGAGTGACTGACAGACAACGCACAGCCGTAACTACTGGTCATAGAAAGCTGAAATTTGGCATGTTGGTTCTCTGGGGAGAACTAAGAAAGGAATTCTCAAAATTCCTACGGGAGCCGGAAGTCGCCGGCAAAAGCTAGTAAATAATAAAATTAAATTACTATAAAACTAAAAGGGGACTCCCATACAAGAAAACCTTTTTTTTGTTTTATGATAAGGAGCCTTTCGTGTGAGAGTGCGACTCGCACTTGGCCGGTTTTCACTTGAAACATTAATATTCGATACCTTATAATATCCGCAATTAACTGGCATCATTTTTTATGTTGTTAACTTAATGTAAAAAAATACATAAAACTCATACAAACCAAACCACCATATTCCTAACATTTTTTGTTTGTTGAAGTATCTTCTATATATGCATGTTAGATCGTACGCCACAACTTTGAAAAAAAACTTAGAACGGCTTTGCCACAATGGTTCTGTACCCTTTGCCTTCACTTTGAGTTTCTTATTTAATTCAAAAAACTTTCATTACACCTGGATTTTCCTTTGAAAATTCCTATACTCTTAGATAAATTCTTTAATCTAGATCTCTTAGAAGTGTTTGTATGTGAATAAATAGATAGATAAAACATTTATTCAGTACTACACAATAAGACACAACACAAAAGCATGATTACATAAATTATAAAACAGAAAAAGAAACAATTCGATTAGAACATAAAGAACATAGGAACATTAAAAAAAAACGAGAACATAATGAAAGAATTGTTTATGGCAATCCTCGGTAGGAATTCCAAACTACCTACAGCCTTAAGATTTGTGACAAAGTAAAATCCTTGTGCGGTTCGTGTCTTCAAGTTACCGAATGGGAGTCCAGCTCAGCATGTGTCAGGCAGTTTACCTGACGCTGGTATTCTGCTGGATCCCTGTGGCACTTACGGACGCCGAGCAGGTGCAGAAAAAATTAAAAAGTTAGAAAGTGCAATCTTGAATAATGGTTTTGCACGGTGAGTTACCCATATTTATTTGAAAATTGATTATTAAATATTGTGTTTTGTTTATTTATGTGTAGGTGTGGGAATGTAACAACAGGCACAGGCATTCATAGATACGGGAATAGAAATTTATATGATTGTGTGTAGTGTTGAAACGATATGATAAATAAATATAATAGTGGCTGCGATCAATAATAGTAATTATTGATCGCAATAGTGTGTAGTATTTGAAAACGATATTTTTAAAATAAATTAAATATACTGAAAGATTGGCTCCATCAACAGAATGTCCTTAATTTTTTTTTCAAATCTGCGACGGCTGGCCGCTAAACCTAAATTATCGACGTGTTAGAAATCGCTACGCCCAGTTCTTTCTGCGAGTTGATAAGGAACTGACGAAGCCGGCTTCTGAAGGCATTTAGTGTTTTGGTGTTTCTTATTGGCGGGGGAATATTGTTCCAGCACTTGGATGCAGCGTACCTGAAACTTCCTCTGAAGGCGGCTGTCTTGTGCGGCTGAGAACAGAGTTGTTGAGAACATTGTCTGCTTGTGCATTCTCTTCTACCAGCGATCCAGCTAAGTTTGTCGTAAAGGTAACTCGGTTGCTTGTACTTTATAACACCAAATAGTAGGCAAGCCAAGTGCAACTTATGACGCGACTTCATTTTAAGGATGGAATGTTTATTTAAAAATGGTGTAACGTGTGTTCTTGGTGGGATTTGAAAACAGAATCGAGCGCAGGCATTTTGCACCCTTTGGATCAGCCGATCAGTTTTTGCCAAAACTCGCGGGCCAATTACTGTATCCGCATAATTTAAATTTGAGAGTACGAGTGACTCAACTAATTGGATTAGCAGCTCTTCTGACAGATATGGCCTTATGTTATAAAGGACCTTCAGCCGGTAAAAACACGTACGAACTGCCGCTGTCACATGCGATTCATATCTTAACTCAGCCTCCATGTTCAGACCCAGATTTCGTGCTTCACTAACTCGACTGACCGACTCACCCAGCAGGTTAACATTTAGTGTTGCAGGCACTGCACTGATTTGGTTCTTGGTTCCAAAAAGCATATATTTCGTTTTGGTAGGGTTAAGTACCAAACCGTTGTTCTCAGCCCAGCAAGCTATTCGATCAAGATCTTCGTTGAGATCCTTAAACGCATTATTGTAGTCACTAGGCTTAAAAGAAATGTAAACTTGTACATCGTCAGCATAAATATGGTACCTACAGTGCTTCAAAGACTTTATAATGTCTGCACAATACAAGATAAAAATAATGGGACCCAGTATAGAGCCTTGCGGAACTCCCCTACTAATAGGGGTGAGCGAAGAAATAATGGATGAGCCATTGCTCAACCGGATCTCCACACGCTGCTGCCGATTAGTGAGATAACTATGAAACCATTTTATTGTTCCTTGTTCAAAACCATAATAGTTCAGCTTTGAGAGGAAAAGTTCTACATTGATGCAGTCGAAAGCCCGCGAAAAATCAAGCAAAACAAGGAGTGTACACAAGCAATCTTGAGCTGCCAATATATTGTCTGTGATATCCAAAAGTGCCGTAGCGGTACCACGCTGTTTGCGAAAGCCCGATTGTAGCTCAGGTAGTACTTGATTGCTTTCCAGATGTTGGGTCAGCTGCTGGCAAAAGGTCTTCTCGGCAATTTTGGATAGGCATGGAAGAATACTGATGGGTCTGAGATCTTTTAGGTCTGTTGGATTCGCTTTTTTGGGTAATGGTATAACGATTGAAATTTTCCAGATGTCAGGGAATGTTGCTGAGTCGATTGAGCTGTTTACAATGTCCTTGAAGGCTCTTTGTGTATGAGGGAGGCTTAGCAAAAGCATATTCAAGGTCACCTTATCACAGCCTTCTGCATTTGATTTAAGCTCACGAAAGTATTTTAAAATTTGACTTTCGGTTACTGGTTGTAATCCGAATGCAACAGTATCATTCCTAAAACGATGAGTATCGAAAAATAAACGTTGTTCAACATTGCAAACTAGATTGCCGGGAATACTAAAAAAGTGATTGTTTATTCGGTCTGGGTCTCTGAACTGAGTAGGAAGATCATCAATTTCTTTATTCGGTAGCACAGTGTTTTTTAAATTTTTCCACAATGTTTTGGGGTCTTTTATTTTATTATTAATATTAAAATTAAAGTATGCTACTTTTTCTCTAAATATTGAGCTCAAAACCAGATATTTTAGTTCCTTGTAATATGCCCTCTTAGAATTGGACTTTGTTTTACGGTACTTGGCCAAGGCATCATTTCGCAGGCGCATCATAAGTTTGATGGTATCTGTAGTCCAAGGGTATGATGGTTCCTTGATTAAGCACGTCTTAACCGGCGCGTGAACGTCGTAAATTGTCAGATTTTTTTTATTAAATTCCGCAACCCTGTCATTCACCCGAGGCAAGTCGCAAATGTTGTCCCAATCAATATTCGATAAGTCACCATCAAGTACTTCCATGTTTATTTGTTTAAGAGGTCTGTACGTTACTGAACGGGGTTTATATTTACTATGCTTAATATTAAATTCACAGACTATAAGCGAGTGACCATTCAATGAGCTAAAGGGTTCAACTGACACCTTTTTGTGGTGGATATTAGTACATACCAGGTCGATCAAAGTTTCGCTATGGTCTGTGAAATGGGTAGGTGAGCTTACTAGCTGTTTGAGGCTTAGGCTATTTAGAAATTCCCACACTTTCTTAGTTTGTCCGTTAGTATTGAGTAAGTCGACATTAAAGTCACCGAGAAGCACGTACTGGTGACATTTTGCTAGGGAGCTGATGGAGTCAGTTATGGCATCGAGAAAGAGATCTAAGTCGGAGCGAGGAGGGCGATACGCTGTTCCAATAGCAATTTTAATACCATTTAGTGTTAAGGTAATCCACATTTGTTCAATCGCCTCGTACCTTGGGTCACTTGGAGCGGACCAGCCACGAGCGGTCAGGCCGCGCTTAAGATAGAACCCCACGCCTCCCCCGTGCCCCCCGTTTATAGCTCCCCGAATATTAGCTATTGCTCTGTACTTTTTTTCTGTTTGATCTGTTTGGATAAGATTTCTCAATACATAGTTTTGTTTGTTAATAGTGAAGGGTATGCGGTACAGAGAGTAAAGTCCCGCAAACCTTCATTGAAAAGGAAGGATCCTCCGACCGGACGGTTGTTGTGGCCGGTGTGGGCAACCGCCCGATAATTGATGTTCGGGCTGATGTATATGTTCAAATCGCACGATAAACTTTGAAACCGCGATGCAGGATTTCGACGTAGTAGTTAGCTGCTAGTTGGATAGATGGCGTTGCGGATCTTTTTGTTGCGATGTAGATTTGCTCAGTTGGTTTTCCTTGTGGCGGGATTGATGCCGGCGATGCCGCTTCAATAGTATTATATGTTGTTTTTCGTTATTTCTATACATTTATATTGTTGTTTCCGTTCATTTCTCAAAATGGTAGCAGAGTATGTGTTTATTAGCGTTAATGGAAAATTAATTTTAGTCTTAATATTGTTTCAATAGTAATGGCGCATGCCTTTTCGTTCGCTTTTTTAATTTGTTGTACGGCATACAAGATAGATCAATGAAAATTCGTAAAGAAATTGTTGGTTGTGTGATACAAAATTGGAATGAAATTGCTGTAATGTCCCAGGACAGTAATGGAGACAATTATATGACTCAACTCGAGCAGACGAATTTACGGCTTGCATTAAAACCTCAACTCTTTGGCCCTTAACAAAGAGACTCTACCTTAAAAAGAAAAAAAAAACATGCGAGTGCACTTGAAAGGCGATATTTGTGCTAAAAAATTTCCAGTCTTCTCCTTAAGAGCGGCCAACCCGTCATACTTTTCATATAAACGCTCGTACGTGATTATGGCGTTAAACCATATCTATATTTTGGTTTTTTGAGCTAATAGGTATCTTGTGCACTATATCTAGGTTCTATTAACATAAAAATAATAGTTTGGTGAAACCTAAACTTTGGCCGTTCATTATATAGGTACTCATTAATCAAATCAAATCGTATATTTCAAATAAACCATTTACAGGCACTTTTGAATTGTCAAGGTAGGTCAGTCCAAAAAAGATGGAGCTATCTGCACGTTTCAAAGCGTACATCTCTATGGAGAAGAACGTGCAAGAAACTCCACGGACACTCTTTTAAAAATAATAAATTGTTACAAAGTTTTGTTTACATCAAGTTGAAATTATACAAACATGTGAGAACGATGTAAAAGACGAGCAGGATAAAAGCGTCCGGGAAAAAAGGAACAATTCAAAGAAATATTTAAAATAAACCATGGCAACTGACAGCGCCCGTTCACGAACATGACGCATGCGCTAGCACCATTCGGCTCAACCACGCATACGCCACCATCAGCCAGACTTTTGTATGAGCATGACACTCCCAACCGCCAGGGTACATTCAAGTCAAAAACAAACCTAAAACTGATAGCTATAGCTTAAGTTTAAGGTACACAGTACTTACACATGTGCCGTTAAAATTTATGAAATTATACATTGCTAAATAAATTGAGTCTAAACAATGCAAATATTGTTTTTTTACAATCTTCAGCCGGTCCAACAATGTTTCCAAATGCTAACAGATTATTTTGTGCGCCCTAGTGGCTGTGGAGCAGGACCAGCATTCAGCCAAGCATTTTTATCTTCAATATAATCCCCCAACTTATAATATGCTTGCCTGCATAGTGTGCGTTTAATACAAGATTTAAATTTTGTCTCATTAAGTTCTAATATATGGGGAGGTATCTTATTATAACATTTTAAACAGTACCCCATAAAAGATGAGGCAACTTTAGCCAGTCTGAAACCTGGTTGAACTAATTGATCCCTATTTCTAGTACCATAATTATGTCTGTCGCCTCTTTTACTAAAAAGATGTAAATTCTTTCTGACATACATGATGTTTTCGTAAATGTATTGACAAGGTACCGTCATGATGTTAATATTCTTAAACAGTTCCCTTAGAGAATCGCGCCGGCGGAGATTGTACATCGCTTTGATGGCTCTTTTCTGCAGAATAAAAATAGACTCAATGTCATGTCATGTGACATGATACTGTGAAAATAACTAAAATAGACCAGTCTCGCGGTATCGACATCCGTTAATTGGCGGATTTTCCTAACAGCCTAAGCTGCTGAACTTAGCCGTCCAGAAAGAGATGTTATATGAGGGCCCCATTGTAGCCTTGGGTCAAGCGTAATTCCCAGGAAAACTGTTTTATCGACAAATTCTAGTTTTTTCCTGTTCAATACTATGTCACAATCACTGCTTTTGACATTGGGTAAAGCAAATCTTATACATTTCGTTTTCTTTTCATTCAAAATCAAATTATTCGCCGTGAACCAATTTTGGACTTGCATTAGGGCATTATTTTGATATGAACATTGTCCGTCTGTCTATTTATTTTAAAAACTAAGGAGATATCGTCGGCAAACAGCACCATATCAAGTTTTTGTTGCAATAAATAGTGTAAATCATTGATATATACCAGAAACAAGAAAGGACCCAAAATCGAACCCTGGGGAACGCCCATTATCACGTTTAATCCCGACGAATTGACACCGTTTATTTAAACTAATTGCCGTCTATCATTCAAATAAGATTTGACCAAGTTTAACGCTGTTTTGACCAGCCCGTAATGCCCGAGCTTCAGGAGTAATGTATCGTGAACAACGCAATCAAACGCCTTCAAAAGATCAAAAAGACACCTATGGCATCCTGTGCGTCCTCCCACGCATTAAAGATGATTTAGTAAGGTAACACCAGCGTCAGTTGTACAACGTCCTTTGGTGAAACCATACTGTTTATCATGAAAGATGTTATTCGTGTTAAAATAATCAAGCATTTGATTTAGCATTACTTTTTCAAATACCTTACTAAACACTGGCAACATAGATACTGGTCTTTACTATCTCCAGATTTAAAAAATAAAGAGATTTTAAAAATCTTTAAAGTAAAGTAAACGTATTGATAGAAAATTTGCACATGTAAATCTAAAATAGGGATTGGGGAATAACCTGAAACTGGGAGCAAGATTACAATTCCAACAGATCTTGCTTTAGTTGTTTCGACGGTTGACGATCTTATAGCCCAATTATACCCAGACGTCCAAAACCTTCTTAGCAAATCTATTTTGGTTTTTTTTTATAGACGGGAAATCATCAAATTTTAATGACTCCTCCCACTCTGGAAACAGAAGGGAACAGTGTTAGACTCTAACTGACTAACCATCCGTGTTCCTCCTAATGCTTTTTGCGTTCCACGGCCGCAGTGACTATGTCGAACAAATTCCGCAATCTCAGCAAACAGTGGTTCACTTATTCAATAAGACGGTTAGGTTATTTTAGTAGAGAGCCTATGTTGTACCACAGCATATTTTTTTTTTCTGTACGGTGTTCCCACCGATCTCGGAAACTTTGATGCTTCTTGGCTATACCAATGAATTATTTTTGCCCCTCTCAACGACCAAGCAACATCATCGATACGCGTAATATTGACAAATGTTTTGAATGATGAATGGGGAAAGTAGGGAATTAATTCCACGAACACGGTCATGCAACAAAATTATACACATCATCCGGTAAATTTTTATGATTTCTACTCTGATATTGAATCCCTCTAAAAGTTTGCAATCAACGAAATTTTGAAAATTGTCATCGAGTCGTTATTTGAACAGGTGGCGTGATGTTACTTTCATTCTCAAAATCGCCGTATTTTTCCGTTTTGTTGTAAACGAGTTCAAGTCCCAATGAGCTTATACGATAGGTATGTCATGGCTCATGACCAGTCCAGGGACTTGAAGACGTGCGTTGCGGGGGTAGACTTCTCTTCAGGATGTTTTTATCGTGATCAACTTTTTTATAACTGTGTTAACAACCCTAACAACTTTTTTGTGTACGCTCCAGGTGATTCCGCCGCTAACTGTTTGCCATTTTAAACAAAAGAGGTGATACAGTCAGTGTCTTGCATAATAATCTCCTGACCGATTTCGATCCTGGTGGCCAATCTCAACGGAGATTAGCCAAAAAGCAGGACATATTATGGCGCACAAGGGTGTGCACAACGCAGGTGCTTTCTCTGTTTCGTCAACCTCATAGTCCGATAGGACGGCAAATCGACACGGCCGGGGAGATATCAGATGCAGGACCGACGGCTTTACGTGCTTTCCGAGGCATGGAGGTGTCACACCACCAGCATCCAAGCTGTTACTAAGAAATTCCTAATGGAAAACTCCAAATACACGTTTTCCCCGACCTGGAAATCGAACCCAGGAACCCACGCAGACCAACGGGGCAGTTCCAGAATGCACTAAGGAGTGTGGCGGTGTAAGCGATGATGTGGTCGAATATGGAGCACGTTTGCCTAGAAACAACCTATTCACTCTTGTCTTAAAGACTCCCAGGTTGTAGCTATCCGGAAACACAGACTCTGGTGGGAACCAGCAACTCGGCGTCGATGCTTAAGACTTTGGAGCTTCGACTCGACGAGCCTATCATTACCGATGATCCTCTTGGCTCATTTCTCAATTGACTCAAGGGCATCAAGCTGGTATTTGGCAGATCCGTCCCAAAGATGAGAGCAGTGCTTCATACACGATCGAACTTGTGCTTGATAGAGTTTGAGCAGCTGTTCCGGCGTGAAGTACCGTCTCACCTTTGCTAGGATCCCCAACTTTCTGGCAGCCACCTGAGCCTTTGCCTCTATGAAAGGGCCAAAATTAAGGGTAGAAGTTAATCTAACTAAACTTCGCTCCTTTTTGCCTTAAATTACACACTTCTAGCTTCGTACTTCTATTACGGGTTGTAAATCCTAATTCCATGTATGTATGTCTTATCTTGGCGATCTTATTTAGCGACATCACTTCTTTTCCGACTCACACGTCAACGAAGTTGCGGGCAACAGCTCATCATCATATCAGCCGCAAGACGTCCACTGCTGGACATAGGTCCTGAGCGTCTCGCATCTATCGGCTACCCGTGACCTTCACCACAACATCGGTCCACCTTGAGGGAAGCCTTCCAACGTTGCGTCTTCCGGTACGCGGTCGCCACTCCAGAACTTTTCGGCCCCATCGATCCTTCGATCCTTCGGGCTATGTCGGTAACCTTGGTTCTCTTGCGGATATCAACATTCATGATTCGATCACGCAAGGAAACTCCAAGCATTGCCCTCTCCATTGTCCTTTGAGTGACTTTGACCCTTCTGATGAGGCCCATTGTGAGCGACCACGATTCAGTTCCATATGTCATCACTGGCAACACGCACTGATCATAGAACACGTTTGTCGTTCTTCTTGAGACATTGTGGTATGTGGGACGACAAGTTACCACGCCACTTCCCGAACGCTGCCCAGCCGAGTCGGATTCGACGGAAGCTCTTCTGAGATCATCGAGCATTGTACTGAGGTCCTCCGTAGTCTTAGCCATGACGACTATATCGTCGGGAAATCGAAGGTGACTGATGTACTCGCCATTGACATTAATGCCTAGCCTTCTCCAGTCCAAAACCTTGAAGACATCCTCCATTGTGGCTGTAAACAGTTTTGGAGAAATGATGTCTCTCTGCTTCATACCCTGCTGCAGGAGGATAGGTTTCGAGGTCTGCTCCTGTAGTCGGACTGACATGGAAGTGTTTTTGTACAAACCTTTCAGCACCTCGATGTACCGATAGTTGATTTGACACCGTTGGAGAGACAGCAGCACAGCCCAAGTCTCGATCGAATCAAAAGCTTTCTCGTAGTCCACAAACGCTAAGCAGAGTGTTCAGTCGTGTGCGCGCGCGCTTGGCGTACGGCGGTTGTTTCGTAGCCCCACTTAAGTCAAATACGTAATTGTGCATAAAAAATTTCTAGACATTGTTTTGCTAATTTCGAATAAGCATTAATCATGGTAAAGTGTAAGAAATGTAATAAGGTTGTGTCGATCACGAAAGATGAGACTAGCAATTGTAAAGGCTCCTGTGGAGCAGTCTTCCATAAAAAGTGCGTCTCGAGAGCTATCCTCAAAAATGAGAAATGTGAGGATTGTGTTTCCCTGCCCGGATCGCACCCTAGTTCGCCTAGTGTTGAAGAACCGGATATTGCAGTGACCCTGGCTGCGATGAACAGGAAAATGGAGGTGGTGTACAAAATGGAGAAAAAGCTTAGCGAGCTGGCCGATCTGGTAGATTTCATATCGGAAAAATATGATAATCTGATGGAGTACCAGAAATCAACCGAAACGAAAATAAAATCTCTTGAAAATATGAATGCGTACTTGCAAAAGTGTAACAAATCACTGGAAGAACGAGTGAATGAGCTGGAAGAGAAAGATAAGGAGAAAACGGTGGAATTGGCTGGGTTGGAGAAAAAAGAAAATGAAGACGTGGCGACAGTAATAATCCAGGTGGCTAACAAGCTCCAGATGGATGTTAGTCAGATTGAGCACGCAGAGAGGGTAGGTCGTGAAAAACCAGACGTCGACAAACCACTGCCAGTAATTGTTACGCTAAGAACAAAAGAGGCTCGTGATAAGTGGATTGGAAGTCGCAAAAAACGTTTGACAAATGGCGAGATTTATGGTACAAGAAATGACAACCGAATTTATATAAATGAGAATCTCACTAGATATAAAAAGAACCTTCTATGGGTTACTAAAAACCAGCTTAAGAAAACCTACAAGTACATTTGGGTACAGGATGGGAAAATACTCATAAGGAAGAGTGACGAACAAAAGAAAATAATGTCAATTAGAAGTGAACGTGATATTGAACGATTCCTAGAAAGCAATGTAAATACAGCGAGTAGCTAGATGTTGTTGTTGTTGGTCCTACATGCTTCACGCACACATAGTGCGAAGTAAACACTGCGAACTAATCTAACATCTACAAATAAAAGTTGATCGTTTCGATGCAATTACCACATTGGAATGTGAATTCACCAGATTTAAAACGGCTAACATCTGGGTTAGGAGTATATCTAGCAACAAAAAAAATTTACACATAGTACACTTAAACATTCGATCGTTAAGAAAAAACTTCAATGAACTGCAAATTTTTGTGAAATATTGCTCTGAAGAAATAGGAATACTAGTGCTGACGGAGGTTAATGTTAAGGAGAACGAGCTATCATTATACCACATACAGGGGTACAATCTATTTGCAAACACGAGGGAGACTACAAGAGGTGGAGGTGTGCTTATTTATGCTAAGGAATGTTTTATTTTCAAATCGTGCAAAACCCTGACGAGTTCACTAGAGGGACTTCATGGTAAACTCACTGTTAACCACTCAACTCTAAATGTAATTGCAGTCTACAGACCACCAAAAACGAATAGGTTGTTATTCCTTGACGAAATCGAGCAGATAATCAAGAAGATCCCGGCGAGCGAGGAAGTTATCATGTTAGGTGACGTCAACATCAACCTTTTAGGAGTGAGTGAAAGTCAATTGGTGTCAAAATATAAGGACTGCCTATGTGGACTAGGCCTACAGTGCGTAATACCAGATACGGAGGTGACGCGAGAGGCTATCGTCGCGGGTGCAAGGGAAGTGTCGTGTATTGATCATGTTTGGGTGCGAGTAAGACAGCTGCGAGACTGCCATTCGTTTGTTATTGAGTGCTTCATGTCGGATCATCACGTGGTTGGAGTCTCGCTACCGTTACAGGTGACGCAACCCTTCACTGATAGTGTGAACTCGGATATTCGGTATGTAATTAATAATAAACTAGTAGCTAAGCAGATCACTGATTACGATTGGTCTCAACTGTTATCTATTGATTGTCCGTTAGCTATGTATTGTAAGTTGGAAAAAGTTTTCAATGATATTTATAACAGTAGTAAGACTGAAATGCCAAAGATTAAAACACGGGTTACACAACCGTGGATTGGCAGAGACTTAAATAAAATGTTGATGCGTAGAGATAGGTTATTTAGGGATTGGAAAGAAACACCAAGCAATAACACGAAAAGACTAGAATACACACGATTTAGAAATAAGGTAAACAAATTAATATTTAAAGCTAAAAATAGGTTTCGGCAGGAGGAAATTAAAAAGTGTAACGGAGACCCAAAAAAAATTTGGGACAAAATTAATGGCTGGACAGGTCGGAAAAAAGCAAACATTGATGATATTGTTAATAGATACTTTGGAGATAAAGACACAATGTACAATATATGTAGTCAATTTGCAGATACATTTACTGACGAAATTATTGCTATTTTGCATAATTGTAGTATTAAATTATTAGATAGAAGTAAATATGTTAGGCCGAGTGATGTAACGTTTCGTTTTAAACCAGCAACCTCTAACACAGTGTGTAAAATTATCGATCAGCTGAGCAGTGATAAGGCGCCGGGCACTGACTGCATTCGAGTAATAGACTTAAAATTGATCAAGAATGAGATCTCACCGGTCTTGTCACATTTTGTGAACCTGTGTTTATCGAAAGGGGAATATCCTAGCTCACTTAAAAAAGCGTTAATTAGGCCCATTTATAAGCAGGGACCGCACTCAGTTTACGCTAACTATAGGCCGATTGCTATCTTATCAGTTATTAATAAAATTGTGGAGAAGATAATAGTCGGCCAGGTAAGCGAATTCTTAGAACAAAGTAGTATACTAGCGGATGCACAGCATGGTTTTAGGTCTGGTCGTAGCACCGTAACAGCACTATCACAGTTTGCCGAAGATATGAACAGCAGTCTCGACCAGGGCCACCAGGTCCTGGCGCTGTTCATTGATTATAAAAAAGCGTTCGATACCCTGGATCACGAGGTGCTATTGCAGGCTATGGATGAGTGCGGAATCAGGGGCCCCACAAACAGGTGGTTCCGGAGTTACCTGAGTGGCAGAACCTTACAGACCTGCATTTCAGGTGTTACTGGTAAAGAAGCGGCGGTACAGCTTGGTGTTCCGACTGGTTCGGTCTATGGTCCGGTTGGCTATGTCATGCATGTCAATAGCGTCAGTAATGTGGTGAAGAATTGTCGGGTGTATATGTACGCGGACGACATGTGTCTTATGTACTCCTCTAAGAATGTACAAGAGGTTAGGGCTGTGCTGCAGGCTGACTTCGATAATATTACCCGGTGGGCGCACGATAATGGCATCATACTTAACCTGAACAAGACGAAAGTGATGCATTTGCACTCACCGCATAACTTAGTGGCAAAAAATGATAGTAGCGTGGATATAGGTATCATAGGTCACACGTATGAGTGCATGCACGTTAGAAATGCAAATTGTGTTTGCCAAAGGCTCGAGTATGTTAGTAAATTTAAGTATCTAGGCTTGTGGGTAGACCGGAACATGAATTGGAAAACACAGGTTGACACAGTGTGTACAAAGCTTCGGGCAGTCCTGAGCAAGTTTTATATCCTGAAGGCGCCGTTGAGTAGAAAAACGCTCCGTGTCATTTATTTTGCTCTCGCTGAGTCATTGCTAAGCTATGGATTAAATACGTATGGCCGTACATTTAAAACATATCTTAACAGTATAAAACTACTGCAAATTCGTTTTATGAAATACCTTGTTAACCGACAAACGAAACTTACTTGTAAAGAAAATTATGAGAAACTTTTTGTTGCGTGTAAGGTGCTTCCCGTGCATGAGAAGGTCAAGTACTTGTTGGTTCTAGAACAGTACTATAGCGACCAATTCAAAGTACCGGTGCAAAATAGGTATAATACTAGAAGTGTTAGAGAACGTAAACTGGTGCGACCACCAGTAAAAAATTTCTATGGCAAAAGAACTAACAAGTACTTGACCCCTACACTTTTCAATGATCTTGATTGGTTGAGAAAAGATTGTACTAAAGTAAGTAAACAAACACTAAAAAATAAATTAAAAACGTTTTTCCTTAATGAGGTTGCCGCAAGATGTGAAAATACCCACTAACCTGTCGTTGTTTAGGATAACTGTTGTTAAGAGTTAGGAGGCCCATTACGATTTAACTATTTTCTTTTATATCAAATGGACAACTTTGGCTTTTTTACTCTTGGAAACTGAAATGTTTGGACAGCCCTGGCCTATTGGGTAATTGAGAATACGTATTAGTACCTATAGTTTAATAGCGGCCTCACATTTCGCATTTTTCTCTTATCTATTTGTAAAAAGCCAAAGAATCCGTTTATAATGTAATGGAGAGGTTTGAGTGGTTGGGTCTCGGCATAAACTACTGCTAAGAGTAATAGCTCAATTGATTTAGTAATCGCTATTGCTGTATTTGCAGTGCTTTTTAGTTTAATATATTATTGTTTTAAACTGAGTTTTTAAATAAAAAGATTAGAAAGACGCGTCAGGATTGTTTGCCTTTGTCCGGCTGCCTGAACCTTTCTAGTACCGCTAAATATAAATTGTTACATCATATGATACACATTTTTTTGTAACTTTTGTTATGTATTTGAGCCAGATGTATTAAGACGAGCGCTAATCCTGCCGACAAACTGCCACGCAGTTTGGTGGGTGTACATGAAATGTTTAAGTATTTGGTCCAAAATAAATCATTTATTTATTTATTTATTTATTATTTATTTAAAAGCTTTCTCGTAGTCCACAAACGCTAAGCAGAGGGGCTTCGGTCTTCTGTATTACGTGACGGAGCGTTTGTATGTGGTCTACGGTGCTGAAGCCTTTTCGGAATCCGGCTTGTTTGGGAGGCTGGAAGTCGTCAAACCTACGTGCGAGAGGGTTCGTGATGACTGTGGATAACAGTTTGTAGACATGGCTTAGAAGTGAGAAAGACCTATAGTTCTTAAGCAGGGCATTGTCGCCCTTCTAAGTTTCGTGAGCTGGCTCTGCCTAATAGACAGATCTCTAGCAAAGACCCTGGAGCCCTTATTCCGCTCTATCGCATCTTTAATCTATTCAGTTTTAAAGCGGCGGAGGTCGCTTTTTAAGGACTTGGAGATCCGTCTATTGAGCTGCTGGTGTTTGCACGCATCTTTTGAAGATTGCAGAATCACTCCTGCCCTGGGATTTTCAAGAGGTTTTGTTTCCAAAAAAAAGAGAAAACACTAAAAAAAGATACAAATAAATATCTCTATATTTTTCAGGCGCCGTTGCCAGTAAAGCCATGGGTAGGCATTCGCGATGCCACCGAGCACGGGCCCGTGTGCCCTCAGTTCGACATGAGCGTCGTCGACTTCATAGAGGGAAGCGAGGACTGCCTCAGTCTCAACGTGTACACAAAGTCGCTCGCACCCAGCTCCAAGATACCCGTCATGGTCTATATACACGGCGGAGCCTTCCTGTCAGGTTCCGGCAACTCGGAGACATACGGCCCAGAATACTTCTTCCAACATAACGTCATCATTGTGACCATAAACTACAGACTTGAAATGCTAGGCTTCCTTTGTCTGGACACTCCTGAAGTCCCAGGAAACGCTGGCATGAAAGACCAGGTTCTTGCTCTACGTTGGATCAAGGAGAATATTAGCAACTTTGGAGGAGACTCAGATAATATCACTATTTTTGGGGAAAGTGCTGGAGGAGCCTGTGTCACCTTCCATATGCTGTCACCCATGTCACAAGGGCTATTCAATAAGGTGATAGCACAGAGTGGGACCTGTTTGCCCTATTGGGCGATAGCACATAAACCTGTAGAACGAGCTTTTAGATCTGGAAAAGTATTAGGAATCGACACTGAAGATGTCAATGAACTATTACAGTGTCTAAGGTCAGTACCGGCTCTCGAATTAGCAAGAATGACCATCAAAACGAGAACAAAAGACGAAAAACTCATAGGTTTACCAATCTACTTCACACCAACGGTAGAAAAGAAATTCGAGGGTCAGGAACAATTTCTGACAGAAGAACCTGTAGATTTGCTTCTAGCTGGAAAAGTAAGCAAAGTTCCACTCTTGATCGAATACAATTCAGCGGACGGTATCCTGATGGCCAATGATCATATGAAAAAGCTGGAACTGTTGAATAAAGACCCATCTTTGCTGGTTCCTAGGGATCTAGCAAAAACAGTGCCCAAGGAACAACTAGATGAGTTTGGTCAGCGTGTGAAGCAGTTCTATTTCGGCGGCAAGGATGCGACGGAGGAGGATACTGAAGCCATTGTAGATGTACAGACAGATATTAACTTCATGTATCAAACCCACAGATTCTTGCATTTCTATCACAAATTCGCTCCAGTATTTCTATATAATTTTGACTACGCCACTGAATTGAATTTTTTGAAGAACAAGTCTGGTCTCGACAATGTGAAAGGCGCCTGTCACACAGATGACCTGTTTTATCTATTCCACAGTGAAATGAGTCAGAATTATCTTGAAGATAATGAGGAATTGAAAAAAATTGTCTACCAACTTACTAAACTTTGGGCTGATTTTGCAAAGACTGGGTGAGTGTAAACTTCATTCCAATATTTTAAAGGAATTTCAGCAATGCAACGATTGCTGGGCTCGGGCCGTGCATGGGTGTCGTGTTATACCGACCCCTACTTTTGACTGGGTAGATTTGCAGATCTTTGACAGTCTTAACGGGTAATCAGAGACCCGAAAGACAATCAGTATCATATCACCCAGTTGCTGAAATTGTGAATCAGTCATTTATTTTGATAGGTATGGTTACAGATAGTATATTGAAGTGGTGTAGTAGTATAGTCAAATATATCGAAGGTTAGATAATCAGTTGCTTCATCTTAAATACTGGTGAATACCAGTATTTGAGATTCAAACATAAAACTTTAAACCGGTTGCAGCTATCCAGCTGCAACTGGAGTTAGAACTCAACATATTGGGAAAAGGCTAGGATAGGAGTTTGGGTAGTCTTTTTGAATTAGTCTACTATTTCAACACTACTACTAAATTCCAATACTGCCATACCTAGAGTGGTGCAAAATATACCCAGACATGCGGGAGTATTCTGCCCCATTGAATAAAATTAGTTGGGCCATGGGGTACCATCACGAAGAATGAAAATTTAGTCATAATAAATAATAATGGATGACGTGACATCTATAGATTTATATTGAAGTTTGTTTAATTTTTTCTTTCTTTTTAAGGGTCTTAAGAATAATATGTTCTTATTTAATAACCTCCCCTAAGCACTAAGTTACGGAATTCTTCGGGCTTCTTACTCAAGTTTTAAAGATTATTGGAACGAATCATTTAAAATCCGTACATTATGTGGCAATACATGGCGCTGTTCGAAAGTTTAGAATTTGTTATTCAACTCATTCATTAAATTTAATAGGTACTAACTACTCGGGCGAGTTGCTTGGTAACTGCCTCGAATGACGTTTGTGCAAAATACAGTGTGCAAAAAAATTTTTGTTACCATTTCATATCCTTTTACGAAAAATATTATTTAGGTTTTTTTTTAACTTGTATATTATTAAATCGAATGCATGAATTTGTATTAGGTAGTATCTTGCATTTACCTACTTAATATTTAGCATATTTAGCCATTCAAATAAACAATTATATCGCGATATATTTTCAAGGATACATTCATTATAAACACTAATCTCAATCATAGAAAGATTATTAGAGTAGAATAGCAAAACAGTACTAAGAATCCGAAACTGGAATCAAGATTTAATATAAATACCTAATTTTAATAAAAGAATCGAGAAAGGCTATGTGCCTAATTTAATTGTTTCATTACATTGAATACGTATGCAAGTTAATTAAACAATTAAGTAAATTGAATGTGAATAATTTGAACTTAAATGGAACAATTCGATTTCGATGAAAATGACAATAATCAGGTGTAAACGCAACGATAATGATGCTATCCCTACTGTCTTCGACGGCACGGTGGAGAGCCGCGCGCGCGCGGGATTACGGAGGGCAACTCAGTCTTACGTAGGTATTTACGCGCATTTCAAATGGACGCGCTGAGCTGCTCACTAAAGTCGCTGTGTGTGTGTGCTTGTGCACTATTTGTCTCGCCCGAACCGCGTTCAGATTGGCTGCTATGGCCGAAACCGGTCAGGAGGACTCCCTATAATAATTACCTATACTAGCATAACCGAATAATCACCACAAAGTAGGCATATAAGAAAATTTGTGACAACGCAAGCTTCAAGGTCAAGTCTAGTATTAGGTATATTTTCTGTGGCCTAGCTAACAGTAGCAGTAAAACCCGTAGTGGGGTCTCCGTCTAGGCTGAACGAATAATATGGCGAACCAAAGGACATGTCCAAAATGGTTTTTTATTATTCAATCATTCTAACCAGGACCAGTTAAATATATTTAGATAGACAACCTAAAAAGTAGTGGTTCTAACTATATCATGCATTTTTAAAGGCCTCCAATTTTGAGAAAAATCGTTTTTTATTTTCTTGAGAATTTACTCCTATAACGAATAAACCTTTCTAAATATCTAGGACAATAAAGTGAACACACCCCAAAAACATTGAAAATTGGTCAAAATTGACACATGGTATTGTCATAATGTCATTACTGTCAATAAAATGAATCAATATTTGGTTCTAATAAGACGATGTGAAAAAAACGTTAATATAATCAGATAGTTGTCGCTTCAATAATAAGAAATAAGATGAAATGGGATATTTTCATTAAAAAAAGTGTAGCATAATCCTTCTAAAACTGAAAGCGCACTGTATGATTATGGCTGCTTTGAATGTTCACGTGCAAGTTGCAATATTTTACTAAGACCCCGGTTATCAAGAAGTGCTGATTTCAGCATAGTCAACAGGTGTTGTTTAGCAGAAGTAAATTATAATAGTATCTACTAGCCAGTATACTATTGTAGTCTGGTATCTACTAATCGAAGACATTGTTAAATTACCTAGGAAAATTCCTTTTTTGTGACTTGGGTTCGAGATCAGGATTGGATGAAAAGCCTTTCGAAATTATGCTATTTAAAAACTGATCAATTTCAAGGCCTTGCTGGCCTTCCTTGGGGGGCTGGGATGGATCGAAGGACACATTTGTCTCACCTGTACGCAAAATACGTGCTTAGTCATGGAGTTGCGGAAACCAGCCTGATTTACATACATACAAAACTGATCAAGAAGCTATAATTGAACGCAAGTGTTACGGTAATGATAAGGAATAAAACTATTTTTTAAATGTTATTAATTTATTTATTGATTTTCTTCATTTTCGATGTCTTCCCTTATTAAAATACTGTCGAGAATCTGAGCTGGTGGAGATATATTATCTTGATGCCGAGATTAGCACGTATTGCTATGTTGCAATTCATGCTGAACGCCATTGTACTGTAACAAAAAAGTCTGAAAATAGAAATGGAAGTTAATGATTGCAGACTGTCAGAGGACTTAAAAGAGGCAATCGAGCAAATAAAACCCATATAGAGCTAAATAGGAATAAAGAACACAACTTACATTCGGGGTAATAAAAAAAAACATTAAATAAACATTTTTTCTTTCTTACAATATCAAATAATCGTTACGAAAAAGCAAAGTCGTCAGGATTATAGGTTCATAAACTGCCGGTATCCTAATCGTGTGCAAGAAGAATCCGTTGAGAAAAGCCAAGTAAAATCGGGAAATCAACAAACACAAATTAAAACAAATACGATAACACTGGATAGAACTAAAGGCACGAGCGAACGAACGATAGTGTGACGGTTCACGGTGTTTTGTTTGACAGATAAATAGAATCTTCTGTCAAATATTTATTTATTTATTTAAACTTTATGTACAGTAGTGGTACATGGGCGGACTTAATGTAACAAGGCATTCTCTAGCAGTCAACCTTTGGGTTAAATATGACATTGTCACAGATTGTGGGAGGCTTTATAAGGGTTGCCATCAACAAATAAAATATATGCACTAACATTAAATAGTACATCATTTTTCTCATAAATGGAGGGGTCTAAAAATATTATTTCAGTTCCATATTTTTGTCACATTTATTTAGGTGTAGTTTGATGCTGGCTAGATTTTTCTCGGAATAAAAAACCAACGTCCATATAAAGAGCGGACATCTTCTTTAAAAACTCCGACCCCGACTTTGTTGCCGGTAAATCCACCTCCGTAACATTGTAGGGATGTTACCTACCTACCTACATACAGTTGCAGAGATAGATTAAGGAACAAATATATTCATAGGTATTTACAACGTGTAACAGAATAAACGCAATACCTCTTAAGGGGTCATTGTACTCATCATTATAAACAACTTTTACTATGGGACCAATCCAGAAATCGCGAAAAAAAAAATCAGCTTGAACAGCTGATTTTATTATGTACATTTTGTCTAGTTATGCGCACAGAAATGTATGGGGCCGTCGATTTTTTTTTCGCAATTTCAGTGTAAGAACTGTAATAGGTAGACAGTTGAAATATTCACAGAATGTGTATTTCTATTGCCGCTATAAGAACAGATACACAAGAAACGGTTTTTTTCGGGTACGGAAACCTTTGTTTAAGAGTCTCGCACTTGGCCGGTTTCATACTTTGAAGTATCTTTACTAAAATCTATAGGTATTTAAAGATTTTCATTTATTCTATCCAATCTATTTGGTTTTAAAAATAAAAGTAACTTATTGAATTTAAAATTTCTAATGCCGCTTTATCAACAAATACCTAATTGAAATTTTCAAAGAATGTGTGCATCCAAGAAACGTGTTTTGTTTCTGGGGGGCTACTCTCTAACGAAATCCGTAGTTTCGGGCTTAGTTGCGGGCGGGCATTTTCTACTCCGTATCACCTAACCACTGAGAACGAATGATAACACGATTTGACAGTTACTGTGAAATCGTGTTGTCATTCATTCTCAGTTCGGGTTCGGGACTAATCGTAGTCGTAATACGCCCGCCCGCAACTAAGCCCGAAACTACGGATTTCGTTAGAGAGTAGCCCTCCAGGTTCGGAACTCTTCGTGTGAGAGTCCGACTCGCACTTGACCGGTTTTATAGGCACTTTAATAAGGAGATTCAACTTTAACTAATCTATAAGTATGTATTTACAGAGTATTATCTAATTCTATCCAATCTATTTGGTTTGAATAATAAAAGTAACTTGTCAAATTATAAACGACTAGTTGACCCGCGCAACTTCGTCTGCGTCACAATTTTCATTACTGCTCCGCTCCTATTGGTCTTAGCGTGATGATATATAGCCTATAGGTTCCTCGAGAAATAGGCTATCTAACACTGAAAGAATTTTGAAATCGGACCAGTAGTTCCTGAGATTATCGCGTTCAAGCAAACAAACAAACTCTTTAGCTTTATATATTAAGTATAGATGTTTTCACTATTCTACTATTTTGAGTAATTTGAGTAAATATTCGAGTCATTTTAAATATTTGTTGAAATCTCTCGTAACGACAACGTCAGCTTCAAGGTCAAGTGGACAAGCGACAAATAAAACAGTACAATACGCTTTTAACGCCATCTATTAGTTGGAATCGAGGAAATCGCGCTTGCAAGTTGTCACTGCTAACACCATTTAGAGGGCGGGGACCCAAAAAAAAATAATTCGCATGAATTATTTGTTTACGGCGGTCCCGTTTCTTTGTATGAGATGAGGCATTTGTACGCTAGTATTATATTATCTGTGTTTAGGCTGAGTAAACTCAAAAAATGTGGTTAGTCCAGTATGCCTCACTAGTGGTGCGGCTCGAGGGGTAGTCAAATTTTCTTTATGAAATACATTAATTATCGCAATATCATAGAGCAATCGATTCACAACAAATCGATTGCTCTATGATATTGAGGTAATTTTTTCTTTATTATTTCCAGCAATCCAACGCCAGATAAAGGAAGCATAGAATGGCGGCCCTACAACTCAGCAACGAAGGAATACCTACTAATAAACCGGGATATGAAACTCTTAACCAACTTGGACAAGGAGAGAGTAGACTTGTGGAACAAAATGTACTCTGACGCTGGCAAGCCTTGTATAACTAAGTCCAGTCTGTAGAATTGTGGGGTAAAATTATGTAATGTAAGTTGTGGAAAATAATTCTGATGATGTGGAACAATAAATTTGATGAAGAGGAATAGGAACTATAGGTGGCAGCATAGAAGTGTCATAGTCAAGCATATTTTACTTATAAGTTTCGAATATACAACAGATGGTACAGTCTACTGTTGCACATTCTTCTACAAAAGTAGACTGCGCCATCTATATTGTATATTTGTACTATTTTTAAATATTTTATTTATAAATGAAGAAAATATTTTGTAAACAATTGTTGTAACAAAATATTTAATTTATTTAAAATCCCATGTAGCTAAATTCGCTGACGTAGGACCTGCAGTGCTATTCTATGAACGTCTCACCGTATGAGCATGCAACCAAGAAGTTGGCGTAATTCGATTTTGGCATTGTAACTCCGGGAAATAAATCCGATATTATCCTTCAAATAAAGGTACATCACAAGACAAAAACTTGGGTAAATTGACGTCCGTGATAGACCGAAGGAGTAGAATACTCTCACATTCATTTGGAAAAGCTCTTCTTAAATTACCTGCAGCCGACAAAACAGTTTTCACAACTCGCATATCATAATCGTAGTGATTTTGCGAAGATAACTGTTCAGAACACAATCGATATGTTGTGTAAGAGCTCAGAAAAACAAGGATAAAAGATTAATAACATATTTAATTAAAAATACACAGATATAGTAGTTACAAGAAATGAAATGGAATAGTTGTTTAGCCGTGAGTGTCCGGGAGCCAAGAGAGTGCAAGCCTCGACCGAAGATCCCAGCTAGGCGCGCCGACCGTGCGTTGATATCTTCGCAGTTGTCAAGTCCATGATGATTCTCGAGCGCCATCTGTTGCGCCTTACAGTCGACCTTCCTGATACAGCTGCGCCTCCCGCGTAGCTCTTGCTCCTTAGTGCTGATGATGGCACAACTCGCTCACGATGCGGCGACGTCACGGTGGTATTGGCTACTTAATGCAACTTGAACTGACTTCTGAATGTCAGTATGATTGACTTCTTAATGCCAACTTGAACTGACTTCTGAATGCCAGTGTGATTGACTTCTTAATGCCAACTTTAACTGACTTGTGAATGCCAGTGTGGTTGACTTCTTAATGCCAACTTGAACTGACTACTGAATGCCAGTATGATTGACTTCTTAATGCCAACTTTAACTGACTTCTGAATGCCAGTGTGATTGACTTCTTAATGCCAACTTGAACTGACTTCTGAATGCCAGTGTGATTGACTTCTTAATGCCAACTTAAACTGACGTCTCAGTATTTATTGGCTTCTGAATTGATTGCCAACTTCAGTATGACTAACTTTTTAATGTTACATAACCCAATGTACTAAACTAAAACCGATTGCGGTTATAGTGATGGCTTACCCTTCAGGATCCACATCATAAATGTCGTATTATAATAGCCTCCTAAGGCAATGTCTTCCTCCTAAGGAACGACACACGACTAATTATTTTATTTTATTATATTAGGGAAAACAAACAATTGTACATTTTTTCTTATGTCTAAGTATACAATATACAATTATCAAGAATACAGCCTCTTAAGGCTAAATGTATTATTGAATTAAGTTTTTGTTACACCTATTAAAACGATTTTATCAAATAAACAACGATAACAGTTTAAAGTGTGTATTTAATTACGTCCTCCTAACATATATAGGTATAATTAAGAAAGTTATTGGAACCTCATAAATCAATAGAATTTAACAAATTTGTAGCGTAGCTACTTCCGTACAACATTAATTTTGTGTATATTTAAGGTTAATTTAGTATTGTACAAACAAACTTACAAAATAAGTTTTATTACACTTTTATACATTTTATAACTATATGTTATACAACTTAAATCTAATTATACATAGCTAAAAACTAAATTACAAACTAATATTAGAAAACTTTATATATAGTTAAAATTAAAATTAAGACATCACTACAAACAAATAATTTTGTTAGTAGATATTTTTTATGTGGTTTTGTGGAATGCAGACCGGTTACCTGCGTGCGCCCGCGCCATATGTATCTATCTTATTCACACTCGCGGTGCTCGCTGCGCACCGCGCTCCTCAGTCGAGAATCCTTACTGGACCCAAGCGCACGTCGCTCTGCTCGTTCCCGCCGGTCCACATTCGACAATACCCACTCGTTAACGTAATAAGAACTTGTAAACTGTGCTTTCTATAGTCGTGTACTTTTAGTGCTGAACTGTGCCTATCGCTTTCTTGCTTTCTTTCTGTGCTCTTCATTTCGCCTTCTAACTTACTATCTGTGTCTGTGCATACCTATTGTGAACTGGACAATATATTCTTCCTTTCTGTAAGCTGTTGTGTTCGCTTATTCATTGCAACCCTTTACCGCTTCATTGGTGACCCCGACGTGATACGAAATATGAACGAGCCGAAAGACACTCAAAATGGCGGCGACAACGCGCCACCTAGTACATCGCAGGATATCCAGCGAGTTGACATACGAGTACCTCCATTTAACCCAGAGAAACCGGCTATGTGGTTTTACCAGCTTGAAAGCCAATTTTACCTGGCCAAAATAACAGCTGACACCACCAAATACCACCATGCTATGGGGCAGTTGGACCCCATTTATGCGTCGGAGGTGGAAGACATCATAACCGGCCCTCCGGCACCCAATAAGTACGAGCGGCTGAAGTCGGAACTCATACGGCGACTCTCTGCGTCCAAGGAGAAGAAGATCCTTCAGCTGGTTACGCGTGAGGAACTGGGCGATCGGAAGCCCTCCCAATTCTTGCGCCATATCCAGCATCTTGCAGGACCCGATGTCCCAGAAGACTTTCTTCGCACCATGTGGTCCAGCCGCCTGCCGAATAACATCCAGACCATTGTAGCCTCGCAGTCGAGGGCTACTTTGGACGAGGTCGCAGAGCTGGCTGATCGCATCCACGACATCGCAGCCTCAACCCCGCACGTGGCAGCAGCTACAGCACCAAGCGCATCACCAGAGTTAAGCTGTCAAGTAGCAGAACTCACACGCCAGGTGCAGAAGCTGACGACCAAGTTGGACAGAATGTCACGGTCGAAATCAAGGAGATACCGGTCTGAAAGCCGTGGTCGCAGCAGTTCCCGTTCCAGCCGTTCCCATTCCAACGACCGAAAATACCCTTTGTGCTGGTACCACGCAAAGTTCGGAGAAAAGGCGGGTAGGTGCATGAAACCGTGCGAATTCAAGACAAAGGGAAAAGAATAGGGCAGTCCGTGATGGCGACTGACGGCTGCCCAAATCCAGGTCGCTTGTTCATAACCGACCAACGGACAAAAGTGCAGTTTTTAATCGATACAGGCAGTGACATTTGTGTTTTTCCTCGAACATTAACGAAAGGTAAACAATGCCAAACGAACTATCAACTGTTTGCTGCTAATGGGTCCGTTATAAACACTTATGGTTATGCTCATTTATTAATTAATATAAACTTGCGCCGCGACTTCGCTTGGCGATTTATTGTAGCGGACGTAACGCGGGCCATAATAGGTGTAGACTTTTTGTCATATTATAATTTAATTGTGGATGTACGAAACAAATGTTTAATTGATGGTAAGACTATGCTCACCACCGCGGCTTCGGTCGCGGGTTTTTCTGACAATGTTTCTTCGGTGAAGGTAACGTCGGGTGACAATAGTGATTCTGTGTACCATGCTATACTAGCAAAATACCCTGACATCACTCGACCCTCAGGCATACACCGCACACCTAAACACAACATAATGCACCACATACGTACTACACCTGGACCACCAGTATTTAGCACACCACGCAGGTTAGCGCCGGATAGGTTAAAGGTTGCTAAAGCAGAATTTGAGGCCATGTTACAGATAGGTACGTGTCGACCATCAGAATCACCATGGGCTTCTCCGCTTCACCTCGCCCTCAAGCGGGACAACAGCTGGCGCCCGTGTGGAGACTACCGGATGCTGAACGCCAGGACGGTTCCGGACAGGTACCCCATTCGCCATATCCAAGATTTTTCCCACAACCTTGCGGGATGCTCAGTCTTCTCGACAATAGACCTGGTGAAGGCATATAACCAGATCCGTGTCAATCCCAGTGACATCGAGAAGACCGCCATCACCACGCCGTTCGGCTTATACGAATTCCCATTCATGACGTTTGGACTTCGTAACGCCGGACAGACGTTTCAACGTTTCGTTGATGAAATGCTGCGTGGCCTAGATTTTGCCTACTCTTACATCGATGACATTCTGATCTATTCGAAAGACCAGGCGACCCACTTAGACCACCTGCACCAAGTTTTCAGCAGATTGGCGGAGTATGGCATGGTCATCAATACGGCAAAGTGCGTGTTTGGAGCAGCGGAGGTAACATTCCTTGGTTACAGCATCTCAGCAAATGGTACCAAGCCCTTACCAGACAAAGTGGTGGCCATCAATAGTTATCCCATCCCGAAAACGGTAAGAGAGTTGCGCAGATTCCTCGGAATGATAAATTTTTACCGTAGGTTCATTCCCGACGCTGCCACACACCAAACACCGTTGAACGCTCTTTTGACAGGTTCCGTGAAGGGTTCCCATCCCGTACATTTCACGCCACGAGAACAGGAAGCCTACGAGGCGTGCAAACGGGGTCTGTCTCAAGCAGCCATGCTCGCTCATCCAGACTGCGATGCAAAACTTGCCCTGGTTACCGATGCTTCGGACGTAGCCATGGGTGGCGTGCTCCAGCAGTCGAAGGACAACATGTGGCAACCTCTAGCGTTTTTCTCACGCAAGCTGAGTCCTTCGCAGACCAAATATTCCCCATACGATCGCGAGCTCTTGGCGATCTATGAGGCGGTCAAACACTTCCGTCATATGATCGAGGCACGTGACTTTGTGATATATACCGATCACAAGCCACTTACATTCGCATTTCACTCCAGGAAAGAGAACTGTTCTCCCAGGCAATTTCGCTACCTGGACTATATTTCACAGTTCTGTACTGACATTCGACACATTTCAGGGAAGGATAATGTGGTAGCTGATACTTTATCTCGCATCGATGAGATCATTTTACCTCTCGATCTGCAAAAATTAGCTGCCGCACAAAACACCGACCCTGAACTGAAACAACTGCTGAATGGCAGTAACTCTCTACATTTGGAGAAAATCAAACTGCCTGGCACGCACTCAGAACTGTTTTGCGATGCAAGTGGTACTACGCCTCGACCATATGTGACGAAGGAGTTACGACGACAGGTCTTTGAGAGCCTTCATTCTCTCAGCCATCCAGGTGCCAACGCCAGTATCCGACTGATCACCGACCGCTATGTATGGCCTGGGATCAGGAAGGATTGTAGGGAATGGGCGCGTACTTGCCTAGCATGCCAACGGGCTAAGGTACATAGACATGTATACGCACCGCTGGGTACGTACAAGCTTCCACGCGCCAGGTTCAGGGACCTACATATTGACCTCGTCGGACCCCTACCACTATCCCAGGGATACCGGTATTGCCTCACAGCAATCGATCGCTTTACTCGATGGCCTGAAGCAATACCCATACAGGATATTACAGCCGAGACGGTAGCTAAAGCCCTCCTTAGCGGGTGGATATCTCGTTTTGGCTGCCCCACGACTGTCGTTACAGACCGTGGGAGGCAGTTTGAATCAGCCTTGTTTTGCCACTTGTCGCAAATAGCTGGATTTCAGCATAAAAGGACGACGGCCTATCATCCAGCCTCTAATGGGCTCGTGGAGAGGTTTCATCGGCAGCTAAAAGCTGCCATAACCTGTCACGCGGATAGCAGCTGGGTCGAGTCCCTTCCCCTTGTACTATTAGGTGTACGTAGTACCTTCAAAGAGGACCTTAAGTCAACGCCAGCTGAGATGGTGTATGGCGAATCACTACGATTACCTGGAGACATTCTCAGCCCAGAGGACCAAGGAGACCCTGACGTCACCAGTTACATCGCGCGCCTACGGAGTTTCGCAAATAAATTGCAACCTACTCCCGCGTCACGTCATGGTGGGCGTCGTTCACCCTTCGTTTTTAAGGATTTGGCCACATCTTCACACGTTTTCCTTCGCGATGACACTGTGGCCGGATCATTGAAGCCTGCCTACACTGGTCCTTATGAGGTCGTACAACGAGGAGACAAAGCATTTAAGCTAATGGTGAAAGGTAAGATGGTCACCGTATCAATCGACAGAATAAAACCTGCCTACATACTACGTGATCCAGATACCACAACTCAGTCAAGTCAACCTCCACTACCTCACACTACTACTCACACACACACCCCAATCACAAACTCACCACAGAATTCCACTCACACTCCAACTCAGAATACAAGTCATGATGACTTACCTGACGCCGGAGAGAGCACGGTCAGAAAAACTCGTTCGGGCCGCAGAGTGAGATTCCCGGAATATTATCGCCCGTAGGACGGTCTCTGGAGGGGGGTGGTGTAGCGTAGCTACTTCCGTACAACATTAATTTTGTGTATATTTAAGGTTAATTTAGTATTGTACAAACAAACTTACAAAATAAGTTTTATTACACTTTTATACATTTTATAACTATATGTTATACAACTTAAATCTAATTATACATAGCTAAAAACTAAATTACAAACTAATATTAGAAAACTTTATATATAGTTAAAATTAAAATTAAGACATCACTACAAACAAATAATTTTGTTAGTAGATATTTTTTATGTGGTTTTGTGGAATGCAGACCGGTTACCTGCGTGCGCCCGCGCCATATGTATCTATCTTATTCACACTCGCGGTGCTCGCTGCGCACCGCGCTCCTCAGTCGAGAATCCTTACTGGACGCAAGCGCACGTCGCTCTGCTCGTTCCCGCCGGTCCACATTCGACAATACCCACTCGTTAACGTAATAAGAACTTGTAAACTGTGCTTTCTATAGTCGTGTACTTTTAGTGCTGAACTGTGCCTATCGCTTTCTTGCTTTCTTTCTGTGCTCTTCATTTCGCCTTCTAACTTACTATCTGTGTCTGTGCATACCTATTGTGAACTGGACAATATATTCTTCCTTTCTGTAAGCTGTTGTGTTCGCTTATTCATTGCAACCCTTTACCGCTTCAAATTAATCACAATATTCTTAATCAAATAAAACTCCAGTAAGAAGGTATCAAGTTATTGGGCCCTCAAAACAATATTATCTAACAGTTAATCAAATACAATTCAAATGAAACTCCAGTAAGAAGATACAAGTTATTGTACCCACCCTCATAAAACAATATAATTTTAACAGTTAATAATATACAATTCAAATAAAAACTCCAGTAAGCTACAAGTTATTGGACCCTCATAAAACAATATAGGTAATTTAATCATATACAATTCAAATAAAACTCCAGTAAGCTACAGTAAAGCTATTCCCAAAAAACAAAACACAAATTGCCCATAATAGCGAATATTACATTTAAACGAGTAAAGTGAGAACATAAAGATTTAACAAAGGAAATACTTAGCTTCTTGTTAAAATCACAATAGTAAACTACGAGTATTTACTGCTCCTGCGAGATTACAAAAATTAACTGACTTCCCAATTCTCCCGGCAAAACTCGATACCTCGTTATTCCTTGTTCAGAATCAATTCTCCATCCCGATTGGTTCGCGGTGGTGGCGCGATGATGTCGTCTCCTTATTGGTCGACGCTCGACGTTAGTACCCCAAACCTCCACCGATGGCAGCGCCTTTTGCCTTGACGACTACCGTGGGACGACAGCCCATCGTGTTTCTATGCGTTTGTTGCGCCATCTAGCGCCTAATATGTAGAATCTTCACATTTTTAAGGTTATGTTAATATTAATTAACATTAAATTAAATTTATGCGACTTGGAACACCAAAAGTTGGTCAAACGTCTGCAACACATATTTACAACTGACGTTGACGTCTCAAACCGCTTCGATCCAAAATACACCTCGTGAAGGCAGCTATTATTGCTAGAATGTGCATTTTGCCAGATGAACTTTTACAGAAAGGACCAAGGTGTTCAAAATAAACAGTGTGAAAAGGTACGGCCACCTTCTCAATAGGATGTAACAAGCCTACACGATGATTAGTTTTTTTTTTAGCATATTGGCATATGCAACCACGAGTGTTCTTTCGGATAAACCGACGCATACCGTGAAACCAGTACTTTGAACTTACGGCATCATAAGTTTTATTAAAATTAACGTGACCATTATTATCATGGAAACTTTGAATGAGAGACCAACGTGACATCCGTGGAAAGACCACCTTTTGACTATTTCCAACTTTTCTAAATAATACACCAGTCTCAAACAAGAAATCCTTAGCCAAGCCATTAGTTATGCCCTTTGAAACCTCATCCTTCAACTAGTTCACGAGACCACGCAACGAGTCATCCTGCTGCACACATTCAATTAGGTCTTTTTCAACACGTCGCATTACTGAATTCACAGGATTACGGCTCAGTGCGTCCACGGGAGCCATGGTTTTGCCGGCACGATACTCAACAGTAAAGTCAAAGCCTTGAACTTCAAGTCACCACCGGGCGATTCGGGGAGATAAATCACATTTGGTTCATGTCCAGCGTAATGCGCTACAATCGGTTACTATAACGAATTTTAAACCTGACACACATACCTTAAACTTTTTAAGGCTCATAACAACAGCCAACGTCTCTGGTTTGAAACTGTGATACTTTTGTTCGACAGACGTTGTCTATCTGCTCGCATATGCGACTGGTTTTCACGCAACCTCCGGCTGCTTTTGAAGCAATATTCGACCTAAGCCTATTTTAAACGCGTTTGTATGAATTTGGGTTTCATTTTCCGAATTAAACAACGCCAGCACGGGTTGTTTTACTAAAATTTATTGAATGCGGTGGAATGCAAGAGACTGTTCGTCACCCCAAACCCATAGTAAGTCTTTTTTGGTGAGGATAGTGATGGGGCGAGCAAGGCTAGCAAAATTAGGCACACACTTCCTCAAGTAGTTTACCAGACCCATAAACCAACGTACCTGGTGTACGTTTCCCGGCACAGCAAAAACATAAACTGCAGTGAGCTTGTACTTGAACGGCTCATGCCCTAAGTACTCTTTACTTGAAACTAAGAAAGAACATTTGTTTAACCTAAGCGTCACATTAGCATCCCGTATTTTCTTTAATACGGTCTTGAGACGGTGCAATGCATCATCATGATTTTCAGCGTAAACAAGAATGTCATCTAAATATGCCGCATAGCACATTGGAAACGTAAAGAACCGAGAATTTTGTCCATTGCGCGCTGAAACACTGACGTTGCATTCACCAATCCAAAGCTCATACGCGTGTACTGATAGTGTCCATCCGGTGCTATGAACGCTGTATACTGTTTACTATCATCAGCAATTTGAATGCAATGGTAGGCTGACATAATATCAAGACATGTGAAAACGCGTTGCTTGGATAACCGGTCTAACTGATCTTGTATTACGGGTAAAGGATACCGTTCCTTTTTAGTGATTGTATTTAATGCACAGTTATCCACGCACATGCGTACTTCACCAGATTTTTTGGGGACCAATATGACGGGACTGGCATATGAGGAATTCGATTCCTCCATAATTCTTTTACTAGTCTGATACAATATCACGCACTTTCTCCCGATCTCCTAAAGACATTCGATACGGCCGGTAATAAATATGTTTCGTATCAGTTAATTCAATGAGCATTTTGACTGAACATTTTCCAATTTTATTATTACTACTCGAAAAACAATCAGAATAATCGTGCAGTAGACTCAAGGTCAGTCACGACATTTGGTTCCAGGAAATCACCTATTATGTATTTATTACTAGCTTCTGCCAGCGGCTTCACCCGCGTGGTCCATAGGGAACATACTCCCGGGATAAAAAGTAGCCTATGTCCTTTCTCAGTCTTTAGACAAAACTATCCGTGTACCAAATTTCATTTAAATCGGTTCCGTAGTTTTGGCGTGAAAGCGCGACATACAGACAGAGTTACTTTCGCATTTATAATATTAGTAAGGATTATCGTCCTTAATCGTCATCACGCCTCGGGTGCTTGCAGAAATTATTACGATTAATTAAATACTAAACAGCAGAAAGTGATTACTAGTGTCATGAACTTAAGGTCTAGTTAACAACAAAGTGTACAATAACTTAAAACCTTGTGTTTCCGTGCGGCACCACGTATCGGCGAGTGCGCAGCGCCGCTCACCCCCGCGAATAACAAGAACCGCTGCTATTTTTCGTGTCACTCACACCCGTACGAAGAACGCTCACATCAAACCACTTATTACAATGAACATGCAGAGGACACCACCACCGTCCAATACCAGGGTGATAAGCGAGAGCGGAAGCGCTAGCGGGTCTGTACCAAACTTGCCCACCTACTGCGGTAATGATGATTATAGAAATATTAACACATTCAAACGAAAAGACCGTACTGAAGTAACCGAATATAAAAGGGATTTCACAAACTTTCGCACAGAGATGATGAGTTTCCTAGAGAATTTTGCCAAGGCCCAAAATAATAGCTTAAATTACATAAAAGAAGTAATACATGAGATTAAAAATGAAATAAAAACCATGAAATCAGCAACAGAAAACTTTACTCAACGATTCGATCAAATAAATGGCGAAATGGAGAATATTAAAGCTAATATCACGATCACCCAAGCAAAAATCAAACACATAGAAGATGAAATAACTCAAATAAAAGGACGTCACAACACTGAAAGTACAACGCCTAAATCGCCCATCGTATGCCACCAAAACCTCATCCTCGAGCTAAAAGACCAACATGAGCGCGAGAAAGACATTGTCACTGTGGGTATATTGGAAATTAACGAAAAAACCTTGAAAAAACACTAACTCTAGACGAAATCACGATAACAGTGAAGCCATGAAGATAATTGCAATGCTGTATCCAGACTGTCCTAAACCAATTAAAACTATCAGACTGGGAAAATATATCCCAAACAAAAATAGACCATTAAAAGCCTGTTTCAACAATACAGATATTCCAAAATACCTACTACGAAATAAAAAAACCTACAACATAACATACGAATTTACGCAGATCAAACCCCAGTGCAAAGGGAGTATTTGCAATTATTAAACGCAGAACTAAACACAGCATTGAAAACGGCGAAGGGGATCTTATCATCAAATACATAAAAGGAATACCGACAGTCACATTAGACAAAAATAACCAAAAAAACCAATAACCAAACCAGTACAAAGAACAAAATACAGGGATAGACTTTAGTCTATCCCTGTATTTTGTTCTTTGTCCATCAACTAGTAATTAGATACGAAGATATACCGTCCCACCCGTCCTCGTGGCGATTTTTCTATGCGAACTTACGTAGTATCTGCAAGACTGGCAAATTCGACGAAATAAAATGCATAATAAAACAACACCAATGACTTTACACATACTAATTTTTACTGAAACGTGGATCATTTCGGAATCAGACGCAAAATTGTACCAACTACCTCATTATAAACATATTTATAACTACAGGCAAGATCGGAAAGGCGGCGGCGTTTCAATTTACGTACACGAAAGTATTAAGTACGAAATAACAGAGAAGTTACACGAACTTGGTAATCATTACCTATGGATACACATAGACAAACTCTCATTGAACATCGGAGCGATATACAAACCAGGTGAAACCAACATTAACAATTTCTTGGAAACATATATTCAACAATTGGAGCGACGTAAAAGGACAGTTGTTTTCGGAGACTTTAACATCGATCTGCTTAGTAAGGACAACCACGTCACAAGATACCTAAATGAAATAAAAGGAACCGGTTACGAAATATTAAATAAAATAAATAAACTTCTTTTTTGGGGTGGTTTTGGATTTACCTCCTCGCGGTCCACCCCGGGCAACGGCACCACAGGCTTGCCTGTGGTACGGCAGAACGATCCCACTAAAAGCGGTGGAAGGCTCCGCAAGGAGCCGCCTGGCTCGCTACCACCATCCCGCCGAAGTCCGGCGCCAAGCAGCTTGCTGTGTTCCGTCGGTGTGCGGGAGTGCCAGTGCCTCTGGGGGAGAACGAGACTGTCAGTTGCTCTGCTCAGAACCGGTCTTGGTCACTGGGCTGGGCTTTCCGGGTAACTCATTTTGGAGGGTAGCGGGATCCGAAGCACGGTGCCAGCCGTTGGCCGACCGCAGTTAGTAGGGGGCCCAAGTAGCACGCCAGCCACGTGTGAAAGGCTGCCCCGCCAACTAGCGAAAAATCCCGGTATGTTCCACCGTGCCAGCCGGCGACTGGATGGGAGGACCCGGTGGCCATATCCGGGGGGATTCGGGCGTCCCCGAAGTCTCCAAATGAGTTCCCTACAGGTTAGTTTAGCTCTAGTGTTCCACTTGGTTCACTGAGCAGCGCCTCGACAATTCGACTTTTCTCCCCAACTACTCTCTATGATGACTAAAGTTAAAAAGAAAAACAAGGTAAAACAACGGCTGCACTTCCTCCCGCTAAAAGTGCACCTCACTAATATTAGGGGGTTGCACTCCAATCTCGATCCGGTCCATCACCATCTTGAGACCGAGAAGCCGCACCTGTTTTTCTTAACGGAGACGAAGATAACAACCCCGTCGGACGTGGCGTACCTCAACTACCCGGGCTACTCTCTGGAACACAAGTTCAAGAAGCAGGCTGGGTTCTGTGTGTACGTCCGCGATGACATTTGTTGTCGTCGTCTCCGTTGCTTTGAAAAATCGGGTTTTTCTGCCATATGGCTACTTGTGGACACAGGCGTGGAGAAATTTATTTACATCGGCGTATACCGATCGCACAGCGGTGATTAGGAGACAACAGTGCTGTTTAATTCCCTAGTGGAGTCGGCCGACGTAGCCCAGCAACGGTACCCAACAGCGAAGCTCATTTTTCTGGGGGACTTCAACGCCCACCATAAAGAGTGGTGGTTTCCGTACCAGAAAACAGACCATGCCGGGTTGGAGGCGCGTAAGTTTGCTTTAACGCTTGATCTAACCCAGCTGGTGAATGTGGCAACGCGGGTACCGGATGTTGACGCCCATACACCCAATTGCTTGGACCTTCTGCTGACAACTGATCCGGGCAGTCATTCAGTATCGGTCTCAGCCCCGCTGGGAACGTCTGACCACTGCCTGGTGAAATCCGTATTGAACTGCTCTCCTCCAGATAAGAGTCCTAGAGGCACGAGACGAGTATGGCGATACGAGTCAGCAGATTGAAATTATAGAAAAGTACCCTTACAGCAAACTACAGTAATACAGAAAATGACTACCTACACTTAGAAAGATTTATCTCAGAGCAAATAAAGAAAAACAAAGAAGATAAGACTAAAATCCTAAACCTACCTCAAGAAGACTGGATAAACAGAACTATCTTAGACTCAATCAACCTACGAAATCACCTATGGCAACAAACAAAATCTCACCCAAAAGACGACCACCTAAGGAAGAAATTTAACGAAGAACAGGACAAGGTTAAACAACTTATCAAGACACAGAAGAAAAACTACTATCACAACCTATTTCACGACAGCTACAAACAACCGAAGAAAATGTGGAAAATAATTAATAACTTGGCAGCGAATAAAATCAAAGACGCCTATACTCCCCCCAAACTATTATCCAACTCGGAGTTTATCACAGACAGTAATGAAATTTGTAACGTATTCAACTCATTCTTTGCATCAATAGGCGCGGACTTAGCTAATAACATACCCAAGACATACCACATTAACACAGGCAATACCCTCATGTACGACACTAATTACACGCACGACGTTACTATGTATGAACTTTCCCCCTGTGACACTAACGAAATATCAAAGATTATTGACCATCTCGACACCAACTCTAGTACAGGCCTGGACGGTATCAGCACTAAAGCTGATACCGTCCAGGTATCATCATGATATCATTTAGGTATCTTCATTGACTTAAAAATAGCGTACGAAACGGTAAGCCATCAAAAACTACTACAAAAGATAAGCAATCTAGGTATTTCAGGCAGCGCCCACGAAATGTTCACGTCCTATTTACAAAACAGAAAACAAGTCGTTAAGATAGACAACTTTACTAGCTCGATGCAAAACATTACCTACGGATGTCCCCAAGGCTCAGTAATTAGTTCATTATTATTCCTTAAACGATTTAATCACGAAAAGTATCTCGGACTGTGGGTAGATGACAAACTTACTTGGAAGCTACATATAAATCACATAAAAACCAAAATTAAAATCACTTTTAGGTACGTTACGAAAGATCACAAAATGTATTCCGAAAAAAGTACGTCTAATTATTATTATTATTTCGTCTATTTATTTTTATATACATATATATTTATTATTTTTTATACATATATTTTATTTTCACTTTCTCGGGTCCCTGGAGATCCGGTCCTTTGATAGGCGTACGACGAGCCGAAGCCAACTCGCAGAGGCCCCGTTAGACATTTCAAATGGAATGGGGCACCAACCGACGATTATCCCAGTATGCACTGTGAAAGTATACCCAAAGACAATCCCTGGTTGGAGCAGAACTATTGCAGAATTTGGAAACAAAAGATTAAACGCTATGGGTTATTATTATTATTTTTTTTACTCGCTAGTAAAATAAAACTTTGAATACCTAATTGAACGATGGGGTTCAGCCGCTAAATGTAACTTAAACTCACTACAAAGAATGCAAAACAAAATTATCAAAATCCTATTTCGATATCACTACTTATATCCAACAAAAAAATTAAACGAAAAAACTAATCTACTGAATCTCACACAACTATACACATATTACACCTGCATTCTAATAAAAAAAATCACCACGAATTCTGTACAATCAAACATAAAACTACATAAAAAGACACCTACATACAACACAAGAAGTAAAAACAAGTTCCAGCTAATGAGCGGAAAACAATATTGGCTGAGGGAGCAAAATTATTTAATGATTTACCGAAAGATTTAAAGAAGTTTAATAATATAAACCTATTTAAAGCAAAGCTTAAGCAACATATATCTACCCTGTAATGTCGCCAACACCCTAGAGGCAAATATACTTTTTAGATGTAGGTAAGCACTAGAATAGAATAGAATAGAATTTTATTCCGCAAATATGGGTAGCATACATAGTTGTTACAAATAATTAAATTAAAGGTCAGCCATATTTTACCATTCGGCATGCAGACATTTAGGTACCTACTTACATTATTTCTTAAACATACATTTGATGTCCAGAACAATCAATGAGTAATCATTACGTATTATTATTCAATATAAGTTTAAAAAAAATAATATAAAAAAAATTCCATTATTCAAATTACTATTCAATATAAATAAAAAAAAAAACATATATCAATATCATCAAATTATACAGATGTCAATCAAAAATTACCATTAGATACTATAATTCAAAACAAATATTTTTCTCAGTTAGAAATTTAGCTATACTGTAGTACGTTTTATTAATCAAAAAATTACGTAGTCTTCTCTTAAACTGCAATGTATTTAGATCTTTCCAACCACTTGGTAATTTATTGTAGATGATTGGGGCCATGCAATATACACTGTTGCACATCAACGTGGTTCGACATGACACCTGACATAATTTGCTATTGTCACGCCTATTCCTTGGGAATACATCGGCTAGGCGTTCAAAACGACTTGGATTTTGCTTGACAAACATGGCTATTTCGAAGATATAAATACAAGGAAGTGTCAAGATGTTGTATTGCTTAAAATAGGGATTGCAACTGTCTGTAGTTTTAAGTTTAAATATTGATCGGAGACATCGCTTTTGAGCCTTAAATGCTATGTCTCTATCAGTCGAGTTTCCCCAGAAAATTATGCCGTAGCGTAGATAAGACTCAACTATGCCGTAGTAACCCGTGACAATAAGTGCTTTGGTATTAACTATGGAGGATAATCTATATAGGACATAAGCAGATGAGCTTAGTTTTTTACACAAAATATGTGCCTTCCAATTTAAGCTGTAATCTATTTGTAAACCTAAAAATTTGGTATCTTCTGCTTCCTTAATATTGTTATTCTTGTAGTGTATGTGAAGATTACTCAAGCCGGGAGTATGTTGTCTAAAGTGCATTATCTTTGTCTTACTTAAATTTATAATCAAATTATTGTTATCTAGCCATTTAATTAGTGAGTCAAGAGAAGTATTAATACTTCTTCTTCTTTATGTCATTTTCATATGTGGTTGCGTTTTTACAAGGGATCGTTATTGTGCTATCGTCTGCAAACATTGTTAAAGGTTGTTCAAGGGACCTGGGCATGCCATTAATATATAACATAAACATAAACGGGCCTATTACGGTTCCTTGTGATACACCGTATGAGATTTTACGTTCTCTCGATCTTATTATCTCTTCATGTTTATTGATTACATTAATGTGGCTAACTTCGGTAATTTGTGTTCTATTTTCTAAATAAGATTTTATGTGTTCCAGCAAGTTACCTCTAATGCCGTAGACTTCTAATTTATTAAGTAATGTGTTATAATGGACATAATCAAACGCTTCCGTCATATCGCAAAATATAGCACATATGGGGGATCGCTTATCCACATTTCTAATAATATTATACAAAAAGTCATAAATTGCCATATTAATGGTTTTGTGGTGTCTAAATCCTTTTTGTTCTTCACAAAGTAAATTATCACTAGTTTACAAGGTTTTTGTCCTGGAACGGAAAAGTGTTTATTCTTAATTAATGAGGTGCTGCAAGTTTAGAAAAAAATATTATAACATTCCAACACGTCACATTTCGAAAATACTCCCCATATATTTTTGCAAAGATAACGAGACTAAAAAGAATTAGTGTCGACGTTTTTGATATTTTTTAATAATCCAAATGCTTTTTTTAGCACCTTTGAAATATTAAAAAAGCTGCTTGGACATCCGCACGTGCAATTTAACCCTTGGTTTTATGATTAAAGCCAAATGCTTTTAGCGATAGGAGTAACAATCAGTTTCGTGGTTGCATGGTGGGTCTTTATCATTTGCTTGTAATTTCAACAATCTATTTAAACTTGCATTCCAGCAGCTTAGGGTTCTTCTACATTTTTCAATAAACACTTGAGAAACCCACTTTTATCCCGATGAGAGACCGGAATTTTCAAGTAATAAAAGATAGGCATATTTGAGTGTTTTCTTTATAGAATATTCTTTCTTAGATACAATAAGTTCACCAAAAACAGCCAGAATGTACTCTAACCAACCTTTTTGACCTTTTGAAAACAACCATTTATCAAAAAGAAGACTAGCTATTTCGGAACAAACTTGTGGGTAGTCGAAACTAAAAGGGGTCGATATCTTCCATCTGTGACGTGATAAAAATTAAAAATGTACATGTTTGCATTGAGTTATTGCAGCTAATTAAAAAAATATGTAATTTACTGCAAGGACATTTTTTTTAATTTTTTTTTGTAAACTAGTGTTATTTTTCTCCATGTAATTATATAATTCTCTGTAGATCTACTTCTCAAATATCTTTGAAATAACCGGTATGAGTGAAAATGGTCTATAATTTTCCATCGACTCCTTATCTTCTTTCTTAAATAAAGGTTTAATTATAGAAGTTTTTAGAGCGTCTGGATATATACCCTCAGAAATAATCAGATTGAGTATGTGACTTAGATGTCCGCATATCTCGGCTGATACTGACTTCAGTATCTTTGTGGCGATTCCATCAAAACCCACACTGCTAGTGTTCTTTAGGGACATTATTATTCTATATAAATCGTGTGGTGTGCTAGGAGCCATAAACATTGAATTATTTTTCATGGAGGACATGCATGCCCTCGGCTTAAATTCGGCATTTATTTTTGGCTGTATTTTGTATATTATATTTCAACGAAAAAGTCATTAAAAGCACCAGCGATATCCAACGGTTTGTATATAATTTCACTACCGACTTTAAGTTTCTCAATTCGTTGTTTAGGGACATTGTACTTTGTCTGATTAATTACTTGCCATGTAGTCTTTGGTTTATTTTTGGATTGCTGTATTGTGTAATTATTTTGAGCTTTTGTGTTAAATTAATAATTTTAGTATATAGTCTAGAATAAGTATTGAATTTCTTTTTATTTTCGTAATTAGGCTTCAATCTGGATTGCCACAAAAGTTGCCTTTTTTTCTTACTGCACAATTTAACGCCACGTGAAAGCCATTTTGGTTTAGTTAGTGTATTGATTTTAATTTCTTTATATGGAAAGCACAAGTCATAGAATAATTTAAATGTGTTGATAAATTCATTGTAAGCTACGTTGGGATCATCAGAAAGATATATCTCTGAAAATTTGAGACTTTTGATACTATTTCTAAATTTAATTATATTTTCGCTATTATAATCTCTTCTAGTTATATACCAGGACTTCAAACTGTAGCATTGAAGTAACTGCGCCGTATGGTCCGATAACGCAAACTCTATGACATCCGTTTTACAAGTCTTCCTAAAATTATGCGCAAAATTATCAATACATGTTTTACTAGCCATTCGAGTTGGTTGCTTAAGACCAAGTTTTAAGTTGAAACTTAGTAGTAAACACTCCAGTGTAACTGAATTATTATTCGGTTTTAGAATATCTATATTAAAATCGCCTGCAATTACAACATTTCAGGAACGCCTGTTAGATATTTCTTTGAGCAATTTTTCAAGTTTATCAAAACAATCATTTAAATTCTTAACATTTGGTACTCTATAGATACATACAACGATTAATTTATAGTTAATAAGCTCAACAGCACAGCACTCGAAAACCCCTGGTAATGACAATTTTGATATTTGAGGTATTTCTTTAAATTGGTGACAATTATTAACAATAATACATGCTCCCCCTCTTTTCTTTTCCTGCCTACTATAATATGCAGCCATACTGTAATTTGGTATGCAGAGTTGTTTTTCGTGACGTTTCATGATGAAATGTTCGGTAATACATTAAGATCCACATTTATATTTAGATCAGACAGTTCATTTAAGCACACCGTAAGAGCATTCGACTTATTTAGTAAACCTGCAATATTTTGGTGTAAAATGTTAAAATATTTGTTGGAGAAAAAACTGTTCTGGTTCTGGTTATTTTTTTGCGTTCAGCGCATTTTCTTCTAAGATTTCCAATTGAAGGTTGAATAAGTCCTCAAAAATAATTCCCATGGTGAAGTTTTTTAAGGCTCCTGATCTTGTGTACGTAGAATTGTGATAGCTTAAGTTCAAATTAGAATCCAGATGATAAGAGTATTGATGCGTAGTAACGTCCATATATAGCATGTTGTTGAACATTTCCAGTCTTGAGTTATATAATATATTATAGTTATTATTATATTTGTATGTTGGCAAAGTAATAATTATGTTTGTGTTCTTTATGTCCTGTAATGCATTTCTCTTATAGGTAATTAAATCATAATAACATTTTGAACTTTTAAAATCTTCCTCACCAATCATTATTATATACAGAAATCATTAATTGTAAATTACTGAGTTTCATCTGTATATCCCTTAGAAGGTGCATAATACCAACATTTGGTGTTAGGTAGTTACATATTTGATAATTATCTTGAAAGTATTCTTCTGCTAGAGTTAATATATTATTGTTAGTTTTATTAGAAATTATTATACATAGATTATTCTTCAATTTACTTTTGTTTACTTATGTATATTTTGCGTTGTCATTTGTTCATTCGCAGGTTGTGCTGCCATCTCTGGACTAAAATATGTAGTGATTGTTTCTTGAGCCCTTAATAGACAGTTATTCTTCATTTTGTTTTTTTTTTTTTTTACTATTCATAGGCACGCGTTTGACCACCATCTCACCTGATGGTAAGCGATGATGTGGTCGAAGATGGAGCACGCTTGCCTAGAAGTAATCTATTCACTCTTGACTTCCGTTCCGTTCCGTCTTCTTCTGTTTACTTGTATATTTTGCGTTCTTCTTTGCTCATTCGTAGGTGGTAGCGCCATCTGTGGGCTGGAATGTGTAGTAATGGTTTTTCGATCATCATTGGTTTTGGTTACTTTTTCTTTGGCTACTATATCAGAATCGGTCTGTGTTTGTTTACTTATACATCCTCCTTTTTTTGAATATTTAATCCTCTTCTTTGGCGTGGTGATAGGAGATTGTACTGGACTAGTCACTATTTGTTTGTAGACTAGTTTTTTCGCATCAGATTTTCATTCTCCTTTTTATGATTTTCAATTTTAAGGCTGAGTGAGTTAATTTCTCCATTTGCACTACTAAGCCTAATTGTGAGATCATCGATATTTTTCTTCAATTGAGTAATCAAGTCAATGTCATCTTCGTCATCTGATATGTCTGGCATACTGCATACAGTGCCATCTAGTGTGTTATTGATGGCGGTTTCATCCAAGTTGTAGTCGGAGTCTGAGTGCGCTCGTGCGCGTCTGACGGTGACGTTATTGATTTCACTCATGGTTCGGTATGTAGTACTAATATTTATCGCTAGATGTCTATTACTCTGTATCTATTGTTTTGCCACTAGATGTCATTCAATTGATGCGTCCAAAAACGAGACGTGTTCAAAACAGTGAAAATTAACGATTTTTGTTTTCACTATATGAGATTCATGAGTTTTTTTTATTAGAGTTAAGTTATTGTACCTGTAGTTTATGGTGTTATTACAACGTGAAGTCGGTTTTAACACTTTTGTTACGCCTGTGTCACTGTTTCTTTCTAGTTTGATACACTGCACATAAGTTGTTTATATTATCACTTTACACTTAAGTTTTGCTTAAATAACGCTATTTAACGCCAATTGTCACATTCTGCACGCAATTACACTAACAGTTCATTATTTAATGCACAATTACTATTTATTTACATTTTTCAAATACGGAGCCAATGTGAGTTACGCGATGTGAGCGCCCTCTTACCGGCAACCCGAACACTATGTATCTCATTTTAAGTGAACTGTTATTGTTAAGTACTTATGAGAATAAATTCTTTAAACCTAATCGTCGCCCGCGCCACGCATCGGTAGCGCGGTAGTTTTTTGACCACATTACTAATATTAATTACGTTTAAGACAACTTTGCCATCAATAACCTCGGTATCGCATTTGGGAATAATACACTCCGCCCTCGGTGTATTATACTCATTAGCATGCAGTGTAATCGAACCAGAGGCAAAATCAAAACAAGATAAAAGTATTTTATTTACACCGGGTTGTAAAATCACTTTGTCATCCAAAACCAACTTGACGCGCTCAACTTCACTACTTGCACGGGGTAGTTCGAGAAAATTATTAACATTAAATATCTTTAAACATGTAGGTGTTTTAATCACATATACAGTAGAATGCTCTGTCAAAGGCTGGCCTATTATAATGCCTATCTTGAGCAGAATCAGGTACTATATAAGCCTTTCTTTTTTTTTTTAAGGATGGGAAATCATCAAATGACTCCTTTCGCTCTGGGTGAAGCAGAAGGGAGTGTCAGACTCTTACTGACTAAAACCCATCCGTGTTCCTCCTAATGCCCTTTGCTTTCCAGGGCCGCGGTGACTCTTTCAAATAAATCCCGCAACCCCGGCAGGCATTGGCCCTAGCGGGCCCCGTCTGTAATGCTGACAGCTCTTTGAGGCGCGCGTGGAACACAGCGCGCCGTCGACCCGGGCCTGGTTATGACCAGACGGCGAGCCACCCAATGCTCGCCGTCCGCAGGCCCGCGCCTACGGTGGCCGAGAATCGCCCTGCGACTCCCGACGCCCGCGGAGTCTTCTTCTGTTGCGGCGGCTGGGGCGTGAGGTTTCCCTCTCCCTCACGCGTTCGGCTTCCTCCTTCGCTAGCATTACTGCTTCGCAGAAGGAGGTGACCGCTTCCCAAGTCTCCTCGCTCCGGACCATGGCTTGAAACAGGGCCGACCGCGACAGGTCGCCGCCGCCGATCGCCTCGACGAGGACACGGCAGTGCTCCGCCCAAGCAGGGCAGACCTCCACCGTATGCTCCACCGTGTCCTCCGGGACTATATATAAGCCTTACAATCACAAGTAATCATTTTGTCAACTTGAATCTTAACAACTACCACACCTGCTGTTAGTCCTATTTTAGCAAACTTCATGAACATGTGTCTGACTTAGAGTGTTTATCCTGATGAGCTCAAGAATGCCATTATACGCCCAATTTTTTCAAGTCTGGAAGCCACCTAGAATATGTAAATTATAGACCCATAGCCATACTGTCTATCATTGATAAAATAGTAGAAAAAAATATTGTTAGTCACATTAATAATTTCTTAGAATGCCGTAGTATATTGTCAGACACACAGTATGGGTTCCGGAAGGGGCGCAGTACTGCCTCAGCCCTAACAGCGTATAGTGACTATGTTAATGAGTGCCTAGACTCTGTTAAACAGCTGATAGCGCTTTTTATTGATTATAAAAAAGCATTCGACACACTGGATCACGACATACTGCTACAGGCGATGGATGAGTGCGGAATACGTGGTCCCACGAACAAGTGGTTCAAAAACTACCTGACTAACAGGAAAATACGCACGATCATAGCTGGTGTGGCAGGTGAGGAGGCGACTGTCGATCTCGGTGTGCCGACCGGATCAGTGTTTGGGCCAGTAGGTTATATAATACATGTGAACAGTGTGTCGAATGTTGTAAACAAGTGTCGAGTGTTTATGTATGCTGACGATATGTGTGTAGTTTATGCTTCGAAGGATATATCGGAGGTACAACAGTACGTACAAGAAGACTTCGAATGTATCACGAAATGGGCACATGATAATGGGATAATATTAAATCTGTCCAAGACAAAATGCATGCATATACACTCGCCACATAATCTACGAGCTAAAACTGTACACAGAGAGGATCTTGGTATAATCGGATACACATACGAGTGCCTGCATAGTGATAAGCTTAATTGTGTATGTATTAAATTGGAGTATGTTAGCACGTTTAAATATTTAGGCCTTAAAATTGATTCAAACTTTAATTGGAAAATGCATGTAACTGATATATGTAACAAGTTGAGATCTGTATTGGGGAAGTTCTATCAGTTGAATAATGTTGTGAATAAACAGACGCTATTGATTGTTTATTAAGCACTTGCTGACTCACTAATCAGTTACGGTCTTATTGTATATGGGCGAACGTTTAAAATATACTTGCAAGACATAAAAACATTACAGGTAAGAATAATCAAGTTCCTAGTTAGCAAAAAAGTTAAGAAAAAATGTAATAAAGACTATGAAAAATTATTTCCCATTTGTAAAATCTTACCGATAGATAAGAAGGTCGATTATTTGATAAGTCTAGAACACTATTTAAGTGATGAGTATAAAGTACCTGTTAAAAATAAATATAATACCAGAAGTGTAAGAGAGAGAAGACTAGTTCAACCGAAAATAACAAATTATTATGGAGAAAGAACTTCAAAGTATTTTGTACCAAAAGTATTTACTTTAATTTAATTTAATTTAATTTAATTTAATTTAATTTAATTTAATTTAATTTAATTTAATTTAATTTAATTTAATTTAATTTAATTTAATTTAATTTAATTTAATTTAATTTAATTTAATTTAATTTAATTTAATTTAATTTAATTTAATTTAATTTAATTTAATTTAATTTAATTTAATTTAATTTAATTTAATTTAATTTAATTTAATTTAATTTAATTTAATTTAATTTAATTTAATTTAATTTAATTTAATTTAATTTAATTTAATTTAATTTAATTTAATTTAATTTAATTTAATTTAATTTAATTTAATTTAATTTAATTTAATTTAATTTAATTTAATTTAATTTAATTTATTAATTAAATTAAATTTAATTAATAAATAATAATTTAAATAATTTAAATATTAAAGTAAATACTTTTGGTACAATTTTTTTTTAATTAAATTTTATTTAATTTAATTTAATTTAATTTAATCCTTTATTTCAGGCATCTATGGCCCATAAATAAAATACATAAACATAAAACAATAACAGCTATAAATAAATTAATACATATTACAATACAGATTAACACTATAGACTACTGCACACGAAATGACGGCGTCGTGTTTCGCTGACTGGTGTCGCGCAGCTGGCCGCGGAAACGTCGATACACGACACCTTTCGGCCAAAACTCTGCTTTGAGGAACATCTCGAGATGGTGATTTGGAACCCGCACCACAAACGACTTGAAGTTTGTGTTGTGGCGCGACTCCAAATTCTCGACCCTCAAAGTCCAGTTGGTCTTCACTCTCATGTACTCCACGATCTCCTCAACCTTCGTGGAGTAATGTAGCCGGGACACATACAGCAGCGTCGTAGGTATTGCTGGACGCAGCAGCATGTTTGGTCCTGCCAGCGCGGTGCCGCACTGGTTCCGACAAGCAGGCTTCTTCTTCTTTCTCTTCTCCACTTTGATGAAACCATCCTTATCACACGTCATCTTGTCTGGAACCCGCTGTTTCGAACCCGTGTTGGATGTAAAGCGGCTCTGTTTACCCCCCTTCGTTGTGATCGCTTGACTTGCCTGCGAATTTTGCGACTCAGCAGGTTTGCAAGCGGTGATAATGTCTGCATAAGCACGTTTAGGGGTCGACGTACCTACACGAATCGTTTGCTCTACCGGTGACGAGGCAGAGACGGCGGCGATGGAACACGATGCAACGCAAGCAGTTTTAGCAGCTGGTGACGCAGTTGAGCTCGCCGACTCAAAACTGCCGATAGAAGCGTTTTGCGCTCCACGACTCGTGTTCACTCGAGAGGCGTCAGGTGACCTATTTACCGAAACTGCGCTGCGCAACAACACTACTTCTGCACGTAGTTCACCTATGGTGCTATTTGACACCTCCAACTTTGACTGTACTTCTGCCAGGCTCGCTTTCAGGGAAGTGATGTCCTTCAGCAACCTGGTGACGTCGACGTGATCGAATGTGACCGGGGGCAGCCTATGCAGATCCTTCGCCACAAAATCTGGCACGTCGTCTGGGTCGGTCGACTTCAGCAGAGTGACGATATCTTGTACACTCTTTTCTGTCCCATCTCTTCGGCGGGACGGCATTTGATCTTCTTTGCCGAGCGTTTGGAAAAGCAGCAACTTGGCCGTCTTTATCTCATCCTCCTTGTAGGCGGACTTGCAGATCTGCAAGATGCTAACTTCGTCCATGTAATCGATGGCATGCTTGATGAATGCCAACAACTCGTTGGCTATGAGCGGTTGTGAACTCATAGCGGCACGAACAACGGGCAGCGACTACAGCCGTGCGATTCGCGAATTAAATATTCGGACAGAGCAGCGCAAGCACGACCGTACTAGGCCGCGCATCGCACTGAACTAATAAAATTTATATGTTAAGACAAAGCCCTACAAAGCCCTGTACCTACCTATCTTTGTCAATAAAAAAAAAAACCACTGGGGTGGGTTTTTGAGCCACCAAAACCGGACAAAACAATATTTTCGCAAGGGCGCGCTTTTAATTTTAATAGACTAGAGATAGATTCTGTTATTGTGACGCAAGCGCTTCCAAATCAATAAAACCATACACAGAAAAATCATTCATTTTTACGGTCATATAGTATTTTGAACCCGACGCATGAGTGATAACGCGCACAGTATGTCATTGTTTGTCATTTTCTTTGTTAGATATTGTACGTCGAGTTTTAAAACATTCTTCTTTTAAATAACCTGTTTTTCCACAATAACTACCTACATTTTAAATTTTTAATGAAACAATTTCGTCATGTCTGCGTTTACTAAAGAATCCACACACCAGAGTCGTTTTGTCTTGCTTCCGAGACTTACACTTACACTTATTTGCAGTATGACCTCGACAGTCGTAGCCCGCGCGCGGCCGCGATCGATCGCGATGCACGGAATTCTACCTTTACTTGAAAAGCATGAAATTTTAATTATGTTTTTTTTTTCTACAAATTTTTTTGCTATCGTAATACGATTTACAATATAATTGTCAACAAGAATCCTAATTTTTAGGTTGAGAACGCGTAATTTAATGCGCGTAATGATGGTTGGGAATGTGTTGCTATAAAAAAATTGTTGTATTCCTACACTCACCTAATCTAAACATTAGTATTCTAGTTTTTCTTTAAAAAAAAAAACGTCGTCTCCGGCAAAAAAAATGTTGCACGGGTATCAGAAAACCCCCTAGAACCCTCTAATATCCTCACTTTTCGCCCAGGGAGGCGGCACGTATCTAAACCCAACCCTACTATTTATTTTAATTTATTCATTACTGGCTGTTGCCCGCGACTTCGTTCGCGAGTAAGTCGGAAAGTGAAATGTTTTAAAACAGAAACCCAATTTCAGCGGAGCTAATGCAATTCTTTCGAGTTCTCTATCATGGGACTTTGCCACCTACTCGTGGGTGATATTACGTGACCACGGCCCGTATAGGTAACTTTAGCAAATATAAGCGCGCGTGTTGACCAAAACCGCGATTCAAAAAATAAGTTCAAATGCATAACGCCATCTATGAAATATGTAGTTGAATTGTTAAAATATAAGTTCAGAGTTAGATTTAATTTTTATCAATAGGAATATTATATGCATTCAGAACGATACTGTATTAAGGTAGAAGAAGAATTGCTTTTTAAGGCGTTGTAAACGTAATAAATAAAAAAAACATTTTCTAGTGTAATTCTCAAGCTGTCGATAGTATGTCGGTCAATAGATGGCACTGCGTGTATCTGCATTACGTATAATAATACGTTGATTTCTTCTAGAAAATTACTACAATTCCATATGTAAAACTTATCTACATTGGTTTTGCACTTTTTTAAAGTGATACGAACAAAACAGAATACAGATAAAGTGGAAATAGGTTCTGTTAATGATACTTTAACAGTCTGGCTATTATATTCGGCATACTTGGATAAATGCTAAAAAAAGATCCAAAATACAACAATAAAATCTTATGAATATTTGAAAATATAAGGTAAAACTTGAGTCATAAAAGTTAGAAAATGCATAAGTTATGGTCTATGACTACTGTTGACAAATTGATCGAAATAGCCAATCTTATTTATGTCATGGATTTTCGCTACTCAGCTCCTTGAAAGTATAGCGTGATGATAAGCATTGCTAAGGTTGGATCCATAAGCATCTGCAATATTGTAATCTGTTGTGGCTTCTTATAACAATTCCTCACTTTACAGTTTGAAAAATGTGGAACAACAAATTTAAATGTTATTTTAAGCACGCAAAAACTTATTTTATTTTAATTTTGACAATATCATGGTGTAAAAACACAATTCAATAGAGAAAATAAATACAAAAATAATATCTGTTGGTGAGGTTCGAACCATGGACTGTTCGAAGGCGTCATCGTATGCAGCCGCCGTGGCTGTCAAACCGGGACCGTCCAGCCAGGCCAAACGAGGGGCCGGGTCGACACCAGCGAAGCCAGTACTGGAAAATTCGGCACTGGCCAAACAGAGCGCTAGCGCCAGCGGTACAACAGGCGCCCCGCCCCGCCTTCAAACTCTCCTGCGGCCGAAGCCGGATGGCAAGTGGCCGGGGATAAGAAGAAGGCGGGCAAGGCAGCCAGGGCGGCCAAGAAACGGCAGAGGAAGCGGCAGCGCAAAGCGGAAAGCGTCGCGGCTAGGCTTCGCGCCCCGAAGACCGCAGCTGTAGTGGTGACACTACAGCCGGACGCGGAGAAGAGGGGCGTGACTTACCGCGATGTCCTCGCTAAGGCAAGGGAGGCGGTGGACCTCCACGAGCTCGGTATCACGGTGGGCCTCCGGCTCAGGGTGACCATGACTGGGGCCCGGATGCTGGAGATCCCCGGTGCAGCCAGTGGCCCGACCGCTGACGCTCTGGGCGAAAGGCTCAGAGCGTCCTTAAATGCGGACGAGGCCCGGGTATCCATGCCGACCAAGTGCGTGGACGTGCGCATCCTGGGCCTGGACGACTCCGTCACGGAAGAGGAGGTGGTGGCCGCCATCGTCAGGACTGGGGGGTGCTCTGCCGAGCAGGTGAAGGCAGGCACTCTACGTCCTGACCACACGGGCATGCGAACCGTTGTGGTGAGCTGCCCCGTGATTGCGGCCAAGAAAGTATCGGAGGGCCGAAGACTCCTGGTGGGCTGGGTATCTGCGCAGGTCAAACTGCTGGAACCCAGACCTCTGAGGTGCTTCCGCTGCCAAGTGGGCAACCATGTGGGAGTTCAGTGCACCACCTGCCAAGACCGGGGTCAAAAAGAAGCCCTCCACCACCGCCGTCCCTGCCGCCGCCGCTGCCACTATTGCCGCCGCTGCCGCCACAACCGCTGTCACTGCCGCCGCCGCTGCCGTGAGAGAGCCCTCACAGGGGACTCAGGAGGAGGCTGAAATGGAGTGCCAATAACGGCTCCATTACGCTTCCTCCAGGTGAACATCAACCACTGCGCCGCCGCTCAGAACCTGTTGGTTCATAGCATGGCGCAGTGGTTGATTAACATCGCCGTGGTCGCTGAGCCATACTTTGTCCCGCCCAGGGATGACAGGGTGGAGGACCTGAACGGCTCGGTGGCCCTAATTTCGTTGGCCGCTGCCGGTACCCCAACCCCCGAGAGCGTCAGGAGAAGACAGGGGTGCGTAGCAGCACGGTTCGGGGAGGTTGTCGTGGTAGGAGTGTACTTCTCCCCGAACCCAACTCTCGCCGAGTTCCAAAACTCCCTTATGGAGTTGGGCGTCGTCGTCGCCGGGTATCGATCTCTCCCCGTGCTCGTTCTCGGGGACTTCAATGCCAAGCACTTGGCTTGGGGTTCCCGTTATACGGACACGCGGGGCACGATGGTGGAGAACTGGGCCCTAGAGACAGGCCTGGTCGTCCTAAACCGGGGTTCTGTACGACCCACGTGTGTGCGGATGCAGGGGGAGTCCATGGTGGACATCTCATTCGCCAGCCCTGCTCTGTCACCGCGTGTCATTGACTGGCGCGTATTAGAGGAGGTGGAGACCTATTCCGATCACCGGTATATCCGGTTTGTCGTCTCCGCCCAGACCTCAACCGCGCCAGTCCGACAGGCCCCGAGTGGTCCGCGGTGGGCGCTGAAGCAGCTAGACCGGGAGCTCCGCCTGGAAGCCTCGATCGTGCAGGCCTGGGTGTCACCACCGGACAGGCCTGCTGAAATCAACGACGAGGCAGAGTGGTTCCGGGAGGCCATGTCCGATATTTGTGACATGGCAATGCCCCGGGTTAAGCCAGGACGCGCCCGCCGCCAGGTGTACTGGTGGTCGCAAGAGCTGGCGACGCTGCGTGAAGCGTGCGTTGCCGCACGGCGCCAGTACACCAGGCACCGCAGGCGTCGCATTCGTCCTCCGGATGCGCTGGCTAGAGAGGCGGAGCTGTACGAGCAGTACAGAGCGGCGAAGGCCGCCCTCCGAGCGGGGATCCTGCGGGCCAAGGATCTGGCTCGCAAGGAGATGCTGGAGTCTCTGAACGGGGACCCGTGGGGAAGACCCTACCAAATGGTGCGGAATAAGCTCCGCACCTGGGCCCCCCCGTTGACGCAGAGTCTCCGGCCCCAGCTGGTGGAGGACGTGGTGAGCGCTCTGTTCCCCTCGCGAGGGGAGCATACTCCCCCAACTATGGCTCCGCCACCTGCGGTGCCCGACGCGGACCACACCGACGACGACGATGACGACGCTCCTGAGGTGACTGAGGTAGACCTGAGAGTGGCGGTTAACAGGCTGAAGGTACATACCCTACCTAGACACCTTCTTAGACTTTAACGAATATTTGATAAAAAAAAGTAGCCGAAACCGGTCCAGCCGTTCTCGAGCCTTGCGCTTAGCAACTGATTTGGTCATTCATTTTTATTTATTTACTAGTGGACGCGTTCCCGTGGGAGTACGGGGATAAAATATAGCCTATGTTACTCCCTGATAATGTAGCTATCCATTGCTGAAAGAATTATTCTAATCGGTCCAGTAGTTTCGGAGCCTATTCATTTCAAACAAACAAACAAATCTTTCCTCTTTATAATATTAGTGTAGATGTAGATATAGATACTTTAGTTCCAGTTGTGTACTTTTAGTTTCTACCCGCGGTCTCGAAACATTTGCAAAATTTATTCGAAACCATGACCCGAAAAGTACATCCATCTGTGTAGATAGTAAATAAAAACTAAATTTAAATGCGGTAAACATAAAAATTAATTTAAATTTCACGATGATTTGACCTTCTGTAGTTTCGATACTCTGCGACGGGACTAGGCGCGAAGACGCGCATAGGCGGCGCACGACGCGGGCCGCGGCTCATCGTTCTGTTGCATACGGGTAGCGGAGTGGCGCGGCGAGGGGTGGTTAGCTCCGCCCAAATGCACAAGGTTGTTGGCATGTATACAAGCCTTAATTGAACGCGCTAATCACATGAACTACTGGTTCGAATTGCTAAATTTTTATTGAAAATTTCTTTAGTGTTGGCTAGCCCATTTATTGAGAAAGGCTATCTAACATCGCGCTACGACCTATAGGAGCGGAGCATTAATGAAAAATGTGACGCAGACGAAGTTGCGCGAGTCGGCTAGTTTATTTATATTTATTATAAACAATTGAATTGTGACAAAAAAAACGAGCAGAAAACGACTGCAAAAGTTCTAAACAAGTCACTCTTCAGCATTGTGATGAGGTTGGTAGCATTTATCAGACTGTCAATTGTTTTTTTTCCGTACATTTTTAGTGAGTTAAATTTTTGGAATTGCCTCTGCGAGCCCTGCATTTTGATACCCCACATGACTAGGGGAGGGGGGGGAGAAGGTGCAGTCAATTCAAATTAAAGACAGTACAAATACTTGATTCTGATAGCAAAAAAAATTATTCTTTAAATATTGTACACAAATAATTGAGACAACTTTGTATTCCTAGTTTTTATTCAACATAATTCAGTTATGAAAAATGTTAAATTTTTGGTTATTTTTAGAGGAGCAAGGATCAAATACACGATTCAAGAATAAATACCGAGTTAGGATTTTTTACAAGGTTCAAAATTAATTTGGCTGGCCTAAGGTGACTTTATCATCTGGAACATTTTTATTAATCTTTTGATATTTTATTCTTAAAATCGTTTCAGTAGTTTAGCCGTTAAAGTGGAACATACGTAAATACAAACATAATATACGTATACAAGCCTTCATTTTGGAATTACCGTAGTTGAGTAAAATAGTAAAGCCACAGCAAAAGAAACTTCTTCAAAAAAACTATGTTCATTCAAAAATGGTATTTATCAGTACCTAATTAAGGTCTACATTCTATTTGTATTTGGAAGCCGTCTTCATCTTTCATCATCAGATCAAACTTGAGACGTAGTGGGGGGTATTCCGAGTTTCTGTTTGGTGCAGTAGCCGGCAGGATCTTGTAGCGTCGGAGCAATGTTGACAACACCGTCTTCAGAGACATCATAGCGTATTGGTAACCTGAGAAAAAAAACACACACTTGGGCTTATTTAATAACATTCTAAGTCAGTTTAGAGGATTTCCCGCGCAGTATCCACGTTTCCGCTCCGTAAGTCATTACGGATGGGTGCCGTGATGGTAGCGCCATTTACGATTACAGGTCTCGGGGTGACAAGACCATTGCACATGACTTGCCATTGCTGCGAATCCTGCTAGTTGAGTCGCTCGTACTCTCAAACTTAAATTATGCGGATACAGTTATTGGCCCTTGGCTGCTGGCAAGCACTGATCGACTGATACAGAGGGTGCAAAGCGACTGCGTTCGATTTTGCTTTACAATCCCTCCTAGAACTCACGTAACACCATTTTTAAATAAGCACTCAATTCTCAAAATGAAGTCGCGTCGTAAGTTGTACTTGGCTTGCCTACTGTTTGGCGTTATAAAGTACAGGCAGCCGACCTACCTTTACAACAAACAAACGGAGCTGGATTGCTAGTAAGAGGGAATGCGCAAGCAGACAGTGCTCTCAACAACTTGCTACTCAGCCGCACAAGACAGCCGCCTTCAGAGGTAGTTTCAGGTACGCTGCATCCAAGTGCTGGAACAATATTCCCCCGCCGATACGAAACATTAGAAGTCGGCTCCGGCAGTTCCTTATCAACTCTTAGAAAGATCTGGGCGTGACGATTTCGAACACCTCGATAATTTAAAATTCGATTGTTGCTACTTTACAAACATCCCTTTACATTGACGTAGCGGCACTCGATACATCTTTGCATGGACTCCAGAGGCTTTAGACAAGTGACATTCTGTCAGCGGTAGCGTGACGAAGGCGATTGTCAAAACGTCAAAACTGTATGGGATTGACAAACGTTGTCGAAATATCACGTGATCGATCCATTACATTTTGGCATTTCGACAGTCGCATTCGCTGATAGAATGGCACTTTGTCTAGAGCCCCAGAACAGCTCAGTGATATCGACGGTGTTGAAAGTTTTCTCAGATTTGGAACATAGGAATTAGAAACTGCGACTCTGCGTATTATTTTCTGGCTCTATTTCATCTTAATAATGGAGCAGATTTTTCGTCTTCGTGTCTTAAGTTAACTTTTTCCTTGTCAAAACTAGACACTTAATGGAATCATTGAGTGTCTAGGGTAAGTTGTTTTAGGTGCATTATCCTCCAGTCTATGGTCAGAGGAGTTGGGTCGAAATAGTTGTTCCAATGCAGGCAGACCGACCAGGCTCGCGTTGATATGGGCGTATCGGGAGACTAGCCGCGGAGGGTAGCGGGATCCGAGGCATGGTGCGCCGCTGATCGATCGCGGGTAGTTTGGGCCCAAGTAGTGTGCTAGCCATACATGAAAGGCTGCCCCGCCAACTGTCGAAAAATCCCGGAATGCGCCATCAACAGACGAGAGGGCCCGATGCACATTCCCGGAGGGGCTAGGGCGCCCCGCAGTCTCCAGACTAGAGATCCCAATAATGTCGTCCTGTCAGAGCTTGCCTGAGGGTTAGCAGCATGGAACATCATTTCACTTCCTTCTTCTCTCCCTCCTACACTCAAACTCATGACGAAAAGGAACAAAATAAGAAAAGCTGTACAGCGGCAGCACTCCCTCTCTCATAAAGTGCACCTCGGCAGTATTCGAGGTCTGCACTCAAATCTCGTTGCAGTCCATCACCACCTGGAGACTGAGAAACCTGCGATCCTGTTCCTTTCCGAGACGCAGATCGGATGTCCGTCCGACGTGTCTTACCTTTTATACCCAGGGTTTACCCTGGAGCACCATTTCAAACCACGCGCACAGCTGCTATCGGCGTCTCCGCAATCTTGAGGACTCTAGGTTCTCAACACAGGCACCGGTCGCACAGCGGTGATTTGGAGACAACACCTAAGTGAGGCGGCGGATGCGGCTCAGCAGCGGTACCCTTCTGCCCAATTGGTGTTACTGGGGGACTTCAACGCCCACCATCAGGAGTGGCTCTTCCCATACCAGTGCACAGACCATGTTGAACAAGAGACGCGAAAGCTAGCGCTAGCGTTAAATCTTACCCAGCTCGTTCTGGGGGCAACGAGGGTTCCGGATGTTGATTCGCACACTGCCAATTGCTTGGACCTTTTGCTGACAACAGATCCAGACCGCTACTCGGTGTCGATTTTTTCACCACTGGGTAGTTCCGACCAATGTCTGGTGAAGTCTGTGTCCGTCTACTCCCCACCCGATCCTAGCCCAAGAGGCATCCGGCGGGTATGGCGATACAGGTCAGCATATTGGGATGGCATGCCATCTTTCTTCGCATGTTATCCTTGGCGGCCTACTTGCTTTTCTTCGACTGATGCTTCAACGTGCGCGAATGCCGTGACAGATGTGTTGCGGAGGGGAAGGACTAGATTCCGTTCTCTGACATAACAATGTCTGGCGAAGCTCGTCCATGGTTTGGTGCCGAGTGCAATCGCACTGATGCGCTTAGTAAACACGCGGCGTACCTAGCATGGGTCGACACTCGTACGCGCAAAGCAAATAACGCGAGTTAGAAGAAGAGAGCCTTCAATACGGCTGCCAAGTCCTGCAAGAAAGTGTTGCGGAGGGTTTAACCACATTAGCCGAATAGGGAACAAACTTGCTTCGTAATAAGGCTTTTTGGTCCCTGGCTAAGTCGATCGAATCGAACTTCTGCCGCCCCTCACTAGCACCACTGCTGAGGCCCGACGGGACGCTGGCCCACTCCGCTGAAGAGAAAACGAACTTGTTTGATTCTTTGTTTGCAGAATCGTCACGTCTTGATCCTGGTGGCGCGAGGCCCCCTGCTTCTCCTGGTGGATGCGAGTCAAATATGCCGAACATTCGAATTCATCAAAAGGACGTCCGTAGGGTATTGCGTAACCTAGACGTGAACAAAGCTAGTGGCCCCGACGGGATATCGGCTATTGTTCTGAAAACTTGTGCGCCTGAGTTGTCTCCGATCTTGATACGCCTATTTCGCCTTTCGTTTGAGACTGGAAAAGTGCCGAAGGCTTGGAAGCAAGCTAACGTGCAGCCCGTGCCCAAGAAGACCGACAATACGGGTTCCGCCGAAATCGGTCCACTCGGGGATCTTCTAGCGTATGCCATTCACATCTGGAGTGAGGCCATAGAGAAGCACGGGGAGGCACTAGAATAGAATAGAATAGAATAGAATACTCTTTATTATGTACACCATATAAGTTACAGAAAAAAAATAGATGAAGAAAACATTACATAGGGTGACACAATGGGCGGCCTTATCGCTAAAAGCGATCTTTTAAAGATAACCTTTGGATGGATTTTAAAGAGAGGAGTGACAGTACTGCAGGTAGTCTTAGGTGTACTATTTATATATACAATAATTACATAGATAAATACATATAAACAATATAGCCTTGACATCTCGAAGGCCTTCGACAGGGTCTGGCACGATAGCCTTATTAGTAAACTTCCTTCCTTCGGTCTGCCCGCCGGTTTGTGTGATTGGATCGCAGATTTCCTGAGGGATCGTTCTATCCGAACGGTCATAGATGGCTGCTCGTCTGGACTGCTGGATATTAATGCCGGGGTTTCTCAGGGGTCGGTGCTTTCAGCAACACTGTTCCTGCTGCATATGATGATGATCTGCTTAAACCCGGTACCTTTGGGTATGCAGACGACAGCACTTTTACTGAGAGATACGTGTCCGACGCATGAGCTGGATGGCAGATCGGGTCTCTCCGGGAGGCTTTGGTTGAGCGCTTGAACGTGTCCTTACAGGCTGTCTCTGAAAGGGTCGATGCCAATCTGGTCAAGTTCAATGCAGCTAAGACCCAAGCGTGTCTTTTTTCCGCCAAAAGGAGCTAATTCCACCCAGCTCCATCTTTCCGAGGTGCAACCGTGCCGATAACCGACCAACTTGAGCTTCTTGGGATTACACTAACGTCTACCCTCAATTTTGGCCCTTTCATAGAGGCAAAAGCTCAAGTGGCTGCAAAGAAGTTGGGGATCCTAGCAAAGGTGAGACATTACTTCACGCTGGAACAGCTGCTCAAACTTTAGCAAGCGCAAGTTCGATCGTGTATGGAATACTGCTCTCATCTTTGGAATGGATCTGCCAGATACCAGCTTGATGCCCTTGAGTCAATTGAGAAACGAGCCAAGAGGATCATCGGCAATGATAGGCTCGTTGCGACGAAGCTCCAAAGTCTTGAGCATCGACGACGAGTTGCTAGCCTGTCGGTTTTCTACCGGTTGCATTTTGGGGAATGTGTGACGGAATTGCATAATTTAAATCCGCCAAGCCCGTTTCATCATCGGACCAAAAGACGAACGGGGATGCGCCACCGGTGCATGGTGGACATCCCTCCCACACGCACATAACGTTTTGGGAACACATTCATAGTGCGTACACATTCGTAACTAAGGAGTAGAATTCCCTGCCGGAGTTTGTATTTCCTGATAGCTATAGCCTGGGAGTCTTTAAGCCAAGAGTGAATAGGTTACTTCAAGGCAAGCGTGCTCCATTTTTGACCACATCATCGCTTACAATCAGGTGAGATAGTGGTCAAACGCGAGCCTATCAATAGTAAAAAAAATGATCAAACACTAAATGCAACATTATGTTTTTTTAAAGCGAGGTGAATTGCTGATTAAAAAGTTGTATTACCTACAGTTCTTATTAATTTTGGAGCCCCGTTATTAACCATCAATGTTTACAAACTACTTCCCTCTCACTTAAGGGCCTGCTTTGTAGTATCACAATACATAAAGTTGCTTCAACTTATTAGCAGACAGAAAAAAAGTAATAGTGAGGATAAACCAGCCAGCATGTTTGGTGCCCTGAGCAGACAATGCAAAGTGCCCCTGAAATTACTTTAATAACATCACTCGTGAAGGAAAGAAATTTTAATTTAACCCACCGACACAGTTCCGTGGTCCGTAGCTGAACGGCATGAAGGCAGCGGGGTGAGAGAGTGACGCGTCGAGGAACCGTTCAGGTCGAAACAGCTCCGCGTCGTCTCCCCAGTAGCGAGGGTTGCGGTGTATCGCCCAGATGTTCACCATAACTCCAGTACCAGGCACGAGTTTGATGCCGCAGGCTGTGAAGCAAAAAATGATTTTAACAGTTTATGTGAAACTTGCTTTTGCCCGTGACTTCGTACCTACGCGCATTGTTTTTTCCCGTTCCCGTAAGAATTTCGAAAAACCTTCTCTTAGTGCTCCTCTATACTCCCCAAGGAACCTACATGTCAAATTTTAGCTTAATACGATCAGTAGTTTCGGTTGTGCGTTGTCTATTAGTCACACAATCAGTCAGTAACCGAAGAATTTTATATATTATTGATTATTGTTTGTCCGAATTTGTACTTTTAATAAACATACTTACGCAGTACAACCTCCTTTTCAACTTTTCTGGTAATGACAGGCACAGGGGGGTACAACCGCAGCGTCTCTCGGATCACTGCGTCCAGGTACTTGAGACGAGGCAGGTCTTCGAAAGTTACCGGTCTGTCTGAGTCTCCGAACACATCTTGTAACCTGAAACAGACCTCAAACATAAACTTAAAAAAAAAATACTTCAAATAAAACCATTTACACGCACTTCTGAATTTTCTGGTCTGTTAGTCAAAAAGATGAAGCAAGTTGCGTTTTTCAAAGCGTAGATTTCTACAAAGAAGTACCTGGAAGAAACTCTACGAACACTCATGAATATCTGAATTTTACGTTACTAATGACTGGCGTACAAGATAATTTAAGTTAAACTTTCATTCATTAGACTCATAATCCTTCCAGAATAAATTCAACATGATGGTCAAAACTGCAAGAAAATTCGAAGCAAAGTTTAGGTGGACTCAATATAAGCGACTTTGTTTCAAAGTATCGGTTTATAAAGTACTTTATTTTACACCAAAAATAGTTACATTAGTATGTGTATATTTTCTGCCAGGGTGCGGAATTTGTTCGAAAGAGTCACTGCGGCCCTGGAACGCAAAGGTCATTAGGAGGAACACGGATGGGTTTTAGTCAGTAAGAGTCTGACACTCCCTTCTCCGCCCAGAGCGGGAGGAGTTACTTGATGATTTCCCATTCATAAAAAAACTGGCCAAGTGCGAGTCGGACACGCGTGCAAAGGGTTGCGAACGAATTTAATTTTTTAACATGTTATTTTAACACTACATACTTCTAATAGGTTTTTCTGTAATCTTTCGGTCAAGATCTATTATCTTCATTTTTTTCAAAGTTTTAGGCTCAGTAGTTTCGAGGATTTTTTTCTTGAATAACCAAACCATTTATTTTTAAATTATGAAAAAAATATAATTAAAACCCTCACGGTAAGCGCTTTCATTTGATATATCACACGATATTGTTCAAAAACTTTTTTTTGAAATTTTCTAGTTTGACCCCCAGAAGTGAACCCCATACTAAAAAAAAATATAATTTACGTGACGCGTCCGTATTTGGGTCACAGAAGCCCATATGTGTACCAAATTTCAATAGAATCGGTCCAGTGGATCCGGAGGAAACTGGCTGTGACAGACAGACAGACAGACACCCGAGTGATCCTATAAGGGTTACGTTTTTTTTTCGGAACCCTAATAAAGGTATGTATATATTTAGATATACGAGTACTTTGGTAGGTAGGAGTGTTATTCTGCATATTATAAGCAACAGGGACACTTACTCTTCATAAACTTTCTCCTGCACTTCAGGATGTCTGGAAAGCAACACGGATATGAAGGATGATCCAACTGCTGAAGTGTCATTTCCAGCTATCATGATGACCATCACCTCTTCTACAATTTCGATTTCTGTGTATCCTTCATCACCACCTGAGAACCTTATTAGACTTTCCAAAAATGTCTGTAAATTTCCTTCCACCGAATCTGGAATGAGGAAATCGTAATTACAAGAGCTCTAGATATGTATATGTTACAGTCAAAATCCGTTTTTAATTACCCACAACGCGTTTTGTCTAGTTAAAACTAATTTCCACTAAATGCCTTTGTTACAACTAGAATGTCCTAGTTATAACTAGAACTAATTTATTTAAATATTTAAATTTTAGATAAAACTAGTTCTAACTTTGGTTATTAGTTAAAACTAGTTTTAAAGAAAGTTGTTGGGATTTAAAAATTTTGATATTGTTTATTAAAATATTTCTTGAAAATTCGGGTGTATCGAGGTTGGGGCGTTAACCTGTAGAACTATCAACGAATATTTTGAAGACATTCTGAGTATAAGGTACGACACTCTAGACGACACACTCTCGATCCTCACCACATTGGACACAAGGGACCTGTGAACGATAAACCCGACACAACCCTGGGACTTCTGGTCAAACTCCCGGAAATAGAGCAGATTGCCGGATTCGAGAATGATTGTGTCCTCCCCCTCTCTTCAGACTTCAGACAGTCCCACAATACTCCATCGTTACTGGCTCAATTCCTCCTCAAGTTCGGTGGTTAGTGTTACCAGGTCCAGTCGTCGGTATTTTTAGGGGTAGCTGGATCCTCTTCGAGGATTCTTAGCACCCCTTGCCTCGCCGTGACCATGACTGCAACCGGAGTCAAGGATAGACGGGCTGCTGGGCACTAGGGGCCATTTTTTCACTGTGCTTATCATGTTCGGGGGATTTGCTATAATCGCAACGCTTGGCAGGTTGGTTGGCGATCGCCATCGCAGTGTAGCTATTGCAGTGCACAGAGAATGCTGCTGCCCATTCTCTGGTGAGTCTCTTAGTCGCTTTTTATGACCTAGGGGAAGTGATTGGTTGGTGCTATTCTTTTACGTCCGATAATATTATCTCAAATCAGGCGAGGTCTCAATCAGAATAAGGCACGATGAACTTTGAGCTGAAACAGTTTTAACTGAATCATTTCGACAAAACGCGTTTTGTCTAGTTAGAACTAGTTTTCACTGATGGTAATTTTTTAGCAGCAGTTAATTCTAGTTGTATAAAAGGCATGTAGTAAAAACTAGTTTTAACTAGAGGAAACGCGTTGTAACTAAGAACGGGCTCTAACTGTAACACATGCATGGACATAGATAATATGTTGCTCAGAGTGTGTGCGAAGTAAATGTTGATTAATTTTCTTGTAATCTGATTATTTTGTATTGTTTGGTGGAATTCTGGGTAGTCAATAAAAACAACGGACTTCTCCAAGCACCATTATATCTATTAACTTACTTTCATTGTGTCCTTGAGTATCCTTTTTTTCTACGAGTTCTTTTCTTTTGGTTCTTATCAACTGAAATCAAAAATATTACATTAATATCATACCATGTGTAGAATTTGGTTAAGTGGTAAACTCTCTACTATTTTATTTGAAATAACATCAAATAATTGTATTACCTCTTTAACAAAATCCCACAGGAGATGTTTGCTCTTCAGTAGTCGCGCATATATCGGTAAATTGTTATAAATCAGGTCGCTGTGTAGCCAGGGTTGGCATAGACGTTCTGCCCCCCTCGCTAGCGCCTCATCAAATGCTTTCAGGAAAGGCTGGTTAGTATCCTTTTGGGCACCCATTTTGTAGCCTAGCGTTGATTCTGAAATTATTTTTTTTATGATGCGCAACGTATTTAAAATCTTAAAAAAAAACCAGTACCTACAAGCTGGCCTCGAATTTTACTGCAACTTCGTATGACGCGCGACGCTAAGTCAACCCGCTAGATCAAGGTCTAAGTGATACCTATTATCAACAAGTGGTTGGCTACACAGTCCCATCTAAATAATTTTTCATATCACATTGCAATTTTTATGCTTCCCTAAGCCACTTGTCTCACCGCCGGCGAGTAAGCGAGTAGTTATCGACCATTTGCTCGCTAAGGAAAGGGACAAAAGATATAAATCTCGTGTGAGTAAAAGAGACACATACATTTATAGTCGATAGCTGGCTGTTGACACTGCCGGCGAGTGGCTCTTACCTCTAGTTGATCGCAGCGACAAAAGCTATCAAAGATTGTACTCGCTCAGCGACGCTCGCTCGGCGATGCTCGCTTGGCGGTCAGAACTCACCACACAGGGGTAATTTCTACCTATAGTGTGTGCCGGAGCGAGTAATGCGAGTAAAAGCCCGTCGCACAAAAGCACTCGCTGAAAGCCGAGCGTCAAAACTATCGAAACTTTTCACTCGCTACTCGCTGATCGCCGGCGGTGAGACAAGGTTAACTAGAAACTTTTAGCAGGCAGCGAAAATCGTCCTAAAATCAAATCCAGAAATGGTGGCGACAGAAAATAGTTTTTAACCGATTTGTCGGCTCAACACTGTCTCAGCTGGTCTTCTGTCAATATCTCACCATGTAAACTTAGTGCATGAAGTGAACTGTCATTCCATCTTATTTGTATAGATTGACAGTTCGTTTCACGCTCACTTCACCTAAGCGTTCACGATGACAGGTTTACAGAATCGCAAAGCAGGTATTAATTAATAAACAGGGTGACTGGTAATTGAGTGCGTTCTATAAAATGCCTCATTAGGTAGTTTACACGACATAAGTGTATGACATTTGTCGTACAAATTACAGTAGTTACTTGTAGCACCTATTGGAATAAATAAACCAAAACTGACCAAATGCGTGTCGGGCCACGCGCAGCGTAAGGTTCCGTAGTTGCACGTCACAATTGTAAAATTTTAAAGCTTGTTAAGCCTGGGTACTTAGTTGTGATAGTTTTCCCTCTAAATTCGTTATACACCGTGCTATTTTAGTAGTCTTACAACGGCAACCCACTTCATCTATGCAATGACAACAACACATTCATCAATCTCACATTAGCCGTGTTTTGATGCGGATGTGTTGCTGACACTTATATTTAGTTTAAGTCGTGTAGCGCGGCGCAAGCCTTCACTCTTAATTGTAATCGCTATGAGTCAACAACTCATGGCGAACGAACTGTGTGCGAAAAGCGTTTCTACAACAGAAACTGGATGTGATCGATGAAGTGTCTACAATCCACATCTGCACCTCGAACTTCAGTGAGGACGATATCGCCGCCTCTAACCTGCTCTTGTATCAAATGACAAACAAGAGAGACCAGATGGTGTCCCGCAGAAGCGACAGGCCTAAGAAAAGCGTGCAGGACATCATAACCCTGCTAAAGGAGACCGACCCTGACGACGTGCCGACGTTTGTGGCAAAGGATCTGCATAAGCTCCCTCCTGTCACCTTCGACCACGTCGATGTAACGAGCCTGCTGAAAGACATCGTTTTTCTGAAGGCAAGCCTTGTGGATGTGCAGAAAAGGTTGGATGCATCCCAGAATACAGTTGCCGATTTTCGCAATGAACTTATAGAGTTGCGTAAAATGGTAGCGGTAACTGGGTCACCAATGAGTGCATCCACCGACAACATGCGTCGCGGAGCGTACCTCGATTTATCGCGGGCAAGTTTCGCGTTAACAGTATTGTCGTCGTCGCCACCATCGAACGCTGAACCTGCAAAACGTGCACCGTGCGCGCCCCACAGCCCCGCCACTGCGGATCCTCCGTGTTCCGCCGCTCTAGTTTCCCGACCAGCCAGTCAGCTGCCCATGTCCACAGAGTCAGCAAAAAACATTGTTACTGTAAGTAAGGTCAATGCTCGCTCTACGAAGCCCGTGCCTGAAAAGGCATCGAAGCGGGCTGATGATGATGATGTTTTCGTGATGGTGCAAAGGAGGAAGCGCCGTCAGCGTACCAACAAGAACCACTGCGGCACGGCTCCGCAGGAGCCCAACACTATACGTGCTGCGAAGCCGAACACTCCGGTGTATATCTCCCGCCTATACTACTCCACTAAGGCTGAGGACATCGTGGAGTACGTGCGCCAAAAGATTCGTGGTGCGCGTACCAACATGTTTTCGACACCTCGTCACGCAGGATGACTTTTGGCCGCAGGACGTGTTGGTCCGTCGCTTCCGCGGACAGGTGCCACCAGAATGCACAATGACGTAGTGCTAAATGAAGTGAAGTGTTTTATTAACATAGGTTTTAAGTTTCTATTTACTAACACATTCTGTATATTATTATATATATGTTATTTTGTAAGGTATATATCTATGGGCCAAAGTAGCCTGAAAATAAAGGGATTTATTATTATTATTTAAAAAAAGAATATATTTATGAACACTTGAATTATTAAAAAAAAATATTATTCTTTATCATAACGCATGACGTAGTTTGAAATATCCAGGAGCGAGCGCAGGCCGAATCTTGTGTTCCAAGGACGGTGCGAAATGGAACAGTGACATTGTTTTGATGCCTAAATATATTAACAGTGGTTCATAATTCTAATGCATTGTTATTTTAATGATTTTTTTCACAGCTCCAGTAACAACCGTTTAGCTGGCAGAGGGCCTCCCTCTTGACACTTGACTCTAACGAAAATTAGCACTTCAAAGCTTAATATTTCGCAAACGGATCCTTGGATGGAAAAATGGTTTTCGCACGCCCTCAATATTTTTAAACGACTTAGCCAACGACCTTTACACTATGGGATAGACGAGAAAAAAATCATCGCCACTTTTCGCGTAGGGCGGGTAGCGGGTAGGTACACCGGCAAACTGGCAAGACCTTTTACTATACCAGATTGCCGGCGTGATTAATATACACTATACCCATATCAAATTCTTACTTCCTAGTGCTAAGCGTCTCTAAGCTAAACTGCGGACAGACAGACGGCAGTCAGACGGAAATGGCAAAACTATAAAGAGTTCCTTGTTGACTGTGGAAGCCTAAAAACACATCTCAAGAAACGTACTAAATATATAGCCAGTCTTTCTGTATATAACATTTATTTTATTGTCTACCTGCAACAGAGTCCATGGTGTAAGCAGTAAAGTATTTGAATGCGGACAGTGAGCCTGCCCCCGCCATGCTCCCCATCTTGTGCACCAGAATGTTACTCTCCTTCGCGAAGATCGTCATGAAGTGTTTCAAGTGTTTCATGCTGAAGCTTTGCACTAGGACTTTTCGACGCGGACGCCAGATTGAAACTAAAATTGAAGATTTTACAATTGAATAAATATCATCATGAAAAGATGAGGTTCTCAATTCGTCGGAATCTTTTTTTAGGGTTCCGTGCCCGATGATGGGATCTTAGAGAAATCGAGGGTATTTTTAAAATATTATAAAAACACTTGTAAATTTCGTAATGAGCTGATGAAGAACTTTGAAGAAAGAAAGTTAAATTGATATGGACTGGTTGGAATTGTGGGTGGTAGGTAATAGTACTAATAAGTGAAAAAAAATATATTTTACAAATGAGGTTAAAAAAACCCACCGAATTCCAAATACAACTTACTACAAAGTACAAAATAACTATAATTTTGGAAGTCGGTGTTAAAAACTGGCCAAGAGCGAGTCGGACTCTCACACAAAGAAGTGTACCATAAACCGAAGAAACCATGTTTCTTCGGTTTTTCGGACCCCTTTTTTTAATTTCATTTCATTTTTATTATTTGTTGTAATAGCGGCAATAGAAATACACACTCAGTGAAAATTTGAACTGTCTACCTATTACGGTTTTTGAGCTACAGCCCTTTGACAGACAGGCGGATGGACGGACGGACGGACAGCGGAGGCTTAGTAATAGGGTTCCGTTGATTACACTTTGGGTACGCAACCCTAAAAACTCACCCTCCCTACAATATCACGTTTGGGGTTCCGCAAGGATCGCTGCTAGGCCCACTTTTCTTCTTAATATATATAAACTCCATCCATAACATTCCAATGCACGGCCATATTTCGTTGTATGCGGACGATACCTGTCTTTTTTATTTTGGTGGTTCTATAAATGACATGATAGATCAAGCTCAACAATACCTAAACTCATTGTCCATCTGGTTTCAACAAAATCTTCTAAAAATCAATGCATCCAAGACAAGCTATGTTATGTTTAAACCCAAAAAATAAGAAAATACCACCTCACCCACCTCTTGCAATTGAGAACCAAATACTCGAACTAAAACAATATGAGAAATATCTTGGGTTAAGACTGGACTGTCATCTAAATTGGAAGGTTCAAATCGACTACATCAGATCCAAAATGACATCTTTATTGGGCTCACTACGTGACATCGTACACTGTCTGCCATATAGTGTACGCCAGACAATATACAACTCCCTAGTAAAACCACACTTACTATACCTAATCGAAATCTGGGGCAACGCACCTAAAACAACCTTAAAGGACCTACAAATAGCACAAAACAAAATTATTAAAATGCTTTTCCACTACGACTACCTAACACCTATATCTAAAATATACAAAGATACGAAGCTCATGAACATTAAACAGCTTCACGCGTACTGTACCTGCATACTCATCCAAAAAATACTTAATAAAACTATACATACACAATTCACATTTTTTTTTTTTTTTTTTTTATTTGTGATGGGTTTGCTCTTGACTCTAATCTAGGTCAGAGATGACAGAGACAAAGTCTACGATGGAGTGAGCTTACCCAGAAGGAGCCTGTTCACTCTAACTTTGAAGAGATTAGGGTTGTATGCGTTTGGAAACACAGACGCAGGCAGAGAGTTCCACTCCTTTGCTGTGCGCATTATAAAAGACGTTTGGAAACGCTTAGTGCGAATTGGTGGAATAGTAACAAGGTAGGGATGGTAAGATGCAGTGCGTCTGGATGTCCGATGGTAGAAGGGGGCCGGGTCACATTCACCAAAACAATTACATAACCGTAGCAGTCGTAGAAAAGATCACATCGTACTTCCTCGAATGCGAACCACTCAAGGTAAAAGATCACTTATTTATGAGGGAGTGCAACTTTTCAATAAATTATCAAATGAGATAAAGGGTGCGATTTCGATCAATATTTTTAAGACGAAGCCGAAAAAATACGTTCTTCAAAATATTAACATTAATTAACCATAAAAGATTATTGCTTCTAATTTTAGGTAAAATCAATACGAAAAATAATATAATAAACAAATATAAACTTAAAATAGCATTTGTAAAAAACGTTGTACTACTGGCTTATTTATCTGCAAAGTGACATCGGGACCGCACTCTTTATCGTCAAGCAGGGTAATTTCGCGTAGTGGCACAACTTATATTTTGGGAGTACCCCACAAACATTATGTTATAATACAAAGCAAGTTAATGATATGTATACTTAGTAATATAAGTTATATTTATTGTAAGTCCGAGTGTCGAAGGACAGTGATTAGTTTTTATATTTAAATTTGTTCTCATGTAAGTGAAATGTAAATTTCTTTATGAGAATAAAACGTCCTTAACCAGGAAAACGGAGAAATCATACCAAAAACACCGACCTGCTGGCCTACTATGACGTCTTAAAGCGATCATGTATAGGGTGTGGGAAGGAGACAGAGTTATACAAGACGCATGACACTATCCCTTTTCCTCAGCTTCATCGCGATCGCATTGGCACGTCATAGTAGGGCCCCTGACGGCCAATTCTATTAATTTTTAAGCAACGATCGCATTCTCATGTCAGTTGCAATCTGTCAGGAAATGAAGGCTTTTTTAACAGTTTGCGATTGACGTCAATATACCCTATATTCTACTAATAAAAATTAGAAGAATATAGGGTATATTCTACTAATTTTTAAACAACGCTCGCGGACCTAAAAAGGCCTCTTTAGTAGAATCATAATGTTAATCAAGCAAAATTTAGTCAATTTCCATTTTCATCTTTATCGTTAACGCTTTAGGTTCAAGGTTGATAGGGAAAATTTGACAGTGACGGGTAGCGTGATGAGCTCTCTGGCCCTGCTTGCGTGTCAAATTCTGTCCAAATTCATTCAGCTGCTGAAGCGTGTTTTATTAACAACCATACAAACAATATCTTATATAAACATAATACTCGGGGCTCGGCTGAGTCGTTCCTACGCGGGGTACAAGTACCCCCGTGGCGGGACGGCACAGACCGCCAGGCATTTCTTCTCATGCAACCGAGCGGGTGGGCGGGTTGCGGATAGCCCAGCTCCGACTGGGGGACCCCCACCTGACTGCTCGGAGTCGATCCCCCGGCCGGAGTGTCTCAAACGAGACTCCGGACAAGAGAAGTTTCCCGAAAGCCAGTTCCTAGGCCTAGGGTTAACCCGGAACCTTTATTTCCTTTACTTTCACCCACTCCAAACTCCACCTCCCTCCTTACTTCCCCATTCCTATCGGTCCAGAGGAGGTGCAACCTCGATCCCAAAAAAGCCCAACAACCAAAAAACCTTATCATGAAGCAGGAAGTGAAAAAATCTATCCAGGTGGGTCCCGGCCAAGCCGGGGAATCCCATGCCGACTCGTCGGTCAGCTCCCATCGTATTCTGGGGGGGGGCAACCTACTGCCAAGTGATGACGCGCCCTCAGCGCGATCGGCTGCTCCTACAGCGCCACACACACAGGACAACACAAACTCGGCTGCGACACACGCACCTATATCACTGACACCGGCTGCGATACTCGCGCCAACTTTTACTGACCTGGCTGCTACCCAAGCGCCACTACCGACACAGAACAAACCTTCCGGAAGTGCCTGGCAACAGTGCATTGTCCGGAATAGTTTCAGGAACAACCCAGACCATGACCAGAGAGACATGGGGAAGGCTGCCGGTTCAGGTGGTTCTATCCCGACCCCGGCGGGCGAAGTACGCACTCACACGCGCGAAAAAGCCTTAGCTGGGGAAAGGAAACACGGCGACCGGAAGCAAACCTGCGAAGGCAATAGCCAGCGCGGCGCGCAGACGGTTTCCTCAGAGCAAGTACGCGATCGGCCGCGAGTCCGCGAAGGGCAAACCCAGCGCGAAAAGCGGCCGGACGCGGAAACACATGACCGAGGACGAGTCCGCGAAGGGGAAACCCAGCGCGAAAAGCCCTCGGAAGCGTTGGAACTCACCGGAACAGAAGGCCGGAACCTAGACCGACGAAGACAGACCAGCTCAGAACGACCGCCACAGAAAAGAGCGAGGGGGATACGGGCTGGGGCTGCACACAGGGCGGGCCTGGAGCCGAGAGCTGTTCCGGGCACCTCCGAACCACAACCTGGGCCAAGTGGCCCAGGGGCGGCAAAGAGGGAACGCCCGGACGATACGGCCTCGCCAAGCACGCTCCAGGGAAACCCAAAGCGTGTGAGGACCCAGACCACTCAAGGGGAGCAGAGAACCTACGCGCGAGCCACAAAGGACATACCGACGCGACTCTCCGTAGCGATCTGCTTCCCTCCCCCCTCCCGAGACTTTACAATAACGGAAGCGACACACGTTCGCACTGAACTAGAGGGGCTAGTCATTGAGACTGACCCGACTCAACCACTCCCGGCCTTCCGCGGTTACCCTAGGGTAGCGGATGGCACTGTGCAGATGTGGTGTGAGGACGACAATGCCCTGACTTGGTTAACCCAGAACGTGCCAAAGATAAGACTCCCAGAGACTGACCTGACTCTGACCGTCATGCGACAGGACGAGATACCGACCCGTGTCCGAGCTGCGCTCTTTGTTCCCAGGTACAATGGGGACATAGCGCGGCTCCAGAGCATTCTGATTCGTCAGAATACTTGGTACGACATAGGGAGGTGGTCGCTGTACAGGGCGACTTCTGTCGGTGGGGATAACCACGGGACATATTTGACCGTGGGAATCCAGGCCGATGAAGTTGAAAGGTCTTGGGGCGGGAGCGGCGTATTTCGTACCTTCTCGGGTCCATATACGTCCGTTTCTACCCCAAGACCCAGCCCTCTGACGCCCAGACTGACACCAAAACCACGACTGTGACCACTGAACCGACTCCGACCGACGCCTGCAAAATGGCGCGTTTAGAGGAGGAAATGGCGAGAGCTGCCATGGCCGATGCAGACGCCGATTCTGCACCACCCACATCACCCGGGTGGTCATCGCAGCTGCTTGCGTTCTCACCTACCCGCGACAACTGGCCCGGAATGGAGGAGGGAGGTAGACTATCCGATGGATCCGTCTCCTCCTAACTCCACACTACCGGCGATGCCGCCCACACCCAACACCATCCAGATCGTCCAGGCAAACCTCCAGCATAGCCAAACGGCTACGGCTAGCCTACGCAGGGCACTGGAGGTGCACCCCCGAACAATTGCACTGATTCAAGAGCCGTGGATCAGAGGTGACAGAATATGCGGCCTTTAAATGGTAAATTAACACTTAACACAAATAACACCGGAAAACCACGCACATGCATATATACCCCTAAAGACGTGACTATCACGCCACTAACTCAATTCTGTTCCAGAGATCTAACAGCGATCAGACTGCAAACTGATAGAGATAACCCAGACCTCGTACTAGCATCGGTTTACATGCTAAGCGACGACGAGAACTGCCCACCAAAGGAGACGATGGATTTGGTCCAGCACTGCGAGACCGCCAGACTGGACCTGATCATCTGCACCGACTCAAACGCTCACCACCCACTTTGGGGCAGTGAAGTATCGAACACCAGAGGTGAGGCCCTATCCACTTACTTATTCTCGACTAACCTTAACATCGTAAACCGTGGCTCTGAACCCACTTGGGTCACTGCCAGGGGACAAACGATCATAGACCTAACGTTATCCACAGAAAACGCGACAAACTTCATCTCAAATTGGCGGGTATCAGATGAACCATACTGCTCTGACCACAGGAGGATTCGCTTTACACTAACAGCCAACACAAAAAAGCCCGAACCCAGGCGGAATCCGCGCCGGACAGACATACCTGAATTTAAACGCCTCCTAGCCTCTTTGTTAGCTAGGCACCAAATGCACCAAAACCAAATAACAGACCAAACTGAATTAGAAAACACTACAACAAAGCTAACTGACTACATAACCGAAGCATATAATACCTGCTGCAAACTAAAGGCACCACACCAGAGTAAGAGTAACCCCTGGTGGAATGCTGAACTCAATAAACTCAGAAGCACACTACGCAAACAATTCAACAGAGCTAAAAACACAAAACTTCCAGTAGATTGGGAAGCATACAAAACAACTCAATACACCTTTAAGAAACATATCAGAACCGCCAGGAAAACAGCTTGGCGGAAGTTCTGCGAATCTATAGAATTAAACAACGAAGCCGCAAGAGTGCGTAAGATCCTATCAACTGAGCAGGATCGCACCCTCGGAGCACTGAAAAACCCAGACAACTCATACACACGAACAGACCAAGAGACCAGTAGGGTACTTCTGGAAACGCACTTCCCTGACTGTAACCTCCTTGAGGACAGAGCGTGGGCGAGCGAATCGAGATGGGCCCCTACCGAACAAGGCTGGTCTACAGCTCGGAAAGTACTGACAGAGGATCGGAGAAGATGGGCCATAAAGACCTTCCAACCATACAAATCCGCAGGACTAGATGGCATCTTCCCAGCCCTGCTACAATGGGGAGAGAGCGTCCTGACACCATGGTTGGTAGTAATCTACCAAGCCTGTATAGCACACAGATATGTACCCCTCGCATGGCGCGAGGTGAAAGTCATATTCATACCCAAACCGGGCAAAACGGACTACACACAACCCAAGGCTTACAGACCAATAAGCCTAACATCTTTCCTACTGAAAACCCTGGAGAGGCTTTGTGACAGATATATCCGGGATGGACCCTTGTGTAGATACCCGCTGCACAGACAACAACACGCCTATTCCATGGGGAAATCAACAGAATCCGCGCTGCACAGCGTGGTCTCAAAGATCGAATGTGCGATAAACCATAAATGCTCCTCACTGGCTGTCTTCATTGACATCGAGGGCGCCTTTGATAAGACCATGTTTCAAAGCATCAGCACGTCCCTCGGAAGGCACGGTGTGGATACGACCCTGAGCGGCTGGATCGCAAACATGCTCAAACAAAGAGCTGTACAAGTCACCGTAAATAACACAACACGGGCCATAGTGGCGAAAGGTTGCCCCCAAGGGGGCGTCCTCTCGCCGCTGCTATGGAACCTCGTCGCAGACACCCTAGTAAGAAGACTCAACGACAAAGGATACTTCACCGTCGGATACGCCGATGACATAACCATAATAATAAACGGAAAACATGAAAACACGCTATGCAATCTCATGCGCCAGGCCTTGAAAATAGTAGAGGACTGGTGCAAAGAATATCAACTAGCAGTGAACCCCACCAAAACTGAACTTGTTCTCTTTACCAAAAAGAGGAAGCTGCCACCACTAGAACTATCACACTTCTTCGGAACCACACTAAGCCTTTCAAGTGAAACCAAATACCTGGGCATCTATCTGGACATGCAGCTGAACTGGGCAAAACACACTGAATACACCACCACAAAAGCCAGTATATGCATGTGGCAATGCAAACGCATGCTAGGTAGGAACTGGGGCATCAGTCCCGGCACAACATACTGGCTATACACCACAGTCATTAGACCAGTAATCACATATGGCTCTCTAGTCTGGTGGCCCAGGACCGACTTGAGTACAGCACAGAAGGACCTCGAAAAACTGCAACGACTTGCCTGTGTGGCAATCACTAGCAGCATGAAAACTGCCCCCACTGCGGCCCTGCAGGCCATGCTAGGATTGCCACCACTACACCTTATAGTGCGGGAGGTGGCGGCCCTGGCGGCTCTCAGGCTCAACATATCTGGCACCCTAGGAACAGACGCCAGAATCAAACACACGCGCATCATGGAGGATGCTATTAAGAGGCACCCCATGATGACCTCACCCAATGACAAAGCCCAAAAGACGCACCATTTCCAGAAACATTACAATATAGTCCTGACACAAGAATTGAACGACCGCTCAGGTCCCAAAGAGCTAAGAATCTACACTGATGGATCAAAGACAAACACCGGAACCGGAGTTGGAGTTTACTCCAATGACCTTAGCATCAGAATATCTAGACCGCTGGGTAAGCTCAACACCGTCTACCAGGCGGAATGTGTAGGCATTATCCTGGCGGTCCATGCCATAGAGGCCAGGAGAGTAACGGATACCCACATTCGCATACTCTCCGACAGCGCCTCGGTACTTCAATCTCTAAGGAATCATTATACTACCTCGAAACTCATACTAGAATGCCACAATGCGCTAGAACGCGTCACGGTGACCAACCGCAACACTGGACGCTGCAGTGGATAAAAGGACACAGCGGATCACTAGGAAACGATGCGGCCGATGAGCTGGCCAGGAGGGGTTCTGGTGCTGTGGCTGTTGGACCCGAACCCATAGTACCACTCCCCTTCGTCCAGCTGCGCACATGGATAGAAGAACACACCCACAAACAAGCGGAACGCTGGTGGGCCTTGGCACCAGGCTGCAGGCAGTCCAGGGAGGCTATGCCATCCCTAAACAGGAAACTGACCAGACGCCTTCTGCGACTGGATAGGGGTAGCCTGCGAATGGTGGCGGGGACTATCACCGGGCACTGCTCATTGAATAAACACTTACACACGATAGGTATTACGGACAGTCCTTTATGCAGGGCATGCATGGAGAAGGAGGAAACGGTATCGCACGTACTCCTTGAGTGCGCAGGCGTTACGGAAATACGGAGTCAAACAATAGGGACACAGAACTCGCTTACAGATGTTCTCAACACACCAGGAAAACTGATCTGCTTCTGGAGGGAGGTTGGCTGGTTGGAATGACGGCCACCATGGCTCACGCACAATGGTCCAACATCAGGACTAAGTGCGGAAACCAAATCCTAATAGATAGAACAATATTCAACGTGTTCCATAACTCTAGGGTATATATGTCACCGGAAAATTGCAAACGTAAAATATCGCGTGAAATTGTAAAATATTTTTTCTTAATACACATAATGAAAACCATTGAATTTGGGTGGGATTTATCATAAACAAAAAGATTTTTTCATAACATATTGAGTAATCATAATCTAATAAAGATTTATTACAATCTTACGGAGTCTGCAATTTTCCTGTGACATATTTAAACGAATAGCATATTCAATGTTTTATAATAATTCTTTTTCATTTCTCTTACAAAATAATTCGACAAAACTGCGACCGTCTATATGTAGCGACCTTACCTGAAAGACGTGAATATTTGGCCTTACTAATTAATATATTTAGATATAGACTAATTGTTATACTGGTGACAATTTTTGAATTATCTTAGTTTAGTGTTAGCTGCGTAACTATGCTTAGACGTTTAACATTATTTTTATTCATAGAATGTAAAGTTACCTTAAAGTTATGAGATATCAAAAGGAACGTTGTAATTATTGATTTTTGAAATAACTTGTAGGATTAATAGAGATCAATAAATGATTTATTATTTTTTAGAGCTGGCTTGTACTTCGGACAGATGATAAGCATTGCCGTACAACGTGGCAATGTCGCTAGTCTTTGAAAACGTGAGCACTCGGACCCCAAGGGCCAAGAGTTTAAATATCAAACGGCTCAAAAATTTCCACCGTTTCAGGTTCTCAGCCTCTGCAGCGGCAGAACCAGCACAGCACGACGAGCTAGGAAGATGGGATAGCGTAAGAGTATCGACATAAGTAGCATCCCATACTAAAGGCCTACCCATATTCCAAGGAAATAAAGACATACCGTCCGGTCACTTGCCATCGTCGCAATTAAATATATTTCCTTATAATTAATTTAATTATTGTAAATTTTTAGGTGTACCTGGAGCAAATATGGAGCCGTTACCAAGAAATAGTGTGGCCATCTTCATGATATCATCTTTCTGAAGGCAGGTCTTTAACACTAACTCAGCAGCATCAGGGTCTGCGATCACTGGAAATAAAATTAACATTCTTAAAATAAAGAACATACAAACCACACAAACCACACACCTCATAGCATAGCATAGTCGGCCTTATAATGTTCCCACTGTTGGGACTCAGGACTCCTCTCTAGGAGAGGGAATCGGCCGTAATCCACCACGCGGGCCCAATGCGGGTTGGTGAATGTCACATGTCTTCGAATTTTTGGTTCTAGTACATGCCGGTTTCCTCACGATGTTTTCCTTCACCGTTTTGAGAGCAGTGGTGATGAAATAAATTACACAAAGTAATGTGCCTGGCTGGGTTTGAACCCGCGACCTACAACTCGTAAGTCGAAGCCATTACCACTCGGCCACCACTGCTCCGAAGCCATTACCACTCGGCCACCACTGCTCGACCACACACCTCACTTAGTTTGTAACTTAGAAAAAAATAGTAAATAACACTAATTAATAAGATTTTGCAACAAGAGCTTACTAATTTAGAATGACCTACCTACCCTTATTACAAAACCATATTTATTTGGTTTTGATTTGTGTTACAGCTACTACCAGTAACATCATTTTCCCTTTAGATTGTTAATTCAGTATTTTTTTTTTGTGGAAATGTGGAAAAAGGGTTCAAATGATTGTAAAAAGTTTCGTTTACATTATTGTAAAATTATTGTTATAACTCAAAAAGGAAATTTTGCACCATGAGTTTAAAAAAAATGTGAGCTTTATTTTGGCATTTTTGAATGTAAAAGCACCAATCCTTTAAAATTATAATGTACCTACACTAGAACCAGCTGAAAACTTCAGTTTTCGCCTCAAAACACCACTTCAAAATAATATTCAAAATAATAATAGTTTCTAGGCAAACGTGCTCCATCTTCGACCGCATCATCGCTTACCATCAGGTGAGATTGTGGTCAAACGTATGCCTATATATAGTAAAAAAAAAAAAAAAATTATAGACAAATTTTTCATCATCATCATATCAGCCGAAAGACGTCACTGCCGGACATAGGCCTCCCCCAAGCGTCGCCACAACGACCGGTCCTGTGCGTCTCGCATCCATCGGCTACCCGCAACCTTCACCAGGTCATCGGTCCACCTTGTGGGAGGCCTTCAAACGTTACGCCTTCCGGGACGCGGTCGCCACTCCAGAACTTTTCGGCCCCATTGACCATCTGTTCTGCGAGCAATGTGCCCTGCCCACTGCCACTTTAGTTTGGCAATCCTTCGGGCTAAGTCGGTAACCTTGGTTCTCTTGCGGATATCATCATTCCTGATTCGATCACGCAAGGAAACTCCAAGCATTGCCCTCTCCATTGCTCTTTGAGTGACTTTGAGCTTTCTGATGAGGCCCATTGTGAGCGACCACAATTCAGTTCCGTGTGTCATCACTGGCAACACGCATTGATCAGAGACTTTATCTTGAGACACTGTGGTATATGGGACGAGAAGATACCGCGCAACTTCCCGATTCCTGCCCAGCCGAGTTGGATTCGACGGTTGATCTCTTTCTCGAAGTTGGCCCTACTTATCTGGACCGTTTGTCTTAGGTAGACGTACTCGTCTACAACTTCGAGTGTAGAGTTTCCGATCTTGATGGGAGTGGGTGCTACATGGGTATTTACCATGATCTTGGTTTTGTCCATGTTCATTTTGAGACCCACTCTTTCGGAAGCTCTACTGAGGTCATCGAGCATTTTACTGAGGTCCTCCGTAGTCTCAACCATGACGACTATATCGTCGGAAAATCGAAAGTGACTGATGTACTCGCCATTGACATTAATGCCTAGCCTTCTCCAGTCCAAAACCTTGAAGACATTCTCCAGTGCGGCTGTAAACAGTTTCGGAGAAATGACGTCTCCCTGCCTCACACCCCGCTGCAGGAGGATATGTTTCGAGGTCTGATCCTGAAGTCGGACTGACATGGTGGCGTTTTTGTACAAACCTTTCAACACCTCGATGTACCGATAGTCGATCTGGCACCATTGGAGAGACTGCAGCACAGCCCAAGTCTCGATCGAATCAAAGGCTTTCTCGTAGTCCACAAACGCTAAGCAGAGGGGCAGATTATACTCTTCGGTCTTCTGTATAACCTTATGGAGCGTATGTATGTGGTCTACGGTGCTGAAGCCTTTTCGGAATCTGGCTTGTTCGGGAGGCTGGAAGTCGTCAAACCTGCGTGCGAGACGGTTTGTGATGACTCTGGAAAACAGCTCGTAGACATGGCTTAGAAGTGAGATGGGCCTATAGTTCTTAAGCAGGGCATTGTCGCCCTTCTTAAAGAAGAATACCACCACACCTCTACTCCATGCCTGTAGCATTTTCCCTTCAAGTATGACGGAATTGAACAGTTCTTGAAGGGCCTTAAGGACCGGTCTTAAACCCGCCTTCAGTAGTTCGGCCGTAATTCCGTCCTCACCCGACGCCTTGTTGTTTTTAAGCTGCTTCAGAGCCATCTTAATCTCATACAGGCTGATGTCCGGGATGTCCTCGATATAGTGCCAGGTCAATCTAGCTCTTGGATCATTAGCTAGATTCGTATCGGGTTTAGTCACTGACGTATATAACTGTCCGTAGAACGTCTCGATCTCTCTCAGAAGCTCCGATTTGGCGGATATGGTTCTGCCATCAGCGGTCTTCAGTTTCGTGAGCTGACTTTTCCCAATAGACAGATCTCCAGCAAAGACCCTGGAGCCCTTATTCCGCTCTATCGCGTCTTTAATATTTTCAGTATTAAAGCAGCGGACGTCTCTTTTCAAGGACTTGGAGATCCGTCTGTTGAGCTGCCGGTATCTGCACGCATTTTCTGAAGACTGGAAAATCATTTCCCGCCTCTCCTTCATGAGCTTCAAAGTAGGATCAGAGACCCTCTTCTTCCTATCTGTACGGCGAGTCTTGAAAAACTTAGACCCGACCGTATGGACAGTTTCCACAAACCCATCGTTGCAATCGTCCACGGAGCTCCCTAGGCACTCGAAACGGTTCTGAAGTTCGAGCTGAAAGCTCTCGGAGTTTTAGATCTGGATCTGTGCTGGACGGAGCGTAGACCTCATCAGTCGAGACCTTTCTAGCTTGATATTAAGATTCAATGTACCTCCTACCATGCGGTGATCACTTCCGGTTTTCACCGTGTTAGTCACAGAGACATCATTGAATATTTGCTTCTTCGTCGACATGATGAAGTCAATCTCATTATTAGTTACACCGTCTGGGCTCTGCCAGGTCCACTTCCTGTGCTCACGCTTTCTGAAGAAGGAGTTCATCATATAGAGGCCCTCCTTCTCCATAAAACTAGCCAGTAAATGTCCCGGTGGTTCCGACGTCCAAATCCAAATTGCCCCACTCGCAACTCATCGCCGTCTCGTTTGCCCAGTTTCGCGTTGAAGTCACCCATAAGAAGTGGTGAAGTGAGTTTTATGACCATGTATGGCTCTGGATATATCCTCATACATCGTCTCTATTTCGTCGTTGGGGTGTGTCGAGGTTGGGTCGTAAACCTGTACGACCTTCAACGAATATCTTAACGATATTCTAAGTATCAGGTACGCCACCCTAGTCGACGCACTCTCTATGCTCACCACATTGGACACAAGGGACCTGTGAACGATGAACCCGACACCACCCTGGGACTTCTGGTCACGCTCCCGGAAATAGAGCAGATTGCCGGATTTGAGAATTATCGTGTCCTCCCCCTCTCTTCCGACTTCAGACAATCCTACAATACTCCATCGCAACCTACTCTCGTCGGTCCGGAGTGTTCTCGTGTACCGACGACTGGACCTGGCAACACTAAGTTGCCAGGTCCAGTCGTCGGTGTTTATTGTGGTATCCGGGTCCACTTCGGGGATTCTTCGCACCCCTTGCCTCGCCGTGACCTTGACCGCTACTGGAGTCAAGGGCTTGTCTTTTGGGAGGGGGGGGGTTGCCATAATCGCCACGCTTGGCAGGCGGGTTGGCGATCGCAGTGTATGGTGTTGAGTTTTAAAGAGAACGCTCCTGCCCATTCTCTGGCAAGTCCCTCAGTCGCCTCTTACGACACCCACGGGATGTGATGGGATGGTATTATTCTTTTACGGCACCGGCCGACACCAAGCGGCGTAAGTAAAATTGTTCGTGTCTCAATAATTCTAATTTCAGTTTATAGAACTGTTCTTAACATAATAAGTTTAAAAAAATCTTGTTGCAAACAAAAAGTGTTTTTTGTTGACCAATGTAATAAGTTAATAAATAAAATAATTAGTTACGTCTGGGGTTTCTTAGACTATCTAGTCTTTATCAAGACGGTCTTGCGCTCGACGAAGTTTGCCATCAGAAAATGACGGACCTCCATACAAAATTCCATTCTTGAAAGTGGATGAATTTTCAAAAATCTTTCTTTACTGCCACCCTTGGTCATAACAGGATCTTTTTCTTGTGCAAAAACACTTATTATAGATATTTGGAATTACAAGTTTAATAGAAAATTTCATCATCATCATCACATCAGCCGAAATAGAAAATGTAGTTTGTTACTAAACAACCGGCCAAGTGCGAGTGAGACTCGCACACGAAGGTTAAATCTTATATATATTTATTTATTTGTTGTTATAGCGGCAATAGAAATACATAATCTGTGAAAGTTCTTGAGATACAGCCCGCTGACAGACAGACGGTCGGACAAACGGACGGACAGCGGAGGCTTAGTAATAGGGTTCCGTTGGTTACCCTTTGGTTACGGAACCCTAAAAAACCTTTTTCAAAGTGCAATATTAGACGGACTTCATTGTGGTCCAGTTAGTCTAGTCACTAGACTTTTATATGTAACAGTTAAAACCCGTTCTCAGTTACAATGCATTTTCTCTTGTTAAAACTAGTTTTCACAAATGCCTTTGTTACAACTAGAATTACGTAGTTATAACTAAAAAGCAGTAAGCTTTAAATATTTACATTTTAAATAAGACTAGTTCTAACTTTGGACGTTAGTTAATTAAAACTAGTATTAAAGAGTTGTTGGGGATTGAAAAATTTGCCCTCCTGGAAATAGAGCAGATTGCCGGATTTCAGATTGATCGTGTCCTCCCCCTCTCTTCGGACTTCAGACAATCCCATAATACTCCATCGTAACCTGCTCAATTCTTCCTCAAGTTCGGTGATCAGTGTCCTGTCGTCGGTGTTTGTAGGGGTAGCCGGATCCAGTCCTAGGATTCTTGGCACCTCTTGCCTCACCGTGACCTTGACCGCTGCCGGAGTCAAGGATAGGCGGGCTGCCGGGCACTAGGAAATATTTTTCGTTGTGCCTATCATATTCGGGGGATTTGCTACAATCGCAATGCTTGGCAGGTTGATTGGCGATCGCAGCTTGTAGCTCTTGCATTTTACAGAGAATGCTGCTGCCCACTCTCTGGTGAGTCCCTTAGTCGCCATCTTACGAAACCGAAAGTGATGGGATGGTCTCTAGACCAACCAGAATAAAGCACGATAGAATAGAATAGAATAGAATAGAATACTCTTTATTATGTACACCACATAAGTTACAGAAAAGATAGATGAGAAACATTACATAGGGTGACACAATGGGAAACAGTTTTAACTGAATCATTTGGACAAAACGCGTGTTCACTGATATTCATTGTTTAGCAGCAGTTAAGTCTAGTAGTAATAAGGGCATTTAGCGAAAACTAGTTTTAACTAGAGAAAACGCGTTATAACTAAGAACGAGTTCTGACTGTAACATAGATTTAAAGAAAAACAAAATGAAGAACTAGACTCTAGTGCTTTATTTTGTTTTTCTTTAAATCAGGCTTCCTCTAAATCCTGTTCGATTAAGTACCTAAATATATATAAATATAGCATGGATAGAAAAATAATAACTTACTTGTGTATAAATAATTTCCATGCCACATTGATGTCAAACCATTCTTATGGTTTATTGCGTCCCGACCAAGAATTTGGAAGGCTTTCATGCGTGCTGCAATCGTAAATCTCATGACATAAACACAGATTGGTGACTAAAAGCAAATGCTTTCAATAGTAGTATTTAGTTGTTCATCATTCAAAATTTCTGCCGAAAAACTACCGCGGTAATCACTGGGTAAGCAGTAATAAGAGAGAGAAATCTCTGGACTCAAAGTTAGGGTCCCACAGGGATCAGTTTTTGGTCTGATACTAATTATTACTTCTGATATGATAAAAAATATTGGAACGAGTTTTATTCTTTACTATCATAATTTTAGCAGGTACTCACTGTGGTTATCTCCAAAGAACAAATAACTGTGTCCGATAAATGGTAACGTCCATACTCCAGAATTTAGTTGTTTCCCTAACTTGTTAACGTTCCTTTTAGTCCAACGTTGGTATAATAGAAGGATAATAGCGGTCGATATTAATAACTCAATCAACATATTTGTACAATAGATTCTATATGTTCTCAGTTTGACGTAGTTTCGACTACTCGTATAAATGTTTTTGATACGGCAATTTTATATCGAATTAAGAATGACGTGCGATAATGGCGATGGTTGACAGGGGATAATGGAAGACAAAAACGTGTTGCGTACACCCAAAATTGGTAACATAGGGTATGAGGGTTGCGATTTCTGAAAATGTAGCATTGACTTGCGTTACTGAAATTAAACACACGGACTTTTTGCATCGTCAGAAAAATTATGTAGAGAATTTAGACATTTACGTCGTATACTGAGCACCACAAGAACTAATTTAAGCGAAAGGTTGCACTTGATTAAACGAGATATCAAGAGAATAGTAATGTTGTGACGATGATGGCTGCAGTTAATAAGAGCTTAAATCACAAATCAGCTATTTTGCATCCTAAGCGGATGCAAAATAGCTGATTTGGAAACCGGGTCAAACATCGTTGAGGTTAGGTTACGCAGACATCTAAAATCAAAATATATATAAAACTCTTGCGTTACTGATGATTGACTGACAGATCGCGCAGCCAAAACTACTGGCCGTAGAAAGCTGAAATTTGGCTTGTATGTAGGTTCCTTGGAGAGTGTAGGGGAGCACCAAGAGAGGAGAAAGTCCCGAAATTCCTACGAGAACGGGATATGCGTGTACAAAGTCTAGCTACTAATCACATAAATCTATACCTACCATGTTTTTATGCATACAAATGTTATTCTTCTTCTTCTTCTTAAAAATCTCTAGTTTCTCCTGAATAAAGGAAGGAGATCCTGGATAGCGAAGGCCTGTCGACGTGCGACCCTACAGCAACCTGATGGTTGCATGTATTTTAAACAATTCTAGCACCCGCATATGCCGTGCATGAGGCATCGAGTCATAAGCCTTCTTAAAATCTAAATGCCTTATAGGTAGTTAATGCCCTTTTTTAATTAAAGCAGCTCCTTAGTACCGTGATAATGAGTCCCGCGGTACCAAGGAACTGTATCCAATTTGAGAGATAGAAAAGACATAATACCATAGTATAATGCCAAAGGCGAAACCAGTAGAGTGCATTATTAAGCTTCTAATACACGATATTTCTAGATTAAGAACTGTAGAATTCAACAGGTTTTAAATCACAGATTAATGAAATCAATTATATTAATCAAGCGTTTAATTGAATAACACCTCAAACCAGTCGAAAAAACGATCAAATCGCCTTTATCACGCATTTCATAGAATAATTTAATTATATGTAATTAGTATTTTTAGGGGTTCCGTACGTCTGTATGAAAAACAGACTCCTTATAGGGAAACTCGTGTGTCATTCTGTACATCTGTCTGTCCTACCACCACTTTCTTTGAAGTAAATGCCGGTCGATTATGTAAATATGTTGAAGTGAAGACTTGGGTGAAGTGATCACGAAGATCAAGAAGCTGTCATCATCATCATATCAGTCGAAAGACGTCCACGGCTGGACATAGGCCTCCCCCAATTGGCAGGCGGGTTGGCGATCACAGTCTATGGTGTTGCGTTTTAAAGAGAACGCCTCGTACGACACCCATGGGAAGTGATGTGATGGTATTATCCTTCAACGGTACCATACGGCGCTGTCGGCACCACCACCATCACCATACGGCATAGTGAGCTATCATTCCATCTTGATAACTTGGATTAGTTGACAGTTGCATACTCGTACATAATTTAACTTCTGTGACCCAAACGAGGAGTCGTAACGTAATTCAATTTTGAGCATGGGATCACATAAGGGCTGTAGTTTTCGAGTCATCAATCGTACAAGACAGCGGCTTTTAGAGGCAGTTTTAGGTGCGCGGTGTTCAATTGCTGGAACAAAATTCCCGTGCCGATAAGGAATATTAGATGTCTTGACACCAGCAGGAATCCCTCACAAAATCCATCATATCATTTCGTAAAAAAAAACGTGGTATGACTGTTTTTTAGGGTTCCATATCTCAAAAGGAAAAAACGGAATCCTTATAGGATCACTTATATGTCCGTCCGTTCGTCTGTCAGTCAAGTTTTCTTCTAGTACTAAGTTTTGTTCAAGTCTCTATCTCGGGAACGCGTGGAGGTATGCAGTTGAAATTTAAACTATATCCTTAAGTCTACAATCCCTTGAAGCTGTCAAAAAATCAAACTTCTTAGTTAACGTAAAAAAAAGATACGGCCGCTTATGCCGCAAAAAACGTATGTAAGACACTCTCAAGGGAATCAAAATTTATAGGATTTTTTCAACCGACTTCCAAAAAAGGATGAGGTTCTCAATTCGGTGGCTATTTTTTTATGTATGTACACCGATTACTCTGAGGTTTCTGATCCCATTTCTGTGATTCTTTTTTAGTTCGATGCAGTATAGTTGTTATTTGATCCCGTAAAAATTTGATTCAGTTTGGTTTAGTAGTTTTTACTTTATGAGCATTTTTGCTTCTTTCAATTTCTACGTAGACCAAGACGTCGTCCAAGTATCACTTAAAAGTGAAAAAATACAAACGACTTTAAAAAAAAAGACTACAAAGTATACAATAACCTTATTTTTGGAAGCCGGTGTTAAAAACAAAGAAACAAAACCGAAAACACCGATTTCCGAAATTAAGGCAATTTCATACATTTTAGTGTTTTGTTTGGAAGTCGGTTAAATTTTTTTGTAAAAAGTTTTTTTTTTGCCGTTGATGAAATTTAGCAAGTAATACCGTGTCATGCTACAAGTATAGGGAACAATCTGAAAAGCTCGTAAAAAACTGCGAGACTCGATTCCTAAACTATTTATAATATATTGATAGAACTCTCGGTGGGTGAGTCCGACTCGCACTTGTCCGGTTTTTTGGTTAGGTGCTAAGCTGTCAATAATTTAATTGTGCTTTTGTGTTTAGTTTTTTTTTTTTTCTATCTATTTATGTACTAGTACAGGAAAACACAATCCTTAACAGGATTACCAACAATTCTAGAAAGTCTATGGCATTAAAGACACATGTTAGTAACATTATACAATTCGTTAGGAACCCTCTGTGCACATGTCTGACTCGCACATAGCCGGTTTTTAGGGTTCCGTACCTCAAAAAGAAAAAACGGAACCCTTTTAAGACTTTGCTGTCCGTCCCTCTGTCTGTCAAGACCTTTTATTTCGGGAACGCGTAAAGGTACTGAACTGAAAACATCAAAGTAGAGAAGCTGTGAAAAAATCAAAGTTCTAAGTTAAGCTGAAAAAATGATACGGCCGTTTATACCGCAAAAATTCAACATTCTTAAGGTATTCAAAATGTATAGGGTATTTCCCGTTGACCAATCTTATACTACAAATATAGGAAAATGTCTGAAAACTTCTTCTTATCGTGTGGGCAGTAAGGTCTAGCGTCCCCACACACCCTAGTGTCAGAGTTTTAAACCGCCTCAAGCGCCTCTGACATGGTTTATTTGACTACCGCCATTTGGCGGCGGGAAGACCGGCTTATACGTGCCTTCCGAAGCACGGAATCATCTTTTTATCAGACAATCGGGTGATTCAAGCCTGCAATGTCCTAGCCAAACTGGAAAACAACTTTACAAAGTATGTTTCTTCCCGTGGGAATCGAACCCACGACCTCCGGGTCACAAGGCAGACGCCTAAACCACTCGACCACGGCGGCAGTTCAAAAGCGGTTCTGAAAACTATACATTTGTAATTAAATCTTAAAAAAAATAATCCAAAAATAATAACCAACAAATTTGTACGGAACTCTCGGTGAGCGAGTCCGACTCGCACGTCGTAGATTTTTTTCCTTTATTTTATTATTGGCCAGGGAGATTATCTATTATACGCACGGTTGAAGGATATTGTGTTGAGACCTGTCATGTAAACATATTAGGTAGATAGCTATTTATAAGTTTCTGTTGTTGGAGAAGAAAAGAACAATCTTCGTTTTGGTTACTTATAATATCTTTCAGATGAACGGATTTTAAAATCTTTTTTTTTTACTATTTATAGGCACGCGTTTGACCACTATCTCACCTGATGGTAAGCGATGATGTGGTCGAAGATGGAGCACGCTTGCCTAGAAGTAACCTATTCACTCTTGAATTAAAGACTCCCAGGTTGTAGCTATCAGGAAACACAGACTCCGGCAGGGAATTCCACTCCTTAGCTGTACGCACTATGAATGTGTTCCCAAAACGTTTTGTGCGCGTAGGTGGGATGTCCACCATGTACCGGTGGCGCATCGCCGTTCGTCTTGTGGTCCTATGATGGAACAGGCTTGGTGGAATTAAATTATGCAATTCCGCCGCACATTCCCCAAAATGCAACCGGTAGAAAACCGACAGGCTAGCAACTCGTCGTCGATGCTCAAGACTTTGGAGCTTCGTAGCGACGAGCCTATCATTGCCGATGATCCTCTTGGCTCGTTTCTCAATTGACTCAAGGGCATCAAGCTGGTATCTGGCAGATCCGTCCCAAAGATGAGAGCAGTACTCCATACATGATCGAACTTATATGAAAGGGCCAAAATTCAGGGTAGACGTAACCCCAAGAAGCTCAAGTTGGTCGGTTATCGGCACGGTTGCACCTCGGAAAGATGGAGCTGGGTGGAATTGGCTCCTTTTAGCGGAAAACAGACACGCTTGGGTCTTAGCAGCATTGAACTTGACCAGATTGGCATCGCCCCATTCTGAGACAGCCTGTAAGGACACGTTCAAGCGCTCAACCATAGCCTCCCGAAGAGACCGGATCTGCGACCCACCAGCTCGTGCGTTGGACACGTATCTCTGAGCAACAGTGCTGTCATCTGCATACCCAAAGGTACCGGGTTTAAGCAGATCATTAATATGCAGCAAGAACAGTGTTGCCGAAAGCACCGACCCCTGAGGAACCCCGGTATTAATATCCAGCAGTCCTGACGAGCAGCCATCTATGACCACTCGGATAGACCGATCCCTCAGGAAATCCGCGATCCAATCACAAAATCCGGCAGGCAGACCGAAGGAAGGAAGCTTACTAATAAGGCTTTCGTGCCAGACCCTGTCGAAGGCCTTGTGAGATGAGAGAGAAGAAGATGTCAAGGGAGACCGCTAGTGCCTCCCCACGCAAAAATATGATGATCCAGTCTCCTACAGTAGTCCTTTTAAGGCTTGTATTCATGCCAATGACCTTGCGCATTTAAACGGAGCTACACCTCTACGCGCCACTGCGCTACCCGCGTTATAATTTTTTTGTAATAAAAATAATACATGTTTTTAAAAACTAACAAAACCAAATTATTTTCGTTTGTATTGCAAAGCAGTAAATATTTTTTTGTACTTTTTTGATAAGAAATGAAGGAGTAAAATAGTTTCATCTCAACGATGTTGAGGTGTTTTGGTGTTTTTTTTTTTGTTATGTGATTCCGATAGACAAATTCTGGCTAAACCAAATTACGAATCATAGATGAAAAATTACGAATCATATCATCATCATCATTTCATTTTACAAATTATTTTTTTCAGATGTAATTTCTCTGTTAGAGCCCAGGAAAAGCTGCTTCATCTGCACGCTATTTTAAGCTTTTTTAGAGAGAGCAGCCTTAAACGGAGCCCTGTTGCTTAGCTTCCGCTGTCCGTCTGTCCGTCAGCGGGCTATATCTGAAGAACTGTCACAATGTATAACAGAATAAACACAATACCTGTTAAGGGGTAATTGTACTCGACATTGTACTTTTACAATGGGACCAACACTGAAATCGCGAAAAAATGTACTGCCCCATACACGACTGCCATATACGACTGCTTGACCAAATGTACTGAACAGCTGATGTTTTTTCGCGATTTCGGGTTTGGTCCTATAGTAAAAGTTGTTGATAATGATGAGTACCATGACCCCTTCAGAGATATTGCTCTTATTCTGTTTCACGTTGTATACATTGATGAATTTTTCACAGAGTATGTTTCAATTTCCGCTATATATAGAAAAAACTTTTTTTTCAAAAAAATACAACCGACTTCCAAATAAAAAAAACACTAAAAAAATTAAACTAAATATTTAAAAAACTCCCGACAAAAAAAAAAACTTTAAAAAGTATAAAATTATTTCTATTGATCCTTTTAGTTTAATAGGAATAGGTACAATTCTTTAGGCCAAGTGTCTTCGTCTCGGGAGACCGCAAATCTTTTGTATATAGGTACTAAGGTCTCCCGACGCGATGTCGCTTGGCCCAAAGAATCGTACCTATACCTATTAAACTAAAACGATCAATAGAAATTATTTTTTAATTTTTAAAGTTTTTTTTTTGTCGGGGATTTTTAAAATTTTTAATTTAATTTTTATTTCATGCTTTTTAAACTCCCCTTCACTAAAGTGTAGGTACATTATTCTACTAGTCAAGCCCTTTCATTTGATACCCATATTGAGGGAGTTCTGAAAAAAAATGTAACTCGCCATTTTGTGGCGGCGGCTATCTTGGATTTGAAATTTGTCATATTGTATAGTATTCTACGAGTCAAGCCCTTTCATTTAATACCGATATTGAGGGAGTTGTGAAAAAATATATAATCCACTTTTTTTGTGGCGGCGGCCATCTTGGACTGATTTTCATCAAAGAACACTCCCGACTAATTCATTTTTCAAACACAAAAAATAAAATCAAAATCGGTTCATCCGTTCGGGAGCTACGATGCCACAGACAGACACACACACATACAGACACGTCAAACTTATATCACCCCATCGTTTTTGCGTCGGGGGTTAAAAAGTATAAAATAGCGTTCCGAACAAAAAACGGCAACCTTACAAGATCACTCGGGTGTCTGTCTGTCTGTCTGTCCGTTCATCACAGCCAGTTATCTCCGGATCCACTAGACCGATTCTGTTCTGTTGAAATTTAGTACGCATATGGACTTCTGTGGCCCAAACACGGACGCGTTACGCGTTAATTTTTAGTGGGGTTCACTTTTGGGGGTCAAACAAGAGAATTTAAAAATAAAAGTTTCTATAACAATATTGTATGACACATCAAATGAAAGGGCTTACTGTGAAGGTTTTAATTATATTTTTTCATAATTTTAAAATAAGTAGTTTTGAAGTTATTCAAGAATATAGACGAAAAATGACCATTCCCCCCTTATCTCCGAAACTACTGAGCCAAAAATTAAAATAAAATGGAGATAATAGACCTATAGATTACTGGTAAATCTATAAGAAGTCTATAGTGTTAAAATAACATGTTATAAAAAAAACAATTCGTTCGGAACCCAGGCACGCGAGTCTGACTCGCACTTGGCCTGGTTTTTTGTTTGGAAGTCGGTTGTATTTTTTTGTAAAAAAAGTTTTTTTATTTTTCACTTTTTTGTGGTGAGGCCACCACACAACTGGAAATTTGCAAAATACGCAATTTCGTTTACTTGGATAAAAAAAAAGATAAAGAAAAAGCGGCCAAGTGCGAGTCGGAGTCGCCCATGAAGGGTTCTGTAGCAGCAAGAAACATAATATAAAAGTTCTTGTAGTTCGTTGTAACTTTATAATTATTATTTACTTAGGCACCTATTACAGATTTATTATTAGAAAAGAATGGTTCACGGTTTATGCATAAGGTTTATGTTTATGAAATTAAATGTTTTTTTTTATATTTGAGTTGATTGAATGAAAGGTAAATTGCGGTTTACGATTTATGACGTATTAAAAAAAACTACTTACTAAATCTCGTTCAAACCAATTTTCAGTGGAAGTTTGCATGGTAATATACACAATATATTTTTTTTTAGTTTTATCATTCTCTTATTTTAGAAGTTACAGGGGGGGCACATTTTACCACTTTGGAAGTGTCCCTCGCGCAAACTATTCAGTTTAGAAAAAAATACTTATATTAAAAACCTCTATCAATATTAATATCATTTTTCAAGACCTATCCATAGATATCCCAGAGGTATGGGTTCGATGAAAAAAAAAAATTGAGTTTCAGTTCTAAGTATGGGGAACACCCAAATTTTTTTTTCTATTTATGTGTGAAAATCTTAATGCGGTTCACAGAATACATCTACTTACCAAGTTTTAACAGTAGATTTCTTATAGTTTCGGAAAAAAGTGGCTGTGACAGACGGACAGACAGACAGACATGACGAATCCATAAGGGTTCCGTTTTTTTGCCATTTGGCTAAGAAACCCTAAAAACCGTCATTTCATTCATTAAAGGAATTTCAGCTATTTTGATTTGAAAGCCAAACTTCCTAACCGTCCGGTGTGGGCAAATGCCCGATAGTTGATATTCGGACTGATGTATATTATGTTCAAATCGCACGGTAAAGTCTGCTTGCGCGATGCAGAATTTTGACGTAGTAGTTCTCTGCTAGTTGGATAGATAGCGACGCGGTTCTTTTAATTTTGTTGCGATGTTGATTTGCTTCGTTGGTTTTTCTTGTGGCGGCATTGATAACCTGTTACGACTCTCAAAGATGTTCAAATGACAGCCGGGACTGACGGCTTAACGTGGTCTTCGAGACACGGAGTAGTCTCGGTATATAATGGACGATCTTTAATCCACGGACAAATCACCACCAGAGACGGAGTATTAACCTTTGGGAAGACTCAGCTAAATACCAGCTTGCTGCGCTCGACCCGGTAAAACTGGTGGATGCCAAGCTACACAGTTTGGCTCATCGCCGCAAGATTGCCTGCTTATCGATCTTCTACAGATTGTACTTCGGTGAGTGTGCCACGACCTCATCTCACCAGCACTTTCTACCATTGGACATCCAGACGCACTGCAACTTACCATCCCTACCTTGTTGCTATTCCACCAATTCGCACTAAGCGTTTCCAAACAACTGTTATAATCGCATAGCAAAGGAGTGGAACTCCTCTACCTGCGTCTGTGTTTCCGAACGCTTACAACCCTAATCTCTCTTCAAAGTTAGAGTGAACAGGATCCTTCTGGGTAAGTTCGCTCAGTCGTGTACTCTGTCTCTGTCATATCTGACCTAGACTTGAGTCAAGAGCAAACCCATCACAAATTAAAAAAAAACCGGAAGCATCGCTTATTCTCGAAGATCTAACCACGCTTTTATAATTTAGCCAAGGGCTCCGCAGATTTTGGAATAGCAATTCACTTGTAAATATCTCTTGACTTACTTAAGATCCGGTGACTTCTAGCTGAGGCAGACGGCGTTCACAGTAGTCCTCTATCGAGCGGTTTTGATCTTCACGTTTCACTTCACTCCTCGATATTCCGATGCTCGTCGTTTCTGCCAACACGGTGCGTCGCCAGGTTTGATGGGGACGGCCACCCTTCCTTTACCCTTGAGGATTCCAGTCCATGTCCAGATTGGGAATGTGATCGGGATCGGAAGTGACTAATCCACTTCCACTTACAACGCTTGATCTGGCGGTCGATCGGGCTCTCGTGGCAATTCTCCAGCAGCTCTACATTAGAGATCGTCTCGGACCAGTAAATTTCGAGGATGCGATGAAGGCATCGGTTGACGAAGATCTGGATTTGGTGTAAGATGTCTTTGGTTACCTTCCACGTTTCGCACCCGTAGAGCAGCACTAATTTATCATGGGACCCGAAGATTTTGTAAATATCTCTGGTAGTGCAGATGTCAGTGACTAGGTGGCGGTGACAGCTTACTATCCTGACCAAGGTACGGAAGTCGGTGTTTTTGATTTTTTCTTAGTATTTTAACACCGACATCCGTAGCTAAAGTTATTTTTTGTAAAAAGGTTTATAATTTTTTGCTTTTCAGTTTTTTCGGAGGCTTAATTTTTTGTTAATAAGTTTTTATCAGAATAGAATAGAATAATAATAATTTTTTGTGGCTATAATCTACTAATTACTACATGCTTAATTTTAGATAACTTTTAAAATAGCTACATACCTTACTTTAGCTATTAACAGTATAATCCAACTTTAACTATTACTTGTTGTACATATAATATAAATACTTTAAAAAAACCGGCTTTATATACCAACATGGTTAGGCCTACAAAAAATTCTACACAAATCAGCATTAAAATCTATGAGTGAATAATAAATCACCCCTATTTTCCCACCCTTAGGGTTGGAATTTGTTTTCCAAATTTATATGGGACCAATTTCGGCGTGTACCCTTTTCATTATCAAAATCGGACTATTCTGTAAAAAGTTATTAGTTATACATAAAAAACTCTCCGTTCTCGAGAATCTACGTTTTTTCGTCGGTTAAAAAAATGTCTAGTTTGGAGTTCACCGTCCATCCTCATTTTTGTAAATGTGCATTTTGATTGATTATTAAACAGCTAACACGCCTGCGTGATTGTGACTCTATGACGCAAATAAGGAATTTGCTAAGTGTGGAAACACAGGCGCCTTTTAGTTTATTTTTTTATTGTGCAGGTTTATTTATACTATCAACATGAACAGATAGCTCATTCGACTGCCCGTGGGTTTGGTGGTTGCAAGCGTCTTCTTCTTTTCGAATCAATGTACAACGTACCCCAGTAGGTGCCTACGTTATTTGCAGCATCATCGGTGGCATTCATTAAATTCCAAAGTATGGGCACTTGGGGAACTCTAACATGTGGCTCATATTCTGAAAAGGGGCACCGCAGTCACATGAGTATCCAACGGGTTTGTGAAACCCCATTTCACCAAGTTGCGTTTACAGTGGCCTACCTAGGTGCGCAAGCGGTTCAAAGCTTTCCAAACAGGCCATCGCAATCGCGAGGCCTGGCCTGGAGGCAATTGCTCTTTGGGTTTCATAAAATAAGGCAGTGGATACTTAGGTTGCAAGCGTGACTAGTGAATATGACTCCTGGGTTCGATTTCCAGTTCAGGCAAAGTGTAATTGAGTTTTTCTATAAGGACTAGGTGACCCGCGCAACTTTGTTTGCGTCACATTTTTCTTTACACACTTTTTTATTACCAGCAAATGACGATTCCAACTCTTTTGAAAAATACCCTATTCTTCCATACTAAAGAATCCAAAAACTATGAAACCAAATAATTCCTCTTTTTATCTCCTGTATCTCCATTTTGCTTGTGGCTAAATAATACCGATGACCTGGTGAGGGTCGCGGGTAGCCGATGGATGCGAGACGCACAGGACCGGTTGTTGTGGCGACACGGGCAGGGAGGTCGCCGTCCAGCAATGGACGACTTTCGTCTGGTATGATGATGATGAAATATTGAAACTCGCACAAGTTGCTTCGAGGTTCGGCAACGCTTGCCGAGGCTGGCCCATGGATGGGTGGATGGATACAGACCGAGACTCCTCCGTGCCTCGGAAACCACGTTAAGCCGTTGGTCGCGGCAGTTATATGTAGATCATTACGCCAACGACCTTGAGGGAACAAAACGCGAACTCGGTCCACACCCGTGCGACCCAAAATTCAGTAGTTTTTTGTACTTTCCTAATTATTCTATGACTTTAAATAATAACCGTATATCAAAATGTAGACGATTAAATTTTATTTGAGATAGTGCAAATTCCATTAAAATACGCTCGACGGTTTTTATGTCCATGCTAGACATAACTTTACAAATTAATTACACTATGGTGAACGAATAAAACTCAAATTTTTCATATATCAAATTATTAAGAAAATAATCTAATGTAACACATATATTTTTTTTTTCAAAAGTTACGACTAGCCGTTTAGACGTGATGCTCATTTTAAAATCAGCTACTGAGCCGTATCTGTTCCTTAAATATAGTCAGAACACACCGACCGCCGACACCGTTTCTGCTGAGAGTATTGTTCAACCCAGCTACAGAATCACGGAAACTGATCCGAAGAGTCAAACTCAAAATCTTCGGGTCCAATGTCAAATCCGTGCTGCTCTACGGGTGCGAAACGTGGAAGGTAACCAAGAACATCTCACACCAAATCCAGGTCTTCGTCAACAAATGCCTTTACCGTATCCTCGGGATTTACTGGTCCGAGACGATGTCTGACGTGGAGCTATTGGAGAAATGCCTCGAGAACCCGATCAACCGCCAGATCAAGCATCGTAAATGGAGGTGGATTGGTCATACGCTCCGGAGGGATCCCGACCATATTCCCGAACAGGCCATGGATTGGAATCCTCAAAGGAAAAGGAAGCGTGGCCGTCCCGGACAAACCTGTCAACGTACCGTGTTGGCAGAAGCGACGAGCATCGGAATGACGTCATCATCGAGCATTGGAGTGAAGTGAAGCGTAAAGCTCAAGACCGCTCGCTATGGAGAACTACTGTGGACGCCCTCTGCCCCAGCTAGGGGTCATAGGACCTTAAGTCAAGAGTTAGTCAAGTTACAGTGTTCTGAAGATCAGATAGGCAGGCGCCCCATGTAAAAATATCGTATTTAGATGCATCTGGTGAGCAGGGGCGTAGCTGCGAGTACCGCCGTATCAATGATACGGGTCCCCCCGGACTACAGGGGCCCCGACTAGTGGACGTAAAGCTATACAGTTCCCGTCACGCAACTTTACCTCCCCGAAGTACGTCGCAATCGAGTGCGCAGAATGTCAATTTAACAAAAAACATAATACAGCGCATGCGCGTGTTTGCGCAAGATGGCGGGTGTAATGGCATCTCACTCGCTCGTATACGTTCGATGCATACGTGTGACCCGCTTGTTCAATGAAATACGACTGTTGATGCGAAAAGTGTTACACGTTGTTATTGTTTTTAATTAATTCTTTTGGTTATTTCTTACCATTAGATTTGCTTTTTGTGGTGTTTGTATTTGTGGTGTTATGTTTTGATATTTTTATTGTAACTGGTAGTCTTTGTTACTTATCTATACATATAATAAATCTGTTGAAGAGTCGTTTTTGTACATTCAAAATAAAAAATAAAAAAATAGCTAGGGAGATAAAGGGTAACTTATAGAACCCATTTCCATCATTTTTGGAATTTTTGTCTGTTTGTCTGTTTATCTGTTTGGATGTGCAGGCATCACGTAAAAAGTACAGAAATAACGTAGATAACTTTAACGCATTAAAATTGTACGTAACTGGAGGTATAACTTAGTTTTTGTTTCATCGCAATCGGTTCACTCTATCAAAAGATATTTGTATTTAAAGGTTTCGTTTAAAGTTTCATTACGTGAAGCACATACATGCACTGCCATCTATTGAGATTAAATAGTAACAGTTTAGAACTGTTGTATGAATGAATGCGTATATTATTTGTGAAAAAAAAAATAACATTTAGTCATTTGAAGATCTTTGGCAGTCGTTACGGATTGTCAGAAGCCAGTAAATCTGGCTCCAGTCTTGCCAAGAACTACCGTGTTACCCAATTAATGGGTTGTGGAGGTCTGGTAGGCATCCGCTTCACGTAAAATACTGGTATTCAGCTAAATCCGGTTTAACTGGAAGCCGACCTCAATATAGTTGGGAAAAGGTTAGGCAGATGATGAGTTGCACGAGTCCATCTTCAAGATTAAGCTACGCATTCCGAGATCGGTCTGTGGATGGGTGACCATTTTAACATACCGAGATTCCTACGTACCTCGGCATATAATAGCCGCCCGGGTCGATCTTCAAGGTTAAGCAACGCTTGCCAAGGTAAGTCTGTGGATGGGTGACCATTTTAACATACCGAGATTCCTACGTACCTCGGAATATAATAGCCGCCCGGGTCGATCTTCAAGGTTAAGCAACGCTTACCAAGGTCAGTCTGTGGATGGGTGACCATTTTAACATACCGAGATTCCTACGTACCTCGGAATATAATAGCCGCCCGGGTCGATCTTCAAGGTTAAGCAACGCTTGCCAAGGTCAGTCTGTGGATGGGTGACCATTTTAACATACCGAGATTCCTACGTACCTCGGAATATAATAGCCGCCCGGTTCGATCTTCAAGGTTAAGTAAGCAACGCTTGCCAAGGTAAGTCTGTGGATGGGTGACCATTTTAACATACCGAGATTCCTACGTACCTCGGAATATAATAGCCGCCCGGGTCGATTTTCAAGGTTGAGCAACGCTTGCCAAGGTCAGTCTGTGGATGGGTGACCATTTTAACATACCGAGATTCATACGTACCTCGGAATATAATAGCCGCCCGGGTCGATCTTCAAGGTTAAGCAACGCTTGCCAAGGTCAGTCTGTGGATGGGTGACCATTTTAACATACCGAGATTTCTACGTACCTCGGAATATAATAGCCGCCCGGGTCGATCTTCAAGGTTAAGCAACGCTTGCCAAGGTATGTCTGTGGATGGGTGACCATTTTAACATACCGAGATTCCTACGTACCTCGGAATATAATAGCCGCCCGGGTCGATCTTCAAGGTTAAGCAACGCTTGCCAAGGTAAGTCTGTGGATGGGTGACCATTTTAACATAGCGAGATTCCTACGTACCTCGGAATATAATAGCCGCCCGGGTCGATCTTCAAGGTTAAGCAACGCTTGCCAAGGTCAGTCTGTGGATGGGTGACCAGTTTAACATACCTACCGAGAAGAGATCTCAGGCAGTCTTTACGGATTGTCAGAAGCCGACAAATCTGACACCTACAGTCTTGCCAAGAAGTATCGTGTTACACAGTATTGTAGGGTTGTAGAGGTCTGGTAGGCAGCCGCTCCAATCCCGTTTGACTGGAAGCTGACTACAATATAGCTGGGAAAAGGCTAGGCAGATGATGCTTCATGGTACAAAACTGAAATGATTTGCGGAAAACACTTAATCGCATTACAGTTGGCAGAACTGGGCACAGATTACAAACATAATTTTGTTTCAATTTCCATTATCCACTAGGGAGACGGTCTAAGTGACATCCCGGCACTTAATAGAATTTAGGATTCCCAAAAAATAAAAAAATCCATAATTATATTTTCGTCACACATTTACCTACCCTATTCATAGACGGCCTAAGCATCTGCCAGCCTGTTCATTAAATATTGTCACATGACAGACCCATTCGCCACTTTGACACATTTGCGCATTGGGGATCATTTAGGCGGCTGATTAACCGCCATTCAATGAAAAGGACAATAAAACGGCAGAGTTACTCTCTCAAGGACCGTCAGCCCCAATTGGGGCCAAATGGTATTGTCTGTCTTTTTTAATATACGAGTATGCTTAACCTTTTCCCAACTATATTCGGATCAGCTTCCGATCAACACGGCGAAGTCGCGGTATGTAAAATAATATGGTCACCTATTCACAGAGCCACCTAGGCAAGAGTTGGTAAACCATGAAGATCGACCCGTGCGACTGTTATTATTAAGCTACGAGCTCCTCATTTAATAAGTCTCCTCTTTCAGTACCTACTAAATATCGATTTAAAAAATTCGATTATTCTTACACAGTAAATCGATTCTATAAACCCGGTAGAACTATTTAACATAAATTGTAATAAAAATTAATCGGTGTTCTGTAATCTGCAATTGCCAGGGAAAATCAAAGAAACTGTTTCTTTTTGCTGGCTGGACAAAATTAAGAATCAACTTTATTCATCAGTTTCTTTGTTTCGTAGTTTGAAGACTACCTACCACCGTTCATTCGATAGTCGGTTTTGTTGATCTACCTCGAGGTAGGTATGTACCAGGAGATTACCCGGGCTAATCGACATTTCAACCGGAAGAGATGATGGAGTGCCCTGCATTAAGTACCCTCTCCCTATTTTCTTAATTTTGAGATCAGGATACGCAAGGTATTAACTTAAAGTAGATTTTATCTATGCAACAGATATTTTTCGACATCCACGCGAACGAAGTCGCGGGCACAGCTAGTTTATAATATAATACGTATAAACAAAAAGATATTCTAGGAACGTAACACTTGTTTACGCGATTGCACCTGCACGGTCGTCACTAAAACCTAACTTTGGAGGGGTAAACAACGGTGATGCGAACTGTACATTTAGTTCCGCCGTCTCCTTCGTGGCCTGCCAAGACAATTCCGTCCGAGGGCCTAGTGCGAGTTTTTTAACGTACGTCGCTTAAACGTCAAATCGTTAGGGGAAAAAACGGGTTTCTGTTATTATCACCAGACGGCGCTTATTCAGTTTCAATACAAATTGACGTTTACATTTACGCGATCGAAAACGTTAATAAAATCGCACTATGGCCACTGAAACGCTTATTTCACTACCCGATTTATCGGGCCCGAATTCAAAGGCGCCCTGTCCCTGTAGCAGGGAGCCACAAATCGCTCCCGATCTCAGTCTGAATGCGTACGTGGATAGCGTTGTATGCAGTGGCGGCGTAAAGTGGGGCGGAGGGGGCTGGCCCGCCCCGGGTTGCCAAGCACCAAGCTGCCGTGGCTATTCAAGGTGTTGAATAGCTTTGGAAGTTCGCAAACACAGATCGATAGATATTTTTTTTTCTCATTAATAAATCATCAAAAGTAAGAAACCGACAGATATCGGATAACGGTATTTTTGTTATACCACATCATCGCTTACCAACAGGTAAGATAGTGGTCAAACGCGTACCTATCAATAGTAAAAATAAACCACGGCAGCAAGGTGACAACGACAACTCACTCGTACATCCAAGGAGGGGGCACAAAACCTTCCTCTTTAAAGTACTCTTGTACCTAATTACCTATTTACGTACTAATATCAACGAATCTATATATTTTTTTCGAATATACAATTTTCTAATTCCCTAAAATAATGAATTCATGTTGCGCTTGGTCTGATCTTATACCGTGCGTAACATTTCGATTTTATCAATTTAAAGAGGCAGGGAAGTCAATTTTGATAACGTTTCACCTTTTTTAGGGTTCCGAACAAAAAACGGAACCCTAATAGGATCACTCGGGTGTCTGTCTGTCTGTCCGTCTGTCTGTCTGTCTGTCTGTCTGTCTGTCTGTCTGTCTGTCTGTCGTGTCTGTCTGTCTGTCCGTCTGTCACAGCCAGTTTTCTCCGGATCCACTGTACCGATTCTGTTGAAATTTGGTACACATATGGACTTCTGTAACCCAAACACGGACGCGTTACGTAAATTATTAAATTTTTAGTATGGGGGTCACTTTTGGGGGTCAAACTAGAAAATTAAAAAAAAAAGTTTTTTGAACAATATTGTGTTACACATCAAATGAAAGGGGTTACTATGAGAGTTTTAATTATTTTTTTCATAATTTTAAAATAAATAGTTTTGAAGTTATTAAATAAATTAGACGAAAAATGACATTCCCCCCCCCCTTATCTCCGAAACTACTGAGACCAAAATTTTGAAAAAAAAAAATGGGGATAATAGATTTTTACCTATAGATTACAGGAAAACCTATAAAATGTATATAGTGTTAAAATAACATGTTAAAAAAATAAAACTCGTTCGGAAACCTTTGCACGCGAGTCCGACTCGCACTTGGCCAATTTTTTTTTTGTAAAAACAGACGCCCCAAAAATCTTTGATATAGGGCTCCCTTTGACTAGCTACGCCACTGCTGGTGTGACTAAAAGTCGACCTCAAAATAGTTTGGAAAAAGCCGAGCAGATAGATTATCTCCATTTCTCCCTTCTTCATTGTTCTTGTTATGTTTGACTCTAATAAAACAATCTACAATTCGACTTACAAAACATAACAGCAATTACCTATAGTATAATAAACTTGTATTTTGTTGAATTAGTAGGTACCTAGTTGACACGTGATCCACGTTCAGCAAACGTAGCAACTAAATAATCTCTCTATTTATTGCTGGCAAACACGTGCAAGCAGTAACTACTGTTACGCGCCAGAATTAATGTTGGGTACATAACGACATTTACGTACAACTAGCGCCATCTAGTATCGAATAGAAGAATTACTGGGGGTCAAGATATTTCTAGACTTTTCTATGCTAGAACATTCTCGATGTTTCGACACCTGGTCAGTCGGGACCGGTATGTACCCGAACTTTCCAGATGTTTTTATACTAGAAGGTTCTAGAAATAACTGAATTGGCGATACAAGCGATAACTTCGAGAGCGATCTTCAACTGCGAATTATAGTGAAGTTAAGTGTTCAGTAGTGCGACTGTGTGTTATGATTAGTGTGTTTTAAAGTGCTAATTAGTGTTATAAATTAAAGAGTCATTTTTGGTTAGTTAATCGGCTGTTTTTATTTTAACGAACCCCAAGCTCGTAACAGTACTTACACAGGGTGATTTTATCAAGTGTGCGTGCATGCCCAAATACTTTTCAAGGTATCAATGCCATGATTTATTACTTCCCAGAATTCGATCTTTACCAGCAACACTTTCGGATGGTGTATTTTCACGGTGTGTTCTTTTTTACAAAATCAATTGGTTCAATTCCTGACTAGGAATTTCAATTTTTCAGAAATGTAATGAATGCTTTAGTCCAATGTATGTTTTAGTTTTCATCAAAATAGGGCTCGCGAGCCCTTTTTAGTATTTTTAGTTATTCCTCATAGTTTCGGATTTGGCCATTCACGCACACTTGAAAAGTTCATCCTGTACACTTTACAAGCTTTTGCCAGCAGGCTGTCACGTGAAACTAGAAAATGATCCTAAGGTCTAAATTTTTAGAGTTCCGAACATCCATAAAATACGTAACCCTTATAGGATCACTCGGGTGTCTGTCTGTCCATCTGTCTTTTGTGTCTGTCTGTCTGTCCGTCTGTCACAGCCAGTTTTCTCTAGATCGACTGGACCGATTCTGTTGAAATTTGGTATACATATGGACTTCTGTGACCCAAACACGGACGTTTTGAAAAAAAAAATGAAATTTAGTCGGAACCCTTTGCACGCGAGTCCAACTCGCACTTGGCCAGTTTTTTTTGTAATCTAGGGCATGGTCTATTTGTGTGTCAAGTTTCATCCATATCCGTTCAGCCGTTACGATGTGAAGCGACAACAAATAGACGAACAGTAACTTCCGCGTTAACAATATTTTTCATTCACAATATTAGTTTCGATAGCTACACACGACTAGGCAGTAAGCACAAAACATAACTCATTTAATATCAGCTAGCTGTTGTGCGACTTCGTACGTACACATCGTTTTTTTCCTGTTCCCTTAAGAATTTCGGGAAATTCTGCCCATGGAACGTAAATGTTAAATATCAGCTTTCTACGACCAATAATTTCGGCTGTGTGTTGTTTGTCAGTCACTCAGTCAGGATATTTATTTAAAATAATCATAGGCTATTAACAATCCGCTTTGAACATCAAAAAAATTATAAACTGTTATTGTCGTAAGGTATAATTTGACAAATTACTTAATAATCTAATTGGGCATTTAACTGAAAAACCGTCACGGTAGTGATTTCTGAAGGGCTTCATAAATGCATGCCATTTTCTACTTACTTCTGAGGCTAATTCTACTAATCTTAAAGCAACGTTCGCATTCGCATATCAGTCGCAATCCGTCAAATTTCCCATTGGTATATAAAAAACCCAAGATACACACTCAGCATCTCAAAAACGTCCGCATAAAACAAGCGCAATATGTATAATTATGCGCAAGTTTGAAACAGTCTCGCATCGCTCGCCATATTGCACTGCTTTGTAAAAACAACTTTAAGCGATCCCTTTAAGGTTGAATTTGCAAAAAAATGCGCATCACTCGCCATACTGCACTGCTTTGTAAAAACAACTTTAAGCGATCCGTGTAAGGTTGAATTTGTAAAAAAAATGTTTATAGTATAACTACACACAACTCACACATGACACTTGATACATGTCAGTTTTTGACGACAGTTTCGATTTGTTTAAGACTGTGCATCTTGGGTTTTTTATATATCAATGCAATTTCCATACATTTTTGACAGAATATGTATGGAAATTGTATATAATAATAGACTGACATGCGAATGTTGCTAAAACTCATCCGTGTTCCTCCTAATGCCCTTTGCGATCCAGGGTCGTGGTGACTATTTCGAACAAATTCCGCAACCCTTGTTGGCACAGGTCCTAGCGGGGCCGGTCTAGGGTCGCTAGTAGCTTCTTACATATACACGGGATTTTAATTAATTTGAATAAATATAGCATATCTGTACAATTTAGGTAAAACATGATAAAATCGGTATGTTGAAAAATCAAATACTAGTTTGCTGCATTGGACTCGTTGGAACGCAAAGCAAGAAGACTTATAGGCGACGAGAACCTTGGTGGCTAAGCTTCACAGCTTGGCTCATCGGCGTAGTGTTGTTTGCCTGTCGGTCTTCTACAGACTCTACTTCGGAGAGTGTGCGCAGGAACTCCGCGACCTGATCCCACCATCGCTCTTTTACTATCAGAATACCAGACGTACTGCAAGGTACAATCCGCACTTGGTCGATATTCCGACTAGTCGTATTCAGCGCTTATCCGTGACATTTATTATGCGCATAGCCAAAGCGTGGAACTCTCTGCCAGCGTCTGTGTTCCCGTCCACATATAACCCTTCTGCCTTCAAAGCAAGAGTGAACAGGCATCTTCTGGCCATGCTCGCTCCATCATAGATCTCATCCATCGCTTTCCATCCAGGAATTTCCATTAGGCCAAAGTCAAGAACAATCCTATTGCAAGCCTCAATAAAAAAAATACCCGTCAAGATCGAGTCGGACTCGCGCACCGAGGGAAAATTGAAAAACACTTCACGTTTTATATGATGGTATATCATATAAAACGTGAAGTGTTTTTCAATTTTCATAGGCGAGGCTTATATTTATCGGAGAATTTTTACACTGCGGTGTAAAGCAGTTTTAGATCAGCGCCATCTCTTGACCGGCAGTAGAACTAATGTAATTTTTGTTGATGATTTATAAAAAAGTGTGATAATTAGAGGCATCGTTTTATTTTTCCTGTAATTTTCACATCAATGTTCTATAACACAGGAAAAATTCAGATATTTTTTATGCAAACTTCGGAGATACGGTTATTGATTTTATATTTTTCTTCAGGGTCGAAAATCATGCGGCCTTATAAAACAAGAAAAAATGTTTGAGAATGTGCAAATAGCGCTGTTTCATATTGATACACATGTCCTAGTAGCCCCACTTCGAATCTTTTAGTACCCCTTTCAGTCTCTGTTTCTTAAAAAACATATACATTTTTATTTCGTTCTTATTTGCAAAATAATTGAGCAAACGTCGTCTAAAGCTATTCCGAATTTCAAGTATAGATAGATAGATATATTTATTTTGTAAAACATGAGTACAGCATACAGGTCTTATAAATAATGATGAGGTTGCTACATTAGTAGTTCTTGAGATATCCAGTTGTGCCAGACGGCCAGATTTAGTCACACCATAAGGGTTCCTTTTTATCATTTTGGTACGGAACCCTAAAAACGAATACCACATAATGTAAGTAGGCTCTAATTATAATTGAGGGCCTTGAACTATGTTATGGTTAACTTTAGCAAACTATTTAAAAACAATGTATAATTGGTATTTCGATCAAAAAACTTAATAGGTACGTACGGATGTTGTAATTGTAATGTATCATAAAACCTAAAGTACCTACATTTATGACCAAAAAGCACCTGTACAGATTCGTTACCATATTCTATTAATATATGGTGGTATTTGTAAACAAAATCCGGATTTGATCTAATTAGGTGATTAAAAAACAGTTTTGACCTTCTATTTAAAGGTATGATTCAAGTTCTTTTCCTTTTATCAGATATGTATCCAATAGCCCTTAGAACTCGTTTTAAGTTATAAAAATTGCCTTAACTTATTTTTATTAGTTGGTAAGATGCACACGCAACCGAATAATTTAATAGAAATCAGTTGACATAGTAGTTACCTATGGCCATGTGATGTGGAGTAATGAGCACTATCGGTGAGTTTCTTAATTGAGATCTCAGAACCAATTCTATTACTTTTTATTTATTTTCGTTTGTATTACAAACAGCCCGCAGCCCGTGCCCAAGAAGGGTAGCCGAGCTGACCCGTCGAATTACAGACCCATCTCGGTAACGTCCATACTCTGTAAGAGTATCGAACGCGTGCTGAATCGTATGCTCCTAGCATACCTAGAAGCGAATGATATCCTTAGCGACCGACAATATGGGTTCCGCCGAAATCGGTCTACTGGGGATCTTCTAGCGTATGCCATTCACATCTGGAGTGAGGCCATAGAGAAGCATGGGGAGGCACTTGCGGTCTCCCTCGATATCTCGAAGGCCTTCGATAGGGTCTGGCACGATAGCCTTATTAGTAAGCTTCCTTCCTTCGTTCTGCCTGCCAGATTGTGTGATTGGATTGCAGATTTCCTGAGGGATCGGTCTATCCGAGTGGTTATAGATGGCTGCTCGTCCGGACTGCTGGATATCAATGCCGGGGTTCCTCAGGGCTCGATGCTCTCGGCAACATTGTTCCTGCTACATATTAATGATCTGCTAAAACCCGGTACCTTTGGGTATGCAGACGACAGCACTGTTGATGAGACATACGTGTCCGATGCACGAGCTGGTGGGTCGTGGATCCGGTCTCTGGTTAAGCGCTTGTATTTGTCCTTACAGGCTGTCTCTGAATGAGGCGATGCCAATCTGGTCAAGTTCAATGCTGCTAAGACCCAAGCGTGTCTTTTTTCCGCTAAAAGGAGCCAATTCCATTCAGCTACATATTTTCGAGGTGTAACCGTGCCGATAGCCGACCGACTTGAGCTTCTTGGTGTTACGTTAACACCCTCAATTTTGGCCCTTTCATAGAGGCAACGGCTCAAATGGCTGCCAGAAAGTTGGGGGTCCTAGCAAAGGTGAGACGGTACTTCACGCCGGAACAGCTGCTCAAGCTCTATCAAGCGCAAGTTCGATCGTGTATGGAATACTGCTCTCATCTATGGGACGGATCTACCCTTGAGTCAATTGAGTAACGAGCTAAGAGGATCATCGGTAATGACAGGCTCGTCGAGTCGAAGCACCATAGTCTTGAACATCGACGCCGAGTAGCTGGCCTGTCGGTTTCTTATCGGTTACATTTTCGGGAGTGTGCGACGGAATTGCATGATTTAATTCCGCCAAGCCCGTTCCATCATGGGACCACAAGACGAAAGGCGATGCGCCACCGGTACATGCTAGACATCCCACCCACACGCACAAAACGTTTTGGGAACACATTCATAGTGCGTACAGCTAAAGATTGGAATTCCCTGCCAGAGTCTGTGTTTACAACCTGGGAATCTTTAAGACAAGAGTGAATAGGTTGCTTCTAGGTAAACGTGCTCCATCTTCGACCGCATCATCGCTTACCATCAGGTGAGATAGTGGTCAAACGTATGCCTATCTACAGTAAAAAATAAAGCTGCACGCTGTTTTTAAGCTTTTCTCGAGAGAGCAGCCTTAATGATTTCAAATCCAAAAAAAAATGTCTTCATATGTAGAGAGTGGGTAACACGGTAAGTACACCAGCCTACTAAAAAAACAATAAAACTGCCTCGCTTCATTCAAATAACAAGCGTGTTATTCGTTTTTTATGAGTAGTAAAATCATAATAAAATACTCAATTGCTTTGTGTTGAAATACCTATTTACATTACTTCTTAGGTAGCTACTTTGTTGCTATTGTATTGAAAAGCAATCCATAGCTATCAGCCGTGGTTGACCGGTAAAGTCCGCCTTTGTAACCTTGTGTTGCACGAAAAGAAAAAAAATAACTGTTTATTTGTATAGTTTTAATAAACAAATAAATTCGATTTTCAATACCATTTTTTTTCTTTTTTGACTCCTTTGGATTGAGGAACTCGTAGGTGAAGAATAACAACCGTACGGTTCGATATACAAGGTTAAGCAACGCTTGCCGAGAACGGTCTGTGGATGGGTGAACATCTTAATATACCTTGGCTCCTCCGTGTCTCGGAAAGCACGTTAAGGCTGCTCTCTCGAGAAATGCTTAAAAACAGCGTGCAGATGAAGCAACTTTTCGTCAGCATTTACTCAGAAATTACAGCTGAAAAAAAAACAAGTAGTAGGTAATCTACATGATATGACGTAATTTGGTTTCGCCAGAATCTATGTATCGGTATCACATGATCATAAAAAAAAATCGCCAAATCGTTGAGATGAAACCATTTTACTCCTTCATTTTTTAACAAAAGCCTAAAAAAAATATTTACTGCTTTGCAATACAAAGGAAAATAATTTGATTTTGTTACTTTTTTAAAATACGTGTTATTATAATAAATTTAAAATGCGGGTAGCGGAGTGGCGCGTAGAGGAGTAGTTAGCTCTGTTTATATTCACAAGGTCATTGGCATGTATATAAGCCTTAAGCAACGCTTGCGGACGGTCTGTGAAGGGGTGAACATCTTAATATACCGTGACTCCTCCGTGTCTCGGAAGACTTTGGTCCTCGCTGTCATTTGTAGATCTAGCAGTTGTTACGGCTTGTCAGAAGCCAGATAATCTGACTCCAGTCTTGGCAAGAAGTACCGTGTTAACCAGTTAATGGGCTGTGGAGGTCTGGTAGGCAGCCGCTTCATGTAAAATACTGGTATTCAAATTATCTGGTTTGACTCGAAGCCGAAACCAATATACTTGGGAAAAGGCTAGGCAGATGATGACTCCTTTGGATTGTATTGTTTTGTGGGATTACATCAAACAAACATAGACCGGTGTTCTAGCTAGATGGTCATATATCTTCTCCTTGATGATGTTCCTACACTCTTAGTAATTAACTAGCTTTTGCCCGATATTTCGTACGCGAATATCTCGTATTTTTTCGGTCCCGTAGGAATTTCGAAATCTTCTTAGTGCTCCCCTACACTCCCCAAGGTACCTACATGCCCAATTTTAGCTTTCTGCGACCAGTAGTTTCAGCTGTGCGTTGTCTGTGAGTTACCCAGTATATTAGGATAAGCACGGTATAACGATACATTATTAATGGTTCACGAACAAGAGAGCATTATTTTCGTGATATTTTTGATGTTGTATTTATATTAAAACACCCGAACCCAAGATGAGTCTCGAACAAATGTAACACTCGAAACTGTCGTCAAAAACTGACATGTATCAAGTGTCATGTGTGAGTTGTGTGTAGTTATACTATACTTAAACAATTTTTTTTGCAAATTCAGCCTTACACGGATCGCATAAAGTTGTTTTTACGAAGCAGTTCAGTATGGCGAGCGATGCGAGATTGATTGAAACTTGCGCATAATTATATATATTGCCCTTATTTTTTGCGGAAGTTTTTGTGATGCTGAATGTGTATCTTGGGTTTTTTATATGAAGTTGACATTGACAGTCCTGTCAACCTGACGTTTGACGTAAACGCCGTCACGGCCGGACTGACTTGCGACCGTCCTCGGGCGATTTATCTGAAACAAATTATGATAGCTGCATAGTACGTTCGCTCATCCTGACTTAATCATTTTCATCAGTACACATCCACTAAAATCGTTTAATGACTTGGACTAACTAGGCAAGTGTATCGCTTAGTCAACCGTAAGGTGTGACTCGGACTACACTTCAGTAAGACCAGTCGACAACGCGTTAGATAAGTACCAATTCAGGCTAGAATTTAGCCTAGACAACACATTTACGTCCTTGTTAACATCTAGACAAGCCAATCCTAACAAGGATGTGACCCGGACGACACAATTCGTCTCACGATAGCAAGCGATCATCCAGGACAAGTCAGCACCTGACTCGGACGACAAAATTCGTCAGATGACGCTAAATAAACCACTGTGACAAGTCAATCAGACAATGACTCGGACGACACATTTCGTCTAACTTCTGTGACGAGTGAAGTGTGCCCTCTTACTACTCACCCTGGAATAGTAAGGACGACACTTCTTCGCCCAGGAACAACTATTTGTACAGTTTATCGTAATTATAGGAATGTTACGGTACAGTCACGATAGTTTGTACTATACCTACCTATGATAGTGAATTGTCCTGTTCCGTGTGCACTTCAACTTCATGAAGGACCTCCCATGTTTCAGGGTCTGAATGTACGCTCAGGGTGTCTGAGTTTGCAGTGACAGTGTGTGAGTCAGCCGAAGCAGTGTCCGAGCATACGGTCAAGGTGTCAAGACGGTCTAATGACTCGTTATCATTATTTAAGCACAAAGTATTTTCTACATCATTAGACGCCGTCTCGGCCTCAACTTCATTTAAAAGACTAGACGCGATTTCAAGTAATCCATCATGTCCCCGGGGTACTGCACGCAAATTCTCGTGGGAATGTTTAAGAGTTCGATTGGAAGCATCCACTATGCTTTTAAGTTCATAGCGATCATTATTTAGAACTTCTGTTATCATGAATGGACCCCTAAATTTCCTATCCAATTTTGTTTGATTACGTTCACAGTTTTTGATGAACACGTAATCACCTTTAGAAAATGGTTTAACTTTTGCGCGACCACGATTGAACCTAACAGTTTCGGATTCAGCAGCTTTCTGGATGTTTGCTGATGCATCCTCCCTAACCGAATCAATATCCAAGCGAACCTCGTTGTCTTTATCAGTGCAGTTTATTTTGGACATACCCAGCGAATCGGAACGAATCCCGAACATAAGCTCTGATGGCGAATATTTGGTTACGGTAGATTTTGTACTATTTAGGGCAAGCTGAATATTTCCTAATTCGTCGCGCCACGTCTTATTAGGATCGTTTTCGACGATAGTTAAAAGGTTCTTTAAAGTACGCATCACTCGTTCAACCTGGCCATTGGCTCTACTTGCACCCGTCGCAATAAAGTGAAGTTCTATTTTATGCTCGCCACAAAAGCTTTTAAAATCAGAACTGATGTAGCAACGACCTTGATCTGCGATAATTCTTTTTGGCGCTCCAAAAAGGTAAACTGCTTTTTGCAGAGCATATATTGCACTCTTTGCATCAACAGACGTGGTATGTTCGAGTAAAACGTACTTCGTAAAACCGTCAATAATTACTGAGCAATACTCCTTCCGATCGCTCTTCCCGCTAAGCTTTCCCGAAAAGTCAATATGAACTGTGTGCCAAGGCACAGACACTTTAGGAATCGGATGAAGCTGAACGGGTTGAGCTCCCGATGGGCCTTTAGAAGCCTTGCAAACTATGCACGAATCTATGAATTTCCGAACACATTTAGACATATCTGGAAACCAATACTTCTCATAGAGCTTGTCTAACGTTTAATCTCTACCTAAATGTTGTAATTCATTGTGAACATGATTTATGAGTGTCCAAATAAGAGATCGCGGAACTACTGGCAGCCAGGAGATCAATTTATTACGAACAATTTTCCTATAAAGGATGCCTTCTCTAACATCATATGTTTGGGCAACTGTTTCAGGAAAACTGTTACTGTGGTATTTTGTGATAAGGTCTTGGATTTCAGCATCCCTTTTTTGTTCTACTGATAACCAACCTTGGTGGAGCTCAACAAATTGAACAGATTTAGTTTGCACCTTTTCAGATTCTAAGGGAGTAACCGTATCAGAATTTCGAACAGGATTTCGGGACAAAAAGTCAGCGTGTTCCATTCTGCTGCCTTCACGATAAACGATATCAAAGTCGTAAGCCTGCAAATATGCCCACCAACGATATACACGGGGAGTTAAAGCCTTCTTAGACTTTGACGCCTTTAATGAATTGCAGTCCGTAACAACTACAAAATTCCTACCATAAAGATAGTGCCTGAAATGTTCTACCGCTCTAACGACAGCTAACGTTTCTAGCTCATAAGAGTGGTAGCGAGATTCCGCATCTGACGTTCGCCGGCTAAAGTATTCTACAACGTGGGGAAGGTTGTCTTTCTTTTGTAAAAGGATCGCTCCGTAACCGTCCGAGCTAGCGTCTGTATGTAATTCTACAGGGAGTACCGGATCAAATATGGTAAGTACGGGTTCAGATGTAAGAATATCTATTAACCTTTTGCGTATTCTCTCATGTTCAGTAGTCCAAGTAATTCGTCCTTTTAATTTTGTAAGAGGATATAAGGGACCCACAACACGGGTGAAATCGGGTATGAATTTCCGGAAATAAGACGCCAATCCCAGGAATTGTCGGACATTCGTAGCTGACTTCGGTTCAGGAGCATCTACCAATGCTTGAATTTTCCGCGAATTGGGTCTGATCACACCAGATTGCACAGAATATCCTAAATAATCGATTTTTTGCTTCATGAATTTACATTTTTTTAGGTTTAGTGAAAAGCCAGCTTCCGATAATGCGTCCAAAACATCGTCAAGACGCTGCAGACCCTTAGAGATGTCCACAGAGTGGCACAATACATCATCCATGTAGATTAATGATTTATCTTTTAATTGACTAATGGCTTTTGTGATACATCTCTGAAAGACTGCAGGCGCATTTCGCATCCAAAGGGCATAGCCAGATATTCATATTGGCCCTCATTGGTGATAAAAGCTGTTTTCTGCACTGAATCGGGATGAACAGGAATCTGGTGGAACCCAGCTGCCATATCTAACGAGGAGAAGAAATTGGCCCCAACAAGTTGATCGATTTGTTCCTCTATACGAGGCAAAGGGTAACGTTCGGGCACGGTATTGGAATTAAGCTCCCTGTAATCGACACATAATCTATCTGTATTGTCCTTCTTTTTAACAAGGACAATGGGACTGGCAAAGGGGGAAGAACTCTCCTGAATCACTCCTGCATCTAATAATTTTTGGACCTGTTCCCTGATTATTTGTTTTTCTATGGGAGCGCGTTTAGTGGGACACCTATATACGACCTTTTGCGGTTCTACTAATCTAAGTTCACATACCCCTGTCTTAACCCGTTTGGTAGGTATTCCTTCTATAAAATGATTTGCATACTTACTTAAAATTGAAATCAACATTTCTTTATCGTGCCCCTGCAGATCTGTGTCAATATGATTTAAATCTGATGTATCTAAATTGTTATTACAAAAATTAGATTGCTCTTTGGTGTATATTACTAGGTTATCATTATCAATTTTCACGCATAAGCCTAAACCAAAAATATCCCTACCAATTATTATAGGATCTGATATATTACAATCGGGGACCACATGGAACAGCAAGCTTATTAAACGTTCATCGATCTTAACTTCGCTCTGAATTTGTGTAGTGCATTGAATGTCATTACCTCCTATTCCACTAAGATAAACGATATCTTTACGCACAGTACCCAAGAGGTGATCGCAAAAACTTTCCTTTAAAAGTGAACAAGACGATCCACTATCGAATAAAAAAGGAACAAGCTCACCGGATGATGTTTCCAAAGTACCCCTAGAAGGGCGGTGCTCGCAATGATGAACCTCTTTGACCGCAGCCTTGCTTCCGTTCTTCTTGTCGGGGCTGTTAGTTGTCACATGCCCCTTTTGTCCACACGTGTAGCAGGTCACAGAAGTAATGTTCTCCGAAGTGCGTGAAGAACTCGGTGTGTCTTGAGATATAGGTCCGGAATGATCACGACGTTTTCTACATTCTGCAATGCGGTGACCCATTATTCCACAGAAGCTACATCTGCCTGAGAACCTTTCGGTGGGACGATAGCGCTTGATCTCAGGTTCGTTGATTTCTCCACCATCCGACCGACGTTTGAGAGGTACACCTCCCAGTATCCGGAATAATTGAGTGCGAGTGGTGATATTGTGAGCGTTTAACTCGCGACGTATCAAGCTGTCCTTTTGACAAAGTACTGAAATCACAAATCCAGTCACCACTTCTTCGGGCATCACGGTCTTTGGAATTCGTTCTATCAAGTTCCACAGCCGAAGTGCAGATTCTGAAGCTGTTTCTTTGGCTCCGATTTGGAATCGTAGAATGTCATCAAAGTAGTCCTGAAGTAATTTATAAGGTTTAGAAAACTTCGCTATAAGAGACTGCTTGACTACGCTCCAGGTCATATCTTGTAGGTTCAATTTGGTAATGCAAGATGCAGCTCGTCCTTTCAAAGCACTGGTAAGAGCCATGAGTAAGTCTATTCCATCCAGACCCCTCTTCTGAACGATGGCTTCAGTTATATTGCACCAACCGTCAATGTCGGCATCAGGGTCGTCTGGATTGAAGGGTAGCAGTTGCGTAGGATGATTAGTGTTCAAAGTTGGTACTTGCTGAACAGCGAGAACTCGAGATAAAAGCGTCTCCATGCTGTTGAGTAATTTCTCGGCATCCGTTTTGATCCTCTGGTCCTCAACTTGGGTCCCGTCGGATCCCACTTCTGATGAAGAGGCAGGACGGCCTGGAGGCCCTTCACCAGAACTCATCTTCTTCTAACTATGAGAGCAGGTGGGCGCGGAAAAAGGAATAAATGCTTTAGATCACAATCGACGTATTTTAATTAGTAATTCACAGGAATCACGATGTAATTAGGTAATTAGCGATTACTACTATACGAAATCAACTTAATTAAATCTTGAAATAGCGTGATGGCAAAGATTCTGAGCGATTCGTCACAAGCGTGGTGCGCGGGCGCCGTCTCGTTCAAAAGTGAGTTTCAAGATGGCCGCCCGCACTACCATCGACAATGACGCTTCGCTAGGTTGACATTGACAGTCCTGTCAACCTGACGTTTGACGTAAACGCCGTCATATATATCAATGACTCGACCGCAAAAAAACAACTGAAATGTTCCAAACAAGTAAAAAGCAATTTGTGGGCTTAAAAAGGCGACTTTAACCACACAACAATCTGTCAAATTTCATTTTCATCTTTATCGCTAATGCATTGGGTTCAAGGTTGATTGGGAAAATTTGACAGTGATGGGTAGCGTGATGTGCTTTCTGATTCAGCTAAAGTGACCTTTATTGACCCGCTGACGTAGTTGGGGGATCAAATAGTGGTTGAACTATAAAAAAAAACCACCAACTCCATGTGCCAGCTTTTGACCTCTGCCGTGCCTGCTGAGAAGCGATGAATGAGGTTACGAATGAATCCAGAAGATTTCATGCTTGCTTTGAATGCTGATAGATAAAAAGCACAAGCCTGCGATGGTTTCCCCCTTAAAAAACTAATTGAAGATAAAGGTCCAGCTACCAAAAAAAAAAAAGAATTCCATCACGTGTTCTTTTTTTATAAAAGAATTTTTTTTTTCCCACTTTTACTACGTATCACTCGTATAAACGTTAACTTCCAATGTATTTGATAAAAGCGCATGCTAGTAGTAGTGATGACATTTAAATATTCGTCTTTTTAATTTACTTAGCCTATTTAGCATTACTTTTAACTAATATTGTTAGTTTTTTTGAGAAAATATATTTTTCTTTTCTGGAAATTCTCAATAAAAAATAATCTCGATGTGCTAGAGCAAAAACAAAGCTGTATTTTAATTTAACATACCAAAAACATCATTAAGAAATTTTTTTGCTGGGCTGGATTTTTTTTTGCAGTCAAAAGAAACATGACACACCTTAATGCTAGGTTAAATGCTTATATGTTTGAAGGTTAATATGATTTTGTATGTAATTATTTAGTGGATTCAGGATATGTGCTGTCCGTCAATCAGCCTTTCTCAGAAAAAAATATATAAGATATTAGTGTCTACTAACTTCTATTTAAACACCTTAGTGCTACTGACAAGTGACATATGACCATGGAATGCCAAACTGACAATGTTCACGAATAAACATACCTACCTACCTACATAATTTTGACATTAAAGTGAGATATTTGATGTTTTTCTTGCCATTTACATAAACCTACACAGAGGTGCGAGGAGAGGTTCCGAGATGGCAGTGCTAAGCCCGTAGCCGTTCTTCCCCCTACCTCTCTCACAGTTTAGTTCATGGATCCGCCAGAGATCAACTGAACTTCATAATAACAAATGGTCACGGGCTACAGTCTGCAGACAGTCAAAACTGGCAGTGCCAAGTCTACATCCGCGACTAAAAAACTACTACTATTCAACCTAAGTAGAAATAACCTCAGAATAATTATAGGTACAATCACGGGCCATTGCTCCCTAAATAAACATCTCTTTAAGCCCACTCTGCAGGGGCTGCTTTGACGCCGAGGAATCAGCCGCCCACGTCATCCTGGAATGTGAGGCAGTGGCTACCCAAAGTCAACAAATCCTCGGAACTGTGAGGTTGCTCCGCGAAGCCTGTGAAGCTCCCAGGAAACTTCTGTGCTTCTGGGCGAAGCTAGGCGGGCTAACTTAGTCGGGAAAACTACGCACAACGGACCAAATGAGAGTCTTAGTGCGGAGAATAGAGTCCCTACTATCTACACAGAGTTACCTTATCATGTTTCCAGCTACTTTGGTGTCACGATTTGTTTTTTTTTTTACTGTATGTAGGCATACGTTTGACCACAATCTCACCTGATGGTAAGCGATGATGCGGTCGAAGATGGAGCACGTTTGCCTAGAAGCAACCTATTCACTCTTGTCTTAAAGACTCCCAGGTTGTAGCTATCTGGAAACACAGACTCCGGCAGGGAATTCCACTCCTTAGCTGTACGCACTATGAATGTGTTCCCAAAACGTTTAGTGCGTGTGGGTGGGATGTCCACCATGTACCGGTGGCGCATCGCCGTTCGTCTTGTGGTCCGATGATGGAACGGGCTTGGCGGAATTAAATCATGCAATTCCGTCGCACACTCCCCAAAATGCAAGCGATAGAAAACCGAAAGGCCAGCAACTCGGCGTCGATGCTCAAGGCTTTGGAGCTTCGACTCGACGAGCCTGTCATTACCGATGATCCTCTTGGCTCGTTTCTCAATTGACTCTAGGGCATCAAGCTGGTATTTGGCAGATCCGTCCCAAAGATGAGAGCAGTACTCCATACACGATCGAACTTGCGCTTGATAGAGGTTGAGCAGCTGTTCTGGCGTGAAGTACCGTCTCACCTTTGCTAGGACCCCCAACTTTCTGGCAGCCACTTGAGCCTTTGCCTCTATGAAAGGGCCAAATTTGAGGGTAGATGTTAACGTAACACCAAGAAGCTCAAGTCGGTCGGTTATTGGCACGGTTACACCACGAAAAGATGGAGCTGGGTGGAATTCATTTCATTTTTTTTTTTCATTTATTAATTACCAATTTTACTGGACAAATTACATAAAGTCTTAAATATATATCTTAATTCTAAGGATTACGAGCCTGAACTAGGAAATCCTGTGTTTCAGGCGAGAAGATCTAAAATAATTTAAAATTAACAAATAATCAAAAGGATTCTATAGTACAATACAAATGTGTAAAAAATCTGTGATATAGACAGTAAAACAACTTAACTTCTAGATAACTAACTAAACTAGGTCTAAAATTGTATAAATGGTACAGTTTTTTAAATAACAAGGTACTTAAACTAGGTCAAGAATTGTATAAAAACAAAATCACCTTAGCACAATCAGTAAATTCTCTGTATCATCATAGGACATTTTTTGAAGAGTTTCCATAAGAATTCTCTTACAGTTAACTTTATTCAGGCTATAAATGTTTGCTTTCGCATTCAATCTATTGTAGAGGAAAGGACCAAGAAACATATAAAATTTTGATGAGAAAGCATGTTTGGTATGGTTTTGAGGACAGACTAAATCTTTACGTCTTTTGTTAGTAAACTCCGTGCTATATGTTAGATCTGCGGAAAGTAGACACTTTGAGAATTGCCCTCTGAGCTCTTTCGATAGTTAATAACAATGTTTTACCCGCTCCACCCCATGTCGTAATACAGTATGTTACTATCGATTGACATAGGGCAAAGTAGACTTGTCTCACAATATTTGGGTCTGCAATGAAGCGTAATTTTTTAAAAACAAATATCAATTTCCGAATCCTATTATTTACAGCCTCTATTTAAATCGAAACACGCTACGTCTGCTGTAAGTTTTCGAGGAGTTGGATTCTCTGGAGACCATCCAGGTTGTAGTACCTGGTTAATGTGACCGTATTGCAAGATCATAACCTGCAAGGTACCTACTCATTGAAACTAATCTACTGAACCCAAATACGACATATCTGCTGTGAGTTTTCGAAGATTCGGGTTTTCTGGAGACCATTCTGGTTGCAGCATCAGGTCGAAGTTTTCAATTGATTGTCATTTAACGATTATACTGGCAAGCGTGAAGCACTTAATCGAGTAATCATACGCCAAAAATGCCTTACATCATTTTGGAAAAGAGCTGATACTCTTAGACTGCTGGACCGATATTAACCAAAAATAGAATAAAACCACTGCAAGGACACTGGCTTCAAAATGAAAAAAACCGCATCGAAATTGGTCCATCTGTTTGAGAGCTACGATGCCACAGACAGACACACACACAGAGGCAGACAGACAGACAGACAGCGACGTCAAACTTGTCAAACTTATAACACCCCACTTTTTGCGTCGGGGGTTAAAAACGAGCTCTTTCCTTTAGTTTGCCAGATGTTATTACTTCCCAGAATTTGATCCTTATAAGCGACACTTTCGAGTGGTGTAGGTGACAATACAAGGTGTGTGTAGTTTTTTTTTAATAAACCGATTCGATTCTTTTGTAGGAATAGAGATTTTTCAAAAATCTAATGATGCAGTTTTAGTTTTTACTAAAATCGGACTCGAGACTTCTTTCATTGTTTTCCGATATTCCTTATAGTTTTGGTTTGGACCATCCACGCGTTTATAGCTAGAAGGATCAAAAGTACTGATGGTAAGAAAAGTGTTTGTAGGATCGGTTGTTTTTATTTTTATTCAGTCATCACAAATCACAGTTTTAATTATTTCAGCTCTCTCCTAAAAATTACAGTCTCTATATAAAATATAAGTAATAATAATAATAATAGCTTCAACGACCACCTTTCAAAGTTGGCGTTACGCACTTGGGTAAAGGGCCTGATACAGAAGGCAGTACTCCTACGGCTCGTATTGTGAGGAGGTTCCTTTCTCTGGAGCCCTAACCACCGGTAGCTTGGACCCTGCTCCCGACACCGGAGGACTACTATTTTTTATATTTTTAAATGAATTTTTTAATGGTTTCTTTTTATTAAGATATATTTTAAAATGTAAAATATATGTATGTAAAAATAAATGTTTATTATTATTATTTCGTCTATTTATTTTCTAGAATAGAATAGAATCTCTTCCAAGATTCTGAAAATAAATGTTTATTATTAATATTTCGTCTATTTATTTTTATATACATATATTTTACATTTTAAAATATATCTTCATTTTGAAGCCAGTGTCCTTGCAGTGGTTCTATTCTATTTTTGGTTAATATCGGTCCAGCAGTCTAAGAGTATCAGCTCTTTTCCAAAATGATGTAAGGCATTTTTGGCGTATGATTACTCGATTAAGTGCTTCACGCGTGCCAGTATAATCGTTAAATGACAATCAATTGAAAACTTCGACCTGATGCTGCAACCAGAATGGTCTCCAGAAAACCCGAATCTTCGAAAACTCACAGCAGATATGTCGTATTTGGGTTCAGTAGATTAGTTTCAATGAGTAGGTACCTTGCAGGTTATGATCTTGCAATACGGTCACGTTAACCTGGTACTACAACCTGGATGGTCTCCAGAGAATCCAACTCCTCGAAAACTTACAGCAGACATAGCGTGTTTCGATTTAATATATTAATTTTAATGAGTAAATTTCTTGCAAGTTATGGTCTTGCAATACGGTCACGTTGACCTGGTGCTGCAACTATTCTGATTATAACTACGTTTAAAAGTGTTGAAATAAAAATTAAATTAAAAAACCCCCAACGCAAAATAACAAAAAGCGGCCAAGTGCGAGTCGGAATCGCCCATGAAGGGTTCCGTAGCAGCAAGTAACACAATATAAAAGTTCTTGTAGTTCGTTGTGACTTTATAATTATTTGTTACTTAGACACCTATTACAGATTTATTATTAGAAAATAATGGTTCACGGTTTATGCATATTTATGTTTATGAAATTATTATTTTTTTTTATTTTTGAGTTGATTGAATGAAAGGTAAATTGCGGTTTACGATTTATGACGTATTAAAAAAACTACTTACTAGATCTCGTTCAAACCAATTTTCGGTGGAAGTTTTGCATGGTAATTGTACAACATATTTTTTTTTTTTAGTTTCATCATTCTCTTATTTTAGAAGTTACAGGGACACACACACACATTTTTCTACTTTGGAAGTGTCTCTCGCGCAAACTATTCAGTTTAGCAAAAAATGATAGAAACCTCAATATCATTTTTGAAGACCGTATATAAACCATACGTACGGGTTTGATGAAAAAAAATTTTTTTGAGTTTCAGTTCTAAGTATGGGGAACCCCCAAAATGTATTTTTTTTTTCTATTTTTGTGTGAAAATCTTAATGCGGTTCACAGAATACATCTACTTACCAAGTTTCAACAGTATAGTTCTTATAGTTTCGGAAAAAAAAGTGGCTGTGACACGGACGGACAGATAGACAGACATGACGAATCCATAAGGGTTTCGTTTTTTGCCATTTGGCTACGGAACCCTAAAAACAAACATTAAAAAAGTCAAAAATAATAACTACCGCTGAGAACAGTCAGAAGGTAGTGCAGTCTCCAATCCGTTGAGGCTGTCATTAATTGCAATAAATGATTGCAATTCTACAGATTATGTGAGCAATCATTGTACTCGTATTCTGTAACTCTAGGACAGGATATGGCGACGGATTTTTTTAAATTTTAAACTCAAAACTTTTAAGGGATAAGTCCTTTGCACTAAAGCTGACGACCTCTATAAATATCAGGACTCGTTTCTGATATCATTATCAAACTCGTTTTAAAAGGGTTTTTGCATCGAATGAAAACATTATCTTACTAACCTTGACTCCAAAATGCCTAATACGCGAGTTCCGGTCATTGCACTCAATCCAGCGAATGATGTGTGTGGCTTTAGCAGTTGTTCACTGTTATTAACTTAATAAGACATGAAATACTAGTTATTGTGGTTATTAGGTAAATAAGCACTTTGTGTTGTAGTCATATTTTACAGTAATAACTATGTTTTCGGTAATGAGGTTGTGTAAACAGTAGGTAAGTTTGTAGAAATGAAATATTTTAAGAAAACAACCTTACATTTACCGAAGCATTAAACGCACAGTTAAGTATAGTATATACTAGTGGACGTCACGCGGTTTCACACGCGTAGTTCCCGTTCCCGTGGGAGTACGGGGATAAAATATAGCCTATGTTACTCCCTGATAATGTAGCTACCCAATGCTAAAAGAATTTTTCAAATCGGTCCAATAGTTTCGGAGCCTATTCAATTCAAACAAACAAACAAACAAACAAATCTTTCTTCTTTATAATATTAGTATAGATAAAGTTTCTTTATCTACATATCTTATTCAACTCTCCTGTCGCAGGACTGATGGAAGAAATTTTTCAAGAAATAAGTACCTTATTAAATATTTGTGCTCTTCATCTAGTCCGGTCAATCTAGACATTCGAAGGTGCATAAGTTCAGTAAAATTGTTCAAAACATAATTATAAATAAAAATTTTAAGTTCCCCATTATTTCCGTGTATGGAAAAAAAGTTACTCGAGTCAAAAAATGAGTTTTTCGCGATTTTCAGGTTTTTTTTTATCAATGATATATTAAGTTTTATCATAAAAGTACCTCTGACAAAAATTGTAGATCATAAGTTATCTATAAAAAATGCATCACTATTTTTTTTTCCTACGAGCGACCGTTTCTGAGATATAACGATCCAAAAAGTTGTTATCGTCATAATATGCACACGTTTCCACGCTACCTATGAGGTAGTGTATTTTGCGTGTTTTTAGGGTTAAGAACAAAAAACGGAACCCTTATAGGATCACTCGGGTGTCTGTCTGTCTGTCTGTCTGTCCGTCTGTCACACCCAGTTTTCTCCGGATCCGCTGGACCGATTGTGTTAAAATTTGGTACTCATATGGACTTCTATGATGCAAACACGGACGCGTTACGTAAATCATTAAATTTTTAATATGGGGTGACCCCCATACTAATTTTTTTTTAGTTTGGGGGTCAAACTAGAAAATTAAAAAAAAAGTTTTTTAACAATATTATGTGACGTGTCAAATGAAAGGACTTTAATTGAGGTTTTTAATTATATTTTTTTCATAATTTTAAAATTAATGATTTTGAAGTTGTTCAAGAAATTAGACGAAAAATGACCATTCGCCCCTTTTCTCCGAAACTACTGAGGCAAAAAATTTAAAAAAAATGTAGATAATAGATCTTTACCTAAAGATTACAGGAAAACCTATAAGAAGTCTGTAGTGTTAAAATAACATGTTAAAAAAATAAATTCGTTCGGAACCCTTTGCACGCGAGTCCGACTCGCACTTGGCCAGTTTTTTTAACGTGGTTTCCCCTCTCATCTCTCTCAAAACTCATTTTTTTACCTTTGACCTCGAGTAATTTTTTTTCCATACACGGGAATGATGGGGAACTTAAAATTTTTATTTATAATTATGTTTTGAACAATTTTACTGATTTTCAGCTTGTTGTGGTTTTATGCACCTTCACTCTCATTTTTTGGTCTAGATTAATCGGACTAATCTGTTTTTGTTCACTTCTGTTTAAAGTGCTTAAAGAGTACATAAATAAACCAATTAGCATATTTGAAAATTTATCTTCTGAAGGGCGAGCTACATAAGGAATAAATTCCAGTGGACACACGACTTGCATAGTTCATATTATATAGCTTACTTCTTAAAGCCTACAGAGCGTTAGCAAAATTATAATGGTCTTCAGATTTTGAGCAGACTGTACATATTTTAACAAAATACAAAGATCCGAAGTACAGCCAGGAGTATGTACCTAAGGATCAGTTTTAAGTACAGGTCACCTTGCTCGTAGAACGAATGGTCATTAGAGTCAAAATATCTGAAGTGGCGATCTGGTACTTGAAAACGCAACAATGGAAGGTCTTCTACAAGTTAAACCGATGACCTCGCGAAGGCCGCGGGTGGATGTGAGAAGCACAGCACCGACCCTCTTTTTTTTAACGGGGTGAAATCCTCATGGGTGTCCTCCACCCCGGGGCGGGCGGAGGGGTCTGTCAGACTGTTACTGACTTAAACCACCCCGGTGTTCCATCTCTCACGAGAACTTATTTAGCTTCCGTAATCTCCGGCTCTCCGTGCCGGCCCGCCTCTGCGGGCCACCTCGGGTCAGCGGGAGGAGTGAGGTGTTTGACTCCCCCCGCGACGTCAAAGAGGGGCGCACGGGAACTCCACGCGCCGACACCTTGGGTCCGGATGAATGGGGGGCCATCCCCAGGACCACCGCCCCTGGACCCAGTTAGGGGGGCCGGAAGAGGGTAGCGTATGCCCTCCTCCGACGCCCGGTGCGCCTGCTGCGGGCGAGGAGAGAGGTCGAGATCTCCCTCTCCCTTTCCATAGCACGAACTACGGCCGGCAGCGAGAGATCACTGCCTGCCACAGAGATGAGGGCACGGCGCGGCTCCTCCCAAGCGGCACACTCTGGCAGAGTGTGTCGCTTGGGAGGGGCCGCGCCGTGCCCTCCCGACAGTCGACGCAGTGGTGACACCGAGCGTCCGGCTCCCTGCCTATGCGACACAGGAACCTCCCGAAGGAGCCATGCCCCGAGAGGGCCTGTGTCACACGAAACGACAAGGAGCCGTGCCTTCTCCCGAGCCACAGGTCGAGCACTGGCCGGATGGTTTCAATAGTGCCGAGGCGACAAGGGCATGAGAGCCTGTCCCGTCACTCCGCCACTAGGACCTCGCGCAGCTGCGACCGACGCAGCTCAATGTACCGCTGCATCAGTCGCTCGCCACGCGCCCGCGCACAGCACCGACCCTATCTTAGGGTCAATGTAGCAGTATCGGAATTCATTCGGCTAGAGGATAGTGTTTTAATAAAAATATCTAGAGGTCGCTTTTGAATGAAACGTGACGTACAACTCACAGCATCCTGAGAGACATTTCTACTATTTTTTAACAACTTTCGCATTCCCATATCAGTCGCAAACTGTCAAATTATATTAAACCCTATTATAATATACGTCCGTCCGTCCGTCTGTCTGTCAGCGGGCTGTATCTCAAGAAAAGTAACACGTGGACAGTTGAAATTCTCACAGATTTTGTATTTCTATTGCCGCTATAAAAATTAAGGTTTATGGCACGGAACCCTTCGTGTGCAAGTCCGACTCGCAATTGGCCGATTTTTTAGGAAAAATTAAGAACATGCGAAAGCGAAAATTGCTTAAGAGCATAGGTTAATAATTTCTGACAGATCGAAAGGCGTGGCTTAGCATCCTTCTCCCCGAGCGCACCGCACACTCCTCGTACTCCCGCATTGAAAGTTCAAAAAATTGAATATAGCGACACCCTATCAACTAATTTAAACCGCCAAATGATTCAGGGTTGTTGCAAGCAAATTATATTAACATATATCGATACTCCTAAAACAACCTTTTTAAGATAGAATAAAATAAACATTCAAAGTAGACAAATAAAAAAGCTTTTCGTGTTATATCATCATCTGCCTAGTACTGTCCCAACTATATTCTGGTCGGTTTCCAGTTAAACCCGATTAAGCTGAATACGTATTTTACGTAGAGCGGCTGCCTACCAGACCTCCACGTCCACAACCCATTAACTGGATAACACGGAACTTCTTGGCAAGCCAGGAGTCAGATTGCCAAAGACCTACAAATGACAGCCAGGGCCAACGGCTTTACGTGCTTTCCGAGGCATGGAGGAAACTCGTTGTGTTAAGATGGTCACTCAACCATAGACCAACCTTGGCAAGCGTTGTTTTACCTTGAAGGTCGACCCGTGCGACTGTTCTTCTTTAACCACACGCTCCTCCATTCGTGTTATATAAGGTGGTCAAATCGGATGTTCAACTATATTTTGCCACCAAGCTAAGGCCAAGGACTGAAGTTCAAAGGCCGCCATTTTGTTTTGGAGAGTTTTCAAGATATTGATCATTGCATTAACTTCATTCGGAAGTTCTAATTCAATTGAAGAACTCCCAAATCATATTCATCGCTGATGGTATGTACTAATGTAAGAGTCTATGCACACGGCGAATTTTTACCGCGCCCACGATGCACGTTTTGCGAACGCGGGCTCACGACGCTATAGCTAAAGCGATGAAAACGCGCGCGACAAGCCCATTCAAAGTTCGTGTGTATCGATTTTTTTTATTAATTGTCGGAGAATGTGGGGAAGGGGCACTGCATAGTTCACTTGTCACTCACACGACATCCGATAGCAGTTCGATTTTTTCTCCCATCTTTTATGTTTGGGCAATATTTTAAAAGTTGTATTAAAATGACCATCACTCAATCTTCTTTCGCTCGTGAATGCGTTTATCCAATAATGTCGCTTATTTTTTATGCTATCAGTAATAAAGCCAGCGTAAGCAGTGCTATCTCGTCAGACTCCATTTAACTGCTGTTGAGGATTCTGGTAAAAACAGAGATATCTGTATAAAAATACATACGTGCGACTGCAGCATTTTTATACCGCCTATCGCCGTATCAGCGCGTTTGTATCGATACAAATAGGTTTACGATTACAGCGCCACAAAATTTATGTACGTATGCAAATTTAACTATCTGTAATGTTTAAGCATGTACTCATTATAGTCATGTGACTAATGTAACCAATATAATCAATGTTTATCTCTAACAAAAGTAAGTTTCATTTCGGACGAGCTTGTGTTTAAATCTAATTCAATCCTCACATTATATGGCGACCCTGCCGACGGACGGGCAAGCCTCGCGCGTGTGCATTTGATAACATAACTATATAAGGCAAGTGAATAATAAACTTTCATCATACAACGTACAAGATGAAGAATTACAAGAGACAATACTTAAAACTGCCGTGTTCGTTGTCAAAAAATCTAAGATGGGCACCACCCAGAGTAACTCGAAGGAAGAGGTAGTAATCGCTCAAACTGCAGCCGGTAATGGTAAAAATTCTGCGGAAACGGAACAACTGCTACATCATGCAAGTACCACAAACATTATACTACTGATTATCGCACTGCTTCTGGGTATTGGAGGAATTTTTAAATTGTATAAAATGTATCGGAGATGTCACGGAAAATTGGTGGAGAGAACATGTAAACGACTATGTGACGACGTGTAACGATGTGGTCTTGAGAAGATATGCGAGTATACTTCGTGGTCAGCGCAAAGGGATGCAGCCGGGAGAAATCGCGTAAACACGTCAACAAAAGTGCGTAGTGCAGTGAAAGTGCTGCAGTTCATAATCGTGATATATTAAATGGGTGTAATCGTAAATCATAATACCGCGCCAGTGAAGTATCCACGTTAAACTAATTTCAGACTTTATTTTAAGTGTGTGTTTATGGTGACAGTATCGGTACGTATGCAGTAATATTAGTACCTACCTATGTTTTGTTGAATAACTTGTATGTAAGATTAATGTCGATAGCAAAAATTTTATGGCAGAGTTGATTGAGGAATTGCATAGTGATTTATTGAAAATACGAACATATTTAATTAAAATTGGACCTAGTAGGAGGCAAGGAAATGTATGTTGTAAAAAGCTAGATGAGGCTAATATTTTGTGTAAACAATACAATAATTATACAGACGAAATAAATAGGACAAAGAAATTTAAAAGTGTATCAGAAATAGAACACATTGATAAATGTGGGGATAAATTTTATAATTTGTACTTAGAAGTTACTAAATTGTGTAAAAGTGAGCCAATAATCTCTGCCACGATGTCTAAATTCGATTTAAAGATAGCGCTTAGCTTATTACCAGTAATGAATGATACGGAATTAGTTACAAAACAATTAATAGATGGTATAGAATATTACAATTCTATTTTAGAGGATGCGTCGAAGAACGAGCTAATGGAGTTTGTTTTAAAAAGTCGATTATCGTAGTTCGCTAAATTAAGACTTGCTAAAAAATATAATATATTTCCCGAATTATTAAAGCGCGTCAGCGCGCATCATCACGTCACATCATGCATGTCGTCGTGTGTAAGGGCCTTCAAACTCAGCGGCGCGGTAGGCGGCACGGGCAGTTACATTATACATCTCTGCATTTGACGCGACCAGCGCTGCAGCGGCGCGATCAAGTGCGGCCTTAGAGTCTTTCAATTTTATTGATACAGGTTCAATGGACGGACTGCTTTGGAAGCACCGGGATGGCCGCGGTTTTGGCAAAACTGGCGAGTAGGTATAGATAATAACCGGTTGATATCGCAGACTTGCTGCAGAAGCTGAACGGCTTACTTGATTCTTCTTTACACATCGGTCATCGGATGAACTTTAACGATACCTACCTGAGTTTTGTTGTGTTTTATTCAACTTACAGTTCCACATTTCAAAAATACAAACCAGAGGCTTTGAAACGGCAAGCATTGTCAATTTAGACATCCGAGGATACAAAAATTCGCACCCAGCTCAAAGTTGGTAGGATTGTTTAAAACACCATCATTTCAGTCATTCAGTCATTTATTGATTTGTTAACATAGGTACAAATAAATGGATGTTATAAAAATAAAAAAAGTGCTCTATGTTATGCCAGACAGAAGGCGTACAAAATTAGTTAATAAAATGTCGTTGATATTAAAAATTAAAACATAATCACATTAATTGATTACATAAATGTCAAAAAAATAAAAAAATAATAATGTCAACAAAAAGAGGTAAAAATAATAATTAAAATATATAATACAAAAATGTCAAGTACAATGTCAAAAGGAAAAATTAATAACAAACCAGGTCATTGAGTTCAACAACAGTCATCACATTTTGTCTGTCAAAATGTCATGACAACAGTCATCACATTCTGTCTATCGATCGGATACCTGGAAAAAAATTACTCGGGGTCAAAGGTCACAAAAACGGTTTTTGTTTCGCGATTTTCAGCAAAACGGTAAGTTTTATCATAGAATTAGTTCAAAAATTGTAGATCAGATAATTATCTATAAAAAATGGCTAGAGAGTTTTTTTCCTAAGAGCCACCTTTTCTTAGATATATCGATTCAAAAAGTTGGAAGAGTTGTAATCGTCATAATATGCACCCGTTTCCATGCCACCTTGAACGACCACTCAGGTCTCGAAGAGCTGAGAATCTACACTGACGGATCAAAGACAAGCACCGAAACCGGAGTTGGACTCCAGACCGCTAGGTAAACTCAACACCGTCTACCAGGCGGAATGGGTGGACTTTATTCTGGTGGTCCATGGCATAGAAGCCAGATGGGAGTCATGGATACCCAAATTCGCATACTCTCCGACAGCGTCTCAGTCCTTTAATCCCTAAGGAAGCATCACACCACCTCGAAATTCATACAAGAATGCCACAATGCACTAGAACGCATCACAGTGACCAACTGCAACACTGTGACGCTTCAGTAGATAAAAGGACACAGCGGATCACTAGGGAATGTCGCGGCCGATGAGCTGGCCAGGAGGGGATCTGATACTGTGGCTGTTGGACCCGAACCCATAGTACCACTCTCCTTCATTCAGCTGCGCACATGGTTACAAGAACACACCCACAAACAAGCAGAACGCTGGTGGGCCTTGGCACCCGGCTGCAGGCAGTCCCTAAACAGGAAACTGACCAGGCGCCTTTTGCGACTGGATAGGGGCAGGCTGCGGATGGTGACGGGGACCATCACCGGGCACTGCTCATTGAACAAACACTTACACACGATAGATATTACGGACAGGCCTTTATGCAGAGCATGCACGGAGGAGGAGAAAACGGTATTGCACGTACTCCTTGAGTGCACAGGCGTTACCGAAATACGGAGTCAAATAATAGAACTCGCTTGCAGATGTTTTAAACACACCAGTAAAACTGATCTGTTTCTGGAGGGAGGTTGGCTGGTTGGAGTAACGGTCGCCATGGCTCACGCACAATGGTTCAACATCAGGACTAAGTGCGGAAACCAAATTCTAATAGATATATAGAGAAAATGGCGAAAAACACGTTTTTGTGACCTTTGACCCCAAGTAATTTTTTTCCAGGTATCGGATCGATGAGGACTTTTTAGATTTCATTTATGATGGTGTTTTGAACAATCCTACTAACTTTGAGCTGGGTGCGAATTTTTGTACCCTCAGATGTCTAAATTGACCGGACTATATTGACAATGCTTGCCGTTTCAAAGCCTCTGGTTCGTATTCTTGAAATGTGGAACTGTAAGTTGAATAAAACACAACAAAACTCAGGTAGGTGATTGTGAAAGAGATGTTATAGCGTTTTGAACAATCCTACCAATTTTAAGCTAGGTGCGAATTATTGTAACTTCAAAAAAATTAATATTTTAATTCTGTACCGCCATAACATTTTAAATCAAATAATATACATCAAATCATCTAATTTATTCAATGTCTAATAGAATCACGAATAAGTATGTTTGGGGCTAGAAATATGAGCAGGTAAAGACTACAAACTACAAGGAGGTCAGAATCATGAAGGAGTAAAATCCAGGACTAACAACTATTCATTTACTCTTCATTTCTTTTTAAGTAGGTGTTGAGGCCACTAACCTCATTTCCCTCTTCATGACTATGGGTTATACATTTTTTTAATTATTCTCTCTTCCCTTGTTCTAAAAATCACGCAGATGAAGTCGCGGGCAGAAGCTAGTTTATAAACTCAATTTTTTTCGTAAGCTGGCAAGTTTAATTACATGACTTATTGATGTTTGACGTATTTCAAAGCATGAAATAAATAACATTATTTTAGGCTATTTTTCTTTTTGATAAAATGTGAAATAAAAGCTATAAAAAATAGTCACTCCTGTCTAGAAGAAAAATATATTTTGCTATATTACTTTACGTGAGGGAAAAATAATGTTTGTGGATGTTCTATACACAGAAGTGATAGTGATGATTTTATCATCATTTGCCGGTGTTATTAGCCACTATTAATTTCCTGGGCTATGGATCCCTTGTTGCGTTCAGGTATGTTCCTAAATTTTGTGCTTTAGTCTTTTATTTCAAAACATTTTTATTAATAATTTCAATGTTGGTACGAATATAAAATGACTACGATTATATACTGTCCACGGTCACAAAAATATACACTCACACCGTGGAAATAATTCTTTATCACTAATTTTAACAAATAACAACTTTAAGCTGCTGATCTATGTAAAATATTGTTAAAAAAAAAATTCTAAAATCTGACATTTCTGATCTGCAAAAAAATTGACATAGGTATTACCTCGACAAGGCCCACGGACCATCTGAATTGATCTGAATAGACAGTGATGCAAATACTTTTGAAAGGCAAAAGAAGAGATGGCGATAGAATAAGTGCGGCTCGGAATAAATAACGTAAGTGCCAAAATTAATTTTCGGATTTTATAACATAAAAGTATAACGAAATCAAAATATGTTAAGAATTTAGCTAGATAAGATTATTTTCTATGTTTAAAAGTAGTTTTCATAAAATCAATACAATGCATTACGCCATGGAAATGAAAATGGCAAAAAGACAGACCGAACTTTGCAATTTTTTTCTATCGAGAAAATTTCTTCGTATCGTGTATTATTTTAGAATTCAGGTAGATAATACAGTCAAGAAACATAAACCAAAATATCAAATCATTATTACAGGTACTTTACGAGAAAAAACAATTCCCAAAACGGCCTTATTATTCTGTTATCGCCTTAAAAATTGGTAGAATTTGCCCCCGATCTTGACCTCTTGAGCTCGCGTGAATGATATTACGTTTTGTTCCAAAATTCTATGAATGTGTTTGTTACTAACTAGTCTACAGATAACAATAATTGTTAGTGGTGCGAAATGTAACGAGTTGAATGAACCAAAATATATCTATCTTATTGTAAACAGATATAATGAAATAAACTCACGCCGTTTTCCCATGGAGTTAAGCAGCAACTATAAAGAAAAAGAAAAGAAAGAAGAAAACTTGTTTATTGGGAAGACATAGGTAAACACAATGTAGGTATAAAAGTTAGGTAGCTTAATAATAATAAAATAAGGAGGCTCTCGTTAGGCAGCTAGATCAAGGGCTTGATACAGAAAGCGGTACTTCTGGACACGGCTCGTATTGTTAGGAGGTTCCTCTCTCTGGAGCCTGACCGCCGCGGCCGGTAGCTTGGACCCTGTTCCCGATACCGGTGGGCTACTATTTTAATATTTTTAAATGTTTAATATACTTTTTTTAAATTTTTTATAAATGTAATTTATAGGAATTTAAGTGAATACAGGAGATAAAATAATAACATTGTTTAGAGCGCTTGCCACAATACGTAGGTACATACTTACTTAATAACTAATTTTGCTTCGTTTGGGTTTTTACGTCTGGTTTCTAGAAATACTTCCGTTGGTCGATAACAGTCTTGTGTTCAATTCCCTTGGTCAGGCTAAGTGTAATGTGTATTTCTATCATGAATTTTTCAGTAGCACACCCGGAGTTGAACCTGGATATATGCACAGTTGAAGGCTCTCAGTGACATGGGTTCAGACCAAATTAAACTAGCAAAATGTGAATGTGCACTAAGCATATGAACCTACAACTTACTACCTTACCTTTTGGGAAGTAAACGGGTGATGTTACAGTTTATTCAAATAATACAATAAACGATTTGAGTTTTTGTTCCAAATTAAAACAGAATATACTAGTTTTAGCATTCCGGACGTCTGTATGAAAAGGAACACAAATAGTATTACTCGTGTGTCTTCTGTATACCTTTAGGTTCCTACACCTACATCTCTCACAGTCAATTTGCTTTGAAACTGATAAGAATATAGGATCAGTCGCGTGTCTGTCTATACGTAGTTGCGCTTGTACCAGCCAATTTGCTGCGGATCTACAGAACCGAAAAAGTTGAAATAACCTCGGGCCTCCTTTTGGACCATAAAAAACAACTGTGTTGAACCTACATAAATGTATCAATAGAATGTTTTTTTTTTTTTGTATAATTAGTTTTGAAGTTATTATTTAAGAAAATTATTGAAAATTTTCTAAAATCTTTAATTATTGAAAAAAATAAAACTAATCTTCACGCAAATACTGAAAAACAGCATTTTACGTAGTGCTTATTTTTGACCTTTCTTTGACTCAATTTACATGCTCATGCGTAAATGAAATAAATTGACTAGTCACTGCCACATTGTATTAAATTAATGCCAATTTAACAATATATTTTGTGTAAATATATAATACGTAATTTTTTTTATTTTTAAAGGAACTAGACTATGAACAATGGCTAATTTGACGTGAGTGACCTAGAACGAAGCATAATTTGAAACTTGGAATTTTTCAACAGCACTGTGTTGTCGAATAATAATTTTTGTCAGGTACTGTATATTTAGTTAAGAACTCAAGATGTTGGTATAATGATGAAATATATGAAAATAAATCGTACCTACTTGTAAATAAACGTAGTACCTAACTTCAAGTTCACTCATTTATTATTGATTCCGCTATATTTGCATAACAATGACTAGCCTCTGTCACCTCTGACTTAGAATAGAGTCAAGACCAACCCAACTCAAGATGAGAAAAACTGGCCAAGTGCGACTCGGACTCGCGTGCAAAGGGTTCCGAATTTTTTTTTTTTTTTTAACATGTTATTTTAACACTACAGATTTCTAATACGTTTTCCTGTAATTTTTAGGTAAAGATCTATTATCTCCATTTTTTTCAAAATTTTAGGCTCAGTAGTTTCGGAAATAAGGTGGGTAATGTTCATTTTTCGTCTAATTTCTTGAATAACTTCAAAACCATTTATTTTAAAATTATGAAAAAAGTATAATTAAAACCCTCACAGTAAGCCCTTTCATTTGATATGTCACACTATATTGTTCAAAAAACTTTTTTTTTTGTTTTCTAGTTAGACCCCCAAAAGTGACCCCCATACTAAAAATTTAATTATTTACGTAACGCGTCCGTGTTCGGGTCATAGAAGTCCATATGTGTAAGATAGGTCATAGAAGTCCAGTGGATTCGGAGAAAACTGGCTGTGACAGACGGACAGACAGACAGACAGACACCCGAGTGATCCTATAAGGGTTCCGTCTTTTTTTCGGAACCCTAAAAAGTCTAGTACCTTATTAATCAGTGGTATTAACTACAGCAGTTAATAGCGGTTTAATATATTTATTCTACGCCTTTATTAAAAACCAGTATGGAATGATCTCGTTCGCCTTACAAAGCGCGAAAGATCTCGGTTCAGCTAGAAAATTGAAGCAAGTCAACGTCCATGACCGCATAGCAATCCAGTAGGCCAGATAATATAGTTCCGAATGTAAAATATAAACGAATTATATTTAACATATATATTAATTTATAGGCTTGTTTGTTTATTTTTTTTTTCTTATGTTTGTCTAAATATAAACACACAATGTATCAAAGTCGGAAGCGTTATTTAATTAACTCGTACTTACAATGAACATCATTATCACAAATTTGTACCTTTTAAACTTAACTATAAAGATTTAAAGCACTGGTTAACTTCGTCTTCAGTTAACTTCACTAATCTCACGGACTCTTCCCAGAGCGCTTTAGCAGTTTTATCACAATACGCACGTTTCACAGCTCCCACTGCTTCACAGTTCTTGAAGTATGCTCCACTCACTTCTCCAGCCTTCTTATCCAAAGCAGCGTGGAGAGCCGTCTGCGAGCCTTGCCATGGCGTCTTGAAGAATAACAGGCACGCTACAGTTAAAATCGTTCCACATACTTTATTTATAGAATCAAAGATCCTAGTGCCAACCGCTCCTGGATCCACATTGTTAATTACAACATTTGAGCCCTTCAACCTCTTGGTCAGCTCGTTCGCGAATAGCACGAGACAAATCTTGCTGTTCCCGTAAATCCTGACTATGTTCCAATAGTTCGTTCTGTTTAAATTATTGATATCCACTTTTCCGAGCATGTGCATGACTGATGCTGTTGTTATTATCCTGCTCGACTCTCCAGGCTTCCCTGTCTTTTTCAAAAGTGGAAGGAGTAGAAGAGTGAGTAGGAAGGTTCCGTAATAGTTAACTTGCATTATGAACTGCATTCCGTCGGCCGTTAGGAAATCACCAGGGATCCCAACTCCAGCATTGTTCAATAAAATGTCTAGTCTGTCTTCGGTGTTCAAGATGTCTGCTGCGAATTGTCTCACAGACTTCAAAGATGCTAAGTCAAGGAGTTTGAATACGACGTTCTCATTCTCTGTTTCATGGATTATTTGCTTCCTCGCATTTGTGCCTTCATCTTCGAAGGGACAGGCGATGATGACCCTGGCTCCTCTGTGGGCTAGGTCTGTTGCCATGTGGAGGCCCATTCCTGCAGTTCCTCCGGTCACGATGACTGTCTTGCCCTCTAATCTTCTTCTCGAGAGGCATGTTGCATTCGTGCTCTTCTGGTACACAGCGACCGCGAGCGCGATAATGACAATGATGGCAATAATCAGTAGAAGCCCGTACATGGTTGCGTCGCGGGCGCCGGCTGTAAACACACTGTAATACGGAGTGGAGCGATACCTCGTTTTAACCTCATTTTAAATATTATTATGGTTTCAAACTGGTCTCGCCAATATAATATTGAGCAGTTAAAGTTTACCCCACTCAAATTATCACGTTGGTTGCTGCAAAAACGATAACGTTTTATTCCTTTGTTTTTCTGAGCACTTAAGTACGCACAACATATTTATATTGTTGCAGGAAAATCAATCGTTTAACGATTACACTTTGGTAACTTTCGAAGAAATAATTCTTTTTTGCAAAACATAAGTTGTTTTGAAATAGAATGAAAAACCAAGACAATTGTGATTAGGACTTGCAAATGAACGTTTTATTTTATCAGGAGACCTTGCTTTTATTGAAATTTCATGATACTATACGGTAGGTCTTGCAAGTATCGATAGATGCGGCTTTGCAAACCTTCGGTGCACGAGTCCACCTTGCACTTAATTTAAAGGTACCTATTTCCATTTTTAGATCGAAAACATGAACGGAAATAAATGCGGAAAATATCGTATTTCTTGTTTTGCCGTTTAACTTGTTGTTATTACACACTCTATGAAAATTTCAATGTCTACCTTAATAGGTTATCTCATGAACTGTAATCAGTTCATGAGATAACCCGCTGACCGACAGACGAAAAGACAGCAGAAGCATAGTAATAGGATTGTATCGCATGATTGAAAAGGTACTCAATGAAAATATTAAATTCATGTATTCACTAACAAACAACTCATGGCCTGGACCTAGATCCAGATAAAAATACCTTAAAAATCATCAACATCGGTTAACCAATGGAATCGCTGTATGTAATAAGAAAAATATACGTGCGTCAGAAAACTTGACCGCCAAAAACGACTAAAAAGTTTCAAACAAGTAACTTTTCAAGCACTCTCTGCCACAGGAGTGGATCTCTCTGCCTGGGTCTGTGTTTCCGAACGCTTACAACCCTAATCTCTTCAAAGTTAGAGTGAACAGGCTCCTTCTGGGTAAGCTAGCTCCATCGTAGACTTTGTCTCTGTCATCTCTAACCTAGACTAGAGTCTAGAGTAAACCCATATCAAATAAAAAAATAAAAAAACATTTTATTTCCATATTGATCTGGTGCCACCAACTGCATCAGACGCATGTGAAACAGAAAATACCAACAATGAGATCATTTCTTCAAGAATTAATATTGTCATAAACATGTTCATACTTACCTCCATACTTACCTACGACATTTTTTAAAATTAATTATATCCTGCTTACTGTTTGTTTGTTACATGCTAATAAGAGGTTATGAATATTTATAAGGTACTAGCTTGTGCCCGCGACTTCGCCTGAATGAACAGTTTTTAACTATCTCAAGAGATCCGCTCGAACGAATCTGTTAAGAGGGCAATTACATTTTTTCTTGGATTTTAGTGTTTGACTCGAGTTTTGAAATTTGTGTCTACATATGTAAGCCATAATCACTGATTATGGCTTATATATGTAGACAAAAAAAATATATGCCCAAGAAAGTTTGATTCTTTTTCTTGGGAGTGATTTAAACAAATATTTCAATTTGTTTACGTAAATTAGTAAAAACCTTGTCTCAAGGATGTCTGATCTATTGTGTCTTCTAATTTGGAGTGCTTTATTCAATTTATTATGTTGCATACAGTAATACACCAATAATAATTCTATAAAAAACAGAGAGTTACTGAAAATTTTTCGTCCAAAAATATTTTTTTTTTTTCTATGAAAATATAATCCAAATTCAAACAAAAATTAAGTAATAACTAAGGTAACTATGTTACCTTGCTTGAAAAAAAAAAATTGACTAGTTTAAATGTAAAATAATATTTTTCAAGAATTGTTGTATGCAGCGCTACAATCACTATAAATCTCGAGAAACGCGGTCTGTAGCTTTAGTTCGCACCAAGCGCACGATTTTGTAGTAGCGCCCTTAAAGCGTAATATGGCAACCAACAAACTGACTTAGAATTACTTTCGCATTAATAAATATTTAATTATGTTAAGTATGGGTTTTTAGCCTTAAAGTAGTAGTTGTTTTTGGCCCTTATCGACAAGTGAGACAAGTTTAGTCAAAAAAATGGTTTGTGCGTATGTGTAACGGAAGAGTTGGTACCATTTTTAGGGTTCCGTACCTCGAAAGGAAAAAAACGGAACCCGTATTCGATCACTTTGTTTTCCATCCATCTGTCTGTCAAGACCCTTTATCTCGGGAAGGCAGGGAGCTATCGAGTTGAAATTACCATATACTCAGGTCTACGGGGGACCGGGGTAACTTTTTTCACAGCTTCAAGGGATGAAGCTGTGAAAAAAGTTAACGTAAAAAAAAGATACGGCCGTTTATACGGCAAAAAAACGTATATTTCGACACTGTCAAGGGAATCAAAATGTATAGGGTATTTTCCGTGACCTACAAGTATGAAATTTGGCAATTAATACTGTCTTATACTATAAGTACAGGAAGAAGTCTAAAAACTATACATTTGTAATTAAATCATAAAAAAACATAGTCTTTATTAAAAATATTGACGTGTAAAAGAGTTACAGTAGAATCCGATTATAACAACGGCCAAGCGAGCGAGCGAGGTTTCTAAATAATTATTATCCTTGTAAGTGTCTATTCTTAATTATCTTTCGATTTTCTCCAAATGTAATTTCTTTCAATGTTATGGAAATATTTGTACGCCGCTAATTACGGCTTAGATATACGAGTATATTAACACTGTTAGTGCCAAGTGCAAAAGTGTTTTTACATTTTTAGTTCCAAGCACTCAACACATGGGCCGAACAACAATTCGATCGTGTGCCCACAACACGCGCATGAACACAAGTCACATATAGCTACTTAAAACTACGACTCAGATGCGGGTTGTGAGCACACAAACGAATCATTGCTCAACCCAGACGCTGAGTTCTTGGCACTAAAAGTGTTAAGATAGTTTAGATTACATAGACACTAATCTTTTATTTTTGTTTCTCTCTAGTGTTACGTAGTATTAAGGTAGCTATAAGAATCATTTGTAAACTGGAAATATAAGGTTTTTTTTTTATAATTACGGCTAAACATGAGTGGACATGAGTATTTTTTTTTATAATTACGGTTAAACTGTGTGACGGCGCATCCGTCAACGTCAGACGTCAGGTTGACTTTTAGCTGTCAAAGTCAGCCTAGCGAAGCGTCATTGTCGATGGTTGTGAGGGCGGCCATCTTGACACTGTTGTTCGAGACGGCGCCCGCGCACCACGCTTGTGACGAATCGCTTTGCATCCGAGTGATAGTTTAATCTAGTGTTATAATTAAGTTGGTGTCGTGTTGCTTAGACTATACATTGTTCATTTGACTGTGTATTTCAATTATTAAACCCTGTGCTAATTAAACAACTGTGATTGTAACAAAGACTTGTGATTTTTCTGCTCACGCCCACCTGCCTACCTACCTACCCACATAATCACACAAGATGAGTTCTGATGAAGGCCCTCCTGCCCCTTCATGTGTAATATCTTGCATGCTCATGTATGTATACAATGTTTAAACAAATAAAGAAATCTTATCTTATCTTATCTAAGGGACCAGTGATATTACGTCGTACTAACCGGAAGTCGTACTAAACGAACTGACAATTTCATAGTGGCTCATATTAAAACTAAACATATGCCTATACTTACGTCTCTAAAAACGGTTGGTTGTTATATGCGAAGTTGTAGTTGTGTGTGTTGTGTGTTTGTTGTTGTTGCGTTTGGGTGTTTGTTGTGTTGTTGTGGTTGGCATTAAGACCGCCTTTGTACACGCCTTTGTTTTTTTGCTTGTGCATAAAGTTGTAATGAATAAATAAATAAGTTGTACCTACTAAAAGCACTACACTGTACTTGTAACCTATTTGCAAAATAAATGCCATTTATCATTATGCATGGCTCATCAGGTTTCGATGAGGGTAATCTGAGGGTAATAAAGAATGCATCGTATCCATCCCACGTCCTTCCTACTAAATAAGTGTGAATGTTTGTGGCAACGGATGGATGCATGATGAATATTTGTCGTAAATGTGTTAAAAAAAATGTTAGTAAATGTGTCAAAGACACGCAAAAATTACTGATAGGACTTATACAACTTGTAATAGAAAAAAAATTCAATACCTCTTAAGGGGTGATGGTACTCATCATAGTAAAAAAACTTTTATTATGGGACCAACACTGAAAACGCAAAAATAATCGACTTCCTCCTCCATTTATGAGCGCATAACTCGACAAAATGTACTGAACTGCTATTTTTTCGCAATTTCGGGATTGGTCCCATATTAAAAATGTTCATAGTGGTGTGTACAATGACCACTTACGAGGTTTTGCGTTTATTCTGTTGCGTCACACGTATGAAAATTTGGAAAAATTTAGTTTATAACCTAGATTTTCGTCACTTGGAAATTTTACTTCCGGGAGCACGTCCCCTTGAGAATACTGTTACGTGAACTAAACCGATGGTAGAAGCTGATAGTTTATTTACTTTTATAAAACTGCATTTAATTGTACTTTTGTATATTTTATTCATTAAATTCATTCAAAGTCTGTCACATAAATTACAAAGTACGCCTACCCTAAAACCATATAAAACATTAATTGTTTAAAAAATTTCATAGGCGAGGCCTCTATTCGTCAGAGAATTATAACACTGTGGTGTATATATTGCAGTTTTAGATCAACGCCATCTCTTGACCGCTAGTGGAAGTAATGTAATTTTTGTTGATGATTTCTGGAAACCATTAGACCATTAGAGACATCCATAAGACCATTACCATTACCCACCACCATTGACCGATGACCGTTGCCATTTAGAGACTTTGTTTTATTTTTCCTGTGTTATTTACATAAACTTCTATAACATAGAATAATATCAGTCTTTTTTCTATGCAAACTTCGGAGATAAGGGTTAAATTTTTCACATCTTTAGTCAAAAGTCGAAAACCATTCGTCATCTAAAACTATTCCAAATTTAAAGTTGATAGCATTAGAGTTCTTGAGATATCAAGCTGTGACAGGCGGACAGACTTAGGGTCTTAAGTCACACCATTAGGGTTCCTTTTTACCAATTTGGTACGGAACCCTAAAAAGAACAACGCTATATTAGACTAGCTTTAGCCCGCGTAGAAATTTCGGGAAATCCTCTCTTAGTGCTCCCGTACACTCCCAAAGGAACCTACATGCAAAATTTCAGCTTTCTACGACCAGTAGTTTCAGTTGTGCATTATCTGTTATGCAGTCATCAGTACTAAACGGAAGATTTTTATATTATTGAATAGCTGCTGCCCGCGACTTCGTACGCGCTTATTCCAAATTAGAAGGTACATGCCAAATTTCAGTTTTATACGACCCGTAGTTTCGGCTGTGCGATGTCTGTCAGTCACTCAGTCACTTATCAGTAACGGAAGAATTTTATGTATATTTATCATTGATACATAAAAAACCCAAGATGCACAGTCTCGAACAAATGCAACACTCGAAACTGTCTCCAAAAACTGACATGTATCAAGCGTCATGTGTGAGTTGTGTGTAGTTATACTATAAACAATTTCTTTTTGCAAATTTAACCTTACACAATCGTTTAAAGTTGTTTTTACAAATCCGTGCAGTATGGCGAGTGATGCGCAATTTTTTTTTGCAAATTCAACCTTACATGGATCGCAAAGTTGTTTTTACAAAGCAGTGCAGTATGGCGAGCGATGCGAGACTGATTCAAACTAGCGCACTACATTGTGCGCTTGTTTTTTGTGGACGTTTTTGAGATGCTGAGTGTGTATCTTGGGTTTTTTATATATCAATGATATTGATTGATTGATTACGATTGACAACCTTATTTACATAACCCACAAATATTTTAAAAGCGTGGTTCGTTCTTAGTAATAAAATTAAAATAAAGTTTTATTTAAAACGTAGATATACTTAATCAGATCTGAAATGAATTAACAATGGGAACATAACAGAAGATGATATCTGAAGTTTGCTTGTTAAGAATTCATGAGTTTGAACCCTGAATTTTAGTAAAAAAAAGAGTACACATAACACAAAATAGATAAGGAAAATTATTTAAATAGCTAGTCAAACGGGTTTTTCAAAATTAAAAGTGACCGCTCTGTCCTTTTCGACCCAAAATAAAAGGCCAAAGTTAACTATTAGACTTTGAAATTAAGTTTGTTAACCCTAGTGTACCTGCGCTATCACCATTATACCCTCAGGAAAATAATTATATTATTTTTTGTGTAAAAATTTATCGTCGCTGGCAGCCTATAAAACCAAAAACAAAATAAATAACCAAAATACAAAAAGAACACACACACAAGGCAAAAAAGCTTGCGACTTTACCAGGTACCTCGGCAACTTGACAATTCAGGGCAACATGTTCCTAACATTTTTTGTTTGTTAAAGTCTCCTCCATATACATAAGTAATTGACTCGCGCAACTTCATGTGCTCCGCTTCTATTGGTTTTAGCGTTATGATATATAGCCTATAGCCTTTCTCGATAAATGGGCTTTCTAACACTGAAAGAATTTTTCAAATTGGACCAGTAGTTCCTGAGATTAGCGCGTTCAAGCAAAAAAAAGAAATAACTGAACAAACAAACAAGCAAACAAACAAACTCTTCAGCTTTATATATTAGTATAGATAATATGTAAGTTAGGTCGTGCGCCGCAGCTTTGAAAAAAAAGCAACGTTGCGGCGGGGGGCTATGCCACAGAGGTTCTATCCCCTGACTGTAAGTTAGTGCAACGTACATTGTACGAACAGTTATGACAATAATTACAAAAGCATAATAAAATTAATATACTTTTGTAACTCTAAAAGAATAACCACATAATTACGGCTGATATATACAAACAAACAAAGTTAACTATAACGAATCGCTACGAGTTAATATTTGGACCAGGATCTCGATGTATTTGTGGAGAAAAAAAAGATACAAAACAAAATGATTTTCGACTAAAAAACCCAAACAGATTCTAATTATGATAAATATTTAGCACTGGCACTGGTTGAAAAATATGTAAAACAAGAAGCAACGGGTCGAGGGGCTTTCGGGAACAAGACCGCGGTCCCAGATTCCACCCAAATTATTTTTGAGTAGTACTTTGGGACCACAAATAAAATAAACAAAGTTATGTCTTGGGGAAGTAAGGCCAACCAAACATTTAGAAGTTATACAAACAAAACTATTTTATTTATAAAACGATAAAATATTTTTTACTAGCTTCTGCCAGCGGCTTCGCTCGCGTGGTCCCTAGGGCACATACTCCCGGGATAAGAAGTAGCTTATGTCCTTTCTCTGGCTCTAGACTATCTGTGTACCAAATTTCATTTAAATCGGTTCAGCAGTTTTGGCGTGAAAGCGCGACAGACAGACAGACAGAGTTACTTTCGCATTTATAATATTAATAGTAAGGAAGTAAGGATTTAAAAAATGGCAGCCCTTTATTAGAATTTACCAGTCATTCTCCGTAAGTCCCTTTCGGGACAACAGTCTATTGTCTTCTATATATCTTCTATATTCTTCTTCCTATATTCTATCTATCTCCAGGGGTAGTGGCTCGCTTCACAATCCTTCGCCAATCGTCGCGCATCGCTGCCTTTCTGGAACATTCTTGGAGCGGTCCACCCAGTGCCGATTTTATCTGATCCGTCCACCTCATGAGTGACCTGGTTCTGGCCCGTACACCCTCAACTCTTCCCTGTACCACCAGGCGCATAATCGATGACTCATTACGACGTGATACATGTCCGTAGAAGGTGAGTATACGAGATTGCACTATAGACGATAGACGCCGTTTGATGCCGAGTTCTTGGAGTATGGATTGGTTGGTACGTAACTCTGTCCACATTACTCCAAGCATTTTTCTCCAACACCACATCTCCGGAGCATCTATACTCTTTTTCTCACTTTCTCGTAGGGTCCACGTCTCTGCAGCGTAGAGGAAAATCGGGAACACTAACGCTCGCACAAGCCGGGTTTAAGTGGCTTTGGTGATTTTGCGGTTTTTCGAAATCTTTCTCATCTTATCCATGGTGGATCTTGATATAGCCATGCGTCGTTTAATCTCATCAGCAAATCCTCCATTGTTGGTGATCAACGCTCCCAAGTATATGTATGAGTGTAATACTTCACAGTTCGCGATTTCAGTAACTTCCGGTAAGTTGTTATTAACGTGGTCTATAATCATCGTTTTGGTCTTTGTCCGGTTGATTTTGAGTCTAAATTCGATGCTGACGGTTTCCACTTTATGGAGCAGGCTTTCGATGTGACTGACACTTGTAGCGAACAAGGTGGTGTCGTCCGCATACCGCAAATTAGATATCTTTAGACCACCAATCGCAACACCGTCTGTCCAGTCTTCAAGGGTGATTCTCATTATAAGCTCTGTGTAGATGTTGAATAGCAGCCAGCATCCATACACCCCTTACTCCTGCAGCAGGATGAAAGCTGCTTGACATTATCTCACCTCTTCTTACAAAAGGCAGTCCCGCTCTCATAGAGGCGCCTTAAGAGTTGTACGAGGTGTTTTGGGGTACCCATTTCCAGCACGGTTTTCCAGAGTTTAGGCTATTTCACAGAATCGAATGCTTTCGAAAAGTCAACGAAACATATGAAGATCGGTTTTTTGAACTCCTGAGCTTCTGGATTATTTGGCGCAGTATCAGGATTTGCTCACGAATACCCTTCTTCTTCACGAAACCAGCTTGTTCAGGGCCTATCTCTTTCGACACGATACGATTTGAGACGTTCGTTTATAATATGTAGTAGGATTTTACTTGCATGTGTAATAAGCGCAATGAGTCGATAATTATTGCACTTCTTGGTGTACCCTTTCTTGTGAAGAGGAACGAAAACAGTATGAGCCCATGCTTGGGGCCAGATTCCCGATTGGTTGCACTTTGTTGCACAACATTTGAAAGATTTGCACCCCATACTCTTCCGAAGCTTTTATAGTTTCAATGGGTAAAAAATCCCCCCCGTTGGCCTTTCCCTTCTTTAGATACTTAATCGCTGACCTCGTCTTACATAATATTGGGCCCTAGCTCACCCTCTTTAGGTTCAGTTTCACTGAAACAATGTGACTGCGCATCGACATATAAGGACTGACAGTATTCCCTCCATGCATTTGATATTGCGTCTATTTCTGATACTGTTTCACCACGGGAATTCTCAACTGCCCATTTTTTGCAATAAAGGATTTTGTTATAGACCTTATTTTCTGGTAAAGATCCCTGGATTCGTGCTTGTCTGCGCTTCAACTTCTTCACAAATACTTTTAAGCTGACTGTTCATATCACGGCGACATGCTGCTTGAATTTGAGCTGATTTCTTGTTTAGTGTCTTCACATCGGCCCCCGAAGATTTAAGTTTTCGTCTTTCTCCCACAAGCTGCAGCGTATTGTCGGTCATCTAGTGTTGTCGTTTACACGGCCGCGCATAACCCTTAGATTCATTAACAGATGTTTCTATTAATTCTCTTGATCTTTCCCATAGTTGATCTGGGGTCTCTGTGTTTTTTTTTAAGGATGAGAAATCATCAAATGACTCCTCCCACTCTGGGTGAAGTAGGAGGGAGTGTGGGGTCTCTGTGCTGGAGTCCACATCAATCCACTGCGTCCAGTTTTGCTCCAAAACTGCCATAAACTTCGAGTGATCTATTATTTCGAGCCTTTTTCTCTGTTTAAATTTTTTGGCTGCTCTTAGCTTAAGGTGAATTTTAGCAATCAACAATTGGTGAACAGACCCGCAGTCCGTCCTTGGGAGTATGTGTGCCGTTCGTACTGACGTTTTCGATCGGTTTCTTGTCATGATGTATTCAATTTGATTTCTGTAATGACTGTCAGGCAAAATCCATAGCCTTCGGCGGTGGTTCTGAAAAAAGGTGTTTGAAATCATCATGTTGTTTTCCGTAGCAAACTGAATCAGGCGCTCCCCCCCTCTCTCGTTACGTTGTCCCAGAGTAAACTTCCCAGCACTATTACTTAGTTGATGGGCATCTGCTCCCAGCTTTGCGTTGAAATCGCCTATAACCAATAGCAACTCTCTATTGAGGATTATGGATATTGTTCCCTCTAATTCCGTATAGAAGCTTTCTAGATCTGCCTCGCTGGAAGTACTAGTTGGGGCATAGATTTGGATGATGTTCAAGTTCACAGGCGTCGCTTTAAGCTTGATGCTCATTACTCGATCATTGATCGGTTCATATCCCATCACAGTATTCTTTAGTTGTTTTGGAAGAAATAATGCAACACCATTTCTGCTGTTATAGTCATTCCCCGAGAAGTAAACTGCATGGTTTTCTGTGAGAAAATGACCGTTGCCTTTCCAGTGGGTTTCGCTGATGCCACAGATGTTAAGAGAGCATCTATCAATCTCTTGCTCAAGGACATCAAGTTTTCCGGGCTTAAGCAGACCTCGCACATTCCACGTACCGATCTTTTGTGTGTATTATCTTAATGGGTCCCCCAATCACATAGTTTCCATACGATGCCTGGTCAACCGCATCGGCATGGCCGGTAGCCGATTTCGCACCGTCCACCCGCGGCGCCGGTTGCTAAGCGGATCATCAGGCCACGTTTTATTCTTTGTTTACGACCTTCATTCACCTTCTTCCTTCACCTTTAATTACGACTTTCATGGGAAATTAGTGCAATGGTTTCCCCTTGCCTTCTGCACCTGATATTTTAGACGTTATTTGAAACTTCAAGGTCGCTGTGCCCTCTTCCAGCTGGTTGACCAGCTGGGTGAGTCTTACTATTGTCTTATAATTTTATTTGCGGAGCTCGACGGGAACCTAAAAATAATTATAATGAAATATAATTGCTATAATCTCTATAAACTCGTATAAAACAAAAAAAAACATAGGGCCTAAAAAAATAATCCACATCGCTATCAAGGCCAAAAGTGCCCAGAACACTATAATCTTGAGTATTTAAAAATTAAGTTACAACAGTTTAATTGAAAATGTTTCTGCTTATTTATACCTTAAATCTACACAAGTGCACACAAAAATCACCTCTAACATGAAAAATCAACTATTGTATTATTGCAATCCCATTCAAACCTAACCTATCCGTGTTATCGCTTTGTTCAGCCGTTACATCAAAATTCAATTATACAAGATGTAATTAGATCAAAAGGACGTTGTAGTAAATAAGAATTGTAAAGTCTTATTTAGTATGTAGTAGTATGAATGATAAAATTATATATTTATATTAAAAGCGACTCCATGTTTAATAATAAACTTAGAAACAATAACATCTGGGGATTTTTACTTATTTTTTCCAAAAATCCCCACTAGGCTGAGTTTATTTAACTGGCGGTGATTTATAGAATAATAAAAATAATAATCCCACTGGTGGGCATTTGTCGGTGCGGATTTCTGGAATAAACCGTGATTAGGGCAATGAAGCGCAGTATTCTAGGTTCAAAAAGGATTGATGGAGTACGGAACACCACGCTGCGGTCCAAAACAGGCATCATAGACGTGGGAAAAAAAACTGCCAGGTTGAAATGGGACTGGGCGGGTCACATCTTACGCATGCATGGTGATCGCTGGGCTAAAGTCTCCACGCAATGGTTACCAGTGGATGGACGGCGTCGCCGAGGCCGGCCCAGAAAGCGGTGGAGAGATGATCTGGACGCACACTGCGAAGGCTGGTTCGAGGTGGCGCAAGAAAAGAGTGTCTGGAAGGATATGGGGTAGGCCTTGGCCCAGCAGGAGCAATACCACAGGCTATTAAAAAAAAAGTTGAAAATAATTTGTATTTCTTTTATTTTTCCAGTGAATCAAGTCTAAATATAGCACTTTCACTAAGAAAACAAAAGTCCAGAACTTCTCGATTCGTTACGTTGTGCGTTGTCTCTCAGTCACTCAGTCAGTAACGGAATAATGATTGCAGACATTTTTAGAACGATATTTTCAAAAAGGTTAAGATTTAATTAAACTTTTAACCAAGGTTAATAAACTTACTTTCGAAGTCGTGGTGGAGTTAAATTTAGATTTTTTTTTCTCACTTATAAATTAATATGAAAAAACTGTAAGCGTATTAACGAGCCTTTTTTAGGGTTCCGTACCGCAAAAGGAAAAAAAACGGAACCCTTATAGGATTACTTTGTTGTCCGTCCGTCTGTCTGTCAAGACCCTTTCCGTCTTATTACAAAACACGATCTAAATCTAGTACTGGGATTAACACTAGGTTTAAACCATGACTAAATAAAACGTTATTATAAAATTAAGTTTATCACTAGTTCCTAAACTAAGTATGGTACCAAAGTTAGTCCGCCGAGACCCCTAGTTTAACTTCAGTACTAATTTATTTGAGGTTAGCGTTGATTAATATTTTGTGTTTTTCTATGTAAAAAATGTTAAAAATTGATATGAATATGAATTGAATTGATGGATTTGGATATGTTGGATAGTTTTGGCGATCTTAAAGACATCGTCATCGTGTGTAATCTTTTGAATTGAGTAACGTAGATTTTAGAAATAAGTATAGATTTACAAAACGTTTTGGAGATCTTTTACGTGAGGATTTATCCGAAACAAACCACGTAACAGAAATATTAAGAACAATTAATACAAATAAAAAGGTAATTTATTTATTAAAAAGGATGCAAAATGACTAATGAAAACAGCCGTCGTCGCTCCACTTCACGCTAGAGGTGTTAAAGAATATGACAACTCCATTATAAAAAGCGCGTCAAAAGTACAAGTTGTGCTTGTTCAATATATTGTATCATAAACAAAGAACAATTTATAACATATTTTTGTATTGATAATTAATTATTTAAGCATTCCAACTGTTATTAAAATATAAATATTTTGAGAAACGGAACGTTGCTTCAAATAAAGATTGTATGAACGAAAACGAATGAAAGAATGCCATTTTTGTTTCGTATCTGTGGATATTATTTAAACCATGGACTTTCTTTGGTACTAACTGATCCTCGAATAGTCTTAATTTTGTAACTGGAGCACATTTTAAACTTGGTACTGGCGTTAATACCGTAACAATCCTAGACTTGTTAGTCTTGGTTTAAACCAGTACTTAAGCATTGTTTTGTAATAAGACGGAAAGTGTCTATGTGTGTTCGCCAGTCAAGCTTTTCATCTATAAATACACCAAGATATTTGATGTGAGGTACCAAAGTGAGGCTCATACATTTACATTTTGTACGACCGGTGCATACATGAGGTATTATATTTGCAGTAGTTGGAGGCTTAGGGCAGTTTGTGGAAGAGAATCGTATGACTTTTGTTTTTGCAATATTAAGTGTCAGCATGTTGTTGCTTAGCCAGTTCATTTTACTACGCATTGAAGATTCAGCTCTATCAGTCACCTTAGACCAGTCTCTGTCATAAATAAGGAGTGCCGTATCATCAGCGTAAGTGAATATATCACAATGGTGGAGAAGCACTAGTTCAGGAACTAGTGATAAACTTAATTTTTATAATAACGTTTTATTTAGTCGTGATTTAAACCTAGTGTTAATCCCAGTACTACATTTAGATCGTATTTTGTAATAATAATAATATAGCGACCTGAACATAGTGTGACAGACGTGTGCCGCCCAGATGATGTTGCCACGAGTACATTTTGGCGAAACATCTGGTCGGTGCCCGTCTGTCATGCCGAGGGTGGCTGGATGCGCGATGTCGAGCGCGTGTGTGAAGCTATACCACAAATGGATGAAATTACCATCACTCCACTAGATGTAGCCAGAGCAGTCCGTCCATTACCGAACTGGAAGTCTCCGGGACCGGACGGGCTGCATAACTTCTGGCTTAAGTGGTATAGCAGCTCACACGCACTTCTGGCATCTCAATTCCAGTCTTCCTTAGAGTCTGGGTCGCTACCACAGTTTCTAACAACTGGCGTTACCCACCTGCTCCATAAGACCGGTAGTCCCGCGGAACCCAAGAACTATAGACCAATTACTTGTTTGTCGACGGTCTATAAACTTCTTACATCCATCCTGAGAGTGAGTGAGCACATTGAAACTAACTCAATTATGTCTGCCTCTCAGAATGGATGTAGGAAGGGGTCCCGCGGCACTAAGGAGCTTCTCCTCATAGACATGGCCATAAGCCAACAGGTTCGCCGATCCCGCAAGGATCTGTCGACATGTTGGATAGACTACAAAAAGGCCTATGACTCTGTGCCACATACTTGGCTCATGAAGGTGTTGGAGTTGTACAAAATAGATGCAACTCTACGCACCTTCCTTGAGTCATGTATGAGGCAATGGAAAACAATCCTTCGCTATCCAGGATGTCGACCGATTCAGGGGAACGATGAGCCTGTATGGATTAAACGGGGAATATTTCAGGGCGACAGTTTGAGTCCGCTTTGGTTTTGCTTAGCTCTGAATCCTCTAAGCACATTGCTGGAGGATTCAAGTCTAGGCTATCGGTTGAGAAGAGGTGGTCAGGCCATATCTCACCTTCTTTACATGGATGATCTGAAACTCTTTGCCCCCAACAATTCGCGACTGATGGAGCTACTGAAGGTAACTGAAACCTTCAGTAGTGCCATCAGGATGGAATTTGGTGTGGACAAATTTGCAGTCATGCATGTAAAGAAAGGAGAGATTATGGAATCTGAGGGAATTCAACTTTCGGATTCCATACAGGTTAGATCCCTCAGCTCGACCGAAACCTACAAGTATTTGGGTATGTCGGAAGCGTTGGGCATTAATGTTGCTAATATGAAGCAATCATTGAAGGAGCGATTCTTTGGCCGCCTGAAAAAGGTTTTGAATAGCCTTTTGTCGGGCGGAAATAAGGTGCGCGCCTTCAATGGTTGGGTCATACCGGTATTAATGTACTCTTTCGGCATACTCAAATGGACTCAAAACGAACTCGACGCCCTGGATAGGAGAGTCCGCACACTGCTGACCGCAAATCGGATGCATCACCCACGATCGTCGGTGATGAGACTGTACATCCCGCGGAAGTGTGGAGGTCGAGGTTTTTTAAACGCCAAGACTTTTTTTTTTTTTTTTTTGTCGATTGCCACTCGCAGTTACGAACCTGGGAAGGTTGCAACTACTTAACCGGACTTGCCTGTGTGGACCTCAAGTGAATTTAGGGCCCCCAGCCGAGGCTATGCAACTTAATAAACGCCAAGACTCTCCACAACCGCGAGATATGCAGTCTCAGAGAATATTTTCTCAAAGCTGATGTGGGTATGCACCGAGATGTGGTCATAGTGGACAAGGGACTCACCCCGTTGTCCATGGCTAAAGAGAACTGGCGCAAACCTGTGATACTTACCACAGATGACCGCAAGGAGTTATGGAAAGGCAAGGAGCTTCACGGGCGCTTCTATCGGGCTCTTCATGGGTCCGATGTAGATTTTTTAGCGTCTGTGGCCTGGCTACGTTTCAGTGATCTCTTCGGGGAAACTGAAGGTTTTGTCTGTGCGATTATGGACGAAGTTATCTTGACGAATAACTACCGGAGGCATATTATGAAGGACGGGACGGTGGACGTGTGTCGGGCATGCCACCGTCCGGGTGAGTCCATCAGACATATTATCTCTGGTTGTTCTCGTCTGGCTAACGGCGAGTACTTGTACAGGCACAACCAAGTGGCCAGGATTATCCATCAGCAACTTGCTTTGAAATACAAACTTGTGGATTCTGAGGTACCGTATTACAAGTATGTGCCCGACCCAGTTCTCGAAAATGACCATGTCACGTTGTACTGGGATCGGTCTATCATCACTGATAGGACTATTGTTGCCAATAAGCCTGATATAGTGGTGATAGACCGATTAGCGCGCCGCACAATGATAATTGATGTTACCATCCCGCATGACGAGAACCTCGTGAAGGCTGAGAAAGAGAAGCAAATCAAGTATCTCGACTTAGCTCACGAGGTTGTCGACATGTGGAATGTGGAGTCAGCTGTCATTGTACCGATAGTCGTTACGGCCAATGGCCTGATGGCCAAAAGCTTCGACGACCATCTGTCGAAGCTGGCGTTACGCGGTTGGATAAAGGGCCTGATACAGAAGGCAGTACTCCTCGATACGGCTCGTATTGTGAGGAGGTTCCTTTCTCTGGAGCCCTAACCACCGGTAGCTTGGACCCTGCTCCCGACACCGGCGGACTACTATTTTTTATATTTTTAAATGTTTTTTTTAATGTTTTTTTTTATGATATATTTAAAAATGTAAAATATATCTATATAAAAATAAATAGACGAAATAATAATAATAATATTCTTTATTTTCAGACAACAATGATCCAGCGTGTTAGTAAACAATATTATAACTTATTACTAGTGTTAGTAGCTAAAATACAACAGAGAAGAAGACAGAACAGAATAAATATTATTGTGAAAAGGACAACCCCAATCTAATGGTTAGTGATTGTCCTTCTCACAAAACTTTTAATAATCGGAGAGTAGATACTCTCCGCCACAGTTTTTAGTATGCTTTTGCCACTCGCCCGCAACCTTGACAACAGCGACGCGGTTTTTTTGCGAATGACGGCGTGGAAGCCGTCGGTTCGGTTTTGCGCAAACATACCAGAAGCGCTGCACCATCGTGGCAGTCCCAACAGCATTCTAAAAATGTTATTATACTGCACACGTAGGTCATCCAGCGATCTTTTGGTATAGTTGACCTAAATATTCCCGTGTAGAAACCCTGGCAATATGCTTTAAAAAGTGTTACTTTTACTTGATTGCTACATCGAGCGAATCTTCGGGCCAACATGTTACCTCGGACCGCCAATGCCCTACGCTCCCTGTCGATATCAACATTGTCCTTAAGGTCGTCAGTGAGCCAATGCCCTAGATGTTTGCATTTCGTCACTCTTTTGACGTTAGACGGCTAGTGTTCATAAAAGGAAACTCTGGTTTTACTGATTAATCTTCATTTACTCTGCTTTTTAGCCCATGCTGGACTAGATTAGTTTTTCTAAACTAATAATATATATTTATTATAATAAAAGATAAGATAAGATAAGATTTGTTTGTTTGGAATGAATAGGCTCCGAAACTACTGGATCGATTTAAATAAAACTTTTTATCCCGGGAGTATGTTCCCTAGGGACCACGCGGGCGAAGCCGCTGGCAGAAGCTAGTTTCAAATAAATTACTTAACGATATTTTGTATTTCGTATTTTAAATACTTGCGAGATAATATTTTGTAATACGTGTTTCAATTAAAGCAAAGCATGTATTTTGCCCAGCTTCTGGTTGTTACCGTTCGGAAACAGGTGCAGGCAGAGAGTCCCACTCCTTTGCTGTGCGCTTTATAAAAGACGTTTGAAAACGCTTAGTGCGAATTGGTGGAATAACAACAAGCCTTGCATTATTTTCCATAATAATCAATTTAGTAAGTGTACTGTGATACGGGGAGCTACTGCCGCTTAGGTATCACCTATTATCTACAGTAAATCAAACAACGATAGGGTTCATTAAACTATCGGAGCACTTGCTCGGATCAAAGCTAATACATGACTCCCCTTTTAAAACAAATCTATTTTATCCTCGGTCTAATTTATTTGAATCCTAATCTATCTTTTTCATGAAACGTTGTAAAATTCAATGCTTTATCGACTAGCCAATTCAGCCAAGAAGGTCTACAGTACTTACTGTTTTTAGGGTTCCGAACAAAAACGGAACCCTTATAGGATCACTCGGGTGTCTGTCTGTCACAGCTAGATTTCTCCGGATCCATTAGACCGATTCTGTTAAAAAATTTGGTACACTTATGGACTTCTGTGACCCAAACATGGACGCGTTAAGTAAATTATACTTTTATTAGAATGGGGGTCACTTTTAGGGGACAAATTAGAAAAAAAGAAAAGTTTTTTTGAACAATATTGTGTGACATATCATATGAAAGGGCAATTTTATTATATAAATTTTAAAATAAATGGTTTTAAAGTTATCAAGAAATTAGACGAAATATTACCATTCCCCACCTTATCTCCGAAACTACTTAGCCTAAAATTTTGAAAAAAAAAATGATATTACAGGTAAAAACCTATAGAATATATATAAATCTATAATTTATTATAAAAAAAATTACACATATTTTAAAAAAGTAAAAAAACCAAATTGTATTCTTTTGTATTGCAAAGCAGTAGATATTTTTTTTTTAGACTTTTGTTAAAAATGAAGGAGTAAAATGGTGTCCTCTCAACGATTTGGTGGTGATTTGCTGATTTTTTTTCTTGTTATGTGATACTGATTTATAAATTCTGGCGAAATCAAATTACGTATCATATGAAATGTCCAGATTTTCGTAAATCAATTTCATGTAACTATCATCATTGCATTACACGAAAGGTTATCCGTCAGTCACAGCGACGACTGTGGGTAAACTGAGAGAAAAACCTGTGCGCCACTTAATTGCTATGATAAGACGTATGTTTTTTATCTGTAGTCGAAACAATGAAACAAAAATAAAAAGAAATAAAGAATACAACGAAATCACTACATAGTATAAAACAAAGTCGCTTACTCTGTCCCTACATCACTATGTATGCTTAAATCTTTAAAACTACGCAACGGATTTTGATGCGTTTTTTTTTAATAGCTATCTATTAAGAGCCTAAGTAAATAATTTCGTGGCGCGATTTAGCATCCCTCTCCCCGAGCGCACCGCACACTCTCCTCGTACTCCCGCATCAAAAGTTTAAAAAATCGAATATAGCGACACCCCATCAACTAATTCAAACCGCCAAATAATTCAGGGTTACTCGCAAGCAAATTATATTAACATATATCGATACTCTTATTAACAACCTTTTTAAAGAAAGAATAAAATAAATATTCAAAGTAGACAAATAGTAAAGTTATTCGTGTTATATCATCATCTGCCTACAACTACACCCAACTATATTCTGGTCGGCTTCCAGTCAAACCCGATTAAGCTGAATACGAATTTTACGTAGAGCGGCTGCCTACCAGACCTCCACGTCCTCAACCCATTAACTGGGTAACACGGAACTTCTTGACACGGCAGGAGTCAAGTTTATTGGCTTCTGACTGCCAAAGATCTACAAATGACAGCCGAGACCAACGGCTTAACGTGCTTTCCGAGGCATGGAGGGAACTCGGTGTGTTAAGATGGTCACCCGACCACAGACTAACCTTCGCAAGCGTTGCTTTACCTTGAAGATCGACCCGTGCGGCTGTTATTCTTTAACCAAGATCTACTCCATGGAACGTGCAAATAGCTTCATGTTTTTGACTGACTGACTTTGACAATTCAAAAGTGCCTGTAAATGGTTTGTTTGAAATATACGATTTGATTTCATTCGTGTTATATAAAGTGGTCAAATTGGATGTTCAACTTTATTTTGCCACCAAGCTAAGGCCAACTTGGATTGCAGTTCAAAAGCCGCCATTTTGTTTTTGAGAGTTTTCAAGACATTGATCATTACATTAACTTCGTTCGAAAGTTCTAATACAATTGAAGAACTTCCAAATCATATTCATCGCTGATGGTATGTAATAATGTAATGCACACGGCGTATTTTTACCGCGCCGACGACGCACGTTTTGCGAACGCGGGTCCACGGCGTTATAGGTAAAAGGACCAAAAAGCAGATCGTCGCATTTGCATCGATTCAAACGTTTGTACAGAGCGATACAAACGCGCGCGACAATCGTATTCAAAGTACGTGTGTATCGAGTTTGTTTATTAAGAGGGGACTCTAGTCCCGAGGAATTTGATAAATAGGTATTTGAAGAAACTATTGTCGTTGCGTCGCACTGTGCCCTGTCAAGTAATGTGCGAAAACGACAACTGCATCAGAGGCTGATTTTACCTAAAAAACCTTGACCAAAAGACGTTTTGTATTCCGCTGTTTTATTCTTCAAAACTGGACTGATCTATAAAAATTACGTATCAAAATTTAGAAGAAGACTACATCTATGCTTCTATTATTTTCTATTTTGATAAAAACTTATCAAATTTGTCTGATAGTCGTCTGAACATGGCGGTACAAACGGGCTGTTTTTTCGGGTTTTCAGATAGTCATAATTCTTTAAGTAATTGTTTTGGAAAAAAAAATGATGGAGGCACGTATTAATTCGATCTAGATTGTTTGGAAAAAAAATCATAGCTCTAGCAGCGGAATACGTTTTTTTGGAGAAAGGCCCAAGAGTTACCGACTAGAGTCCCCTCTTAATTGTCGGAGAAAGGTGTGGGGGAGAGGCACTGCATGGTTTACTTGTCACTCACACGACATCCGATAGTAGTTTTTCCCCCATCTTTTATGATTGGGCAATGTTTTAAAAGTTGTATTAAAATGACCATCACTCAATCTTCTTTCGCTCGTGAATGGGTTAATCCAATAATGTCGCTTATTTTTTATACTTTCAGTAATAAAGCCAGCGTAAGCAGTGCTGTCTCGTCAGACTCCATTTTATTACTGTTGAGGAGTCTGGTGAAAACACAGAGATTTCTGTATAGAAATACATACGCGCGACTGCAGCGCTTTTATACCGTCTATCGCCGTATCAGCGCGTTTGTATCGATACAAATAGGTCAACGATTACAGCGCCACAAAATTTTTGTATGCAAAAATTAACCATCAGCGCCTGAACTCCGTTTAAAGCGCGTTAGCACGCATCATCATGATCGATCGATGAGGCCTTACACACGATAGGCTTCTCGCGATTTTCAGCAAAACAGTACCTAAGTTTTATCATAAAATTAGTTCAGACAAAAATTGTAGATCAGATAAATAATTATCTATAAAAATAGCTGGATACTTTTTTCCTAAGAGCCACCGTTTCTGAGATATATCGACTCAAAAAGTTGGAAGAATTGTAATCGTCATAATATGCACACGTTTCCACACCACCTTGAGCGATCACTCAGGTCTCAAAGAGCTGAGAATCTACACTGATGGATCAAAGACAAGCACCGGAACCGGAGTTGGAGTTTACTCCAATGACCTTAACATCAGAATATCCAGACCGCTAGGTAAACTCAACACCGTCTATCAGGCGGAATGCGTGTGTTTTATCCTGGCGGTCTATGCCATAGAAGCCAGGGGAGTCACAGATACCCACATTCGCATACTCTCCTTCAGCGCCTCAGTCCCTCAGTTCCTTAGGAAGCATCACACCACTTCGAAACTCATACGTGAATGCCACAATGCACTAGAACGCATCACGGTGACCAACCGCAACACTGTGACGCTGCAGTGGATAAAAAGACAAAGCGGATCACATGGAAATGACGCGGCCGATGAGCTGGCCAGAAGGGGATCTGATATTGTGGCTGTTGGAGCCGAACCCATAGGACCACTCCCCTTCGGCCAGCTGCGCACATGGCTACAAGAACACATCCACAAACAAGCGGAACGCTGGTAGGCCTTAGCACCCCGCAGCAGGCAGTCCAGGGAGGCTATGCCATCCTTGAACAAACACTTACACACGATAGCTATTACGGAGATTATTAGCTCCTTTATGCAGAGCATGCATGGAGGAGGAGGAAACGGTATCGCACGTACTCCTTGAGTGCACAAGCGTTACCGAAATACGGAGTCAAATAATAGGGTCACAGAACTCGCTTACAGATGTTTTTACACACCGGGAAAACTAATCAGCTAGTCTATTCCGTAAGTATACTACTTGTACTTACCATATGAAGCAATAAATAAATGAAATGAAATGAAGGATGCTAAGTCAAGGAGTTTGAATACCACGTTTTCATTCGCTGTTTCTTGGATTATTTGATTCCTCGCTATTGTGCCTTCATATTCGAAGGGACAGGCAGTGATGACCCTACCTCTTCTGTGGGTCAGGTCTGTTGCTATATGGAGGCCCATTCCTGCAGTTCCTCCGGTCACGATGACTGTCTTTCCCTCTAATCTTCTTCTCGAGATGCATACTGCATTCGTGCTCTTCTGGTAGACAGCCACTATGGGCACAATAGTGACAATGATGGCTATAATCAGTAGAAGTCCGTACATTGTGTATACTGGAACTTCTGTTTAAATGTTATGATATGAAATGGTAATTTTAATGCCGCTAATGAAATACTGAGCAGAAGTTTAACATCACAACAAAATATCACGTTATTCGTATCGTTTATACGTTTATAACAATAACATTTTCTTACAATGTTCTCACAACATAATTCTATAACTTTAACTACTAAAATAACGTTTTTAACAAACAAAAACTAGTTTGGCAGCGTTCGAAGTAGTATTTCTACTTTGCAAAAAAAAACCTGTCAGGTGCGAGTTGAACTCGCATACTAAGAATTCCGTACTATTGGTAGATCTTGCTTCTTGCGAAACTTCATTATACGAGGTCGAAGGCAAGTGCGTATCGAAAGATGCGTCATTGGATTTTTGTCATTGTTTAGTGCAATGCAAAATAAGGTTGGACGCTTTAAGCATGTTCTGCATGGAAGTAACCTAGCGACCCATCCAAGGTGACCTTGCTTGTTGCCATCCGTGAAGATGGCAGATGCAATCCATTCAAACAAAATCCGCGGATGTAAAAGCTCCCACAAAGGTCACCTGGGATGGGACATTAGATTACATCCGTGTGGAAAATGCTTTAATGGAGTTCCACTTTCATGGCTGAGTGAAAATCATATTTTTTTAATGGATCTGCTTATAATTTCTTTTTATATTATTTAATTTGAATATCTGTTTATAAAGCGCTAATGTAAACACTCACTCTGAGAAAATTTAAATCGTCTACCTGTTACGGGTTATGAAATATAACCCGCAATTCCGACAGACGGACGGACATACTCGTACGTACAGCGCATGGTAAGTAGGGAATGCAATCCAGCACCCAGAAGACAATCTTGCAAATGCGCAAGATTTAGACCGTCAGTCCCGCGGATCCGCAAGATTTGCAGGATTGTACAATATTTTAGAATTACTAGCCTACAACATTACTTTCTATAAGGTAATATAGGTAAGGTGGTTATATATAATAGGTAAAGTGGTTCATAAGGTGTTTAAATATTCATCTTTTAAATTTGATCGGATTTTGCTGCACGTGTAGCCAGCAGCTGAAAATGCGCGTCCAGATTCAATGCCAGTATGTGGAACGGACTTAACAAAGTTGTAAGTTGCTTCCAGATACTTCTCTATGTTTCCTCCATATTTAAAATTGTCATTTCTCGTTTTATTATAAGATTAATGATACCGCCGCTGTTGAGTAGTTGAAGATGGTATTTGTATCCACTTTGTACGACATACATGATGTTATGCGAATTCAGGCAGATCCTGCACGTGTTATCCCGCATTTGAAATCCCGCTAATATCAGGTGGGGGATCCCACATTTGCGGGATTGCGGATCCGCGGGATTGCATTTCCTAATGCTAAGTAATAGTGTTCTGTTCCATGCCCTTCTGTCACGGAACCTTAAAAATTAATAAGAAAACTGCTTATAATCCATACGAATTACATACTCGTAGAATAAAATTCTTTTTATTAGCATGATAGGTGGCCTAGTCAATAGAAATATTAAATTGTATATTTAACTAGCTGACCCGCGCAACTTCGCCTGCGTCACTATTATCATTACTGCTCCGCTCCTGTTGGTCTCAGCGTGATGATATATGCCTACAGCCTTTCTCGATAAATGGGCTATCTAACACTGAAAGAATTTTTCAAATCGGTCCAGTAGTTCCTGAGATTAGCGCGTTCAAGCAGACAAACTCTTCAGCTTTATATATTAGTATAGATATTTCTTATATCAAAAAGTGCTGGCTGTCAACCTATTTCAAATAAATGAGTTTTGATATCGAAACATAACGGAGATCGCAGTGTGGTGGTAAGAGGGTCGTAGAAGGTACAATAATCAGTTTTTATTTATCTTTTCATTACTCGGGATTGTATCGACCCCCGACTCATAGCAGTGGAACTGATTACAAATGCGGGATAACACGTGCATGATCAGCCTGAATTCGCATAACATCATGTATGTCATACAAAGTGGATACAAATGCCATCTTCAACTACTCAACAGCGGCGGTATCATTAATCTTATAATAAAACGAGAAATGACTATTTTTGAATGTGGAGGAAATATAGAGAAGTATCTGGAAACAACTTACAACTTTTTTAAGTCCGTTCTACCTACAGCATTGAATCTGAGCGCGCATTTTCAGCTGCTAGCAAAATCCAATCAAATGTAAAAGATGGAACTTTAAACACCTTATATATACTTTGAAAACAATTTCAGAAGCAAGTGTCCGAATCTCATTTAATATTTTTTTTTCAGACTAATTCACATAACTTAAATTATTTAGGATTTTGTCATTATTTCTGATCAAAATTGAATTGTACTAGTTGTTTCTACTAAGTAAATTCTATTGTTTCATTTACTAACATAGAAAGTAATGTTGTGAGCTAATAATTCTAAAATATTGTACAATTCTGCAAATCTTGCGGATCTGCGGGAGTGATGGTCTCATTCTTGCGCATTTGCAAGATTTGGGTGCTGGGGGGCTACTGTCTAACGAAATCCGTAGTTTTGGGCTTAGTTGCGGGTGGGCATTTTCTACTCCGTATCACCTAACCACTGAGAACTAATGATAACACGATTTGACAGTTACTGTGAAATCGTGTTGTCATTCATTCTCAGTTCGGGTTCGGGATTAATCGTAAGTCTGTAGGTGATACGGAGTAGAATACGCCCGCCCGCAACTAAGCCCGAAACTACGGATTTCGTTAGAGAGTAGCCCCCCTGGATTGCATTCCCTACTTAGCATGCGCTGTACGTATGTCCGTCCGTCTGTCGGAAATGCGGGTTATATCTCATAACCCGTAACAGGTAGACGATTTAATTTTCTCAGAGTGTGTATTTATATTAGCGCTTTATAAACAGATATTAAAATTAAATAATATAAAAAAAATTATAAGCAGACCCATACAAAAAAACTGGCCAAGTGCGAGTCGGACTCGCGTGCAAAGGGTTCCGAACGAATTTAATTTTTTAACATGTTATTTTAATACTACAGACTTCTAGTAGTTTTCCTGTAATCTTTAGGTAAAGATCTATTATCTACATTTTTTTCAAAATTTTTGGATGAGTAGTTTCGGAGATAAGGGGACCAGATTGACCAGATTGGCATCGCCCCATTCTGAGACAGCCTGTAAGGACACGTTCAAGCGCTCAACCATAGCTTCCCGAAGAGACTGGATCTGCGACCCACCAGCTCGTGCGTTGGATACGTATCTCTTAGCAACAGTGCTGTCATCTGCATACCCAAAGGTACCGGGTTCAAGCAAATCATTAATATGCAGCAAGAACAGTGTTGCCGAAAGCACCGACCCCTGAGGAACCCCTGAGGAATTTATATTCAGCAGTCCAGACGAGCAGCCATCTATGACCACTCGAATAGACCGATCCCTCAGGAAATCCGCGATCCAATCACACAATCCGGTAGGCAGACCGAAGGAAGGAAGCTTACTAATAAGGCTATCGTGCCAGACCCTGTCGAAGGCCTTCGAGATGTCAAGGGAGACCGCTAGTGCCTCCCCGTGCTTCTCTATGGCCTCACTCCAGATGTGAATGGCATACGCAAGAAGATCCCCAGTTGACCGATTTCGGCGGAACCCGTATTGTCGGTCACTAAGGACATCATTTTCTTCTAGGTATGCCAGGAGTTTATGATTCAGCACGCGTTCCATACTCTTACAGAGTATGGACGTTACTGAGATAGGTCTATAATTCGACGGGTCAGCTCGACTACCTTTCTTGGGCACGGGCTGCACGTTAGCTTGCTTCCAAGCCTTCGGCACTTTTCCAGTCTCAAACGAAAGGCGAAATAGTCATGTCAAGATCGGCGACAACTCAGGCGCACAAGTCCTCACTTGCACTCGGCACCAAACCAAGGACGAGCTTCGCCAGACATTGTTATGTCAGAGAACGGAATGTAGTACTCCATTCCCCTCCGCAACACATCCGTCACGGCGTCCGCACACGACGAAGCATCAGTCGAAGAAAAGCAAGTAGGCTGCCAAGGATAACATGCGAAGAAAGATCGCATGCCATCCCAATCTGCTGACCTGTATCGCCATACCCGCCGGGTGCCTCTTGGGCTAGGATCGGGCGGGGAGTAGACGGACACAGACTTCACCAGACAGTGGTCGGAACTACCCAGTGGTGAAGAAATCGACACCGAGTAGCGGTCTGAATCTGTTGTCAGCAGAAGGTCCAAGCAATTGGCAGTGTGCGAATCAACATCCGGAACCCTCGTTGCCCCCTGGACCAGCTGGGTAAGATTTAAAGCGAGTGCTAGCTTTCGCATCTCTCGCCCAGCGTGGTCTGTGCACTGGTATGGGAAGAGCCACTCCTGATGGTGGGCGTTGAAGTACCCTAGTAGCACCAATTGGGCAGAAGGGTACCGCTGCCGAGCCGCATCCGCCGCCTCACTGAGGTGCTGTGTAAGCCCAATCGCCTCCAAATCACCGCTGTGCGAACGGTAGACACAGGCGTAGACAATTTTGTCCAGGCATGTGTCCACTAAAACCCACATTGTTGAGAACCTGGAGTCCTCAAGATTGCGGAGACGCCGATAGCAGATGTCGTCACGGGCGTACATACATACGCCCGCGCGTGGTTTGAAATGGTGCTTCAGGGTAAACCCTGGGTATAAAAGGTAAGACACGTCTGACGGTCATCCGATCTGCGTCTCCGACAGAAACAAGAGCGCTGGTTTCTCAGTCTCTAGGTGGTGATGGACCGCGGCGAGATTTGAGCGCAGACCTCGTATGTTTGAGAGGTGCACTTTGTGCGAGAGGGCGTGCTGCCGCTGTACAGCTTTACTCTTTTTGTTCCTGGTCATATTGAGTGAGTAAGGTGGAGGAGAAGGACGTGAAATGAGGTTCCATGCTGCTAACCCTCAGGCACGCTCTGACAGGACGACATCAATGGTGGACTAGTCTGGAGACTGCGGGGACGCCCGAGCCCCCCCGGGAATGTCCATCGGGCCCTCTCGTCTGGTCGCCAACCAGCACGATGGTGCATTCCGGGATTTTTCGACAGTTGGCGGGGCGGCCTTCATGTATGGCTAGTACATTACTTGGGCCCCCAACTACCTGCGGTCGGCCAGCGGCGCACCGTGCCTCGGATCCCGCTACCCTCCGCGACTAGTCTCCCGATACGCCCATATCAACGTGAGCCTGGTCGGTCTGCCTGCATTGGAACAACTATTTCGACCCAACTCCTCTGGATTGGCTACACTGAGCATCGTATCGGAACGCGGCTAGGCCACTTGGCGGTACGATTTTGCCCAGTGCGTGGTCGCAAGCCATCGGCCGAAACCTACCACCAGTTAGTGTCACCTGATTAGCACCACCCGGGGACCACGTTAATGGGTATTCTCCGACGGACGCGGGTGACTCGGTCCCCAAATCCTTAGTATGTGAGTTCAACTCGCACCTGACAGGTTTTTTTTGCAAAGTAGAAATACTACTTCGAACGCTGCCAAACTACTTTTTTTTGTTAAAAACGTTATTTTAGTGGTTAAAGTTATAGAAAGAAATTATGTGTGAGTTATTATGCATTATTAATTATGCATGAGTGGACATTGTAAGAAAGTGTTATTGTTATAAAACGTATAAACGATACGAATAACGTGATATTTTGACAGTATTTCATTAGCGGTATTAACATTACAATTTTATACCATAACATAACATTAAACAGAAGTTCCAGTATACACAATGTACGAACTTCTACTGATTATAGCCATAATTGTCACTATTGCGCTCATATTGGCTGTCTACCAGAAGAGCACGAATGCAGTATGCATCTCGAGAAGAAGATTAGAAGGAAAGACAGTCATCGTGACAGAAGGAACTGCAGGAATGGGCCTCCATATAGCAACAGACCTGGCCCACAGAGGAGCCAGGGTCATCATTGCCTGTCCCTTCGAAGATGAAGGCAAAATAGCGAGGAATCAAATAATCCAAGAAACAGCGAATGAAAACATGGTATTCAAACTCCTTGACTTAGCATCCTTCATTTCATTTCATTTATTTATTGCTTCAAATATGGTAGGTACAAGTTCTTATATACAATAGTAAGTTACACACATTTGGCCAATATATAGCATGCAATAGTGGGTATAAGTTTACTAAAAATATTAATTACTAGGTTACCACATTTCGTCAATTTATATATCAATTAAATTTGTCTGTGCTTTATTGTATAAAATTTAAAAGGACACTTTTGAAAGAACTTATCTATCGAATAAAAACACTCTTGTAACAACCACTTCCGCAACGTAACACAAAACTTATTGAATGGCGATTGAATAATATTGACTGAATTTCATAATGCAAGTTAACTATTACGGAACGTTCCTGCTGACTCTTCTACTCCTTCCACTTTTGATGAAGAGAGGGAAGCCTGAAGAGTCGAGCAGGATAATTACAACAGCGTCAGTCTTTCACATGGTTGCAAAAGTTGACATCGAAAATTTAAACAGTACGAACTATTGGAACATAATCAGATTTACGGGAACAGCAAGATTTGTCTCGTGCTATTCGCGAACGAGCTGACCAAGAGGTTGAAGGGCTCAAATGTTGTGATTAACAATGTGGATCCAGGAGCGGTTGGTACTAGGATCTTTGATTCTATAAATAAAGTATGTGGAACGATTTTAACTGTAGCGTGTCTGTTATTCTTCAAGACGCCATGGCAAGGCTCGCAGACGGCTCTTTACGCTGCTTTGGATAAGAAGGCTGGAAAAGTGAGTGGAGCATACTTCAATAATTGTGAAGCAGTGGGAGCCGTGAAACGTGCGTATTGTGATAAAACTGCTAAAGCGCTCTGGGACCAGTCCGTGAGATTAGTGAAGACGAAGTCGACCAGTGCTTTAAGTCGTTGTAGTGCAGTATAGTGATGGTATAAACGTTATGTTCACTCTGAAACATGGCTTATATTTAGACCGACATTTAATAACGTAAAAAACAAGTTGAATATTAAAACATTAAATTAATTCTTATAACAAGGTTAAACATAACCAGACAAGTTTATTTTGGAAATATAACAGGCCAAATTGACTGCTAAGCGGCCATGGATACGTGTGAACGTGTGATGTAGTTGGGAGGCCAAGAAAAGGCTAAAAGTAAACACAAGGAAAATCCAGTATTCCAGTTCCTGCTTGCGGTTTTTATTTTTAACCGACTAAAAAAAGAGAAGATTCTTTAATGCACACGCATTTTAAAGAGCAGTCCGATTTTTATGATTCTTTTTTACAAAGGTTTTTTAATAAAAGCTGAAAAGTAGAAACTTGCCTTGTTAGTTAATTTGTACGTATGGTACGAACCATACGTGTCATACAACAAAAATTTCTTAACAGTTATCCCCAGCTAAATATTATAAAACCATTCCGATTAAACTCAAATACATCTTCATGATCCTGGGTATCCTGATAGTTTGTGAATCGTCGCTGTTAAAAATACTTCGATATGTTTCTGGTCTCCTGGTTCTTGTGAATTTTTATCGCTCACAATTCCAGTCGAAAAATACTTTGACATGTTTAATCCACTAAAGTCACTAAAATCAACGAAGTCCGATTTAACAGCTGAGTAGCTCTCTACTCAGCTGTCAAATCGGACTTCGTTAACAACATTTTATTTTTTTATTGAATAAATAGAACAACTTGGCAGTCGCGTTTGTCGACAGAAACAAAATTATAAATCAAATGTATCTAAAATTACGATCTGTCTGTCTGGATTCAAGAAGGATGGAAGAAAAGGATGGTATGGCTACGGTTTTTGCTCGTGGGGTGGACGCCGCTATTTAGCTGGACAGTAATTACTGAATATTTCATTATTTTACTTAAAACCCAAAGCCCTAACCTAGTGATCTTAGTGAACACAACATTAGCTCCACCAAGTATTAAGGCTGCCTGAACATTAACGTTGAGCGAGGCAGCGGAGCGGTGCGACGGCGTACCTAATGCAGAGCGGAGTTGCGGACTGTGTCTGTGCATTGATGCGGATCGAGGCAGTGCGGAGCGTAGTTGCGGAATATGCGGAGCTACTCTGAGTCGAGTAGCTGGCAGATTTTTCCGCATCCCGCTCCTCTTCCCCACTCTACTTTCTCACCCCGCTTCCTGGTTTTGTATGAATTTTTAAACTAGTTCACAAATCCTTGTCCAATGAAGCAGAGCGGATATTTTATGCAATTCCATTGGTCAATATTGGCATCTCCCCGCTCCTCTCCTCTCCGCTTCAGTGGACAGTTAGCCAAAGACTTTGGTTTGAGTATATAAAATTATTTGGTCTTTCAGTTTTAAATTTTTCCATTCCGTGTCGAGTTGCCCTAAGTTCCCAAACTCGCTTTGCTCGTGAATTGTCGGACTCGAGTTGTCATAGGACTCTAAATGTCAGGGTGAATTTTAGAAGTGTGAGTTGCTTATTTTATAAATAAATGCGTGTGTTTTATTATATAAATAACTACCGAGGAAGCAGTAGTTGCAGTGCGAGAGACTACTTTTACACCGCTTGGTTAAGCAAACTTTACTTTTTATTCTTTTATGAGCATTTAAATCAGGGTTATACTTAAGTTCAGCATGTTTCCTTATTATTATTTGCAAGATAAACAGCTGTCGAACAGTAAGAACCTTGCACCTATTATAGAGTTCGGTGGTAGGATGAAAGAATGGTAAAGCATGAGCCACCTTGAGCACTGCTCTTTGTGCCCGCTCGATTTTCGACATGCATGATTTGGGGACACCAGTCACCATATAGTTATGCAGTAGTTAAGTATACATTGACATAGCGCAAAGTAAATGGTTTTAAGGACTTTCGTATCGGCAACACGTCGTTGGCTTTTAAAGATGAAGATGAGCTTTCTGACTGTCTTCGACAACAGATCACTGTGAGTTTTAAAATTTAGGTTTTTATATATGGTAACACCAAGATACTTTATTGAGTCCACATTTTGCAGTTTTTGGCATGTGCATGAGTTGGATTAGCCATCGTTGTACGAGTGGGCCTTATATTCAATAAGGAGTTGTGTATGTAATGAGTTTTTGTTAGTGAAAATTTCATGTATTTAGTCTTTTGTATTAAGTGTGAGTCGGTTGTTTTTTAGCCAGCTTATTACTAGTGAGAAGCCATAGCATCGACGCCGAGTTGCTGGCCTGTCGGTTTTGTATCAGTTGCATTTTGGTGAATGTGCGACGGAATTACATAATTTAATTCCGCCAAGCCCGTTCCATCATCGGACCACAAGACGAACGGCGATAGTGTTGCGTTTTACAGAGAACGCTGCTGCCCATTCTCTGGTCATAAGTCATAAGTCATTTATTTCAAAACAACATAAATTGTGTAGAAAATAAAATAAAAACATCGCTAGCAAATAATACAAACAAACAAATAAACAATACAAACACTAAAATACAGTTAATTAATGAATTAATACCAAATAATATAAATAAAAATGGAATGTCAAGATTATACCTACTTACATGAAAAAAGAAATGTCACAATAAAAATAAACCAAAATGAAAAAAAAAAAAAATTACAATAAAAATGGAATGTCAAAATTATACCAAATTAAAATTAAAAAAGAATTGTCATAGTAAAAATTAACCAAAGAGAAAAAAAAAATAATAATATGAATAATAATCCACATTCATTATAATAAATTCAGAATCAACTAATTATATTATCGCATGTCATCTATAAATTCGTGGATGCTATAATAGGCCTTCCTCAATAAATATGTCTTTAATTTATTTTTAAATAGGTTTGAGCTAGTTATGCTTTTAAATTCTAAAGGTAACCTATTGTAGAGAAAGACAGATTGATACCGTGTACTATGATGAACCACGTTCAGTTTTGGTTGGATTAAGTTCGGTAAGTCTTTCCTACGAGTCTTATCTCTAGCTTGTTTTTGTTCATTTGTTTCAATATTGTGCAAATTCTTAACAAGTTTGGTTAGCAATACCAGAATATAGAGGCATGGCACAGTTAAAATTCGAAGTCTGATGAAATGGTCCCTGCACGATTCTGTCTGTTTTAAGCGTAGCATAGTCCTTAAAGCTCTTTTCTGAATTATAAATGCCGAGTGGACATTGTACTTATAACTGTTGCCCCAGAACTCAATACTATATCTCATCTTAGATTCCACTAGAGCAAAGTATACCATTCTGAGTTGAGGCAAAGTTAGTTCTTCCCTCAGAGTTCTGATTGCATGGCATGCCGAGCTAACAGACTTTGTCAAAGACAAGATCTCTACCTTCCAGTTCAACAGCGCGTCAACGTGAACACCGAGGAATTTGACATGGTCAACTACTTCCACTTTTTTACCACAAGAAATAGCCTCAATACCAGCATTCTTCCGGACCGTCGATTTAAATAATATACACTTTGTTTTATTTGCATTAAGTTGCAAGTTATTTGTTACAAACCAGTTTTCAAAAGCTTTTAGCACACTATTAATTTTAGATTCTAAATTATTTAAGTTATCTGCAGAAACAATTGCATTGGTGTCATCAGCAAAAATAATTAGACTTGTATCTGTAAAACGTTTTTTAATGAACTCAATCAAATCATTTAGAAATAGAATAAAGAAAATAGGGCCCAGAACAGATCCCTGAGGAACACCACGACACATAGTAACTAGCTTGGATTTGTAAATTTTTTGTTCTCCGTCTTCTACCGATTTAATCTCTACGTACTGTCGCCTGTTATGCAAATAGGATATGAATAACCTCAGGGCGTTCTCCCGTATACCATAATGTTCCAATTTGGCCAGCAGAATTTCATGGTCCACCGTGTCGCTTGAGTCCCTTAGTCGCCTCTTACGACACCCACGGGAAGTTATGGGCTGGTATTATTTTTTTACGGCACCATACGGCACCGGCCGACACCATACGGCGAAGTATCACCATAGAATAGTGTCTTACGCGAATGTGATAATGTTAGCAAAATTACAAAAAATTATATTAACTAGCAAGTTTGTTTAAAAAATTTGTAGTAGAGATTGAGTTTTATAAGCACGACAGAAAGTTAAACAAAAAAAAATCCGTGCTACTATCCTATTTTAATAAAGAGTATTATTTTTTATATTGCACTTCAAGTTAAAAATTAACCACTTTATTTTCATAAAATTACTTAAGTAATTAAATATTGAACAAAATTTTTCATTATCTGTCATCGTTAGTTATTTATTTCAGGTTTTTTTTGTGACATCATTTCAGGCAAAAATGTTACCTACTGAATTAAATTGGGTTTAAATTTGCGACAAAACTGTACTGCGACTCACCATAGTTCGAATGCACGCTTGTGCGACAGACTGAAGATCGACAACACCCCGACTCAGAGTACCCCGACTTGGATAGGTTAGTTCGTGGTTATTTTTCTTAAACCACCCAGAAATAGGAGCCCCGCGAAGCGGGGCTCCCGAACTTCATTGTGACAACAAGCGTGCATTCGAACTATGGTGAGTCGCAGTACAGTTTTGTCGCATAAGCGTTAATCGCACATCCATTTGTCGAGCTCACGTAGTACACTCCTTCTTTACCAAAATACCATTTTTAGGGGTTTACCAGGAATGTGTAGGGGAGTGTTTAACCCTACCTATCTATTTACTGGAATAAATTAATTTTATCAAAAACATCTTATGTCCGGGGGAAAACGACAGCAAAATATGAATTTAATTTCGATTACAAATCGTTCAAACTATTACTATCTTATTCTATTACATAAGCTCGTATGTGCACGAGTTTATAAGCTATATGTGACGCTTCCGTCGCGAACAATATGTGTATATGTGTGTGTCAAATAAACATGCTTTATATCTTCTTTACTTACTTTACTTTATTTATTTTCTTTTATTTAATTTCAATTACTCTCTGCACTTAATTGTCATTACTTTTGCGAGTGGATCCATACATGGGCAAAAACTTGTTAAAAAAATAAGCACCAACAAAAACTACTGGAGAATGTGGGTATTTCCGAACATATTATAATTTAAGGTCAACCAGGGTAGTTAAGATACCTACCAATACCTACGTTGTTATTTCTTAAAAAAAAATAATAACAATGTATATTGAATGTGAGCTAGCTATGAAAATTGGACAAAAAGATTCGCTCGTGACGCATCACAGCATAATACAAAAATACGCAGCAATAAACAGTCTATATAAAATATGTAATAAACTAGCGATTTCGTACGCGCGTATCCCGTTTTTCCCGTTCCCGTAAGAATTTCGGGAAATCCTCTCTTAGTGCTCCCCTAAACTCCCCACGGAACCTACATGACAAATTTCAGCTTTCTACGACCAGTAGTTTCGGCTGTGCGTTGTCTGTCAGTCATTCACTCACTCACTCACTCAGTTTATATTCGGATTAGGATATATTCACACGGACCGCATGAAATACTTGAAGCCTTCATTTTTTCTCTTCTATCCTCCACCGGAGTGAAGGTTGTGTCAAGTCTGCAGGTTTTCTATAAACATCTCACCTTGGGCCCATCCTTAAAAAACCGGTCAAGAGCGAGTCGGACTCGCGCGCTAAGGGTTCCGAACGAATTTAATTTTTTTAACATTATATACTTTTTTATAGATTTTCCTGTAATTTATATGTTTTTACCAGTTATTCCATTTTTTTATTAAAATGGAAAAAACATGGAAAAAATTGGAATAACTTTCAGAGATAAGGGGGGAATGGTCCTTTTTCGTCTAATTTCTTGAATAACTTTAAAACCATTTATTTTAAAATTATGCAAAAATAGAATTAAAACCCTCACAGTAAGCCCTTTCATTTGATATGTCACACAATATTGTTCAAAAAACTTCTTTTTATTTAAATTTTCTAATTTGACCCCCAAAAGTGACCCCCATACTAAAAATTTAATAATTTACGTAATACGTCTATATTTGGGTCACAAAAGTCCATATGTGTACCAAATTTCAACAGAATCGGTCCAGTGGATTCGGAGAAAACTGGTTGTGACAAACGGACAGACAGACAGATAGACAGACAGACTGACAGACACCCGAGTGATCCTATAAGGGTTCCGTTTTTTTTACGGAACCCTTAAAATTTATATACATAAAGCGCATCACAATTCGAGGGAGGCTGATGACGTCACATTTGACTAAAAACGGCCAAGTGCGAGTCGGACTCGCACACGAAGGGTTCCGTATCATAAACCATAATTTTTATTATTTGTTGTTATAGCGGCAATAGAAATACACAATCTGTGAAAATCTGAACTGTCTACCTATTACGGTTGTACAGCCCGCTGACAGACAGACTGACGGATGGACGTACGGACGGACGACGGACAGACGGACGGACAACGGGGGCTTAGTAGTAGGGTTCCGTTGGTTACTAAAACAATGTTCCCAATTCTATAAATTTTCAGTATGGGTGTCACTTTTAGGGGTCAAACTAGAAAAATTCAAAAAAAAGTTTTTCAAGCTATATCGTGTGGCATATCATATGAAAGGGCTTACTGTGAGGGTTTTAATGATATTTTTTTCATAATATAAAAACAAAGTAGGAGAGTGGGAGTCGGGTTTGTGGCTTCAAGCACTCCCGTCATCTGCCATAGCTAAGATTGATGACGCATCGTTTTGGATCGCGGTCTGTCTCCGCTTAGGCGCACCTTGTGTTGCTTCGCATCGATGTTACTGCGGAGAAGCTGTCGGCAGCCTCGGACACCATGGCCTTTCCTGCTGCAAGAGCGCAGGCCGTATAGCACGACACGCTAGCATCAATGATGTTAGTCGTCGGGCTCCTGTCACCGCCGGCGTACCTGCAGTATTAGAACCTTGGTACGTGACGATTGGAATGGACCAGATGGTATGACGTTGGTGCCGTGGAAGGTAGGTATGCCTCTGGTGTGGGACGCAACATGTGTCGAGATTTTGATCAACTTTCCAGGTTTTTCTTAAAATGCCCATAATTTTCAAACTGCATGGGATAGATTTTTTTTCAGAGTTTTCTCGTGATGGTTATGATCAATCCTGTCACCCCGTTTCGGCTTGACGTTGAGTTCTGGGACACCCTGTATATTTCCTTGTTCTTTGCATTGTTCTCACATATAGAAGCAACCAAAAATAATGTTAACAAGATTTTTGTAATATATCACATGTTTTAAAAGAGTGTCCGTGGAGTTTCTTGCACGTTCTTCTCCATAGAGATCTACGCTTTGGAACGTTCAAATAGCTTCATGTTTTTGACTGACCGACTTTGACAATTCAAAAGTGCCTGTGAATGGTTTATTTGAAATATACGATTTGATTTGATTAGTCATGATTAACTTGATCAAAAATATCTTGTTATACTATGTGTAGGTTACTATGGTTACCGGATCATTATGGATACAATAGAGCGTTAACATCGTGAAATACTACGGAAGCAATTAAAATACTGTTTTTTAGAGGTTTTAACCTTGGCTTTATTCGGAATAATATAACCACGACAGTTTAAATCTTTATTTTTAAATCTTGATGTAAAATCTATAATCCTGCACATGATCCTGAAATCGCCGAGGCAGAAACTGGTCATCTTCCTCAAATAGAATGCCCTTAAACTTAGAAGTTATACAATCTCTTAGCTAATGAAACCAAATAGTAATGTTCAAAATTACAAAAAAAAAACAACAATAATCCTAAGTTTGTTGATGTCATTATTTTTTTTTATTATTTGTTAATAATAATAAATACTGACATCAACAAACTTAGGATATAAAAACTTTTTACAAAAAAATATAACCGCCTTCCAAACAAAACAATACAAAGAATAAAATAACCTTAATTTCGGAAGTCGGTGTTAAAACAAAGAAACAAAACCAAAAAGATTTTTTTTTTGTAAAAAGTTTTTTATTTACGTCTTCGTCAACGCAGAAATTGAAATAAGCAAAAATGCTCATAAAATAAAAACTGGTAAACCAAACAATCAAATTTTTATGGGACCAAATGGCAAGTATACTGCATCGAACTTAAAAAGAATCACAGAAATCGGAGTAATCGGTGTACATACGTATAAAAAAAAACCCACCGAATTGAGAACCTCCTCCTGTTTGGAAGTCGGTTAAAAATCTAAAAATTGTTGGTAATGGTAATTCTATTGGTTAAGGAGCAGTTACGGATCAGTAGCCGATTTTAAAATGAGCATCACGTCTAAACGGCTAGTCGTAATTTTTGGAAAATATATGTTACATAAAATAGAAATTTCAACCAATAGAATTGAATAAAATCTCCGCACCACGTGACTCACTGACAATTTGACTGACATGGTTGGTTAATATTGCTCCGTTTCTCCACTCCACTGCTTAGCTCCGCTATAATGGAAAGGCACCCTTAAGGCTGACTTTTCATTGAAGCAGAGAAAAGAGAAGCAGACCGGACTTGTACATACGCAAGCGATGTAATGGACATGCACCCTAACCGCTTGGTTCATTTTCGTAAGTAAAGCTAGCTCACATTTGTTTACACAAGTAACAAGCAAGTATACAAGTATCATCATCATCATCATCATCATCATCATCATCATCATAATATCAGCCGAAAGACGTCCACGGCTGGACAAATGTCTCCCCCAAGCGTCGCCACAACGACCGGTCCTGCGCTTCTCGCATCCATCGGCTACAAGTATAGCTTATGGATTTTGAGCGGTGAATGAACTTTTTATGATCTACTCTTCTAGGTTTATTATGGTTTAATCAGTTAGATTATGTTGGATGACGTCATTAGCGATATAAAAACTTGAAAATACAGGTAAACAAAACAATTTTACAAAATTCTTTAATAAACAACAACACGTTTCAATTTAATAACAGTGTTAACAAAAACAAATTATGTAAAGCTGATCCGTGTCAAAAGTTAATTGTATAATGTTTCCTACTTCGATCTAGCGTGTTCAGTGGACGTAAGTGCGAATGTTAATCGGAGGGTTCGATTTCCAGGTGAGGCAGACAAAAAACAAAAAGAAAAACCGGCTAAGTGCGAGTCGGACTCGCACACGAAGGGTTCCGTACCATGAACCTTAATTTTTATTGTTGTTATAGCGGCAATAGAAATACACAATCTGTAAAAATTTCAACTGTCTACCTGTTAAGATTCTTGAGATACAGCCCGCTGACAGAAAGACGGACGGATGGACAGACGGACAGCGGAAGCTTAGTAATAGGGTTCCGTTGGTTACTCTTTAGGTACGGAACCCTAATAAGTTGATTTTTTCGAACCAGGTCTCTGAGTTATTATATTGTTTGTTAGATTTCTAGCCAGCAGTTTTAAAAGTCAATTTTAAACGGAGACAGTCCTCCAAAATGCTTACCCCTCACCACTAGCGAAGCCCGTCACCACGAAGAAGTGACGCAGCAAACTATCCAGGAACTCATGCCTGTTAAGTTTGAAGAACTTGAATTCATAGAAAAGTAATATAAAAATACTACTTAGGTATCCTGTATACCTACGTAGTATTTTTTTTATTAATTCAGAAAAATATGTATTGATACATATTTCTAATTTCGTTTAAAGCAGATCTCCGACAGAATGGTAATGGGATCTCCGACTCATTTAAAAAATATAGAACCTACACAAACTTACATTCTATAAGGGACTAGTTGCCCCGCGCAACTTCGTCTGCTCCGCTCCTGTTGGTCTTAGCGTGATGATATATATATATATATAGCATTCCTAGATACATGGGCTATCTAAGACTGAAAAAAATTTTCAAATCGGACCAGCAGTACCTGAGATTAGCGCATTCAAGCAAACAAACTCTTCAGCTTTATATATTAAGTATAGATTATATCTGACCCGCGCAACGTTGTCTGCGTCTCAATTTTCATTACTGCTCCGCTCCTATTGGTATTAGCGTGATGGCATATAGCCTATAGCCTTCCTCGATAAATGGGCTAACTAACACTGAAAGAATTTTTCAAATCGGACCAGTAGTTCCTGAGATTAGCGCGCAAACAAACAAACTCTTCAGCTTCATTTGTTAGTATATATAGATTAAGTATAGAAAAGATTATAGCAAGGTCCTAAATGTAGGTCATTTCTGTGTCGCATAACAGCGACACCGAAATGTCCCGATGACAGTAGGAGGGGAACAAATGACTGCTTTCTCTCTGGGCGGAGCGAAAGGGAGTGTCAGACTCTTGCTGACTAAAACCCATCCATGTTCCTCCAAATGCTCTTTGCGTTCCAGGGCCGCGGTGACTCTTTCGAACAAATTCCACAACTATCATTATTGGTGGGCTTTACCTTTTATCTGTTTTGTGCATATAAGTAGTGCAAAAATAAATAAATGAAACCAGTCTAGTGGTACCCAGTTGACCTTCATTATTTCACCAGTCTACCTTATGAGAGCTTTTCGCCTCACAGGTCGCGATCACACACCAACTATCTAAAATTGAGATATTTTAACCACTCGCCTCCATTTCCCGAAGGGTTAGGCTAAAGAGTACTTGCAGTTCACCTAAGAAGAGCATGTAGATGACTTTTGAAAAAAATACTGTACCGCTCGAAAAGACTGCAAAATATTATAAAAAATCTTAGATTTTTCAAGCGGTACTTTATTTTTATTTTTCAAAAATCATCTACATGCTTTTCCGAATCGAATGACAACTCATTCATATTTTTCGGAGAATGCTGAAAAAAAATTGAACAAAAAGCACTTGTTGACTAGATTATTAGGACTTAAAGACCGAATTCGGTTGGTAGGTGATCAGCAACAAGGACGGGGCCCGCTAGGGCCAGTGCCTGCCGGGGTTGCGGGATTTGTTCGAGAGAGTCGCCGCGGCCCTGGAACGCAAAGGGCTTTAGGAGGAACACGGATGGGTTTTAGTCAGTAAGAGTCTGACACTCCCTTCTGCTTCACCCAGAGCGGGAGGAGTCATTTGATGATTTCCCATCCTTAAAAAAAAAAAAAGGTGATCAGCAACCATATCGCTTGGACCTCATATTTGGCATTAGTCTAATACCATTTTTTTTTCTTCTACCATTTAATTAAACTAACAAAGCAGTTAATAGACAAAAAAAAAAAACAAAAATCTCGTACTTTCAGGTTATCTTGGTTCAAGATCCTAATTTGACTGATCGTTTACGCTTGGATGATGGTGGATGATGATTGACCCACAGGGGAGTCCTCCTCTTTGGAATGTGCTTGTTTGCAATACTATGTGTAGGTAACAGACTTATTTAACTAACAACGCACACACAGCGTTAATCAAGCGTTAAAGGTGAACATTAAGGTGGTAAATAAAAGAACCTCCATCACTTAGTACGAGTAATATTATTTTGTAGATTTACCAGAATTTTATATACATTATTATCTAAATCCCTGTATAACATGAAAATTATAACGATTTAAAGCACTGTTCAAGCTCACCGTCAGTTAACTGCACCAATCTCACGGATTCCTCCCAGAGAGTTTTGGCAGTTTTATCACAGTACGCCCTCTTCACTGCCCTACTAGTTTCACAGTTCTGGAAGTAACCCCCACTCACTTCACCAGCTGCCTTGTCTAACGCCACATGCAAAGCCGTTTGTGCTCCTTGCCACGTTGTCTTAAACATACCATTAAACAGAACTTTTAAGATCAATCCTGCCACTTTGTTCCCAGAATCATGAATCCTCGTACCAACTGCTCCAGGATCCACATTATTCACCACAACGTTGGAACCTTTCAACCTTTTAGACAGTTCGTTTCCAAACAATATGAGACACAGCTTGCTGTTACCGTAGATCTGCAATCTGTACCAATAGTCTGTCTTGTTCAGGTTGTCAATATCTACTCGTCCTATTCTATGCAAGACTGATGTTGTCAATAATATCCTGCTCGGCTCCCCTGGTTTACCCGTTTTCTTTAAAAGTGGAAGAAGCAGGAGTGTCAGTAAAAATCCTCCGTAGTAGTTCACTTGCATTATGATGTGCATTCCATCGGGAGTTAAGAAATCCCCAGGGACACCAATACCGGCATTGTTTATTAAAACGTCTAATCGGTCTTCAGTTTTCAGGATATCTGCTGCGAACTTCCGAACTGACTTCAAGGATCCGAGGTCAATGAGTTTGAACTCAACGTTTACATTTCCCGTTTCTTTCACAATTTGTTTTCTTGCACTATTTCCTTCGTCTTCAAAAGGGCAGGCTATGATGACTCTAGCTCCTCGGTGAGCGAGGTCAGTGGCTATTTCAAGGCCCATCCCTGCTGTTCCACCGGTTACAAGCATTGTTTTCCCTTCTAGTCTTCTTCTTGAGAGGCATACTGCGTTTGTATTCTTCTGGTAAATTCCAATGACAAGTAAAATTATGATGACCACAGCTATGATGAGTATGATTCCGTACATAGTTCCTGTGTCAATGCCGATCGAAATCAAACTGTCAATAATGAGTTAAACGGCTCAAATATAAGGCGACGAAAATTTATAAGTTTGACTACAGTAAAACACGCGTAGATGAACTCTAGTCTCCGAGGTTGATCGACTAGTTCGTTGTTGATTTTTCGCCGACGCATTTACTTTATTTGCAGAGTTTTTTGTGGTCAGAAGGCATAATCATATTTGTGATAAAAAACCAATATAATTTAGTATGTGGAGGCCATAGCTGTTAGTCACTAAAGAATTACTTATTTTGATAGAATACGAGAAGACTTTTTGTACGTGCATACGATACGATACGATGCATCAAAACTAATGTAATCATGAGTAAGAGTTAGTAACTCTACACTGATTTAAAAGGGTGTCCGTGGAGATTCTTTCACGTTCTTCTCCATATGATCTACTTTTTGAAACCTTCGGTGAGTGTGTTTTGCTGAAGAATATTCTTAGACTTAGAAGATGAAACAACTTTTCTTCAGATTGGTTAGTGTTATGATGGGAGGTCCCTATAACCACACCACATTTATTAGATTTATCGCAATGATCAGTATTATTTGTTTAGTATTATATAATTTATTAGGGTTCCGAACAAAAAACGGAGCCCTTATAGGATCACTCGGGTGTCTGTCTGTCCGTCTGTCACAGCCAGTTTTCTCCGGATCCACTAGACTATTTGAAAAAAAGTGAAATATGGACTTCTGTGACCCAAATACGGACGCGTTACGTAAATCATTAAATTTTTAGTATGGGGGTCACTTTTGGGGGTCAAACTAGAAAATTTCAAAAAAATGTTTTTTAAACAATATTGTGTGACGTATCAAATGAAAGGGCTTACTGCGAGAGTTTTAATTATATTTTTTTCATAATATTAAAATAAATGCTTTTGAAGTTATTCAAGAAATAAAACGAAAAATGACCAATCCCCCCCTTATCTCGGAAACTACTGAGCCTAAAATTTTGAAAAAGGTGATAATAGATCTTTACCTATAGATTACAGGAAAATCTATAAGAAATCTATAGTGTTAAAATAACATGGTAAAATAAATAAAATTCGTTCGGAACCCTTTGCACGCGAGACCGACTCGCACTTGGCCAGTTTTTTTTTTATTTGCTTTTACTTTGATGAATATACGTATCTACATCAAAGTAAAATCAAATAATAAATAAGTTACTTGTTGCAAATGCGGAGATTATTTATTCATGGAGTGAGTCATATAAAAAAGACAAATTATTGTCTTTTTTTATATAACTCACTGATGTCGAAATGCGTCATTGTTGTGTTTCACACAATTGTCCTAGTTCACCATACTTAATCATGATTGATTACTGATTACGCTTACATTGTAGAAAAGCTGCTCATACCTACCATACACAATTAAATGCAATTATTCTCCTGGCCTTATTTTAAAATAATTATTGTTCTTTTTTTAGCAAATTATACCGATATCTTTAATTATCAATCACGCTCGCGTTTGCAATTACTGGAATAGTTACAATGTAGTGTATCAACAACAAAAATATCGCCGTAGCTTTATTCAACTTCAGTCTAACCTGAGTACCAGTATTTTACGAGGAGCCTATCGTACCCAGTAACTGGGTAACATTTGAATACGCTACCTGCAAGTAAGAGTCAACAGCCTCGGTAGGAAGTAGATTTTATTTTAAAGCCTTCTTTCAGAGTATAATCACGTTCAGATTATATTACTTTATGCTATTCCTATTTGCGTATCATAGGAAGTGTTTTGTGAGAAAATCGTTATGTGGTAACTGCGAATCAAAAAAGTCGCCCTAAAAGCGCAAAGCAGTAGGTAGTAGGTACACTATAGTAGTAGGTACACTATGGTAGTAGGTGTACTGTGTTAGTAGGTGTACTATGGTAGTAGGTACACTATGGTAGTAGGAACACTATGGTAGTAGGTACACTATGGTAGTAGGGACACAATAGTTGTAGGTACACTATGGTAGTAGGTACACTATGGTAGTAGGTACACTATGGTAGTAGGTACACTATGGTAGTAGGTACACTATGGTAGTAGGTACACTATGGTAGTAGGCACACTATGGTAGTAGGAACACTATGGTAGTAGGTACACTATGGTAGTAGGGACACAATGGTTGTAGGTACACTATGGTAGTAGGTGTACTATGGTAGTAGGGACACAATGGTTGTAGGTACACTATGGTAGTAGGTGTACTATGGTAGTAGGTGTACTATGGTTGTAGGGACACAATGGTTGTAGGTACATAATGGTTGTAGGTACACTATGATAGTAGGTGCACTATGGTAGTAGGTACACTATGGTAGTAGGAACACTATGGTAGTAGGTACACTATGGTAGTAGGGACACAATGGTAGTAGGTACACTATGGTAGTAGGTACACTATGGTAGTAGGTGTACTGTGTTAGTAGGTGTACTATGGTAGTAGGTACACTATGGTAGTAGGAACACTATGGTAGTAGGTACACTATGGTAGTAGGTACACTATGATAGTAGGGACACAATGGTAGTAGGTACACTATGGTAGTAGGTACACTATGGTAGTAGGAACACTATGGTAGTAGGTACACTATGGTAGTAGGGACACAATGGTAGTAGGTACACTATGGTAGTAGGTACACTATGGTAGTAGGTGTACTGTGTTAGTAGGTGTACTATGGTAGTAGGTACACTATGGTAGTAGGAACACTATGGTAGTAGGTACACTATGGTAGTAGGGACACAATGGTAGTAGGTGCACTATGGTAGTAGGTACACTATGGTAGTAGGAACACTATGGTAGTAGGTACACTATGGTAGTAGGGACACAATGGTAGTAGGTACACTATGGTAGTAGGTACACTATGGTAGTAGGTGTACTGTGTTAGTAGGTGTACTATGGTAGTAGGTACACTATGGTAGTAGGAACACTATGGTAGTAGGTACACTATGGTAGTAGGGACACAATAGTTGTAGGTACACTATGGTAGTAGGTACACTATGGTAGTAGGTACACTATGGTAGTAGGTACACTATGGTAGTAGGTACACTATGGTAGTAGGTACACTATGGTAGTAGGCACACTATGGTAGTAGGAACACTATGGTAGTAGGTACACTATGGTAGTAGGGACACAATGGTTGTAGGTACACTATGGTAGTAGGTGTACTATGGTAGTAGGGACACAATGGTTGTAGGTACACTATGGTAGTAGGTGTACTATGGTAGTAGGTGTACTATGGTTGTAGGGACACAATGGTTGTAGGTACATAATGGTTGTAGGTACACTATGATAGTAGGTGCACTATGGTAGTAGGTACACTATGGTAGTAGGAACACTATGGTAGTAGGTACACTATGGTAGTAGGGACACAATGGTAGTAGGTACACTATGGTAGTAGGTACACTATGGTAGTAGGGTCACAATGGTTGTAGGTACACTATGGTAGTAGGTGTACTATGGTAGTAGGTACACTATGGGATGGGACCAACCCGAAAAAAAAGTCAGCTATTTAATACTTTTTGTCGAGTTATGCACACATAAATGTATGGGGTAGTCTTTTTTTCCACGATTTTAGTTTTAGTCCTAAAGAAAAAGTTGTTCATAGCGATGAGTACAATTACCCCTTAACAGGTTTGCATTTATTCTGTTACATGTCGTATATGCAAGTCTCTTAAATATTGTTTCTTTCTCTTCTACATGTGTGATGGAGAAATAATACGATTGAAAATAAAAACCAAATAATTTATTTATAAGACAAATATTGCATAAATTATTTATTTATCTCTTTACATAAGACAGCATTTCGTTTATAAATATTGTGACTTAGATTAAGTAAAAATCTATAAAATATTATCACACTATTATTATGGTCATGACACATTTTTCTATAATACTTCTTAAACAATTTCAAAATGGCTGTCAAAATAATAAAAATAAGTACTTATTTTGTACTTAGAATAATTTTACGTCTGGCAATTTAGGCGATTAGGTTTATTCGTTTATTTTCATTAATGGCAGCAACAAATTTAAATTAGTTTTTTTTATTTATTTATATTTTGCATCTTTTAGGTATGAGACTATCAACATCTTATCTTCATTGAATATATTTCTAGGCAAGTAATAAACTGCAAAATGTACAAAGCCTTAGAAGTAATATTTATAAACAAATTTAATTATTATTCATATATTATTTAAATTATCTTCTTATAATATAAGTTTTTGCAAGAGTATTTACAAATATTTCTTGAAAATAGATATACTTAGGTACTTAAATATTTACATAAATTTTTGCTCGTTCACGAACATTTATTTCATCTGGTCCCGTCACAATTATTTATTTGACATATCATCGACATAAAAAGACACAACTTTGAAAAATATCATAAGAATGTTTCCAAATTAAATGTACATGTCTGACTGGTTTCTGTTTTGTATTAATCTTAGGAACCCACTAATGAAAAAAATGTGCACGTAAACAAACAAACATACATACATACAATCACTCTTCTCTCTCTTTCTTTCTTACTTATTCTATCAGAGACACTGAAAATTATATTCAGCACACTCACTCATGAAACAAACAAACCTATATATGAATGCTCTAAAGAAATTTTCCAACCAAGAACGAAAGTAAAAACTAAGTCATACATTTAAATAGTAAAGCTAGGTTCACATCACTGTGTCGTGGTGCGGAATACACCAATCAAACAAATCAGTAGTGCGATTTTGTAAACACCGCAGCGTGTAAACTTAGATGAAATGAATATGAAATGAGCCGTCAATCCATACTAACAAGAAGGATTGACAGAACAGACTGACTGTTTAGGCCTACGTCATGTCACAACCAACCAGTGTTGTAGACAATTAAAGCTTACTTAGCGATGGTCGCGGTAGTCTGGCACGAATACAAGTCATCTATAGCTTCTTATAACGACGACTCGGATGCGGGTTGTGGGCACACGAACCAATTATTGTTCGACCCATATGTTGAGTGCTTGACACTGAACGTGTCTGTCCTGTCAATGTGCCTTATGACGGCACCATGACACGACACAACACAGCAATGTGAACCTAGCTTAAGGACAGCGCCGTATGAGCGTTTGCATTACACGTTCACCATTCAAGAAACACATCGTTTAACATTTCTCGCACACAAAACCGCCCTCGAAAATAGATGATATTGTAATGGATTCGCTTCTATTTAGTCGGGCCTATTTTGGTCCAGGTTGTGACGTCAGAAAAATGCGGGGTTCTCCCGGTCGTTATCATAATATATACGATGCCATTTTAGGCTTCTTAAAAAGGCGGCTTACTTAATGTACCCGACATAACCATAGCTTCAATAAAAATAAATAATGCATTATAATTAAGAAAAACCCCGTTTATAATGTTTACGCATTAAAAGAATGTCGCCGTTCCATTACTCGCTGTCCTTGGAACACAAGACTTGGACTGCGCTCGCTCCTGGATATTTCAAACTAAGTCATGCGTCATGAAAATTAATAATATATTTTTTTTTAATAATTAAATGTCTCTTGGGTTCTGCCAGCGAGCAATGGAACGAAGTATCCTCGGAGTCAGGATAACAGACCGTATAAGGAACAATATACTTCGTTCCAAAACTCAAATCGCAGATGTAGGCAACACAGCTGCCAAATTGAAGTGGAACTGGGCAGGCCATATCTGCCGCATGCCACAGGAGAACTGGGCAAAAATAACGACGGATTGGGTCCCGAACATCAGGAACCGGCGACGCGGTAGACCCAAACGGAGATGGCGGGACGAGCTGGACTCCTACCTGGGGGATTGGACTCGGATTGCTCAAAAGAGACTGGAGTGGAAAGAAGGAAGGGAGGCCTTTGCCCTGCAGTGGGACACCACGGGCTTATAATAATAATAATGAATAATATTTTTTTAATGAATGTGTAGTAGTCATTGGATAGATGAAGTGGGATGCCGTTGTAATTCGACTAAAATTGCACCGTATATAAGTCAATGGGTATAGCCTAGATTAGTTTGCGATCTCTAAACGAGTATGAAAAACTACTTCAGCTAATCGAGCTGAACTAACAGCTTAGCCCTTGGCGTGCAGGGGGATAAAGCTATATAAAATAACAGAGGGCTTAGCACGAATATTTTGACGTATAGTAACGTTAACGTAAGTGAATTCTGAATGTGAAAAACTTCAAACCCTTAGTGTTTTGGTTCAATTTTATAGGACATACATAACTTATATCATTCAAGAAATGAACATAGTATCTAATTCAAATAAATATTATGTGCGAAACGAATATTGTAGCTACGGTAAAATTTTACGTTACGTTACTATACGTCAAAAATATTCGTGATCGGCTCTCATTATGCTAAATTCTGCACTGAAACTTTACTTGGCGAGTAGTTTACATAATTAAATTCAGAAAAAGCGCTGAATTTTAGCATAACACAAACAAAGGGGTGGGTCATTGAAATAACCCAAAACCTATAAATGGATACCAGTTAAATTACTAAAATTTATGAATGAATATCTTTACCAGAAATGACAAAAAAATCTACAACTGTGTACTTTCACAAAACAAGATAAAACGTATGCCCATTATTTTTCTTATCGTGATAGCAGTCATAATGATTACTATTAACTCTATTCGGGATAAGTTAATTATAGTACATCTTGTGCTCTAGGCAGCGATGAACGATTGTTGAAAAGCCAAAATAATTATAAGGCGTCGTCAAATACAAAGCGATCATTCTGCTAAAACGCGATAGTCGCGTTAATATGTACGGCAAACACAATCGCGTTACCGTGCAAACAGAGGGCGTCTTACGGTTTTGCCGAACAATGTAACCTGGCAATCGCATACTGACGCGATGATCGTTTTGTGACGTGCGTGATCACACTTAGACGGTCCGTCTAAGTATAAACACGCACGTCGGGCTAAGGGTGCCTGTCCAATTATGCAGAGCGTAGCAGCGGAGTGAAGAAACAGAGAAATTAAAAAAAGGAATTGCATAAAATCTCCGCACCACGTGAGTCACTGACATTTTGACTGACATGATTGGCTAATATTTCTCCGTTTTTCCGCTCCGCTGCCTCGAACTGCGCAAATAGACAGACGCTCTTAACCATGATGCCATTTCAGTAAAGCATATCAATCCTGAACATTTTGAACATTTTACTAACTGTTATCACTGAAAGATTCTCTCAATGCCTAGAGCGTCTTATATCCCTATTTAGGCGTGGTTGCTGCGTCACGTGGTATACAATGGTTCCGCATAAAGTCGGGTTGGCACAGATATATTGCTGGCTGCTACTGGTGGAGGCTCCCTGGTGATGAGCAGCGCCTCCCGAGCCCTTTTCTTGGCTGCAAGAGAAGGTAAAAATGTCAAATGGAAGTGTACTGGGGTTAGAATAGATTTCTATGTATTTGTTCTCCGTACAAGGAGATATAAATGTTTAGTAGGTACATTGCAAGTTTCGTGTAACTCCTAGGCAATATCCACAGGTCATCGGTACACCTTGTAGGGGACGTGTCGCCACTCAAACAATCATGCAGCACATTCCTCGCAGAACGGTAATTGTGGTCAGGTTCAGCATAGGGCAAGCTTATAACCATTTAATACTTTAGTGCCAAGTGCAAAAGTGTTTTTACATTTTTAGTGCCAAGCACTCAACACATGGGTCAAACAACAATTCGTTCGTGTGCCGCATGAACACAAGTCACATATAGCTACTTACAACGACGACTCAGAGGCGGGTTGTGAACACACGAACGAATCACTGCTCGACCCATACGCTGAGTGCTTGGCACTAAAAGTGTACTGAACAATACTGAGCAAGAGGCCAGACTCCGGACTGCTACTGGAAAAGACTCCACTAAAAAAAACCCCTGAACTCAACGACGCAAGGTCACGTGGACCACAAGCGGATCACGAGGATATAGGATTATTATGGTTTGTACATAGTACAAACAAAGTACAGAACTGTCCAATTTCCCCAATCAACATTGAAGCTAATCGCTTTAGCAATAAAGTAGAAAATCTTTTTAAAAAATTGACCAGACTGTTGTAGTTTGATGTGCTGACGTCTGTACATTAGAGGTATATGCGAGCCATAAAAGTCGTAGATCACCTTCATCACCGTCATACTATCATAACAGTCCCCAATGTTTTATTGACGTTTGTGAACAAAATGGTTTTTCCGTAAAGATGCTTAATCAAATTAAATGCAAACACTCTTTTATGCAAATATTTTCGTTCCAAGTGTATGAACTAGCTCTCCAGCTCTCTTTAACCAGATATTTACCGACAGATTTACCGATTTCTAGTTACAAATAACATGACTTTGAAGAATTGTAGGTAATTTGTACAATAAGTTACTCAGGCTAGTCAGGCACCTTTGCATAGTAATTTTTGCTCGTCATGGTCCGGGTACGGGTCGACTGAGATCACTGCACTCGGTATTGCATTTACTCGACTGGATTAACCATCTTTCAGTAGAAAGATGGAGTTTATCAAAAGCCATAGAATAGAATATCTTATTCTAAGAATATCTGTTAGTAGATTCTTTGTCAAAAACAGTATATCCTTCTGTGGCAGTCGGGTAAAATCAGCTTTAGTTTTTATATTCTTACATTGAACTAGATTATTCTGCTCAGTGTCTTCTCTAAATATAAATGCAGGTAGAGAGTTCCACTCCTTTGCTGTGCGCAGTTTAAAAGACATTTGGAAACACTTAGTGATAATAACGGTAATAACCGTAACAGCAACAACATAGGAATGTCATGTTATTTGTATTTTGCCCTCGGCAAAATTACACCTTATTGTTCCTTGGCACCTTGAAAAAATAACAAACTGTGCTCCTTGGCACCTTGATTTAGGTACCTTGGAGAAATTATTATTTTGTGCTCCTAGGCACCTTTATTTACCTTGGAAAAATAACTACTTTGTGCTCCTTGGCACCTTGACTTAACTTGGAAAAGCAACTAGTTGTGCTCCTTGGCACCTTGATTCAACTTGGAAAAATAACTACTTTGTGCTCCTTGGCACCTTGATTCAACTTGGAAAAATAACTACTTTGTGCTCCTTGGCACCTTGGAAAAGTAACTACTAACGATAAAAACTGTTAGAATAAAAAACAAAAGATTACGTACCACTAGAATGCATACAGCACAATACAAGCGTGGCTATAAAGGCTGCAAACGGCAACACTCCAGCCAAAGCCAGCAATGCATGCTGCGCTGGCGAATGTTTCGTCCGGGACACCCCGCAACTTGTGATGTTGTGTACGCTGTAATTTTCTAGAATCTCCTGGAACTCTGTGCCTAAAGCACGAATAGTTGCCTTCATGGCTTTTGGTGTTAAAGCTTCACCGGATTCTACTTTTCTGAATTGGAAGCATGGCCTGTGAACAATAGAATTAATTAAACACGAAAAATATATTAAAAAAACCGCCCAAGTGAGAGTCAGACTCGCACACAAAGGGTTCCGTACCATAAACTTTAATTTTTATTATTTGTTGTTATAGCGGCAACAGAAGTACATAATCTGTGCAAATTTCAACTGTACGTACCACGTACGTACGTTCAACTCTACCTATTACGGTTATTGAGATACAGCCCGCGGACGGACAGCGGAGGCGTAGTTATCGGGCTTCGTTGGGTACCTTTTGGGTACGGAACCCTAAAAACTGACTTAGTTGTACTGGTCAGATAAATAGTTATTCAATTATTATTATATACTTGTATGAGATCAAAAGAACATTATTGATAAAGAATACACTAAACGAACGAAAAAATCCCAATTTTTTGTCATGGGTATTTTTTATTTCGCCAAATCGAATACGATTATATTCAATTCGTAACTCTATGGCGTACATGTAACGTCACATCTGAACAGACCAATGAGAGCCTGTTTGGTAGACATGTGCTCTGATTGGTCGCCATTTTATTTCAGTTTATAACTTCTCAGAATGAATTCGATAAATTATAAACTATCATTCCCAATATTCAGATGACAATTTATCGAAAGTTTACAATTTTGTCAAGTTAATTTATAATCTTACGGAGTTTGCCATTTTACGATGACATATTCATTACATTCTCCTAGATCCGCTTAGACTATAATAAAAGTTATCATTGGAATATTATCATCACGAGTTCGTATCTTATACGCGTCATATAAGCGACTAGCTTTTGCCCGCGACTTCGTACGCACATAGCCCGTTTTTTTTTCCGTTCCCGCACGAGTGTAGAGAAGCTACATGCCAAATTTCAACTTTCTACGACCGTAGTGTCCGGCTGTGCGTTGTCTGTCAGTCACTCGATCAGTCAGTAACGAAAGAATTTTATACATATTGATTAAAATGATTCGTGATTATTTTTTATTAAATGACCTTTTGAAGAATACAAAATAAAGTAATTATCATCAGAACATATTCCGTATACTTTATAATCCAAACATTATAAGTATTAAAGCCCGATTATAAGCACTTGCATGGTATTAAAAGATAATATCAACCTAGGAAGCAAAATATTTATCAACTTAATCTTGACCTCGCCTTGAGTGTGACTGATGAAAAACTGGATACATACAATTTGACAATTACCTTCTGCACAAATTATGTAAATCAATATTTGGTAAGATCTCCACAGTTTGTTACTTTTGACTTATTATGCTGATGAGGGATTTCTTATAGACGTCTGAGTGTCTGACGTCTGTTTTCTGAGGAGTATGCAAGGCTCATGTTTTGACGTACAAGCTCGTATAGGTATTCATAAACAAACAATATAAGGAGTCTGTGAATTGTGAACCCATCTGGCTATTGTTATCCTATATATAAAATAACAATTTTATTCATTTAACAAAATTATTTTTCCTTATTATTTATTATAACTGAACTCTTTAGAACCTGCTAAACAAGGACAGGTTTATCAGATACAAGTTTGCTATTTTTTTTTCTTTTTACAAAAATCAAATCAAATCATTTATTTCGCCAGAGATATGGTACAATGGGTGTTACAAGAAAGTAGAAAGAGTTTCACACATCTCACCAATAGGAGGCATGCGAAAATTTACTACTAGTTATAGTAAAATATAATAAAATAGTTCACAAATACAAGAGATCAACTCATAACTTACAGAGATTAAGTCTTACAGTTAAAAAAATCAGCTAATGTATAAAAGCAGTTCTCCAGTAACCATAGTTTCATTTGTTTTTTAAACTTATATAAAGGAAGCTCTCTCAACAAACGTGGAATGTGGTTATAAACTTTAATGGACATCCTATAACTATTCCTTTTATGCAATGCGCTTTTACAAGAAGTATGAGTTTTCAATTTAGTAGGGTCTCTTGATTTATATTTACAACTAGCTGACCCGCGCGGCTTCGCTCCCGTCAACTGGCTACTCTACCTACCGACCCTAACCTACCTACCCTACCTACCTACTTACCTACCCTACCTACCTACCATAGCTACCCTACCTACCTGCCTACCTACCCTACCTACATACTCATTTTTTTTGTATTTTATTTCTTATTATGCTATTCCGGACGAAGAAATTAGTCTTCGTCCGGAATGAAACACAAAAACTTTGAAAATCGGTCGAGCCGTTCTCGACTTAGTTAGAAAAGTTATCGAACAAACCCGACTTTGAGAATTTTGCTATATTCTGAAAGATTCGACCTTTTTCTGAAGACATTTTTATATTAGCGAGACAGAAATAAAACGAATAAACTGACAGCGGTGGCTTATTAATAAATAGGGTTCCGTTAGCAACCTTGGTCATTCATTCTTAGTTCGGGTCCAGGATTAATCGTAAGTCTTTATATGACACGGAGTAGAATACCTCCGCAACTAAGCCTGAAACTACGGACTTCGGACTTAGAGAGTAGCCTCCCAAAATCGATCGCTCCCGTCACCGTGACCACCTTTGGTACGGTACCTTATTATTATTATTAGCCTTGTTTCGCAAATCGAACCGTTCGTTGCTTCGTTCTAAACGAAATCAATCGCGGAGGCTTAGCAGTAGGGTCCCATCAGCACCTTTGGTACGGAACCCTACAGGCCTGATCCGCAAGTCGAACCGTCCAGTACTTCGCAAAACTAAATCAGTTTAAGACTCTACGATAAAATCACTTTTAAACGAAACCAGCACAACTCAGAGATTTATGCAATTTTGGTCCCTATCCGTTTAAGACCTTCCAGAGATCAAACCGAAATTCCTACGAACCGTGACTGTGTTTATAATCATGTGAGGTCATTCTCCAGCGGAAAATCTTAACACCGCAATTCAGAAAAACGCGTCATCAGTGCAACGCCATCTATCGACCATGTTAACTGACAAAATATTTGGCAGTAGAAGACGTTAAATCAGAAGCCCGTATGTAACAATAAATAAAATGTTTACTTTTATTTTGCTACGTCTACGTATTAAAAGTTTCACAAATAACTCAATCAATATGTTTTTGTGTAACATTCATGCTTTCATGCATTTTTGGTTCCTCAATAGATGGCGCTCTGACTGATCAGAATACAGTAGGAAGTTTCTTACTAAACTAAAAATTCAATATATTTTGATTTTGTGGATCGATTGTAACGATAAATAACGACAAGGTATAAAAATGATCACTTTTATTTTGCCACGTATTAAAAGTTTCACAAATAACTCAACAATTTTGAATGCTTTCGTGCATTTTATTTTTTCTCAATAGATGGCGCTCTGACTCATCAGAATACATTAGGAAGTTTCTTCCTAAACTTAAAAATTCAATATCTTTTGATTTTCTGAGTCGATTTTGATGAAATAAACGCTAAATGTTACTCGGGTTATCACTTAATATTTTATATTTTATTGTATTTTTGTGTTTTGTATCTTTTTCCTGAGTTTTCTGTGTAATTTTCATGCGAAAATATTCAATGTACAGACACGGTTAGTCTACGATTTCATTACATGTATAGATTTTAATTCTTATTATGCTATGCCGGACGCAGACTAATCCAAAAACACAAAAACTATAAAAATCGGTCGAGCCGTTCTCGAGTTAGAAAAGTGTTCGAACAAACCCGACTTTGTTTTAAATATATTAAGAAGATTAAGAATTTTGCTAAATTGTGAAAGATTCGACCTTTTTCTAGAAGACATTTTTTTTATATTAGCGAGACAGAAATATAACGCATAAAATGAAGGAAGACGGACAGTGGTGGCTTATTAAAAAAAGGGTTCCGTTAGCAAACTTGGTACGGAACCCTAAAAATCGACTGGGTTCGCACGAATCAAAATCGTACGCGAAGGCTCAAATAATAAGGTCCCAGTAGCAACTTTGGCACGGAACCCTATAATTTGCCTTAACTCGCAAATCGAACCGTTTGATACTTAGCACGAATTAAAAACTTAGTTGCGGGCAACCTGGGAGTCTTTAAGACAAAAGTGAATAGGTTGCTTCTAAGCAAACGTGCTCCATCTTCGACCGCATCATCGCTTACCATCGGGTGAAATAGTGTTCAAATGCCTATCTATTGTAAAAAAAAAAGTATTCCACTCCGCATCACCTAACCAATGAGAACTAATGATAACACGATTTGACAGTTACTGTGAAATCGTGTTGTCATTCATTCTTAGTTCGGGTTCGGGACTAATCGTAAGTCTGTAGGTGATACGGAGTAGAATACGTCCGCAACTAAGCCCAAAACTACGGACTTCGGACTTAGAGACCACCTTTGGTACGATACCTTATTATAAAAAACCAAACTACTAACCTAAACTAAACCTAAACCTAACTACTAACCAAAAAATGGACTCTGTCTGAAATATAAGATTTTTATTTATTATTATTAGCCTTGTTTCACAAATCGAACCGTTCGTTGCTTCGCTCTAAACGGAATCAATCGCGGAGGCTTAGCAGTAGGGTCTCGTCAGCACAGCACCTTTGGTACGGAACCCTACAGGCCTAATCCGCAAGTCAAACCGTCCAGAACTTCGCAAAACTAAATCAGTTTAAGACTCTACGATAAATGCACTTTAAACGAAACCAGCACCAGAGACTTAACCGATTATGGTCCCTAACAGTTTAAGACCTTTCAGAGACCAAACCGAAATTCCTTCGAAACACGACTGTGTTAAGAAATTGTGTGAGGTCATTCTCCAGCGGAAAATCTTAAAACCATAATTCAGAAAAACGCGTCATCAGTGCAACGCATTCTATCGACCATGTAAACTGACAAAATATTTGGCAGCGGAAGACGTTAAATAAGAAGCCCGTATGTAACGGTAAATAACGATAAGGTATTAAAATGTTTACTTTTATTTTGCTACGTCTACGTATTAAAAGTTTCACAAATAACTCAATCAATGTGTTTTGGTATAACATTCAGGCTTTCATGCATTTTTTGGTTCCTCAATAGATGGCGCTCTGACTAATCAGAATATATTATAAGGAAGTTTCTTACTAAACTAAAAATTCAATATATTTTGATTTTGTGAATCGATTGTATCGATCAATAACGAAAAGGTATAAAATGATCACTCTTATTTTGCCACGTATTAACAATTTTGAATGCTTTCGTGCATTTTATTATTCTCAATAGATGGCGCTCTGACTCATCAGAATACATTAGGAAGTTTCTTCCTAAACTTAAAAATTCAATATCTTTTGATTTTGTGGGTCGATTTTGATGAAATAAACGCTAAATGTTACTCGGGTTATCATTTAATACTTTTAAGTACTTAGATTTGCAATCTAATCTGTGGTTTAAGCGTGATGCTCCCACAAACGCACAGACAAACAGACAAACAGACAAAAATTTCAAAAATTGCATTTTTGTGTTTTATACCTTTTTCCTGAGTTTTCTGTGTAATTTTCATGCAAAAATATTCAATGTACAGACACGGTTAGTCTACGATTTTATTATATGTATAGATTTTCATTATTGTCTACAAACAATTGTGATTGGTTTCTGATAAACATCCCAATTTTCATTATGTACATAGATACAAGAGTAAGTACTCCTAGTTTTTTTGAAAAGTGGCCTGCATGTTTCAAAAGGCCCGACGTTACTTATTACTCTGATACACTTTTTCTGTATAATGAAAGCTCTGCTAATGTGTGGACATGAAGCGATATTCACTTTTTTATTTTGTGAATTAGTTGTATTTAAAACAACAATATATTATGTACAGGTAACCTAAAGTAACTGCTATATACTTATAAACAACTAGAATAATATAATCGCTTAATTTGTATGTAAATGCGTATAAAAATAAAATAAATCATTGGGCATCAAAAAATGCATCCACATCGCTGTCAATGGCAAAAGTGCCCAGAAAACTGGCAGCATTGCCACGTTGAATGGCAATGCTGATATTTTGGCCGAAGAAAAGCCCAGCCCTCTGGTCACCTGAACAGTCGACAAACTGTTTGCTGATGTCCCAAAAGACTCAATTAGCACTCGGACCCCATTGGGCAAATATTTCAACCCCAAACTGCTCAAATATATAACTCCCAATTTGATTGTTTTATTTGCATCATTCGAAAATTTCTGCATCTGCAGCAGCCGCCCCAGCACAGCTCGCTGCGCTAAGATGGAATGGCGCAAGGGTGTCGACAACTTTTGTGAATATAATCAATGGAGCAATTTTAGTATTTTTGAGGAGCATTCGTATTCGCAACGCAGTCCCAAACTGTCAAAAACACCTCTAATTTTCCTACATTTGTACAATTGTCGCTAAGATTATATTGCGTCTTAAATTTGAACGCTTTACTATGGTAGGCGCCAGATGTACTTGCAATAAAATACATCATCAGGTTACTGATATACCTTCATAGATAGCCGAACAATAAATTATAAAAAGTTTTTCATGAGATTGTAAAGAATATCGATAGAAGTCGATTCAGGATAGCTTTGTACCTTAAGGTAATTCGGTTTTTGATAAAGAAAGTCAGTATGTTTGTGGATCAAATGACCTTTATTGCACACTAGTGGACGTCACGCGGTTTCACCCGCGTAGTTCCCGTTCCCGTAGGAGTACGGGGATAAAATATAGTCTATGTTACTCCCTGATAATGTAGCTATCCATTGCTGAAATAATTTTTCAAATCGGTCCAGTAGTTTCGGAGCCTATTCATTTCAAACAAACAACGTGACGTATTTCTGTTGTACAGTCAATGTTATTAATTATCTTACCCAGGGTTAGCATAGAAGGCGGTGTTGGCATCATGCAGCTGCATCCTCAGTCCCTTCTGCGCTATAGCTGCTGATATCCTGTCCCGAAGGTCTGCGTACTTCTGTCTAGTTCCACCTGGCATCACCAGGCGCAGGAGGTCACGTTCCCTCACTACTACTACCTGGAGAACATTGGAACTTAACATGTGGAAAAATCAAAGCAACTTCAAAATCATTTTGAATTGTCAAGGTCAGTCAGTCGAACAGATGAAGCTGGTTCTGCCGCGCTAGCAACAAGCAACAAGTATCATCGCCTGCTTAGCCTAATCCCAACTATATTGGGATCGGCTGTCAGTGTAACCGGATTTAGCTGAATACCGGTATTTACGCAGAGCGGCTGCCTACCAGACCTCAACAACCCATACAACTGGGTAACACGAAACTTCTTGGAAATACCAGTGTCAGATGTTCTGGCTTCTGACAATCCGTAATGACTGCCAAAAATCTCCAAATGGCAGCTGGAACCAACACATGACGTGCTTTCCGAACTACGGAGGCATCTTGGTATGTTAAGATGGTCACTCATCTACAGACCGAGCTCGGTAAGGGTCGCTTATCTTTGAAAATCGACCTGTGCGTCTGTAGCTACGAACTAAAGAGTAGCAAGTATTTTCTGCAGCAAAACACACACTGCTCCCTTCGCTAGCATGGCAGAGTTGCACGTTCGTGCCTATAGGTGTTTCCTGTAGGGGTTGGCACTGTTGATAGCGGTAAATGATGATAAAAGATATTATTGATGTCTGAAGAATGTGGCGATAAAAGAGAAAAGTTTAAGACATAATAAGTAACGACACGGGCGGCCGCCCGAGGCGCCGGCAACTGATAGGCGCCGGGTCATACAGGGCTGCGCGTAATTTGAGTACCAATTTCTTTCAATATAAAGAAAAATTCAGTCACTGATGATGATTTGTTGTGCGATGAAAGTTTAGGTCGGCAACACAATCTTGAAGACATTCAGGCAACACCTATCGAAACCTTGACACTTTATTAAAAAGCACAATCTTCAAGAATTATATTCCTGGATATCGCTGCGTATTTTGCTTACAAATCTCACAATACCAGTGACTGTTGCAAGTGGTGAACGCAGTTCTTCCAAACTTAAATAATAACTCACCAAACGAAAACCAAAAACTGCCAAAAAGGGGAAATAATTCGTGCTGTGAATTCGTGTATAAGCGAATTTTGGCATAGGTGTACCTAGTGAATGGTGTTTTAAACAACATAGTAAAAATACTGTTGGGTGGGGGTGAAACTATCGGGGTTGGGTGTATAGATTTTTCTAAATAACTTATTTTAATTGTATTGAATTATAAAAGGGCATCAATGCATGACTCGCCCGGGGCGATTAGATGGTTAAGGCCGGCTCTGAACACAATGAATGGTTTTGAAAATGATATAGCTAGCAATGATGTGACTTTAAACGAGATAGCGGCAAATACAAGATGATTAGAAGAAAACATCAACTCCGATCCAAAATCTATTGAATAATAATTGATTTTATTATGATTGATGATGATTTTGCTTTGCCTTTTTCCAACGACATTGTTCATGTTAAATTATAAATGCAGCCTGTTTTTTTTCTGGAAATACCCATTTATTTGGTCTTTCTTTATTTTGGATCTAAATAGCAGTTAATGATTACATAAGTTTAATTACCTCCACTAAGATATCGCTAAATCTGTCTGGGTCGTTGCTGTTGTTAGCTCGCACTACCAATCTGAAACAATAAATGTTTAAGTTTTTATCGTGACGTTTGTGTTCAAGAAATTATTTATAATGTTCCATGCTGATGCGTTTTATAATTATTAAATAACTAGGTACCCATTATATTTTATATAACTGGGAGCTTGCTTTGACCTTAACTTAATTTTATCAAGAGATCAAATCGTTTGTTCAATAAACGATTTGAGATTTGAGATTTGAGATTTGAAACCTAACCTCCAGAAGTACTAAAAAGAAAAAACCATGATTGCGTATCTTCAGCTACTTTTTATTCCGGAAAATACACGGTTCATGCGGCATAAACCACAGGAGGATAAATAAGTAACGAAAAACTAAACAAATCTGAAGTTGAACCTGATTTGAAGAGCTACCATTTAAAATACTAAAACTTCGCCCGCGACTTCGTTCACGCGGGTTTAGTATTGCAATTTTCGTAGAAATCTCTATTTTTTCGAAAATAAATTAAAGCTTTTGTTACTTCCTGATAATTAAGTATTCTTTTAGTGAAAAAAATGGGTAAATCAGTTCTGTAGTTTCGGAGTCTATTCGGTATAAACAAAAAATCAGCAATTACCAATGTCAAAAACTTGACAAAATATAGGGGAATGAGAGGCGGTGCGGTGTAGACAGTTTGCGACTGCAATCTAAATCTGAACGATCTTCGAAAAAAATATCTCCTTAGATGATGCATCAATTTTGTTTAAAAGGTACAGAAAATTGAAGCAAGTAAGATTTCATAACGATTGTGTAGTAACAACTAACCTAAATATCCCATCAGCATAATGTATTAAATTCTTCATAATCTTCAAATCCCCAGTCACATTATTCAGCACAATGACGTCAGTGATATTGTACAAAGATTTCCCCTTGATCGGTGACTCAAAGCTCATGTTTACAATACTGTAGTTGATAGGCCTTGCATCAGGGTCCTTGTCAGTAGCCTTGATGGATGCTATCAGTGTGTCTATGGGCACATTGAGTCTGACTCCTACTGTCATGTTGGCACTTTCAAATTCAGGGAGATGATCGTCTATGTCTAGGATTTTGATTAGCACTTGGATTTCAGAAGGGTCCTGAAAAGAAATGTCTGTGGTTAGGCGATTTTTTGTAAGATTAGAAAATGATAAATAGATACGGATGACATTTTCATGGCATAATAAATGGTGATGAACCCAAAAATAAATACGCAGCAGTATTTGTCAGGTTGTTACCAACTGATTTTGTTTTTCTCGCTGAGGACGTTCAGTTTTTAAAGAAGGCTGGTAATGGTATGCACCAAATTAATATCGGTTAATACAGGTGCCCATCACGTCTGTCATCGACATTATATAAATAAATTATCACCCATTTTGGTTGTTGGGCCTTGTAACAGATGTAGTTAATTGGAATTATGATCGACACACGATTTGTATCTCTTTTGTTATGTACTAAATTAAAAACGTGTTTTATACCTTTTTTAACTGTATTTTTTTTTCGTTTTTTTTTGTCATCCTCGATAATTTAGCTTTAAAGATTTTAGTATTGCTTACCAGTCTATTATATGACTTAGTCAGTCTTGGTTTAGTACCGTACTTGAAGCATTTTATTGTGATCAGCTGTTTGGAGATTGCTTCCCTGTCGAGTCTAGCTGCTGCAATGATCAACGCCTTGCTGTCGTTTGTTCTCTCCAATTTCAGTAACCCATAGTCGTTACCCACTGCAAACAAAAGTTTATTTGTTAGTTTTCAGACTGTTTATAAAACTACTGGCATCATTTGATTTTATTATAGTTTTTTTACCAGTAATAACATAGTCAACAGCGGCGTTTTCATCAATATCTTCGTCTATTGCTTCCAGTTGACCAATCACAGTACCGATTGGGACTTCTTCCTTGACTGCCATCAGCACTGGAGGATCGTCCTGTGAAAAAATATTGTTTAGTTAAAGAAAACAATCTTACTACCTACTATTAATAATTATAAATACGAAAGTTTACATAAAATGTTTGTTACTCGTTTGGCACAGAAATAGATTGTACTCAGGAATATCAAACTGGCTACTTTTTGTCACGGAAGTAGGTTCCCTTAGAATAATTTCCGACATTCACGTAGGCGAAGCCGCAGGCAGAAGCTTAGGGGAATTTAAGGTCTTTTTTTTTGCTGTCCCGAAATTTCACTTCACTTTTTATCCATAGTTATGCTGTTTTTTTTTCACTATCTTCACAAAACTTACCGAGTTTCTTCCGAAGTGAGGTTTGTGATCATCAACATCAGTGACCATGACGGTGACGATCCTAGTACTCTGTTGAGGCGGTTGGCCCCTATCTGTTACCAGTAACACTAACGTGTATGATGCTTTGCGCTCCCTGTCCAATGACTGCCGAGTTGTGATTTGGCCTGAATTGGGATCTGAAAAGAGACAGATATTTTTGTTTATTCAATCATCATATGTGAATAAATTGAAATAAAGCAATCAAAAGGGATTGAAGTAAATTGAATCAAAATCTGCTTTTGAACTGTCAAGGTCGGTATGTATAAAAGATGTGTAGTCTAAGAGAATTCTATCGAACACTTACCTATCGAAAATATCTTAGCATCAGCGTTGCTCGGTTGTATAGAGTAGAAGAGTTGTCCAGAAGGTTGAGTCGGATCATCTGGATCACTTGCCACCACTTGATACACAGCAGATCCTATTGTGGCATTCTATGGATTAAAAAGCCAACAATATTAAACCTCAAGAGTAATAAAAGAGTAAAAAAGTGAAGTCATGGTCTTTGGGGCTGGGGGTTGGTATCCTGTGTTTGTACCGACAGTTTATCTTAATGGCATGCCATTAGAATGCCATTACCCCAGGACCTCAGAGATGATGACGACATTGAGCGTGCGCGGAGGGCTTTGTCGGTTAGAGCGAACATCAACATCAACAGCGCACGCAGGTTTGATCGTTGTTCAGTAAAGGTCAAAATTACCCTTTTCAGGGCGTACCGCTCTGCGTTTTATACGAGCAGCCTGTGGCTCAGATATACTCAAAAATCGTATAATGCCCTCCGCGTGCAATACAATAACGCGTTCAGGGTGCTGTTGAGGCTGCCCCGCTACTGCAGCGCATCGGGAATGTTCGCGGACGCACATGTAGATTGTTTCTTTGCAATAATGCGTAAGCGCTGTGCGTCCCTGGTGCGTGGAGTGTGGGGTAGCAATAACAGTATGCTGTCTTTGATTTCCAGCAGGCTGGACTGTCCGTACATGAATCGCTGTTGCGCCATTTCCTATGGAATGGTGCTGCCGCGGTGAAGTGTCGGTCAGTGCTGCCGCTGTATGTTGTGTTGTATATATTTGTTGTTATTGTGTGTGTTGTGCACTTTGTTATGAATGGAATAATCTTAATTACTAACATAGGATAAGTTTGTTGCTAACAAATGAGTCATAGTTACTTGAAAAATAAAATAAATTGAATTGAATTGATAGCCTTTTAATTTGAATGTATTTTCTCGAAAATACACATTTTATTTTGTTTAGATCTAAGGAGTGAAATCGGATTGTATAAATTCTTAATTTCTTTAAATGACACGTATTCAAAATGAAGCAAGTTTGGATACTTTTACAATTTGTTAGCTTTGCTTATCGGGTCTGTGCTATTCAAGGTTGTATAAATTATTATGTATTTTGAGAAAAGGCTCATTTCTCACCTCACTAATGCTGAGTATTTCTCCAGCAGCAGGTCTAATGAACCTCGGCACACCATCATTAGCGCTAACATCGCCGATATACAGCGATAATGACGTGTCTCCAGAATGTCCACCACCGTCAGTAGCACCAACTAGCAGCCTATAAGGGTCTGTGCGACCACGGCCGGTCAGGTCCTTACGGGTTTTGATTTCTCCTGTTGTAGCGTCTATTGTGAAGAGACCTAAAACAATCGATCAATTACTTAATTCCTTTATTTTTGACATCTTCTGTGATCTTGTTCCCAAAATGTATTTATTTTATGTCTCATTATTAAAGTTCTAATCCTTACCATTAGCCTCTCCCTCATCTAAGAAGTCGTATTTGATCTCCCCACCTAATCCTTCATCAGGGTCTGTGGCAGTGATGTTGATGACGCTTATACCGATCGGAACATTTTCGGGTACCACAGCTGTAAAGAAAAATGAAATGAACAGTTAAATTATAATTATAATCACGAACTTGTCACTGTAAGGTGAGAAAGGTTCCTGTTCACTCCATTTGTGTATAAATCTTACCAGTATAAACATTTTTCTCAAATTCAGGGGAGTTATCGTCAACATCAAGAACATCTACAAGAATCGTAGCGGTAGTCTTCAATTTATCAGCTCCACCCTTTGGAGTATCGGCAGCTTCTATTTCTAGCCTGAGAACGGACTGTCGTTCTCTGTCCAACGTTTTGTTTTCAGCTACCTGAAGGAATTAAAATGATTAGTCTGTTGTTACAAAGTAACACGAGGTGTCTTCAAAAGTTTTTTTTTACCTGTATAACTCCAGTAACGTTATCAATTTTGAACAGATCTGAATTTTCGCCTCTTAACGTGTATCTTATGTCAGAATAACCCTTCGCTTTGTCTTCTTCAGTCAGTACAGCATCAGCATCATGTGCCTTGACGGTGACAATATGCTCTGGATATTTTACTGATTCTAAGACGCTTACTTTGTAAAGCTAGAATAAAATAAATTTATTTAATGAGTGCTTATTGTAACACAGTTATATTTACTTCACGAATTTTAAAGTAATATGTTACCTCCTTTTCAAAAATCGGTGGATTATCATTGATGTTCATAACTTCTATGATAATTTTGGCAATGCTATTCTTACTGCCATCATTACTCGCTGCTTTCACAGTTATTGTTAAATTAGGGGTCGTAAGGTCTTCATAATCTAAGTGTTTAGTTAAAACAACTTGACCACTTAAAGGATCTACTTGAAGCAGACCGGTTTCTGCATTAATGACTTTGTAACTTGATACTAAATGTCCAGAAACAGGATCTTCAGCAGTCAAAACGACGACGGTACTTCCAATAGGTTGTTCTTCTTTTATTTTATGATATATCACAGGATTTGAACTCGTCCAACCAGCATTGGTGAATTGAGGATTTTTATCAGCGTACGGTTGGATATAAATAGTATGTTCAATCATAGCAAATTGCTTTTCTTTATTAATTTCAGCGTTAACATCGATAACTTTAATTGTCAATATGACTATTGATGCCATACTGTAATCCAATGTTCCGTTGACATATATTTCTCCAGTATCTTCATTGATGCGGAATATGTGTTGATAATCGTAGGGTGAGCTAGGTTTTAGTTGAACACCTGCTTTAGAAAGAGCCTTGAGATTCATAATGCTGTATTTTAATTTTGCATTAACATCTGTATCATAAGCTATTATCCTCGTGACCACATCATCTACCTTTGCTTTTTCAGAGATGTGTGTTGTTGATTCAGTCACATTGAATTTCGGTGGTTTATCGTTCACATCTTGGATGGTGACAAATACAGTAGTGGTTGCGGTTTCTGGTATAGGCATTCCGCTGTCGACTGCTGACACTATGATTTCATACCGGTCGGGATTTACGTCACGGTCTAAGTTAGCGTCATTAGACACTGTTATAAGACCGGATCTGAAATAAAAAACAGGTTACGATACACAGTGTATAACCCCAAGTCAGTTAAAGACTGTTCAAGTTGAGAAAGCTTTTATGTTCTGTTACTTCGAATTTTTACGCGTATTTTAAGTTATTTATTAGTACTTACTTTTCATTTATGATAAAATTATCTCTAGATCCTGATACTATGTGATACGTTAGCAAGTCATCCAACCCATCAGGATCATTAGCCACTACCATAGTAACATTCTGACCAGGCTTAGCATCTTCCCTAATGTTCGCTTTGTAGTTCATAGGGTTTAGGTCAAAGGTAAAGTCTTCTGTGGTCTCAGGACTTTGCTGAGAGACGGTATATTTGTAGTGATGGTAGTTACCCTTGAACGTTGGTCGTTGGTTTCCTGGGACACCTACTCGAATGTAAACTCGAGTTTCATTGTGCAGAGGTGGGATTCCTGAAAATTGATAAAATGTAATTTTTACTATGTTAAGTAAACACTTTTGAAATTACTTTCATTTTATAGTTTCCATCATTAACTTACCATAGTCCGTAGCTCTAACAATCAGCTCATATTGACCTCGAGGAGTATCCATGCTGTCTACCTTTTCGATAATACTTATTTCTCCTGTATCTTCGTCAATTGTGAACACATTGCCTTTGCGACTAATACTGTTGTCAGATTCCAATGAATATTTTATTTGGCCATCACCTTGTGTAGGCCCATCTGCATCTGTGGCCTATGAATTAAATGAATAAAAGAACATTTGAAATTATTAGCATCAATGTTTATAAGCATCAGTGTAAATAAATAAAATAAAAATAAAGTTTAATACAATAACAAAGTGTTTTAAAGAAATTACTCACTCGAACAACAAACTGTGGCTCAAAAGTAGTAGCTCCATCTCTTATAGTTCTACTATACTCTGCTGCTTCAAATAATGGAGCATTGTCATTGATATCTAACACTTCAATGAAAATACTTGCTGTAGATCCTTTACCACCCCCATCTTTAGCAAAAAGTGTTAAACTGTAGCTTTTCTGTTTCTCATAGTCTAATATCTGTCTCACATATACGCCACCTGTAGTCTTATCAGTCTTAAACATATTGGATCCGAATCCAGTCAAAGTGTATTCAATTTCACCAAATATTCCATAGTCTCTGTCTGTAGCAAACACATCACCTATTTTAGTTCCAATAGTTGCATTTTCAGGTATATTGAATTTATAAGTAGATTCTTGGAAAATTGGAGTATTGTCGTTCATATCAAGAAGTTTTATGTTGATTCTGGCTGATGATAATTCTCTTCCGTTAGCTGATGTAACAATATCAAAACTAAATAAGCGTTTTTCATCATCGTCTACTTCGTAATCTAATCTTGAAGAATCTTTAACTTTTATGCTGATTGGAGTTCTCCCTTCACCGTGATCAGTGCTAATAGCAAACACGCCTTCAGAATTCCATATATCTCTTAGTGTTAAATCGTATTTACTATTTTGCCCTATATCGTGGTCTTCGACGTATATTGAAAGTCCAGGGATGGGGCTACCATTTTCTATATTCTCAGGTATCGATATATCAAACTCTTCTTTGTTAAATTTCGGGACATGATCATCAACGTCAGTAACGATTATTGTTATAGTCGTCACTGTGAAGTCTGATGGCACTTCGTTGTTTATCAATTCTGTGGCCTAGATTGAAAGAAAACGAATGATTAAAAGATAAACCTTAATAAACTAAGGTATAAAAGGGAAGCTTATAATATATATTTTCTGCAGTTCGTCGAACAAGTCTATCAGTGACGACGATGCTTTGCAAAGATGCCAAAAAAGAAATAATAAATGCTGCGTAATTTTATTCCAGCTACATTTAAAAATACAAGCTGCTACTAAAATCACTACAAAATTAAAAGACACAAAACACAAACGTGAGTACCTTGACAAAGAAACTGTAAACTCCTCCGTTCTGCATCACGACATCACTTTCCCTGTCAATGGGAATGTCGGAAGCGACCAGTGTAGCTCGTCCTAAAGGTCTGTCGGGAAGGAGCTTGAAGTACTGCTCCGTATCACCTTCTAGGGTCAATAAAACTGGTCGAGGGTTCGCTGTGTCTCCGTCTTTGGCTATGACCTCCATTATGCTTGTGTTCTGAAACATTTATTTTTTAATATACTATTTGATGGGATATTGATAAAACTACTGAAATGTTAAACCAAAATACACAGTACGAAGACACGGATGAATCTTGGATTCATCCGTGTCTTGGATTGGGTAATAAATAATATCAGTCTCAGTTAATCTTATTCATATAAGGGTAAGTCATGTAACATTTTATTATTTATCTGTATTTACTCATATTTTTTTTAAAGAATAGTTTTTTAAGGTTTGTTGATTCGGTCTCTAAATATTTATCAACTAAATTTGTCTTAATACATACCGGTGCTGTGTTTTCTGGCACTGTAGCTGAAAACGGTGCATTAAGAAACACTGGTGGTTGATCCTGTACATCCCACACTGCTGCTGCGATACTAGCGAAAGCTCTCAGCGGCCTGTCAGAAGAATCTGTAGCTTCGAGACTGATGACGTATGCTGATCTACTCTCAAAGTCTAAAGGCTTGTTTAGGTATAATCGCACTTGATATTCGTTTGGTGTTACCTGTAATATTCATAAACATTTTTTTAATGCTTGGGTACTCAAGTATGTCTGCTGTTATTTTTTTCGATCTGCGTTTTATATTTTTTCTGCGTTAATGAGTTTTTCAGTCAGTCAGATATCTTTTGTATTTATTAGTGTAATTAAACCTTTTTTTTAACATGATATTCGTAAATTTATTTAAGTATTCAATAATGCAGTGGGAGAACCAGTTGAACCCTTTCTTTGCTTACCATATCGGTTTCAACTCTGAACGTGGCGCATGCTTCCGAATCGCTTCCTTTCTCTTTGGTAGAACATATCACTCGTATCCTCGCATTGTCACCCTCATCGCGATCTGTTACTGTTATCTTTGGGTTCACCTGTAAAACATAAAACACTGTAACTATATACCTAACTTAATACCACTCAAATTGCACAATTTTCATACGATGATTATCATCAAAATACTTTTGCCAATGATGTCACTGTGGCAGAATGGTTACCAGCCTTTTGTTTGGTTGATAATAGATGTACAATTACTTTTTTATATTTATTTCACACGCAATTTGTATATCTTTAAAAAACAATAACTGTTCGATTCAAAAGTTTAATAAAAACAAAACAAAGGACTAAACGTTTGACGTTTAGTCTTTTTTTTTGTTTTTATTAAACTTCTGAATGCGGTTTTTGCCTATCTCATCATTAAATTCTATGTTTACCTCAATCTCGGTTCCAACTGCAGTTGCTTCACTAATATTTACAATATATGGCCGGTTATGAAAGACAGGAGGGTTATCATTGACGTCCTTTACTGGTATGACTCGCCTTAATGACACTGTGTTCGGCTCTGTGTTCGCTATGCCTTCATCTGTAAAAAAAAACGATTTTCAACTTCAAAGTTTGAGGGTTTTATATTGGTGATTTCGTAATCACCTGTCCCGAACCCAATCTCAGGTTTTTTACTACCATACTTGAAGGAAAAGGTACCGTTACGCAGCAAAGTAAACACGGCCGAAAGAGCGGAAATCATTAGCAATATTAGCAAGGTATCTATAATGAGGGAACTGTTTTTTAGAAAGATATTTAACAGAGAAATGAACTTTCGATGTTTTGAACTGAATGAGATGGAAATAGAGTTTGATATTGTTTAAGGTTATTGTTCAAGTTTTATGCAATGCAGACGAAAAAATTGGACGTAGATTAGAAAAAAAAAGTATTTTGTCATCGTACGTACCTGTAATACTGATGATGACTTCCAAGTCATTCTGCTCTTCCCTGTCAAGAGTCTTGGCAAGTGTGACGACACCCGTCAGCGAGTCTACTGAGAAGTACTGCCCAGATATCGAGTATCGTAGTGGGCCATTTTCTGGGTCCACACCTGTAATTGAAATGTAGAGATTGTTAATTACATCATCAACCTTTCTTATCCTTTTTATACCAAAAATGTTATCTCTATTTTATATGCACAAATCAAAATTCTCAAAAGACTGGCCCATAATTAAAGAAGACCGGGGAGAGTGAGGGAATGGAGACTTTTGCTCTGCAATAGGACAGTGTAAGCTCATAATAACAGTTCTAAATCATCATAATGACTTTATTTAAAATTGTTATTATGAACCTACACTAACAGTAACAGCAGTGCTTAGTTAACAGTTAAATTACTTTTTATTACTTAATAAAAAGTAATTTAACAAAAAAATTACATGAATTACTACGTCTATTATTACGTCTAGTTTAGTCCTAAACCCAATAAAGCAATGGAAATCTTGAAACCCTTGTAACGTCTTGCCCATGAGAATCTATATTCTTACTTTAACATTCCTTGGTACATCATGCAAAAGAAAAACTTAAACATAAGATACCTTTTAATTGGTACACTGGTGTCCCAACAGGCGTATCTTCAGACAGACTGAACTGCGACATGTCCCCGATCTGTGGCACAAAGTGAGGCGCCCTGTTGATGACCTGGCTCCAGCATGATTGTAGTAGAGAAAGTATCAGCAGGATTATAAGCGGGTTCGGGTCCGATATCACTGTTGGAATCTTTCGACGCTGGAATATTATTTCTGCCATTCTGCAGAGGAGAATAGAAACACTATATAAAATTCTTCCGCTACTGACTGAGTGACTGACAGACAATGCACAGCCGAAACTACTGGTCGTAGAAAGTTAAAATTGGGCATGAAGGTTCCTTGGCTAATGTAAGAGAGCACCAAGAGAGGATTTCCCGAAATTCTTACGAGCACGGGAAAATCGGATATGTGTGAACGAAGTCGCGGGCAAAAACTAGTTCTAAATAATTTATTTATTTTAGGTTAGCCTACAATTGTTTACACATTACATTTAATGTAGGAGTACACAATATACATTTATAAGTGCAACAATTACTTACAGGCTAACACCACATGCACTATTTTAATTAAATTATACATTTCCAATTCAAGATTTAATATGATTTTTTATAGTTCCTTATGAAAGATAAAAAAATAATATACAAAAGAGCATAAGTCTAGTGAATTAACAAACAGATTAAGATTGGAATTAATTAAATTAAAAATTATTAAATTGATTGGTAATAAGTTAACAAAAACATATAAATAAATTAAGCCAAACTAAGATTAAATATTTGGTTTACATCAGATAACAATTAAAAGATTAAATAACATTAAATAAGCATAAAAAATAACAAATGGCAATTTACATTATGTCTTATTATGCGAATAGTATTCAATAATTAATTTACAAAATTTTCCTATGCTATCGTGGTGTAAATCGATCATATCACTGCAGCTGTTTAAGATTTTACACATTCGCGGTATGGGTGAGTTAGCACCTAGGACAGTTCTACGCAAGGGTGGGTAAAGCGGAGTGATGGGATTTCGAGGGAAGCGGGTTGGGGCACGAAACTTGAGGAGACCCAACAACTGTGGACAGTCTATTTGATTTCTGAGGAGTTTGTATAGAAATAAGGCGTCCATAACTTCTCTTCGGGTCGATAATGAGAGCATCTTGAAAGTTTGCAGACGGGAGGTATAGGAGGGCAACTGCTTGCTTTTCCCTTTGGAAAAAGCGAGGTGCCATAGAAATCGCTTCTGGACCCTTTCTAAGAGAAGCTTATGAGTGGCGTAGTGTGGCCTCCACACGACACTACAATACTCCAGTATGCTTCGGACAAGGCTATTATAAAGCAATATTTTAGTGCTGCACTTTTTGAAACCCTTAGTGTTGCGTAGTACAAATCCCAACATTTTGGAAGCTTTTTTTACAATGTTTTCGATGTGGGGGATAAAAGTAACTTTTTTATCAAACAGCACTCCCAGATCCTTCATAGTTTCCACTTCATGAATTTTTTGGCCGTCTATAAAGTAGTTCGAGTGGATGGGGTGAACCTTTCTAGAAAATGACAGGTGGTAGCATTTATTGAAATTCAATTCCATTTTGTTATTCTTGCTCCATTCAATTACTCTATTCAGATCTTCTTGCAGAAGCTCGATATCATTTGATGATTCGATTTTCCTGGCTAATTTTAGGTCATCCGCGTACAAAAAATACTCTGAGAAGTGAAGGCAGTGGGGAAGATCATTTATAAAAATTATAAATAATAAGGGGGCTAGGTGGGAACCCTGCGGAGCACCGGAAGTCATGCGATAATTGTTTGTAGAGCGAAAACCATTTACAACAACATAAAATTCACGGTTAGCGAGATATGATTCCAACCACTTCAGCAAGGATCCCGTGATACCATATGTTGCCAGTTTTTTTATCAGTATGGAGTGGGAGATTTTATCAAACGCCTTACTGAAATCGGTGTATATCACATCAAACTGCTTACTCGAGTCAATAGTTTCAATCAGGGACTCAGTGAAAGACATTAAGTTTGTGGCAGTAGACCTTGACGCTACAAAGCCATGTTGGTGATCGCTGAGATAAAGCTTAAAATGGTGATGGATATGAGGACAGATCATTGACTCGAATACCTTTGCGAAACAGGAGAGAATCGCAATGGGCCTATAGTTTGATATGGTCTCTTTTTTATCCGATTTGTGTACTGGAACGATTTTGGCTTTTTTCCACTCGGAGGGAAAAGTACCGGTGGCTAAAGACATCTTATATATTTTCAGTAATGGAGAAACCAATACCGGCGCACATGCAGAAATAAACAATGGAGGGATTTCGTCAGGACCTGCTCCTTTCCCAATGTTTAAAGATTGCAGTTTTCTGAGTAAAGAATCCATGTCCAGATCTGGGGTTGCTAGGCACTGGCTATTAGTTTCCAATGAATTAAGATAGTTTGAGTCATTTTTAAGTTTTGTTTTATTTTCAGGAGTGTAGACGGATGAGAAATAATCACCAAAAAGGTCACAGATAGTCGCGCCATTAGACGTAGTAGTCTGTCCGTCAGTCATTGTCAGTGGATAGACACTAGATCCTCCGCGCTTAGTCTTAACGTGATTCCAGAATAGCTTAGGATTTTCTTTGATTTCCGATTCTAGGTTATTTATATAAAGACTGTATAAACTTTTAGCTAAATTTTGACAACGTTTTGCAATTAATTTTAGTTCTATTTCATCTAGCGGGTTTTTGTATATCTTGAATCGCGATCTTAGCTTATATTTTTCTTTGAGAGTATTTATAATCAATTTATCAAACCATGGGGGATAACGACTGGACAATGGCTTACAATTCGGAACAAATTTATCAATGGCTGTGTTTAAGACGTCGTAGAATACATTTATCAGGCCATCCACATCATTTCGACTTGCAAATAGTTGATCCCAGTCTTGTTCGCTTAGATAGGATTTAATTTTTTCATAGTTTGCTTTGTGGAAGTTTTTCTTCGTGTTATGTTGATTGTATGGCAGACTCTTTCCTTTTAATAATGAAAGAGTAACATCAAGCGGTGGATGGAGTTTATCAACAGTAGTCAGAGAGGTAGTTGATTCAATCACTGTGCAAGAAGACATAGTGGATAAAACTAAGTCCAGTATACGCGCAGAGCTGTTTTTAACAAGATTGTGCTGTGTTAGCCTACTAACATCCATGAACTCAAACAGTCTTAAACACGTGTTGGGAAGTGAACTGTTAATTGCCCCTGGGGTCCAGTTTATTATGCCCAAGTTAAAATCGCCTATTATACAGGTTGGGATGTTTGTTGTTTCAAACACGTTATTACAGTGTTCGATGAAATGTTCAATTGTTGACAGACGTACTGGTGGAGGAAGGTAGACTGCACATAGGGCTAGTTGTCGCGTAGTTGAAATATCGATAGTTACCCAGAGATCTTCACATTTACTTTGCCATTTATCAATAAGTTTTGAATTGATTTTTGTTGAAACGGCTATCAAAACTCCCCCTCCGTCTTTATTGGGATGGAAGCCACTTGTTTCCCTATCCCTTCTATACACAACATATCTATTATCAAAGAGCTCACTGCTAAGTACACCACTATTTTGCCAAGTTTCGGTCAATATTAGAACATCATATTCTTTACAACAAAGGTTACAATAAAAGGCTACGGTTTTAGTTCTCAAACCTCTACAATTTTGGTAATAGATCTTTAAACTTTTGAATTTTACAATTAAGGGGTACTGTGACATGCTACTAACAATAACACTTACCTATAAAAAAAATATATATTTGAAGCAAGTTAGATGATTTTACTTAGACTATTCATGTTCTTGATTAAAATGTATTCCGTACCATCCACTTTTCTTACAAATATCTTTCCGTTTCTGACCCACACGTACTTGTAGTGCATTTCCTTGGCCTTAATCCTAGTCGCTGCGTGAAGAGTTTTGTTCGTAGGAGACAGGTGTTCTACAACATAAACAGGTGACTTGTTGCCGGTGAATCCCAAGTGACCACAATTCAGTTTTTCTTTAGGGTTTTTTTGATTGAACTTGATAACAGATGCTAGGAGTTGATCTCGCAACCTAGGAGACGTCAACTGAACAACCAAAGATCTAGGGCGGTTACTGGATGGGTTAGTCTTTGCGATTCGCGTACAATGCAATATGTCTTTTTCCTGGATATCACAGTTGACCACCTGGCCGAGTTGGGTGATAATTGAGTACACGTTTTCATTCTTGGCCTCAGGCATACATTGTAACTCTAAGTTATTCGATCTAGATTGCTGCTCCAAGTTATTGATGCGTACCTGAAGATTGCCCATTGACGTTTTCAGTTCCTCATTTTCTAATTCTAGTTTTTGTATAATTTCATTAGATGCCTTCTGGTTTCTCTCAAAATCCTCAAACTGATTGCTGATGAACTGCATAGATTTAATCATCTCCTTCATTTCCGCTTTGACCGTTTCTAGTTCGTTGTTCATTGTCCTGACCATTTTTTCGTTAAATTGGGTCAACATCTCACTAAATTCGGCTTTAATTATCTCCTGGATAATTGTCTGCAGTTCTTCTTTATCTGATGTAATGTGTGATGAAACAGGTGATGATGCAGATGGTGATTTACTGGCGGACCTTTTATTGCCTCTATTCATAGATACATTACGAGTGGGAGTCGACCGAGTCAAGTCATTTTTAGAGATTTTCGAACGGTCGGAATTACTAGCCATGATTTTAATATTACTTCACAAAAAAAAAATTGGGAATAAAATAAAACAGCAAGAATACAATTATTGTTCTCACAGAGGCAACCACTAGTAGGCAGAAAGCAATGCGCCGTCTTCATTCACTTATCTTTGCCGCGAGCGCTCGCGTACGTCACCGCGCGAGTGCGCAGGCCGAATTGTTACTTATGCGCAGCGTGTAATGGTTGGAGTTGCATGCACTGCGCGCGAAACAACAAGTCATGCACTCATCAGTTGGCCAGTCGAGATTTAAAATTTTTAACAGTTCACACCACAAATCGATCTGTTTACACTATTTAGAATACAGTTTTAGCTGAATTACACTTGTTTGATGAATGTTATATCACTACGAAGTGTTTAATTTGAAAATTAAGTCCAGTTTGTATATTATTTGGATTTTATGTATAGTATATATAATCGATGTAAAGTAACTAAATTATGAGATCTGCAGTAAGCTCCCAGCCAGTTAGCTTATGGCTCTAGGTATGTTAGTCTGGTAGATATCACTATCAGCGATAATACTGCCATTGTACAAGTACACACAGATTTAAGTTAGTGTAACCATTTGGGTGTACTATAAAGGACATACTTCTACTACTTATCGTGTGGGTAGTAAGGTCTAACGACTCCACACACCCTAGTGTCAGAGTCATGTCAGAGGCCCTTGAGGCGTTTTAGAATATAATAATAATTTAATTCAATTCATAATTTAATTTAATGCATGTTTTTTGCTTGTTCTTTATCATTTTATTTAATGCATCTGAATTTTTTAACAAACGCTATAAAAATTTAATTTGTATTTTATATTTGTTTGTCCAGCGGCATTTTCTGCCGGTATTATTGTATGTTAATATGTGGATAATGCAGTGGGCTGCAATATTGTAAACGCTCGTTTAATGTATTTTTTTATTAATATATTTATTGCAGCTGTTTGTTGTCCCAATAAATAAAATAAAAATAAGGGCATTATGTCTATGTATCTTTTCAGGGTTCCGTACCAAAAGGGTAACCAACGGAACCATATTACTAAGCCTCCACTGTCCGTCCGGCCGGCTGTCTGTCAGCGGGCTGTATCTCAAGAACCGTAATAGGTAGACAGTTAAAATCTTCACAGATTGTGTGTTTCTATTGCCGCTATAATTGTTGATTACGGGTAGGTTTGATGAGAGCCCCATAATGAGGCATCTTATCAAGACAACAATGTCTCTCTTATAGTATAACAACAAATAATAAAAATTAAGGTGTATGGTACGGAACCCTTCGTGTGCGAGTCCGACTCGCACTTAGCCGGTTTTTCCGGTTCACGTTTGTTGTATGGCCCACTTTAATTTATACTATAGCGGCAATAGAATTATACTCTCTGTGAATATTCCAAGTGTCTATTAACTATTACGGTTCATGATATACAGCCTGCTGACAGACAGACGGACAGGTGGACGGACAACGGGGGCTTAGTTTTAGGGTTCATTTGGTTACCTGTTAGATACGGAACCCTAAAAAGGATCAACCCTTCTCCACTTAATATTTCAGTAAGTAATTCCTTTAATAACGGGACCAAATACATTGTTAGCCAAGAGCATGCCCCAGAACTAACAATATTCACAAAAATATAAATCCGTTGAATATTTCGAGGTCTTCTCTCCTCATGCATGAAGACTCATAGTCATAACCATTCATAATACTTAGTTGTACGTAATTAAAAATACTTAACATTCATAACACTTTGTTACTCAGTATTACTGAGCTAGAGCATTGCACAATACCGGTATTACTATAACGATACCGGTAATGGCATATCGGCTAACAGTTTTATGGTTCGCATGAAAACGTAGTTATTATAGCTACTATAAGCTTATTTAGTGATAAATTTTTGCTAGCATAAGAAGCTTTGATAATAATAATATTTAACCATTTGCCGAGCCTTATCCAGGGATTGCGATTCTTTCCAAAAAAGATTGATTTTTAAGTCAATTCGAATCGTAAGCTGATGTATCGATTCAGAAAAAACTCGAGGTCTAAAAAATCGTTTTCTTTTTCCAAGTTTGCATTTATAGTGTAAATGCCATTTTATGAAAAACAAGAAAGATACCATAATAAATGATCTCTTATCAGGTTTTTTAATTCATAAAATCGAATGGCGATTTTCAAGCGTGAAATATCGATTTAAAAAATCGATTTTTTAGGTCTTTTGGGTCTGAAAAATCGATTAATCGATCTCAGATCGCCATCCCTAGCCTTACCCTACCAAGATAGGATTAACTTCTTGACTGGATGTTACTTAATACCATTACCTATTTAGAAAGCTATGTAGAATCTACAACTCACACAAGCAAAGATACACTTTGGCAGGACTGTCTGCCAAAGACTTATGAATGACAGCCGAGTCCAATGGTTTTATTAGCTTTCCGAGGCATGGAGATCTTGGTGTGTTATATATAACGTACATTGACGGTCACCCACGAAACCAGCTCCACCAATCACCTCCGAAAGAATTAGTTACTTAACATCGACTTTTTTTTTCTTTTTGTAATCGTTCCAACTGATTATTTAATCTACACATGTTTTTGACAAATAAATATATCTTATCTTATCTTATCGAGGAATGACCCGGGGGTCTGTTATTATTTGGCCAAGGATCCCTTTAAATTTTTCTGCACAGAATTGGCTATTTTGGACCTCTACAAATCCCAGTGCAGTACAGGATTAATGTATTCAAATATAACTCGGTATTGAACAAACAACCTGTTGCTTTAGTTTCATTTCTCAATCGGCTAGCCACAAGCTTGTGACATTCTAACTGGCTTGTAATACTTGTAATATACGGCTAATATACAAGTTTTTCTTGGTGTATATTATTATTATCTTGGTTAGAAGTTTTTATTTATTCCCTAAAGACTAGTCAGAGGCAGAGGTTCTTCTACCTATAGAACTCCTACATTTTGGCAGTAGCTTATTTTCCCTGTAATAAGGGCGCTAGCCTTATGACATCAGCTGGAAAAAAATTCAAACCACGGACTGTATTTTTATTGTTGTATGTATACACATGTTTGTTTTTCTTTTTGAAAAACTTTGCCCCACATACAATTTATTTATACAATAGGAATACACAATAGGAATTTCTGCTGTATCGTGATTCATGGGTGCGTTTACAAACATTTAAACACACATACACAAACAACCAGACCCGTAACAACGATCTTTAGGCCATACACCCGTGCGAAAATCGAACACGCGACACGCAGCGCAGTAGCCGATCGTTGTTTAACCACTGCGCCAACCGTGTCGTCAGTTTGGGCTCATAAATTTAAGCTATCTGAAAAATTACCGATAGAAAACCCCAACAACACTCTGCCGAACCCAGTAACCAAGAACCGGATGGTCAGCTTCCGCATAATCACTCTGTTTTATGTCTTGTGTGCTACTCCCAATCCAAAATGTTTGGAGTATTGTTCGGCCCAGCTGTAGGAAGTACCATTTATTTGTATAACTGGTTGTGCAACATCCGATCCGAATTCGACTGGTCAACACTTAGCATCAATTTCTTCACCGAACAGACGGAAAATGTAAGCGGTTTATGTGCCGATAAATCTTTTAAGATAAGTTTTTTGTTCTGAATAACTTGTAAAGTTTGACTACTCTTCGGAATTTCTTTAAACTTCGAGAAAAGATCAATAAATAATCAATCATATTTTAGCAACTGGGCAAGCCAATGACTCTTCCAGTGAAATCTGAAACACTGATAGAGTAATTGGGTTATCACATTATAGCTATTTGTGATCTATTTATATCATTGATAGCGTATCCCAACTAGCAAAATAAAGTCTTAACATCGTTTTTGACAGAACTATATAATTATGGTCTTATAAGCTATGTCGTTGGAGCACACTTGTCTAGAATTAACCATTGCTTAAAGACTCTCAGGTTGCCAGATATTGACGTGTTTCAAGATAGTTAACTTGGATACAAAAAGATGCTTCTTCATTTATTTTCACTCTCTTCCATAATGCTGACCGCGAGAGGTGTCTCCCTTGGCGGTCATCCTGATGTAAGTCAATGTTCACTAATAGCCACTGTGCACCTTGTCAAATGTCAGCAATGACCAGTCATCGTCGCCCAAAGATCAACGTTGCAAAACAATGCACTGACGTAAGTGTTTATACAAGAATGTCTGACCGCAAAACTGTTGCCGTTGGGTAAGTGGTTCACTGGAGTATGTTCACGCTACACTTCTTAACGATAGGGTAAGTAGATAGGTAGTTCAAGAATTAGCTGGTATCTTAGAAGAACTAGTTGTTTTGGAGAACTGATTTGGTGATATTTAAAACTGTCCCATCGATCGTCCAGCAAGAGTCTCTAGACTAAGTGCCATTAAATTAGCGATTGCAAATTATCAAATGCCAAGATATAATATAAGGGATTGATGACGTAATATTTTGATAGCGGTTGTCAATCACATTTTTGTTGACGTTTTATCAATTGCCTTCAATTTTTTTCATAGGATTTATCCTACAAAGAAAAAAATGACCAAAATCAAATACTTTGAGGTATCTTTCATTATACACACATTCACCCTTGATTAAAAAAACAACATATGATTAGTTCAAATATCAACTGATTATTAAATTCTTAATTCGAATTTGAATAGCAGAAACCTTGGCAGATATGTTATTCTCTTAATAAAATAAGCATACCACCAAATATAATAACCCCATTATCCCCTAGTCATTATCTGCCAAATAACGCATGAGTTTATTTCTTTATCTATACATATAATAAAATCGTAGACTAACCGTGTCTGTACATTGAATATTTTTGCATGAAAATTACACAGAAAACTCAGGAAAAAGGTATAAAACACAAAAATGCAATTTTTGAAATTTTTGTCTGTTTGTCTGTTTGTCTGTGCGTTTGTGGGAGCATCACGCTTAAACCACAGATTAGATTGCAAATCTAAGTACTTAAAAGTATTAAATGATAACCCGAGTAACATTTAGCGTTTATTTCATCAAAATCGACCCACAAAATCAAAAGATATTGAATTTTTAAGTTTAGGAAGAAACTTCCTAATGTATTCTGATGAGTCAGAGCGCCATCTATTGAGAATAATAAAATGCACGAAAGCATTCAAAATTGTTAATACGTGGCAAAATAAGAGTGATCATTTTATACCTTTTCGTTATTGATCGATACAATCGATTCACAAAATCAAAATATATTGAATTTTTAGTTTAGTAAGAAACTTCCTTATAATATATTCTGATTAGTCAGAGCGCCATCTATTGAGGAACCAAAAAATGCATGAAAGCCTGAATGTTATACCAAAACACATTGATTGAGTTATTTGTGAAACTTTTAATACGTAGACGTAGCAAAATAAAAGTAAACATTTTAATACCTTATCGTTATTTACCGTTACATACGGGCTTCTTATTTAACGTCTTCCGCTGCCAAATATTTTGTCAGTTTACATGGTCGATAGAATGCGTTGCACTGATGACGCGTTTTTCTGAATTATGGTTTTAAGATTTTCCGCTGGAGAATGACCTCACACAATTTCTTAACACAGTCGTGTTTCGAAGGAATTTCGGTTTGGTCTCTGAAAGGTCTTAAACTGTTAGGGACCATAATCGGTTAAGTCTCTGGTGCTGGTTTCGTTTAAAGTGCATTTATCGTAGAGTCTTAAACTGATTTAGTTTTGCGAAGTTCTGGACGGTTTGACTTGCGGATTAGGCCTGTAGGGTTCCGTACCAAAGGTGCTGTGCTGACGAGACCCTACTGCTAAGCCTCCGCGATTGATTCCGTTTAGAGCGAAGCAACGAACGGTTCGATTTGTGAAACAAGGCTAATAATAATAAATAAAAATCTTATATTTCAGACAGAGTCCATTTTTTGGTTAGTAGTTAGGTTTAGGTTTAGTTTAGGTTAGTAGTTTGGTTTTTTATAATAAGGTATCGTACCAAAGGTGGTCTCTAAGTCCGAAGTCCGTAGTTTTGGGCTTAGTTGCGGACGTATTCTACTCCGTATCACCTACAGACTTACGATTAGTCCCGAACCCGAACTAAGAATGAATGACAACACGATTTCACAGTAACTGTCAAATCGTGTTATCATTAGTTCTCATTGGTTAGGTGATGCGGAGTGGAATACTTTTTTTTTTACAATAGATAGGCATTTGAACACTATTTCACCCGATGGTAAGCGATGATGCGGTCGAAGATGGAGCACGTTTGCTTAGAAGCAACCTATTCACTTTTGTCTTAAAGACTCCCAGGTTGCCCGCAACTAAGTTTTTAATTCGTGCTAAGTATCAAACGGTTCGATTTGCGAGTTAAGGCAAATTATAGGGTTCCGTGCCAAAGTTGCTACTGGGACCTTATTATTTGAGCCTTCGCGTACGATTTTGATTCGTGCGAACCCAGTCGATTTTTAGGGTTCCGTACCAAGTTTGCTAACGGAACCCTTTTTTTAATAAGCCACCACTGTCCGTCTTCCTTCATTTTATGCGTTATATTTCTGTCTCGCTAATATAAAAAAATGTCTTCTAGAAAAAGGTCGAATCTTTCACAATTTAGCAAAATTCTTAATCTTCTTAATATATTTAAAACAAAGTCGGGTTTGTTCGAACACTTTTCTAACTCGAGAACGGCTCGACCGATTTTTATAGTTTTTGTGTTTTTGGATTAGTCTGCGTCCGGCATAGCATAATAAGAATTAAAATCTATACATGTAATGAAATCGTAGACTAACCGTGTCTGTACATTGAATATTTTCGCATGAAAATTACACAGAAAACTCAGGAAAAAGATACAAAACACAAAAATACAATAAAATATAAAATATTAAGTGATAACCCGAGTAACATTTAGCGTTTATTTCATCAAAATCGACTCAGAAAATCAAAAGATATTGAATTTTTAAGTTTAGGAAGAAACTTCCTAATGTATTCTGATGAGTCAGAGCGCCATCTATTGAGAAAAAATAAAATGCACGAAAGCATTCAAAATTGTTGAGTTATTTGTGAAACTTTTAATACGTGGCAAAATAAAAGTGATCATTTTTATACCTTGTCGTTATTTATCGTTACAATCGATCCACAAAATCAAAATATATTGAATTTTTAGTTTAGTAAGAAACTTCCTACTGTATTCTGATCAGTCAGAGCGCCATCTATTGAGGAACCAAAAATGCATGAAAGCATGAATGTTACACAAAAACATATTGATTGAGTTATTTGTGAAACTTTTAATACGTAGACGTAGCAAAATAAAAGTAAACATTTTATTTATTGTTACATACGGGCTTCTGATTTAACGTCTTCTACTGCCAAATATTTTGTCAGTTAACATGGTCGATAGATGGCGTTGCACTGATGACGCGTTTTTCTGAATTGCGGTGTTAAGATTTTCCGCTGGAGAATGACCTCACATGATTATAAACACAGTCACGGTTCGTAGGAATTTCGGTTTGATCTCTGGAAGGTCTTAAACGGATAGGGACCAAAATTGCATAAATCTCTGAGTTGTGCTGGTTTCGTTTAAAAGTGATTTTATCGTAGAGTCTTAAACTGATTTAGTTTTGCGAAGTACTGGACGGTTCGACTTGCGGATCAGGCCTGTAGGGTTCCGTACCAAAGGTGCTGATGGGACCCTACTGCTAAGCCTCCGCGATTGATTTCGTTTAGAACGAAGCAACGAACGGTTCGATTTGCGAAACAAGGCTAATAATAATAATAAGGTACCGTACCAAAGGTGGTCACGGTGACGGGAGCGATCGATTTTGGGAGGCTACTCTCTAAGTCCGAAGTCCGTAGTTTCAGGCTTAGTTGCGGAGGTATTCTACTCCGTGTCATATAAAGACTTACGATTAATCCTGGACCCGAACTAAGAATGAATGACCAAGGTTGCTAACGGAACCCTATTTATTAATAAGCCACCGCTGTCAGTTTATTCGTTTTATTTCTGTCTCGCTAATATAAAAATGTCTTCAGAAAAAGGTCGAATCTTTCAGAATATAGCAAAATTCTCAAAGTCGGGTTTGTTCGATAACTTTTCTAACTAAGTCGAGAACGGCTCGACCGATTTTCAAAGTTTTTGTGTTTCATTCCGGACGAAGACTAATTTCTTCGTCCGGAATAGCATAATAAGAAATAAAATACAAAAAAAATGAGTATGTAGGTAGGGTAGGTAGGCAGGTAGGTAGGGTAGCTATGGTAGGTAGGTAGGGTAGGTAAGTAGGTAGGTAGGGTAGGTAGGTTAGGGTCGGTAGGTAGAGTAGCCAGTTGACGGGAGCGAAGCCGCGCGGGTCAGCTAGTTTATTATAAAAGGTTCACCAGCAGCTTCTGTGTGCAATAAATCTTAGAGTTATACGACATAGACTTAAACATTCGCCAGTTACTGGTTAACCAGCATTTACAAGAAATTATGATAACATCTTCTAATATATAAAAATCTCGTGTCACGGTGTTTGTTACCGAACTCCTCCGAAACGGCTCGACCGATATTCATGAAATTTTGTGTGTATATTGGTGATGGTAGGTATGAGAATAGGAGGTAGGGTATTTTTTTTTTGTATTCAAAACAATGTTTGCAATACAAAAAAAAAAAAACATTTCTATAGAGATTTGAATTAAAAATCTGTAACTCAGTGTTTAAACTAATCATGCGCTTGTATTTTTTTATAAATAAAACTAATTACGTAAACAAATTACTGAGAATGTCATTGTTTGATAGTGCTACGCTTGCACTTGTGTTTGATGTCACGCTTGACATCGTGTCGTTTGCTCCAATTTGAACGCGAATCACGCGCATCGATTGCATTCACTCAGATAATATTATTAAATGTAATCGATGCGCGTGGTTTATACGGTTGATGAAAAATCTGAATCAGAATCTATACAGAACTAATTCTTCGGAAAGGGATGTTTTCATATAACTGTTTAAAAACTGGTAACTGTATGTTTTTGATCATAAAGATAAATAAACTCTATCATTTCTTGACACACTTCATGTTTTTCTGTTTTTACGTTATTTATTTTCTCGACAATCAATATCTGTACATGGATCATCTTTAATTTTTTACAATGGAAGAAAATAAACATTCCACCGAAATTTAAATTACGATCTAATGCTACCGCTATTACCTATAGCAGAATCAACGACACACAACGCCAAACAACAAAACATTTAGACAAAAGAATTAGCAGCGAAGTTCCTCTGCCACAAAAAGCAGTGGCTTGAAGGAGCTGTTAACGCCACAAACCACGAAACCAGCGGGGAGCGGTCGCAAACGGGGCGGTCGCGCCCGAGCGTAGTTACACGCGTTGATAAGCTACCATTATCCCCAACTACGTTGCAGTTGGCTTCGAGAGTAATCGGATAACAGCTGAATACCAGTATTATGCATGGAGCGTAACGGAACGGTAACACGATAGTTACTTTTGATAACTTAAAGTAAGACAACTTGTCTGACTTTAAGATCTCGGGCTTAAACAGCACCTGTTCCGATCGGCAACGATATACATACACTTATGACACTCACAAATAATGTGGCTTTCTATTGATAAAAGAATTTTCACAATCGGTTCAGTAGATCCAGAAATTACCCCTACAACCTCACAAACTCACAAAATTTTCTTCTTTAAAATGTTAGTATAGAAATATAGACGTAGGTCTGTATCACATTAATTAAATTCAAAACAAGAATTTTTATCAAGTCTCTGACAGTCCCTTTGACGAAACTAGTTTTGAAAACTTGCGCCAAACGCCTTTCGATGGATTCACATTTATGACGCTTGACATCTTAAAACCTATTAAACTGGTAATTTACCTGACTATTACTGACCAGTGACCGCTAGTCAGTCAGCTTACTGTGCTGTACTGTACCATCAACACTGCTTCGCTCAGCCACCACTAATCGCTATATTCGTGCCCCCAACCTAACAATAATGGCGATTTCTCACGAGCATTGTGCGTGGTTCAGTGACACGAGGTCGAAATACAATGGCGTTGCGTTACTGCCTCAACCTAGAATATCGAGCGATTTATAAGAAGCTTTCGAACCCTGGTATAGGTTGGTGATGTTCTTGTTTGGTTTCTTTTACCGGATGCGTAGAGTTCGTGGTGAAGGCGTTGGTTTGTGGGGCTGATGTGACAGTCTTGGGTATTAGGGCAGGCAGTGTAATGGTTTCGTCTATTGTGGGTCATCTTAATATATAAGTACTCGAAGTCAGGACTTGTGATAACGCGAACTTGACAGAGTTCTTAAAGTTATAAGTATACTAGCTGCCACCCGCGAATCCATTCGCGTGGAATTATTACTTCATTTATTTATCATTATATTATCAAATATACCTATATAATGATTTATATGAAACTGAGTTTCATTTACATATATCAACCGTTCAGTATATAGATCGTTTTTTTTTTAATATCGCAGCAGATGCTGAGACAGGGACCTTTTTGGCCTCGCACAGATTAATCTCATGTTAGCTTCTATGTTTTAATGTTTACAATTTTTTGATACTGTTAGCTGTTTTTTTTACTTTATTTTATTAATTTGTGTGTATTTGTGCGAGTCCCAAATAAACATATTTTCCGTTAGAACATGGTACAATGGTCTTAAGATTATTCAGTGATATCAACACATTCTGCCAATTGTGGCGTGAAAATTTCAATGTTAGGTGCATACAGATAATAAAGGATTAACATAGGAATTGATTGCAATTGAATTAAAATAACAATATTTCAGATTTCTAGGTTAAAAATAAAATCATAAAACACACAATTTATCGAGGATGTCAAAGAGTGTCAAAGAGAATAGATGTCAAAATATGTATTTTTTTTTTCTTTCTTTCTTTCTTTCTAGGCTAACAAACATCCATGCATTCATTCATCCATCCTCATAAACTATCATGTTTATAACTGTAGTAGAATAGAATAGAACAGGATAGAATTACTTGGTACTTGATTTGACTATTACCAAACCTTGTTGACACTACCACGTACATCATTAAAATAAAAAAAATAAAAATAAAAAATATATAAAATAATCATTATTGCGTAAATATTTCACTACAAGTCAACCACAACTTGGTAAGTGCATGGGAACATGTTGAAGCAACCTCCCAACATGTCTCACCAAAGCATGAGCAACCACAACTTGTTAGCTCATCGTTAAGTAACTCATTTCCGTCACTAACTATCGTTTACACGGAAAACCTAATACATAATCACTATATTTTCCCACATACTTAGATTTTATCGGAGTCTGTATTTCTTCATTAAAAACGTTAAATTTCTTATCGCAGTTATTCCCGGAATAGCATGATGTGTGGTGTTACTTATTTACTGTTATTTTACACGCTATAAAACGGAAAGGCGAGATTTTGACCCGAAGCGGCTGAGTATCTCCAGTTCCAAGAAATGTGATGATTCCTCCGAAAGAACTGTCTTCGTTTACTCACGTGTGATTGCTCAAACATCGAGCTTATGAATCTATAGGGAAGTTCTAGACTATTATAATGAACTAGTGGACGTCACGCGGTTTCACCCGCGTAGTTCCCGTTACCGTGGGAGTACGGGGATAAAATATAGCCTATGTTACTCCCCGATAATGTAGCTATCCATTGCTGTAAGAATTTTTCAAACCGGTCCAGTAGTTTCGGAGCCTATTCATTTCAAACAAACAAACAAATCTTTCCTCTTTATAATATTAGTGTAGATGATCGTAACGAATTTGGTAGATTTGACTTTGACTTTTAAGATTGTATTATAAATCCTTCATGTGGGAGTGGGATCTATCACCCAAGGGCTACTAATACGTATATGCTGACTGTCATTTTCAAAGCCCTTTAAAAGTTGAAAGGGAAATAGTGTTGGAAATTGCCATATGCCATACAAATTTAACCATGTGACCAGGTATGAATAAATATGCACATTCATAGTACCAATTACCGGTTTGACCAGATAATTCCGTATTTACCTATATCTTCACGCTTTCATTTCCTTATGAGGGACCACACTTTAATGTAGGCGTAGTAACCTGTTTGATCAATACTAACTTTATATTATACCTATTTATACTTACATGAACTAAAATAACAGGGTATTAGACACTAATGTGGCTTAAACTCGTATTAAGTTCTCATTGTTTGTTGTTTTGTTGACCAACAACAATTTCAAATTATACTTAGAAGGCAGGGTATTCAAACTCCTTGTCCTTTTATAATGCTATGCTAAATATTATAAGAAGATTACCTACTATGATTCAATAAACACACTGTATTGTTATTGTTCAGAGCTAACCGGTCGGTTTTACGTATCAAAACCTATTTCAATGAGAATTTTTGACATACCTTGGCAATTCAACAGTGCCTGTAAATGGACAGATTGACAGGTTTGGTTTAAAGAAACTTTATTCTCTATATAGACATTAGTCACTTACTCGAAAACAGTACTAAATAACATACAAATATTTTTTTCAGGTTAACATAGTGTTGGACAAAGTACTCAACTTTAAATTCTTACTTCAGACTTTCAGTCATCTAAATTATTACTAAGCAGCTGAATTCATATCACAGCTCATTAAAAATGTTGCAACTGCATTGCCCGAAACATTGCACAGAGCAGAGCATTCAAAATAGGAGTGCAAAATGTCATTGTTCTTTGCATATTCCATTCAAGGTCTATATAAATCTAGAAAGGAAGAAGTGATCTTTATAGCACTTTAAACTGGGTGTGTCGCAAAACCGGTGCATCAGTAACTTTTGTTTGATTAAAAATATCTTAGTCATGTCCTAATTTAAAGACGATTGTTAGTGGTATTCCCCCTGCTCCTTAGGAGCTCGCGGCTTAATAATAAAAGCCGCACGAGTTGTTGTTCAAGGTTAAGCTATGCTATCCGAGTTCAGTCATTGGATGGGTGACCATACCAAGGCTTCTCAGTGCTTTGAAAAGAGCTAATCCGTTAATCCTGGCTGTCATTGTATATCTATGCTACATCTAAATAAGTACTAGTATTCAGCCACCAGTTTGACTGGAAGACCGACCCCAACATAGTTGGGAAAAAACGTTTTAACTTGGAAGTCGGTTATGTTTTTTTTTTGTAAAAAAGTTTTTTATTTTCACTTTTATGTGGTGACATTTGGACGACGTCTTTGTCTACGCAGAAATTGAAATAAGCAAAAATGCTCATAAAATAAAAACTACTGAGCCAAACTGAATTAAATTTTACGGGACCAAATGGCAAGTATCGGACTAAAAATGAATCACTGAAATTGGATCATAAACCTCGGAGTAATCAGTGTACACACATAAAAAAAATGGCCAAGTGCGAGTCGGACTCGCGTGCAAAGGGTACGAACGAATTTATTTTTTTTAACATATTTCAGGTAAAGATCTATTATTTCCATTTTTCTCAAAATTTTAAGCTCAGTAGTTTCGGAGATAAGACCCCCCCCCCTTATCTCTGAAACTACTGAGCTTAAAATTTTGATTATTGAATAGTTATTTTTCGTCTAATTTGACCCCCAAAAGTTACCCCCATACTAAAAGTTTAATGATTTACGTAATGCGCAGCAATAAGTCCGCGTTCGGGTCATAGAAGTCCATATGTGTACCAAATTTCAACAGAATCGGTCCAGTGGATCAGGAGAAAACTGGCTGTGACAGACGGACAGACAGACAGACACCCGAGTGATCCTATAAGGGTTCCGTTTTGTTTTCGGAACCCTAAAAACCGAATTGAGAAACTCTTTCTTATGTGGAAGTCGGTTAAAAATACCAGACAGATTGGTTATTGATTGTTGATTTCAAAATTTATTGACCTCGTGGTGGTGTAGTCTTATACGCTACTGCTGATGCTGATCAGTGGTGAGGTCTTGAGTTCGTTTCTCTGGTTAGGCAAAGTGTTAAAAGGTTATCTGGAATTTCTAAGCGGCAGCCTAGAATCCAAGTTCGTGGATTATTGGACATAAACATAACTTGCGAAATATGGGTGCAATATTATGGTTAAGGCACACCAGCGATGAAAGGCCTACCACAAGGTGGACGAACGATCTGGTGAAGGTCGTGCAAATTCCCTGGATACGAGACGAATAGGACCAGTCGATGTAGCGACACTAGGGAGACCTATGTGTTGCGGCATTTATTACAAAGAGTCACCGCGGCCCTGGAACGCAAAGGGCGTTAGAAGGAACACGGCTTTAATTCAGTAAGATTCTGACACTTCCTTCTGCTCCGCCCAGAGCAGAAGGAAGTCATTTCATGGTTTCTTATCCTTAAAAAAAGGGAGGCCTATGTTCGGCAGTGGACGTCTTTCGTTTGAAACGATGATAATGTCTCAGCTCATTCTTCTAAACAGTTCAAGGGTCGTACCACTAAATTCCAAATCATTTATTACAGCTAGTCTGTTCTGTAAATAACCATTTCGATATCGAGCTTCACCTGAGTGACAAAGCTCACAAAGTGAGCTTTATTACTCACAACATAAAGGTCTTATGTTTTTACGAATTTGATACTTACCTCGGGTTCCGCTGTCGAGACACGAAAATGTTCTTACAGAATAGCACTACAGACCCAGCTAGAGTAAAGGTTCTCGTGACATATTGGCATACCACAAGACTCAGTAATGTCAGTAATCTGAATGTCTCCGCGCCACTGACATACAAATTGTACCGTTTGAAACGTGTTCCCAAATTCGTTTAGTCAGAATTCTATTGCTTTGATCGAAAAGTTGCTTCGCTGTTTCCTTCACCATGAATACAACTGACATGTTATTGGTAAAGTTTTATCTTCCCCAATAGAAAATAAGCCTTTATGACTCTCAGAACAATCTTCTTCAGATAAAATTGCTTTCTGATATATATTACCAAATCATTGGACTAGACATAATGATTTGACTACCAACCTACCTACCCCCAGATCTTTCAAGAGGTGTGAACTTATCTTGCACTCAAAACCATGCTTGAAAACTTGCGTACGTAAACATTTAGAAGGTCTCATTTACAAGAACAATATACCCGGAAGCGAAGGCAATAAAATATTTAGTTGTTTATGTATTTCTGTCTAAACGTGAAAACTGCTGAGCCAATAAAAATATATAAATGTTTTGTTCATAAATGACATGATATCATCATTTTTTTTAAATGTCAGAGTAGACAATTAAAGTTAACAAGTCTTTGATTTTTATTGACTTTATTTAATTTATAAATATATCCGTTTTCTAAAGGTCAGGCTACAAGAGATATTTTATGACCTTGATGACTAACTGACATGTTATGCAAAGAAAGTCCGGTGTAAATACGCCTTATTGCAACACTTAACACATTTCATCACGTACCTTAATCAAAGTAATTCCAATAAATACAAGGCACTTCACAAATCACACAGTATTACATATTTTTATTTATAAATAATAAATAACACTAACGACACTAAATACACTATACACCGACTCAACTACTCTGCTAACTTTGATACGTACTGTCAAAAACTTGCACCACCGGTCTACGGTACCGGATTAGCATTCTACCTCACCCTTTCTGACTTACTAAGTAAAGTTCCATGCGAGAAAGAGGCAGCAAAACCGCGTCAGCTCCGTCTTTTCACCTCAGCAGATAGAGCCTTTTTGCACAGGTAAAAGTAACGGGGTTTTTCTTAAGATGCGTGATGTGAGATAGGAGATATGAGGTCAATGTTGTTAGAGAGAGAGGAAAGGTGTACTAGGTCACGTTCTAAAAGGGGTCCGTTGCATTCGAGAAATGTTTTGGTACTAAGGGAACTTTAGTACCCGGCGCTATTGTCTATCAATAAAGGCTATTTTATCTTTTTTGGGTCACTTCTGAGTAGCCGTTTGGAACGTGGAGGAGTGCCGTTTTTTTTGACGTTGCATTGTCAAAGCTGGTCAATAGTTCTGTGCTAATAGAAATGCAATACATGACTAGTTGTCGGTCGCATGGCATAAGTAGCATTCGGAATTGTGTTGATAAATTACCATACGATGGGATATTTTTTAAATAAGTTGTTGGATGGTTCAAGTGAGTGAGCAAGAAGCTCAGGTTCTTGCACAAAAATTATCACACAATTATTGTAACAAATTATATCAAACGCGTTTCTGTGATTAGTTAAATGAGTATTCAACAGTTTATAAAGGGTTAATTAGAAGTATACCTGTTACACACCTAAATTTCGACAGTTATCGTATATAGAAGTTATGTACATGCATTGGGATTTAATCTATTACCGACAACCAGGCGCACTCCAGGACTGCTACTAGGTAATTCTAGATGGATAGGTATCTCAACTACACTGCTGGACTTTGAAATCGAATCCAAGATTATATTCTCAGCAAGTTTTTTTAGTGTAGGATGGAAAATCATCAAATTACTTCTTCCGAAGTGTCTTATTAACTTCAGTCAATAAGTGTCTAACAGGACAGGACAGGACAGGAGGAACACGGATGGGTCCGGTCCGGATGGGACCCATCCGTGTTCCTCCTAATGCCCTTTGCATTCCAGGGCCGCGGTGACTCTTTCGAAAAACTCCACAACCAGCAGTAGCTCCTGCGATCACCAAACATTCTAAGATTATTTTGATGCTACAAAAGTAACTTTTCACACGTTAACTAAAACGAGACATTGCAATGTTTGTACAATCGTGGCCGAGATCTAAACCAACGACGTATTTAATAAAATGTGTAATTTGCGACCATTATAACAACATTCAAGTTACAACATGGTGACAAGGTCTATTCAAATAGACTACCACCTTCCCATGTATCTTTTATGAACCATGTTTCTCATAGCTGAGCAGTAAAGTTGTAGTATGGTATAAGCAAAGATATAAAGTTATTTTATACACATGGTATTTAATATAAATCCAATCCATATAGACTGAGATCCCAGAGCTGCCTACCAGGCCTCTCTTATTTTCTCACTAACTAAATATATGTGGGATAGAGTAGCGTTAGTATGTACTTTTAACATATTTTGTAACAAAAACCATTGACTCTCTTTTTCTCATTTTTCATGAAAACGAAGGGGCAACCCTAAAGTGGGTGATAGACGTGCGAGCAAGTGCGCGTACTTGTGGCTCGACGACCTTTTTCGCTCGAGTGTCACGCTAAGTACGCGTACATAAAAACCGCCGAGTAAGTTCGTTGGCGATCCAACAGGAATGTTTGCTTTGATACGTCGAGTGCTATAAATTGTTTAAAAAATTATTGATTTTCGAAGCTATTCACACTAATTATTAACATAATTCTTGTTTGTTTCAGGAACACGATTGTAACAGGTCGACCAAATATTATGTGCTGAAATTATGGCACTAAGTCAACTGCTATTCAATGTAAAATTGCTTCTCTCATAAAAGCATCCTATCTGGCTAGAATAAAATATTATTCCTGAGTAACAAAAAATTTCCTCCATTGACGACATCGCGGACCCCCTGGTAGTGAGCAAGATTTCACGTGTGTCACCGACGTCGAGCCTTGTAAGTTCGCGATCTTAAAAACCGCTTACTATAAATTCGTACGTCTATCACCCACTTTACAGTACCGTAATCTTTTCATTATCTTCTGTCCAATAAAGATTGCATGCAAACAAGCAGTTCTAACTTCAACCACTAATTTTATGAATAGAGCCAACATGCATGACTACGCTCAAAACTACGCATATAACATAACCAACGTAATGGTAAACTTTAGCAAGAGCCCGCAGTCTGTAGAAGTGTAGAAACAAATGACGGTGAGCCCATTGTCTTCCAAGATTGTGAACGTTAGCGGTTTCCTGTTACCGACTTTTACAACGCATAACATGTTTCCACCTCCGTTAAAACTGTTACATTATTTTAAGTTTGTTTACGAGTTCTTGATTTTAATGCACACCACATATTTAGGTACTTCTACATAATATTAGCCCACAAAATTTCGTGTGGCAAATCCCGCAGAATAAAGTATCTGTCAACATAGTTCCTCGAAATAGGCTATTTGTCTCCACGACCTAATCCCACCATCGCCCTTTTACTACCAGAATACCAGGCATACTGCAGGGTACCATCCGTACTTGCTCGATATTCCGTCTAGTCGCGTACCCAGCGCTTCTCCTCCACATTTATTATGCGCACAGCTAAAGTGTGGAACTCTCTGCCAGCGTCTGTGTTCGCGTCCACATATAACCCACCTGCCTTCAAAGCAACAGTGAACAGGCATCTTCTAGACAAGCTCGCTCCATCATATACCTCATCCAAAGCTTTCCATCAGGCGTGATTGTGGTCAAGAGCAAGCCCATTCCTTAATAAAAAAAATATTATTCCACCACTTCTAGGGTTAGAATATAAGTACCGTCTATCAATAAAATTTTGTTTGAAATCTGATCATTTATCATCAACATCATCATCATCGTTATATCAGCCGAAAGAGGTCCACTGCTGACCTCCCCAAAGTGTCGCCACAATAACCGGTCCTGATCAGTAACTTCAAGAAATCATCTTTTACAGCCAACCATCAAAAACTTTTTACAAAAAAAATACAACCGACTTCCAAATAAAAAAAAAACACTACAATGTAAAAAATAACTTTCATTTCGGAAGTCAGTGTTTTTTTGGTAGTTTCATCGTATTTTTTTTTATTTGGAAGACGGTTGTATTTTTTGTAAAAAGTTTTTTATTTTTCGCTTTTTAGTGGTACCGCACACGTAAGAACACCACTGGAAAATCACAGGAAAGCAAAATACACAAGTTCGTTTACTTGGATGACAACAAACCGTCATCGAAGTAAACGAATTCCGGTTATTTTGATTTAAAAGCCAAACTTCCAAACCAATTTTGATAAAATTTCTATGGAACCATCATCATCATCTTCCTAGCCTTATCCCAACTATATTGGGGTCGGCTTCCAGTCAAACCGGATTCAGCTGAATAGGAATACCAGTATTTTACGTGGAGCGGCTGCCTACCAGACCTCCACAACCCATTAACTGGGTAACACGGTACTTTATGACAAGACTGGAGTCAGATTATTGGCTTCTGACAATCCGTAACGACTGCCAAAGATCTACAAATGACAACCGGGACCAATCGGCAAGTATATCCTTTCAGATAAAATAATAATTTTTGAAATCGGTTCATACATGAAGGAGTTATGATTATGAGGTATAAACATAAAAAAAATACAACCGAATTGAGAACCTCCTCCTTTTTTTGAAGTCGGTTAAGAACTACAAACAAACCATTTTACCTTTGTAGAATATTTAGTTTAGAAGGCAAGGTGCGTTAACGCATCAAATTGAAAATAATATGTATAATGATACCTAAGATCCTAACTAACAGTTTGGGTTAACAAACTTATGGTATGCGGCCCACCTGATGGAAAGTAGTTCCCGCCGCCTTTGGACACCTGCCCGTGGATTGCTGACCTTAGATAGATATATAGTTGAAAAGTCTCTGCTCACATATTATCGGATTACAGTAATACTGGAAATGTGACCGCGTGTCTTTTTTTACCCCCGACCAAAAAAAGGGGTGTTATAAGTTTGACGTCGATGTCTGTCTATCTGTGTGTGTGTCTGTCTGTGGCATCGTAGCACTCAAAAGGATGGACCATTTTCGATGCAATTTTTTTCATTTGAAAGCCAGTTTCCTTGCGGTGGTTCTTAGATAAGTTTTATCAAAATCGTCTCACCCGTTTGAAGAACATCAGCTCTTTTCTAATTGATGAAGGCATTTAACCAGCTTTTTCTTATCGATACGAAATTTGGTATTCTGTTACTTCAATGACATTGCAAGAACATGGTTATATTGACCCACTGCTGGACATAAGCATACACTTTTTCTTTTCACACCTCTCTCAGTTGGACGATCTATGGTGAAGTTGTGCAAAAACATGATCAGATTTTCACACCACCTTCGCTGCGTTCAACCTCGATAGCAGTGTCCTTACTCCTATATGCAATATCTCTATTTAAACTTAAATACAATCGTGGCCCTCTTTAAATCTGAAACTTACCGCAACCCTGGCCTTGACCACATCCGCTTCGATATTTCATGGTTTGTCTGATCAATTAAGATGTTAACGAAATCTGTGCCAAGTAGACAATAATCGGGTAACAGACAACCGTATAAATTCTGATTGGTCACTGACCTACACCGGTGGTTAACTTGGCATCTTTGCAATTTTCCTCACTAACCATACAAAATTGAGTAGAGAATACGTAAGTAATGAGGAAGACTCTATCCCTTTGTTGCATTACAAGGCTCTGAGTTCAATGGACTTTACGATGTTGATATTATTGAACAAAATCAGAATAATTTCTATGATGAAAATACTTAATTAGAGAAGAACTAGTTGAACGAACTAGTAGGTTGATTCAAATAGTTTGTGGGATCGTCCTGTCTGTTTTAATCGAGCGTTACTCTGTGTCAATTTCATAAAAGGGTTTTATTTCACCCTACACTAGCTTCTGTCCGCCACTTCCAAAAGGATTTTTTAGTAAATTCTTGTTTTTTGTCCATTACACTCCCCAAGGAACCTCCACGCCAAATTTCAGCTCTTTACGATCAAAATTTTCGGCTGCGCGTTGTCTGTCAGCTCTCAGTGATATTATTTTACGAAATGATCAACAATGATAGTGCGTTTTCATTTCACTTTCTACGTTCTTACTTAGCCAATATTTACCTTTAATGATGTTGATACGGTTTGGCGATTACTTGCCAAACACATACATTTTTCTTGTGTGAAAGCTTGGAGTGCCGATTTCGACTAAAACATTCCGATTTATGTTCTTCCTTCAAATTGTGTCATAAATCGATTCCTGTACCAGCATATTCCTGTACCGTATGGTGTCGGCCGGTGCCGTATGTGTATGTAATAATACCATCCCATCACTTTCCGTCGGTGTCGTAAGAGGTAACTAAGGGACTCGTCAGAGAATGGGCAGCAGCCTTCTCTGTAAAAAATCGACACCATCCATTCACTGCAATCGCCAAACCGCCTGCCAAGCATGGCGATTATGGCAACCCCCCCCTTTTGCGGGAGGCCTATGTCCAGCAGTGGACGTCTTTCGACTGATATGATGATGATGACCAGCATAAATCGTTTCAAAATAAGCATCATTATCAACAATATTTTTTCCTGAACTGAATTCTTTTTTCACGAGTGTTTTTTTCCCAGTCAGGTTATTCATAATGCCTACATTACAAACCCTGACATTATAAACGAAATTAGCAATATGTAGGTTTAGATACGCCTCTGTTTACCCACCCCTTTGGAGGTTCAAGATTAGAATAGAATAGAATACTCTTTATTATGTACACCATATAAGTAAGATTAATGTTTGTTATGCTAAGTCAATTAATAGTGCTGCCATCTATCCAACGAGACAATAACTACAACCAGTGCTAAATAGCTATGCGCGTGAGCATACAACAGAGGATCACACTTTTAAGTGTATGTTGCATGGTTAGTTTCTCTTTCATCCACTCGACAACGTGGCGCTAGTAGTGTGTCTTTATCGTAATAATAATTATTTGTTATATATTTCTTTAACAAAACTTTACCAAAAACTAGGTAATCCTCACTGTTATTGGTTCTTAATTATTTAGACAGACTATTTTATCTGGCAATAAATATTTAGGCAGAAGCACGGAGTAGATAAATATTTTGGCACGAAAACCTTATTAGTAAGCTTCCTTCCTTCGGTCTGCCTGCCGGATTGTGTGATTGGATCGCGGATTTCCTGAGGGATCGGTGTATCCGAGTGGTCGTAGGTGGCTGCTCGTCTGGACTCTGCTGGATATTAATGCCGGGGTTCCTCAGGGGCCGGTGCTTTCGGCAATACTGTTCTTGCTGCATATTAACGATCTGCTTAAAACCTTCCGGTACCTTTGGGTATGCAGATGACAGCACTGTTGCTGAGAGATACGTGTCCAACGCACGAGCTGGTGGGTCGCAGATCCGGTCTCTTCGGGAGGCTATGGTTGAGCGCTTGAACGTGTCCTTACAGGCGACATCAGAATGTGGCGATGCCAATCTGGTCAAGTTCAATGCTGCTAAGACCCAAGCGTGTCTGTTTTCCGCTAAAAGGAACCAATTCCACCCAGCTCCATCTTTCCGAGGTGCAACCGTGCGGATAACCGACCAACTTGAGCTTCTTGGGGTTACGTTGACGTCTACCCTGAATTTTGGCCCATTCATAGAGGCAAAAGCTCAAGTGGCTGCAAAAAAGTTGGGGATCCTAGCAAAGGTGAGACGGTACTTCATGCCGGAACAGCTGCTCAAACTCTACCAAGCGCAAGTTCGATCATGTATGGAGTACTGCTCTCATCTTTGGGACGGATCTGCCAGATACCAGCTTGATGCCCTTGAGTCAATTGAGAAACGAGCCAAGAGGATCATCGGCAATGATAGGCTCGTCGCTACGAAGCTCCAAAGTCTTGAGCATCGACGACGAGTTGCTAGCCTGTCGGTTTTCTACCGGTTGCATTTTGGGGAATGTGCGACGGAATTGCATAATTTAATTCCACCAAGCCCGTTCCATCATCGGACCACAAGACGAACGGCGATACGCCACCGGTACATGGTGGACATCCCACCCACGCGCACAAAACGTTTTGGGAACACATTCATAGTGCGTACAGCTAAGGAGTGGAATTCTCTGCCAGAGTCTGTGTTTCCTGACAGCTAAAACCTGGGAGTCTTTAAGACAAGAGTGAATAGGTTGCTTCTAGGCAAACGTGCTACATCTTCGACCGCATCGTCGCTTACCATCAGGTGAGATAGTGGTCACACGTATGCCTATCTATGTTAAAAAAAAATTGATGTAATATGGTGTCACTTCCCGTGGGTGTCGTAAGAGGCGACTAAAGGACTCGTCAGTGAATGGGCAGCAGCGTTCTCTGTACAACTCAACACCATACATTGCGATCGCCAACCCGCCTGCCAAGAGTGACGATTAAGGCCTCCCCCAAATTCTAGCGGGGGTTCCGCCAGAATTTGGGGGAAGCCTATGTCTAGCAGTGGACGTCTTTTGGCTGATGATGATGGTGATGATGATGATTCAAATAAAACAACCACAACTTCCATAATTTATTTTATTATTTACAAACGTTCCCACAAAATTGAAATCAGCACAAGATACATAAATGGGTAGCAAGTAAAGTCGGTGGGACACAGGAAATAAATATTTATATAATTTACAATGACTACCTAAACTATCGAGTATCTCGACTTATCTACATTGAAGGTTTTACTTTACAATCACAATAATACATCCTCAATCTTTATCATTATCATCATTGTCATTTACATCGTCTTTTCTGCTAGATGTTTGAGTATAATTCCTTTTAATTTCCACATACATTGGATCATAAGTATGAAAACTTGACACAGACTGCTCTAAGCGTTTTTTTCTATTATTCTCTGGATTTGCATCTAACCATGCGTTAACGTTCTTTGAATTTTGATTAATGCTTCTATAGTGACCATTTATTTGAGGTACATACGTCCATACTGTTGTGGTTTCGTCAACTTTCTCCGTACTTTTGTTAACCTCATTGGTTTCGGTAGTAGTTCTTACAAATTGATTTTTAAGCTTAACAATAAGCGTGCTAGGTTCCTCTTGTATTTCTACTTGGTTGCCAGAATTTCTCCTACTAATCTCTATATTTTGATAGGTATTTTTTCTTCTTTCTAGATTTACATACTGATTTGGTACTTTCGCATCTTCGGCATTGAATTTCAATACTTCAGTAGGAGCAGGCCATGGATACTCCGTTGTCATTTCAAAGAAAGGTTGCATGGTTGTTGTTACTTTAGGTAGAGATGGTGTTTCTGATTTAACTTCTACAGGTATATATCCTGAACTTCCCACGTGGTGATCTTCAATTTGTGATGTTGAAAGTTCTATGGGAGCTATTGAAGTGTATGGATTTGTTTGCGTTGACGGTATCGTAGGATGTAAATTTTTCGTTTCGTTTTTTATATCGGTTTTTTCGTCGGGACTATACACTTTAACATGTACGATCATTTGAGTACCTGTTTCTGTTTGTATATTTTCTTTGTTTTGATTCTCTTTAGGTTTTGATATTTTGGTTTGTTTATTTATTAAATCGCTTAAATATTTTGGCCGTTTATACGGAGTGTATATACGTCGGAATGCCACATTGGATTTTCTTTTAAATTGTATCAAAGGCCGTGATGTCGTGAGATAAATATTATCTAAAGATGTTGCAGTGGTAGTTTTTTCTTTTTTTACAGGAAATAAATTGAGCATGACACTGAAGGATTTAGTAGTGCTAACGGGTGGCGCTTCAGTTTGTCTAACTTCACTAGAACTCGTTAGTAATCTATGGCTACCTGTGTCATTTTCATCACATCTGTTACCTAGACAATTCCTTGTGTGGAATGGAATCTGTCGGAACATTGGATACTTGTTGGAACTATCTAAAATACTGGGAGTGGGAATTGGTGCAAATCGCAGAAAATCATCAGCTAACAGGTTCACATCTCCAGGATTTTCTGGCTTGAAATTGAAGAGTGGATCTGCTAGATGATTAGATTTAAACGTCTTAATATTTTCTGAACTTGCTTGCTGTAAATCTGACTTCGAATCAGTATCTGATCCTTTGTTTTCCATCATTGGTTCTATATAAAGACCTGTGAAAGCAATTTGTGTGCTCGGAGTTTTAGCATTCATATCTCCTGATTTTGCATTGATTGTTGTTTCTAAATACTTGATAATTTGTCGTATATTTTTTAACCTCTCTTCGTTTCGATATCTTTCCACCCAACTCCTAGATCCGTATGTTTTACTAAAGGGAAGTGGGGTAGCACTTCTGTACTCAAAGAAAAATGGTCGCGGACTGGTTCTTCGAACCGCGCTTGGTCTGAAAGTCGGTCTTGATGTTGTCGGTTTAATTATGGTCATGTTGTATCGTCTTCTCTTAGCGAAGGGTCCAGAAGTTTCTAGTGTTGTTTCAAAATAGCTATTTTCTTGCAAAGCGTTTATGAGTAGGGGCATACGTTCATAATAGTCTTGATCTAGTCCGAAGTAGCTTCGATCGAGTCTGTCGGCAAATGGTTGGTCGCCATCGGTTCGGTTCACGCCTTTCTTGTTTTGTACTAAACTCCATTCCACAGCAATCGCGTATTCGTAGATCAGTAGAATTACCTGAAAATAGAGACAAAAATATGTTTACTTTGTCATGTAGTCGTAAACTCGTCAGAAAAATGGGATTAATCACACAGATTGAGGAAACGTTAGAAACTACGTATTTGTTTTGTTTTTATCAACAATTTCTCAGTAGAGCTCAGTATTGTTGTTGTTCTGGTCAGATCAAGCAAAAAGCAATTTATAACTAAAAACGCTAAATACGTTAAGAGAAACCTAAACACTTTTAAATCTGCCGGCCAAATGTACTGTATTATTTATGACCAGAAGAGAGGAAAGAGAGACCAACTCTCATATTTTAAGAGCATTCAAATTCAAATCGTAGTATCATCTGGGCGACAACAATCAAGATCATAATTAAGAGAAACTCAAACTCTGGATAGATTGATACTAAGATGCGAAATCAAACGCTTTATAAAAATACGAAAATTGCCCTTCGAGTATTTAAAATTCAGTTTCCATATTAGGGTTTACTATAGGAAATAATGACAAGGAAGACTTTAAATACATTTTTGGGAAGAAAAGTTCAAACTAAAATATATTTTTTTTAGATGAAAAAATAATAATGTCTACAAACAAAATATAATAATTATAAGTGACGAAGTTGTAGAAAAAACATCAACAAAGTACAAATGCTAGTACGAACGGTTCTCTCACGTACCAGAACTGTACATCCTGTTGACCAAGTTAAAAATAAACTGAAGTATAATATTGTGACTCCTTGTAATTATACTATGTGATAAATAAATTTTGCAGTCCAATACAAACTTCTATGTTTTCTACATTTCACTTTATCGCGGGTTTATTAAAAAAAAGCACATCGTATGATCAAAATAATAGTAATAGTAACCAGAAATAATACAAAATGACTATTACTTATTATAAATTCTAGATGCAGTATTCCATTAATCAATAGTTGGTAAATCATAGATATTGCGGTTGAAATTATAAATATCGTAGTCGCCATTTTCATCTTGTCTCCAATCATTGTTTCGTTGAATTTCCAAATATATCGGTCGCAGAGCAGGCAGCATCGACTTGATAGATTTAGTTATTGCTTTCTCTTCTGTTTTTAACGACGTCCATTGATCGGTTTCTGAGCTAGAGTCATCAGAGTTTGTAGTATTACTACTTTTATATTTGTAAGAAGCTATGGTAGTCTCTGTTGGTCGTGAAAAGTCATCTTGAAAGTCATCATCACCTACATTGTCACTAGTCAGTTGCTCAGGATTAAATGAATGTGGATGATATTTAAACGTGGATTGGTAATGAGTAGTAGTCACATCAGGAGCAGAAGTAGTTATTTGTATATTTTTTAATGAACTGGAAATTATTTTACTTGTTGTGTATTCAAAAGAACTTTCAACTGAATTTGGGGTTTTAGAGTTAACTTGTAATTCCGAGTGTTTATATTTTTTTTGTGATGGCGTTGGAAGTTCAGGTTCTATGGTATATTTCCACACTTTGGCGACATTTTCTTGAGGAAGGTATATCATATCGGCCAATTTCCGCATTGAACTTAAGTCTAAGTCTTGTTGCATAGAACCTAGATCATTATTCATGGGTTTTGTATAATCTCCTAGCCCTAACGCAATGTCCTCTGTAGAAGTCATAGTTTTAGATTTCAATGATTCCATGCTGTGAACTTCTCTGTTTTCAAATCCAGTTGTTTTACTAGGTTTATTGTTAAAATAATCATCATACTCTTCTTCTTTGTATAGCGGTACTTTCGAACGCTTGTAAGGGGAATCTAAAGTGTAAGCGTGCAACCATTTGTCGGTGCTCGATTTAGAAATAAATCGAATGGGTACTATCGTTTCTGTAGTTCGATGTTTTAATTCTGGTCTATTAGGAGTTTGAGTGCATGGTGACTCAGATGGTGTAATAAGAGGAGTGGCGTAGTCCGTGCTTGTTTTTTCTAATGTTTGATAGTCAGGCATCTTATTGTTTCTCTCGATTGACTCCTTTATTAAAATGTCTCCAAAGGATTTAAGTTGAAAGTCATTACTTGTGGGTGCCTGTGTTGATGTTTGTGATGTTTCAGTAACTGCGATTGTAGTACTAGGAGTGGTTGTGGTGCTGGTACTTGTAGATGTACTGGAAGTGGTACTTGAAGTGGTACTTGAAGTGGTACTTGAAGTGGTACTCGAAGTGGTACTCGAAGTGGTACTTGTAATGCAACATTCTCTATCTGTTTTTGTTTCTTTTAGATTTTTTTTCATAGTCTTTCGAGTTGATCTCATAGCAACCGTGGTAAGGTCATTTACTTGATGTTTCATTGGTCGCACTGTTCGGGCAGTTATTAATTTGTATCGAGCTTCAATATGTTTAGTTTCATTTAGGCCTAACGTTTCACCGATAACTTGTGGAAGCATGTCTTGTAGAGCTGATATCAATTTACTTAATAGTAGCCCCAATTTTTTCGGGCAATTACAAACAATTGCACCCTTATTACTTCGACTTTTTATTTTTTCGCTAGTAATACTTTTCTCGTGTGGATAAGGTAACTGCTGAGTCTTTCTCATCGGGTCAATTTTTTTCATGGGTACTGTAGCCGCTGTCACAGGACTTTCAGTATAATCAAATTCTTTTTTTAATCCAACTTTATCATTGATCATTTTATCGAAATAATTTAACATTCTTTGGTAGTCTCTTATCTTTCTGATTTTAGTAAGATATTCCAAGCGTTTTGTTGGGGTTTTCCAGTGCATCAAAGGAGATGTTTTATGATTAGTAGAGTGATGTCTAGTCGTCGGTAATTTTAACCAATACTTTGAATCAGCGAAAATAGTTTTCGTAAAAGTAGCTTCAGTAGAGTCATTATCTGTATATGGTGGACTGGAACTTGAGTACTCTTCTAGGATTTTCTCTAAGTATCGGTTTTTGTTTAGGGCTTTTAATAATATTGGCAGCAGTTTGAGTGTTGTTCTGTCGAAGTTTATTTTCTTATTAAATTTTGAACTGATTGATGTAATATCGCTATCATTCATAAGTCCAATCCAGTTTGGTTTTATCCCATATTTTCTATTAACATTATTTCTTTCAGTGTTGATGCTATATTCATAGACGAGTATGACGCTCTGAAAAAAGAAAAAAAAACAATTAAATGTTGTCATTTTCAGCAAAATATAGAGATATTTGAACAATTCAAGTTTTAATACATTTTGATTAATTACAATATGTAGATGTTAACTTACCAATTATTATTATTGATATCACATAAATATGTATTATGTAGGTATTAGTATCACAGTGAGTGCACCAGTGCTAATTAATTATAATAACATGTATGTAGTGCATAATTGTTTTCAGGTTAAGTACATAACCAGGAAGTAGGCCACATTTAATATTATCATCAATTGGCATTTTCTATGTTAACATTGACAATGCAATAGGTATTACAATAATAACTACATGAGTAATTACACGAATTATGAAATTTATTGCCACTAAATGTTGCAAAAAGTCGTTAAAAGCTATTAATTAAACAATAAATCTGTCATAACATTCTTTATTAGTTCATCAATCTCTTTCTTTACGACAATGGCTATGATTTAGCTAGCTATCTGCATAATATCATATTGTGAGAACTGCAACATCGTGTTTTGTTATTTGTTATTACATAAAAAAGTTTACATTTTATGCTCTATATGCACAGTTATTGTGTCATAATTAAATTTCATTTGTTTTTCCTTTTGTTACGTTTGAATACATTACCTAATTTGATTACAGCGATTTAACGCAAGGAAGATATAAAAATCATTACTGAGAGGTTACCTCTTAAGATAATCCCTCTCAATTTTGCATACCTCTTTGGGGTTCCGTACCTCAAAAGGTAAAAAAGGAACCCTTATAAGATCAATCTCTTGTCGGTCTGTCTGTCCATGTGTCATCACCGGTTTTCTCAGGAACGGGTGGACCTAGCAAGTTGAAATTTATACCAGATACTGAGGTCTATAGTCCCTATTAGGTATATAAAAACCAAGGTCCTGATCAACACGATAAAAAGATATGGGTAAATTTAGATTTTAGCGAAAACTTGTAAGTACCAAAATTTACCTTAATTTTCAACTATTTAATTTTCGGAATTTTCCTTATACTTGTGCTGTAAGACCTTGCTTTTAATCAAAATTGTCAATTTTAGGTCAACTGGAAGTACCGTATAGGGTTTGGGTCGAAAACCTATATGGTAGGTCCCGTTGACTTAGAATCACTAATTTTGGCAAGTAATACCGTCTTGTACTACAAGCATAGGGAAAAGTCTGAAAACTACACCTTTGTAATTTAATTATAAAAAAACTGGCCAAGTGCGAGTCGGACTCGCGTGCAAAGGGTTCCGAACGAATTTAATTTTTTTAACATGTTATATTAACACTACAGACTTCTAATAGGTTTTCCTGTAATCTTTAGGTAAAGATCTCCATTTTTTTCAAAATTTTAGGCTCAGTAGTTTCGGAGATAAGGGGGGGGGGAATGGTTATTTTTCGTCTAATTTGTTGAATAACTTCTAAATCATTTATTTTAAAATTACGAAAAAAATATAATGAAAATCCTCACAGTAAGCCCTTTCATTTGATATGTCACACGATATTGTTCAAAAAACTTTTTTTTTTAAATTTTCTTGTTTGACCCCCAAAAGTGACCCCCATACTAAAAATTTAATAATTTTCGTAACGCATCCGTGTTTGGGTCATAGAAGTCCATATGTGTACAAAATTTCAACAGAATCGGTCCAGTGGATCCGGAGAAAACTGGCTGTGACAGACGGACAGACAGACAGACAGACAGACAGACAGTCAGACAGACAGACAGACAGACACCCGAGTGATCCTATAAGGGTTCCTTTTTTTTTTCGGAACCCTAAAAAATATAGTCTTAATTTAAAATAATTTGTAGCTTCAAATTTGTACGGAACCCTCGATGGTCGAGTCCGACTCGTTTGAAGTTAAACACACTGTCAAAATAATAACCCTCATTTTATTTCGCCAAAGTCGGGTAAAAACATGTGACGTGTTATAAATACGTTGTTACGCTGACGTTAAATGACTTTAAACAGCATTTAGTAAAGAAAATAAAATTATTGATTAGTAAAATAGTTTTTGATTTCCTTTTATTATTTACTAGTGGACGTCACGCGGTTTCACCCGCGTAGTTCCCGTTCTCGTGGGAGTACGGGGATAAAATATAGCCTATGTTACTCTCTGATAATGTAGCTATCCATTGCTGAAAGAATTTTTCAAATCGATCCAGTAGTTTCGGAGCCTATTCATTTCAAACAAACAAACATACAAACAAACAAACAAACATACAAACATACAAACAAACAAATCTAGCTCTATGTTTTAGCGTGATGTTATATAGTCTATAGCCTTCCTCGATAAATGGGCTATCTAACACTGAAATGATTTTTCAAATCGGACCAGTAGTTCCTGAGATTAGCGCGTTCAAGCAAACAAACAAACTCTTCAGCATTATATATTAAAGTATAGATAGATTTCTACACCAGCAATGGTAGTGAGTGAAATGATGTTCAATGTAAGATCTCAATGTACCATATACTGAGAAATAAATACTTACCTACTTACTTAACAAATGTTCGAAAATTAATTTAATTTGTAAGATTGATTATTTAATTGTTACAGTAGATTGATAATATGATAAATGCGAAAGCATACAATTTCAGTTTTATATGGTTTGTGAGTGACGTTTATGTTCTTTCTAAGAACTGCTTTACTGATGAGTAAGTATGTGTGAGTGTCACGCACACACGCGCAGCCGACACGCATAACATGCTACACAGATACTTGTAATACTCAGTCAAGTTCAAAGCATTTATTTCAGTGACATTATTATTTCTATTTATTTACTTAAAAAGAACAGAATAATAGATAAAAAGATGATTGTTGTCAATTTTATCATTGAACTCGACTACAAATTAGTAGAAAACAAAACAAAGATAATCATGCCAAATAGTGTTAGTAGTTGTAAAAGGCAAGATTGAAAATCCACGGCAACATAAAAATGGCATATTTAAATATTGACTGAGCAAAAAGACGAAATTATCAAAATCACTATACTTAGTGGACAAAGTGATTGTATTCAAACAAAGCATAATTCATTTATTTACGAGTAATTCGAAAGCTTACAGGTAATTTGAAATTGTCAGGGAGTTAGAAAGTTTAAGCACGTCCCAATCTGTTTCTTAGTTTTTATTAATCTACACTTTAAGACAGTCTCCTTAATCTCCTTGTAATGGATCATTAAATTCTTATAATTTCAAGAAACCTTTCACTAAAACACTAGTCTATCTGAATCATCTGACGTCACGGCGTGCGCCTGCGACGATGAAGAAAGCAGAAAGTATGTACATTACGCTCAATATGTTAACTACATAGCATTGTTCAGCTCGAACATTATATATTTGCATTTCATGTTATTTCCATATAGTGTGGACGGTATATCTCTGCTCACCACGCAAGGAAGAGCTGGTGTCTAAGTAGTGTGTTTTCTATAAGTTGATTGATAGCACTTACTTGAAAACCTCAAAAAATATAAAAGTAAAACGTAATAAAATATGGGTTTCCTCCAATGATTTCCGCATTGAACAACCGAATGTACCTATAGCTTAATGTTAAGTTTATTAAAAGGGGTACAGGGGTTGCATCTGTAGCAAATTATGAATAAAGGAATGCCTGTTCCTTTTACCGTTCCCGGACTCTGCTTAAATTCAAATAGAGAAAATCCATACGCAGGGAATTAGCGTGTCTAAAAAGGGCTTTAGTAGTTATATTACAATCATAATATTAATAAATCACACAACAATCTGTCAAATTTCATTTTCAACTTTATTGCTAAAGCATTAGGTTCAAGATTGATTAGGGAAATTTGACGGGTGGCCCTTTTAGACCCGCAGTAAAAGAAAAAAAGAGGATTGGGATAGATCACCAGCCCATATTACAATTGAATGAAGAAAATATACGTATAAAGCACCTAATGGAAAGTTGAGGCATGTGGCCGGAGAAACAAAGTTGTAAAGTCCCTCATGCCTATAATTACACCGGCAACGTTGCCCTTTAAAGCAGATCATAGCAATGCTGTGAGGCAGGAACAAATAACTATCCATTCCTTATCCATACAGAATCGCAGATTGGTAGAAAACCCAAGCAAACCTTATTTAACAGATCTACAACAAAGATGTTAATAAAAATACCATGTCGTAGGATATTTGATACACAATATTTTGAATTTTAACTAGAGTATGTTCCTATTCTACAAATTTTTAAGCATTCGCATGTCAACCGTAATGTGCCAAAAATGTATGGAAATTAAGGCTTTTTTGACAGATTGTGACTGAGATGCGAATGCAAACGATGCTTAAAATTTTTGTAGAATTGGAACTCTTGTTCCAAACTAGAAGCTTACCAAAACCTTGGTCAGCTATAACCAGAAGACAATACATACAATTAAGATTGTATTTGAAACTTTGAAACCAGATTGATGGCGACATTTTTCCTACATTGATATAAAGTTTAGGAAAGAGCACAACTGGGAACTACAATCAACAATGATAGATACGTGAGAAAACAACAAAGTAAAACGAATATTCATAAATCAGAGCATTTGATTTGTGATGAAGCCAAATCTACATTGTTGACAGCGTAACGTCAATTAAAGACAGTAATAAAAACGTTATATGTGCGTGTAACTTTTAAGAGTGGTTAAGTGCGAAACTGTTAATTTGTTTGTGAGAACATATTTTATGTTATAATAAACTATATTATGTAACGCTGTATGAGAAATACTGTCATGATTTTTTTGAAAAAAAAACAAAATAATGTCGACGAAATTCAATATATATCATAAAAATTTGTATACCAACAATAAATGGCTAATTGATAGACAATAATTAAAAACCCTGACTATTAAAATTAAAAAACACAAGGTTGATAAAGTTAAGTTCCAATAATTCATTATAGTAATAGCGAAACCAAGCACAAACTCAGTACATTATCAAACAATCCTTGAACACTTTCCTATCCAATATATTTGTTTTTTATCCAAAAGTATAAAATATTTATCTCAACAAATGTTTAAGAGAATGAGTCAAATATATAATATTTATGCAAACGAAAAAATAGCAAATATTTTGGAAAAGCTTACTGAAAATTTTATTCAAAAATTGCTTATCAGTACCTATATTTCAATTTCTATGAGCATCACTAAAAACTGTCGCGTGCTAATAAAAGGAAGCGAATAACTAATCACTGTATAATAAGTGTTTACAAAATAAAAAGTAGAGTAAAAAGCAACAACCGCAATTATGTATACAAACGACAACGTGTTTGGAATATTAGTGAGCAATAACGTAACGACGAAGTGTATTTTTAAGAATGTCAGGAAAATTTTACTGCGCACAAGAGGATGTGTATTCAATCCATGTCCTGAAGTCAAAGCATACCAAAAGTTTGACTTGATGAAAATAATACAAGCAACACAAAATTTTAAATCGATCTATCAACCAAATGCGAATACTGATAATAACTCCTGATCACCTGATTGTAACAAGATACTCATGGAAGAATAGAAAGAGGTCAGTGAAGGTAGTCACTCAGTAACGAATAAAGTAAAGTAAATTAAATTTTATTGACATAAAGAATTTACAAGATATATGGATCCCCTGTTCTCTAAACTAATGTTGACTGTATCATAGTAAACACTCGTTAGGTAGTTTAGGGACCAGAATAAAGAAGATAAAACGCTGAGCTGGCTTCTAGAGAAGAATTTAAGGACCATGATGACATTCATGAAAGTTCTGGAGTGGTGACCGCGTACCGGAAGACGCTACGTTGGAAGGCCTCCCACAAGGTGGACCGATGACCTGGTGGAGGTCGCGGGTAGCCGATGGATGCGAGGCGCGCAGGACCGGTCGTTGTGGCGACGCTTGGAGGAGGCCTATGTCCAGCAGTGGACGTCTTTCGGCTGATATGATGATGATGATGACATTCAAAGTAAACATAATCTAACCTCTATCAACATTTGACAATGATCGGCCATGTTACTATGCTCAAAGAAAATAATCTAATAGATGACAATAGATTGAACAATGAAGAATGTTTTTGTAACTCTGACAATGTGTTTGTTTATAAACACGTATTGTTCATGATCATTGGTATTATTTTCGCTGCGGTCAATAATGCTTCCCTAAATCAATGTATAACTGTCGTTAATGCTGTTTCCTTCATTAAATTTATTGGATACATAAATTTCTGAAATGTGTTGCTTTCTTTTAAGTTTTACTTTGTGTTTTACACAAAAATGCACTTTGTCTGTTATCTGCTTCCCTTAAGCGCTGATTTCACTACACGGTATTCAGTGCCCTAAGTCCCGATTTAGGATGGTGTAATAAGAGTTAGGGGTGTATGTGTGGAGTAACGAGAATGGATAAAGTGAGAAATGAGTACATTAGAGGTAGTTTAAAAGTAGCACCAGAGACAGAAAAGTTAAAAGGAAATCGCTTGCCTTGGTATGGTCATGTGAAGAGGAAGGATGAAACGCATGTAACTAGAAGAGTTATGAACATGAATATGGATGTATGCAGAGGGAGAGGAAGGCCAAAAAAAAGATGGATGGATTGTGTGAGGAGCGATATGAAAGAAAAGGGACTTAGTGATAGAGTGACGACTGATAGAACAGAATGGAAGAAAAAAACGTGTTGCGCTGACCACAATTAACATGGGATAAGGGCAGGAAGATGATGATGAATAAAAGTTAGGGAGTTAGGGACCCTAATTACAGTGACCGGAGCGGCCCGGTCTAGTTAGCTCCCTAACTCCCTTACTACCGGGCAGTGTAATAGCGTTGCCAACGCCAATTTAATAAATTCTCCGAAAATGCAAGTCAATTTCCACAATTTGGGGACAAAAATCTACTGATTTCCCACAAATTCGATATTTAGAATAATATCAGAAGAATAAAATCGATATTTAGAATCCCCGCATTTTTCCCACATCTTGCCCATCCCCAATCAACTTGAAATTCCCCGCATTTTGGGGGATTTCCCACACAGTGGCAACTCTGGTCATAACTGAGTTAGGGCCGAATCGACCGGCTAGTGTAATAAGCGGCTCCCTAGTTAGGGACCACGCCCGCCCTTGCCACCGAGCCCTGAATACCGTGTAGTGTAATAAGCGCTTTACTTGATGTTACTAGAATTTTAACTACAGGAAGTTATGATAGATTAGACAGAGACTTCTATGTGATGACAGGTGACAATAAAAAAACATTCCTTGTGGTATGTTTTCAAGATATCTTTTTTTCTAAAACTTGGCCCCACACTAGGAATGTCTCCTATAACGTGGGTGCGTTTACAAACACACAAACTCACATAGACAAACAGCCAGACCCGGAACAACTATATGTAGTAAGCCACCCATACAAATATTTGTTCCGTGCGGGAATTGAACCCGCGACACGCAGCGCAGCAATCAATAGCTCAATCACTGCGACAACCGTATCGTCGAAAGAAGTAAAGTATTAGCTATTAGGCTAATAAACAGTACATATTTATTTTAAATACAATTTTGATCTTCGTTGGAAAAGGAATAAAGTGACTTCAGACAGTAAATTAGTCCATGAATTAGTGACGAAAAATCATACTCAAATACACATTTTACGAAAATTATTACAAAGTTACGCACATACACCCAAAAATAAGTAGACCCACGACACACAACATAACTATTTAAATACACTTAAACATTAATTAATTACAGAAAAACAAAAAAAAACACTCACAACAACAACGGTAACTGTGATCGCCGTAGATATGGCAGCGCAAGCGCATCCTTGCCTTATTTGCCGCTTCCTCGACGACCTCAGAAACTCCTCGGTCCTCGCATCGATAGTCCTGTACAACCCGAACTGTTGGATCCGGGATCCGCTGGACGTCACTGAACCTTCACTGGACATGTTACCGACACATCACTACTTTAGGAATGGCTTGTTGGCTGCGCGCGCGCCGATCGCGTCCGCACTAGAAAATGTGACGGATTCTTCGCGCAACGATATAATGTTTTCCTTCGAGATTGTAGGGTTGGGCTGGGTGTGTGGTGATGTCGATAGTTGGCGGTGTACTTTTTCTTTAGGTGTTTTTATTTTGTGCAGTTGAATCCTAATAACGTATGGAATTCCTAAACAATAAAAAACAAATTCATATATTTTAAATACAATGTTACGGTATTCCCAGATTTTCTTTTTTTACTTTACGTCCCTCACTCAAATCTAATTATTAGATAGATAAATATATTTGTAAAACATGAGTACAGCAGCTCTCGGATTGGCTTAGTTTAATTATTTACTTCTGATATCTACTTCACCGTCGAAAACATGTAAAGGTCTCCTGCGGGCCGTAAAATTTTTCACAACACTGGACTAGGCAATGAGACCCTCAACTTCAGTTGGCTTTCTGCGTTCTGCGTTTCATAAACTGAAATGTTACTGAGCCGTTTTATCAGACGTCAAACAGTTATTTTTTATTTTCCAAAAGACAATCTAAGACATCCATCGACATCGATAAATGTAACATCTCCCATCACTAAACAACACGATGCGCGGACGCAAGCCACCAGAGCGTGCCGGCCACCGCTCCCACACGACCGAATATATTCGTAACACCAGTGAAAATCACAATTATGTGTAATATATTCACAGCACTACTAAGTTACACTGTAAGGTTATAAAACAAGCAATTTTTGTTTGTTTTATGTGTACTAATCTCATAAATTGCTCGACTCTTTTCTCTAATAGCGTAGAGAGTGTCGTATTCTGTCAATTGCTCTGACGTTGACTTGTTACGTCATTCAACCGGACTTCCACTGTTGTTAGTGGAAAAAATGCTAGCATTTGAATGACAATTATCCAAGAAATTGCAGTTCCAATGCGAATTTACATAAGACGTTGGTTGTTTAGGAGTGTTTTCTTTGATATCACCGTTTACAGCTTGACTTCGCCCACAGCTGGGCATAAGGGTTTTTACTCTTATACCCAACCTCACTCGTCTGCCACCCTCATCCATGTTTTACACACGATGGCAACATAAAGCTCATGAAAACTCCTCTTCTACATAAATCAGAACAATTGATGCCCTCAGTGATTACATTTAACGTGAGCTGATTGCAATCGGCTGCTTCCACTGCTTGACAAGACATGACATGGCACTGGAATGGCAATACTCGCATTCAGCTGCTACCAACACCTGCAAAGATTTTAGATCTTTCTTGTCTAAGTGCGTATGTTTTGAGTATGCGCTCTTTCTAGCAACACCTCACAGTATTCTATAAGTAGATTGGGAACCGTCCAAAGCTAGAATAAACGCAATACCTCTTAAGGGGTCACTGTACTCATCATTATAAGCAACTTTCACTATGAGACCACCACTGAAATCGCGAAAAAATGTTCGACTTCCCCATACATTTTTGTGCGCTTTACTCGTCAAAATGTACTGAACAGCTGATTTTTTTGTCGCGATTTCGGAGTTGGTGTCATAGTAAAAGTTGTTAATAATAATGAGTACAATAACCCCTTAAGAGGTATTGCGTTTATTCTGTTACACGTTGTAGAACACCTAGAGGTGTTAAAGTCGAACGAACGAACGAACGAACTGCTAAAGTCCTCAAGAACACCGGCTCTTGAGGAATTTAGCAGTTCGTTCGTCACGCTCTCTTGACATGGAATTGGAGGTGAGGATTCTGCTATGGGTAGGATCGGAGTTTGTGTCTTGCCGGTTCAACCATCAAATTCAAATCCCCCATTAGTACACTAATAGGTGCCGAAATGATCTTTACAAAAGCTAGTGTTAATAATGGAAATCCCGGAATCTATATAATTTTAAGCCAATTTCAATAGAGCAGTCTGTCATTTATTACATTGTTCATATCGTCATTTGAGTCTGAAACTATTAGAACATTCCTAAAGCATACACGTGGTGCACCGACCGTAAACAGTCGTAAATTAAATAAGTTTCTGAGGAACGTTATAGCACGATATATTATTGAAAGATCCCATCTGACATTTACAGATCGTATCCGACATGTCTTATTCTTTTAAAGTGAGGTTTACTTCCATACATGGTAGCGATCAGTGCTGACTGCATTGTTGCTTTGTTGTTTGTTTGTTTGTTTGTTGCTTCTTGCAATCATTTGTTCAAGGAGTCGTTGTCTACATTATGGTGATGGACTACTACAGTAGGTACTGCGATTATGAAGGGTGAATTCTCTGTTTGTCGACTGTCCACCGTCGATTTCTTGAGTTTTACGTTAGATCCTTTATTTTGTTACAAATAGTGAGAGAGTACAGAAAATATCATAATATTCACTGTTATGACTTTTGTAGTTTTGGCTATAAAAAATACCAGAACGACCTTAGCGCACTTTAGCTTAGGGCTTTACATGATACTCAAACAACAAGTCAATTACTTGACAAAACTTTAATGTCACGTGATTTTGTACGCTTTAAACGCAAACGGTTTACTGACGCCTTTTCTTCCCATGCACATCCACAGCGTTGCAATTAATCAATGTCGTCAATCAATGTGTAAAATCGCGGAGCTCCATGTGAAATACTGGTAAACGTGAGTTGGTAAGGCGCGTTGGTGATAGATGGAGTAAGGCGGTAGCCAAGTGGCATTCGCGGTCTGGAAGAAGTTTATGATAGGCAGACAAAATTGTTGGCATCGCAGGTTAAACCTGGCTGGTACAATATAGTGGGAATTGGCACAAGATTAAAGGGGCCTATGCTCAGCAATAGTTGAATTCAGGCTGTGGATAAAGATGATGATGGACCAGTTTAAGTACTTTTCGATTACCAGGAAATTCTCTACGTTAAATCCCAGTGTTTCTATTTCCAGCCCCCTATGTGCGACAGGTCTAACAGCCCGTGCTAGATAACGATCTTTATTCAGCTCGATGATACCAAATGAGCCCCACTTACCACGCTTGAGCGCTGCGCTACCATTGCTATCAATTTTAATTACCAACTGCAATATGTTATTATCTAGTTTCATTTTAGCTTTACGCTCTTTACTTACGGGGTACTAGCAGGTTCATAGTAGTCTCAATTAGTTGGGTCTTAGATTCTTGTTTAGTCTCTATGACGAACAGTTATCTGTTTGTCAGCCCCATCATCATCATATCAGCCGAAAGACTTGGGGGAGGCCTTTGTCCACTGCTGGACAAAGGCCTCCCCCAAGCGTCGCCACAACGACCAGTCCTGCGCGTCTCTCATCCATCGGCTACCAGCGACCTTCACCAGGTTATTGGTCCACCTTGTGGGAGGCCTTCCAACGTTGCGTCTTCCGGCCACCCCATCAGCCCCAGACAAAATTCTATCGAATCTAATGAAGATCATTTCTTTCAGTTCCTGTACCTGAAGTTAAGACGAAATTGCCAGTCTTAAGTATTATTGGCACCGGGTCCGAAAAAGCGTGCGAGACTTGTCGTTACTGGATGACCGACCGTCTCAAAGTTCCAGAACAAATTCTGCTCGTCGGCAAAGAATGACGATGACAGCCGACCCCAAAGCATGGGATAAGACCCAAAGCATGGGAGAACTCGCAGAGCCTGTGAGTTCCTGAAAACGAAGGCTATATAATACCACATACCAACTTTCTAAATCCAAAACATTCATAAAAACATCACATAAAAGTTCATAAATTGGAATTTCATACACTTATTTATCACTTAGTGCCACAGGCGTAGGCGTTGCAAGTTATTGTGCATATATCATTTTTATTACATCAATTGTTTAGCAGTTTAGCTAGGCATTTAGACTAACTGGTGCTCTATGCAAACAATGGTGGTGCAATCACTACAATGAGACTGTTTTGTTGCAATAAAACACATTGTCAAAGTGATCTAATATGCATCAACGTGCAACTGTAATGAGTACCACAAGAAGAAATTGTTTCTACAACAAATTCTTTTGATTCTGATGCGAGTTCTGGTTAAGGGATACCTTTTTGTGATAAGATAGTCTTGATAAAGTTAGAAACCATTATCGACAACCATTGGAAAAACTTGCAATGTATCAAATTGACCACATAAAAATAATGTTAAACATTTTGGACTGTGAAAATTTTCAGGTTGCTAATAGAAGTAACCGATAACGATGGTGAAAATTTTATCGAGGCCATTTATTATGTTCAGCCTTCCTATGTGCCAAACTATCTAAGTCGTGAAATAGGAATAGTGCTATGTGTTTTTTTATAAGTCCATATGTCCACGTCCACGGGAACACCCAAATACTCCGAAATATTTTATGCCGAATTTCGATATTCCGATTTTCAAAAGTCCGAATATCATAATACCTAAGAATTATAATGTCTATTATTAAAAATCACGATACTTATTTGACCGAAAGTCGTAAATGCGATTTGTTTGTTTTCCGATTTTCATACGTCCGAATAATCAAATGCTCGAATTATAAAAAAAGGATGAATGATAAATCGGAGTTGTTATATTAGTAATTTTGAACCATTCGTAATTATGAAAATCGGTATTTTGAAATTCGTATTTGTGACTGTCGGAATAAAGTTTTTATTAATGTAGTGTACCCTTTTCCCTACACCTGAATCATAAGTAATAGTTTTAAAACGTCTTAGTTTTGGCTCCTGGTCTAGCAACAGTGTCCCTCCTTTCATATCAAATGTTGTTTTTGTTTCATTGCTCCATGTATAAGCTTTATAGCTCTCTAAAGTCTTGTAGCATAGTTTCATTACATCATACCCATTGCATAGGTAACCGTACCATATCTTACATTAACAATATTACAATTTTAATGAACTTTCAAATCCATACAAGCCTTGAGGCGTCGATGACGTGGAAATGATGAGCAGGAGCTAATAGCCGGTGAATTCGATTTATTATGACGGACGAAGATACATTGTTGCTTTGTACTCTCTCCAAAGAAACAAGTGTTACGTGTTGTGTATGTGTAAACAAACAAAACAGTACGTCTACCATGAGTTTTATCAGTCTATACTCGCTAGCGACTGTAGTTAAAAAAAAAAAGAAAAGTTAAAAAAACCAGTTTCTAATTTAGTTTTTTAGTTATTAACTAAAATTTTACTTGCAACTTACTTGCTGTTAGTTAACAAATAAATTAGAAACTTGTTTTACATTTTTTTAACTACATTCGCTAGTGAGTATTGATTGATAAAACCCATGGTAGACGTACAGAGAAGTTTTTGGTATAGTAAATCAAAGTGCGTATAAAAAATTAGCTCGTGGCTATATAATAAAAGCCACACGGACGATCTTCCAGGGTTGTGGACTTCGTTCGAAAGAGTCACCGCGGGCCTGGAACGCAAAGGGCATTAGGAGGAACACGGATGGGTTTTAGTCAGTAAGAGTCTGACACTCCCTCCGCACCACACAATGTGGGAGGAGTCATTGATGATTTCCCATCCTTAAAAAAAAGAATGGGTCGGTCTTCGAGGTAAACCGACGCTTGCTGAGGTTGGTTCTTGGATAGGTGGCCTTTTGTTAGATTTCATGACATCTCCGTGTCTCGGAAAGCACGATCAGCTGTTGGTTCTGAGTGTCATTTCAAGATCATTGACAATCGTTACGGATGGTCAGAACCCAGAAAATCTGACACCAATCTTGTCAAGGGGTACCGTGTTAGCTAGCTATCGTTTGTGTTTATGTTTACAAATAAAGACTATTGTGTGATTGATTGTTTGTTTTGTGGTCGACAGAAAGCCAGCCGCTCCATATAAAATACTGGTGCTCAGCCTCATCCGATTTGACTGGAAGTCGACTATAATATAGTTTGGGAAAAAACTAGGTCGATTGTTAGAAAAACAGGCCAAGTGCAAGTCGGACTTTGTCACATGTTTCATTTTTCATTCATTCATATCAGCCGAAAAGAAATGTCCACTGCTGGACATAGGCCTCCCCCAAATTTTGGGGGGTTATGCCATAATCGCCACGCTTGGAAGGCGGATTGGCGATCGCAGTTTATGGTGTTGCGTTTTACACAGAACGCTGCTGGCCATTCTCTGGCGAGTCCCTTAGTCGCCTCTTACGACACCCACGGGAAGTGATGGGATGGTATTATTCTTTTCCGGCACCATACGGCACCGGCCGACACCATACGGCATTTCATTTTTGTAACATGTTATTTTGACACTATAGACTTCTTATAGCGAAATCAATAGGTATAGATCTATTACTTTCATTGTTTTCAAAATTTTAGGCTCATTACTTTCGGAGATGGGGAATAGTAATTTTTCGTCTAATTTCTTGAATAACTTCAATTGGTTTTAAAATTATGAAAAATTTGTGGACGTTACGCGGTTTCACCCGCGTAGTTCCCGTTCCCGTGGGAGTACGGGGATAATATATAGCTTATGTTACGCCCTGATAATGTAGCTATCCAATGCTAAAAGAATTTTTCAAATCGGTCCAGGAATTTCGGAGCCTATTCAATTCAAACAAACAAACGAACAAATCTTTCTTTTTTAAAATATTAGTGTAGATATATAATTAACACCCTCACAATCAGCCCTTTAATTTACCGTGTCTTGTGGGGTGACAGACAGGCACAACAAGTTGATCAATACCATGACACTTGTCATTCTAAGCTACGGTTGATAGATTTTCCGCAAGAGTTGAGTGAATGTTGTGATGGTTTTTGCACTAACAAGGAACATCACTCAGTAATTGATAAGTTGTATGTGCAAATTACTGATACGTTATCTCGAGCAGCCATTCAAAAATATAGGAAAAAGTGTCGCAGGAAGGGAGGTTATGTCATTGGGTGGAATAAGCACGTAGCTGGCCTTCACCGGGAGGCGCGGCTTAGGTTTCAATTGTGGAACTTAGCTGGCCGACCAATTAATAGTCGAATCTTTGATGAGATGTCGGAGGCGAGGAAACATTTTAAAGCTAAATTTAAATGGTGTCAGGATCGCCAAGAGCAATTTAAAATGGACATCCTTGCATCCGACCATTCCTCTAAGGATTTTTAAAGCTTTTGGAAACATACAAACAAAATGAACGTTGGGCCTAGTTTCCCGTTGAGTGTTAATGGCTTGGCTGACCACAGTGACATTGCCGAGGCGTTTAGAGAGCATTTTACTGTGCGGTCACCCTTAGGTCCCTCGTCCAGAGCCGTGAGCGGTGGTGAGCCTGTCGTGACGGGGCAGAATGTAAAGATACCTGCGTAGACTGTGGCGAACGTTATTAAAAAAATGCAGCGTGGAAAATCGCCTGGTCACGATGGGCTCAGTATCGAGCATTATAAATTTGCGTGAGTTCACTTGCCACGAGTACTGTCAATGTTTTTCAGTCTGTGCATAGGTCACTCGTATTTACCGGAACCGCTAATGCGGACCATTGTCATTCATATTATTAAAAAAAAGACGGGTGATACGTCTGACATTGGTAATTACCGGCCCATCTCACTCGCTACCACAGCAGCCAAGGTACTTGACAGTCTACTGAATAGTCGCCTCGCAGCACAGGTTGACTTGCACGATGCCCAGTTCGAGTTCAAAGCAGGAGTCTCAACAGAGAGCGCTATTTTGAGTCTGAAGCGAACTGTCATGTACTACACAGCGAGGAGGACTCCGGTACTTGCGTGTTTCCTCGATTTGTCAAAAGCATTTGATCTGGTCGCATATGACGTACTGTGGGACAAGTTGGGGGACGCGGGTGTGTCGGCGGAGTACACCTCCCTTCTCAAATACTGGTACTCAAAACAAAAGAACCGGGTGAGGTGGGTGGGTACTATGTCGGATGAGTACAGGCTGGAATGCGGAGTCAGACAAGGGGGGTTGAGCTCACCTCTGTTATTTAACCTCTATATCAACCGGCTCATCGAGCGACCGAGCGGAACACATGTCGGTTGCCACATTGACGGAACGAGTGTCAATAATATAAGTTATGCAGATGACATGGTGGTTCTCAGTCCCTCGATGAGTGGGTTGAAGAGGTTGCTATCGACCTGCGAGGCATATGCGGAGGAGCGTGGTTTAATATACAACTCCAAGAAGAGTGAGATTCTCTTATTTAAGGCACCTAAGCAGCAGCCGCGCAATGTTCCTCCCATATGTCTCAACGTCGTAGCACTAAAAGTTGTGAACAGTTTTAGGTATCTAGGCCATATTGTCAGGAGCGACCTAAGTGATGACCTAGATATAGAGAGGGAGCGCAGGGCGTTGTCGGTGAGGAGCAATATGCTTGCCCGCAGGTTCGCTCGTTGTACTACAGACGTCAAAGTAACCTTTTTTAAGGCGTTCTGTCAATCCTTTTACACGAGTGGCCTGTGGGTATCATACACGCGCCGAGCCTACAACGTCCTGCGTGTTCAATTTAATAATGCTTTTAGGATGCTGTTGGGACTGCCATGGCGTTATGGTGCGTCAGGAATGTTCGCGGAGGCTCGCACAGATGGTTTCCATGCCATCATGCGAAAGAAAGCGGCCTCCTTACTACAACGCTTGCACGTTAGTGACAACAGCATCCTGAAAATGATAGCTGCCAGACCGGACTGTCCCTTTCAGGGACACTGGGTGGGGACAGTCATAGGTATAATCAAATAAATAAATCTTTTATATATAAACTAACAATACTAACCTACTTACGTAAGCACCATTGTTACTAACACCAAAATACTAACGAAATTATGGACTGTGGTCTGAAAATGAAGTTTTATTTAATTTAATTTCATATGCCACACGGTTCAGTTTGAAAAATTTATTTTTTTAATTTTCCCCAAAGTTTTCCCCCAAAAACAGAATCGGTCCAGTACATCTGGAAAAAATTGGATTTGACAGACAAACAGACAGACAGACTAACAACCGAGTGATCCTATAAGGCTTCGTTTCTTACGCATGTTTGGAACCCTAAAAAGGAGAGACGTAGTCTATTGGCTTCTTGAGTACTGCTGATATTGACATTGGAGAGCAAACTACGAGTCTCAGCCCCAATACGTTGCACTTTAGCAGACCCCTTCCATGTAAAATAACCATTAAGTTCATCGCAAGAAGGTTGCCAATTACTCATCTAAATGTTCCAGGCGTACAGAGTCCTTGTCGACGTGCTTTTTAGTTAGCAGCCAGGCAAGTCACAGATACTGATCGTAATTTATTTATTTAATACTTCAGCACACAAATGTACATAGGCGGACTTAATGCCATAGGCATTCTCTACCAGTCAACCTTTGGGTGATGCAGAGAATAGTGGTAGGTGCAATATGATGAATTAAAAGCGATTGAAATTATTCAAATACAATTAAAACGAACAATAATATACATATACAAACTACATGCACTATTAATATATAATAAATACTCAAATTAACAAGATAAATATAATAATATACATATACAAACTATACATGCACTATATATATATAATAAATACTCAAATTAACAAGATAAATATGTAAACGAAATACTTAAACAATTAATACGAATAGGTAATTGGGAAATATTAGCGCTGTGATGATACAACAGCCAACTTCTTACGAATGTGTTCACGAACTTCAACTTTAAAGGTTAATCGGTTGGTGGCCATCCTGATCTCCTGGGGGAGCGCATTCCATAGAGAAATAGACTGTACGAAGAAAGAAGAGTGAATAAAGTCAGTACGGTGAGTGGGACATTGAAGGAGACGGTTGTTTGATGAGCGTAGATTTAGATTGTGGCTGGCGAAAATGTATTGAAAATGAGGGGCTAGATAACTGGGAGAGTTTGGAGAGATAAGAAATGAAAACAAGGTAGTAAGAGCCCTTAGCTCTCTGCGCTCGCGTATGGGCAACCACTTTAAAAGCGACCGATGCGCAGAGACTTGATCATATTTACGCAGATTGAAAACAAATCGAATGCAGTAATTCAGAAGACGGTCGAGTTTGTTGAGGAGATCTGCATTCAGGTCATAGTAGCACACATCGCCATAATCGATGATAGGAAAAATTAGGGCCTGTACAAGCATTGTCTTCGTGTTTGATGGTAAAAAGTTTTCAAACGATACAGGGCCCGCAACGTTCCCGTAACCTTCTGACTGACACTAGCGACTTGAGTACGCCAGTTTAAGGTAATATTCAACGTTTTACGCCAAGAAAACAAGCAGAACCGAGTTCACAAAGATTTTATTGTTTTTAGTTTTGATATTTATATAGTAGGGAAGGAAAAACTTTTGCCTATCATTTTCAATACGTGCGAGTACTTTGAACATAGTAAGTAGATTCATAATACTCGTAAAATGCCTAGATGAATACAGATGAGTGTCGAATGAAGTGATCCGATTTAGAACCAAAGTTGTCAACATAGCTCACAAAATAAGCAAGCTGAAGTGGCAATGTACCGGCCATATTAGCCGTAGAACCGATGACCGTTGGGGTAGACGGGTTCTTGAGTGGACGTCAGGTAGGACGCCCTCAAGCTAGGTGGAGCGACGATCTTCGCAGGGTGGCTGGTAGCAGCTGGATAAGAGTTGCCGGAAATCGAGTTGAATGGCGTGCACTAGGAGAGGCTTATGTCCAGCAGAGCACTGCTATAGGCTGATGATGAATACAGTTGATTAGAAACCTACATGAATAATATCCTTGCTAATAATTTCGACGGTCACTTTGCATATGAATTTCAAACTATGATCGATGCTGTAATTCTTTTCTGATCGATCGTTTCATAACAGTTCTAATACATCAAGCTGTCATCATTTATTTCAGTATTTTCACTTAGGAACACTGTGAAATTCCTCAGTCGAAGCGCATTCATTAAAACGATGATAAATGTATAGTGCGTCGGCAAACTTCGCGCTTCAACGGTCTGCGCTGATTTATTAGAAACAAACGTTACAAGAATGAAACTTACTTTTTGGTTGAATATTTTTTCTTGCTTTTATGATCTTGTACTTTCACAGTGATCTATTAATCAAGTGAAAAGAAAGAGTTCTAAGTGTTAGTGGTCTCTTTGGGTCTGTATGAATAATCGCCCCTATGCATCCATTTGCAAGTCACTAGCCAAAAATCTCTACTTTTGGGCTCTAAAACAGGTATCCTAGACGTGGGCAAGAAAGCTGCCAGGCTGAAATGGGACTGGGCGGGTCACACCAGCATGCATAGCGACCGCTGGGCAAAAGTCGCCACACGATGGGTGCCAGAGGATGGACGGCGTCGCCGAGGCCGGCCCAGATAGCGGTGGCGAGACGATCTGGACGCACACAGCGAAGGCTGCTTCGAGGTGGCGCAGGAAAAGAGGATCTGGATATGGGGGAAGCCTTTGTCCAGCTGTGGGGCATAATAGGCTAGATATTAAAAAAAAAACCTTTATTATTTACAGCAGGATATAACTACCAAATAGATATTTATAAAAAAAATATTTACAAACTCGCATAAAAAGAACTACTTTTTTGTCTGCTTGTCAGTTCGTCTGTGCGTTTGTGGGAGCATCACGCATATACCACTAATTGGATTCAAAATCTATGTACTTAAAAATATTAAGTGATAGCCCGAGTAACATTTAACGTTTATTTCATCAAAATCGACCCACTAAATCAAAAGATATTGAATTTTTAAATTTAAGAAGAAACTTCATCGAGCGATAAAATAGATAGTTTTCATTGAGACTAATAGTAGTAACAAATGTGTGAAAAGAACACAAAACATATTTCTGAGTTATTTGTAAAACTTTTAATACGTAGCAAAAGAAAAGTGAACATGTTAGGTATTATCATAAAATTATTGATCGTAAAATATGTGCTTCGAACTTATTTTATTGTCGATAAATGGCGTTGTACTGATGACGCTTTTTTTTTAATCGCGGTGTTAAGTTTCTCCGCAAAGTGTGTCCTCGCCTAAATGTTGAATGAGAATTTGATTAGCTAAGATTATTATAACGACTATTTTTCTAATCTATGCTGTAACTTAGTACTGTTATTAGTCGATAACTCTAAACTCGAAAATACAAACAAAAAAAACGATCGTTCGTTATTCGATTTGATTTTCGAGTCTACTTGGAGACTTATAAAGTACTACTAATACATGGGTAAACTGTATTGCAATATGTATTTATTTTCATTACATTAGTAGTGTACGGATTTTTGGTATTATTTTATTATTGGTATTATTGTATTATGCTTGATGCCTCTTCATGGTGGCTAAACTATAAAACCCGAACACGTCGAACTTCAAGGTAAAGCAACGCTTACCGAGGTCGGTCTGCGGATGGGTGACCATTTTAACATAGGGGTCGATCGACCCGTGCGACTGATTTTATAATACAGCTGAGAGCTCCTCATTCAGTACCTACTAAATAACGACTTAAAAAATCGATTATTACTTACACAATAAATCGGTTCTATGAACCCGGTAAAACTGTTTTAATTATGTAAAAAATTAAAATAAATTAAATTAATCAGTATTATATACAGGGTTAGTTGTAAAACACCAACAACTTTTACTTTGAGCAGGGCAGTGAAAGTATACATGATTATAAATAACTTTTACTTTGAGACGAACCCTGAAAAGTCGAAAAAAATATCAGCTGTTTCATAAATTTTCATTGGCTAAATATTGGATTTTGTATGTAACAGCTGATATATTTTTTTTGAGTTTTCGGGGTTGTTCTCAAAGTTTTAAATATAACTCTCCAAGTTCAACATAATTGTGTCAGCAGGAAATTGATGAAACAAACCACATATATATTTCACATTTTTTTATTAAAAAAAAATATTTTACAATCTTATACGTAGAATTAGTTAAAGGCAGTGATTCCGCGTTTCGTTTTTGAGTATTACCGTTACATAAAAATATATATAACTAGTTACTTATATATATTATAAACAAACATTATTAACAAGATATTATCATAATATTATTGCGACTGTAAGTAACTTGTACTCGTTTGGTATCACAATTTTATGGCAACTTATTTTACACCTGATTACACCAAAGTTATTAGATTTTCGTCAGCATGTCCCTGATTAAAGTGGACGATTAATTGACTAAATTCAGAAATATTTTCATAAAGGAATCAATCATGTTTAAATGGAGTATCTATGCCAATTTATGATCTTTATAAATATTTGCCAGATCATGTTGGTCTTTCGTCAGTGAGTATTAATAACCTTTGCAAAAATTTTAACCGCATGGAAGCAACTCCAACTTCAGAGTATAAATATAAATTTTTCTATAAGAAAAATCCAATTATATTGTACCCAAGTTGGAATCGCACCCATAACAAATTAGTGTTGCTTTTAATCTTTTTACATTATTCTAATTTTGATGCATCAGGTTTCTAGTTAAACTAAACTAAATTAAAATACGAACGGTACCAAGGGTTTGTCGTAGAAATAGCCCTTATCTTCGATGAAAGGCGGTCGAGTCGTGTAAGGTATTCTAGTGGTCGAAGGAGGAATGTACACTGGTGGTCGAGTGGTTTGGGGAGGAATGTACACTGGTGGTCGAGTGGTTTGGGGAGGAATGTACACTGGTGGCCTGGTGTACGGTGCCCTGGTTGTTTGGGGAGGGATGTATACTGGGGGCCGCGTGTAAGGCGTTCTCGTTGTTTGGGGAGGAATGTATACAGGGGGTCTAGTCGTTGAAGGGGGAGTGTAAACCGGTGCTCTTGTAGTTTGAGGGGGAATGTACACTGGCGGTCTCGTTGGAGGTCTAGCTGTGGTTGGGAAGGTGAACGGTACTTTAGGTGTGGGGTAGTCATAGCCTGTTGTTTTGAATGGTGGTGGAGTTACTGGTGGTGGGGGCCTAGTTGGGGGTCTTGTTGGGGGCGGGGGTGGTATGTATGTAGGAGGCCTGGTTGGTGGGGGTGGAGGTGGTGGAGGCCTTGTTGTTGGGGGTGGGGGTGGTGGAGGCCTTGTTGTTGGCGGTGTTGGTGGCCTCGTTGGCGGTGGCGGTGGTAGGTATGTAGCGGGTGTTCTAAAGGTCGGTCTGGTTGGAGGAGGCGTTGGCGGCGGAGGAGGTAAGTATGTGGGAGGTCTAGTTGGTGGTGGTGGAGGTGGTGGTGGTCTAGTTGGGGGCGGTGTTGGTGGCCTCGTTGGGGGTGGAGGAGGTAAGTATGTTGGTGGCCTAGTTGGTGGGGGTGGGGGTGGTGGAGGCCTTGTGGGTGGCGGTGTTGGTGGCCTCGTTGGCGGTGGCGGTGGTAGGTATGTAGCGGGTGTTCTAAAGGTCGGTCTGGTCGGAGGAGGCGTTGGCGGCGGAGGAGGTAAGTATGTGGGAGGTCTAGTTGGTGGTGGTGGAGGTGGTGGTGGTCTAGTTGGGGGCGGTGTTGGTGGCCTCGTTGGAGGTGGAGGAGGTAAGTATGTTGGTGGCCTAGTTGGTGGTGGTGGGGGTGGTGGAGGCCTAGTCGGAGGTGGTGTTGGTGGCCTTGTTGGCGGTGGTGGTGGCAGATAAGTAGCGGGTGTTTTAAAGGTTGGTCTGGTGGGAGGAGGTGTTGGGGGTGGAGGTCTTCTAGTTGTAGTCGGAGGTAAATACGTTATTGGAGGGAACGTTCTCTGTGTAGTTGGCTGTGTCACAGGAGGAACGTAAGGCCTTCTGGTGGTCGTTGGGTAAGTGAACGGTACTTGTGGAGTTGGGTAGGTGTAGCCTGTGGTTCTGAAGTAATCGTAGATGGTGGTTGCCCGCCTAGTGGTTGTCGGGGGTGGTGGCCTTCTTGTCGTTGGAGGTGGTGGCGGTGGAGGCCTTCTCGTTGTGGGTGGGGGCGGCGGTCTTGTTGGAGGTGGTGGAGGTGGTGGTGGAGGCCTAGTTGGGGGTGGGAAGGGTATGCGAGGTGTTTGATACGAATAGCCAGTGGTCGGGGGTCTGTAAGTCGGTGGTGGTCTGGTTGGCGGAGGTGGTGGAGGGGGTGGAGGTCTTGTTGGCGGAGGTGGCGGTGGAGTTCTAGGTGGCGTTGGTGGAGGTGGAGGTCTGGTTGGGGGTGGTGTTGGGGGTCTTGTTGGGGGTGGAGGTGGAGGTGGTGGCGGCCTAGTCGGTGGTGGGAACGGTATGCGAGGAGTCTCGTATACATATCCTGTAGTCTGTGGAGGTCTCGTTGGTGGTGGAGGAGGGGGAGGAGGAGGTCTGGTTGGTGGTGGTGGTGGCGGAGGAGGGGGGCGAGTTGGTGGTGGTGGTGGTGGGGTTCTTGGGGGCGTTGGTGGAGGAGGAGGTCTCGTTGGAGGCGGCGGTGGTGGTGGTGGAGGCCTAGTTGGCGGCGGGAATGGGATGAGTGGAGTTTTGTATGAGTAGCCCGTTGTTGGGGGTCTGTATGTTGGTGGAGGTCTGGTTGGTGGGGGTGGTGGAGGTGGTGGAGGCCTAGTTGGTGGTGGTGGAGGTGGGGTCCTTGGTGGTGGGGGAGGAGGAGGAGGCCTAGTTGGCGGTGGCGGCGGTGGTGGTGGCGGCCTGGTTGGCGGCGGTGGTGGCGGGGGCGGAGGCCTGGTCGGCGGCGGGAACGGTATGCGCGGAGTTTCATACACGTATCCTGTAACTTCAGTTATCGGAGGCCTAGTCACCGGAGGTGGGGGGGGCCTTGTTGGTGGCGGTGGCGGGGGAGGAGGAGGCCTCGTCGGCGGCGGTGGAGGCGGCGGCGGCGGGAAGGGAATCTTCGGCTTCGGGTAGAAGTAGCCATCTTCATCTAGTGTGGCGGAGATGGGAGAGCCGATCACCGCATAGTTTTGTGGCGACCCAAACTGGATGGCCCGTGTCTCTCGCTCTGCTGTGCAGGTGTGGTACACTGCAAGCAGCACCACTGCCAGGTGCAGTGACAGCCTCTGGAAGAACAGAGAATATTTGGAGTTAGAAATTGTGATCACAAACAAACATCATTACAAACAACATCATGAATGTTGTAAATTGTATATATTTCAAGTTTTTAATGCTGGCTTGTATTAAATTGTTTATAACAATTTCTATTGGACAAACGCTCTTGAATAAGAACACCCATGACAAGACAACTCAAACATATTTATAATACAAACACCATGATCAAGCTATTCCCGTCAAATTTTGCTTCTAAACTTTTTCTCATTTATCAAATAGTTTTATTTCATTATTAATGCACAAATTAAAGGATGTTTATTAAATGACGGATAATCTTTTCCCTTAATCGTACTTAATTTAAATCTTCGTGTCAGGGCCAATTTCGTAACATTGGCTTTGGAAACATTTGACCCCTCGTGGTCATCGTTTGACATCGTGCGTAACATTAATCATATGTTGTGCAACGAACAGTGTCATTAATATTTAAATATCAATTAATTATGCACAGCACTTTTAATTCTATGAATATGTCATCTGTTATTTATTTTTAGGGTTCCGAACAAAAAACGGAACCCTTATAGGATCACTCGGGTGTCTGTCTGTCCGTCTGTCACAGCCAGTTTTCTCCGGATCCACTGGAGCGATTCTATTGAAATTTAGTACTCATATAGATTTCTGTGACCCAAACACGAACGCGTTACGTAAATTATTAAATTTTTAGTATGGGGGTCAAACTAGAAAATAAAAAAAAAGTTTTTTGAACAATATCGTTTGACACATCAAATGAAAGGGCTTACTGTGGGGGTTTCAATTATATTTTTTTCATAATTTTAGAATAAATGGTTTTGAAGTTATTCAAGAAATTAGACGAAAAAAACCATTCCCTCCCCATTATCTCCGAAACTACTGAGCCTAAAATTTTGAAAAAAATGGTGATAATAGATCTTTACCATATAATATTTAATATTACAGGAAAACCTATAAGAAGTCGGTAGTGTTAAAATAACTTATTAAAAAAAGAAATTCGTTCGGAACCCTTTGCACGCGAGTCCGACTCGCACTTGGCCAGTTTTTTTACTGGTTCAATCGCAAAGTAATATATTATAGATTTTATCATACAAGGATCAACTTTATTTGGTCGCAACAACTTTTTTTAATGAAATAATTGACATTGTTATCAGTTATCAACATATCACAAATTGACATTGATTTAGGCATAAGTCCGAGTTTGCACATTTGTGTATATGAAGTAATAAATAAGGGTTCTTTTCCGTTTTCATGGCGATTGAGTCTAGTGTCCGTAGAGGTCAATTATTGTTTTTTTTTTTTTTGTATTGACATACTTTGTATACAATGTTTTTTTTATTGTATTGCAACATGTGATTAACTAGTGACTGAGACAATATTGTTTCATATTATTCTATCCTGAGCAACCGGCAGCAAGTTCATCATGCTCCCTTAGATTTTCGTTATGCTCGTGAACGGGTGCTTCTTGTGGTGAATGGTCGTCTTGTTAGTCATGGTTTGTTTTTTTTATGTTACAATGATTAACTGCTTTTTGTTTAATTTGGTGGCCCTAGTTTTTCACTTGTGGCGTCGACTCACAGATATATTGTTAGATCCTACCCCTGCACGTGTAGGCGGGCACGCCCATGTCTGAAGGCATACCTATTAAGTTTGGTTTACTTTGTTTTTATACTTGAGTTATTTATTTATTCATTCATTGAGTTGTCTGATTATAATAGCGTAATGGAGTGTGCTAGCTTACAATTGGCAAATGATTTAGTTTTTAGGTGGTACGTGTTACCTAAATACCTAAAGTCTATTATTGTCTTTGTAATAAAGCTTTGCATACTATTGCATAAATGCGAGTTCTTCTAACTCAACAGACAGATGTGTTGCTGGGGAGTTTGTTTGGCCACTTCTTCTCCACAGCTAAAACACTAGGAAGTGGTGACGGGCGTTTTGGGGGACTGTCTATTTGTAAACGTTGACGTTCAAAAAGTGCTGATACTCAGCCTAATTTGAATAAATGACTTTTGATTTTGAGAGTACCTATAATAAATTATAGGTGCATCACAGTTTGTTTGGTAAGGCTTAATTATAGGTTTTATCAAAATTGGGTCAAGGCCAAGTCTTTTCTAAATTATTTCAAAGTATTGTTGTCATCATAATAGTAGCCGAAAGACGTCCACCGCTGGACATAGACCTCCCCCAAGTGTCGCCACAACAACCGGTCCTGTGCGTCTCGCATCCATCGGCTAACCGCGACCCTCACTAGGTCATCAGTCCACCTTGTCGAAGGCTTTCCTACGCCACTCTAGAACTTTTTGGCCCCATCGACCATCTGTATTAGGCCTAATCTGCCTTTCCGTTACAAAATTATTAACATAATTGTACAATATTTCATTAAACAAAACTTTTACATAAGGTGCTCATAAAATTGCAGATTTTATAAGCGCCTGATGTAAAAGTTGTATCAATTAGTTGTATTTCTGCTTTTCGAAGCAACGCCTTTTCATAATACGTATTGTTTATAGATCATCGGTGAAACTTAAGGAATCTAAGGCATTACCGTAAAGCAAAACACTTGGTCTCTGAGAAATAAATGAATGTAATTGTTTTATGGTGTACAATATAGAGTATTTTTATAACATTCAACATAGGTTTTATTGTTTCAGAACTAACATGCCAAGATTCCTCCGTGCCTTGAAAAACAATTTAAAGCTTTTGATCCCGAATGTCATTTGTAGATCTTTGGCAGTAGTTACGGATAGTCAGAAGCCAGTAAATCTGACTCCAGTCTCGCTAAGAAGTAGGTACCTACCGCGTTACCAACTGTGTCCACTTAACGTAAAATACTGGTATTCAGCTGAATCCAGTTTGACTGGAAGCCAACCCCAATGTAGTTGCGAAAATGCCAGGTAGCTGATGATAGGTTTCAGTATTTCTCCCTACAGCAATCTTACTTAGGCATTCAACATAACTGTTACAATTTCCACAGGCGCTTTCAAATACAAAAGAGTCACCAGACATATTTTTCGATTTCTCCACATTGATATATAAAAAACCCAAGATGCACAGTCTCGAACAAATGCAACACTCGAAACTGTCGTCAAAAACTGACATGTATCAAGTGTCATTGGTGAGTTGTGATACTATAAATTCAACCTTACACGGATCGCTTAAAATTATTTTTACAAAGTAGTGCAGTATGGCGAGCGATGCGAGACTGTTTGAAACTTGCGCACAATTATAAATTATGCGCTTGTTTTTTGCGGACGTTTTTGAGATGCTGAGTGTGTATCTTGGGTTTTTTATATATCAATGTTTCTCAATCGTAAATTCTTAACGTAAATTAGCTCAAAGGAAAAAAAAATCTCAAGAAGAAAAGGCTGGTTGACATTTCTCGTGACGTAAGGGCTGGCTTTTACTTTGGCCAGAGGCTAAGCATTGCCATACAACGTGGCAATGCCGCCAGTCTCTTGGGCTGACAGCGTTGAGGACGAATTTTTGCGTTGACGATGAATATTTTAGTTAATAATTAGTTTCGTTTTTTTATTATTTAATTATAAATACAGTACTTTAATTTTGTAAGTAATCAATTCAAAAGTATATATTTATTAAGAAGAAAATGTATTATATAATTGCCATACAGATGGTATTTCCAAGTTACGACTGTTCGCATATAATATGCGTCAGTGAAACACATTTCGTTGAAGAAGCTCAAGGCGTTCCGGTTAGCACTGGTAGAATTCTACTTGTACGTCGTTTGGTCCAAGGTAAGAGCTTTCGTCAACTGCCGTAAAATTTTATGGATGGATTTATTGCCCAGTTTTGTTTTAAATTCATCGATTTAAAATGGGTTTATTCGGTGTTGGGTAATTATGTAGGCTTCTTGTTACTTTTTTTTAAAACTGGTGTAGTAAAAGGCAAGAGCCACTCTTTTCAAGGAAAATCGACTTGCAAGTTATTATTTTAACTAATTAAAATCGACTAAAAAGTGATCGTTTTGTATTTTGAATGCATGGGTACTTATAGGCATATGTTTATTGTTATTACCACAATCAGTTTTATATCAAAAATATTTATTTTCTTTTGCTGTCATGCGTTATAATGACTGAATAAACAATTTTTCATTATTCTTTATTGTAATCACTCCGATTTTGTTCCTTAACACAAATGTCATTATGATTTTTAGAAATAATTTTTAATTTATTCTGTTATGCATACTTAAATTATTTTTTACTGAATCATTAAGACATGAAAATGTGCATTGTTATTCATATTTTCAAATAAAATATTTTTTAATTTGCTAAATCAATCTTTTGGCTTTTTTTGTAAATCAGTCTATTAATCATGCCAATTCAAAATATTTACTCGCGTCAACCTTGTAACTCGGACCTCACGACGACATTGATGAAGTATTTTGTCACTAACAATGATTTAATTAAGACAACACAGACGTCTTCAACTGTTTTTGTTGCTTGATTGCTTATTATACGTAATGATCGCTTGTCCTTCATTTTATTCAATTTTAATCATTACTTGTAATGGCTACTGCAGTATTGCGAATTTGTTTTAAGGCTTGTATAAATGCCAATGACAATGGGTTGTGGAGGTCTGGTAGGTAGCCGCTCCATGTAAAATACTGGTATTCAGCTAAATCCGGCTTGACTGGAAGCCGACCCCAATGTAGTTGGGAAAAGGCTAGGCAGATGATGATGATAAATGCCAATGACCTTATACATATAAACGAAGCTAACTACTCCTCTACGCGCATCTCCGCTACCCGCATTTTTAATTTATTGTAAAAACAAACATATATTTTAAAAAAGTAACAAAACCAATTTATTTTCGTTTGTATTGCAAAGCAGTAAATATTTTTTTAGACTTTTGCTAAAACATGAAGAAGTAAAATGGTTTCATCTCAACGATTTAGAGGTAATTTGGTGTTTTTTTTTTTCTTATTATGTGATATATAGATACATAAATTCTGGCTAAACCAAATTACGTGTCATATCATGTAGATTACTACCTATTTTTTTCAGATGTAATTTTTCAGTAAATGACAACGAAAAGTTGCTTCATCTGCACGCTGTTTTTATGAATTTCTCGAGAGAGCAGCCTTAAGCAATTTAGTGTGAGGAGAAGATGGTGAAATGACTTGGATGGCTTCTTAGTCAATTGGTGCGTTGAAGTACAGCAAAGAGACAAATGGAAGGAATGAGGAAGGTATTTTCACAGGAATGGGACAGTTCAGGCTATGAAAAACAAACTTAGAAAAATCTGGTTAATTCTGTGTCCTCTGTGTGTTTTGTGTCTGGTGATTTCTGTGCGTCATTTTTAGCGTGAATTAACAGTTTTTCTTTCTTTCTTATTTCCTCCCCTTCTGCTTATCACATCAAGGTATATGCTGCGTAATGTTAATTTATCTGTCAAACCTAAAGCATTAAATTTATTTGTCAAGGTCGTCTGCTTGTAATAAATGCTATGCACATACTAAAACAAATGCCTTTAAATTATACAATTAGGTAACTATGTTAAGCCAGCTTCTTCCTGTCTAATAAAAACTTAATGCTGCCATGTACTCAGCCTATCAAGGGTGGTCACATGGCAATATCCCTTATGACTCGTCATAAGGCCCATATTTAGTAGGTTAGTACTTTTGCACAATCGTATTATTTTTTACTATTGATAATCACGCGTATACAAACGTTAATTAATAATGTTTTTTAATTAACATTAAAACTTAAAATGTATTTAACCGACTTCCAAATAGGAGGAGGTTCTCAATTCGGTGGGTATTTTTTTTTATGTACACCGATTACTCCGAGGTTTCTGATCCGATTTCAATGATTCTTTTTTAGTTCGATGCGATATACTTGCCATTTGGTCTCGTAAAAAATTTATTCAGTTTAGTTCAGTAGTTTTAATTTTATGAGCATTTTTGGTTATTTCAATTTCTACGTAGACGAAGATGTCGTCTAAGTATCACCACTTAAAGGTGAAAAATAAAAAACTTTTACAAAAAAATATAACCGATTCCAAACAAAACACTACAAAGTATAAAATAACCTTAATTTCGGAAGTCGGTGTTAAAAAACAAAGAAATAAAACCAAAAACACCGACTTCCGAAATTAAGGTTATTTTATACTTTGTAGTGTTTTGTTTGAAAGTCGTATATTTTTTTTACTCTTTATAATATATGAAACTGACAATTAACAGTCTACTAAATTCTTAAGAGATACATTTTGTACTTTTTTTCCTTACTTACTTACTCATTCATTTCATTATATTTTCATAAATGACACATAATATTTGTTTGAATTGGATTACTTAGTGTACTTAAAACTATTTCCTGCAAATACTAATACTTTTTACTTTAAATTGGATCAATTTAAATACATCGTAGTTATTGAAAAAATGATTTCTAAAGCTTAAGTACGTGTAAATAAAATACTTTAAAAAGAAATTGAAACCGCCGGCTGTCGCTGAAAACCAGCGCTGTGGCTCTGTCTCGCACACGAATCCTAGCATTATGCTGAGCGACGGCGTTTATGCGCGAATGTGACGCATATCTTCCCAATTGTTATAAAAAATTAATTTTGTTTTATTTATTTTTTTATGTTTTTGGTGTTCGTCAGGCTTGGCGCAAATAAACACCTTTTCTTTCTTGTTTCTTGAAATTTCTAATTCGATACTAAAATAAAACCTTTTATTCAGCCGAAAAATAAGCTAGCAACTCCAAATATCAATCTCTACAATATTTTTAAGATTATGTGTGTTATGATTCCAATTGAATTTTACAAATAAATTATTTTCTTTTTCTCATTTAAATATTTTAAAAGTCAATCTTAAGATGATATGACTTTCCCAAAAAATATTTCTATCACAACTGATAGATCTATTAATGCTTTCTGAGAATAATTATTCCGTGCCTTTAATTAATCGTCGTGGTAACGAAACCATAACGCGATTCAAGATTAAGCACAAACGGTACAACGCCATCTATCGAGCTCGGTGCCAACTTTATCTAATATGTAAAATCTCGTATCACGGTGTTTGTTATCGAACTCCTCCGAACGAAAAATCTTGACTGATTTTTATGTTTTTTTTTTTTTGTGTACATTTTGTAGGTGAGAATAGGTCGTAGGCTATTTTTTTTTGTATGGCAAAGCAACGTTTGCCCGGTCAGCTAGTATAATATCATCATCATCACCATAACAGCCGGAAGACGACCACTGCTGAACATAAGCCGCCCCCAAAGGCCCTGCCATAATCGCCACGCTTGGCAGTATAATTATAGTCTAAGTCATCATCATCATCATAACAGCCGAAAAACGTCCACTGCTGGACATAGGCCTCCCCCAAAAGTCAAAGTGGAATAAAATAAATACTTTTGACCGTAATAATATTGAAGATCACAATTTTATTCATAAAAATACATTATCTCTTACTGATGTATGACAGACTCTCTTTACAATTTTTTTTATTGTATTTTACATAATTTTGAGAAAGTCTTTAAGTAATACCTAAACCAAAAATTGTAATCCCATAAATTATTAGAAAATTTAATTGTTTTAATCTTCCTTTCTTTTGTAGGGTCACATTTAAATATTTTTTACGGAATCGGTCGGGAGTAGCAATAGGCATTTGTCTTTAAAAGTTAAACATTGTTACTATCATCAAAATCTTCATTAGGTACGTACAATCGGTAGTAGGTGCAGGCATATTAATTACATCAATTAATAATTGGCTCGCGTCGGCGTTAGTGGGCATTTAATTACTTGTTACGGCACAGACAATAGTTTGGGCACAGCAACAACAGTTAAAATGAGCAGATTTAATTGTATGGTAATTTAAGCATTCGATGATAGAGATAACTAAGACTATCGATTTTGGACGGATTGGGAATTTTGATTTACGATATGACTAGTTAAGTAACGGTAATTATAGGTTTGATAAGTACCTATTACACTAAATATTGGCTTAAAATAATGAAATACACCTCTCATTGGCATATGGATTAACATATTATGGACAGCATAGTAGAGAAACTATGCTAGCTTGCTGCAATACTCTTCATTATCATCAAGAACAGACTCATTTCAAGATCTTACGCAAAAATTAGGCTCAAACTAATTAGTACCTACTTCCCGAAAAACACGAAAGTAAGAAAATTCCCTCAAAAAGCCGATAATTGCTAAACATAATACAGCTAATAATTACAATAATTTGCAACTTAAACCTAACAAAGACATACTAGACCAGACATTGTCAGACATTATTTCGTACAAACGTGTTCTACATAACTAATTTTCTTTGTTCATTGACGGAAATTATAATGAGTTGTACACACGTGGTGTCTGTAATATACAAATGTGTGTAAGTAGGGTACAAACTTACAACTAATACCGACAGGCGCCGGCTTTTTGTTCGTTTGTTTTTGCTTATCTTTCGAGGTTTATCGGGGTAATGGGTCTATGAACTAGGTTTTGGCTGACGATAACGGTTCTTAGAGTAGTGACGATATATACAGATTAATCTTAAGTTTATTTATTAAAACTTTATGCACTAGTAAAAGCAGTTTAAAAAGGCGGATTTAATGCCTTACGCATTTTCTAGCAGTCAACCTTGTGGTATTGCAGAGATAGACCATGGCAGGTACAATTGATATAGTAGGATGATTTTAAGATTATGACTTTTCAAATCATTCATGGGATACAGGCTCCGGAGATGCAGCAACATAAAGGCAGAAGCATTTCCAAAGAAATGACATTTCAACAATAGACAATTAGATACGACAAACTAAAAACATAACCTCAGCATTAATCAACTTTTGAGATAAGAATGTCAACGGAATCAGTAAACAATTCGAAGGCAATACAATCGATACAAATATCGAACGGCCACCGATCCCTAGGTCATATACATTAGCAGATGACACACAAAAATTAACAAACGGACCCGAAGGTCGCACGACATCGTCTAAGTAATTATTTACTTAAGATATATAATAGCCAGCGCTGACCCCAAGTTGCGACACCTCGCAAACTCAACGTGAGCTACTGGTGATGGATGAAATGCTAGAAGTGACAGGATTACTAGGTTCTTATAAGCCACTTGCTTTTGAGTCATTTTAATCCTAACACAGAATTAAATAGATCCCTTACGTGATTTAGGACAACCATAACATCTAAGCGATGGTACTGGAAATACCAAAGCATTGTTGCAACAGTCGCTGTGCCAGTTTCAGCGTTTGTTCGGGGATTGACTCGTCCTATTAAGATAAAAGAACACGTTCTTAACGTAGCAAATCGATTTGAAACAGTTTGCAATATGTTGGTCAAGTGGTTTAGAAAAATGAGTATCTTTGCAACTTTGTTACACCCTTTGTATCGCAAATTTAGACATCAGTTTCTATTATGGTGTGATCGTGGTAAAATTGACCTTATATTTATGGAAGTTAAGAACATGGCTGTTCAAGCTTGTCAAGAGAAGTTTCTATTATTATTCACAATCGTTTATTAATGATACATGAAGAGATAAAAGTAACAGTGGTCGAAGTTTAAAAAGGGATATAAAAACACACCACAAGAAAAGCCTTAAATCAGTAGATTGATGATGTGAAATTGATCATGTTATATCTCACACGTCAATACCAAATATTAGTAATAATAACACTTATAGGTCACGCCACTTATCACATAGAACGTTTACGAAGCTTATGAGATAATTAATTCAAAGTCAACAGAACCAATAGTCAATACCAAAGCAAGTTTAAAGTAAACTATAGCGTAATGACATGATGCAAAGCTGGCTTGTGCAAGCTAATAGCGTTTCTTAATTCCAAAGATATATTAATTTCTTCATCATTATCAAATTCAATCATCATTAATTTGGTTTCCGTTTGGAGGCTGGTCAACGATTTTGATTACTGTCATTTAGAAGTCACATTTATGGTATTTGATGAAGGTACTACTGCTAAAGATCATCAGTCTAACGGAATTTCAAAAGATGACAATTTTATTCAGTACAACGCTACTACGCCTGGTAACAGTTTTACTGGAAGTACATTTATCTGATAATGATCTCTGCCTTTCTGTATCTGGTCAGCATGATACACATTATGCAATCCACGTACCAAAATCCATATAATTCTATATAAAAGGCGAAACGAAAGAATAAACTAGATAACTTGGGTACTATCAAGAATCCATAGAAACCCAGCAAAGCGAAGTGGTATTCTTCTATAGCCTTGATACTCTAAACCTTTTGATGGATAGACGTTAGTGAGACAGAAGTCAACAATCAACCCAAAGGGCTCTTAAACTATTCTTTGAAGTCAAGCTAAGTTTGACGGCCAGCAAAACACTGTGAAGAACTTGTGTGAGATGAACAACAAAGATAATAAAACATCAAACGCAATGCGAAATCCAAATTAAACCTCATAACAATGAGCTCTTGGATAGTAAACCATTTATGATACAAGTGCTTAACATTGCTAAAGTGACAAGCAGACAGATTGGTGTCAAGTGGCCCTTATATCACAGTTAAATTGATCAAAAGATGATGAAGAATCCATTGTTTGCTTCAGATTTCTTAATGTTTATAAATTAGACGTTGTCAATAATAAATTGTAGGGAGCCATGATCGATGATTTGAGTTTTGACGAAGAGTTGATTTTAGATGTCAGAATTTTGGAAGTACTTGTAATAGTTATATTGTGTAAAGTTGGTTTTGTAATTGGTGAAAGGGAAGATGAGTTAAATGTTAGATTTGTTAGTAAAATGGTCATGAACTAATGTTTAGTAATAATAATAATAATTTTTGAAGGTTGCGATCAACCCAGTGATACTATTGTGTACAGTGATATTTCGGTGCACTGGACAGGTAATGTGCATGATACACCTGCAGTGACTAATTTTGACGGCCATTTCAATTTGATTTACAAAACCTGTTTTAATAGACATTCCAATCTTCAATCGAAATATTGTAGAAGCTCTTTTCCGCATAAAGCAATACATCTCAATTGGCTAATATCTAACAATCTGTCATCATAACGCCTTAGGGTTTCACGCTAATTACATACACTTTAAATCGATGCTCACCGACCTTCACCTTTGCGTTTACCGGAATCATATTATCAGCCATGTCGTTAATAGCAGTCATTGCCTCCAGGGATGGTAATCTTTTAGCAATCTATTAACTTTTTGAGGTGTTGTTCGTAATTGTTTATTACATCTATTCTACTGACGACTTTGCCTTCATTCATATAACTAATCATTAGTTTGATTTATGTATTATCACTTGTTTTAATAAGTATTTGCGCATTCGCATCTTAGGTAAAAGAAGGATTTTCACAAAGGTTTACTTTCAAAAAGAAAATGTTTCCTTGTATTTTATTTTACACAAATCAAGGCATATTTCAGTTGAAAACCAATCTTAAAAAATCAGACAAAGTAACAGCCGGTTTAAAAGGTAACTTAAAACATAAATACGTCTTGAGATTACATTTGCATCTTTATTACCCGTATTGATTTCAGACGGTAATTGACTTAAATATACGTTGATAAAATCATGACATGCTTTAATAGTCTTATTGAAAACGGCGCCGAAAGACAACGAAATAGAAAGCTTTTTTTGGCGAAGTTTTCGACACGCAGATCTTTGGAACATATTGTTTACCAATATCTCAGTTGCTCCTTGCATTACAAGTATTATATCACTGGATATCCTAGCCTACGCATGCACAGCGACACAGGTTGCGTTAGCTTTATGGTTCTACTTTCAATTTTAATACTATATATCTATAAGATACTGCAGGAGTTAATTTATAATTTGATCCGGCTATCATTCATCTAATGATGTGTGTCTATACTGTTTCTAAATTAAACTCAAACAGAAAATATTGAACTAACCAAATTTCTGAGGACTAATTTTTAAGACTCCACGTAGTCTACATAGTATTACAATTACGAGTTTTCCCTTTCATTTAGTTTCGTATTAGTAATGAAAACTTAGAAACAATAAAGAAACTACTTAACACTTACTCGCATTAACTTACTCCAACCAGTTTGTCCAGAAACTGGTGAAAGATTACGTTGATTTCCAAGGTTTACGTTAAACGACCATTAGGTTTTTGTGTTAACTGCTTTATAATGTGGTGTTAGGACACTTACATTCAAGATAACTAGGATTTTAATGATTCGAGGAATAGTAGCTTCACATCTTATGTTAAATTACGAGTTTAATTTGTTAACATGATGATAAGGACAGTGGTGGTATCTGCATTGAGCCTTTCAAGACTGAAACCTAACTTAACCTAACCGTAGGAACCGATCGACGACTGACAATCTTTATTACACAATATTTTTATTTGTAAGGTACATTTTAATGTGTTATGAAGCTAATTTCTAATTATATATTAAAGTATTTTCACTTCATTAAACCTCAGAAATGGCTATGAAACTTCTGACATTCTTATTGACTTTTCCATCTTCAAATGAATTTACGCCCACTTCAGTTTTAACATCATCAGCATCTATAAAACGATATATAGCTATAAATAATCAAATTAAAACAAACTAACACACCTTGGCCCTATTTCGTCCCTTCAAAACACTAAAATCATTCACACGTCTCAACAAAATTCAATCGAAACCAATTTTATTGTCTTTTGGTGTCATCGTACCATATATGGCTTGTCCAGTTGGTTCTCTTGTGTAACTTCAAGTAACGCAAGCTTTTGTAGGATAGTAATGAGGACCTCGTGAACGGTAATTATTTTTAACATGACAGTTATATTAAATTACGTTTTGGGCTCTGAACCTCCTTTATGTTTTATGTGGTTTATGGGTTAGTCCAGGGCAGTAATTTATATCAAGTGGCTAAGCTTAAAGCTAGCTCATTACGGCTGAAATGTTTTGTTGGTCATTGTGAATGTAAATTGTGTTAAATGCCTTTGTCCCGTACCTAATTAATTTTGCCGTCATTATTCTAGCTATATATTATTTTTGTCAGTTAAAAGGAAAATGTCTCCTTGACTAGAGCGGCACTTTTAACTTTGTTACTGCATTGCAATTCTGTAAATGTCTCTTCATCATGTAAGCTTAGGTGAAGTGAACATGACTAAGCTGTCAATCCATAAAAATAACGTGAAATGACAGTTCACGTCATGCTCAATACACCTAAGTCTACACGGTGAGATGTTGACTGAATTAACCAGTTGATGTTGTTTAAATGTATAGTATACTAGCTTTTGCTCGCGACTTCGTAAGCGCACATCACGTTTTTCCCCGTTCCCATAAGAATTTCAGGAACTCTTCTCTTAGTTCTCCCCTGCAGAGTGTAGGGAAACTTCATGCCAAATTTCAGCTTTCTACGACCAGTAGTTTTGACTGTGCGTTGTCTATCAGTCACTCAGTTACTTAGTAATGGAAGAATTTTATATATATTTATTGTTTTAAATACTTTAATAATATCGTTTCGTTATAGTTTTTTATGAAGCTACTGATGCTGTTAAGATCAGTTCCAAAACTAACTTAAATTAAACTGACCATTTAGCATTCGAAACCTGCGTTTGAGGTAATGTCCTTGCAGTAGCGATATCTGAAAGAGAATTCAGTTAAACACAAAAGCGTTTAAGGACTAAATGAAATAGCCAAGTTAATGGTGAAGGCTGTAAAGGTTAATAGAGCTATCAAAATAATGCAAGCGTCTGATGTTAAAGCAAAATCAACTGTAATGATAGTTTTACATCTTGATTACATCTTTTTGTGAACACCTATAACTAAGATGTAAGTAACATATAAACTGAGAGATTTACCAATATAGCCTGGAAGACGAAATATCAAACAACTTATTGTAAAAAGATTTTTTTTAAACAGTCAATTGAAAAAAAAAGTATGCATGAAAACATAAAAGTCAAGAATAGTTTTCATGAACTTAAATGGTAGATATTATAAGATATTCAATAATTACTAGAAACGTATATCATTGAAGAATAAGAAAAGCTCAAATTTCTCAACAACATAACATGAATTTTGTTTGGCGAGTTATCAATAAACCACAAAATACATAATGATGAAATTCCTCAAAGCGTATAGCAATAACATTTAATAACCGTAAAGCTTCAAGAGGATACATGCACAATAACAGACGCTCACATTTTGCTGAAGCATCTATCATAAATCAAGCAATCAAAAGAACAAGTTACGATCAATTTTATTAATATACACCGGACCATATACGTCACATTGAATAGATTCCGAATTACAATGAAATATGAGTCCTGGATATTGCTAATTTCGGTCGTAAATCAAATTGGATGGGCTATTTTGAAGCCTTGACATTTGGGCTACATGTTGCTTTAAGAATTTGTCCTTGCTCCGGTATTTGTCCGGATGGTTTTCGAAGATCCGGGTCACGTGATGAAATTGAACGTTGTTTCTTCGTTTCCATTTTTGTATTGGGAAAACAGTTGGCTTATCTGTTCTTGTGTTCTTTACCTATGTCGTGTGTCTGTGAAACGAAGATGGTTTCTATGTTTGTGTAATGTTTGCAAACTGTTTCTTGTTTAGGTTTTTCTATTTTAGAATTTTATCTAACCTTATCATTTGTATTGCCTTTCTTTTTCATTTCATCAGGTGTTGCATTCAAATTATTTATCATTTTGATTCCGACTATTACATTATCCACAACATGTTTTTAGTTTTCAACATGTTTTTACTTAATATGGTCATCCTTAATACACATTGGTATTTATGAGCCTCTCACTACGACCGCCTTAACAACGAATTCTAAGGTTTAACAAAATTTATGCGCATATTTGGAGAGTCCAATGCCCTTTTCCTATTAACGACCATAGCTTACGCAAAATAACAAATACCTTGTGTTTCGGGTTTTCATTTATCTCCCGGATACTATCAAATCCTAATGATGATTTCGCAGAAGCCAACATTGTTAGTTCTGTAGACATCTTTAAATCAATAGTTAATCTAGCAAGCTAAACCACAAACCAGGAATTGTTTGGCCTTTGTTGGGTAATAGTTCACACTTGACGTCAGATGGCCTGATTGATGAATGATAACGTTTTGAGGTCGCCCGTCAATCGTGTTGTTGCATTTTGTGCTGGAAGCTCTTCTTAACATTTTGCATTTGATAAGAGAGATGAGTTAATGTTTTTCTGTTTGGTAACATCAATATATCGTACTGTTTGATGTTATGGCCTTTTGTTGTGTTTTTTTGCGTCTACCGATTTTATATTTTAGTAGCTTTGTCCGCAGCTTTGCTCGTAATAAAGTACCGTTTAACTATTTCCATTTCATTTATCTCTGTATCATAATTTATAAAAATTTTTTCGGCGATTTAGGCGTAAAAGTGTTAAAAACAGATAAACAATTTCGCTATTTTTTTATTAATTAGGACAGTGATGCCCTATCTTCATTAAAGTAATAATTTTTTTTGAGTAACAGCTTATGTAATAACTATCTCGCTGTGTCTGTCTATGATGACTGTGATTTTACATAATTCTAGCAAAATAAAAACAGGATTTGGTAATAAGAAAACATAACTTGGTAATTAATAGCCTGTTTTTAATCTTATAATTAAGATGAAGAATCCTGTTCGAGTTTCCTGAACTAAAACAAGTTTCGAGACTTCTGTTTTAGAAGAAGATTTTTAGCTATTATTATACCCTGTGGTGTGCAGTTTATTAAATTTTAGGTAAACACGATCTTAAATGTAGGTATATAGACGAACTGCATTTTGTTTCGTTATAGTCTTCAATAAAACAAAACTTAATAAAGGCACCATAACGAATAAACCATGTTGCATTTATTAAGTTTTCAATTAGCTACAGGATACAATGTCGTCTCTTAGCCTTAATCCGGAATTTTTAAACCTTCATAAACATTTGTACGCCCATGTGGTAGAATATGACGACACAATCTTTATTAACTTAAGATCTGTTCTGTTCTGATATGTTCTGAAAAATAAACGATGATTGATTGATTGATTGATTCATATTTAATTACATATATCTGAGAGAGTTTTCAATAAAGCTAGTTTTGCGAGCAAAACTACTGAAATTTGACATAAATCTTTCAAAAACAGAAATTCCCAAATAACACGCCTACAACAGATTGCCCTGTGCGATATACCCTCGTATATATATGTTACCGGATAATTTCAAACGCCATAAGATTATAAAATATCGCGTGAAATTGTAAACTAATTCTTCTTAAAAAGACACGGATATACGAAACTATTGAATTTGAATGGGATTTATTGTATACAAAACGATTTTTTCATAATAAATCGAGAAATAATAATCTGACAAAGATTTACAATCCTACGGAGTCTGCAATGTTCCGGTGATATTATACACTTGTTTTTATAGACGTTTGTTTTGTATAGGTACTCGTAAAATAAAGTGTATAAGATTAAAATAATATTATTTCCTCTAAACTCATATTACAAAATGGTTTTATTTGTTAGGTTACCTTTGGAAATACTGATTCATTTCCGGCATATCGAAAAACGATTGTTTAAGGCCATAATTATGCTCTTCATACGTAAAACCGCAAGGTCTCTGTGAGATATGCCATGGAATCGAATCAGCTGGTAAAAGTGCGTTCCTTTATTGCGACCTGATAACGTCTTATAAATCGACTAACTGATCCGCGCAACTTCGTCTGTGTCACTATTTTCATTACTGCTCCGTTCCTATTGGTCTTAGCGTGATATAGTCTATAGCCTTCCTCGATAAATAGGCTATCTAACACTGAAAGAATTTTTCAAATCGGACCAGTAGTTCCTGAGATTAGCGCGTTCAAGCAAACAAACAAACAAACAAACTCTTCAGCTTTATATATTAGTATATAGATGAACGCCGGCCGCGCGCACGAAAACGTGTCACGTTCAGCAAGTGAGAGTGCGATACAATCGATAAAGAGGCAAGATCGGGCTAAGCGTTCGGCTTGTTTGTTAAGAATTCAATTGTTTTCTTATGACGTTATCGCGTAATTTTCGCGTTACAAAAAATGTAACCGACTTCCAAAACAAAACACTACAAAGTATAAAATAACTTTAATTTCGGAAGTCGGTGTCAAAAACGAAATAACCAAAAACACCGACTTAGTGGTACCTGCGTACCCATTCACAGCGTACCGGCGTGATGTTATGTTACAAAAATAAAACTTACTAAGTGCTTTCGGTGTAAAGGTCTCGTCAATGCGAATGAAATAAGCCCAAACACTTGGTAGTTACTACAAACCGATGTGGAGTTCCCTTGACTCTCTGTCGTCTCCATCATCAGGTCTGATCCAAACCTTCATTCTTTTGTAGTATCACCTGATATACACACGAATTACAAGTTTTTACTAGATGCGTGCCTACAATTTTCGAGAGTTACCCTCGATTTCTCAGGGTTTCCATCATCACATCCTGACGTGGTGGCAATGGCCCTTTCATATAAAAAAAGATTCATCGAAATCGGATCATAAACGACGAAGTTATCCGCGAACACACACAAAAAAAATATACCTATACGCTGTCGAATTGAGAACCTCCTTCTTTTTAGAAGTCGGTTTAAATTATCGTCCGTAAACCGACTTTATTTTCCATTTGCTGTACAATTCTAATATTATCACTCACATAACTGTTCTGCCATGGACCAGCCGCTAAAATACCCTTTATTTGTTCCACCATAAACTTAAAAATAGATACCATCTCATCTTACCAAACAATTGGTCGTATTTAATGCAACAATATTACAAATCCGTTTTTATTTGCATTTGGCATTGAGTACGAAATGTAAGTCGGATTGTAAACAAAGGAGTTGAATTCCTATCATTATCATTGTGTGTGTGGATAAAAACGTATTGTCTTTCGCTATTCAACTGGTAAACATGCGAGGTTGGGTAAAAAGTGTGTTGTTTAATTACTGGTTATTAATGATTTGTTGGATGATACTTTCTTCATTTGTGTCAAGTGCCAATTAAATGGTGTTTAATTTTTAGTTCGTGTACCATCTTTATGGGAAATTGCAGAATTGATGTGAGGCCGTTAGGTAAGCCTCCCGCGACTTGCGAGATGCAACCACAGTGACGATGCACTTCATCGCATCTTTGTTACATTGAAGAGTTACAACTGTGGTAGAAAATAGACTCAAAATGGATTCAATGATATAAAATCATTACTATAGTGCTCCTTTACTTTCATTAGTGCTATTCTCGGTATATAGGTAAAATGCTGTGGCTACAACAGAATTTACATCACAATACCAAAAAAGTTCAATGTTGACTATGCATTATAGATGGTATTATTTAGGCGATTTTAAGCTAAGTGGCGGAATTCCTCGACGGAGTCTTTAAGTCAAGAGTGAATAGGTTACTTCTAAGCAAGCATGAATTTCTTTCACTTTTCCATTGGATGATATTGTGGTGACGGTGAAGCGCGACAATATTTTTTTTACTATTGATAGGCACGCGTTTGACCACTATCTCACCTGTTGGTAAGCGATGATGTGGTCGAAGATCGAGCACGCTTGCCTAGAAGTAACATATTCACTCTTGACTTAAAGACTCCCAGGTTGTAGCTATCAGAAAACAGACTGATTTAAACTAGAAAATGCAAATAATTGTAATTACATCAAATAATAAAAGCTACAAACTACTGCGAACGAAGCTATTGACCCAGAGCACCTACACCTGTCCTACCTATCATCTGGTACCCAAATGAGGACAGCTGAGGTGTCCCTACCTCTCATCGAGTACCCATATGAGGACAGCTGAGTTAAGATGCTCCTACGCATAGATCCGGGCTGCCAATGTCAACACAATGTCATCTGATTCTATTCATGTTTTGTAATGTCATGAGATTCTTGATCTCATTCGTTTGTGTAGGTTTATTTTGGAACTGTATTTTTAATCAATAAAATCTTGTAGTTATAAATTTTGCCACTTTTGTTTATCTACTAATATAAACAGACCCAAAAAATGCCATGGTTTTTATGTTTATTTTTTATTTTGATTAATTTATGCAAAACAAAGCTTCGAATTTGTTGCTTGTCAATATCGTCGTCTTGTAGGGCTTTTATTTTAATAATAATTACTATGTGTTGTGTTTTGGAGGTTAGGAAGTGGCTCCTTGCAAAATACTAGTGTTCAGCTGCCGTTTATACTGAATGCTGACTTCTTAATGTTTGAAAGCGAGGCAGTTTGTTCATCACGATTTTTTGTTAATTACCCGGCTGCCAAGGAAGGTTTATGTTTTCGCGCATATTTTGTACATTGTATGTTCGTTTGTTTGTTTGTAAATTTCATAACTACCTCGCACCTTCCAACCGGCTGCATGGATTTCGACTATAAAGGAGTCGTTAGATTCATTTCAAAAATACAAGTATCCTTAAGGCTGCTCTTTCGAGAAATGCTTAAAAACAGCGTGCAGATTAAGCAACTTTTCGTCGGCATTTACTGAGAAATAGCATCTGTAAAAATAGGTAGTTATCTACATGATATGACACGTAACCTGGCTTAGTCAGAATTTCTGTATCTGTATCACATAATAAGAAAAAAAAATCACCAAATCACCTCGTAGTTGCCTTAAATAAGTGTTTAAAAAAAAAAACAATATAGCGGATTTTGGGCGCTAAATTGTAAGTCGATATTTTTTTTTAACCAAACCTTTCGAGTAGGGTACCAAAATGAAGGAAATTAAATGGAGGTTACAAATATATAAGCCATATATATAAATTCAATTAGGAAACAGTTTTCATTCATAAAAGTGTCCCGGTTTCGGTTTTTTAGTGCATTGTTTATAAGTTGACTGTTTTGCAGTCGGGCTTTTTCATTTTTCTATTTATTATATAAACCGTATGGTGTCGGCCGGTGCCGTATGGTGCTGTAAAAGAATAATACCATCCCATCACTTCCCGTGGGTGTCGTAAGAGGCGACTAAGGGACTCACCAGAGAATGGGCAGCAGCGTTCTCTGTAAAACGCAACACCAAGCGTGGCGATTATGGCAAACCCCCCCTTTGGGGGAGGCTTATGTCCAGCAGTGGACGTCTTTCGGCTGATATGATGATATTATCTTGTTTTATTTGTGTTGTGAAATTTTTCTTATTGAAGACACGTGATTTTAAAACTTTTTCGAAGGTCCATTGACTCTTCAAAAGAAAAGACATTTTATTAAATCATGTCTTTATTTATCTCTAGAGTCACCAAGGTCACAATTAATAGCCATAATTAGTTCCACAGGTGGCCAAAGATGTCACTTATTAAACATTTATGGGTAAATCCGAACTGGTTTTTTATAATAATTTTATCTGTCTTGTGTAAGTGTCGAAAGGTGAGGTCAGTGGAAATATGGCACTGTTTTTTTTTTATTAACCCTCGGTATGCCCGGTGGCAAAATGTTACGCGGTATGCCTGTTGGGTCTGTCAGACCCTAATTTAAAGTGACTATTTTTCGTACTAGTTGTGGTAACTGATGTGTCTAAACATACTTATATCTGGACTAGGGGTATATAGTAGGGATAAAAATAAAAAAAAAAAACAAATCCACCATATTAAATAGGTAACTAAATTAATAAATAACTAGTGGACGTCACGCGGTTTCACCCGCGTAGTTCCCGTACCTGTGGGAGTACGGGGATAATATATAGCCTATGTTACTTCCTGATAATGTAGCTATCTAATGCTAAAAGAATTTTTCAAATCGGTTTAGTAGTTTCGCAGCCTATATAATTCAAACAAACAAACAAACAAATCTTTCTTCTTTATAATATTAGTGTAGATAATTAAAGGTTATGCTTTTAGCAAAAACAGGCCTTTTTAACACTTATGTGAAAAAAAAGACAAAATCAACAAAACTTCAGATAATAAAAGGCACAAGACAAAGACCATAGATAATGCTATAGCAATCAGTCCTTGTCACTCCCATCAACGGGTGTAGGCAGAGGTGTAAGGAATAACCTCTGGATTTGAAACCGGCGCTCGGGGTTTTTTGTGTCTGACTCCGGACTAAATTAGTGGCCATAATGCTTCAGTTGGTTGAAAAAGTTCAGCTACTGAGAGTGGTGGCGCAGAAACATCATATTTTAATGAAATACAACAGCTTAAGTAACAGAATGGGTCTGACAGACCCTACCAGGCATACCACGGGTTAAGATAAATTAATAAGCGTGTGAAGGGACTTTAGTTACTTGCAACAAGAAGTACCTACATAAGTGGGTACTCATTATGAAATCAGAAAAAAACTACCTACACTTAAAAGTGACTACAAAGAGACTTAAAACAGAAAGTTTTAAAGACTGAGTGTAGTAATGTTATTGAAGTATAAGGAAGGAGAGTTTAAATAAATATTGAAATGATAAATTGACTCATCCGCTTAAGGCTGCTCTCTCGAGTAATGCTAAAAAACAGCGTGCAGATGAAGCAGTTTTTCGTCGGCATTTAGTGAGAAATTACATCTGAAAAATAGGAAGTAATCTACATGATGTGATATGTAATTTGGTTTAGCCAGAGTTTATGTATCGGTATCACATAATAAGAAAAACCAAATCACCTCCAAATCGTTGAGATGAAACCATTTTACTACTTCATTTTTTAACAAAAGTATTAAAAAAATATCTACTGCTTTGCAGTACAATCGAAAATAATTTGGTTTTGTTACTTTTTTTAAATATGAGTTATTTTTTTTATAATAAATTAAAAATGCAGGTAGCGGAGTGGCGCGTAAAAGAGTAGTTAGCTCCGTTTATATCCACAAGGTCATTGGCATGTATATAAGCCTTAAGGCGCCGACCCCACTGCGCGCGGTCTAGCAGTCAGAGTTCCGAGTTCAGCGTTCCGCGTTCACTGTAATCTATGCGGTGGCTTAAAATCCTACACACACAAAAGCAGTTAGACTGCGAAGGTCAAAGTGAAAGCGCATTCAGTCGGAGTTCTATTTTTTTTGCAAAAGCTGGAAGGTCACGATTTCCGACGAAATCGAAAAGTTTACTTAATTAGTGAGACAAAACGTTTTCTTTATGATTTGAGAGTCAAATTTGGGTTTCAGTAAAAAGAGCATGTGACGTGTTATCACTGCTTAAGATTACTGAATTTCAGATTTTTAGACCACTCGCTGTGTGCGCAAGTGTGAACGCGGAACGCAGAACTCGGAGCTCTGACCGCTAGACCGCGCGCAGTTGTGTCGGTGCCTAAATGGAGCCAGTACATAATAAAATAATGGATTTATTCTGTAGCGTAGATATTAAAATTAAATAATACAGGACCTATGTAGTAATGATAAATTAAAAAAGAAAAAAGTGTACATTTGCTGTTTTTAAATTCTATCCTATGAGGTAATCCCGGATATAATAAAAGTGCTATTTTTGGTAAGGACGTTAAAAAAGCAACTTATGTTCTACAGTCACTCAATTTGACATTAATTAATTTATGAAGAAAAAAAAACTATCACTATCGAAATTAAATTATCCATTTCGGAATAAAACCGGTTAACTAATATAAAACATGTATTGTTTACAACTATTTAAATGAATTAAAGATTTGTAGTTAAAAACGAGTAAAAAGAAGTTGTCATTAATAACTTGTTTGAATATAAATTGTTTTTAGTGAATAAATATTTTCAATCTTATGTAAACGGTTGACATAGAAAAGTGTAAATAAATTCAAGTAAGAAAAATTTAAATGAAAACCAGGGGGGCTAAAAAGGCCACTTTAGGAGAATCATATTCATCATCATCACATCAGCCGAAAGACGTCCACTGCTGGACATAGGCCTCCCCGCGCGCGTCGCCACAACGACCGGTCCTGCGCGTCTCGCATCCATCGGCTACCCGCGACCTGAGCCAGGTCATCGGTCCGCCTTGTGGGAGGCCTTCCAACGTTACGTCTTCCGGTACGCGGTCACCACTCCAGAACTTTTCGGCCCCATCGACCATCTGTTCTGCGAGCAAGGTGCCCTGCCCACTGCCACTTTAGTTTGACAATCCTTCAGTCTATGTCGGTAACCTTGATTCTCTTGCGGATATCATCATTCCTGATTCGATCACGCAAAAAAACTCCAAGCATTGCTCTCTCCATTGCCCTTTGAGTGACTTTGAGCCTTCTGATGAGGCGTGAGCGACCACGTTTCAGTTCCGTATGTCATCACTGGCAACACGCACTGATCATAGACTTTCGTCTTGAGACACTGTGGTATGCGGGACGAGAAGATACCACGCAGCTTCCCGAACGCCGCCCAGCCGAGTCGGATTCGACGGTTGACGTCTTTCTCGAAGTTGGCTCTACCTAACCGGACCGTTTGTCCTAGGTAGACGTACTCGTCTACAACTTCGAGTCATAGAGAATCATATTAAAATCATAACATTAATCAAGCAACAATCTGTCAAATTTCATTTTGATCTTTATCGCTTTAGCATTTGGTTTAATATTGATTGGGAGCATTTGACAGTGACGGGTAGCGTGATGTTCTTTTAGCGGGCCTAAAAAGGCCATTTTAGCAGAATCAGAAAGTAAATCACGCTACCCGTCAGCGTCAAATTTTACCAATCAACCTTGAACCTAATGCGTTAGCGATAAAGATGAAAATGTAATTTGACAGATTGTTGTGTGATTAATGTTATGTTTCTAATATGATTCTGATTATGACTTTTGTTTAATGTGTAATGTTTTGAATTGTAATCTTTTAATTTATTCTTGTATTTTATCCAATATTAAAAAAATATGTACCTACATATGCATATGGACTGGTACCGAAATTAAATTATTTATTATTATTAAAGTGGCCTCTTTAGACCCCTGATTCTGCTAAAGTGGCCTTTTTAAACCCGCAATTGTAAACAAAGGCCAATAATATTACCTTCGCTATCGATGATTCTCAAACTTGACCACTGTGACCCTTAGATGACCGTAAAACGTTATTTAATAGGATTAAGTGCAGACTACATGGTACAGCCATCAAAGATGTCCTTAAAATATCAGGCCCCAGTGTTTCGAACGAAAATAATCACAAAATAAATGAGGTAAGTGTTCAAATTCGCGTGTATGAATTTTTGGCAGCCAATCACTTGACTTGTGCTTAATTTTTGACGCGTCGATAATTAATTACTCTAAAAATCTTTAATGTTAATTATAACATACCTTTAATTGAGATAAAATTGACTTTATAAAGTTCCATCATATCAATTCTTGAAAAGATCACTTCTAGCGATAAGGTCGCGCATTGTGTCACCCTATGTTATATTTTCCTCATATATCTTTTCTGTAACTTTTATGGTGTACATAATAAAGAGTATTCTATTCTATTCTTATAATCTGAATATCAATAGTTTTTTTTTTTTTTGTAAAACAGCAATAATAAAGTTCATTCCAATTTAGTTCAATATCAATAACCTAAACTTATAATTTTTGTTCGGCTAGATTTCTACGAATATTAATTTCATTTAATTGAAATACCAATTATTTATTTTAAATTAAAAGGTAGGTATTTATTAAATAATCAAACATCAGATCAGCGTTTTGGAAATTAATTAAGAGCCGCATCATACATATTAGATTTGATGAATTTCTGCAATTTTATAAAAAAAACTTGATAAACGTTTTATCGAAACGCTAAATTAATATTTTTTTGAAAAAGTATCCGATTTTTTAACACCGCAGGTCAATGAACTTTTTCTATATACAAATATAAATCATAATTCTTCTTAAGTGGCCAAAATATTGTCTTAGTTGATAGGTTTCAGGTTTATTAAGCTGCAATATAATATATTGTATTCACAATTCTGGTTAAGGTTGCCCGTCCTGGGCCCCAAGTCTGCTATTACAATAGTGTCAGAATGGTTTATCATAGATCAGTGTCAGTGGTTGACCACTGGATATAAAAGCGTCATTATGATTTTCCAGTGATCAACCACTGACACTCCACTCCATTGAAAGAAATGGCATAGAATCTTGTCAAAATCAACCATTATGAAATCAATGATAGACCATTCTGACACTATTGTAATAGCAGACTTGGGGCCCAGGAATTGCTTTAAATCGCCGCGCCACGTGAGTCACTGAGATTTTATACAATTCCATTGGTTAATATGTCTCCGTTTCTCCGCTCCGCTGTCTCGCTCCGCGTCAATAGACAGGCAGCCTAAGGTTTCCTGTCCATTACAGCGGAGCTAGGAATTTTAACCAATGAATTTGCATAATATTTCTCCTTTTCTCCGCTCCGCTGCCTCGCTCCGCGTAAATGGACAGGCACCCTTAGGGACCTACTACACTTCAGGCCCTATTAATGTGCTATCATTTCTGTCACGATTTTGAATCACGAAAGTACCTATTTTATTATTTATTTATCCGCCGCGTAGTTCCCGTTCCCGTGGGAGCACGGGGATAAAATATAGCCTATGTTACTCCCTGATAATGTAGCTATCCATTGCTGAAAGAATTTTTCAAATCGATCGAGGAGTTTTTATGTTTATTCGTTACATACAAAAATACAAATCTTTCCTCTTTATAATATTGGTATAAAAAATGCATGTTGTTTTAAGAATAGACAACAAGATCAAAGCCACAGTAAGAAGTTAATTAAGAATATTAATTATTCAACCACATTGTATGTATAAAACGTTTATGCTCCTCAAAGGTTATGCAAATAAGACACAAACACCAATCATTAGTTTATTATTTTTTCTTAGTTGCCATAATTAGTAGTAGCTATAAGAAATCACGTTATATTAAACTCTTTTTAATTACTTTTTGTCAGACTGGAAAAAAAATAAAAGGGTACTTAATTATTCTGATTTTAGGTATATCTACTCAATATATATATATACTAGTTGACCCGCGCAACTTTGTCTGCTCCGCTCCTATTGGTCTCAGCGTGATGATTTATAAGAAATAAAAATAAAATAGCTCCTCGATAAATAGGCTATCTTATTCTGAAAGAATTTTTCAAATCGAACCAGTAGTTCCTGAGATTAGCGCGTTCAAGCAAACAAGCAAACAAACAAACTCTTCAGCTTTATAAATTAGTATAGATGTAGATTTTCTGCAAAGAATCACTAAGTTACGAGTACTTTTAACAAAAAATCGTTTCACTCGTACACGTTTTGCATCGGAAAAAATGTTGTTTGAACAAAAATGATTTATACCTTTATTACATAAAACGACACAAGTGCCTGGCGTGACATGAAATAAAATTGGCATTATTTACAAAAGGATAAAAAAATATATTTACATTATAATGTAATATGCAGTTACATCATGGTAGCCACTTGTCCCCAGCGTGGGAGTGTAAAGTGTCGAGCCTACCAAATATGTCTCATTATAGTGGTTTATTTATAAACTACAATTAATCGACCACTTCCATCGAGATGAGCCTTAAATTTAATAATATTATATACCCTCTAACCTACAGAACCCTATTACTATGTCTCCGCTGTCCGTTTGTCTATCAGCGGGCTGTATTTCAAGAACCATAAAAGGTAGACAGTTGAAATTTTCACAGATTAAGTATTTCTATTGCTGTTATACAAATAATAAAAATTTAAGAGGGCTTCCATAAAAGCAACGTGTTTTTTTTTTTGTTTTGTGGTACGGAACCCTTCAAGTGAAAGTCCGACTCGTACTTGGCCGGTTTTTTTTATTACTCTTCACAAGTTCTTTCAAAGAAACGCCTCTCTGTTTGTTACTTCTTCACGTCTAAACGGCTGAACGGATTTTGATTAAAGTTAACACAGAGATAAATCTTATCGTGGAATAGGGCTTAGGCTACTTTCCGTCCCAGAAGTATGTTACTTTAGGATAATTATCGACTACCATGCGGGTGAAGTCGCGTGCAGAACCTAGTAAAAAAGCCGGCCAAGTACGAGTCGAACTTTCACACGAAGGGTTCCCTTAAAACCGAAAACAACAAGTTTCTTGTATTGGAGCCCCCTTGAATTTTTAATTTAATTTATTTTTATTATTAGTTGATGATATGGCTGCAATAGACATGCAGTCTGAAAATTTGTATTGTCTACCTATTAAGGTTCTTGAGATATAGTCGGCTGACATACAGACGGATGGACAGCGGAGGTTTGGTTTTGGGTACGGAACCCTAAGAATGAGTTGACAATTTTCCGCGTGAGCTCCATTAAATAAAAATAAGAATTTCCCAAAGTGGGTTGTAAAACCCGGTAAAATTAAAATTTACGACCCACTTGATACAATTTAAGCCACTGGTATTTATGAGTATCCTCTAATTAGTATCAACACATAAAACTATGAAAGTTCAAGGTTTTTCTACATCAATATTCAAATCATTAATTTCTCGCCAACTTACATATTTTTTGCACAAATGCCTATGACATAAGTGACGGAACATAAACAAGTAAACACGAACCTTAGATTCTAATCATAGAGTTCTTTTTAGCTTATTCGTAAGCATGAACTTCCGCGAAGACGACACTTCAGCTCACCTTTGACATATTTATTCAATAATTGACATTGAAAATTTAAGTTTATTTGCACTTCGGTTAATTATTTTTGCTTCGATTGTAGACTCTATGTCGTGAGCACTAAAAGCGTTTATAATTTCCGCTACGTTAAGCTGCGATAAGTGTTTATCAAGAGTACAATATAAAGTAGGATGTCCTGGTCGAACCGATTACCTACCTAAACTGTTTTTTTTTAATTCATAAAATTGTGGATACCTATTACAAAAAAAGTGTATCCGTGTTCATAAAAGGAATTTAAAAATTATTATTTACGGTCAAAGCCTTTTGCATAACAGGATACACGAAATATTTGCGAAATTAGTGTTCATTGTCAAAAGCTATAATTATTTGTTAGATATTAATTACAATCGTCTGCTTTAATGGTTCCTAAATGTACAATCAGCAACAAAAAATAGTGGAAAGGCATTTTGTTAATTTCGACCGCTGATTTTTTTTCTTAAAAAAAACAGATGCACATCGGCTTTTATACCCAAGAAAAAAGTAGGTATTATATCACGTTTATAACATCTGTATTATGTTTAGTTTAGTGTACCGTGTAATTAACGGTCAAACAAACAATAAGTGTGAAGTTTTTTCAAGTTTCTTTTGTTCCCATGACGTCCTTTGTGTACAAAACAGATTATGAGGTTAAGGATAACTTTTAAAAGGATGAATTAAGTTACTGAACATGGAATCAAAATTATGGTTTTATTACTCCGTCTGGTACTTTTTGATTTTCTTTACCTAGTATGTTGGTTCATAGGGAAAAACTATCCGTTTAAAACTTATTGACAATTTGGGGATATATCTCTAGATTTTTACTAGGAAAGAATCCAAAAAATAACATTCCGAACCGGCTGTCACATTTAGTTATGCGTGTAAAAATACCTTTAAACCGCATTTTCGTTTCGCAATGTTTCAATAATAAGGGTTACACAATGATGAATCACCTGATTATGGTCCACCGAGATATAATCGAATAAATAAACGTCTGTCGTTTATTTTGTCCCGATGTGTAATGTTCCCGCGATTTATAAGTTGGCTTTCGAGTTATTTCACGGTTAATTTTTAAAGAATTTAAAGAAAAAAAAATAAAGAAATTGGGATTCGCACAAGATAAAAAAAAGTAAAATAAATTAAAAACCAACTGTTACAATGAATTTTAGCTTAAATGCTAAAAAGGTCTTTAATTTTTTTTGAAATAGACGTACATTGGAGTGTCAGTCAGTGTGTTGAGCAAAGACACCGCCTAATTTGTTGCCGCGTATTGTGTGTTACAGCATATACTTCGATATTTAAAATACAATAACACCGCTGTTATTCTGATATATATTGCACAAAAATATGCAGGTAAATTTTCACTTAATCTTCTATTTTTATGATTTAATAAGAATAATAATAATAATTTATTTGTTCTTAAAAAAAACATACATACAGACCTTTAAATAACACACACAACAATACACTTAATTCTAAATTTAGATGTAGAACAACAACAACTATTGTGGTAACTTGTATGCTATGAAAAAGTTTACTACCTCTATATAGTAGTATAGTAACTTGTATGCTATGAAAAACTTTACTACCTCTATATGACGCTTATGTTAAAGATCTATCATATGAGATGAAAAAAACCTGCCAAGTGCGAGTCGGGCTCGCACACAAAGGGTTCCGTACCAAAAACCTTAATTTTTATTATTTGTTGTGATAGCGGCAATAGAAATACACAATCTGTGAAAATTTCAACTGTCTACCTATTACGGTTCTTGAGATACAACCCGCTGACAGACAGACGGACGGACGGATGGACGGTGGAGGCTTAGTAATAGGGTTCCGTTGGTTATGCTTTGGGTACGGAACCCTAAAAATGATGAATGGAAATGGAAAGGAAGATGCGTTGTCGACCTTTAAGACAAAGTAGTAAATTCTCATGTCCCTGCAATTTCACCAGTTCAACCTATTCAAAATGTGCAAAATTACATATTGCCAAATACGTTTTTGACCTATCAGGTTTTCATAGCATTGCAAAAGGTTCACAAATAATGAGAGGTAACCAATATACTTGGCGCACACAATCAAGCAATCAATTTTCCAAAGAAGAAACTTAAAAGCCTAATATATAAGGAAATGGACATTGTCTAAATCTTAAATTATTGTAATATAATAAAGTTGTAAAATTGTTTCCAATTTTGTAAAAGGTTATTTATCTCTGTTAATACTCACTGTACCGTTGAGTAAAGCACGTTACAATGAGATTTTGTCACGCACGGAGATGAAACTGGGGGAAATTCGGATAATCAATCTACATTATATTTGGCTCAGGTATTTCCTTGTCACAGAATTGACGTAAAAAATTTTACTTAATTCCTTCTGTAAAACTAGACTTTGAATTAATTTGAAAAAAAAAATATTATCAAAAAAGCCTGTTTTGGAAAAAAACAGACTAAAAGTTTTCAGAATTCATTTACTATTTCTTTAAAATTAAGTTATTTTCATTTTATCAGTGGACGTCTTTCGGCTGATATGAAATAAAATAAATTTCACAAAATAGTGATCATCAGATCACTATTTTGCGAAATTTATTTTATTTTATTGCGATTTTCTTTAAAATCTACATTACAGTTGCTTCAATTGTGAATCTATTAATAGTGGCGATCATTTTAAATTAAGTTTTAAAATTCTTAAGCCTTCCTAAAATAATTATTTTGATACACCAGTAATAAATAATATTGTATAAAATATAATCAGTAGTAAAATACCTCACTTGGGTCTAAAAAGATAATTTATAGTGTGTTATGCACATACATGTGGTATTTTTATTAGGAAATATCTTAATAGTTAATTAAGATGTTAAACATATCGTAGAATAATTTGTGTCGAACTTTAATTACATACTGTACGTGCCATCAATTACATATACGTTAATCAGGTAGATTTAGGAAGCAAGTAAAAACAACATTTTAATACTAAATTGAAATGTTATTTTTTCTGATATTTAATCATTGTAACTGGTAAGGTGTTTATTATTTGCGGATTTTTAGGGTTCCGAAAAAAAAGGAACCCTTATAGGATCACTCGGGTGTCTGTCTGTCTGTCTATTTGTTCGTCTGTCACAGCCAGTTTTCTCCGGATCCACTGGACCGATTCTGTTGAAATTTAGTACACATATGGACTTCTATGACCCAAACACGGACGCGTTACGTAAATTATTAAATTTATAGTATGGGGGTCACTTTTGGGGGTCAAACTAGAAAAATGAAAAAATAAGTTTTTTGAACAATATCGTGTTACATATCAAATCAAAGGGCTTACTGTAAAAGTTTTAATTATATTTTTTTCACAATTTTAAAATAAATGGTTTTGAAGTAATTCAAGAAATTAGACGAAAAATGACCATCCCCCCCCCTTATCTCCGAAACTACTGAGCCAAAGATTTTGAAAATAATGGAGATAATAGATCTTTACCTAAAGATTACAGGAAAACTAAAGATTACTATTAGAAGTCTGTAGTGTTAAAATAACATGTTAAAAAAATTAAATTCGTTCGGAACCCTTTGCACGCGAGTCCGACTCGCACTTGTTTTCACCTCTCACTTGTTCTTGAAAGAGTCACCGCGTCTCTGGAACGCAAAGGGCACTAGGAGGAACACGGATGGGTTTTAGTCAGTAAGAGTCTGACACTCCCTTCTGCTTCACCCAGAGAAGGAGTCATTTGAAGGTTTTGCCATCTTTTAAAAAAAAGTGTTTGTTATAAAACCCACTTTGAAAATAACACATGTTTTTAGCATAGAGTCTTTGTTCTTTATTGCACCAAAAGTAATAAACCAAAGAAAAAGTGAAAAATCTACGTTTGTATTCATGTAGATTTTCCACTTTGTCGAACTTTCCACTTTTGTGCATAACTGTCAATCAGAATTTCATAACGTGTCAAAGACGCTACTAGGTTGCGCCACTTATGGGTACAGTCACGAACGGAGCCCATAGCGTATTTTCGTAATAATTAAAAAAATATAATTACGCAATCATAAACACCTATATGTATTTTGGAAATCACGGAATTGATTAACAAAATGTGTGTTTAGAAATATAAAAATAATAAATAGCGTGTGCCAATAATTCAAGCAACGAACATTTAATTATGTATTAGCTGTGGTCAAAACTTTAATGTTGCGAGGCTTAGTAATGCAAAAAAAAAAACTGTTACTTAATTGAAATATTTTTTGCAGATAAAAAAGATTGCAAATGCCAGCAAAAACTAAACAACAATGATATTTCGTTATAAACCAATTAGGAAGAAGTTTATCATACTTAAAGCGTTTCAAATTAAAAGGTCTAGGTCCCATAATAAGCCTTATAGTATTTTGAAAGATAAGTTAAGATGGAAATAATTACGGTTTTTTATTTACCTAGTCATTTAAAAATTACGAGTAATATATAAATTGCCATTAGAATAATTACTTTTCACAATGAAACATTTGTAATATATTTCAAAACTTATCGATAGGACATCCCAACTAATAATATTATAAAATTTATAAGTGGTGCTTTGTTAAGCTTTCATACCTAAACTCCTTTTAAATAAATTTTGGTGCAGAGAGAGATGGTAACCTGGAGTCTGAAGTTACAGGCTATTTTTTTTTTGGAAAATCTATATCAACGCGAACGAAGCGGCAAGCAAAAACAAGTAATTTTATAAACGTCTGCTAAACTTAAAAACATACTCAGGCGTCATTATAATCTATTGAGGTAATAAATATCCTATTTTTAACTAAACACCAATACACGGTCATCGAACACTTGATGCTTAACTAAATAATCACTTGTCACCGCGAGTGTACACAGTTGGCAGGCTGTCAGGTGGCTAAACAAAGCGAACAACGCAAAACTATCTGTCGTTGCATCTCGTACGAGTACAGTAGGACGCGTTGTGCGTACATTGCTTAGGTTTGGACCTAAGTCATAAGCAGTAGCGGGTCCGGAAAATGGCATTGGTTCTGGTACAGTGATAACGCATTTTTTTTGCTGTAGCTATAGGGAACATATTCGGCGAACAGTAGACACAGTCTACGCCGAGTAGCTATCGTTGTATTTAGCGTTGGAAATATATTATTAAAATTGAGTTTAAAAATAATTATTTATTTATTCATTCAGTAGTAGTGTACACATACATTTTATTGGCATTGATACTTTTGTGTTGCAATGTATTTATAGTTCCTGCATGTTTCCTATTCTATGAAGTAAAAAAGGTATTTTAGTAAAAGTGAAAATGAAATCCTCAAAATGGTTTTGTCAGATATTTACAAAACACAATGTCTTAATGCCAAAATCTTTTTGGATTGCTGGTGATTACACTATGATTTAATCCAAATAATTTAAGATTCTTATCTCCTGGTGCAATATTTCTTCTTACAAAAAGCCTAAGCTTATGTTATGTTTACTAAAACCATTATTTATTGCGGCGCCTAAAATATTGTGTAATCAAAACAAACCTTCAACTACAAATAGACTAATAACTAATTCATATTTGTTGTTTAAATACTATTTATTTATGATAAATTATGTTGTAAACACGCAGCATATTTATTTATTAATTTTTAACACGCCACGACCTTAGCTCGGCGTTTTTAGTGGTGTTAACATGATTTATATTGATAATCGCATCATTTGTCTTGTGTTAATGCATGTATGCTTCTCTGAGGTCATGGATATTATTCTAAGATCAGGCAAGAGTATGATTTGATTATGATTTTTAATTTTCATTGACTGGTAATCATTCAAATATTAAGAAGAAATAAATAATGAGCTTTTTAAATTTTAATAATTACGATGTGTGTTTATTTATTGGATATTCATCTTTATTACTGACTAGCTTTGTCCCGCGGTTTAGCTCCATTTGCCTATTCCAGTAAAAGAACCTCATGAAATCATGACACGTAATAGTTTTTGGTAAGTAAGTAGATTTTTTAAATTGAACAGTACTTCTAGAGATTATCTTTAATAATGTGAAATAAACAATCAATTTCAGCACTTTCAAATAAATCTATCAGTTTTGTTAACGAAGGGTATATTGAATCTTTATACACGTCTTATCCACGTGAACTACGAAAATTTTCTAAAGCCATTACCTCATTATCACTTGGGCCACAAACAGCAGTACCATAGACAAGTAACAAACGTACGCAACATTCCTCTAGTTCTATTCTTTATGAAAATATTTGCTGAAAAAAATACTGTTTTGTTTCACCAACAATGAAGCATTACAGGATATTTAGATTACGAGACTTTGTTTATTAGGTAATGGGTTTCGGTAACACCTTTTGTAAATAAGATACGGAAGATGGGAAAACTTATAGGTACCATCTGAAAAATATACTTCACTACAATTATTTGTTTGATGTATTAGTATTTATACTGGGAGAAGTTCGTTTCATAGCTCTTCGAGTCTCTAGGATCACAATAAAAAAACCTGCCAAGTACGCGTCGGACTCGCATAGGAAAGGTTCCACGACCATAGACCCTAATTTTTATTATTTTTGTTATAGCGGCAATAGAAATACACAATCTGTGAAAATTACGATTCTTGAGATAGAGCCCGCTGACAGACAGACGGACAGCGGAGGCGTAGTCATAGGGTTCCGTTGTTTACCCTTTTAGTACGGAACCCTAAAAATCAAACTAGATAAATCATAACATATCACAGTCAGACGGTTAAAGTTCTTCCGGTCGGATCTCCTGATCCGATCCCCTACTGGTGATTATTATGTTTTAATTCTGGTCTGATCCACTCTAAACTTTGTCATTCCGATCTGATCCCCTTACTCTTTTGACAGGTAAGTACAGTCAAGAGAAAAACGGTTATTCACGTAAAAAATATTTGTTTTTATTTGTTTCCATTACCATAAGAATTCCGAAAATTTGTGTATTTCAATAAACCCTGTACGTATATTTTTTGCTGACTGACCCAAAACTCTAATAATAGATAACTAGAGTATCCGACCGGTATAAAAAAAAATTTAAAAAATATTTGTGGTACTTACTCTGCACGGTGGATCAGATCGGAATAAAAAAAATGATCCCCAGGGTATCAAATACGGGGTATCTGACCGGATTTACTCGATGGTTGCTATGGAGTGTTGCTTTTCTGATAAATACCGTAACATTAAGAGCATTTTCTTTTCCTTAGGACTTTCATGAGTCACAGTTTATTTAAAAGTGCTCACTGCCTGACCAGATATATAAAATCTATAGACAAATTATTCATAGTGTCAGTTTTGAAGACGTCATCACGACCTAATGTATTAAAACATTTTGACCTGCAACTTTTAAATTGAATTTAACGCCAGACACATTACAATAATGTTTTGAAAGCTGAGGTCAAAGTTCTAGACGTTTGAATTTCATACCGAATATGTTTACAGACTTTATTTTGAATACCGTTACCTGTTGTTACAAAATTTCTAGTACTAGTGGCCCTGGTTTCGCCCGTATGTATATTTTTTTTTTCAAAATTGTCTTTAAAAAACCAGCCAAGTGCGAGTCGGACTCGCACACGAAGGGTTCCGTACCATAAACGTTAGTTTTTATTATTTGTTGATATAGCGGCAATAGAAATACGCAATCTGTGAAAATTTCAACTGTCTGCCTATTACGGTTCTTGAGATACAGCCCGCTGACAGACAGACGGACGGACGGACAGTGGAGGCTTAGTAATAGGGTTAGGTACAGAACCCTAAAAACCCCTCGCCCTAACGATTACAAACACAGCTATAAAAGAATGATCTAATTTAGGTCAATCGTTACGAAGTTACGCGCATACATACATTTTAGCGATTCATTTTTATTTATATAGATAGTTGGATAGATTTTATTACAACAGGTAATGGTATCCTTGGAAAGATTTCCTTGAAAAATGGCCTTTCCATCGCATCCCACTGTGCTTAGCTTTATAGCATGAGACTTGTATATAAAAACATTATAATAACCATATATCATCATCATCATCATATCAGCCGAAAGACGTCCACTGCTGGTCATAGGCCTCCCCCATAATGGGGGGAGTTTGCCATAATCGCCACGCTTGGCAGGCGGGTTGGCAATCGCAGTGTATGGTGTTGAGTTTTACAGAGAACGCTGCTGCCCATTCTCTGGTGAGTCCCTTAGTCGCCTCTTACGATACCCACGGGAAGTGATGGATGATAACCATATATAATGAGTTTCAGTACATACTAATTAGCAGATTCTTCATGGAAGATTGAATTAAGAATCTGATTTATTTATCATTGTTGGTTCCGTACTATTATTACGCTTCCACCATCAGTCCGTCTGTTGTCAGCGGGCGGTAACTCAAAAACCGTAATAGGTAGACAGTTGAAATTTTCAGAGTGTAAAAATTAAGGCTGCTCTCTCGAGAAATGCTTAAAAACAGCATTTATTGAGAAACTACATCTGAAAAAAATAGGTAGTAATCTACATGTATAATACGTAATTTGGTTTAGCCAGAATTTATGTATCGGTATCACATATTTTAAGAAAAAAAATCACCAAATCACCTCCTAATCGTTGAGATGAAACCATTTGTACTCCTTAATTTTTAAGTCTAAAAAAAAATCTACTGTTTTGCAATACAAACAAAAAAATTTGGTTTTGTTGCCTTTTAAAATATTTGTTATTTTTATAATAAATTAAAAATGCAGGTAGCGGAGTGGCGCGTAGAGGAGTAGTTAGCTCTATTTATTTTATTAGGCACATACAATTTTATTAGGTCATTGGCATGTATACAAGCCTTAAAGGCGGCTTCCATGCAAGAAACGGTTACATACATTTTGTACGGTTTTTGGTACGGAACCCTTCGTGTGCAGGTTTTATTTTTGAAAACTGGTTATATTATAGAATGCACCTATTGAATTATTATTTCTATGCAAGCTTGCTTCCTGCATTATATTTTCAAATGGTTTTGACCTTTCATTTAGCTAAATTCTTCCCAATGTTTTTAGTTCGAACTTTGAATGGAATTAAATGTCAGCCAATATTTATATTAATAAATATATATATTTTTTAAATCTAGTTTGTAATATTCTTTCATTCATTTTCTATTTTATTACTACCTTATACCTTATTCTTTTCGCACCTGTCGCGAAAATGTGAAAATCTTGTAAGTTTTTGTAAAAAATAACGTATTTTAAAGTTATATTGAATAGGGCTCTGGTAATAACTTAAATTAAAGCTAGGCCAACTCAACTGAGCTTCTGTTATTGCCTGCTTATTGCTGTCTCATATTTCAGTTCAAAGTTTGTTTGCTGTCCATACGCAGTGACTTTGTACAGAGGTGCGTGTTCAAAGATTTAATTTGAGTAGTAATAATAAAGAACATGTTTAAGGATTATTGAAACACATCTTGTGGGTTGCTTACCAATCGATTTTGATTGCTTTGTGGTTATTTTAGTGCGTAAAGTCTGTACAGCTTTGTTTCTCATACTTTACCGGTTGGATTTTCCCACATCAGCAGCATTGTTGGAAACAATATTATTCCATTTTATGAGCAAAAAATACGGTTGTTAAGACGTTTTATTTTAATCCTGAATCAGGATACAGCAACATACGCAGCAAAAAAAAATACGACGGTTACAAATAGGTAACAACAATAAAATAATCTTTCATAATGAGCCTTTGGTCTTACCAGTATGCCAACCACACGCTAATAAGCAACGCCTCCTTAATTGTTAACCGCTGTTAATCCGATAATTACAAGTTATTTACAGCCAGTCGTAATAAGAAAAAATATATAATAAAACCTTTTATAGCTACATCATTACTTAAATATGTTTTAATTAATACATTCTTGAGTGACCAATGACGAGTTTGCGTAACATAACCTTGGATTGTGGTTTGATATTTAAATATACAAATATTAAAGGCTTCTTCAAATTGTGGAAGATGGCGTCGCTACGTATTTAAAAGTAGCTTAGCGGGTGGGTAGAAAGATTTACATTAGACACCTTTTATATTAATCTTATAAATTAAAAATATTCATAAATAAAATAGGAGAAATTTTCTCTATAAGTGCAATAATAATTCTTTAGCCTATGTGTGTATTGTTTTTAGTATCAAAATAACAAGCTTTACGATAGATTTTTTTTTGAGATAAAAAGTACCCTATGACAATTATCAATTCATTAGTGAAGCTTTTTAATAGAGTCTGATAGTAAAAAAAACGTAAATAGATCAGTACTGCCAGAAGTGACCATCTAAAATGTGATGATCAAATGGTCATGTTAACTAATGCAAAACGAACAGGCTCGGCTGACATTGCATACTAGGTCCATAAAATCAACATTTTGTTTGAAATCACAGGAGCGTTCGGTATATTTATGTAAAATAATTCTACGGTTACGTTTTATATGGAATAACAAATAACGAGGCTTCGTTTACGTAAGATAGAGCCTTGGCATGTGGTATATTTAAATATACAAATATTAAACGTGATCGATTTAAAGATTCCTTTGTCTAAGCAATTGTTTTATTTGACCTGATCATATTTTGGAACCGGTTTTTTTGCATATTAATACAAAATATCGTAGGTATGCAAGATGTTCGTTCTTTTTGTTTGGCATTAATAAAATAATAAGATGCCTTAATAGCAAAGATCAGAAAGACATTACGGTCTATGACCATGAAAAAATATGGAACATATGTGTCACTAAATGACTAAGTTGGTTTTCTTTTATTTATGAATGTGTTGCAACGATGATTATAGGAGTTTCTGCGTTGTGGCCAAGGGAATGACGAAGAACATCATTTAGATACTAATGTGTTCTATCAAATGTCTTCATAGTCTGGTTAGAATAAAACGATTAATTCTGGGGTTAAACACGTTGAAAGTTTTCGGAATATATTATAGGTTTTTTTTTTCAAATTTATTAATTAAAAAAAAACTTTTTACAAAAATACATAACCGAAAGTTTTTTATTTTTTTACTTTTAAGTAGTGATACTTAAACGACGTCTTCGTCAACGCAAAAGTTGAAATAAGCAAAAATGCTCATAAAATAAAAACTCCTCAACCAAACCAAATCAATTTTTTATGGGACCAAATGGCAAATATACTGCATCGAACTAAAAAAGAATCACAAAAATCGGAGCAGAAACCTCGGAGTAATCGGTGTACATACATAAAAAAAAAATACACGCCGAATTTAGAACCTCCTCCTTTTTTGGAAGTCGGTTAAAAATGGCTCTGATTTGTACTCATACAAGAAACCACATAATTTAATAAAATAGAACTGTTAGTTTATGAAATTAAGGCTCACTTAATAATTAAGACGACCATCTTTAATATTAAGATGGCATGACCATGCCATCTGCCATTTCGCAAATCGAATAAAGATTTAACATCGAAAAGTTTCCTATTGACAGCTGTATCTTAATCAGACAAGCAGATCTCAGCACATCTCTCTCTCAATACAAAATGTCGGTAACATTTGAAGTTACATTCGGTAAACTTTACAGTATTACATGTTACAAATCGGGTTAAAGATCACATGCCGCTAGCGTATCGATTTAAGAATCGCTTAAGTAAAATTTTCTGCGCAAAATTTAATTTTAATTAAAGAAACTCTAAAACTGGTAATTATATTGTAGGTATTTTTAAATCAACATGATTTATTTATTTAAACAAATATTTGGCAGTTACATAGTTATTGGTGATGAAATATATGCAAGTTATAAAAATCCGCCGCTTCAAAGTCACGGCTGACGGAACTTGTAGTAAATCCTTAGAACGTTATAAATAACTGTCATGTCAATATTTCATTCTTTTGACAACAATTAACTTTGCTGCTATACTCGCAATGCAGGGTAAATAAAATTTTGCTTGTTGTTTTACGGTTAAAATAGATATTAACAAAAAGTTATCTTTATATTTATATTTATCAATTGCTACTCCTAAGGTTTCTAACCCCACAAACATATAAGCTCAAAAATTAAGCAATAGTCCCAGGCGCTAGACCAATGAGATAATCTTCTATTTTTAATCATCGAACAAAAATTATAAATTGATAGCGCTTTAAATGCTTATATTCCAGATAACGACGGTCGAATCTGTCGCTCGGTGGATGTGACCTTTGCGCGGCGGCCTTCTGGCTTGCGTAACTTTGTCCTCCGGCGCAAGCGCATCTTTGTAGCTTCACTATTTAACTTGTAACAACGTCGCACCCTAATTTTTAGTTACCGTTATTCAATTATCCATGATTTAGTGGACTTGTTGCTTTTGGTATCACGATTTCTTGGAGTGTAGAAGATGATTATTATTCGTAACGAGTCAGACTCAGAATCAAATGGCATTTATTCCTAAGGTTTTACAATAAGTATACTTTTCTGAATCAGCTGATTTATGTGTCCTTTAGAATGACCTAAGAAAGGACTCTGAAGTAATAATAACGATTTTATTAGATCACTAAACGCAAATAAAAATTCCAATGAGGCCAAAATAAATAATACGTAATTTGAAGATCCCACTTTCAAAATCATAAAAAGTAAATTGAGTACCTAGAAAATAATATAATGTGCACTCAAGTAAACAACTATGCAAAAAGTTTTACATAACAATAAATCAATTATTACGACTCCGCGAACACTATTATTTGCGAACATTATGACATAGATTAAGAATATATTATGATTATGACATTTAACTTAAGACGAATCAAATGCAAATCTGATATTTTTAGGGAAAGAAAATTGCAAAATTGTCACAGTTTCGCACTCATCGATTTTAAAATATTTCGGCAAAAATTGCGAAAAACCTATTGGTATTTGATGTATCGGCATTGATAATATAACTATAGTTTGCACAATGTAATGAGTTGGTTTAAATTATACTAAAATTAACAAGTTGAAACACTGAAAAGGTTTGTTAAACTTATTACGTAAAGTTAAAATTAAGAAGGTTTTTTTTACTACTAAAAATAAGTTTTAAAGGAAGTGTAAAGTGAAACCAAATGCCCAAAATTACTTAATATAGGAAAATCAAAACTAAAACACAAATGAAGTTTTTTCGCAAACTTTTTCGCACTCAATACCACTTTACACAAAATTCCTATTGTATAAAACAAATGAAAAAGCACAAAACTCACCATTTTTCCTTCGGTTGACTAGCACATACACTGCATATTATTGATCTATAGATCACACTGCACCAAACGCGTCTCACTCTGCGCGTGCGCGAATACGTTTGAGCTTAACTCGAGACGAACGCATATAATATATACCGCCTACCAACATATACAAGCCTGAAAATTCGACTGACATTGATGTTCTGAACCTTTGAAGTACTTTCATGTTTCAGTGATGACTTGTGGTCAGAATAAGGTTACCCACGAATAAGGTTACAACCCTTCAAAATGTCTAAGGGAGGGGGTTATCGATCTTCGATAGATTGATTAATTAAATCTCATTTCGGACGTGGGTCTTTCCTGTGACATTGAGTTCTTGAATCGTCTTCACGTATAAGAGCAAAAAATTAGAATTCCAATTTCCCCGAGAACATCCGTCTTATATTTTCGACAGAAATTGATTTCGAGATCAGTCTAAGAGTTAATATAGTTTTTGCTGTCGTTGAAGCTGTCTAGGACATGATAGCTTTATTATAACAGATATTTGTGTTACGTAGAACACTTTGACATCAAAAGAAAAAATGTCTGTATGATATGGTAGTCTTATCTCCATGTTTTTTGTCTTAATTTTCAGCCGCTTCAAGTAGCTACTTGATAAAACTGAGAATATAGGTCAGAACCGTCACAGGTATTTTGGTCTTTGTTTAGTTTGCTAAAAGTTTTGGCCAATCAGGGTCATTTCCCTAGTGTAAATTGGTCTGTGTAAGTGTGTGTGTGTGTGTTTAAGGTGTGGTCTTTAATCTCCATGTTATTTTTGTTTACTTTCAGCCACTTCAAATACTCGTAGCTATTTAGAGTTACTCGAAAATGTCATCATGTTAGCGGAGCCTCCCCCAAGTGTCGCCATAACAACCGGTCCTGTGCGTCTCGCATCCATTAGCTTCCCGTGAACCTCAGCAGGCTATCGGTTCACTTAGAAAATATAGGTCAAACAGAAACCATTACAAACGTGTTAGACCTTGTTTTGTTTGCTTAAGGATCTGGCCAATCACGTGCCCCGAGTATAAATTCTTTATTCTTGTTATTAATAGCAGGAGTTCACATTTGACACAAGAAGCGCTAAAGGTCACCCCACACTCGACTTACATGGACAGGTGGCAGTCATCTCACATCCGCGATCGACTGATAAGAACCGCGGAAATGTTAACATTGTTTCTCAATACTATCGCTTATCAATATTGTTGGCAGGACTTGAAACCGGAGCTTTGGTAAAACAAAGAGATTCTACGTTAAGGATAATTTTAATCAATATTGAAGTAATACAAATACTAGTGGACATCACGCGGTTTCACCCGCGTAGTTCCCGTTCCCGTGGGAGTACGGTGATAAAATATAGCCTATGTTAGTCCCTGATAATGTCAAAAGCTATCCATTGCTGAAAGAATTTTTCAAATCGGTTCAGTAATTTCGGAGCATATTCATTTCAAACAAACAAACAAATCTTTCCTCTTTATAATATTAGTGTAGATATTGTTAGGCTAAGGCTGCGTTTCCACCAAAGATGTGAGTGATAGCGAGGAATGTGTTTTTTACGAACCCATAAAATGACTTCATTTAATTAGCCTCGCTCAGAGAAAACGATTCTATTGGTTATTACCACTTTCAGTGCCATGTCCAAAAGTGTTTTTAGAATAGAATAGAATAGAATACAATCAACAAATGGGCCGACCAACAATTCGTTCGTGTGCCCACAACCCGCGCATGAACACAGGTCACATATAGCTACTTAAAACAACGACTCAGATACGGGTTGTGGGCACATAACGAATCACTGCTCGACCCATACGCTGAGTTCTTGGCACTAAATGTGTTAACAAACACATTATTCGCTACGCATCCTCGCACATCTGGTGGAAACTCAGCCTTAATAGGTAATCATTTTAAAGTATCAGAATTCTACGAGTCGATGAAAGTTTTACTAAGTTAAGAAATTATTCGCAAATAACCGAACATCATCATCATCATATCAGCCGAAAGACGTCCACTGCTGGACATAGGCCGCCCCCAAGCGTCGCCACAACGACCGGTCCTGTGCGTCTCGCATCCATCGGCTACCCGCGAGCTTCACCAGGTCATCGGTCCACCTTGTAGGAGGCCTTCCAATTACGCTTTTCGGTAATCACCGAACATGGAATGTCAGAAAACCCATTTTTGTCCATCCGTGTATATGTAAGCTTTTCCCCACGACTTCGTACACGCATCTCGTTTTTCTCCATTCCCGCAGGAATTTCGGGAATCTTCTTTGTGCTCATTACACTCCCCAAGGGACCTACATGCCGAATTTCAGCTTTCTACAACCAGTAGTTTCGGCTGTGCGTTGTCTGTCAGTCACTCAGTCACCAGTACCGGAAGAGTTTTATACATTTTGATTAAGATCCTACCTATAATCAGTCCTATGAGGATATCTGAATAAATAGTGAATAATTTAAAAAGCACATTCCAACTTTATTATAACTTCAGCAATTTGTACATCTTGGTTATAAATTAAGATGAACGCTGTAATTTCATTATAATAACTGGCCACTTTAAGGTTCTCTCATCTCACAAAGACAATGAAATAAACCAAATAACAAAGTAATTATTAATCATTTATTTTATGAACGCCGAACCTTATTTTATGAGCTATCCGCCCACAATACTACAAACAGACAAGTACCTACTAGGTAACGAAACAGAATCCTTGTAGTTGTAATTTCACAATTTTACTAAAAGTGCGTAGCTAAATACAGTTGTATATGTACATTAAACATAGAACCCCAACCACCATAAGTACTTCATATTCGACCCAACTGCGGTTCAACCGTTGGCATATATAACGGTTGAACCGCAGTTGGGTCGAATATGAAGTAAGTAGGTACCATATCCCAGCGACCAATTGGCCAAATTAACGAAATGACCCAGTGAGATCCTTACATTGCAGTCAACATCGCGGCAGGCCCCTGACGATGGTGGCAGTTAGAACCATCATCATCATATCAGCCAATAGCCGTCCACTGCTAAACGTGAACCCTCCGAACGTAAAGCCTCCTCCAATGAGCGCCAACCATCCCGGTCTTGAGCAGTCCGCATCCATCCGCTACCAGCCACCTTCTTTAAATCATCGATCCATTGTGCCGCAGGGCGTCCCACTCTAAGTTTGCCCATACGCGGTCTCCACTCTAACACATGTCTGCTCCATTGACCGTCCCGTTCCACTTCACCATGCTGATTCTCGGTGACTTTAGTCCTCTGGCAAATGATTTCGTGTACATGAACCGAACTCCTGTGTTAGATAAACGTGAAAGTCTGGCTGTTTGGTAATAAAATACGCCTCAACGCCTGAACCTATTTGGATGAAAATGGCGCCCAGGGACACTGTTCTGGAGTAGTTGCAGTTTATAACACAAATATATTACCTTTTATCCGCGACTTCGTACGTGCATATCTCGCTTTTATGATCTCCTAATCCATATTTACATATGTTCAAAAATATGGATGAGATCAAATGAATCGCCCAAAATATCACAACATATTATATCTATTACCATCACGTGGCGTCTATGCATGCATAAATACGAGATATTATACGAGTATTTCTATCAAATCTCCATTAACAGAACCAAATGTGTTTGTAAACGAAATGTATCAATCTTTCTCATCAATATTCATGAATTTCATTTTATTTAACCAAGTTTTAGCTCTGTTTCCTTAATGGATTTTGTGGCCGTCGAAGTTATTTAGTAATATTGATTTTCTTGCGGTTTTCTGTGTCGTAATTAGAGTTAACACACAAATCTTAGCAACGTATGTCTAATGATGAGACGCAATACTGTTCTTAACTTATTACTACACCCTTACATATTTGGCGTAACCCTTTGGTAACCCCGATTTACCGAGTATCCTTTTTGATGAACAGTTTTGTTAACAAAAGTAACCGTTGGTCTAAATTGAACTTTTTGCTACAAATATCAATTGCTAAAATCGTTTGGCATCCGTAGACTAAAATAAAGAAATTAGTTTTTATTTTATGAGCATTTTTGCTTATTTCAATTTCTGCGTTGACGAAGACGTCGTCCAAGTATCACCATTTAAAAGTGAAAAATAAAAAACTTTATTTTTTGGTAAAAAGTTTTTTTTTATCCCAGAAGAATGCACGGTTCCCGTTTTGATAATTTGTTTTTGTTTTTAAGGGGCAAGGTATTGGCATGGTTTTTGCATAGTGGTAGTTTTGGGGTCTGAGAATAACATAGGTTACTTTTATATCCTAGAAAAATGCACGTTTCCTATACATAACAATTGTATCCAACAAGAACCGTGTACTTATAAAAAATCTTTTTATTTTGGAAGTCGCTGTTTTTGGTTTTGTTTCTTCGTTTTTTGACACCGACTTTTGAAATGAAAGTTTTTATTTGGAAGTCGGTTGTATTATTATGTGAAAAAGTATTTTATTTTTCACTTTTTAATGGTGATTCTTCAAAACTATATCGAAAATCACATGTGCGTACCCCCCCCCCCCCTCACAACAACAACAACATAATTAAATGAGGAGCTACAAATGAATGACGAGTTCCGTTGCTATGTCTTCGAAGTTTTCCATCAGATCTTCACTAAATTGAAATGGGACCACTCCGAGAAAACACTCTTATAAAAATATCCATATCGCTTCAAGTATGCCTTTAAAATTTGAAGAGTTGCCTCTATTTCTCCAGGATTCCATCATCAGATATTGACCTGATGACCATGGGGCTATGGGCCTCATCATTATTTTGTAAGTAACCCATGGCGCCTCCACGAGTACACACGATACGTTTGCAACTACGGGCGACCAGACCTGTTCAATTAATTCACGTGCAACCCTTGTTGGACAGAAATAACTGAAGTGCACTTCAGAACTGACTGACTGGGCCCGACCAGTTTCCAGGTGCTTAAACCCGTAGAGGTCAAGAACGAGTCACGTTGCCGAAGCCGTCCTTTGTCGCTCAGCAGCCAAAGTTAGGGACCTGTTCGCAATTTTAGTGAGCACTTGCGGACTATCCAACCCCCTCCAGCTTTAGGATAAATACAAGGACGCTTTATCAGAAGATATTGTGCATAAGGCTCGATGGAGCTCACAATGACCTGATCATTAACTATGCTTTGGTATTGATTGACGATAAAATGATTTCCATATCCGGAAAATGGCCGCAAAGAAAGGAATTGTCAAGCGATGTTATAATGGAGTTAAACTACTATACCGCGGTTTTAGAAGTGCATGTCAATGAAATGGCACCACGATTACTTCTCGAGCAGCGTCATGTCTACAAAACGATTCTGCGCCGAGTAAATAGTGAAAAGGGAGGATTGTTCCTTCTTGACGTACCAGGAGGTACGGATAAGTTTGTGCTGAATCTTCTGTTGGTCCAACTCCGCAAGCGCTGCAATATAGCTCTGGCTGTGGCTTCCTCGGGCATTGCTGCAACTGCTTAGCGGTGGTCAGACTGCACATTCCGTTTTTAAGTTGCCGCTTAATCTTGCAAGCAAAGATACCCCAACATCATTATATATAAAAACCCAAGATACACACTCAGCATCTCAAAAAGTCCGCATAAAACAAGCGCACAATTTAAAATTGTGCGCCAGTTGCAAACAGTCTCGCATCGCTTGCCATACTGCACTGCTTTGTAAAAACAACTTTAAGCGATCCGTGTAAGGTGTATTGTTTATAGTATAACTACACACAACTCACACATGACACTTGATACATGTCAGTTTTTGATGACAGTTTCGAGTGTTGCATTTGTTCGAGACTGTGCATCTTAGGTTTTCAGGGTTCCGAAAAAAAAGGAACCCTTATAGGATCACTCGGGTGTCTGTCTGTCTGTCTGTCTGTCTGTCCGTCTGTCACAGCCAGTTTTCTCCGGATCCACTGGACCGATTCTGTTGAAATTTGGTACACATATGTACTTCTATGACCCAAACACGAACGCGTTACGAAACTTATTAAATTTTTAGTATGGGTGTCACTTTTGGGGGTCAAACTAGAAAATTAAAAAAAAGTTTTTTGAACAATATCGTGTGACGTATCAAATGAAAGGGCTTACTGTGAGGGTTTTAATTATATTTTTTTCATAATTTTAAAATAAATAGTTTTGAAGTTATTCAAGAAATTAGACGAAAAATGACCATTCCCCCCCTTATCTCCGAAACTACTGAGCCAAAAATTTTGAAAAAAATGGAGATAATAGATCTTTTCCTAAAGATTACAGGAAAACCTATAAGAAGTCTGTAGTGTTAAAATAACATGTTAAAAAAAAAATTCGTTCGGAACCCTTTGCACGCGAGTCCGACCGCACTTGGCCAGTTTTTATATATCAATGCCCAACATGCAATATTATCAAAAACAGCGGCCGGGGAGTCCTTTTGCAGCAGTACAAAACGGCGACGACGACGTTCGAGCATTCAATTTTGTTTAAGAATTCTACCGCCCAAATTACAGCGCCCAAAAGAACACGTTTTATAGTCATCACCACATTGATCACATTTTGATCAGGCGGTCCGTTCTTACACATTAAAAATTTCCACGCGAACGAAGTAATTATAAATACCAAGAAATCCGACCGACTTCTATTATTAAGTGCATTAAGTGAAGAACCTAGGTAAACAACATGTTTTTTATTATTATTACAGTCATAATATCATAAACGCTTATAATTAAAATATGCTAAAAACTGGAATTAAAAGTGTATAATTTATTAAAATTTTCGCAACACTATGTCAATCATTTCGTAAATCAATGTCGTTTTTTTGTTTTAAATTATTTAGTTTTAATACGTTTGTCACAAGATTGTTTATAAGAAATACGATGCCTGTCTAAATCCGACTTAATTCTAATTTATTAATGAATTATTTAAATGTTGCATTGAATTTAAGATTTATTATAATGAGGAATCTGGTGCACCTGTAACGCTACTTCCTAATTGTCAATCAAGATAGTTCAAGATCAATACTTTTCTGAATCGTGAAAATGGTCGTCAGTTTACTAAAAGGCTCCTCATTACTAAAATAGTTCAAGCGCAAGTTCAATAGTGTATGGAATACTGCTCTCATCTTTGGGACGGATCTGCCAGATGCCAGCTTGATGCCCTTGAGTCAATTGAGAAACGAGCCAAGAGGGTCATCGGCAATGAGAGGCTCGTCGCGACGAAGCTCCTAAGTCTTGAGCATCGACGACGATTTGCTAGCCTGTCGGTTTTCTACCGGTTGCATTTTGGGGAATGTGCGACGGAGTTGCAAAATTTAAATCCGCCAAGCCTGTTCCATCACTGGTCATGGTCCACAAGATGAACGGCGATGCGCCACCGGTACATGGTGGACATCCCACCCACACGCACAAAACGTTTTGGGAACACATTCATAGTGCGTACAGCTAAGGAGTGGAATTCCCTGCCTTCCCTGATAGCTATAACCTGGGAGTCTTTAAGTCAAGAGTGAATAGGTTACTTCTAGGCAAGCGTGCTCCATCTTCGACCACATCATCGCTTACCATCAGGTGAGATAGGGGTCAAACGCGTGCAATAGTAAAAAAAAAAATAGATTGCAAGGAAAAAGTTTTTTACCGAAATTCGGTTTATTATAAAAGAAGAAAAAAATCAGCCAAGTGCGAGTCGACTCTCACACGAAAGGTTCCGAACCATAAACCGACAAAAACACATTTCTTTTATGTGAGCCGCATTTAATTTTTAATTTGTTTTACACTGTATGAAAATTCAATAGCTATTAACCGTAATAGCCGCGGACTGTACCTCAAGAACCGTCTTGAGATACAATTGGTGGTACAATGCACTCGTGAGCGCTTATCAGTACCTCCCAGATCCCCCGAAAATACGGGGTCAAGGCACACAGGACAACGCATAAGATGACCATGGGTTTGATGGTTGTAACGCAATACTTTCCTACCTCAATACTGGGGTCCGAATGGTCCCATAAAACGCCAATTAAGCAAGTTGTGCCATTAATGAATATTGAGATAAACTTAACTTTTTAACCGTCGTCGCATTCTTGGCATATGTCATCGGTTTCAATTGTAAGATTCAAGCCATCGTGCCAAGGAGAGCGACATAAGTAGGTTTTATGAATTTTACGATAATACGCGAAGTCTATTGTCCTTTTGTTAATCTGTCAAGAATCGTAAATTATCGAAAACTATAATTTGTTGAAAAAAAAATGAACAAGTTAACTGGGTGAAAATCAAATTTAATATGATCAATAATACAGATATTTTGATCTTTATTTTGTTGCTGTTCCAGCACTGGATAATTTTAGATTTAGTTAACTGTCTAATAATATTAGAAACAGGCTGAATTCCTAAAAAAAATACATATATTTTTTTATTATTTATTTATTGTAATTACAATTTATAATCTAAGTATGGATTATTGGATTTGAATTCCTGTAATCCGTTTATGAAATTTACACGTTGTCTCGAATTACACTTAACTATAATTTACTAATTTTCAACCTCATATAACTGCATCAATCAGAGGCCACTTGCCTATATTAGAATAAATACCTTTCAAAACCGGATACTGACAAATGAGCCAGTGAGTCTAAACTCTGACCTGATTGTACATTATACGTACAAGTCAGTGCAATGTTTCAAGATATTTATTTCGAGTCAACCTTCACGTCGCCCATAAATAATGCGCTGATTGTCGGCGCCGCAACCGAATTAATGAGAACTTAATGTGCATGTTATTTGGTGATGTTATAGAGGAAGAATGTGCGGAGTATTGTAGTAAATCATAGTGAAGCGTCTTGAGAAATAGATCAGGACGGGGAAATGGATTCAACAACGTCAGTGCGTTTCGGTTTGAGGTGCGCATATCTTTTAAGGGAAATGCGGATGCCCTTGGGATATAAGATTTTTCAACCTCGTCTGCAAGGGTCGGCCAAGTTTTCGCAAACTTGTGAAATAAAGTATCGGACAATTTTTTTTTCGGCAGTTTTGTGATATTGAAACATTCGAAGTTCCCGGCGCGTTGATGTCTTTTCCATGAAATTATAAAATTTTTATCAAATCTGATTTTCAAATGTTTCTTATTTTCTATATTGGAAAACCGTGAAAGCTGCAAACTAGATACTAACGACACATTAAGATAGGCTTTATTAAAATAATTTTGGAATTATTTCCTTCTGTCTTCTTCTTGTAAAAGCGCATTGCATAAAAGGAATAGTTATAGGATGTCCATTAAAGTTTATAACCACATTCCACGTCTGTTGAGAGAGCTTCCCTTATATAAGTTTAAAAAACAAATGAAACTATGGTTACTGGAGAACTGCTTTTATACATTAGATGAATTTTTAACTGTAAGACTTAATCTCTGTAAATGATGAGTTGATCTCTTATATTTGTGAACTATTTTACCATAACTAGCAGTAAATTTTCGCATGCCTCCTATTGGTGAGATATGTGAAACTTTTTCTACTTTCTCGTAACACCCATTGTGCCATAACTCTGGCGAAATAAATGATTTGATTTGATTTTGATTTGATTTCATTCTAAGATATTTCTGAATAACAAGGATATTATTATTTACAAAACATTTTGACACAATTTTGATAAAGCGTAGCCACGGCCTTCGACTCCAAACCATGACAGTTCATAGTAAGCAGTATTTAATTAAAAAGGCATCTTTCAATTTAGCGAAGGCTTATTTATATTTAAACAAACGTGTAGTGATTAAAACCGAATACATTACTAACTTAATTGATTTATTAATGAAAGGATTGTGAAAATACAAATGTCAACGATTTTCTATAAAACATAAACAAATTAAAATTTGGCGTGCGGACATTTTATTTTGTATTTACTTAAAGATCTTCTTATATATAAAAATCTCGTGTCACGGTGTCCTCCGAAACGGCTGGACCGATTTTCATGAAAATTTGTGTGTATATTCGGTAGGTATGAGAATAGGTGGTACGGTATTATTTTTTTGCATGACAAAACAACGTTTGCCGAGGCAGCTAATAATATATAAAATCATACAAAAAACAATGCATGAAAAGTATTAACTTTGCAAGTAAAAACGTTCGTTTTAATGAAATTTCGAGTTAGAAAATTGAAAAAGTAATTAAACAATGTTCTTTTATTACTTTTTTTCTATATATTATAAACTAGTGGACGTCACGCGGTTTCACCCGCATAGTTCCTGTTCCCGTGGGAGTACAGGGATAATATATAGCCTATGTTACTCCCTGATAATGTAGCTATCCAATGCTAAAAGAATTTTTCAAATCGGTCCAGTAGTTTCGGAGCCTATTCAATTCAAACAAACAAACAAATCTTTCCTCTTTATAATATTAGTGTAGACTAGCTTCTGCCAGCGGCTTCGCCCCCGTGGTCCCTAGGGAACATATTCCCGGGATTAAAAGTAGCCAATGTCCTTTCTCAGGCTCTAGACTATCTGTGTACCAAATTTCATTTAAATCGGTTAAGTAGTTTTGGCGTGAAAGCGCGACAGATAGACAGACAGACAGAGTTACTTTCGCATTTATAATATTATATATAAAATATATAATATATATATAAGTAAGGATTGTCTTCTCTTGGGCAGTCCACATGAAGCTTCAATAATACCAGCATTAGTTAGAATGGGCTGAAAACCAAAAAAAACTATCTTTAGATCCTGAATCTACTCCAAGCCACCTTATATAATTTCAGGCGATCAACAAACTCTTTGGGATTGACTTCTCCCGTTCCGACATCTAAGTCAAATCCTTTCACTGTCGCAGGTTTACTCGAATCAATACAAGTAAGTGGTGCTAACCAAATGTCGACACTGTTCATATTTAAGTAGAATGTTTGCATCGGAATGTTCGAGTTATTACGAAGATTTTGACCTATTCGTAAATATATCAATAGATTCTTTTTGTTGTATTTTCAGACTTCTTGAAGTCGTTTTGTGTCAGAAATACCGTTGTCTACAGATATTGTTGCTTTCATCAAATCTTTTGCTTTATTAATTTAGCATAATAATCTTTTAATTATATAAAACTAGCTTCTGTCAGCGGCTTCGCCCGCGTAATCCCGAGGGAATATACTCCCGGGATAAAAAGTAGCCTATATCCTTTCTCAGGCTCTAGACTATCTGTGTACCAAATTTCATTTAAATCCGTTCAGAAGTTTTGGCGTGAAAGCACGACAGACAGACAGACAGACGGACGGACAGACAGAGTTACTTTCGCATTTATAATATTGGAAGGATTACTTAAAGTAAAACATTAATGTTTGATCGAATATCATATTATCCAAGTGCTAATTCTAGATACTTATTGTCAAGCTACGTTTTCCAGGCCCGGACTGGCCATAGGGCCATCGGGCCCATCGGGCAAATACCCGATGGGCCGGATGCCCGGTGGGCCATTGTGGCCGATTAACGGTCGACTTTCTTTTGCTATTTAAAAAAAATAAGGGGCCCCCTTAGTAATATTCGCCACAGGCCCAGCGCTTTCGGCGCTGAGTAGTTTTCCTCACTCTTGAGAGAGGAGGGTTAACCGCCTCTAAAATGCCCGGGCCAGTTTCGGTTCTCAGTTCGGCCTTGACGTTCTCATTCGCATCGAAGTCGCAAGCTATGAAGTCAAAATTGGCTCTCAGGTCTATTTAAAAGAAGGGTCTTCTTATTCTATTAAAAATTCGTACCGTAGCTTTAAAAATCTTTTATTTCTATTAAATTGAATGAAGTAAGAAATTTCCCTTTAGGCTCCTTAAGCTACCCCAGTATACTTAAATAGGTACTTATCGTTCCCACATATTTACTGCTTATTTCAAAACAAAGGAATTTCTATAAAGCACCGTAAATAGTAAAATACTTACGAATGCTGTTCTTGACCCGAGCTTTCAACAAACTCAGCGCATGTATCTCACGTAGGTACCCTCTGTGATCCGTCAGATGTCAATGGAATTTGATGTCAATGTGATGCTTAGCATATTTTCAAGAATTTGTTTGTTTTGCTGTTAATTTAACGTATCGTGATAGGTTGTGCTTAAATTATGTGAGTTTGAGGTAGGGATCTAATATCATGCGCAAACGGTGTGCATCGATGTTGCGGCGATTCAGGGGTAGCCCTAGCAGTATTTTAGCTACACTGGCGGACAAGATTGATGGACCATTTATCAGGCTCTGGGCTGGCAGGATGTGCGTGCACATGTAGTCAATTAATGTTTTTTTGTGTACTTTTATTATTTTGATTTTACTAACATAGGCAACGTTCATAAAAACACTATATGGAACCCTTGGTCTGAATTAAATTTTTAAATTTGAATTTAATATATAATTTATTATTTGCCTATTATGAGAACTGCTGGTTAAAAGCTGTGAACCTGATATATCGCAAGACTGGAACTCTGACACAGCTAGACGGGGTCTCGACAGACCGAAAAAACGATGGCGGGACGCTTAGGATGGCTTCTTAGTTGATCGGCGTGAAGAAGCCCAGCAAAGAGAACGACAAAGCATATATAAATAAATAAATAAGGAAACAAATGGATCGAATATGGGAAGGATTTTGCCCAGGACGGGAACAGTTAAAAAAAATGAGAAACTTGACTACTTGTTTCAAGTTTGTTCTTCTTCACTGAACGGAAAAGTGTGTGCTTGTAAGTATATGTGTAGTAATAGTCATTCCAACGGAGATTCGTTGGATAGACTATTACTAATGAGTAAGACCCCTGAGCTTCAAACTAGGCTACTAATTGCAAAATTAATTACTAATTTTGTTTGTTGAGAAGAGTTCTCTGATAGATGAAAGGAATCTTTTTGGAATTTCTTCCTCTGCTCTGAATAATCTACATAAGTAACTGCACAGAGATCGAGAAGGCTTATTTTGTATAAACGGAGGTCAAATACTTATGTAATTCACTTTTGACATTAGTTGCAAATATACAAATGCAGTAGCCAAACGTTTCTAAACGTTTAAGCTTACGACATCGCAATTTTGTTATAGGTCTCCTCTTAAAAGTCCTTAATACAATAGCTTTACATAGGTCATCCCGCTGTAATGAAAGGCAAGCTGCAAGAGACAAATTTACGGGCACTTACGAACGTAACAGAAAACAATAATGCGCAACACAAAAAGCCTAATTTTGTTAAAAATATACGCATACAATTAGTTTAAATACTAATTACCAGATTCTAAATTCAGATTGCACTAGAAGTAAATTGAGAAGCCTTAGCCTTCGTAGTTATTTTTTTTTAAACCAGAAATAGGAGCCCCGCAAAGCGGAGCTCCCGATCTTCAGTGTGTCGCACAAGCGTGCATTCGAACTATGGTGAGTCGCAGTGCAGTTTTGTCGCATAAGCGTTACTCGCACATCCATTTGTCGAGCTCACGTAGTACACTCGTTGGTAACTGTGCATTTAGTCCTCCGTTTAAAGAGAGTGTTATACTTTTGTTATTATTGGTAGGCTTAGCTTGAGTTTCACCACAATCTCACCTGATGGTGAGCGACGATATGGTCGCCAATAGAGCACGCGCACCTAGAAGTAAATTTTCTCTCTTGACTTAAAAACCCCAAAGCTGTAGCTATCAGTAATAGACTCCGGAAGGGAATAGAGTATTTCCAAAAACTATTGGTTACTTTTTCACGTAAACAAGAAATTAAGACGACACTATGCGTTAAAAACGCGTGATGTCAATACGATGTTACAATTTTTACCAACGACGTGACGTCACGCGTGTTTTTAACGCATAGTGTTGAAAATCTATTCGACCGACAGATTAGATTTTAAATTACTTTATTCCACTCCCTAGCTGTATGGAAAATTAAAGTATGTATTCTCAATACGGTAATTTTGTCGGCATGGGTTAGGTCTCCACCATGGCCGGTGTCATATGAACTCATCCGCTTGTATAATAATAATAATAATCGTAATGTGCATGGACTCTAACATAACTCAGTACTGAATAGACCTATCTTATTGACAGCTAGATTTACTGAGCTATAATTATAATCATGTTGATTGATAAGGCTGCGTCTATTATGTGAACGAAGTCTTAAAGAGGCAGAGTCATTGTGTAACAAAGGCAGCGATTTTGTGAAGCCAAAAAGATCAATCTATCAATCAGTTGATCCTGTTCTGAACAGTATACTTTTTCAAGTTTCAACATAACGATTGCATTAACTTAACGTGTTAACACTAACTTAAAATAACAGGGCTCGATTCTAGAGCACTGCCTCCGTGGTCAAGTGGTTTAGGCGTTTGCCTTGTGACCCGGTGGTCGTGGGTTCAATTCCCACGGGAAGCATACTTTGTAAAGTTGTTTCCAGTTAGGCTAGGACATTGCAGGCCTGAATCACCTGATTGTCTGATAAGAAGATGATTCCGTGCTTAGGAAGGCACGTATAAGCCGGTGGTCCCGGCCGCCAATTGGCGGTCATCAAATAAAACCATGTCAGAGGCCCTTGAGGCGGTTTAAAAACTCTGACACTAGAGAGTGTGGGGTCGTTAGACCTTACTGCCCACACGATAAGAAGAAGAAGATTCTAGAGTAATAATCATCATCTTCATGTCAGCCAAAAGACGGGGTCTACGTTCAACCCTGGCCGTCTTTCCGCCAAGCGTTGCCACAACAACCGATCCTAATAAAAACAGGACGCGAGTCTATCCTCTTCCAAACTTGTATTCATTTAAGTGGATTTCTGATAGTAGTCAAATACCTTATTTAAACTATTAGGTACCTACTTACCTATTTACTTACTTACTTTTGTTTTAATATTTAAAGGGCTATATTAAGTTTATTAGTCACATCAAACTCCTAAATTATACCATGTGAAATGCAACCACAAAATGTGACTCAATTCTTAGAGCTCAAATACAACTTGAACTCAACCTTATTTGCTTAACTCGACAAAAGCTATTACAAAACTAATTTCTTAAAACTATTATTACTTAATGAAAATCAAACATTTCGCCGTCCGTCCTCTGATATATCATGATGTAATTTGACGTATAATTAACGGCACGAGTCGTGAGCACACTCTCCATCGGTCGCTTAGACGACGACAGCTCTGACGCGTCACGTTATTGGTACGTCAGTCAATACTCATCGACTATAGCGCTTGCTAGTTTCGTTCGCCCACCGTACATTGGCTAGATCAGCCTGCTGCATTCATCTGTGCGCACGACTCGTGCCGGCTACTATACTCACGCACTCATCTAACGAGAAACCCAAATTACTTTTTAATATCGTAGTGTTGAACTTGACATTATAATCATTTTATAAAATGTGACATTAATGAATACGCAGAAGTGCTAATCGTTTAGTGGTTGTTGTAGGTTGTGGTTTGAGGAGCTCGTAAGCTTAATAATAACAGTCAGGAATCAAGGCTAAGCAACGCTTGCCGAGGTCACTCAGTGGATGGGTGACCAGCTACCTCGGAAACACGTTAGGCTGCTGTCATTTGTAGATCTTTGGCAGCCGTTACGGGTAATCAGAAAGCCAGACCAGAGGCAGCGTTAAAAGAACGGAGGCATGCTCCAGCGTGTGTCCCCTCTGAGTATCAGAGAGACTCTGAGGTAGAGTGACTGGGCTCGGTGAGCACTAACACTTCCACCGGGCAGGCAGTTGGAGGTCTAACACACCTCTTCTGCTACTGTTAGTCTCTGATAATTGACGGGGCTCGCGGATAGCTGATGGATGCGAGACGCACAGGACCGGTTGTTTTGGCGACAATTGGGGGAGGTCCTGGAGACGTCCACTGCTGGGCATACAGCAGTGGACGTCTTTCGACTGACTTGATAATGATGAGGGTCTTAGCTTAATCGCTAGTACTGCCAGGAAAAAAACCTCTATGAAGATTACCCCAAACCCCCAAGCGGCGGTGTAACTTGACTAATGGGTAACCTATGGGGGAACTTAGAGCATAAATGACTATTTTAAGCACCTTAGAAGAAGCATGGTTTCCTTAACTCTGATCCAATGCTTGATTTTTTCCGTTTATGTTTCCGTTTAGGCTTGTAATTAGTTTTGTCACGATCGATTAGAGTAAAAATGGTGGTTGGTCTCTATGTTCTGTAAAACTCATTATCTCGCTAAATATATTATTCAATCACGTCAGACCATGACTCACAAATCAGTAGCGCACAAATCAAGACATAATTTTAATAACCACTGATAGTTCTCGTAATAAGAATATTTAATTTAATGAGTTTATCTTGCTCACACTAAGCAACGAAGGTTAATTGAGGTCGCATTAATTATTTGTATTTACATATGTCTTGTACTACATTAAATCAACGAATTCTTCTACTTTGTAAAGAGTAAAAACAACAAATAGGCTTAATATAAAAATGAATAACAACAGCTTAGAAAAATATAAACCAGTAATAGAGATAAAATAAACAGTAATTAAATGCCATTTCTTTTATTTGGAAAGGACTCATTTACAGGTAAAACAAAAAAAAAATTCAATATTAAAAATGAGATAGGTGTTTTCTACTAGCCTTTTTCAGAAAAACAAATGATCACAAATTCTTTTAAAATCCAGACATTATATTGGTTAGATTGGTCAAGTGAGTATGATGCAAAATAGTATCAGTATTGATTGAGCGTTCCACAGGGAAGCGTACTAGGCCCAACACTCTTCCTGGTATATCAATGACCTCTGCAACCTGAACATCAATAACGCAATCTGGATTTATCAGGGAACTCCTGGCTTGATGTGAAATAAAAAGCACGGTCGGCATCGCCCAAGTAGCTAACTGGCTAAACAATAACTAAAGCAAATAACCAACTCTATTTTTTCTTCTGTGTGTTGCCAACGAAAATTAAATGCTGATTCTTCCAAAATTATGACTGATTATTCAATAAACAAAACATAAATCGCGTCAAACACAATCCGACCCAAACCATTTAAAACAATGGGCGTTGCTCTTACATAAAGCCTACGTTTGATTTATTGGCCAAAGTTAATTAATTATGGCCCACACCTATTTGCTAATATTGCCTCAATGTTTACGGAGAAGAATTTGACATCGGTCAAACATGGCGCTTACAAATTGACGTTGAAATATTGAGGCGAAGTTTTATTGAATTAACTGGTTTTAATTCTAGGTTAACGCAATTTTTTGTTTGTATCCGACTAAAGCAAAAAAACGTACGTAATAGACTGTTTCCACCATCACTAAATTACAAATCTACTTAGTACGTCAATTAGAGTATTGAAAAATAATGGGCACGTAATTTTTGTTTTTGTAAATCAACGAATATTGACAAAGATAAAACGCATCAAAACTTTGGAGTGGGGCTCGTGACGTCAGAACGCACTCAAAATTATACCACGGCGTGACGCGTTAGAAATTTTAAAAGCGTCGTATATTCGTCAATTTGGGTTTACGTAACAAAAGAAAAAGAAGTGGGTCAAATATTTTTTGATAATTATATTTTTTCAGCGGACAAGCATAGGCTCTGAAAAAAATATAATTAGTTCGTTCTTCAATTCAGAGAGGCAATTTTCATATTTTGATGGAACGTTTGCATTTGAGTCGTAATCTGTCAAAAACATCTTTGACAAGTTTTTGATTGATTGTCACTGATACAATATTGCCGTTCGCACGTACCAATTTCCTTAATAATAAAACTAAAGACCGAACGGCATGTGTTCGTTTCCTTGGAAGATGGGTAAGCCTTTAGTGTGGGACACAATCTGTGTCGGTACTCTTGCGCCATCACATCTTCCTAGTTCATCGTGCTGGTGCTGCCGCTGCGGCTGCGGAAAACCTCAAGCAGCGTTAATATAGTATATCCTTATTGGTAACTATATTTTCGAGCCGTTTGGGGTTGAAACCCTCGGGCCATGGAGCCCTTGTGCTCACAGCCTTTTCAAAGAAATTTCGAAACGGCTGGTTGACACTTCCCGTGACCCAAGAGCTGGCTTTTACTTTGTGCAGAGATTAAGTATTGCCATGCAATGTCGTCAGCTCTTGGGCACTTTACCAGCTGACAGCGATGAGGACGAATTTGTTTATGCTATATTTTAGTTTGTTGTTTAGTTTAGTGTATTTGTTAAATTTAGTTATAATTTTTGTTTATTTATTACTTTGTAAAACTTATTTAAAACATCATCTCAGAATAAAAACTACTGGACAATTAGCCACCACCAATCGTAGTTACTGTGTTGTTATTTTCGTTTCTAACGGACTACTGAGTCATCGTCGGTCCAACTTACTCATTATAAAAATGTGCTTGTTTGTTTTATTTTTTACTAGCTTTTACCCGCAACTTCGTGCGCGCATATCCCATTTTTTCCTGTTCCCGTAGGAATTTCGGGAAATCCTCTTAGTAATCCCTACACTTCCCAAGGAACCTACATACCAAATTTCAGCTTCCTACGACCTACTGGTCGTAGGAAGCTCGGCTGTGCGTTGTCTGTCAGTCACTCAGGAACGGAAGAATTTTAAATATTAGGATATATTTTCTATTAAAATTTATTCCAACAGACCACCAAAGACTAAAAATAGTCGGTAAAAACAAGAAAATAATATGCTTCAATTCCATTAACTATTTTTCTTTCTTTCTTTCTTTTCTTTTATTAATCACCATCATCATCAACAGCCCGATTTCGTGCACTGCTGAGCAGATGTCTTCTTTTCTTGTGTCAATTCACCCGCGATCTTCTGCCAGTCTTGTCCAGGTTCTACCCGCAATCCTATCCATCTTGCCGACGAACAAAACCATAACAAGAATCTAAATACACTGATAATAGTTATCACATTAGAGCAGCTGTAGACGTGTACCTGTTTGCGCATTACTATTGCACCATTTTCCCGTGTTGCTTTCGCCACAGTCAAACACGCCCTTACTAATTTTACTGATTATTATTTTAATATGATTTCATCAATGTACTAAGTTGACAGTTTGCTTGTCCGAATGTCCGTCACCTAGTACCACTATTAGAACCGGTTCTGACTTGACCCAGCGTAGGAAATCAGCCAATTAATGTTACTCTAGGTTTTCTTAATGAGTTATGTAGTACTGATAAGCTGTTAACACTAATTTTGAAAAAGCAAGATCATAAAACAGAAAGATATGCATTTCAAATTTAATAAAACGTATTTAATTCGATTAACAAAAAAATTGTTTAGTCACGGTAATATTTTGGGATCAATTAAATTAGATGACCAACTTATGCGAGAAGTTACCAGCAGAGAATTGAGGTCTAAAAAAAATCTACGTTACTTGGTAAAAGGTCGGATGACCTTTTCACCAACCTAAAAACTTGTATATTCACATTCACGTCTATATACAGCCTGATTATAAGTTCTCATCGCCATCAGCCAAAACACCAACTCACAGCTGGACATAGGCCTCTTCAATCGCACGTTGCTTAGTTGTCACTTAATAGGTTTGTCAGGCCACGCTACTTCTTTCTAGGCCACGACCTATATAACGGAAAATACCAATCAACATTTTGCCATATCTGATATCTAGCCTAACGTGTTTCTTTTATTCTACTTCAATCTGCGTGGGTAGACAAATAGGTGACAAAATCAGTTTTATTGTGAACCAGTCACCATAAACATTACTTAATTTATTATTCAATTCAACACTAAAAAAAGATAAAATCTAAAATGAATCCGGTATTAAGTCAGTAATCCAATTTGAATTCATATTAGCAAGTTATATTGTTGAAGAATCATAAATTTTGATAGCATGTGATAAAAGCATTACTTTGTATAAATAAAGTCGTTTTATGCACATTCATTCATTTTATTCCTTTTTAAGACTACTAAAATAAAAAAATAATGAAAGAATAAAATGAATTAAAGAAGAGAGACTGCTTCTGCGATCGTACCTGGAGAGTGTGACTGGGAAAACTCGGTCCAGTCATCTTGTCATGGGATTGTCCTTGGGTCATCATCATCATATCAGCCGAAAGACGTCCACTGCTGGACATAGGCCTCCAACAAAGGGAGGGGTTTGCCATAATCGCCACGCTTGGCAGGCGGGTTGGCGAGCGCAGTGTATGATGTTGAGTTTTACAGAGAACGCTGCTGCCCATTCTCTGGCGAGTCCCTTATTTGCCTTTTACGACACCCACGGGAAGTGATGGGATGGTATTATTCTTTTACGGTACCATACGGTACCGGCCGACACCATACGGCATACCTGTCCTTGGGTATATTTTGGTACTGCATACAAGGATAACTTGTATGCACTACGAAAATATAGCCTGTTGTGTAATAAAGCCGGTTGGTGCCTCATTCCTTTTGAGATGTTTATCGGGGCTGCCAGTTGGCTTCAGCACTTCATATGCCTATGAAAGGTCCAGGAGATGCAGTAAAGTAGTAGTAGAGTTTCAAACTCAATTGATAAATGTTATTTATTTTGCACATAAGTTGCAATAGTTACAAGCTCTTTTACACATCAATTTAAAAAAAATACAGATTTGAGTAAACCTATCCAGTCAGTGCTAGCATTTGCCAGTAGTCGTGTAGCTCAACTCAGATCCACTTAGGAGCTCAACAACTCGACGAACAATACCAAAGAAAGGATATTTGTGTAGGCCGTACAAAGCACTCAAAATGCCAGACAAACATTAAATATACTCTAAAAAATAATCCACATAGTCCCCATTCATAACAAAAATAATTATAATACTTTACAAAGTCAATAATTATGTCAAATTGTTTAAATAAAATAAAAATGTGAAACTGTATATTATAAAAATAAAAATGTTAAATTGTATAAAAAAAATTAAATTGTATATTAACAAAAAAAAATGTCAAAATGTAGAACAAAAATATTGGTGGATACTAAAATTGGTGGATTTTGTAGACAAAGTCTACTATGAGAGTTTCACGACCAATCAGAAGCCACATCCAAAACTCAGTTAGTGGACTCTACCTATTTGCGTCCGGGAGTCGCCCCAGGGTCCTGAGATTTTCAAAGACATACCTAGTTAGGTATACAAATAAATAGAGAAAATTATCGCATTAATTATTTCGAAATGGCTTTTCCAGTACTCTTGTTCTTTGGGTGCATTTGACATAATTACAACATTTTTTGACATTTTTTTTTTATTTGTGATGGGTTTGCTCTTGACTCTAGTCTAGGTCAGAGATGACCTAGACAAAGTCTACGATGGAGCGAGCTTACCCAGAAGGAGCCTGTTCACTCTAACTTTGAAGAGATTAGGGTTGTAAGCGCTTGGAAACACAGACGCAGGCAGAGAGTTCCACTCCTTTGCTGTGCGCATTATAAAAGACGTTTGGAAACGCTTAGTGCGAATTGGTGGAATAGTAACAAAGTAGGGATGGTAAGATGCAGTGCGTCTAGATGGTAGAAGGGGGCCGGTGGGATGAGGTCGTGGAGTTCTTGGGCACACTCACCGAAGTACAATCTGTAGAAGACCGACAAGCAGGCAACCTTACGGCGATGAGCCAAGCTATGTAGCTTGGCATCCACCAGTTTTACATCACCGATGAGCCTCTATTATTACAAATACAAATTATACAAATTTAAATTAACTAAAATGTACGTAGTTAATTAGCTGTAAGTTTTCCTTTAATTAATAAAATAGAATAAATAAATAAGTATCAGTGTTCCGGTTGAAATAGACAGAATCGCTGCAAAAAGCTAGACGAATAAAAAACGTTTAGAAATAGACTAATATTGTAGTTTGACATTAGTGTTGCGACCGCCTTCGCATCTTCGTTTGTTTCATAAATATTTACGGTTGACGATTTCGAGACTTTTTAAAGCAGACGACACGACGACGCGACGTTCTGACAATTATTTTAAGAAAAACTATTTTTAAACAAAACACTACAAAGTATAAAATAACTTTAATTTCAGAAGTCGTTGTCAGAAAAACCAAAAACACCAACTTCCGAAATTAAAGCTTTTTTATACTTTGTAGTGTTTTATTTTTGAAAATCGGTTGTGTTTTTTGTAAAAAAGTTTTTTATTTTTCACTTTTCAGTGGTACCTGCGTACCCATTCACAGCATACTGGCGTGATGTTATGTTATGAACTGGTGTGAATAATAAACATACATACACTTTCAGCAATCCCGGGAGATTTGCTATCATTTATTGAAGATTTCCGTTGCCTACCTTCGAAGTTCTTCATCAGATCTTCACCAAATCAAAATGGGACTAGTCCGGGAAATTCTCTTCCAAACATAAAAATATCATCCAAATCGGTTGACAATTGGCCAAAATATCTCTTAACAATTTTTTTTCTGGGATCCCATTCTGACTTATACCTTCCATCATCAGCTCAGCAACATGAAATGATGATATCTCAATTGCGTTAGAAAGTATTTGAAGAACATTGTATGTGCCTACAAAATTTGAAGGTTGGCTTCGATTTTCCTAGGATCCCATCATCAAATTCTGACTTGGTGACAAACCTCTGGAGTATAGGCTTTCGATTAAAACAATAATTTTGAAATTCGGCCCACAATACCCCCAATCGGTGAACATACATAAAAAAAACATACATACAGACGAACATAGAACCTCCTCCTTTTTTGAAGGAAGTCCGTTAAAAATAAATAAAGATTATCGTTACAAAACAACAAAAAAAAACTTATAAAAAAAAACAAATACAAAAAAACAAACAACAAAACGCAAATTACTACATTTTTTAACAACGTTCGCATTTGCATTTCAAAAACAATCTGTCAACAAAACCGCATTTTTCATACATTTTTTCTACAACGTGGGAGTCTTTAAGTCAAGAGTGAATAGGTTACTACTTCTAGGCAAGCGTGCTCTATCTTCGACCGCATCATCGCTTACCGTCAGGTGAGATAGTGGTCAAACGTAAGCCTATCAATAGAAACAAAAAAAAAATTGGCAGATTCTGACTGCATTCAGATTTTGAAAGGAAGTCGGTTAAAAAGGACTGTGCATACTAAAAAAGGAATAAACAAACATGCCTCAAATATAAAGTTCATTTGAATTCAGAATTAGAATGCCAAGTCAAATCGTAGCTATTACTTCAAATTGGCCGGTTTAATAAAACGGCAATTTTATAGGTTTACCCAACAATAATATCGTGGAAATTAGTGGTAATAAATGTCACTAGTGAGTCTTTTGCGTGTGATTTATTTGCTTTGGTTTATAATACAAATTATCATAACAAAAGACTGAAATCATCTCCTGCTAGATATAACGCATCCTTTATATGCTATCGTGCTTGCCATTTCTGTGGAGGCATAAGGTACTCCGCCGTATGATGTCGGCCGGTGCCGTATGGTGCCGTAAAAGAATAATACCATCCCATCACTACCCGCGGGTGTCGTAAGAGGCGACTAAGGGACTTGCTAGAGAATGGGCAGCAGCGTTCTCTGTAAAACTCAACACCATACATTGCGATCGCCAACCCGCCTGCCAAGCGTGGCAAACCCCCCCAAATGAAGACAAGCACAACCAAAAGATGGACCCTAGTGCCCGGCAGCCTGTCTACCCTTGACTCCGTCAAGGTCGCGGGTAGCCGATAGATGCGAGATGCGCTCGACAGGTCGTTGTGGCGACGCTTGGGGGAGGCCTATGTGCAACAGTGGACGTCTTTCGGCTGATATGATGATGATGATGATAAGGTACTCAGAAGCAATAGAACTACTAGTCAACTACAAATATATTTCTTTAAAGATAGAATACATTTCAAATGTACAGATTATTTCTGAAAGATGTTATTCAAACGGTTATAGGGGTGCGTACAGAGATACCAAGATAAAACGACGAATGGAATTTTGCGAAAGATAGGTTAGAAAGGAAGTCATATTTAGATAATGTCGAATAAAGATTTATAGAAGAAATAGACGTGTCAAGGTCAAATTTAATTAATTTATTTCAATAAGACAGTTTAGAAATATTATATTTATATAGTGACAGAAATAAATTGGAATATTGGCAAGGGAATGATGATGCACATGATTATCAGGTGGCTTGCCATTTGAGACATTTGCCATCGTCTCGTAAGATATAAAAGTCTTTCTCACACCTATGCATGTATGTGGTTTATTTTAAATTCAGGGCCGTCCACTGCTATAAAGTTTTGAATGATAATAATTAGCATGATTCTTATGAGCGCATCGTTTCGATATTATATTTTGTTGAATCCATTACGATAGGAAATAGATTAAGGCACTTTTAATGGCATTTCCTTGACCTTTTGTATTGTCATTGACGAGTATATAATGTGGACCATGAGGTTTTTGGAACAAACTGATTATGCTCTATAAAATTTTATAGGGTTGGAAAATTATTTATGATTTGGTTTCTTTCGCAGATTTATTTTATTTTTCTGAACATAACTGCGCAGTAAATTCTGCTTCATTATAATTATGTCACCTTAAACCAATGTGTTTGGGCTCGGCGCGACATGTCTTTTTCTTCCATATTTAGACTGTTTTTCGTCTTTTCAATTGTCACTCCCTTTCCAGAGACAATCATCCTCCACTCAATTCATGAGATTTATGGCACCGAACACATCTAGATAAGTGATTTTTAGAGTCAATTCTTCAAAATGACGCAGATACGTTACCAGGTGTTTGATATTAAGGTGCTAGATGCTTTAATTTACTAAAATCTAGTATTTTTATTTATACCAGTTAAACCAGATAAATGGCGTATTAGGCAGATCATTCTAGTATCCACAAATAGCCGGTTATTTCAAAAACATATTGATTGCTTGGTGTACGGGTTTCATCTACGAGGGGCAGATTGGCGATAGCAATCCGGATCTATGGCCCTATATATAAATTAAATTCAATTCCATACACTGCGATCGCCAACCCGCCTGCCAAGCGTGGCGATTATGGTAAACCCCCTCATCTTGGAGGAAGAAGCCTATGTCCAGTAGTGGACGTTTTTCGGCTGAAGTGATGATGATATATAAATTCAATATGAACCTATTGAATATTATTTAAAAGCTCATTTAGCATAATAATATTTGCTATACAGGGTGAATTTTTAAAGAGTGCCTTCATGGCCAAATCCGGAACTATGAGGAATATCGAAAAACACTAAAAGGAGTCTCGAGCCTGATTTTGATGAAAAGTAAAACTGCATCATTGGATTTTTGAAAAATCGTAAGCCCTACCCAGGAATCGAACTGGTAAATTTTGAAAAAAAAAAATACTAACATCCTCTATTATCCGAAAGTATAGCTTATAAGGATTAAATTATGCAAAGTAACAATACATTGCAAATTAAAGGAAAGAGCTCATTTTTGACAAAATACTTTTTTAATTTTCAAGCCAGAAATGTCAACTGATTTTTTTTTTCTAAAATCAGTGATGCAGTTTTAGTTTTCATCAACATTGGGCCCAAGAATCTACAATTGGAACATTGGATATTTGAAAAAATATCCGTTACGGTTTAGGCAGGTAGATTTAGTCAGAAATTTTAAATCTATTTTTTTTTTTAATGGGAGCTTTCCTTTTGTTTGCCATATATTACCTGGTTGGGAGAAGCGGAGCTAAATCAAGCCTTATATTTTATTAAATATCCTTGAGGCAATCTAAAATGAAACTTATATCAAACAAAATTATATTGTTTGTTGTTATATTAAGAATACTTATACCTAACATTACACACCCGATTTTAAACGTAACAGGTGAAATGTTAGTAGTACTCACACCGTATATACCGTATATTGACACCGTTGTTAACGTTCGGCGTCCCTTAGAGCCTAAGAGGGAACTAAAAATTATATTTTTTACTCCTTCGCTTTTTTTTCTGGTACGTTCTGTTCAAGACAGTTGAATCATTTCCCAGGGCCCCGTCGAGATTCACTGACTCAGCGTTTATCTGGTGGTCACCACTGTTATTCGGGTTCACCACTGTTAAGAGTTGCAGTGGTGCGGTACAAAGTGGCGAACTTGTCTCAAAAAATGTATCTATTTAATCTGCCATCCTCTTCCAAGCAAGCAGGCGTGTCTTCTGTATTGGATGAGCGAAATTAAAGTATATATATATATTTGGAGGTATGCGGTACAGGGAATAAAGTCCCGCAAACCTCCGTTGAAAAGGGAGGATCCTCCGATCAGGCCGTTGTTGTGCCTGGCGGGCAACTGCTCGATAGTTGATATTCGGGCTGATGTATAAGTTCAATTCGCATGGTAAACTCTGATTACGAGATTCAGGATTTCGACGTAGTAGTTCGCTGCTAGTTGGATAGATGGCGTCGCTGTTTTTTTTGTTGCGATGTTGATTAGCTCCGTTGTTTTTTTATTAATGATATATTTGATTGTTGCTATATTTTATAATGCCTTTGTATTGAACTATAATGTTTAAAGGCCTACCTTCGACCATAAGCAGCGTACAATCTATTAATATTATAACGAGCAAATCAATTATTATATTTTTTCCAATAAATTGCTTATAAAATACTAATTTATCGTCTTGTCCTTGTTTACCGTTTTGGTAGCAATCAATCACATAATGATATCAATAATTGCGTTTTTATTGCGTGTAAGTAAGATTACACATCTCATAAATATGCGGTAGGTATGGTCAAAATGATTCAGTCGCATTTTAGTAGGTCAACCATGTTTGATTAAGCCTACGCAGTTTCAAATATTATACCTAGATGTTTTTTACTAAAAATAAACGTGTGATTTCGGTGTTCATCGTTTTGTGTAGGTTATAATATTATTATTATATTTAGCCTGAACTGGTCCACTATTGAGTTCAGGCCTAGGTAATTTGACGCGCAAAGAAAGAAAATTTGCAATTGGAAAGCACTACTGCGCGCTACCAATATTAATTCCTTTATACTCGGTGCAGTGGTGGCCCATTGATAAAAGCCCCGACTTACAAGTTGTAGGTCGGGGGTTAAAACCCGGTTAGGCCATCACCATTGCTCTCAGAAACATGTTGAGAGAATAAGTAAAAGACATATACCAAATGGACCTGTGTAGTGCATAGCCCACTCACTTTCACTCTGACTGGCTAAATCTTATCATACACGCATTATTATATTTTAAAACACTTTGTGCCGATATCGCGATAAGATGACCTCATGAGTGGACTCACTTAAAGAGAGGTGTCAAATATTTTACCCTTCTTACTATAGACATACGTTCAAGAGGTCAGGAGCGTATCAAGTCACACCATTCAATTAATAGATGTCACATTTTTAACTGGTAAAATGCAAACTCATAAAATACGTATTAAAGTAGAGACAAACTGTTTGAATTTGACTTGTGCTTTCAAAACTACCTGCCTAGCCTTTTTTCAACTATATTGCAGTCGGTTTCCAGTCAAGCCGGATTCAGCTACATTTAACGTGGAGCGGCTGCCTACTAGACTTCCACTACCTAAACCCTAAGAGGGGACTCGGGTCGGTAACTCTTGGGCACTTTCCTCCATACAAACGCATTCCGCTGTTTTCTTTGTGAATAATGCTGCTAGAGCAATGTTTTTTTTTTTTTTTTTTTTTCAAAAATTCTACGTGCCTGTATCATTTTCTTTTTTCGAAAACATAATTATTTAACGAATTATGACAATCCAAAAAACCGAAAAATTCAGCCGTTTTTACCGCCATGTTCAAACGATTGCCAGACAAATTTGATAAGTTTTTATCAAAATAGAAAATAATAGAAGCATAGATAGTCTTCTTTTAAATTTTTATATAAGCGTTATTTTTTTAGATCAGACCAGTTTTGAAGAAGAAAACAGCGGAAAACAAAACGTCTTTTGGTCAAGGTTTTTTTTAAGTAAAATCAGCCTGAGCTGCAGTTGTCGATTTCGCACTTACTGGATAAGGCGCAGTGCGACGGCATCGGCAACAGTTTCTTCAAATACCTATTTTTAAAATTCCTCGGGACTAGAGTCCCCTCTTAACTGTGTAATACGGTACTTCTTGGCAAGACTGGTGTCAGACTTTCTGGCTCATGACAATCGGAGACACGGAGGAGTCTCCGTTTGTTAAGATGCTCACCAATCCACAGACCAACCTCGACAGGCGTTGCTTAACCGATTTATTATCGATTAACTTAATTAATTATCGATTGTAATTAAAAAAGTGTGTAACTAATTTTTTTTATTATTCTGACATGTGATTTTATTATTATTTTTGTAGTGAGATTTTATTTTATTTTAATTTTAGTTGGTTATGAATATGTTGAGAATATTTTTGAGATTACTGTGTTTTTATTTTGATTTTATAATTTAATTTTGATTTTATTGAGTATGTGTTGTGATTATTTTTTTTGGAATTTTATTTTGTTTTCATGTTATTATTATGTGTTAAGTATGGACCTATGTAAGTCTGAAATAAACGTATTAATAATAATTAACCTTGAAAATCGACCTGTACGGCTTTTATTAATTAGCTACGAGCTCCTCAACTTATGCTTTCAAAACAACAACAGTTTTTTCAACAGCCCTTATCGAACTTTGAAATATTTATAAAAGACTAGTGGACGTCACGCGGTTTCACACGCGTAGTTCCCGTTCCCGGGGGAGTACGGGGATAATATATAGCCTATGTTACTCCCTGATAATGTAGCTATCCAATGCTAAAAGAATTTTTCAAATCGGTCCAGTAGTTTCGGAGCCTATTCAATTCAAACAAACAAACAAACAAATCTTTCCTCTTTATAATATTAGTGTAGATCAATAGATGCACAGAAAAAAAAAAGAAATTGAATGTAGAAGGCGGACATATAGAGGTAAAAGTCGTGTGTCCCTACAGGATTATACAGGATTTCTCATGGACTAAAACAAAGCAAAATTCTGTTACTTGCCTTGCCCATACATGGACTTTTTTGTCTGTTTTTTTTTTAATGAGGTTTTGTATAAAAAATTTGCTACCTCTTTAGAGGATTTTTTTTTAAATCCTTTCTTAGTTGAAACCATGTCTAAATTTATGTTTCTATTCTTATTGTGATAGATGATTTTATTTAATAATATTATTGAAATACTGCACTCCAAAACACAGGTCGTTGACTTGTCGTGGTCGTGGCTCAGAAGGCTGCTCAGCTGAAATGGGGCTGGGTTGGACATGTTTGCCGAATGCCGCGATGGACCGCAAACCGAGACGGGGTCTCGGCAGACCAGAAAGGCGATGACAGGACGACTTGGACATCTTAGAATTAGCAAAAAGAAGCACAGGACCAGGAGCAATGGAAGGAAAGGGAGGGCCCTGAACATCAATTGTTGCAGCTGATAGCTGTTTACTGCTGGATATAGTTCCGCCAAAACTCTCGGTTTTCCACCAAGACTAGTTGTAGACATTAAGGCTGCTCTCTCGAGAAATGCTTAAAAACAGCGTGCAGATGAAGCAACTTTTCGTCGGCATTTACTGAGAAATTACATCTGAAAAAAATAGTGATCTACATGATATGATACGTAATTTGGTTTAGCCAGAATTTATGTATCGGTATCACAAAATAAGAAAAGAAATCACCAAATCATTTCCATATCGTTGAGATGAAACCATTTACTCCTTCATGTTTTTAACAGAAGTCAAAAAAAAAATCTACTGCTTAGCAATACAAACGAAAATAATTTAGTTTTGCTACTTTTTAAAATACGTGTTATTTTTTTTGTAATAAATAAAAATGCGGGTAGCGGAGTGGCGCGTAGAGGAGTAGTTAGCTCCGTTTAAATTCACAAGTGAAAAATCTGACGCAGACGAAGTGGCACGGGTCAGCTAGTCTATACTAATATTATAAAGAAGAAAGATTTGTTTGAATTAAATAGGCTCCGAAACTACTGAACCGATTTGAAAAACTCTTTCAGCATTGGATAGCTACATTATCAGGGAGTAACATAGGCTATATATTATCCCCGTACTCCCACGGGAACGGGAACTACGCGGGTGAAACCGCGTGACGTCCACTAGTCCTGTATAAAACTATAGGTAGTGCTTTAAAAGTAAATTGATCGTAAATAGAATTTACCAATTAGTTTCACAACTTTATAGCTTTTGTACTTGATATGTGAAACAATTAGTGTTTATACTTAATTATAAATCACCTTTAAAGATCAAACCTACTCAATTCCAAATAAGCTTATTTTATTATCTAATTCTGATTGTTTTCAATAAAACCGTTCAAATGACTAATTTACCTTTAGAAACCATTCTTTACATTAACAAATTAAATAATAATGGGGTAATAAGCAACATTAATTAGGTACTAGCTTCTGCCAGCGGCATTGGCCAAATCCACACACAGTCGAGCAAAAGTCGGAATTTATTTCCCGAGACAACCTTTATCAAACACTGGAAAATTATTTCCCACTTAGTCCGATACAAAAATATGTAAATTATTTTTAATAGTAACTTATAATTAATTGATTTTCCACCGCAAAACCCCCATTTCCCTCCAATATATATTTTTCGAAATCTACGGATCCAACTTACCTAGAAACAACATCTGGTTTTGATTTGTTTTTTCAAAAAAGTCTATTCGATTAAGGAATAAAAGTATTCTATGTCCTTCTCCAGGGTCTAATCTATCTTTGTACCAAAGAAACACCAAAATTGGTTTAGCTTATAAGTATTTTGATAATAACAAACCAACACACATAGTTCTTTTCGCATTTGTATTAATAGTTTAGGAATTTCTCCTGTATCGTGGGTGCTTTTACAAACATATGGACTCATATTCACAAACAACCAGACCCGGAAGACTATCTGTAGGCCATACAAATAATTGTTCCGTGCAGGAATCAAACCCGCGACACGTCGTGCAGCAGCCAATCGCTCAACCACCGCGCCAAACGATAGTGTGGATTCACCATATCAGCCGAAAGACGTCCACTGCTGGACACCTCCCCACACGTGTCGCCACTACAACCGGTCTTGTGCGTCTCGCATCCATCGGCTACCCGAAACCCTCACCAGGTCATCGGTTCACCTTGTGGGAAGCCTTCCAACGCTGCATTTTCCGGTACGCGGTCGCTAATCCAAAACTTTTCGTCCCCATCGACCATCTGTTCTGCTAGCAATGTGCCCTGCCCACTGCCACTTCAGTTTGGCGATACTTCGGGCAATCTCGGTAAACTTGATACTCTTGCGGATATCACATAGTATATAGATTTAGACAGTGTGGATTACCACATTATTTCTTGTCCAAATGACATGGTTGAATGCTATTTGGTCAATAGTCACGTATAGAACAATCAATAAAGCGTATAATAAACAAATAATAGTACGGTGGCTTACATAGACGTAATAATGCTAATATTAGATCATACATACGAAATATTAGTATGTAAGCTAACCGCTATATAAATAATTAAATAAATCACTTATATTGCAACGTCTTAAGCCACGTTATCCTTTAATGGAAAATGGGTCGAGTAGTCTACAGTTAAAGTTTGTTTTTGAATATCACGATAAGTCATTTCAGTTAAAAGTAATGATGGATTGCAAAAAAATGTCGTTAAATAAACCTAAATGACATTACAGGAGGTTATGTTTTGGCGTGGGTTAATATAATGCTCGGAATTTCAATCATTTATCTATCTTGTATTTATGTATGTATATATATAATCTGGATCTCGGAAACGGCTCCAACGATTTTCATGAAATTTAGTATGCAGGGGGTTTCGGAGGCGATAAATCGATCTAGCTAGGTTTCGTTTTTAGAAAACGTGGTGATAAAAACCGAGTCAAGCTCGTTCATCCAGGTACTTTAACTTAAACCTTAGTTTACATCAAGTTTTGCATTGTTAAAAATCTTTTTACCAATCTAACCGGATACAGTTGAATATCAGCATTTTATAGGAAGCGACTGTGTTAAGTCAGACTTTCACAATCCAGAAGTAACATGGCAATATTGGATTACCTGCAGGTTGTTTGTTGGTCTTGCTAGTTTCTGACTACCTTAGGCCACAATTTCTAGATTGACTCTTCAGCCCTACCTTTTTTTTTAGCTCTGGGAAAAAATGCATTACTCATACCCAGCGGCATTCCCGCATCGTCTGAGTGGAGGGGGACTGGGAGATTGGCGCAGCCTTTACGTCCAGTCCCCCTCCGACATCCGCCCGCCTTCATGGCGGGCCCTTCACGCCCTCCCCATGGGGGGAGGGTCGGGAATGACCGCCGAAGTTGGTGGCGGGTGCGTCCAGGGTTCGGCGGCCAAAGGTGGCGGAGGCGAGGTCCTCCGTCCAGTGGATGACGATTGCGTCCCTCGCCTCCCGCCGCACGGCCTCCCGCTCTTCCGCGACGGGGCGCTCCCCGAGCGCCCTTCGCCGCGCCGTCCACTCGTACACTCTGACGAGCACCCGCGCCTCTAACTCCCAAGGAGGGTTGCTGAGCACTGAGCGGTAGGCCCTCGCCACCCGCAGTGCAATGGCCCTTTGGGGCCTGCGGATGGCGGTGGCCCTACCTGCCTCGGAAAACACGTTAAGCAGAGGCCAGAGCCCAGGATCTCTGCTTTTGACGCGACCAGCGCTGCAGCGGCGCGGTCAAATGCAGAGATGTATAATGTAACTTGCCACGCCGCCTGCCGCGTCGCTGAGTTCATGTCCGCGGCCTGACGACTGTCAATCTACAAATTGCGCCCTGGATTCTGATCCTGGGCTCTAGACTCTGCTTAACGTGTTTTCCGAGGCAGGTAGGGCTGAAGAGTGTCGGTATATGATGATTGGTACCCCATCCACGTACCGACCTCGGTAAACGTTGCTTAACCTCGAGCATCATGCATCGTGCGCCTATTCAGCATTACTTAGCTATTAGTTCCTAGTACGGTATCACCATCATCATATCAGCCGAAAACGTCCACTGCTGGACATAGGCCTCCCCCAAACGTCGCCACAACGACCGGTCCTGTGCGTCTCGCATCCATCGGCTACCCGCGACCTTCACCAGGTCATCGGTCCACCTTGTGGGAGGCCTTCCAACGTTACACCTTCCGGTACGCGGTCGCCACTCCAGAACTTTTCGGCCCCATCGACCATCTGTTTTGCGAGCAATGTTCCCTGCCCACTGCCACTTTAGTTTGGCGATCCTTCGGGCTATGTCGGTAACCTTGGTTCTCTTGCGAATATCATCATTCCTGATTCGATCACGCAAGGAAACTCCAAGCATTGCCCTCTCCATTGCCCTTTGAGTGACTTTGAGCCTTCTGATGAGGCCCATTGTAAGCGACCACCTCTCAGTTCCGTATGTCATCACTGGCAACACGCACTGATCATAGACTTACGGTACGGTATAGTCAAATGAAAACCTACAACAGATCAGAGAGAAAAAACAGTGCAATCAAGTTATTTGTGGGTCAGTCTGTCTCAACAGAGCTATGTATGCCGAGAATGTCACAGCATAACAACATCCATAACTGCTATAATTATTATATTTACGTTGTTCAATGCATCCAACGTGCATCCGCATAATACCTATACTAACTTGGCCTAGATGATTTAACTTTGCTTTGGAGCTACTGATGAACGCTCGAGAATGAAATAGTCAAGTGATTTTTGCCTTCTAAAATGAGCCTTAACGTAATCAGCTTCTACCCACAGGCCTCTTTGTAAGAAAGAGTGGGCTATAAGCCAATGGGCCATAGTAAGCCTTGAAGCACGGTCGTTTGCGTATTTGTGATATTTGGTCTATAGTTCTATACCTACTTGTTATGCAAAAGCAAAAATGTAGATACGAAGAAGTTGTTAGGTTTAGAGTGAGGCATTCGAGTTGTCAGAAGCTGGGTTTGGTTGCCATGCCGAGTCCCAAAATATACTCCATCTCCTATCCTGCTCTCTTTGCTCCAAAACATACAGCCACAGCGACCTTTGCGCTGCCGATGGCGTGGTATTGACGGGACAGTCTTTTCCGTTGGAGTCGAGCTCATCCCAACCCAACATCATCGCCTTGTTCTGTCACGATGTTGTGTGGTGTGGCATTAAAAAAAAGGAAGACCCATTCCGTGGTTATTTTTGCCCATTTCTCGTTTGCCGTATGATGTCGGCCGGTGCCGTAAAAGAATAATACCATCCCATCACTTCCCGTGGGTGTCGTAAGAGGTGACTAAGGGACTCGCCAGAGCATTGAGTTCACTCAACATCATACACTGCGATCGCCAACCCGCCTGCCAAGCGTGGCGATTATGGCAAGACCCCCTCCCCTTTGGGAGAGGCCTATGTCCAGCAGTGGACGTCTTTCGGCTGTTATGATGATGATGATTTCTCGTTTGACAGGCGACAGAAATGCGGTAAGCTAAACTGATGAGTTAGCCTTCAACACCCTCTATAAAAATATTTAAATCCATTTTCAAAACAGACGGCATTCTTGAACGATCTAAATCATGCGGTGAATTATGTTTTCCACCTTGATACGCACGATGAGTATATTATTTAGATTATGTATGAATTATGATCAGTTATTTGATACATTTGACCATTTACATAATATATTGTGACTTACCAGTCGCCAGGGGCAGTTTAAGAAATATAAAATACATTAATCAATTGATAATGCGTTACTCACTTGATCAGCACGTGAGTTCGCTGAGTGAATATAACATTGAAATTGAATTAATATTTATCCTTTTGTAGGCGTTAAATCGAATTGATTCACGTAATTGATTTGATTCAGTATGCATTAAATTGATGTAAACTTTTTTCTCGCATTCTTTGCCGTCTTAAAAGGTTACCGGTAGTATCAGCTTGGCATCATTAGTCTGTATGTAAACAAGTCCTCTTTAAATAAGTGGATATTTTTTGTCCAAGGAGGAAATGATATGTAATGGTGAACGAATTTACTATCTTTCACTCGCTATTCGTACACTTTAAGGTTGTGTTTGAGGATGCATATCGCGGGAACATTGATATATAAAAAACCCAAGATGCACAGTCTTGAACAAATGCAACACTCGAAACTGTCGTCAAAAACTGACATGTATCAAGTGTCATGTGTGAGTTGTGTGAAGTTATACTTTAAACAATTTTTTTTTTTGCAGATTGGTCCTTACACGGATCGCTTAAAGTTGTTTTTACAAAGCAGTGCAGTATGGCGAGTGATGCGCAATTTTATGTAAATTCAACCTTACTCGGATCGCTTAAAGTTGTTTTTAAAAAGCAGTGCAGTATGGCGAGCGATGCGAGAGTGTTTGAAACTTGCGCACAATTATACATATTGCGCTTGTTTTTTGCGGACGTTTTTGAGATGTTGAGTGTGTAATTTGGGTTTTTATATATCAATGCCTAAGGCTTGTATTCACGCCAATGACATTGTGCATTGGGGCGGAGCTAACTACCCCTCTACGCGCCACTCCGCTACCCGCATTTTTAATTTGTGATAATAAAAATAATACATGTTTTTAATGAGTAACTTTTGTTACTTAACGAAAATGATTTCCCAATTATTTTCGTTTGCATTGCGAAGCGGTAAATATATTTTTTATACCCTTTTGATAAAAAAATAAGGAGTAAAATGGTTTCATCTCAACGATTTGGAGGTGACTTGGTGGGTTTTTTTTCTTATTATGTGGTACCGGTAGATAAATTCTGGCCAAACCAAATTACGTATTATATCATGTAAATTACTATACATAATTTTTTCAGATGCAATTTCTCTGTTGGTGCCTACGAAAAGCTGCTTCATCTGCACGCTGTTTTTTAATTTTTTTTGAGAGAGCAGTAGGAAACAGACGGGCTGCATTTTTATGGCGCGTCAACTGATTTTATTTCAGTTTGGTTGTAGTTATTTATGTCTACTGTATCCAAACAACAAACCAGCACCTGGTTCAGTTGAAAACCAGCGTCAGGCAACTCCTAGTTGTCTAGAATTTTGCAAAACTGGACCTTTTTGGCGCAGCGTGGCACACAATGTAATTGTTTTTAAATTAAGTTTCCATTTGTACTTAAATTATATGTATCTGTATGTACCAAATAAAATAGGTTTCTTTCATTCTTAAAACAGTCATTTTGCAGCAGTCATGCAGTTCCGATGCAGCTCGTCTGTTCAAAGCCTGAACTTTGGACAGTAACACTTTATTTGAACAAGTCACGGAACAGACGCAGCCTCAACTGAAATGTCAGGCGGTTAACATCAAAAGTTCTACGTCTGTCAGGTCACGTCCACCGAGCGTATGCGTCATTGCATTGCGCAGATTTAGAGTCCAAGTTGAAGAATCTCTTGTTCAGGGTATTTTACCGGTACAGCAACAATTTTCAGTTTATGTTATGGTACTTCTTAAGAGGGGACTCGGGTCGTTAACTCTTGGGCCTTTCTCCATACAAACGCATTCCGCTGTTTTCTTCGTAGCTAATGCTGATAGAGCAATGATTTTTTCCACAAAATCTAGATTGAATTAATACGTGCCTCTATCATTTTTTTCCAAAACATTATAACTTAAAGAATTATGACAATCCAAAAACCGAAACGAACCCGAAAAGAACAGCCCGTTTTTACCACCATGTTCAGATGACTGTTAGACAAATTTGATAAGTTTTTAGCAAAATAATAGAAGCATAGATATATTTTTTATAAGCGGAATACAAAACGTCTTTTAGTCAAAATTATATAGGTCAGCCTGAGCTGCAGTTGTCGCTTTCACACTTTACTTTATAGGGCACAGTGCGACGCATCGGCAAGAGTTTCTTCAAATACCATTCAAATTCTTCGGGACTAGAATCCCCTCTTAAAAACGACAATGATAAGATTTATTTATAAAACGACCTTTAAATCTGTAAAGTCTTCATATATTCTTACTAGCTGACCCGCCAGTGAAACCATAGCCTAGCCTTCCAACACTAAAATAATTTTTGAATTCGAACTAGTACTTCCTAAGATTAGTGCGTTCAACCAAATAAACTTTTTTATTATTAAAATACATAGATATTGCTATAGATTCCGATTCTCTCCAGTTGGATTCACTTGGAATTGTTTTTTTTTTTAATCTTTATTTGTTTTCAGAGTCTGTACAGAATACGCCACCCCGATGAAGTTATGAACGAACACTTTGACTCTTTTTCGTCTCTCTCTCTCTCTCTCTCTCTCTCTTTCTTGTCTATGATTAAGTTTTTAGATACTTATTTTGGAACTAGTAAGGTTACAACATTAATTGCACCACTGGTGATGTTCATTAAGTCCACATAAATAAACTCACTAGAAAACCAAGAATCTCTACAAGACACCACATATTCCTTTACTACGACAGTAGGTAATCAGATGTTTCTATTTACCCTATAGACAAACACAACATTCCTCCAAGGTCAGGATCGCAGCAGGCATACCAACATTATCAACATTCCAACACCGGGAGTACACATTACTGATGTTGGTATTTGTTGTACTCGTGGTATTGCGACACCTTCGATCAACACATCCTATAATGCACGTTTTATTGAAATGTGGGCAGGAAAAGAAATCAGTATGATAGATGTAACACCCATCTATACTACCAAATTATATCCCAATAATATCATTGCAACACTTGAGTTGAAAAGTTGTGGGAGCCAATGAAATCTTATCCTAATCCTAGCTATATTTAATACTAGTTGCCGGCCGCGGCTCCGCCTTCGTAAATCTCGAAAATTATAACAAGGGTACATACTCCCGGGATAAAAGTATCCAATGCGTTATTACAGATTGTAATCTACCTCTGTGTCAACTTTCATTGAGCTCCGTTCAGCCCATCTGACGTGATTCACTAACAAACGTCCATCAAAATATTCATACTTATGAGGAAATGCTGGCGGCGAGAATAGTCTCGCCGCCAGCATTTCCTCATAAGTATGAATATTTTGATCTCGATGAATATTTTGATTTTGATGTTTGAGGAGAAAACAGTCGAGAGCCAAACCTCGAATTATGACTTTTTACATATAGATGTAAAAAGTCATAATTCGAGGTTTGGCTCTCGACTGTTTTCTCCTCCAATATTGGACCGATTTAAGATATATTTCACAAACTTCCACTTAAACTTAAACTTACACTTCCTTTATCAATACGAATGCGAAAGTAAGGGTGGGTGTTTGTTTGCTCTACTATCACGACTAAATTGCTGAACTGATTTTGACGGGGACGATTATAGGCTACTTTTTTAAGCAAAAATCCATATTGACGCGATAAAAATGTATTGAGAAAGACTGGGTCACCAGTTTTTCTTACTGTGTTCTTCTTATTAAGGATATTTGGAAGGTTTTAGAATTTTATTCTTGCAGGGTAATTAGTAGTGATGACATGAACTCAAAAAGTTCAATTGGGCAGATTTTTCTCAAGATTTTTGAAATTCGCGGTCAAGGTCTATAGCATGTTCTAATAGATCAATTAAATAAGTCCGGTATTTGTTGACATATGTAAGCTTGCGCAAACGCATCCTGTGTTACGCATTTACGCCATCATAGTTGCTTACGATGTAAACACTGATGTTAAATGGTATTCGATTAATTTAACGATATTTTCTCTACTAACATCAAGATCAGATGTTATCTTTAGTTTAAGTGATGAAATGTGCAACTAAAATTAAATATATTTTTATTTTGAAACTCATTACGGATTGCTGTGTACGATTCCGATATTTTAGCCCAAGTATTAGTTATTAGAATGATGCTCTTGTAGACTCAAGGGATGAACCGCAATCTATCTCTCTTCGCTTTATTATTTCAAACAACATGACACCGCAGCAGACCAAACCAAAGATAACAGGACGATCTCAACTCCTTTTTTTAACGTTCAGAAATCATCAAGTGACTTCTTTTGCTCTGGGCGGAGCGGAAGGGAATGTCAGACTCTTACTAAGGCCGCGGACACGAAACCAGCGCTGCAGCGGCGCGTCCAAATGCAGAGATGTTTAATGGAACTGCAAGCGCCGCCCGCCGCCCCGCTGAGTTCGTATCCGCGGCCTGAAACCCATCAGTGTTCCTCCAAATGCCCTTTGCATTCCAGGGCTGCGGTGACTCTTTCGAACAAATTCCGCAACCCTGGCAGGAGCTTAACTGCTACCGCAAAACATTGGTCCTTACTAACTAAGAACATGGTTGTGTGGAAAAGGGAGAACGAAGTCTTTGCCTAACAAGAAGACCATATTATAGGCTTGATAGATAATGCGGTGGCTAGCTAATAGAAGAAGAAATGCTGCGTGCGCAAATGCAAAGGTAAAGGTACGCAGACTATGAATTCTGGAAAGTGGAAATATAAATTATATTTCTTTTACTCCGCTATAGTTTTCTGATTAATTTTATTGCGAGATCCAAGATAGTTGAATAGTTTCTCCGGGACTCGTCGAGTTTTAGTGATTAAGCGTTTTTCTGGTGGTCACCACTGCTTGATTCCGGCTTTCAGGAGTTACAGTGGTTGGGAAGGTGTGGCAGGTTGGTCCCAAAATAAAAAGTCTATGAATTGTCCAAACTAAACAAAACACAAGCACTTCGGTGAGTGTATCCAATTTGCACTTGACCAATTTACTTCTATTTATTTCCAAGATAAGAATCAAATTAATTATCACATCATATTCAAAGTCATTTTACGTAACTGTTGTCAATTTGTGTGTATATGTGAATACAGTGTCAATGTTTTTATGTACTTCAATAAATAAACAATATTCAAGTACAGTTTGTGCACACAAAGGTAGCAAATGACCCTTCTTAATTTTAATAAAGTAGTTTTAGTTATTAGCACTTGAAAAACGAGTAAGGAATGCTTACTAGTCATTGATATATAGAAAACCCAAGATACACACTCAGCATCTCAAAAACGTCCGCAATATGTATGATTGTGCGCTAGTTTCAAACAGTCTCGCATCGCTCGCCATACTGCACTGCTTTGTAAAAACAACTTTAAGCGATCCGTGTAAGGTTGAATTTGCAAAAAAAAATTGTTTATAGTATAACTTTTACATTACTTACTAACACACAACTCACACATGACACTTGATACATGTCAGTTTTTGACGACAGTTTCGAGTGTTGTATTTGTTCGAGACGCACAGTCTCGAACAAATACAACACTCGATTTTGGGTTTTTTATATATGAATGTAACTAGTCATTGATATACATATAGTTACTAATAAAACACTTAGGTTACCGAGTATATGGGACATCAGCAAGAAGTTAGTCGACTCTCTCTCTCATGCCTTTTTTCAGCCACATCTAGATCTCCGGCAGATATTCGTCATGCCTACCGTCGATAATTGATTTTCATCGGGACGATAAGAGTCCGTGAAGATCCTTACTCTGCTATACTTCTCTATAATCTTCCTATAGCGGCATCAATGCCGCTACAAGAAAAACCAACGGAGCAAATCTAAATCGGAACAAAAAATAACCGCGACGCCATCTATCCAACTAGCAGTGAACTACTGCGTCAAAAAACCTGCATCGCGCAAGCAGAGTTTACCGTGCGATTTAAACATATACATCAGCCCGAATGTCAACTATCGGGCATTTGCCCGCCGGGCACAACAACTATCTGGTAGAAGGATCCTCCCTTTTCAATGGGGATTTGAGGGAAATTACTCTCTGTATCGCTTTCCCTCTAAAATCCTCTATATAGTTATTGATACTAAATCAAGGACTAAGTACTATACGGTTTTGCCAGTTCTCATTAATAAAAGAGAGCGTACATATTAATCAGTTTATAATATGAAAAATAGAATTATGATATTTAAGAAAACTATCCTTACTTCCTTACTAATATTATAAATGTGAAAGTAACTCTGTCTGTCTGTCTGTCTGTCGCGCTTTCACGCCGAAACCGCTGAACCGATTTAAATGAAATTTGGTACACAGATAGTCTAGCGCTTGAGAAAGGACATAGGCTCTTTTTATCCCGGAAGCATGTTCCGTAGGGACCACGCGGGCGAAGCCGCTGGCTTAGAAGAAGCGGCTTAGAAGCTAGTATAACATAATTTAACTTACTGATTTAATATCCTATGTCTCTTAGCTGGGGCAGAAGGTGTCCACAGTAGTCCACCACCGCAACGCAAGCGGTCTTGAGCTTCACGGTTCACCTCGCTCCACGTCAATCCGATGCTCGTCGCCTCTGCCAAGACGTTGCATCGCCAGATTTGATGGGGACGGCCACACTTTCTTTTACCTTGAGGCTTCCAGTCCAAGGCCTGTTTCGCCTCCATAAAATAGGGACTCTCTACGAAATAACCATATTAAATAACTAAATTATTAACAGATAAATTAATCTAAATCTAAATTAATCTAAAAATAAATTAATAATTAATCTATAGCCAGTAAAGACATGTTATTAATAAAGAGATAATGGCTACGGGTATCTTGCTGTTAATATTCTCATTTATGCACATAATGTACTCAGAATAAGCAAGTCATTATAAACGTCAAACAGTAGTCCCTAGTCCGTGAAACCCCCGTTTTAATTAGTTACATAGGGATTCCCCAGATCCGTCTTTTTTTTTCATGAAAATTATCTATACATATAATAAAATCGTCGTAGATAATAAAATCGTAGACTAACCGTGTCTGTACATTGAATATTTTTGCATGAAAATTACACAGAAAACTTAGAAAAAAGGTATAAAACACAAAAATGCAATTTTTGAAATTTTTGTCTGTTTGTCTGTTTGTCTGTTTGTCTGTTTGTCTGTGCGTTTGTGGGAGCATCACGCATAAACCAAAGATTGGATTGCAAATCAAAGTACTTAAAAATATTAAGTGATAACCCGAGTAACATTTAGCGTTTATTTCATCAAAATCGACCCACAAAATCAAAAGATATTGAATTTTTAAGTTTAGGAAGAAACTTCCTAATGTATTCTGATGAGTCAGAGCGCCATCTATTGAGAAAAAATAAAATGCACGAAAGCATTCAAAATTGTTGAGTTATTTGTGAAACTTTTAACACGTGGCACAATAAAAGTGATCATTTTAATACCTTTTCGTTATTTATTGTTACAATCGATCCACAAAATCAAAATATATTGAATTTTTAGTTTAGTAAGAAACTTCCTACTGTATTCTGATCAGTCAGAGCGCCATCTATTGAAGAATCAAAAAATGCATGAAAGCATGAATGTTACACCAAAACACATTGATTCAGTTATTTGTGAAACTTTTAATACGTAGACATAGCAAAATAAAAGCCAACATTTTAATACCTTATCGTTATTTAACGTCTTCCGCTGCCAAATATTTTGTCAGTTTACATTGTCGATAGATGGCGTTGCACTGATGACGCGTTTTTCTGAATTGCGGTGTTAATATTTTCCGCTGGAGAATGACCTCACACGATTATACGATAAACACAGTCGTAGTTCGTAGGAATTTCGGTTAGGTCTTTGAAAGGTCTTAAACTGTTAGGGATCAAAATTGCTTAAATCTCTGCGTTGTGCTGCTTTCGTTTAAAGTGCATTTATCGTAGAGTCTAAAACTGAATTAGTTTTGCGAAGTACTGGACGGTTCGACTTGAGGATCAGGCCTGTAGGGTTGCGTACCATAGGTGCTGTGCTGACGGGACCCTATTGCTAAGCCTCCGCGATTGATTCCTTTTAGAGCGAAGCAACGAACGGTTCGATTTGCGAAACAAGGCTAATTATAATAAGGTACCGTACCAAAGGTGGTCACGGTGACAGGAGCGATCGGTTTTGGGTGCTACTCTCTAACGAAATCCGTAGTTTCGGGCTTAGTTGCGGGCGGGCGTATTCTACTCCGTATCACCTACCAGTAGCGTAGCTAGCATGGGTGACACCCGGGGCGGATTATGTGGTGTCACCCCACAAATGAACCCCCCCCCCCCCCCAAATAATTATGAGTTGCACCTTTGGCCTTTCTTTCTGGTGAGCACTCGCAAGCAATCAGCAATCGCAAGCCATTTTTGGAAGGGAAGGAGGAAGGTGTGCCATTTGTGATGCAGGTTTTTACTTTCAGGAATGTTCTTACATCATACTTACTTAAAAGCAAAATCTCGAAAGTAAGTTTATTTTATTTTCATCATTATCTAAACCCAACTTTGTTGAGTAACGCAAGTAAACTCAAGAACACAAGAGCGAGCCAAGCGAGCTCGAAAATTTTCGCTTCCCTCCTCGGATAGGTTTTATATTCTTTTGATCATTCATACTTAAATATAAATAACTTTATGGAGTGATGCTAGAAAGCTCATTAACCTCAGTTAATGAGCTTTGAGGGCAGAACACAAGAGCGAGCGAAGCGAGCTCCAATGTTCATGCACCCCAACTCGGAAAGGTTTTATTTTCTTATTTACGGGTTACATTACGTCGCCCGTTAAGGGGTGACACCCGAACTTGACAAAAAGTCAACGAACGAGTGTCACCTCTAAATGCAGAAAACCTGAATGACTAAAGAAATTGCACCTCACCTCGGAAGAGTTTTATTGTATTTTGAACATTCATACTAAAATTTAAGTTTTTTGTTGATTTATATAGAAAAACTCAGGAAGTCAGAAAGTGCAAAAAGCAAGAGCGAGCGAAGCGAGCTCAAAATTTTCTGCACCCTACTGCCGACAGGTTTCATTGCGTCAAACGTTAAGGGGTGCCACCCAATAGTGACTAAAACCAGTTATCGAGCGGTCGGGTGTCACCCCCAGCGGGTGTCACCCGGTGCGCGCCGCACCCCCCGCCCCCCCCCCCCTCGCTACGCTACTGTCACCTACAGACTTACGATTAGTCCCGAACGCGAACTGAGAATGAATGACAACACGATTTCACAGTAACTGTCAAATCGTGTTATCATTAGTTCTCAGTGGTTAGGTGATACGGAGTAGAAAATGCCCGCCCGCAACTAAGCCCGAAACTACGGATTTCTTTGGAGAGTAGCCCCCCAGCTACAGACTTACGATTAGTCCCTAACCCGAACTAAGAATGAATGACAACACGATTTCACAGTAACTGTCAAATCGTGTTAACATTCTTTCTCAGTGGTTAGGTGATACGGAGTAGAATATTTTTTTTTTCTATAGATAGGCATACGTTTGATCACTATCTCACCTGATGGTAAGCGATGATGCGGTCGAAGATGGAGCACGTTTGCCTAGAAGCAACCTATTCACTTTTGTTTTAAAGACTCCCAGGTTGCCCGCAACTAAGTTTTTAATTCGTGTTAAGTATCAGACGGTTCGATTTGCGAGCCAAGGCAAATTATAGGGTTCCGTGCCAAAGTTGCTAATGGGACCCTATTATTTAAGCCATCGCGTACGATTTTTATTCGTGCGAACCAAGTCGATTTTTAGGGTTCCGTACCAAGGTTTTGGAACCCTATTTATTAATAAACCACCGCTGTCCGTCTTCCTTCAGTTTATTCGTTTAATTTCTGTCTCGCTAATATAAAAATGTCTTCTAGAAAATGGTCGAATCTTTCACAATATAGCAAAATTCTTAATCTTCTCAATATATAAAACAAAGTTGGGTTTGGCATTAAGTCCGCCCATGTACCACTACTGTACATAAAGTTTAAATAAATAAATAAATGAATAAACACTTTTCTAACTAACTCGAGAACGGCTCGACCGATTTTCAAAGTTTTTGTGTTTTTGGATTAGTCTTCGTCCGGAATAGCCGGATATAGCCGGAATAGTCCGGAATAGGGAGAATTAAAATACAAAAAAATGAGTATGTAGGTAGGGTAGGTAGGGTAGGTAGGGTAGGTAGGGTAGGTAGGGTAGGTAGGGTAGGTAGGGTAGGTAGGGTAGGTAGGGTAGGTAGGGTAGGTAGGGTAGGTAGGGTAGGTAGGGTAGGTAGGGTAGGTAGGGTAGGTAGGGTAGGTAGGGTAGGTAGGGTAGGTAGGGTAGGTAGGGTAGGTAGGGTAGGTAGGGTAGGTAGGGTAGGTAGGGTAGGTAGGGTAGGTAGGGTAGGTAGGGTAGGTAGGGTAGGTAGGGTAGGTAGGGTAGGTAGGGTAGGTAGGGTAGGTAGGGTAGGTAGGGTAGGTAGGGTAGGTAGGGTAGGTAGGGTAGGTAGGGTAGGTAGGGTAGGTAGGGTAGGTAGGGTAGGTAGGGTAGGTAGGGTAGGTAGGGTAGGTAGGGTAGGTAGGGTAGGTAGGGTAGGTAGGGTAGGTAGGGTAGGTAGGGTAGGTAGGGTAGGTAGGGTAGGTAGGGTAGGTAGGGTAGGTAGGGTAGGTAGGGTAGGTAGGGTAGGTAGGGTAGGTAGGGTAGGTAGGGTAGGTAGGGTAGGTAGGGTAGGTAGGGTAGGTAGGGTAGGTAGGGTAGGTAGGGTAGGTAGGGTAGGTAGGGTAGGTAGGGTAGGTAGGGTAGGTAGGGTAGGTAGGGTAGGTAGGGTAGGTAGGGTAGGTAGGGTAGGTAGGGTAGGTAGGGTAGGTAGGGTAGGTAGGGTAGGTAGGGTAGGTAGGGTAGGTAGGGTAGGTAGGGTAGGTAGGGTAGGTAGGGTAGGTAGGGTAGGTAGGGTAGGTAGGGTAGGTAGGGTAGGTAGGGTAGGTAGGGTAGGTAGGGTAGGTAGGGTAGGTAGGGTAGGTAGGGTAGGTAGGGTAGGTAGGGTAGGTAGGGTAGGTAGGGTAGGTAGGGTAGGTAGGGTAGGTAGGGTAGGTAGGGTAGGTAGGGTAGGTAGGGTAGGTAGGGTAGGTAGGGTAGGTAGGGTAGGTAGGGTAGGTAGGGTAGGTAGGGTAGGTAGGGTAGGTAGGGTAGGTAGGGTAGGTAGGGTAGGTAGGGTAGGTAGGGTAGGTAGGGTAGGTAGGGTAGGTAGGGTAGGTAGGGTAGGTAGGGTAGGTAGGGTAGGTAGGGTAGGTAGGGTAGGTAGGGTAGGTAGGGTAGGTAGGGTAGGTAGGGTAGGTAGGGTAGGTAGGGTAGGTAGGGTAGGTAGGGTAGGTAGGTAGGTAGGGTAGGTAGGGTAGGTAGGGTAGGTAGGGTAGGTAGGGTAGGTAGGGTAGGTAGGGTAGGTAGGGTAGGTAGGGTAGGTAGGGTAGGTAGGGTAGGTAGGGTAGGTAGGGTAGGTAGGGTAGGTAGGGTAGGTAGGGTAGGTAGGGTAGGTAGGGTAGGTAGGGTAGGTAGGATAGGTAGGGTAGGTAGGGTAGGTAGGGTAGGTAGGGTAGATAGGGTAGGTAGGGTAGGTAGGGTAGGTAGGGTAGGTAGGGTAGGTAGGGTAGGTAGGGTAGGTAGGGTAGGTAGGGTAGGTAGGGTAGGTAGGGTAGGTAGGGTAGGTAGGGTAGGTAGGGTAGGTAGGGTAGGTAGGGTAGGTAGGGTAGGTAGGGTAGGTAGGGTAGGTAGGCAGGTAGGTAGGGTAGGTAAGGTAGGGTAGCTATGGTAGGTAGGTAGGGTAGGTAGAGTAGGTAGATAGGTTAGGGTCCGTAAGTAGAGTAGCCAGTTGACGGGAGCGAAGCCGCGCGGGTCAGCTAGTACCAAATATTTGCTCATATCATCACGGATTTCAGTACTTAACAAAGCTCTTAATTTGTATTTTTTACTATAAAAATAAATGTCTTGTACAAATAACATTAATGCTACTTGAATTTACAATCCTCGAGCAGGAAATCGAGCGTGAAGCTATAAAAAGAAGCTTTGAATAGAATGTTTGTCGTTCAGAAAAATAGTTTATATTAAAATAACAAGTGGAGGATGTGTCGATTTTATAGGTATGCCACTAAGTAGAGGAACCCAGGATTGCGGAATTTGTTCGAAAGAGTCACCGCGGCCCTAGGGGGCTACTCTCTAAACCCAAAGTCCGTAGTTTCGGGCTTAGTTGCGGGCATATTCTACTCCGTATCACCTAACCACTGAGAACTAATGATAACACGATTTGACAGTTACTGTGAAATCGTGTTGTCATTCATTTTTAGTTCGGGTTCGGGACTAATCGTAAGTCTGTAGGTGATACGGAGTAGAATACGCCCGCAACTAAGCCCGAAACTACGGACTTCGGACTTAGAGAGTAGCCTCCCTGAAACGGGCATCTGGAGGAACGCCAATGGGTTTTAGTCAATAAGTATCTGTCATGATTTCTAATCTTAAAAAAAGATTGCAACAGAGGACAATTCGAGTATTTTTTTAAGGAACGTTTGCACTCGTTTCTCATTCTCATACAATTTTTAGTTAATGATCGTCGCCGAGATGATATTAAGATTTGAACAGTTTTTAAAAACGAGTATAGGCCTAAACCTAGAATTTCTTGATACCAAACCCTTATAATTCATCAAAACATAATGAAATCAATCATCATTATAAATCATCAATGTATATAAAATTCTTCCGTTACTGAGTGACTGACAGACAACGCACAGCCGAAACTGGTCATAGAAAGCTGAAATTTGGCATGTCGGTTCCTTGGGGAGTGTAGAGGAGCATTAAGCGAGGGTATCCCGAAATTCCTACGGGAACGGGAAAGAACGAGATATACGCTTACGAAGCCGCGGGCAATAGCTTGTGTTATATATTATTACTAGCTGACTCGGCAAACGTTGTTTTGCCAAACAAAAAAAAATCCTACCACCTATTCTCATACCTACCGAATATGCACACAAAATTTCATGAAAATCGGTCGATCCGTTTCAGAGGAGTTCGGTAACAAACAACGTGACACGAGATTTTTATATATTAGATAAACATCGACCAAATCGATTAAAAACCCACTCAATTATTAACAACTGATCGATAATCATCACAGTATCAACTGACACCAAAATACGATTACCTAAATACATACATCTCCAAATAGATGTCATCACCTGGGATCGAGTAGTAAGAAGAATAAATTTGTTAGTAGCAAAGGTCACCGCTGCGACCTTTACGGAAGCAAGGCCGTCTTTATTAGGCAAGGAGTTCGACAAAATTATAGTCCAAGAGTAAGTGTACTGTTTCATTAAATCGATTCATATTTCGATGGCTGTCTGAGATAAGTGTGCCGAAGAATGTAATTCGTCAAGTATCATTGGTTGTTGAACTGAATGGGAGGGTTTTGAAGTATTTTGTTGTATAGATGCGTACACAGTGGATGTTGGCGTTTCACCTTCATTGACGCATAGCTGAGTAATTTGATGAAGTAGGTAGGTATGGCTCTTAAAAAAATATATATCTAGATATTCAGCATTAAGCGAGTGTAAAATGAAATTACAATATGCTTAATTGAAATTCAATTCAACAAAAACGTTTCTTTCAAAAATAAATTGTTTACATAAAGAATCATTAAATCTAGTAGATAAGTAATTCGATTCGAATACCTAAAGTTATTGGAAATAATAAGTTTACTCATATTTTAAAACAGGGAGTTAGTTCTAGATTAAACATTATCGTAAATTTTACACAAGTTCAAGTTCAAGTTATTTATTTCATAAACAAAAACATTTGTGTCGAAATATTTACATGGTAGGTATACAAACAAAGTCAACGAGCAATGGGCAAACATTCAATTCAATTGTACTTCAATACTATTTTTAAGATTTTTGTCATTACAAAATTCGTCAATGCTGTAATAGCCTTTATTGACTAACAAAGCCCTGAGTTTATTTTTAAACAAGTTCACATTCTGAATATTCTTTAATCCTGGTGGTAATCTATTAAACAGATTGACAGACTGCACGCGTGACGAGTGTTTGACAACATTTAGCTTTGCCTGCAGAATAGTAGGAAGATCTTTTCTGCGAGTATCTACTCTATTTTTTCTTACACATACACATACATTAACGTGACCTATACTTTTGTTATTAAAATAATCTCATTAGTAATTCAATTCCGCAACATTAATTGCAGAAGATATCCTGAATGAGAACACCAAATTATCTAAAGATACATAATACTACTTATTATTTAATTACTAGAATCTTAATTTTATTAAAAGTCACTTGAACTATTTACGAGATTCTCATAAATTATAAAACTGGACCGCTTTATCATTAATAAGAAACTTCTTCTTTTTTAGCACCGGGCAAACTAGGTATTATTTTTTATTTTTTTATAAACAAAACACCAGCTACCGAACGGAATATTTTGGTTATCAAACTTAAAGAAACGTGTTACGCGCCAGCCCTATATCTATATCGCTGACGGTGCATCGACGGTGGTAGTTTACCTTCGCGACACAAATACATAGAATTGTGCAAGCTGACGGAAACGCTGACGATGCGGCACGTGTAAGCGACGCGCGGCGCGGTGGCCTACGTGACGTTGGAACTCGTTCATTCCGATTCCCACTTCGAATCTGTATACTAGGTTTATTATAATTATAAGAAAGTTCTGTAATACTTTTATTAATTAAATAATTATAAGAAATTTCGGTTTTTTTTGAGTCCTCCGACAGCGTTCGACATAATTGGCGCAGTCGGTAGGATACTCGCGGGCCGGTTCGCGAGATAAATTTCGGATTATAGAAATTAGGTGAGCCGCCCGGGTGGCCTTAGGCACCTCTGACGAGTATCCCGAATCGTCGAAGAGCTGCGGAGATCCAGACATTGATACTGCTCAGGAGAAGCCGGAATGTACAAGTAAGTGCACAAGAATCTTTCTGGTGTCGCTTTCCTTACCCTTAACCCTTAATATATTTCAAGATTTTTCACCCTAGGAGTTTAGGGACCCGTGAGGCTGTTTCTTATAGACAGTTGAGACGGGAAGATTTAGTAGATAGTAATAGAGATATAGACAGCACTATGGCACATGACCCCGATGCTATTTGGAAGGCCCTCCGCCTGGTCCCAGAATTTGATGGGAACCCCCATATCTTAACTGGATTTATTAGGATTTGCGATAAGTTAGTGAATGCATATGTACGCGAAGGTCCCGAACATGAGTTAAATAATTTGTCCTTGATTAGTGGTATACTAAATAGAATAACGGGCCCCGCTGCGCGAACTGTCAATTCCAACGGTATCCCCGAGAACTGGAATGGCATCAGAAGTGTGTTAATAAATAATTTCGCGGATCGTAGGGATGAAACCACCCTCTATAATGACCTCTCGTTGCAGACACAGGGAAATGATACGCCCCAAGAACTTTATGATAGATGCCAAACCTTATTTAGCACCATCATGACATATATTACACTTCATGAAACAGTGGCTACAACTATTAATGCTAAACGCGATTTGTATAAGAAGCTGACAATGCAGGCTTTTGTGCGCGGGCTCAAAGAACCCTTAGGTTCACGCATACGATGCATGCGGCCAGATTCTATTGAAACAGCATTACAATTCGTACAAGAGGAGCTAAACGTGCTGTATCTGCAACAGAGAAATGATAGTTTGCCTAAACTCACTAACACTCATCCCAAGTCTGTGACGCAGCCTAACCCATCACCCATGCATGCAGGCTTCCCCGCTTTACGCAATACTAATGCTATGCCCTTACCTAAACCGGTCACGCCCGCTTATGCACAACCACGTATGATGCAGTTGCCGCAACCAACTCAATTTAGATTTAACGCCGGTTTTAATGCCCCCTATAATCAACCCCGTATGCCTTCGCATACGCAACGAACATTTGGCGCTCCACCCCCAAACTACAATCCGCACAATAACGCATTTAGAATGGCTCCAAGACCCCCACCACAAAATCTAGGGCCCAAGCCCATGAGTGGTGTGAGCAACTTTGTTGCCAAGCCACTACCTCCCACTCGTAATAATTGGGATTGGTCTAGGCAAGGCAATCCACCACCCATGAACTACTTCAAAACGCGCGATGTAAATGTTAACGAATGTCTAAGTTACGAAGATTTCTATTATCCCGAATATTACGTGTACGAGCAGGAGCCTAATTACTATGAAAACAATTATCCTATGGACTACTACGGCAATTATCCTTGTGCGTACGATAGCGTCCCGCAGACGCAGACTGAAGTGACGACTGACATGACAAATGACGGCAACGCTCAGGTAGATGAACAGCCCCAGCCTTCCACCAGCAAGGAGGATTTTCAGGGAGTCACGAAATCAAAAAAATCAAAATAGAATTGAACCTTCAAACACAGCGACAATTGCCATACGTTCATATTACTAACCCTAATTTAAATTTATTAATAGACACCGGCGCTAACCAGTCCTTCATAAGCCCGGATGCTGTGGAGAAATACTTTTCACATTTACCATTGAATTATGATCCATTCGAGGTTACCAACGTACATGCGACGAGTAGGCATAACCACTCCATAAATATACCATGTTTCCCCGAATTCAACGATTTAGAGCCTATAAAACTATTCGTATATAAATTCCATAATCACTTTGATGGTCTTATAGGATTCGACCTACTTGCAAAGTGGCATGCGAAATTGGACCTTAAAGATTTGACGTTGACCACGAAATTCGCGGTAAATCATATTAACATATACAACTCCAGCAATTTAAATTTGTATGAAAATATCATCCCGGCTCAAAGCAGTAAATTACTTAGATTACCAATTAACGCACAGGACGGAGAAGTTTTAGTTAACGAACAGACTATCTGTAACTGTACTATTCATGAATGCTTAACAACCGTTGTAAGTAACCGTGGCATAGTAGAAGTCGAGAACCCAACCCCTAACGATATAATATTCTCGTTAGACCATCCAGCGCAAGCATCATTGTTTAATATCGAGTGTACACATACGGAGCAATCGTCACCCCGCGTAAAAGAAATTATATCAAAATTGCGTACCAGTCACTTAAATTTGGAGGAGAAGGCAAATTTAGAATCATTGTGCGCTAAATATGCTGACATCTTTTATATCGAAGGAGAACCGCTAACTTTCACCAATAAAATAAAGCACTGCATTAGAACTACCGATGAAAACCCTGTATATACCAAAAGTTACAGGTATCCATTTATTCATAGGGAAGAAGTCACTAGCCAAATATCAAAAATGTTAGAGCAGGGTATAATTAGGCCATCGGAGTCAGCATGGAGCTCACCAATTTGGGTAGTACCAAAGAAGGTTGATGCTTCAGGAAAGCAAAAGTGGCGCGTCGTCATCGACTTTCGGAAACTGAACGAAAAGACGATCGACGACAAGTACCCAATACCAAATATCAATGATGTACTTGATAAATTAGGGAAATGCCAATATTTTACAACCCTTGACTTAACATCCGGATTTTATCAGGTTGAAATGCACCCCAGCGACATCCCCAAGACCGCCTTCAATGTAGAACATGGGCATTTTGAATTTTTACGAATGCCCATGGGACTTAAGAATGCGCCCTCAACGTTCCAACGCGTAATGGACAATGTCCTCAGAGGGCTCCAGAATGTTATCTGTCTCGTCTATTTAGACGATATTATAGTATTCAGTACATCTTTACAGGAGCATATGGTCAACTTAGAAAAAGTCTTTCAGAGATTAAGTGAATCTAATTTCAAAATACAGTTAGACAAATCGGAATTTTTAAAATTGGAAACCGCCTATCTCGGTCATGTAATAAGCAATGAAGGCATCAAACCTAACCCCGACAAGATAGCAGCCGTAAAGAAGTATCCCTTACCAAAAACCCCTAAACAGATAAAACAATTTCTAGGACTTTTAGGATATTACAGGAAGTTCATTCCAGACTTCGCCCGGATTACTAAACCCCTAACACAGTGCCTAAAGAAAGGAAAGAAACCTCCAACCTTAAGTAACTCAAACACTCTCACTGCCCACACTGACAATGAACACCCTATACTTGAGATACCTATCGTTGACGATCCGCTTAACAAATTCCATCGACAATTATTTTTGACCATAGTAGGAGATATAAAAAGAAGACCGACAGTGACAAAACCCTTCGACACACATACCCGAACATCGGTGCAACTATCTGAGTCTAACTTAGAGGAGGATCTAGTCAATGCAATAAAGGAGTATGTAAACCCTAAAATTAAAACAGCTCTCTTTATAAACCCGCCTTTAGCCATGTACAAAATTGTCCCCATTTTGCAAGAGAAATTCAAGAGTTCAGCCATGAACCTGGTAATAGCTAAGACAGAAATTGAAAATGTCAAGGAATATCTTAGGCAGCAGGATATTATCCGTCACTATCACGATGGTAAAACGAATCATCGCGGTATTAACGAATGTTACCTGACCTTATCACGTAGGTACTTTTGGCCAAAAATGAAGGAGCATATCTCCAAATTTATCAATGATTGTACTATATGTGGCCAGGCCAAATATGACAGGAACCCTGTCAAGCCTAGGTTCAATATAGTTCCACCAGCCACAAAACCGTTCGAAATCGTTCATATGGATTTATTTACAGCACAAAATGAAAAATATGTTACTCTTATAGATGTATTTTCTAAGTATGGGCAGGCGTATAACCTGAGAGATGGTACTGCACTTAGCGTTATACAGGCTTTACTAACATTTAGCACTCATCATGGCTTGCCACTCACCATCATTACTGATCGGGGTACAGAATTTTCAAACCAGATGTTTTCAGAGTTCTGTAAGACACATAAAATAACTCATCATACAACATTAGCTCATGCACCGAACGACAACGGCAACATCGAAAGATTTCATCTGACCTTGTTAGAACATTTGCGCATCCTAAAACTACAGCATCGAGACGAGTCTGTCATTAATCTAATGCCATATGCTTTAATAGGGTATAATAGCTCAGTCCATAGTTTCACGAAGTGTAGGCCATACGATATCATTTTAGGACACACAGATCCAAGAGATCCACTAGATATGGACCTAACAGAACATCTGCTACAACAGTACACACATTCACATAGGGAACAAATGAAAAAGGTCTATGAATTAATCAATGAATCATCTCTCTCTAATAGAACTGCAATAATAGATAATAGGAACAAAAGTCGTGAATCAGAAGTAGATTATCAGCCACAGCAGCAAATATTCATCAAAAACCCAAGTGCTAGCCGTCAAAAGCTCGCACCGAGATATACTCAGGATACGGTTTTAGCAGATCTTCCAATTCACATATATACTTCCAAGAAACGTGGTCCAATAGCAAAATCGAGACTCAAACGAATCCCTAAAAGTGCCACATTGTTACAGGATTCCACTACTGATGTTGGTCCTCCACCTGATACAGGCGGAAGAGATAAAACTTGAAGGACTCAACGATGGACCGGGAATCTTACCTTTTAAATTAGGACCCATGAGACTTACGACCCACTATCATACATTTCTACAATACATTGAACTTAAAGATATAAATGATAAAATTAGCTCCGTACGAATACAACTAGTTGAAATCAAAGAAATTCTAGATAACTATACTTACGCCTTATATGAGTTACAGATTGATCATTTAACAAGCAAATTAGATAAAGCTTCACTTCAACTATACAGCTTAGGGCCTAGTCGTCCCAAAAGAGGTCTTATAGACGGTTTAGGTTCCGTAGTAAAAAGTATAACCGGAAATCTCGACTATACTGATGCTATGAGATACAATGATGCTATTAAAATTCTCAAGGATAATCAGGATAAAATAATTTCTGAACAAAACCACCATATCAGTCTTAGCAAAGATTGGATGGGCCATCATACCGAGATTATAACCAAAATTGTTGAAAATCAGTCGCAAATTAACAATACACTACATGATTTACTAGATAAACAAAAGTATGCGCAGCACAGTCTCTTAAAATTCGCGAAGTTCGCGCAAATCTTAGGTATAGTTAGCGATAACGTAGATAAGTTACTAGATGAGTTACATAGAATTGAAGATGCAATAGCCTTCAGCCGTGCCGCAAGCACGCACCATTCTATGATAACGTTAGAGATAATGACTAGTATGTTAGGAAAACTTAGTAGTATCTATGATAAGGATCAGCTGTTAGATATAGAGATTAGAGAATATTATGACGTCATAAAACCAGGATCATTCTATAATGGTCAACACATCGTACTAGTATTCCAATTTCCCATCCTATCCCCTCTCAAATATACTCTGTACAGATTAGCTATAGTACCGAACGAAAATAAGCAGGTAGTAATTCCCCCTTACCCATTCATAGCTATCACTAGAAATTTTCACGTGTACATAGAGGCTGAATGCCCGAAGTTAACCGAGCAGTATCTCTGCGAAGAAAAACTCAATCATCAGTTAAGATCGCAACCAGATTGCATACAACGTATAATAGACGGCAAAACGACGGACGATTCCTGTACGAAGACAACCGTTTCCCTTTCAAGAGAAGCCATGGAGAAGCTGGATGACCGCCACTACGTAGTCGTCTTCCCACAACCAACGAAACTGCAACTCACCTGCGAACGAGATGAATACAACACTTTGACCGGCAGCTTCCTGGTTACCATCCCGCATAACTGCCTGCTGAGAACACATGAATTCACCATAGTTAACATCAATGATCGAGTGAACGGCCAGCCAATGAAGATCACTGAAATTACTACAAAAATGCATGAAGATCATGAACCTCAACCTCCGCTTAAGATAAACTCTATCAACTTAAGAAATCTGCATAACCTACAAGATGAGATCAATCTTCAAACACCTGTTCAACTGGAGAGTCTGGAGTCATCATCACTCTACCATACAACCATACCTTTCTACGTAATGTTATCCGGTGCACTTGTACTAACCATCATAGTACTGTGTTACCGTTACAACGCCTGGAAACTCAAGCCACCTACAGAGCAATCACCCAATACTGCTGCTGCAAATCGAGATCATCCTTATGAAGAACCAGAAACATCGCGACGCCAGAGAGAAACTCAGATGCCAGCAACATTTTCACTAAACGTCCTAAAATAGTTGCTGAGCTACGGGGGGAGGTGTTACGCGCCAGCCCTATATCTATATCGCTGACGGTGCATCGACGGTGGAAGTTTACCTTCGCGACACAAATACATAGAATTGTGCAAGCTGACGGAAACGCTGACGATGCGGCACGTGTAAGCGACGCGCGGCGCGGTGGCCTACGTGACGTTGGAACTCGTTCATTCCGATTCCCACTTCGAATCTGTATACTAGGTTTATTATAATTATAAGAAAGTTCTGTAATACTTTTATTAATTAAATAATTATAAGAAATTTCGGTTTTTTTTGAGTCCTCCGACAGCGTTCGACATAATTAACGTCTTTAAGTTTAAAAAACAGAGTGATTTTGTTGTTTTTACAATGTTTCTAAAACCATTGTTTCAATTACAACCAAATAAAATTCCTGATTCACATGTTGTATGTTGATTAAGTGCTCCTATGCACTAGCGGTCAGCCGCGGGGGCGGCTAACCGCGCCTTTCCAGTTTAATATGGAACCGCTTGTCATTTAATGGCGGTAAAGTGCGTACAATCACTAGCGGTTGCATATTAAAACTGGAAAAGTCAGCCGTCCCCGCGGCCAACCGCTAGTGCGTTCCTACGCTAAAAATTCATCTGCTCTGCTCACGCAATTGAATTGACAAAATGAAAGCAATTGAGATCGATTGTATGAATTTGTGTATTAGGAATTACCCCGCAGGTTATTTCTAACCTCACATCAGTAGTGACGTCGTATTGGTTTTGCTATAACATCAATTGATACTCTGTTCTGCGAGCAATGTGCCCGAATGTGTGTGAAAGCTGCTACGCTAACATGGAATTAGGCTGGAGACATCAGCAGCTTGGGTCAAACTCACGACCCACTTGGGACCCCACACCAGCTAGGCAGACAACATCGCAGCCAGCCCTGGTGCTGTACGTCTACCATGAGTTTTATCAATCTATACTCGCTAGCGACTGTAGTTAAAAAATTAACGAAACACTTAAATAAACTAGTTTCTAATTTATTTGTTTGGTGTACTAACAAGCAAGCAAGTTGCAAGTAAAAAGAAACTTGTTTTTTTAAGTTTTCATACATTTTTTAACTACAGTCGCTAGCGAGTATAGATTGATAAAACTCATGGTAGACGTACAGATGGCGTGATGAACTTGACTATTCGATAAAAAATAATCTACACTAATATTATAAAGAAGAAAGATATGTTTGTTTGTTTGAATTCCTATTCAGGCTCCGAAACTACTGGACCGATTTGAAAAATTCTTTTAGCATTGGATAGCTACATTATCAGGGAGTATCATAGGCTATATATTGTCCCCATACTCCCACGGGAACGGGAACTACGCGGGTGAAACCGCGTGACGTTCACTAGTCACAAATAAGTGGAAGGGGAGCTCTACAAAATGCATATCCAGGCTAATAGTAAAAATATTTCAAACATTAGTTTCACTCGTTGAGCTATAAACTTCGATAAATGTTGAAGTATTTCCAAACGTTGATGAGTTTATCATAAGTAAGAAGATCTATTACAAAATCCTACATGGAGTTGTAAACAAAAACAAATGATTCTTTGATTCTAATGATGAAATATTTTGTAAGGAGAAATATGTTCTTCTCCAATGATTATGCAAAGACACTTTCTTTATATAAACCAATTCCAAGGCGTTTAGCCATCCCAAGCCAGCTTTGGTAAGGGCTATGTTATTGTGCATAAGTATTAAGACTTTAAACTTATACTGCACGTTGTCAATAAAATTAAACTATTTTATTCTAAACATTGTGCTTACAAATGTCACAATTATCACACACTGACATCTCAGTTCTGTTTAGTAAGCGCCTGTAGTTAAAAGTAGAGTTTATTGGTTTGTTTATAGAGTCAGACTTATTCTAATGCAGGCACTGCAATTCAAATTCGATTTACTACTACGAAATGCCTACCTGGACCAGGGCTGAAGCCTTGGAAAATGGTAAAAAGTGAATAAAAAAGTATAGTAGGATGAAACCCATTGGAAAAGGTAGACAGTATAACAAAATATCAGAAAATGCAAAAAAAAAACTCACCTCCATCCACTTCCCGACCTCAGAACGCCGGTAAATTATTTTTCCTTTCATTGTTGTTATATTCTTTTCCTTTTCCAATGGGTTTCATCCTGCTATTTTTTTTTTATTTCAATAATTATTGACCCTGGTCTAATCTGGGATTTGACGCTGAAATTTTACTTAATTAAGTACCTGAATCAAGAACAAAACAAAAGAATCTAAAAAGTCTAGGTATAACCTGATAGCAAGTCCTATATCAAAACTAGTATTATAAAGAGGTAAGATTATATTGTGTCAGTTTGATTGTAGGAGACAACTAATTTTTCTTCTTATTCCCAACTGCGCTGCGGTTGGCTTGTAATCTAATTTCATGCACCTGGGTACCAATATTTTTAACCGACTTCCTTCAAAAAGGAGGAGGTTCTGTGTTCGTCTCTATGTATGTTTTATTTTTTAGGAGCGATGATGGTCGTCGAGCCGTAAGTACGCGTATTTTCTCGTACGTCTATCACCCACTTTACAGAAAATTATTTCACCAATTAAAAGCTACACTAGTGCTAAGAATCCCACGCTACTTTTTATATGAATAAAAGGAACAACTCCTGTGGTACTGGCAGATAAAGTCATGTTAAAAATAATTTAGAAGTTGTGCATTTATATAGATCACTAGTGGACGTCACGCGGTTTCACCCGCGTAGTTCCCGTTCCCGTGGGAATACGGGGATAATATATAGCCTATGTTACTCCCTGATAATGTAGCTATCTAATGTTGAAAGAATTTTTCAAATCGGTCCAGTAGTTTCGGAGCCTATTCAATTCAAACAAACAAACAAACATACAAACAAACAAATCTTTCCTCTTTATAATATTAGTGTAGAAGTGTAGATAAACATCAAAGCGTGGTACCTACCTCATCCTAAAGATAACAGAAACTTGTTCACCTTTATTATGATTTATACGTCTACCCATCACCTAATTATAATTAAGCTATTAACTATTTAATATGCAACAAAACATACTAGAATAGTATACATACAAGTTTTCAAGCTTTTAAAAATATCACTATTGTATTAAGTCATTAAAAATAAATTAAATAATTATGCGTTTTTGGTGTTAATTTGTGCCAATAATTTGGCATAATACTTATAAATGCACTTTAAACAGGCGTTGTTCATATTCATAAATACATTTTGAGTAACTTACACCACTGCTAAATGCAACAAACAACAATGTAAATGAATAATTTAAACAAAATAAAATTTATAAACGATATCGAAAAACGTTATACATGCGTTAAAAATAGTTTGCAGCCAAATTTTTGACCCAAATAACGAACCGGAAATCTAGGAAATTAATTTTCAAATGTGGTTGCTGTTGTTTATAATTTTTGCACAAAATCCATAAAAATAAAACATTAAATCAGACAAAAACCAGAGAAAAACAGAAATAAAAATAATTTCAGCCAATTCAATAGCATATGCAGTTAAAATCAATCAATTAAATAAGAAACAAATAAATTCAGTTGACCGACATTCTACCAAGAAGAGACCAACAAAAGTAGAGGTGGACAGGCCACATGATCCGAGACACTAAAGGAAAGTGGAGCAAGGTAGTGACAGAGTGGTATTCAAGGGATGGCAAAAGAAATCGGGGAAGACAACTTACACGTTGGGAGGAAGAAATAAAGATGACAGTGAGTCCAAATTGGAGGAGGTTACCCCGCGACAGACAACAATGGAAATGGTTAGAGGAGGCCTATGCCATGAGGCACACCGAAATTCGAGATATTTTGTGATTTTTGTTCTAACTGTGATTGTAAATAGTGCTGTCTTGTTTCGGCTTTAGTATTATTTCGTTTATTTATTCGTATATACATACAAAATATATTACATTTTTATATATCTTAATAAAAACATATTAAAAAAATACATTTAAAAATATAGAAAATAGTAGTCCGCCGGTGTCGGGAGCAATCAAATAAAAAACAAAATAAATTAAATTCCAATTTTAAATTATTTAAATTTATTATCTTATCTTTTCCGGAGAATAAAACTTTTCTTAACAGCAGCTAACGCCCTCTATTTGTCGTTGACTACTCTAACACAAAGTTCTAACACCTCCGCTCATTTCATAAGTTCAAGGAAAAGGTTTCTACGTCTAGCCAAAGTGCGCCCGCGCAAGTTTTAGTTCCAAACATCGACATGAGATGGCATTATGAGCAATCGTGTAGTCCGACTTTTCCGATCTCACTTTTTCTATAGAAAAGACTTCAACGAGTAAGCGTGGTATTTCACATAGAGTTGAAAATCTGCATTTGAGGTTATCGTGTGGTATTTAAATATTTCATGTTTACTAATTGCTGTTCCCACTCAGACGGACCGTTTGTTTTCCCGATCCATCTAAAGAGACTGATATGCCAGTGGCAGTACAATTTATATGACACTGTTCTCATTTAGACGGATCCGAGAAAAAGAACGGATCCGGGTTTTTAGACGGACATTTTGCCACTGTAAAAACCCATCTAAACGTCCGGATCGCATATACTGTGAATGAATCTGCCAAACGGTCCGTCAAAATGTGAACTTGCACTTCCGGCCACCGTTTTCCATTTAAACAGATTTTCCTTCTCAGTGGGAACGGGCCCTTAAGCAGCAAATCTATGTGAGAAACTTACAAAACTTTTCGGATTGACAGATTGTCACCTGTCACCAGCTGGTTTTATTAAATAAATCTCAGATTTTTTTAAAAGAGAGCGGAATTTGGTCTGATCTCTGTGTTCACAAACTCTCTTTATGATGAATCACATCCCACTACTTGAATTAATCAATCTGCCTAGTAGTGATGGGCGTTGAATCAACGAACTAGTTGAATCAACGTTGATGTCTCTTCAACGGGACTAACGTTGACCGTGTACAAATCAACTCGTTGAATTCGTCAACGAGTTACGAGACAACGACGTTTATGAATTCAACTCGTTTGACGATACGAGAAAATGAACCCAACGTTTTGTTATTTTCAACGTACGTAAATTGTATTTCTTTAACAATAAAACTCGCGCAAACTGCATCAATATGTTGGTAAATTAACATTACAATAGCATACGTTAATAAAAGCGTTTAGGCGTTTATCGTTCATGCAAATTGACGTTCGTAACACGTTAACTCGTTGACAAAATTAACTAGTTGATCAACTAGTTGACAAACGCAATTCAACGTTAACGTTTCGTTGACGGAAAATCCTTCAACGACCCATCACTACTGCCTAGCCATTACCCAACTATGATGGGGTCAGGGGGGCTACTCTCTAAGCCCGAAGTCCGTAGTTTCGGGCTTAGTTTCGGGCGTATCACCTAACCACTAAGAATTAATGACAACACGATTTAACAGTTACTGTAAAATCGTGTTTTCATTCTTCTTAGTTCGGGTTCGGGACTAATCGTAAGTCCGTAGGTGATATGTAATAGAATACATCCGCAACTAAGCCCGAAACAACGGAATTCGGGTTTAGAGAGTATACCGCCTAGATTTCAGTGAATATCGTTCTCGTACAGAGGAAACTCGGCATTTAACGGATGGTGGCATCCAGGGACTGACCTCGTCAAGTGGTTCTTAACCTTGAAGATTCACCCTTGTAACTGTTATTATTTAGCCATGAACTCGGTGCTCTAATACATGACAGCTATTTCAAATTGTGAATACTAAATAGAAATGTCTGCAAAAATCAAAGTCTGTCTATGGGAAAACCCATGACTCTGGTTTCTCCCATAAATGCCAACAATGCTATATTCTCCAAAGTCACGATTTTCTGCTTTTAATCATATGCATGCCAAAAAGTGGCTAGTTAATTTTTACACTCCTTTCAGTCACAATCCTAACTAATATTGTAAATGCGAAAGTAAGTTAGTTTATTTCTTTATAGAAAAAACCCTGTAAATAAATAAAGATTAAAAAAAAGTTTATTTGCACCGCTTTCATGCCTTAATTGCTGAACCGATTTTGATTATTTTTGGTACAGAGATAGATGAAACCCTGGAGACAGTTATAAACTATTTTTAGAAAGCCGCGGGCAACATCTTACTTGGGTAAAATATTTTTTAATGACAAAAGGGAACATGCAATATTTCCATTTTTGCTTTAATTTTAAAGAACTCCATCTAGAATAGACCACCACATAAATAAGAAATGAAAAAGCTTTAATGTATTGCTAAAGTTTGCGTTTTTAAACAGATGATTTAAGTTTTCGTGCGAAAACGGACGACGACGTCACTCCTGTCTGCCACTGGTCCTAACTGTCCTAACTCAAAGACATAAGGTTGCCTTTTCGTTGTCATCATCTCACAGCAGTGACGTCAATAAACGCTGATTGTTGTTTTTAAATACGTTCCGTTTCACGTTACTTTAATTCATTATTTTTGTTAAAAATCGATATTAACTAAAATAAAAATGTTGCAATGGCCTTTATTTTATACTTTTTTATCATATTATTAACCACATTCTCATAAACTCTGTATTTGCATCTTCCCTATTCTCATTGTTTATTTGACCGCCTCATTTGTCTAATGGAAGCAAATACTATTAATATTCCTAGGTCAGGTAAAGTAATAGAGGGTTAGCCATCTGGAAATGTTCAGTAGAACATACTAGATTACTCTTTATTGTGTCCACTAGATACCTAACTTACAGAAAAGACAGATTTAGAAAACATTACATAGGCTGTACCCTACTGGTGACAATAGCCAGTCTATTGAGAAGTAGGACTTATACTAAACGTAAAAGAGCACCTCTACCAATACCTCTACATTGTGTGTGTGTATATATTTTTGTGGAAATCAGGCGTGTCGTTATGTCATAATTAACATCATCACGTTGTAAAAGTAATCTAAAAATTATATGATAATATTGAATACCGCTTTCGCTGGTATGGCAATGTCAGAAGACGTATTAAGAACCTAAGGACCTGACTGCACTGAACATCCTAGGAAAAAGGCGAGCGAGGATCCATCCGGCATTGACCTGGTGGAGTTCCAATGAAAGAGACCTTAAGAAAGCCCAATTAAAACACGAAATTATTCAATCAATCATAATTTAATAAATATATTGTATATTTTATTGCTATTTATACATTATACATTACAATACATTTTGCGGCAGTGATACAACACTCTAACTTAAATTAACCCTAGGACACACTTGAAAATTTTACCTTCGTAACTCTACTAACATAAAATACAAAGATATTTTAGTTTATGACCAAAATATAGAAACGTTCACATGTACAGAAATAAATGTCGATACAATTTGCAAACAATATGTCATGCCTAAAATATAAAACGGTAAAAACCATAACATTGTAGTTACCATACCAACAGTCCTTAAAACACCATCGGAATATCCAAATAAGGTAACTGTATAAAAAAGTATAACTATGTATGTGTAACTGTAGATTTATGTATAGATTTGGAAGCGTCACGCATTTTTAAGTACCAATCTGGGAATTCCCTTCGCGAATCCGGGATGGATTTTAATAGGATTGAATGAAGACGAATATTCTTTGACTCTATCGTAAAATCAATTATTTTTTGATCCCTTAGTGTTTCAAGTGAATTGATTTTACATCGCAACTGTTGAAGTTTTAGTAACATACTTTGCGAAAATAAAGTTTACAAAGTGTAGTCAATAAAAGCTAGTGTAAGCTAAGCTTAATAAAATATTATACACAATTACCGGCAAGTAATGAGATTGCCCACACACTTTATAAAATAATATCCGATGTATCAAACCCAAACTAGGTTCAATGAATAAAAAACAAATCTCAGAATAGATATCTAAATAAAAATAATGTCAAAAATATCGGTGTGTGGATGATATTACTACATACCATAAGTAAAACAATATTTTCTATATCATTTGTAGTAGATTTACCTACCAATCTCTCAATTCGTTACTCGCATCCCGAACGGTAAACTTAAAATTAATACTGGCATTAAAATCGATCCCTATATTGTTTTACCACCATCCGTAACCGCCATAACCGCCGTACCCGTGACCGTAGTACCCCCCGTAGGGCCAGTATCCGTACCCGTAGCTGGGGTAGCCCCATCCATACCCATAGCTGGGGTACCCCCATCCGTAGCCGTGGCCGCCGTAGTGACCCCCGTACCCACCCCAGTGGCCGCCGCCCCAGTGCGTCGCTGCAGTCTTCAGGTCATCTTTGTCGGCCGTTTCTAGGTCATCTTTCTCTGCTTCTACTTTGAAGGTTTCGACTGGTTTTTCTTCGGCCGGTGCAGCGTGAGATAACGCGAGGAGTAGGAAGACGGCGGCGGTGAAGAAGGCGATCTGAAATTGAAAAGTGATTATAGTATCTGATTAAAAGTAATACCCTGAAATCGACGTCTGTCGGTCGGTAAGAGACTGTATATATTTTCACTAGCTGACCCGCGCAACTTCATCTGCGTGACATTTTTCATTAATGCTCCACTCTTATTAGTCATAGCGTGATGTAATATAGCCTTCCTCGATAAATGAGCTATCCAACATTAAAAGAACTTTTCAATTCGAACCAGTAGTTTCTGACATTAGCACGTTCAACTAAACAAACAAACTCTTCAGCTTTATCTAATATATAAAAATCTCGTATCACGCTGTTTGTTACCGAACTCCTCCGAAACGGCTAAACCGATTTTCAAGAAATTTTGTGTGTATATTCGGTAGGTATGAGAATAGGTGGTAAGGTTTTTTTTTTGTACGGCAAAACAACGTTTGCCGATTCAGTCAGCTAGTATTATACAGATTACTCTTTTGATTTATAGGAATCACTTATTATTTCACTGTTTATAAAGAAGTTAGGTTTACTATAATCTAATTAGGATGAAACCAAGTGCAAATTTTAACGACAACATTTCAATAACAAAAAAAAACTTATACTAGCTTGAATAGTAAAACCCATTTCATTCAATTGTATCTTAAATTAGTAGCCAATGCTATCAAATACACAATTGCTGTGCCACTAGGTCAATTAGGGTTATATTACCACTGCATCATACAACAATACAATTGACCAAAGTAAATACGAACTCATTATGTCTCAATCACCTACTATCCACCTAACAGGTACATAATACACATGTCCCTACGACAATGCACAAACAGCCATATCTCACGATCTTGTATGCAGGACTTCCCACGGATATGTACTAGACGGTTAATTAAAGGCTTATGCTAATCGTCCCATTATGAAATACTTGAAGCAAATTTTGAGTGATAAGATCAAAAAGGCGAAAGTATTTCATGAATTCAGAATTTGTTATTGAAATTATTCAGAAATTTGTTGAAGTTCTTCCTGAATAATGAAGTTAACAACTTAATGCAGAGTTAATCCTATTATAAAAAAAATATTCCGTTACCGAGTGAGTGGCTGAGTGAATGACAGACAACGCACAGCCGAAACTACTGGTCTTTAAAAGCGGAAATTGGCATGTAGGTTCCTTGGGGAATGTAGGGTACTAAGAGAGAATTTCCCGAAATTCCTACGGGAACGGGAAAAAGGGGATATGCGCGTACGAAGTTGTGGGCAAAAGCTAGGTAATTCCTAAAATATTTACACACATAAAACGCTAAAGTCACCTCCATGTAATTAAATTAATCTAATATGTTCTTACAGCATGTTATGGTAACTTATTCCAAGAAAGCGGTCAAACGCGTGGATATCAATAGTAAAAAAGCTAGGTGCCAAATGAGGCCAAAAAAAATACTTTTTATCAAGATCTTTGGTAAACACTCAAAAATTTTCAAAGGGTTAAATTTGATACTAATTAATTTCAAAAGTACTAGTAATATTATTCACTCAAAGCAATGTTTTCTTCTTATTATTTTTGACTCACTTACAAAATAGTAATATATTTTTTTTTTTTTACTCAAAAAACAACCCTTACCAAAAAAATCACTTAAAATTATTTTCAAAATTATTATTCAAATAAATAACTAATATTTTATTTTATTAATTACGCAAACACCACACTTCGTAAACCTAAACACCAAAGAACAAAAGTCACTTACTTTGCAAGCCATGGTGCCTGGATGATGTTGGAAGAACACGATCAACACTGACTGTGACTGCCCTACGCACGGTTTTATATCGCAGGTCTGTCCTAGCTACACGGATGGACGGCCACTATGCGCCATTGTGCTGCCAATGACCTTAGCTTTAGGATTTGAGGTAACTGTCTGGGTGGGTTGGCCTATATTTTTGGGTTGGGGAAGAAAATGTAAGCAGAAATGTTGAGGAATGGGGGAACCTTATTGGGGTGACGAAAAGTTTTGGCTTGGAGATGTGCAAGGTTGTCTTGACAATACGTTTTATATTAAGTAGGTGGTGGTAGGTGTAATCATATTCCAGGCAAGTTTGCTCGATTTTTTAACCGACTTCTAAGAAAGAAGGTGGTTCTCAATTCAACAGCGTATATATTTTTTTATTTTTTATGTGTGTTCGCGGATAACTTCGTCGTTTATGATCCGATTTCAATGAATCTTTTTTTATATGAAAGGGTATGCTTTCGAGATGGTCCCATTGTTACCGCGTCAGATCTGATGGTGGAAACTCTGAGAAATCGAGGGCAACTCTCGAAAATTGTAGGCACGCATCTGGTAAAAACTTGATATTCGTGTGTATATCGGGTGATACTACAAAACAATGAAGGTTTGGATCAGATCGGTATGTAGGAACTACCAAGTGTTTGGGCTTATTTCATTCGTATTGACGAGACCTCTACACCGAAAGCACTTAGTAAGTTTTATTTTCATAACATAACATCACGCCGGTACGCTGTGAATTGGTACGCAGGTACCACTAAAAAGGAAAAATAAAAAAACTTTTTTACAAAAAATGTAACCGACTTTCAAAACAAAACACTACAAAGTATAAAATAACTTTAATTTCGGAAGTCGGCGTTTTTGGTTATTTCGTTTTTTGACACCGACTTCCGAAATTAAAGTTATTTTATACTTTGTAGTGTTTTGTTTTGAAAGTCGGTTACATTTTTTAAAAAAGTTTTTTTATCGACCACATCATCATAGTGAGATCGAATTCAATCATTTAGAAAAAAGAGTTATATATTTCTATAGATCACCTCTCCCTTGGCTAAGATAGTTTATTTTATGTTATATCATCATAATCATCAAAACAGCCGAAAGACGTCCACTGCTGGACATAGGCCTCCCCCAAAAGGGGGGGTTTGCCATAATCGCCACGCTCGGCAGGCGGGTTGGCAATCGCAGTGTATGGTGTTGTAGTTAGATGACAGTATTTATTTGGGTATCTAAGCTGGACTGCTGGAATAAATTAGTTTAGTTAGACAAATATAGCAAATTTTAAATATGATATAGCGGCCAATAGTAAACCCCTCTTTCTAGTCACCTCTTTTTTTAATTTGTGATGTGTTTGCTCTTGACTCTAGTGTAAAATACGAACTTACAGCTTAGTACCTAATGTTGAGAAGAAGAACATTCGGAACTATCACGAGTTAGTATAAATACGGAAAATATATTAGGACGTACCTAAGTGTTTTCGATGACATTGAAATTAGCTCAGCTAATACTCTTTTGGTAACCTATCAACGGTAAATGTATCAACATGAAATGGTAAATGTATCAACATGACAAATATATACTGGTAGTACTTATTAGTGTATATTGGTACCCATTGGAATTATTTCAAGGACTCGAATTTAAATAGTGCAAAGAAGCATCTTGCAGTTCGCATTGTGGACGAACAACTAATTAATAAGATAGGGCGAGTCAGACAGAACAGGTCGGACCCGTTAATTATCTTGATATTCTTTAAATAACTTTTATTTCTTTACCAAGCCGATTTCCAGTACCCATGATTACTCAGATTTAGATAATAATATGGGCTATTGATAGTTACGAACGCGGTGTGGTAAATCCAAGTAACTTAAAAAAACCGGCCAAGTGCGAGTCAGACTCTAACACGAAGGGTTCCGTACCATTAACTGAAAAACAAACACATATCTTGTATGTGAGCCCCTTTCATTTTAACTTAATTTAACCACTCAGGATCCGTGTCTCTTTTGGGACAAAACGCCCCAACCGTCAGAATCCGTAAGTCCTTTTCGGACAAACCCGCCCAATTGCGCCCGCGGTTTTGTCCCGAAAGGGACTTACGGATCATGAGTGGTTTTTAATATTTTTTGTTACAGCGGCAATAGAAATACACACGCTGAACATTTCAAGTGTCTACCTATTACGGTTCTTGAGATACAGCCCGCTGACAGACAGACGGATGGACGGATGAACGGACGGACGGACGGACCGACTGAAGGACGGACTACCTCCCACACCACCTAGAGCTAGAGGAGTTATTTAATGATTTCCCATCCATAAAAATGGGAACAAGCCCCCAAGTAGGATACCAAAAATCCTATGTTCTATAGTACCTATGCTCGTATGCCATATTAGGATAAAGTTTCATCTAAATCCCTGCAGACGTGAAACGGTAACAAACATACAGATACACAGAATTTCGCATTTATAATGTTAGTATGGAAGTATGGGATTTCTTGTGCCTAACGTTTGTGTCCAATATTAGAGAAAGGGTGCGCCTTTCCTTTTCAGTGTGAAAATAATTACCACCATTACTTAGTCGGTCAAACGTTCAGCTCAAAGACAACTTGCTTTCAATATTTAACAAATCATTCACAGACACCATTATCCAATTTGAACTATTTATCTGTTTAACTGTGGGACAGATGTGGGACAACTACGGCCCATATACCAAGGCAGTTTGAAGGATTCCTCGATTTATGACAATTAAAAATAAGCTACAACTTATTACTCTTGGGCCTTTCTCCATACAAACGCTTCCCGCTGTTTTCTTTGTGGTTAATGCTGCTAGAGCAATGATTTTTTTTTCCAAAAAATCTATATCGAATTAATACGTGCCTCCATCATTTTCTTTTTTCGAAAACATAATTACTTAAACAATTATGACAATTCAATAAGTTTTTAACAAAATAGAAAATAATAGAAGCATAGATATAGTCTCCCTCTAAATATTTGATATATTATTTTTTAGATCAGTCCAGTTTTGAAGAAGAAAACAGCGGTATATTTTTGGTCAAGGTTGTTATATGTTAAATCAGCCTGAGCTGCAATTGTCGCTTTCGCACTTTACTTGATATGGCGCAGCGTGACGGCATCAGCAATAATAGTTTTCAAATACCTGTTTTACCGACTAGTCCCCACCCTCTCGACATGGGGTGGCGTTAGAAGACATTACTTGAAATATAGGGGATAGTTCATGAATGCAGTTTTTGTGAACTAAATCGTTATATGATTCATTTAATACATCTGTACATCTTCATATTATGAAAATGAACAGAAATTATGTGTCGTCATCATAGAAATGTTCAATAATAATATTATATCTTCTCTAATTCTAAACTGCCGTGTATCATCACTCAATGTAATAATGGTACGATTTCAGTAACCCAACTGAAAATTATTGTTTATCATATAATGCTGCACTAGGTACTATAATTATCTATTTTATATGTATGTTTTGTTAAAGTTATAATGACTCCACGGATCAATTGAGTTGAACATTTAATGATCGTATAATATTCGATCAACTCTGTATGATTATTTATTTGCGCTTATTTTTAAGAGTTCCCTATCTCTTCATTGTCATTCTTCACTCATTTTTTACCGACTTCCAAAAAAGGAGGAGGTTCTCAATTCGGTGGGTATTTTTTTTATGTATGTACACCGATTACTCCGAGTTTTCAGGTCCGATTTATGTGATTCTTTTTTAGTTCGATGCGGTATACTTGCCATTTGGTCCCATAAAAATTTGATTCGGTTTGGTTCTGTAGTTTTTATTTTATGAGCATATTTCCTTATTTCAATTTCTGCGTTGACGAAGACGTCGTCCAAGTATCACCACTCAAATGTGAAAATAAAAAACTTTTTACAAAAAAATATAACCGACTTCCAAACAAAACACTACAAAGAATAAAATAACCTTAATTTCGGAAGTCGGTGTAAAAAAAAAACAAAAAAAAACAAGACCACACCAAATTAGCGAGACAGAAATAAAACGAATAAACTGAAGGAAGACGGACAGCGGTGGTTTTGTAAAAAGTTTTTTATTTTTTTATCTATACCATCTCATCACAAGACATACGGATGTACCTATACTTTCCAATATTAAGCTAAGTTCTGGCTATCTGTTATGCCAATATACACCATGGTCCCTTCTCTGAAAGGAAACGGTAATACATATCAGTCATTTGCCGATGGCAAACAACAATAACTATTCTCTTTCGAAAGAGCTCTGAATATTACCAACATTGCAAATTACCCATTTTTTGTCATGAAGTTACAGAAAAATTATGTAAAATATTACGACTAATGACCGTTACTTCAAGTCACTGCCGTCTAATAGTTGATACAGACACCAGACTGGTGGTCTTTTAGAGGTTCTGGTAACTAAACTATTTGTTCAAATACATATAGGTACAGTACAATAAAGCTAAGGAAAATCCCTTTACTTCGTAAAATGTATTTAAGCCATCAGTAATTCTTCAGGAGAAGAGCTCGTGGCTAAAGAATAACAGCTGCGCAGGTCGATCTTCAAGGTTAAGCAACGCTTACCAAGGTTGGTCTGTGCATGGGTGACCATCTTAACAAACCGAGCTTCCTCCGTGCCTCGGAAAACACGTTAAGTTGTTGATCCTGGCTGTCATTTTTAGAACTCTGGCAGTCGTTACGGATTGTCTGAAGCCAGTAAATCTGACTCCAGTCTTGCCAAGAAATACCGTGTTACCCATTTAATGGGTTGTGAATTGATGAAGAGTTCATAATTTTATTTACGTAGGCACATAATTAAATTCCAACCATAAACATAATATTTATGTTAGAAGAAAAACTTATATTTGCTTTGTAAACTAAAAAAAAAAAACAGATTTCTGTAAGATGATGTCAAACATACCTAATCTTTAACAGCAAAAAGCGTATAATTTATAAAATGACGCGTAGGATCTAATGAAACGCAAAGCGCGTTAAATTACTATTTACCTTTTAAGTTTACAAAAAAATATTAAAAGGAAATTGAATTATACGGTAATCAAAGGTCTTCAATCAGTTTCTTCTAAATATAGAACTTTTTTGAAGCAGTCCAACAAGACCCAGAGATCAGGCACAGGATCGGGCAAAATGGGGCAGCTAACGACGCTAACAATTATTAAAATAGATATTAAAAGGTTGTTTAAGTATTTTTAACCGACTTCCAAAAAAGGAGGAGGTTCTCAATTCGGCGGGTATTTTTTTATGTATGTACACCGATTACTCTGAGGTTTCTGATCCGATTTCTGTGATTCTTTTTTAGTTCGATGCAGTATGTTTGCCATTTGGTATAAAAATATGATTCGATTTGGTTCAGTAGTTTTTATTTTATGAGCATTTTTGCTTATTTCAATTTCTGCGTTGACGAAGACGTCGTCCAAGTATCACCACTTAAAAGCGAAAAATATTTTTTTCAAAGAATAAAATAACCTTAATTTCGGAAGTCGGTGTTAAAAAACAAAGACACAAAACCAAAAACACCGACTTCCGAAATTAAGGTTATTTTATTCTTTATAGTGTTTTGTTTGGAAGTCGGTTATATTTTTTTGTAAAAAGTTTTTTCTACACATGTTTTGAATACACCGTGTTCTTCACGTTATTCATAAACATTCGCAAACGCTTCTATAGCTTTAAGAAATCAAATCCAACGAAGGAAGTAGCACTTAAAAGGGCCTCTTTACGCCGTAACGTAACGTACGTTATTTGTAATTTCATTTAATTGAGCTATGCAGTATGAAAGGGTCTTAATATGGTCTATGTTGCCGCTTAGTGCAATTAAAATGAAAAATCTATCAAATGCTATTTGAATTTCATTTGTTTTTCGTTGCCAATTCTCATAAAGAGGCATGCATATCGGATGATTTAAGTCAAGCTATTTAGTTTGTATGAAAATTAACAAAAAATGAGAATTGATTAATGAGTCCATAATGAAAAATGCTTATTTCCATGTTCTGAACATCCGGTCGAAGTTTATGTATATCGTCCGGAACACGGTGTATATTATTTTGAAACTTGAATTTGGTTGTACGTGACATTCTTCCTGTTTCATATCATGACAAAGTCCACTAAAGGATGAGGTCAATCAGTTTTTAATAACGTTGACATGGTCTCTAATTACAACCTTGAAGATAAGGCTGAGAAAAATAAAACAAAAGAAAATGAAAAACATTCCGGTTTTTATTTATTTTAAGTTCGGAAAATTCTTTAGACATACATTAAACACGTTTATGATAAGATACAGTTGTATTGCGTAATTTTATTTTGGCTGATGCTGTTAACTTTATTCTTCTTGATATTCTTAGCGTAGCCTCAGTGGTCAAGTGGTTTAGGCGTTTGCCATGTCACCCGGTGGTCTTGGGTTCGATCCCCACGGGAAGCATACTTTGTAAAGTCGTTTCCAGTTTGACTAGGGCATTGCAGGCTTGAATCACCTTGTAAAAAAATAACACTACAGACTTCTAATAGGTTTCCCTGTAATCTTTAGGTAAAGATCTATTATCTTCATTTTTTTCAAAATTTTAGGCTCAGTAGTTTCGGAGATAAGGGGGTTGGAATGGTCATTTTTCGTCTAATTTCTTGAATAACTTCGAAATCATTTATTTTAAAATTATGAAACAAATATAATTTAAACCCTCACAGTAAGCCCTTTCATTTGATATGTCACACGATATTGTTCTTTTTTTTTAATTTTCTAATTTGACCCCCAAAAGTGACCCCCATTCTAAAAATTTAATAATTTACGTAACGCGTTCGTGTTTGGGTCACAGAAGTCCATATGTGTACCAAATTTCAACAGAATCGGTCCAGTGGATCCGGAGAAAACTGGCTGTGACAGACGGACAGACAGACACCCGAGTGATCCTAGGTTTAGAAATTCTGACACTAGGGTTTGTAGGGTCGTCAGACCTTACTGCTCACACGATAAGAAGAAGAACGTAGCCTAAGATCTGTTCCGCTGCAATTCCATCGATATCAGCTGATTTTACGAGTCTTAATAAGTATACCTAGCCATTTCCCAACTATACATGTTGGAGTCGGTTTCCAGTCTAAAGGAATGACTGACTGACCTTCAACATCCTGTGAATACATTAGGGTTCTGTACCAAAATAGTAAAAAAAAACCCTTTTGGTGTGATTAATTCTGTCCGTCTGTTACAGCTGGATATCTCAAGAACTACTAATGCTATCAAATTGAAATTTGGAATAGTTATAGATGACGATTGATCGATCAGTCAGTTTTGAAGAAGAAAACAGAGTAATATAAAACTTTTTTTGGTCAAGGTTTTTATAGGTAAAATCAGCCTGAGCTGCAGTTATCGCTTTTCCACTTTACTTGGTATGGCACAGCGCGACGGCGTCGGCAATGGTTTCTTCAAATACCTGTTTTACCGACTAGACTCCCAGGTTGTAGTAGACGACACCCCTTGGCAGGACTGGTGTCAGATTTTCTGGTTTCTATCTATCAGTAACGAGTATTACAGTTCTTCAAATGACAGCCGGGACCTACGTTATAACGTGCTTTCTGAGGCATGAAGGAATCTCGGTATGTTAGAGCTGGTCAACCCATTCATTAATCGACTTCGGCTACTGTCACTCGGCCCATCATCATTAGCTTATAGCAGTCCACTGCTGGACATAGGTCACTAGTCCTAGTGCACGACATTAGGCTCGATTTTCGGCAACTCTCATCCAGCTGCTACCAGCCACCCTGCGTCCGTCTATTATTATTTAATACTAGTGGAGGTCACGCGGTTTCACCCGCGTAGTTCCCGTTCCCGTGGGAGTACAGGGATAATATATAGCCTATGTTACTCCCTGATAATGTGGCTATCCATTGCTGAAGAGAGAATTTTTCAAATCGGTCCAGTAGTTTCGGAGCCTATTTATTTCAAACAAACAAACAAACAAATCTTTCCTCTTTATTATATTAGTGTAGACTAGCTGACTCGTACTCATTTTGTTGGCGGTATTTTTCGGGTTAATATATAGCCTATGATACTTACAAATAAAGTGGCTTTCTATTGGTAAAAGAATTTTCAAAATCGGTTCAGTACATCCAGAGATTACCCCTTACAACCTCACAAACTCACAAACTTTAACTATTTATAATATTATATTATATGTTATAGTAATAGTGTATATAGTATAGATAATACTAATAGGTTTGTAATATATTAGTGACAGATATTGTCAGGTAGACACTGTAGGGCCACAAATGCAAAGGTATCTCATACCCTTTGAATGATGGTCTGCATAACCAACTCAGCGTCCATTTCCACCAAGGACGTTCTTCTTCAAATGTGGATAACTACTCCACACGAAAACTGAAGACCTTGTTTAATTGTATAAGTAATAATTTCCTGTAATATTCGCACTGTCGAGCCAGTAATGAGAAGGTAGGAAATAAGGCAATTAGTTTGAAGTAGGCCTGCCATAACGCGGCATTTCGACATGTGAGGAACTTCGCGGAATCAAGTCATAAGCGGTCACGAGTGACAAAATTAAGTGTTTTTGTTTTTTTGGTTGTTGTGTTGTGTGTGTGTGTGTGTGTGTTTGTGTGTTGTGTTTCATCATTAAGAGAACCATTTGTGTTTACTCCCGTAAACAAAAATGGAAAAATATTTAACTCAAACTTTAAAGCTTTTGTTCCAATTACATAATTCAACAAGCACATTTGAAGAGTCTAGACAAAATAGGCGATATGGAGTGCCGAAAAGTCTAAATTTGAGGGTTGGTTGTCATGTAACATTATTATAGCAAATATCAATCCACACATTTTGTGTTTTCGACTGTCGGTTTCGTCAGTCGTCAATTTGTCTAGACTATAGGAGTCGGTACTTGTTAAGTATCAAATCTTAAGGTGGATCCTTTGATTTTTAAGTTATGGCTAGTCAGCTGTCTTACGATTATTTAAGAAAACTAATAATGAAAATGGTCCATTAATTTGTTATAATGAGATCGGCATACTCTTCCAACAGCTATTCCCTTTTCTGTCTACCCGCTTCAGCCTCTATATCAGACCACTCTATCAAACGGACATTGTCACCATCAAGTAGCCCCGTCCTTCCTTCCGCAGCCAGAGGTCGCCGCCGTCATTATATCTATCTGTCATTGAAACCTTGACCACTTATATAAAGTCGACGTACTGACATTACGCTACTTATTTTGGGGATCTCTTTGTGGTAGTTGGTTTGATTGTTTTCATAGATAGGTTATGAGTCTGGTCCCTGGTTTATTCTCACTTTCAAAATAGGCTCCGTTATTAACATGTAGTTTTTGATTATGATGATTAAGGCTTGTATACATGCCAATGACCTTGTGCATATAAACGGAGCTAACTACTACTCTACGCGCCACTCCGCTACCCGCATTTTTAATTTATTATAAAAAAATAATACATGTTTTGAAAAAGTAACAAAACCAAATTATTTTCGCTTGTATTGCAAAGCAGTAGATATTTTTTTAGACTTTTAAAAAATGAAGGAGTAAAATGGTTTCATCTCAACCATTCGGAGGTGATTTGGTGTTTTTTTTTCTTATTATGTGATGCCGATACGTAAATTCTGGCTAAACCAGATTACGTGTCATATTATGTAGATTACTACCTATGTTTTTCAGATGTAATTTCTCAGTAAATGCCGACGAAAAGTTGCTTCATCTGCACGCTGTTTTTAAGCATTTCTCGAGAGAACAGCTTTAAAACAAAGGAGCTACTCTCTAAAGCCCAGTTTCTCGAACGAAAATTATAACAAAACTGTTCTGACAAATTGTCGATTGAATGGTCTAAGATAAGATGGCTCTTTTCTTGGGACCTTCACCATCTTTCTACTAAATTATCGCGCCAGTTCAACCTACGAAACGTAAGAAATAGAAAGATACTCTAATATCTTCAAAGTTAGAGTGAACAGGCTCCTTCTGGGTAAGCTCACTCCATCGTCGACTTTATCTCTATCACCTGTGACCTAGAGTCAAGAGCAAACCCATCATCATCATCATCATTCTAGCCTTTTACCAATTATATTTGGGTCGGCTTCCAGTCAAGTATTTTAAAATGAAACCCATCTCAAGTAAAAAAAAAACATATTTTTCCTACGATATCATCATCCTATCCTATTAATCAACTACAATATTATTAATTATTTTAAATCAGAGCAGCTACTAGGATCCTTCCTAACACATCGTGTATGAACTCCCCAATATTTCGTCATAACATTTAAAATTTCAAACCCCCAAAAAGCTTTATGCTTTTTTTAACCGACTTTCAAAAAAGGAGGAGGTTCTCAATTCGGTGGGTATTTTTTTTTATGTATGTACACTGAATACTCCGAGGTTTGTGATCCGATTTATGTGATTCTGTTTTAGTTCGATGCAGTATACTTGCCATTTGGTCCCATAAAAAAATGTTTCAGTTTGGTTCAGTAGTTTTTATATTATGAGCATTTTTGCTTATTTCAATTTCTGCGTTGACGAAGACGTCGTCCAAGTATCACCACTTAAAAGTGAAAAATAAAAAACTTTTTTACAACAAAATATAACTGACTTCCAAACAAAACACTACAAAGAATAAAATAACCTTAATTTCGGAAGTCGGTGTTAAAAAACAAAGAAATAAAACCAATAACACCGACTTCCGAAATTAAGGTTATTTTATTCTTTGTAGTGTTTTGTTTGGAAGTCGGTTATATTTTTTTGTAACAAGTTTTTTGTGTTCAAAAGTCATTTATTCAAATTAGGCTGAAAGCCAGCATTTTTAACGTCGTTTTACATAAAAACAGTCCCCACAACGCCCACCCATCACTACTTCCCAGTGGTTTGACTGGGAAGAAAAAGTAACATTCCCAAACCTACATCCAACTACGGACAAAAATCTCGCACATAGTAACAGAGTTACATTAAGTCACATCCGCGTTCAAGTTCACTACTGTTACGTACGAGAACGATCCAAGTTCATCAATCGTAGAGCCGCGTGCGATTACTAAGATAGTCGGTGCCAATACCTCGCTTGCTCACAGAATATACGATCAGATGACGCACTTCGTTTATGGTATAGCTGCATATAGAGGAAAGTCTTTTGCGTTATCTTACATTTCTTTGAACCTTTAACTTTTTAATCAAAGACAAGCCGTGTGTTCGATGACCAATTGGCGAAGATTACGAACAAATTTTCGTGCTTTAGGCATTGATATAAAAGAAACCCAAGATGCACAGTCTCGAACAAATGCAACACTCGAAACTGTCGTCAAAAACTGACATGTATCAAATTTCATGTGTGAGTTGTGTGTAGTTATACTATAAACATTTTATTTGCAAATTCAACCTTAAACGGATCGCTTAAAGTTGTTTTACAAAGCAGTGCAGTATGGGGAGCGATGCGAGACTGTTTGAAACTAGCGCACAATTTTAAATCGTGCGCATGTTTTATGCGGACGTTTTTGAGATGCTGAGTTTGTATCTTGGGTTTTCATATATCAATGGCTTTAGGGGATGGATGCTCCAATACAATCCTTCCTACGTTATTAAAGACTAACTGAACCGTGCACTTCGTTGGGCGGTATTTTTCGGGTTAATATATAGCTTATGACACTCACAAATAACGTGGCTTTCTATTGGTAAAAGAATTTTCAAAATCGGTTCAGTAGATCCAGAAATTACCCCCCACAACCTCACAAACTTTACCTCTTTATAATATTGGGTATAGATACTCTTGTCCATGTCAAAGCATGCTTGTCTCAAAAATGTCATTCATGAATCATATATTTTTCGTAAAACTGTTTGTCCTTTGCACGCTCTATCTACACTGTAGGGTATTGCTGATGGTACTTGCTTTACTTTTCTAGATTTAGATACAAAATACGTCAACATGATGTCTATAATTTTAGTCACTCCCTTATAATTTATACAGGTAATCAATACTATTTTGGACAATGGTCACTCCAATGACTGTGTAACCAAATCTAGACAATAACAATTTAGCATTAATCCGTCATTTTAAAACCTAAAACGTCCAGACAATAGCTACCACATTTCCTTCAAATCTAGTCCAAATAAAAACACCTATTGTTGTGAACATGTTTCATAACGGGAACGAATCAAACTGCATCGATTCTATCCGTATTCTAACTCGATTCTCAGAAACAAAGTTGTTTTATAAAGCATTTGCCAAATACGTCACTAAGGCACAAAATACCATGTGAAATGCTCATTGAATACGAAATAAGTCAAGAGGTTTTTAATTCAGTAAAAACCAGTGCTTTGATGTTTGCGAAGTGGGACGAAAAAGGGGATGTCGTGATATTGGTCATGCTATTTTCACAATAAGGATGTGGAGCTAGATGAGCTAGGACGTAATCCATATGTAAATGGTAAAATCGTGAAAATGGTATGATGGAATACTGCTTGATCAAAACAGGATGTGCTTAAGTTAAATCACAGCTGTTGATGCAAAAGAGGCCCGGGTACGTGTCAACGGAGATCCCAGAGACTTCGTAGGAGCTTCGGGTAGCCATCACTAGGATTTAGCCTGTTAGAGTCCCCTGTTCCCTGGACAAGATATCGTTAAAGATTTCTGCATGCTTGCTCTTGTCGCTAGCGCGGCAGCACTTTCTCTTGATAACTGACTGACCTTGACAATTCAAAAGCAAATGCTGTATCTGAAATAAATGTTTCTTCTTGAACGATTTTGGACAAATGTATAAAATAATGAGGAGCTCAAGCTCAAGAACAATGTAATGATCAACATCATACTTTGAACACTACTCTGTCTTGCCTAGAAACCATAACAACGTACATGATACACATCGCATCTTCACTGTCATCGTTGATTAAGTCAGCCCAAATCCCAATTCACTTATTCAAGTCACCATCACATAAAAAATCGCACGTTATAATGCTCTGACGTCACGTTCGAGAGACATTCATTGATACTATAACGTTAACATTCATGTCAGGCACTGTTCTTGATAGAATGCCATTTTTATTGTGAGAAGATAGTTTTTTATGCCATCGTTCGGCGGATATGTGTTCTATAAAAGGTTTTGGCGTATTTGATGGGGTCTTGTTTTGACACCTGTGCTGAAATAACGGGATAGTTTTGATAAAAATTGCTCTTTTCTTATCTGCTTTTATAGGTATATAATAATTCAAGTCCTCTCTTCAACGGTAGTCGCTCCACGTATAGCCATGTAGACTATTTAGAAACACTTTTAAATCTGTTAAATATTTCGGCGGTTTCTTTTTTTCTTATTGTATCGATATCACATATACTCATTCTCATAGGTAAATTGTTTGTTTGGGCCAATATTCAGCTATGGTAACTCCGTTTGCTGAAGCAGTAAAAAGGGGAAAGAAAAATAAAGAAAGAAAACACGGTTATTCCACCAGAAATGACGCACAAAAACACAAAGTTTAAAGAAAATGCAATGCTCGAAATGAATGACTCGGAGTTGAAAAAAAAAACATCTAAATTATGTTTTCTTACACTTACTCCACTAGCGGATTATACAAAATGTAACAGAATTAATGCAATACCTCTTAAGGGGTCATTGTACTCATCATTATGAACCACTTTTACCATGGAACCAATCCCGATATCACAAAAAAAAATCAGCTGTTCAGTATACTTTGTCGAGTTATGCGCACAGAAATGTATGGGGGAGTCGATTTTTATTTCACGATTTCAGTGTTGGTCCTAAACAGTGAAAGTTGTCCATAATGATGAGTTCAATGACCCCTTAAGAGGTATTGTGTTTATTCTGTTACAGGTTGTATGATATAGAAACATCTCACCTTACTTTTCACAGAATACAGTCGTGATTCTAACCTAAAAGTGTTATATCTTCCAAAGTTAACCAAAACTTAAACCAATTTTACATACCTATCAATCAACATAGCTACCAAACGCGGGCCTTTCCCGCACACCTCTACAACTCCACATACGAGTAATTCCACAATTAAGACGCGGAGCAGGTGCCTCGATGATTGCCGACCTGATTAGTATACAGACAGATGCCCCGCAATCCATCTTATTGTCAATTAGCGACTTAAATGGTGCAAAAAACGAAGAATTCTAGTGTGAGTTACAAACTTGCTTAGAATTCTGTATTTGTCGAGTTAGAATGTGTTTATTACACAGTCTGTTTTATTTGAAAAACTGGCACAGAAGGCCAGTTTTGTTTCGGAAGCTGTTGTGGTTTTTTCATTGGATCCAAAGAAAGCATGCCCGCTTCTGGACTATTTTGGCATTCATCATCATATCAGCCGAAAGACGTCCACTGCTGGACATAGGCCTCCCCCAAGCGTCGCCACAATGACCGGTCCTGTGTGTCTCGCATCCATCGGCTACCCGCGACCTTCGCCAGGTCATCGGTCCACATTGTGGGAGGCCTTCCAACATTGCGTCTCCCTGTACGCGGTCGCCATTCCAGAACTTTTCGGCCCCATCGACCATCTGTTCTGCGAGCAATGTGCCCTGCCCACTACCACTTTAGTTTGGCGATCTTTCGGGCTATGTCGGTAACCTTGGTTCTCTTGCGGATATCATCATTCCTGATTCGATCACGCAAGGAAACTCCAAGCATTATCCTCTCCATTGCATTTTGAGTGACTTTGAGCCTTCTGATGAGGCCCATTGTAAGCTTTGACACTACCGTCACCAAATCAATCAAAATAAATATAAAATTCTTCCAATACTGAATGACTGACAGATAACGCACAGCCGAAAGAAAATACTGGTCGTAGAAAGCTAAAATTTGGCATGTAATTTCCTTGGGGAGTGAAGAGGAGCATTATGAGGATTTCCCAAAAGGCGCGTCGGAAGTCGCGGGCAAAAGCTAGTTGACAATATTTTTTCATCTGAGAGTAATCGAATTTTAAAAAACTCGATATAATCTAAATCAAAACATCGGTTTCAATGTTATACCTACATATTTAACCAACTATGAAAACTGGTATTATACAGGGTGGTTTCTCGTAACCTAATTTGTTCTGTCCTCTGGTCAAAAAAAGTACTCCCAAATATCATGGTTACAATTTTGCTATTTTAAGACAGCTGAAAGTATAACCAGTCTGAATATTTAGGTTTGAATTTGCCAGGAAATGTGGGTTCAGTTACCGGTTTTATAACTGTCTAGCAGCCCGCGCAACTTTGTTTGCGTCACAATTTTCATTACTGTTCCGCTCCTATTGGTCTTAGCGTGATGATATAGCCTATAGCCTTCCTCAATAAATGGGCTATCTAACACTGAAAGATTTTTTCAAATCGGACCAGTAGTTCCTGAGATTAGCGCGTTCAAGCAAACAAACTCTTCAGCTTTATATATTAGTATAGATATAGACTAGAGATCATTCATCGCATACAACCTATAGGCTTTGCCCCTAAAGATCTTTTAATTACCGTATGATGGAGAACAATATAAAAAAGACCTTTTGTAAACAGCAGATACAATCAATCGATGACCATAACGGATCGTGAATCGAACCGTCCGTCATCGTCAATTGTTTTACGGCGGCCGCGAAATCTGTTTATGTCACACTGACAGTCTGGGTAAGTAGTTAATTTTAGAGGTAGCTTGGTAAGTCGTAATTAATTTAATGTTAATTTTTGCCTGAAATGTATTCTTCAACTGCGCTAGGACCTTTGAGTCCCTCTGGTTTCAGCAACTATTTTACTTGGAGTGAGCTGGTATTCAGTTGCATCTGTTATACTGGCGTCGATCCCAATATAGCTGGAATCATGCTAGGCAGGTTGACACAAAGAAGACGCCCCGGGCGTCGGGAGCCGCAGCGCGATTCCCGGCCACCGTAGGCGCGGGCCTGCGGACGGTGAGCATTGGGTGGCTCGCCGTCCGATTAGAACCAGGCCCGGGTCGATGGCGCGTTGTGTTCCACGCGCACCTCAGAGATGTCAGCACAATAGACGGGGCCCGCTAGGATCAGTGCCTGCCAGGGTTGCGGAATTTGTTCGAAAGAGTCACCGTGGCCCTGGAACGCAAAGGGCACTAGGAGGAACACGGATGGGTTTTAGTCAGTAAGAGTCTGATACTCCCTTCTGCTTCGCACGAGCGCGAGGAGTCATTTGATGATTTCCCATCCAAAAAAAAAAGCAAGTTGACACAAGTAGTGTAGTTATAAGAGACACAGAACAGAACACATCAGTCAGATTTATTTATCAATCTACAACATCGTTTCTACACAATCTAACCCCTTGATATCCACTTTACAAATGTCTCTCTCCAGATGGTGGGTTAAGTTCATCATCATCAATTAGGTCTCCCCGAAGAGTCACCACATCTACCGGTCTTGTGCGTTTCGCATCCAGCGGATTGCCGCGCCCTTCACCAGTTTATCGATCCACCTAGTGAGGTGCCTTCCAACGTGTCTTCCGGTACGCGGCTTCTCCAAATCCCATCGATCCTATGGACTATTTGTTTTGAGAGCATTGAGCCCTGCCTCCTGTAGGTGAAGTTAAACCGACGAAAACAACCAATATTGGCCTTAGTTTAGTGTTAGTGAACTTGTAGGAAGGAATCGGAATCAGCAATGATGATATCGGCAAGAGAACCAAGGCTACCGATGGCAGGCAATTCGAACCCATTGCACAACAGCCATAAAATATAATAATAATACAAAAACAATGTCCGACTGAAAAATATGAACTACAGTAATTATAATTTGATTATAATAATAATAATTAGTCAAATAAAATAAATAATAAATAAAATTGAAATGATCAAACCAGAAATCATAAAATTAAAATCATAAAATAACCACAATTAAAATCAGAAACTAACATAAGAATTCTAATAGTATACTTGCCTCTGAGTCATTTGTTCGTTTGTCAGTACATTAATCATATAACTGGCAATCAAACCTGTTCGCAAATACGCTCAGAATGGTGCTGGAAGTGGTCCGACACGGGAAACAGTCGACACGGGCGTCGGCGAACATCCCCGAGGCGCTGCAATGCCGGGGCAGCCCCAACAACACCCTGAACGCATTATTATAGTGAACACGGAGTGCGCTGTACTGCTTCTGGGTATATGACACCCACAGGCCGAAGGATCGCCAAACTAGAGTGGCAGTGGGCAAAGCACATTGCTCGCAGAACAGATGGTTGATGGGGCCGAAAAGTTCTGGAGTGGCGACCGCGTACCGGAAGACGTTACGTTGGAAGGCCTCCCACAAGGTGGACCGATAACCTGGTGAAGGTCGCGGGTAGCCGATGGATGCGAGACGCACAGGACCGGTCATTGTGGCAACGCTTGGGGGAGGCCTATGTCCAGCAGTGGACGTCATTCGGCTGATATGATGATGATGATGATATGATGAACTGTAGAATTAAAAGAGAGTTGAGCACGGGTAAAAGCTCTCCAAAACTATAAAGATAAAATGTAAAATATTGAGGTAAATCCTACAAAATAGTTTCTCAGTATCGGTTCTAAAAATACACTGGAGTGTTGCCAGTATTGGGTTCCCACAATTGTGGTTTTAGTGAATGTATTGCCAGCGTAATATTGGATGTAAATTATACAACGTTTATAATATTATGGTCGTAAAAGTTTGTATTGCGGTTACTTTTTTATTCTTAGACCTGACAGGCATACTGATGTGACGGTCATACAAGTAAATGATTGGCATTAGTTTAATTTTAATAGCATTTAATCTTCGTTTTCAAAAATCGCAGATATATTAGTGAAAACATGGGTTCTTTAACATTTGGAGGCAGCAAAGCTTCTTTATTAAACCACTAGCTTTTACGCGCCATTTAACCACTAACTTTGTACGTGCATATCCCGTTTTTTCCAGTTCCCGTATAGCCTATAGCCTTCCTCATGAGTGTGGCTTTCATATACATTTTTTTTCCAAATTGTACTGGTAGTTCCAGTGATTAGCACGCTCAAACAAAGAAACTCTTCAGCTTAATTAAATTAGTAAAAAGTATGGATTTATAGTGCCACTGGATGCTATAAAGAATATAAATAGATAGAAATCATTTATTTGCCCATAATTTAGGTATAAAGATATGACGGTTATTTTGTGGAGAGTCCCAATACATTTTGCCTTCCGGCATGCAAAATTATTTAGTAAAGCCTATGCGTCATTCTGATGAACGAAAAAGCAAAATTACCGCAAAGTTTCTTTGCATGATTCCATCCACACAAACTTTCGCGTTTATCAACATTTATACTACCATAACTTTTTTGTGTCTAGCTGTAATTCTGTCATACACAGGCTGGTATCGTAAGAAACACATTATATTGAGAAGTTATCCAAACACCAAAACCATGTAAAAGAACGGAGCCCAGTAAACACACTGGCTTCACCCATACCGTCTTTACGCCACCATCGAACTCACCTTCACTGCTAACCCAATTCTTGTAATAAGCAAGCTGCCTAATAACCGTATGCAGATATTCGAGACTAATCTAATGCCATAGTGTGGAGCCGTGGTGCGTGGAGCCTGACCCACTGGAGTTATGTCACGCGTGTTGACACACAGACCTTGGGGTTGGGGGATGGCGACGAAATTGGTGCTTAGGACCGGCTTGGTTGGTCTGAACGAAGGTCAGGGGTCTTCTTATGAGAATGAATTATGATCAATAATTTTTCGTTTGCTTTACCATTTAAAATAGATGAACAATAAAATTGAATCATCGTTACAATAATTACTAAGCTTGAAGTAGGTTTTTAACTAAAAGTTATCTTCATTTGATCTTCAGGATCTACGGTGCTACCTAAACTAGGCGGCACCTGAGTGATGAAATTATTTAGTAATTTTTTCGATCTCCATTCTGCTACTTTCAGAAACCTTTCTTTTACAAGGTTTTCTTAGGGGTGGAAGAATTAGCCAATTAGCAGGTAATAAGCGTAGCATTATCAGATTTTAATGTCCCAGTTCCCAAATTTTTATTTTTTTACTATTGATAGGTTCGCGTTTGACTACTATCTCACCTGATGGTAAGCGATGATGTGGTCGAAGATGGAGCACGCTTGCTAGAAGTAACCTATTCACTCTTGACTGAAAGACTCCCAGGTTGTAGCTATTAGGAAACACAGACTCCGGCAGGGACTTTTTGTGCGTGTGGGTGGGATGTCCACCATATACCGGTGGCGCATCGCCGTTCGTCTTGTGGTCCGACGATAAAACGGACTTGGCGGAATTAAATTATGCAATTCCGTCGCACATTCCCCAAAATGCAACCGGTAGAAAACCGACAGGCTAGCAACTCGTCGATGTTCAAGACTTTGGAGCTTCGTCGCGACGAGCATTTCATTGCCGATGATCCTCTTGGCTCGTTTTTCAATTGACTCAAGGTCATCAAGCTGGCAGATCCGTCCCAAAGATGAGAACAGTATTCCATACACGATCGAACTTGCGCTTGATAGAGTTTGAGCAGCTGTTCCGGCGTGAAGTACCGTCTCACCAAATGCTGGGACACCAGCCTCCACTCTTTTAGGTAGTGAGCCCAGTGCAGATTAGTGTCATATTGCTTCAAATTTCTGGTTCTAGAAGATACCAATTTCCATGAGTAGGACATGGGAGCTTTTTAATTGTTCGGGTTCCAAAAACTCAGTAGACAGGAGCATGAACTCATCGTAACTCTTTTAAAGCACTGCAATGTCTCATATTTAGGCAAAAGTAAACACCTACACTCATTGCTTTACTTGGCACGCCAAGTGCGAGTCGGACTCGCGTGCAAAGGGTTCCGAACGAATTTCATTTTTTTAACATGTTATTTTAACACTTCTTATAGATCTATTATCTGCATTTTTTTTTTTTCAAAATTTTACCCCCAGTAGTTTCGGAGATAAAGGGAGGAATGGTAATTTTTCGTCTAATTTCTTGAATAACTTAAAACTATTTATTTTAAAATTATGAAAAAATATTATTAATACCCTAACATTAAGTAAGCCCTTTCATTTGATATGTCACACGATACAGTTCAAAAAAAATTTTTTTCGTTTTCTAGTTTGACCCCAAAAGTAAAAAGTGATCCCCATACCAAAAAAAAATATATTTTACGTAACGATTCCGTGTTTGGGGCACAGAAGTCCATATGTGTACCAAACAACAGAATCGGTCCAGTGGATCCGAAGAAAACTGTCTGTGACAGACGGACAGACAGACAGACAGACACCCGAGTGATCCTATAAGGGTTCCATTTTTTGTTCGGAACCCAAAAAACATAATATTATCATTTTTTTTAACTAGTGCACAATAAAAAATAATAAAAAAATAGAATATAGACATTCCTCCCTTTTTTGAAGTCGGTTAAAAATCGGGAGTTTCAGTACGTATTTCCCACATATGTACATATTGTAAATGCACTGACTGCAACAGGATTTTGTAGATACTCATTAGCATCTTGAGAGCTTTAGCGGACAGGTGGGACAGCCTCATACCGGGACATTGGATAGTGCTTCGTCATCAAATGACTTCTCCCGCTCTGAGCGGAGCAGAAAGGAGTGTCAGACTCTTACTGACTGAAACCCATCCGTGTTCCTCCATCCGTCCTCCTTTGTGTTACAGAGCCACGGTGACTCGAACAAATTCCGCAACCCCTGGACATTGGATAGGCCTACATACAACATTATAACAACATAATACAATTACAACGTTAATCAATTACAATTAGATCGTATAACACTAGTTTCTAAGTTTTTGTATACTCACCAATTTAACGAAGTCTGTCTGAATTTTAAGATTTTATATTAGCCCTTTTATTATCAACAAAATCTACGCAGTTCTAACGAGATACATAGGAAACTAACAGCTGTTGACAAAAACAGCAACTTTTAGCAGACAATGGCCATTCTTCGTGGGAAGTAAGGTGGTAAAACAATCATGTCTATTAATTTACTTGCAGTACGTAATGAGATAGTGTTGGTGTCATTCGAGATTATGATTATGTCAAATAGGGAGTATTGTTTTCGGTTGAATATGTTTTATAAATCGATAGTATCGGCAGACCCGCTTTTTAGCTAAAAGAAAATATGAAAACCTGAGTAACTCCAGTAAGTGGTATGAGGTCAAAAAATAATTATGCTTGAATGCGTGTAGTGTGCATGTTGAACTTGAATGTTCTAAAATGCCATGAAAACTAGTGACCGTCAGGATGACTGGACCAAACGAGATATATACATGAGACTATGTGCACTTTTTATAAGAGCTTCTTAAAATTGTGTAAAAAATATATGTTAAGGTAGCAAAAAGGTACTAAATATTGACATTAACAACGCGGTTAATACAACGCTAAAACTATGAGAACTTGGAAGTGGTCAGCCAACCTGACGACAGACCTGACCATTTTATTTCTTTGATATTTTTTTAAACGCAAAGGTAGCAAATATCTCATAATAGGTACTTAATAGTAGTAAATAGGTATTAAATAGTGCACATAGTCTCATGTACATATCTCGTTTGGTCCAGTCATCCTGACGGTCACGAAAACTAGCAGGTTAATAAAAACGGGGAACTATTGCTATAAATAAAATCCAAGTTTAAAATTATAATAAAATAAATTAATTTACTTAAACTACAACAGAATGGCTATATTATTTTTTGATGACTTCGAAATCCATCTAAGTATGAGGTATTTTATATTAAAAAAATAATTGTAACATCAATGTATGGCAATTGACAAAATAATCTACACTAATATTATAAAGAGGAAAGATTTGTTTGTTTGTTTGAGTTGAATAGGCTCCGAAACTACTAGACCGATTTCAAAAATTCTTTTAGCATTGGATAGCTACATTATCAGGGAGTAACATAGGCTATATATTATCCCCGTACTCCCACGGGAACGGAAACTACGTGGGTGTTTTTTACAACTCTTCGCACCTATACCATCTATAGACCTTTTCACACACTATGGTATAAGAACCACTATCAATCGCATCTTAAAAAACCTTATTTACAATACATTATTATTTTGTACAATTCAAATTAATCCTACAGCTAGCGCCATCTATCTTAAGTACTGCTCAATCGGTGCGTAATCGACACTGTTGCCGCGAGGACCGGAGAGGTACGCCGAACGGCCGCCAGATGTCGCTTGTCTTCTGAAGAACTCTGCTACGTTCCCGCTCATACTGCCGTATGGGATACCACCTGAAAAATGCAAGTATACTGTTAATTGATACATATAACAAATATATTTTTTTCTTCTTCAATTGACTTCTCGACATAAATGTTGCGATGGCTTACTGGTTAAGGGTTTTGGGTTCGATTCCCAGGTCGGGCAGAGGTCTTTTTAGTAGCATTGCGTAGTTTGAATTTGTGTTGGGTTTGTTGCCATTACCCTGATACCCCGATAAAAATAGGCCTATTGCACTCAAATTCAAAAGTGCTTCGTGTGTTTCTTTTATTTACGCATTTATTTAAGTATGTTGCAGTTTCCCTTTCAAAATCTTTCAGATTGAGATTGATGATTCAGATTGTGTGTATCGCAATTGGGGTACTTAATGAACATTTAAAAAACCGAATACAGCAGTATTGAGGAAAGTACTTATAATGTTCTTTTCAAGGCTCCACATAATTTTATTAATCATATTCAACATTTCGAATATTTTCTTGGTTGTGAAACCTATCGTTTTGTCAAAGTGCTAAGCACGTGACGTTGTGTAAGGTGAGGTCAACATTAAACCGAAAGGAAACTCAAAGTTCACTGCACTTGCACAATGTTTGAATAAATCGATTTAAATGATAGCAAAAAGTAAAAAACTACTTAAGTGGTGTTTAACTAAAAACTTACAAATGTATTTGCTACAGCAACGTTGTGGTTTTATCCGGAGACGTACAATGGTCTTCGATATTGGAAAATGAGTTATGGAACTCAAATGAAGTTAGGCAAGACACTTGGCAAAGTGAGGTTAATGATAGGTGGAATATAGCAGTAACCGAGTGACATCTATGGACTGGTAGAAGGAAGTTTTTCGTCCAGCATCGAGATGGGCAGACGACATCGTTGCTGTCACGGGTAGAACTTGGATGAGGGTGGCACATAAATGTCTATGCCCAGTGTTGGGCAAAGTCGAAATATGGATGATGATGATCAACACAAACACACTAATAAAGGTAATTCTTGAGTGGAGACCGCGATAGGTGGATCGACGATGTTCGCGGGTAGTAGCTGGATGAGAGTTGCCAAGAAATCGAGGTGAATGGCGTGCACTACGAGACTATGTCCAGCCGTTGACTGCTATAGTCTGATGATGATGATGATGATGATGAATAATGTTAGGGTTATATTAATGACTGACTACTAACCATATGACAGTCCAGGTCCAGGAACGGTAACAGTCTCGCCATCATCAGGCTTCGCTGCAGACAGCACTACCAACGCCAACACAGCGCACAACAGGAAAGATATCTGGAAAGTGATGGAAAAATGACATTAAAGTTGTTCTTGGACATTTAACACGTACCTAGGAAAATAATCAAAATAATTGCAAGTATCATGTTTTGTACACATTTCTTCAATCGGGCTGACGTGGACATCCTCATGGATGTCCTCCGCCCTGGGGTGGACGGAGGGGTCTGTCAAACTTCTATCTACTGACCAAAACCACCTTGTGTTCCCTCGCAGCCTTGAATAGGGGGCTACGATAGCATTAAGCAATCTTTATCGCAGCCACCAACTGGTGCCTGCCCATCTATGCGAGCCCCGTCTGTTTAAACGGAGGGAAGGGCTGTTGGTCTTACGCCATCTTAAATTACCCACACCACCTTGTTGCTAAGCCTCATTTACGCAAGTTGTAGTATAACAAAAATAGCATCAAACTTGTAAGGGATTATTGCACTTATCTTTATGAACAACTTTTATTATGGAGCCAACCCTGAAATCGCGAAAATAGAATCAGCTGTTACGCAAACATAAATATATGGAGTTGAGAGTTGAGATTTCAGGTTGGCCTCATAGTAAAAGTTGTTTATAATAATTTATGAGTACAATGACCCGTTTCAGGTTTTGCTTAAAGGATGAGGTTACGTGTAAATGAATAACATAATCATAATCCCTATAATGTTTTCATTAGGCAAAGGCCTCCTGTCTGGGAGGGACAGGGCTGTAATCCACCACTTGGGCCCTTGTTTGGTGTTTGTCACATGTCTGCCGGTTTCCGAACGATATTTTCCTCCAACGTTTTGAGAGTAGTGGTGATGAAATCCTAATATATAAAATTCTTCCAATACTGAGTAGCTGAGTGACTGACAGAAAACGCATCACCGAAACTAATGATCGTAGCAAGTTTGGCATGTAGGTTCAGAACAGCAGATTTTTTTTCGTGCGTTCGGGGTTCAGCCCATTGTAAAATTGTTCATAATGATGAGTGACCCCTTTTTAGGTAGGTACTGCGTTTATTCACACGTTTTATATAAAACTCTTCCGTTACTGCCTGATTGACTGATTGATAGACAATCATCATCATATCAGCCGAAAGACGTCCATTGCTGGACATAGGCCTCCCCCAAGCGTCGCCACAACAACCGGTCCTGTGCTTCTCGCATCCATCGGCTACCCGCGAACCTCACCAGGTCATCGGGCATACAAATTATTAATTCATTTCATTCAAGCTTTTAAACAGTCCCTTTTAAGTTGCAGGCTTTAAATTATTCCTAATTCCACCCAATCATAATCATCATCATCATATCAGCCGAAAGACGTTCACTGCTGGACATAGGCCTCCCCCAAGCGTCGCCACAACGACCGGTCCTGCGCGTCTCGCATCCATCGGCTACCCGCGAGCTTCACCAGCAATGCACAGCCGAAACTTACGATCGTATAGTAAAAAGCTGAAATGTGGGTGAAATGTAGGTTCCTTGGGGAATGTAGGGGAGCACTAAGAGATGATATCCAGAATTCTTACGGGAACGGGAAAACCCGATATGCACGTACAAAGTTGCGGGCAAAAGCTAGTTATGCAAAGTTAAGTCCGGGAATTAATAAAAACGCTTTAAGTCCTAGGGCGTAAATATAAAAATTTTCCTTGAAGATGCTTGTGTGACTCTGTCTTTCCTTAAGAGGGGACTCTAGTCGGTAACTCTTGGGCCTTTCTCCATACAAGCGCATTCCGCTGTTTTTTTCGTGGATAATGCAGCTAGAGCTATGATTTTTTTCCAAAAAATTTAGATCGAATTGATACGTGCCTCTATCATTTTCTTTTTTGCAAAACATTATTACTTAAAGAATCATGACAATCCAAAACCCGTAAAAACAGCCCGTTTTTACCGCCATGTTCAGACGACTATCAGACAAATTTGATAAGTCTTTAACAAAATAAAAAATAACAGGAACATAGATATAGTCTTCCTCTAATTATTGATATTGAATAATTGAATAATTTTTATAGATCAGTCCATTTTGAAGAAAAGAACAGCGGAATACAAAACGTCTTTTGGTCAAGATTCTTATAGTTAAAATCAGCCTCTGCTGCAGTTGTCGCTTTCGCACTTTACTTGATAGGGCGCAGCGCGAATGCATCGTCAATAGTTTCTTCAACTACCTATTTTTCAAATTCCTCGGGAGTAGAGTCCCCTCTTAATAATCAAACGTCCCATATGCGCTAGGTAGGCGCAACCTACGCAAAACTATTAACGAATTTTGATGGCGACATTAGCCATGACAGTCATGCAACCTTCGACTGTGCCAAGCCTCTAATGAATTAAAACTAGTAACATGTTAGTCATTAGGTAAATTAGGAAGTAGCCAGTAATATCCGCATAGTAGAGAATATACTAAAGTTTAACTATTTCCTTATAGATAGAGAAACATTTTGAAGATATTTTGTGGAGGTCAAAAACCTGATAGCAATCAAAATAGTTTTTGCATCGATGTCCAATTTAAAAACAATAATCGTTTATTCTCATCAGACTTTACAATCGATCAATTTAAATAAAAAACTTGAACTTTGTAATTTTTGTAGTTGTGGTATGATATATTTACTATTAGTTTGTGGTATGATAGTTGTGGTATGATATATTGATATTTCCAGTACCTGTGCATATAAACGGAGCTAACTACTCCTCTACGCGCCACTTCGCTACCCGCATTTTTAATTTATTGTAAAAAAACATATTTCAAAAAAGTAACAAAACCAAATTATTTTCTTTTGAATTGCAAAGCAGTAGATATTTTTTTTTGACTTTTGTTAAAAAATGAAAGAGTAAAATGATTTCATCTCAACGATTTGGAGGTGATTTGGTGTTTTTTTTTTTCTTATTATGTGATACCGATACATAAATTCTGGCTAAACCAAATTACGTATCATATCATGTAGATTACTACCCTTTTTTTTTCAGATGTAATTTCTCAGTAATAGCTGACGAAAAGTTGCTTCATCTGCAAGCATTTCTCGAAAGAGCAGCCTTAAAAGAATTACTATCATTTAAAAATGTTTAGTGCGTTTGAACCACTAGGGCTATTTTTTGCCAGGATTTGTCGAGCTCAGCGCTTTTCTGGTGGTTGGCTCTGTTTATTCACTCTAACAGGAGTTAGAAATAGTGTGGCGAGCTGGTCCCATTCTAAGCTTTTTCAATAGACCAAGAACTATTTAGCTCTATGACCAACTTCCGTAGGGCTAAAATGTTTTTAAGATAAGAAGTAGAGAAGTAACTATGACTTTGCAGGCTTCCTGCATTTCATCAGCTATGATATTTTGAGCATGTGAAATACAGAAACAATTCTATTTTTAGCTCTTTTTACACTTTATCTTACTATTTCTGAAAGAATAGTATCCTAACAGGTATACCGTTAGTCGGAGGGTTCAGTAGGTTTCAGTCTAAAAACTCCGAATCCATAATTATTCTCAATTAATAACCGTGGGTACTCGAAGGGTAACGCTCCCGCTGTCCGTCTGTACGTCAGCGGGCGTCAAGAACCGTAATAGGTAGACAGTTGAAATTTTCAAAGAGTGCGTATGTCTATTGCTGCTATAACAACGAACAATAAAAATTAAATTTAATAACAAATTAAAGAAGTCTCTCCCATACAAGAATAGTGTTATTTTTTTTCGGTTTTTGGTGCGGCACCTTTGTGTAAGATTCCAACTCGCACTTGACCGGTTTATCTCTAGCCCACGACAAACGGACGAAGTAACCCAACCGCATTGACCGCAACTGGCATTTAACTCTCAAAGCCTTGGACATTATCATTAACTGCTATAAATGCATGCTTTCATTTGCTTTGCATTTTAACTTTTATTTTTAAAAGTTGCTTTTACGTTTCCGCAATCGTCTGTAAAGTAGTCCCGTTTTATGTTGCAAAAGAGAAAAAAAAAATCTGCACGTAATACCTTTAACTTGCACAAAATAATGCAAGCTTGCCATTCTGACATTCGCCAATTTTCGTAATTAATAATCAGCGACAAAAAATGACAAAAGCTGGTCAAAATAAAAATAAACAATAAAATAATAAATACTTGCATATTTTATGTAAATACAATGCATGTGCATTTGGGGCTTATAAGAGTATCTTCACAGCAAAATTACCTTGAGTTTCGGTAAACGCGAATATATAAAATTACATCAATATTATTACAAGATGTGATACTAACAAAACGTAATTGAGAGGACCTGCAACTAATCCTGGTTTGTGGTTTAGAAGTCTTGTCTAAAATCGATTGTAAATTGGATACTAAAGGCCAACTACCACAATTATGTTAGCAGTCGTGACTGCTATTATATTATATTAGTGCTTATCTATGTGCTCTTTATGTTAACTTAGTTAACATAAAGATGATCTACTTAGGTATCCTCAACAGCACTGATAAGTATCCTTAGCAACCGAAATTGGTCTACTGGGGATCTTCTAGCGTATGCCATTCACATCTGGAGTGAGGCCATAGAGAAGCACGGGGAGGCACTTGCGGTCTCCCTTGACATTTCGAAGGCCTTCGACAGGGTCTGGCACGATAGCCTTATTAGTAAGCTTCCTTCCTTCGGTCTGCCCACCGGATTGTTTGATTGGATTGCAGATTTCCTGAGGGATCGGTCTATCCGAGTGGTTATAGATGGCTGCTCGTCCGGACTGCTGGATATTAATGCCGGGGTTCCTCAGGGGTCGGTGCTCTCGGCAACATTGTTCCTGCTACATATTAATGATCTGCTAAAACCCGGTACCTTTGGGTATGCAGACGACAGCACTGTTGCTGAGAGATACGTGTCCGACGCACGAGCTGGTGGGTTGCAAATCCGGTCTCTTCGGGAGGCTATGGTTAAGCGCTTGAACTTCTCCTTACAGGCTGTCTCTGAATGGGGCGATGCCAATCTGGTCAAGTTCAATGCTGCTAAGAATCAGGCGTGTCTTTTTTTCGCTTAAAGGAGCCAATTCCATCCAGCTCCATCTTTTCGTGGTGTAACCGTGCCGATAACCGACCGACTTGAGGTGTTACGTTAACATCTATTCTCAATTTTGGCCCTTTCATAGAGGCAAAGACTCAAGTGGCTGCCAGAAAGTTGGGGGTCCTAGCAAAGGTACTTCACGCCGGAACAGCTGCTCAAGCTCTATCAAGCGCAAGTTCGATCGTGTAGTACTGCTCTCGTGTTTGGGACGGATCTGCCATATACCTGCTTGATGCCCTTGTGTCAATTGAGAAACGAGCCAAGAGGATCATCGGTAATGACAGGCTCGTCGAGTCGAAGCTCCAAAGTCTTGAGCATCGACGCCGAGTTGCTAGCCTGTCGGTTTTCTACCGGTTGCATTTTGGAGAACGTGCGACGGAATTGCATAATTTAATTCCGCCAAGCCCGTTTTATCGTCGGTTCACAAGACGAACGGCGATGCGCCACCGATATATGGTGGACATCCCACCCACACGCACAAAACGTTTTGGGAACACATTCATAGTGCGTACAGCTAATGAATGGAATTCCCTTCCTGTGTTTCCAGATAACTACAACCTGGGAATCTTTAAGACAAGAGTGAATAGGTTGCTTCTAGGCAAACGTACTCCATCTTCGACCGCATCATCGCTTACCATCAGGTGAGATAGTGGTCAAACTTATGCCTATATAAAAAAATAATAATAAGTAGCCCATAAGTGGTGTGTATAACAAGAGCATATATTACCTACAAGGTTTTATTGAAAATGAGATTTCACAATGTAAAACGATCCAATATTTCTAAAAATAAAGTTGTCGTTGTAAATTCTACAGGTATCTTAAATAGATTCAATTCATGAATGGCATCATCTTCTGCTGCGCAGTGACTTTTCTAAAAAAAACACATTTCATAAGTGTCGAGATATCTTTTCTGTAGTATATGATATACTTTATAATAAAAACATTGGAATGTTATCTAGATAAAAAATATGATTATATTCAATCTTCAAGTTAGATTATCAAAAATATTACACACAATTTTTTTGCTTTATAAAATGAATAAAAATTTACAAAGATAAAACGCACCAAATCTCAGTTGAGCCTTGTTATGTCACATCCAGGTCAAAAGTTGTACACTTTGTGCCTTATATTTTTTAGGTATGTAACTGATACACTCTTTTTTTAGGAACCTATCGACACACTGGGTCTTGTGCCCCAGCTGTGCGAACTTATTAATCTAATTATTCATACTCTACATAATATATAAAAAGATATTACTTATTTAAAAACTAGAGCAAGGAACTACAACCGCTCAGCAACAAACAACAATTTACCAAACAACCTCCAACGCGTACACACCGCATGACATAATACACATAACACACACAACACATACATAATACACACGACATGTCAAGAGTAACATAAGCAATCAGATTGAACTTGATCTTGACATAAAGTATGTCGTTTTACCTTCATTAAAGGTCTCAGCAGAGGTGAGTAGCTTATGTGCGCTAGATTTTAGATTAGCAGGAAGTAAATTGAATAGGATTTAACGATTTGGATTTTAAAGGTCAAATCGATCGTGGATTATGAATAATTAGCTTATTTCCGCGGTTTATCCCCAGTCACAAATGCAAGTCAAGTGATGACTTTTTAGGGTTCCATACTCGAAAGGATGGAAGCAACAGAACCCGCCTCCACTGTCCGTCCGTCCGTTCGTCAGCGGGCTGTACCTCGACTGAGTCTGTCTTTCTATTGCCGCTACAAGAACAAAAACTAAAAAATAAATTAAACTAAAAATTAAAAGGGGCTCCCATACAAAAAACCTGTTTTTTTTCGATTTATGGTACGGAACCCTTTGTGTGAAGGTCTAACTGGTACTAGGTTTTTGATCACAATTGACTGTTGAAGCTCATTTAACAAATCACAGCAAGAACACGCAGGTTTGAAAATTTTATTCAGTAATTTTTATTTATTTATTTTATTAGGGTTCCGAAAAAAAAGGAACCCTTATAGGATCACTCGGGTGTCTGTCTGTCTGTCTGTCTGTCTGTCCGTCTGTCACAGCCAGTTTTCTCCGGATCCACTGGACCGATTCTGTTGAAATTTGGTACACATATGGACTTCTGTGACCCAAACGCGAACACGTTACGTAAATTATAAAATTTTTAGTATGGGGGTCACTTTTGGGGGTCAAACTAGAAAATTTCAAAAAAAAGTTTTTTGAACAATATCGTGTGACATATCAAATGAAAGGGCTTACTGTGAGGGTTTTAATTATATTTTTTTCATAATTTTAAAATGAATGATTTAGAAGTTATTCAAGAAATTAGACGAAAAATGACCATTCCCCCCCCCTTATCTCAGAAACTACAGAGCCTAAAATTTTGAAAAAAATGGATATAATAGATCTTTACCTAAAGATTACAGGAAAACCTATTAAAAGTCTGTAGTGTTAAAATAACATGTTAAAAAAATGAAATTCGTTCGGAACCCTTTGCACGCGAGTCCGACTCGCACTTGGCCAGTTTTTTTTATTTTCAGAATACTTGGATGGCTTTGGGGGAGGCCTTTGCCCAGCAGTGGAACAGTACAGGCTAAATAAAAAAAAACTTGTTCTAGAATCTTGGTCGTAATAGGCTCCTGTAGCTCATTTCATAGGTAGCGTGCATTTTGTTTTTGCATAAAAACTCACACACACCTAGAGATAGTGCAGCTTTCTTTTGGTAGTAGAATTTGGAATCGTAAGCGAATACTTGCTAAAAACAAACCAACAATAATTATATATAATACCTACCTTTTAAATATTAGTCTGGGTAAGCAATCCTTACTAATATTATCAATGCGAAAGTAACTCTGTCTGTCTGTCTCGCTTTCACGCCAAAAGTACTGAACCGATTTAAATGAAATTTGGTACAGAGATAGTCTAGAGCCTGAGAAAGGACATAGGCTACTTTTTATCCCGGGAATATGTTCCCTAGGGACCACGCGGGCGAAGCCGCTGGCAGAAGCTAGTAACTTAATACTTCGAAGAAAATGCTGAAAACACGAAAAAGCCAAGAGAACGGAGGAAAACGTCGTCTATGTAATTCCTATGTAATTAAGTCAGTTTTATTTGAAATTTAATTACCGTTACATAAGCTCACAACATAACTCATGTAGGTACTTCCTTACGTGTTCTCCAAAAAATAAAAACATACCAACAAGTCGATATCATTAAATGTTATATCACTTTCGTATTTCGTGTATTAGCGAAAGCCGCACTATTAACGACTTTACTTAATTTCCGTAAGCGTCTCCCATCCGCTTTCGTAAGTTCCAAGAGCTGGCATGCTAAGTACTTGTAATTTGTTGCGGAATTTGTTTGAAAGAGTCACCGCGGCCCTGGAGCGCAAAGGGCATTAGGAGGAACACGGATGGGTTTTAGTCAGTAACAGTCTGACACTCCCTTCCGCTCCCCCAGAACGGGAGGAGTCATTAATTGATGATTTCCCGTCATTAAAAAAGATACTTGTAACTTTGGAAATATACGTACCTCGGTACTAGAAATGTCAATGATATGTTTAAGTGTTAACATTTACAAGTGCAATGAATAAAGTATTAGGCAGGTTTTAACGTTGACACTAAAAATACATGCTTTTTCAACAGAAGTTTGAAGATCTCCAGAAATTTTAATTTAACGCCATACGTGGATACTAAGACTTAAGGTGATAGGAGTACGATAATACACTCCGTTCTCACAAGATATCCTTGAGGATTTCTCTTCATAAAATAAAATCAAATTTCTTCACATTTGCGGAATTTGTTCTAAAGAGTCACCGCAGCCCTGGAACGCAAAGGGCATAAGAAGGAACATGGATGGGTTTCAGTCATTAAGAGTCTGACCCTCCCTTCCGCTCCGCCCAGAGCGGTGGAAGTCATTTGATGATTTCCAATCCTTAAAAAAGGTACTTGTAATTTTGGAGAGATAAATACCTAGGTACTAGAAATTTCAAAGATATGTATAATGTATATAGTAGGTTTATATTAACAATTGCAATGAATAAAGTATATAGTAGGTTTTAACGCTGAAACTATAAAAAAGACTGTTAAAAACCTGACCGCTAAAAACGACTCAAAAGTTCCAAACAAGTTGCTTTTCAAGCAGTCTGATGCAGTTGTTGGATGACAATCACAGATTTTGATTGAATTACATTAACTGTCACCAATTGCATCAATCTGGCTGCTAGCTGCAAGTGCTGAAAAGCCCACTCTACTCTAGGAAAAAAAAGTGTTTTCAACAACAGAATGGAGATCTTCAGACAATTTAATGTAATGCCAGACGTGGATACTATGGCTTAATTTGATAGGAGTACGTCAATCCCCTCCTTTCTCACAAGATATCCATGAGGATTTCTCTTCAAAAAATAAAAAGCTGTCCCTTTCACATTCAAAGAGCATTAGGAAGGAGCACGTATGGGATTTTGTCAGTAAGATTCTGACACTCCCTTTCCGACAAGATTGGTAGGAGTTAATTGATGATATCATCCTTAAAAAAAGCCCTTCACATAACTATTTAGGCTTTTAATAAGCTTGTAAGTGCTGGTCTTTAATATCGTGTCCTGAAGCATCATCATTCAAACGAACAAAGGTTCTTATAAAGAGGGACGGGAAATCCATTTTATTCAATTTAATCTCTTAACACCTTAGTCCTTAGGGACCTGATATATCTGTTGCTCAGGAACCGGAGGTAGATATTTACGTGCACTCACAGATCGATGATCAAAATTTGTATATTTTTTAGCTTATAAGATGAATTTTGTGTGTTGGCTGCCTATACGCTTTGGTGCAATCTGTTAGTATAGGAAGCAATAGCTACGAAAATAAATAAATATAAAGCGGGAAGGGCAAAGTGACGAAAATGTATGGCGTCTGGCCGTGCACCCACGACTCTAGGTACGTATATTTCGTTCCCTTGACGCAGTACATTTTATCTTCACAGCGCCCTGGCCACGCGCCTGCCGCGCTTTCCGCTTTATATGTCAAGTCCCTTAGGTCAGTTAAACGGCTTTTTGTCTAATTAGACATTAAAATTATATCAAACTACATATTCTGACTTCTAAAGCTACTGTCATTTAAACTTCAAAGGCACACTTTATCTCTTTCCCTTGTTTATGCCAGTTGTCAAACTTAACACGATCATTGTTAGAAAATAATAATTAACAAAGTAAACAAACTCCACTCACCCGTAAAGACATGATGATGGCCACAGACAACACTCGAGCGCTCTAGTGAGGCGCGCGGCGACACAGACGCCATTTATATACCCGACAGTGACCGTCAAAATACAAGTATGTGAGCTTTGTCTGATTAATAACTATGCACGTAATCATGTTTATTACCGAAGTTTAATGTTTCATAAAAGCTCATAATAAAGCCTTAAGGAACAAAGGTAAAGTGACGTTTTTGATCAAAGTGGATTCTAAGTAACAGAACAATTATGATGCATATTTTCAAACTTCTATATTTTTTTTATTTAAAACTGCATGACAGAAAAACCCAACAACATTTTGCTAGACGGTAAAATCAACTAAACTTGAACGAGAACATAACAATATTGCAACAACTGCGCTGGCCACCCATAAGCTTGCGCCAGTTATGTCAAGTGCAATATTTTTTTATAACAGATTCATTCTCTCGATGAATATTGTAAAATATCACGTGAAATATAGAATAGGGTATTTTACTAAAAAAAAAAAAAAAAAAACGAATTAGTCCGTCAGATATTTTTCCAAAAAATATTGGACACGTATTTTTTCTTTTTTCACGTAAACAAAAAATGACGAAGATACAGTACGTTGAAAACTCGCGTGACGTCACTACGATTGCACAATTTTTACTAGCGACGTGACGTCACCAGCCCCCTCTCCCGAGTTTTGATGCATTTTATCTTTGTCAATATTCATTGATTTACAAAAACAAAAAATACGTGTCCATTATTTTTCAATACTCTAACTGACGGACTAAATAGATTTGCAATTTATTGATGGTGGAAACTAGCCTATTTGGATAGGATCTATTCTATTTAAAATGGTTCACAATATACAGGATAATTTTTTAAAGTGTGCCTTCATGGTCTAATCCGAAACTATGAGGAATATTAGAAAACACTGAAAGGAGTCTCAAGCTTAATTTTGGTGAAAACTAAAACTGAAAAATTTTAAAACGAATTGGTTAAAAATTAGAGCTTTCCTTTAATATGACATGTGTTATTTATTACTTTAATTACTTCCCCCTTGATTTTTATTATTTAGATAGTGTAATAATACAGGGTGTGTGTTTTTTTTGCAAATTCAAGTTCGATTCTTGGGTAGTAATAACGATTTTTCAAAAACGCAATGATGCAGTTTTAGTTTTCATCAAACTCAAGCTCGAGACTCTTTCAGTGTTTTTAATATTCCTCATAGTTTCGAATTTGGCCATGAACGCACACTTTAAAAATTCACCCTGTATAGTGAAATTATAATGTACTAAATTTCTAGTACAATCTTACGGAGTTTACAATTATCCGGTGACAAGTATATCGTATTCTTTCAGCTAAAGAAAATTCCAAGAGAAGATGTTGCCTTTCATTACCGTTTTTAAATTCTTTTCATATCCAATGACTGAAATAAAATTTTGTCAAAGTTGTTTCAATCTTGGAATTTGCTATTTAGACCAGGGTTGAATGAAGCCTTTAAAAATGGTAAAAAGTGAAAAAAAAATAATAGTAGGATGAAACTCATTGGAAAATGAAGAGAATATAACATATATTCAAGGAAAAATAATTTACGGGCGATCTGAGTTCGGGAAGTGGATGGGGGTGAGTTTTTTTTTGCATTTTCTGAGATTTACCTTAGTAATATGAATATTTTTTTTACACTATCAAAAAGTAGACATTTCAACGAAAAAAAGCCCACCGACTTTTTAAAAAAGCAGATAATTTGACGGCAGAATTTTCGATTGAAAATTAGGGTGCTTTTTCGACATTAAGTTAAAATAAGGTGAAAAAATAAATATTTCAAATTGAAAAAATGACAGTGTGTTTGGGACATAAAAAGATAAGTTTTCACCAAATTTAGTTAAATATTTCATTATTGTTATATTATCTTCCTTTTCCAATGAGTTTCATCCTACTATTATTTTTTTTGGTTTCAAAAATTATCGACTCTGGTCTAATTGGTTGAGCACGACGGGCAACAAAGAGTGTCTTGTGAAGAGGCAACATTCTGGCACTACGTTTGGGATGTGTGGAGGATCCCCCGTTTGGCCAAATTTATTTTTACAGCGGCCAATCTAAACGAGTCAAATTTAACACCATCAATCATCTTTTATCTTAACTTTGATATGAATCATGGCTTGACATATCAGTAGCACTAAATGCCATCAGCCCTTGAACGAATAAGGCTTGTTACCTAATTAATTTTGTCAAGGCCGCAACTGTTAAGCAGAAATACTTAGGGCTTGCCCAATATTTAGAAATGGAGTAAGTGAGATAACATCTAAACGAAGTAGGTAACTGCTTGATAAAAATTTTAAGATAAGAGTAGATACATAATTGTAATGATTTGTGTGGTAAATTGATCATTAGTTTGCCTACCACAGGCAAACTAGTGATCAATTTAAACAATTTAAAAAAGTCAACTTTAAAAAAAACTCGGTCATAAAACATTTTCGGTTTGACTTAGGCAGTAATCAATAACATGAAAGAATAAAATATCTCCAAAGAGAAAAATTAAGAAAAGTTTTCAGCCAAGCATTATGGTGCTGCAATCAAGACACTAACAACTAAATACTGTCTTACAAACTACAGAATTGGCCATATTAACGATTTAGACAAAAAATAAACACACCTAATATTTTGATATCCTCACTTTTGACCACTGTGTTTTCGACGATTGAGCACGCTTGTCTTGAACACCTCTAAATTGCAGCTATTTGGAAACATAGACTGATAGTGAATTTTATCGGTAAATCATTAATTACCTAAGACCAGTTTATCCCAATAGCCAAGTGCCTGAGAGATAGCTGGCAAAGTTTTATCTCGATCAAAACCAAAGTTGTTTACTGCACAATGCGCATGCTCAAGCCAAACCTCTTACTCGAGGTATGTCCACGGTAACAGTTCTAAACAACAGTGGTAGATGGCGTTGAACATAAAAATATAGAGCTGCGAATTAGCCTGTTTTAAGAAATGTATACTAGAAACGTTTAGGTAGCACACAAACACATTAAATAAATACACTACGACTTAAACTAATGGCTCAATTGATTTAGTAATCGTTATTGTTGTATTTGCATTGGTTTTCAGTTGCATTTTATTTTTAAACTGAGTAAATCTAAATCTTTCTATCGTGTTTTGAATTAGAGTAGAAGAGTATGTTAAGTTAATATGAAATGTGCCCAGAGCCATCATTTTATATTGGCAGGCAATATTTCTGGTCACTAACACACACAGAGTGAGAGTATTTGATTTTCAAAGTCTGTTATGGTATGAGCTTGTGGACACGGGAAAGAGATGCACGAAACCAAAAATAATCACAGAAGATGGGAAGTCTATATGCAGCAGATGCTGATTCTGGGCAGAAATGATGGTCAATTGGTCATGTCGTCATCATCATATCAGCCGAAAGACGTTCGCTGCTGGGCATAGGCGGAGGCGTATGTCCAGCAGTGAACGCCATACAAGACCGGTTGTTATGGCGACACTTGGGGTCCCCCAAATGTCACCGGTCCTGTGCGTCTCGCATCCATCGGCTACCCGCAACCCTCACTAGGTCATCGGTACACCTTATGGGATGCTTTCCAACGCTGCGTCTTCCAGCGTCACGTTTTTAGAACTAAATAAATCAACCACCTCCTCCGTAATAATTTAGTGCAAGAACCTAATAAATAAATAAACAATCAGAGGCCAGTTAATTTGACGTGTAAAAATGTATAAACCTAAAGGTAGTCTCAGTTCATTTTCAAATTAGACACGTTTTACAAAACGGAGCACATAAAAACGATTTCCTTGACTCGATAGTTTCCAATCTTAGTCAACAGTCATCTGAAGTTACTAAATGCAAATCAAGCCATATTGTTTTGCGGGCAAAAAATAACTACCTCTTTACTTGGCCTAAGTTCTATAGCATCGGTCACGAGTTGCCCAAGTTACAGGTTACATTAATAACTTGATCTAATTACGAAATTAATAAATTGCTATTGAACTAAGGTAGAAATTGATGACAGATTCCCTCGCAATTTTTATCTATGGTTTGTGAACGGTGGTCTAGATGGGGGAAAGTGACTGATAGTGTTGTAGTCATGACCGTAAAGTTTATACAAAAACAATGTGACATCAAAAAGCATGAAACAATGTATTGTTAAGTGCGACACATTTTCGGCAGTCGGTGGATTGTTTTTCTTTTATCATGTTCATAAAGCTTACAGAATTGTTTTAAGGCTTCTACACATACCAATGAACTTGTGCATATAAACGGAGCTAACTACTCCTCTACGCGCCACTCCGTTATCCGCATTTTTAATTTATTATAAAAAATAACACATATTTTAAAAATGTAACAAAATCAAATTATTGTCGTTTGTATTGCAAAGCAGTAGATATTTTTTTCAGACTTTTGTTAAAAAATGAAGGAGTAAAATGGTTTCATCTCAACGATTTGGAGGTGATTTGGTGTTTTGTTTTCTTATTATGTGATACCGATACATAAATTCTGGCTAAACAATTATGTATCATATTCATGTAGATTACTACCTATTTTTTCAGATGTATTTCTCAGTAAATGCCGACGAACAGTTGCTTCATCTGCACGCTATTTTAAGCATTTCTCGAGAGAGCAGCCTTAAATTGTGACTTTTATCATCTTTAACAGAACCACTTTATTCTTTCAATAGTGTTGTTGGTTTAAGGAGTTACAGTTTAGCGAAGCTACTTGATTTTTACAGAGAGAGTCGCCTTAATTGTCATGTGCATTAGAAATATTGTTATGGATTTTTTTTTTATTATTGTGCAATGTATGTGATGTGGCTGTACTTAATTTAAATAAATAAAAGAAACTGCATGCAAATGGATGACACTAATGATAGCCATTACCAGACCGCCCCAGAGGATGAAGACGAGTGAACATGAACCCACCAAGTTTGTATGTCAACTTCATTGGCCAGCCCTGAAGCCTTTCTCAAAAGAGGTATCATTAGATTCGTTTTAGGTTTCTGAACAAAAAACGTAACAAACGGAAGCGTTACATAAATTATTATTTAGTATGGGGGTCACTTTTGGGGGTCAAACTAGAAAATTTTGAAAAAAAAGCTTTTTGTACAGTATCGTGTGACATATCAAATGAAAGGGTTTAATTATATTTTTTTCTTAATTTTTTTAAATTTAAATTGTTTTGAAGTTATTCAAGAAATTAGACAAAAAATGACCATTCCCCCCTTATCTTCGAAACTACTGAGCCTAAAATTTTGAAAAAAATGCAGATAATAAATCTATAAGAATTCTATAGTGTTAAATAACATGTTAAAAAAAAGAAATTCGTTCGAAACCCTTTGCACGCGAGTCCGACTCGCGCTTGGCCAGTTTTTGTGTTAAGGCTCGGTACTCGTATACGATTTTTGAAAAAAGAATTAACAATATCGCGGCTACCTCCATGTAGACATAAATAAAGTCGTATTTTTCGTGACATAGTTATGTGGCGTATCAAAATTAAGGGACGTTTTTTGAAAGATATTTATCCCAAAAAAATTCAATGAATAGAATACACAGATAGTCCACGGAAAAGCCATAGGTTTACAACACATATAACCGTGGGCCTCATCAAAAGGCTTAAAGTCACTCAAAGGGCGATAGAGAGGGCAATGCTTGGAGTTTCCTTGCGTGATCGAATCAGAAATGATGATATCCGCAGGATTACCAAGGTTACCCGACATAGCCCGAAGGATCGCCAAACTAAAGTGTCAGTGGGCAGGGCACATTACGCGCAGAACAGATGGTCGATAGGGCCGAAAAGTTCTAAAGTGGCGACCACTTATCGGAAGACGCAACGTTTGAAGGCCTTCCACAATGTGGACCGATGACCTGGTGAAGGTCGCGGATAGCCGATGGATGCGAGACGTGTAGGACCAGTTGTTGTGGCGACGCTTGGAGGAGGCCTATGTCCAGCAGTGGACGTCTTTCGGCTGATATGATGATGATGATGATGACATATAACCGTCTCTCTCAACTTTAATTGTTTTCGCCCCATGGTGCATGGCCAGACGACAAACCAAGCACAGCCGTGACGAATGGTTACGGAGAACACCGTAACTATGACCGAACAAACAGAACAAACACCATCGCTTTCATTTTGTTTTCTTTTTCGTCACTCTCAAGTAAATAATGGTCGTATTGCTAAAGTCAGTGGCCAGTAACGGGACGGGCTCGGTTTGAACTGTTTATGTTTTAAGTTTTTATGTTAGTTGTAGGTGCAACAGTATTTCTGTTCTTTTTTAATCCTTACTAATATTATAAATGTGAAAGTAACTCTGTCTGTCTGTCGCACTTTCACGCCAAACCTACTGAACCGACTTAAATGAAATTTGGAACACAGATAGTCTAGAGCCTAAGAAAGGACGTGGGCTACTTTTTAATGCGAAAAAAGGGTTGTAAGGGGTTGAAAGGGGGGGATGAAAAGTTGTATAGAAGTATCGTCATTTTTAGAGCTTGAAACTTATTTTTTTGGTCTGTTGATTCGATATAAATAAATGTGACATTCAAAGTTTGTAAAAGTTTTAACCTCAAGGGTCTAAAATAACAATAGGGAATGTAAGTTTCTATGGAAATATGTAAGGTTTATGTGAATGCAAATAGCTCATTAAAGTATTTATACGTATATCTTATTTTCAAAATAATTAGCATATATAATTAAAAATCTATATAACTCAAAGACACTATTCCACGCAGACGAAGTCGCGGGCACAGCTAGTATAAACTAAATTAAGGAGGCCTCTGTCTTGCAGTGGAACAGCACAGACTAAAAAAAAATTGTCTTCGACTTAGGAAAGTACTACATACTGTGATGGGCTTCGAGAGGCCTAGGACCCATCACAAAAGGATTCACAGAGTCCATGCACATTTTTCTTTACTGTGCAAAAACAAAGGTATTGTTTTATTATCACAAAAAAAAATTATAACGACCACAGCATCGTAATAAAAGATCATAAATAATATTAATAATATGTCTTTTTTTTGTGATGGGTTTGCTCTTGACTCTAGTCTAGGTCAGAACACTACAACACAACTATGACAGAGACAAAGTCTACGATGGAGCGAGCTTACCCAGAAGGAGCCTGTTCACTCTAACTTTGAAGAGATGAGGATTATATCTTTTCATTTCATATTCAATCTAGAAGACTATGAATTGTGATAATAATTTTCTCCCTTGTCCCTTGTTCATTGTTCCATGGGGGCAGCAGAACATGGTTTCTTTTCCCATAAATTATAAGATGAGCAGTCGTATTAAAATCATTCCATTTTGAGGATCGCACTTAATTACCAATCACCCTGTATATTAACTTTCTGTGGCTATCTATACACCTCTTTGTAAGTTTTTATTAGTACATTTTATTATTTTATTATTCTATTCATAAAAAAAACTTTTCCAGTAATTTTCGTAATCCGTAAATTGGCATAAAATCAATTATAATCCGGTTGCAGCAAACAATATTTACAATAACAAAAAATACAAATAATAATTATTACTATTTACCAATGTTTTACCAATATTACCTCAGGCCTAGGAGATCTGACCTAGACCCTAGGTTACTGACACTGAGATCTAGTCGACTGAGCAATTGACCAATGGCAGACAGTTTACGAAATGCCTAGATTTAAGTGGTACTACTCACTTCCTCGTACGAGCGAATTGGATCTCGATTACCGTTTTATTGTTAATCGTTCTTTCTGCATAGGTATCGATTTTGTGCGTTTAGTTTTCTTGCACGCGTTGTTGTTATACATTTAAAAATGTATGCATAGTTAAAATTTCGTTTAAAGTATATAGTTAGTGAGATTTTTTACCATGCGAAATGGTAGAAAATATTATTAAAGTTTATATTTTTGTATTTGAATGTGTTTTTTGAATGGCTTATTTTTAATTGCAACAATAACAAATCAAAAACAAGACCTGTTTAAAACAAAACTACATTACTCATTGGTTCAAACTATGAGCGACGAAGAGACTGAAAGAGCGTAAAGGAGGCCTAAAAAATGGGAAATTATTATTATTGTTATTATCTATTCATTTCGGACAGAATCCATAAGTGTTAGTAACAATTTTTCTTATGATCTATGTTAGTAGGTACATAATATGATACAAATACATTATTAACAGCTATAATTTTCCCATGACTATTGCCACCAGTGCCTGTATGAGACAGTCATGGCGGGATGCAATCATAAAATATTGTTTAAAAAAATAATAAAGAAAGAATATTCTGCCAAAAATTAGAAAATTCGAAGCACATCTAAGTTGACATCAACCTCTACCGATTTCTTCGAAAATATTTCCACGTTTACTGCGCGCCACTGAAAACGTAGCCAACATTACATCAATTCTAACAAAATGCTCCATTTACTGATTGCAGACCTCATTACATAAATGAGGTCCCCGCGACATTTCACAAACTTACCATTGAACAGTTACAGGCGTTGCGTTGTTCTCAAACACTCCGATTGCCTCCGATTTGATACGATCGAGAATAACTAATAGTTATCAGGGTTGCTTCATTAGTCGACCGTGGTGCACGAGTTTGAAATTGGTTTTCTTTCAATATTGGCATTAAATTTTTCTTTTACGTCCAAAAAAATATGTGGATATGATGAACATACTGGCAAATACACTGAAAATGTAATTAATCACTAACAAATCGCGCAATCAAAGGTTTCCGCGCGATTGGAACATATACCAAAGCGCTATTACAATCCCCACCAGAGACAACAATCGACACTCGTCTGGTACGACAGACGTATACTGTTCCGTATACCTCTATAATATTAAACAATTCGTCAAATCAACAAGCCGAATTATTACATTATTATTTTTTTACTATTTATAGGCACGCGTTTGACCACTGTCACTCCAGATAGTAAGCGATGCTGTGGTCGAAGATAGAGCACGCTTGCCTAGAAGTGACCTATTCACTCTTGACTTAAATACTGCCAGGTTCTAGCTATCAGGAAACAGACTCTGGCAGGGAATGCCACTACTTAGCTTTACGCACTATGTGTTCCCAAAACATTTGAAGAAATGTCTGTAAATAAAAAAAAATATTTACATTTTCTTAGTGTTCATTCATTAGAAAAAGGTTCATCATCAGGCCTTCCCCAAATTTTGGGGAGGGCGTTTGCCATAATTGCCACGCTTGGCAGGCGAATTGACGATCGCAGTGTATGTATGGTATTGCGTTTTACAGAGAACGCTGCTGCCCATTCTCTGGCGAGTCCCTTAGTCGCTGCACCCTCCGGCACCACACGGAAAAGGTTCATACCTTTAGAAAATGTGTATATTTTTTTATTTTCAAGTTGAACTCTCGCATTAGGCGTCGAACTTGCACAATAACATTTAGCATTAAAATATTACTGGAAACAGTCGATACAATATTTCACGGCACTGGACAGGGCAGCCTTTCGCCTAGCTAGCGGCTACCGGCTGGCGGTGGGGTCTGGTGTAAGAGGGCCGCTCCCTCGTCTTGTCGACATTGTGGAGTCGCAGGATACAGGTGATTTTAAATGTTGTAGGAATGTTTGTTTGTTTGTTGATATTTAGAGATAGTTAAGAAGTCGCAGGCAGAATAGCTACTAATACTAGCTTTTGCACGCGACTTCTTACACGGCCGTTTTTTTTTTAAAACTTTTTACAAAAAATATAACCGACTCCCAAAACAAAACACTACAAAGTATAAAATAACTTTAATTTCGGAAGTCGGTATTAAAAGTTTTTTATTTTTCACTTTTCAGTAGTACCTGCGTACCCATTTACAGCGTACCGGCGTGATTTTATGTTATGAAAATAAAACTTACTAAGTGCTTTCGGTGTAAAGATCTCGTCAATACGAATGAAATAAGCCCAAACACTTGGTAGTTCCTACATACCGATGTGGAGTTCCCTTGACTCTCTGTCGTCTCCATCATCAGGTCTGATCCAAACCTTCATTGTTTTGTAGTATCACCCGATATACACACGAATATCAAGTTTTTACCAGATGCGTGCCTACAATTTTCGAGAGTTGCCCTCGATTTCTCAGGGTTTTCATCATCGAATCTTGACGTGGTGGCAATGGGACCATCTCGGAAGAATACCCTTTCATATAAAAAAAAGATTCATCGAAATCGGATCATAAACGACGAAGTTATCCGCGAACACACATAAAAATAAATACATATATATATTTAACTGAAGAATTGAGAACCACCTTCTTTTTTAGAAGTCGGTTAATAAGAATCAAGCCCGGGTCAACGGCGCGGTTGTGTTGTCAGCGTAGTAGATGGGGCCCGCTAGGACCAGTGCCTGCCAGAATACAGGAATTCTTTCGAAAGAGTCACCGCGGCCCTGGAACGCAAAGGACATTTGGAGGAACACGGATGGGTTTTAGTCAGTAAGAGTCTGACACTCTCTTCCGCTCCTATTTTTCATATTATAATTTCAATTTAATTTTAATTATGACATGTAATAAGTTTTTTTTGGTTTGTTAAACTGATTTTGTACGCCTTAAATGGAAAAACGTGTAGTAACCTCATCATTATTTATAAGACCTGTATGCTGTACTCATGTTTTACAGAATAAATATTTCTATCTATCTATCTCCATCCAGAGCGAAAGGAGTATTTTGATGATTCCCATCCTTAAAAAAAATATACAAAAGAAAGGAGTCGTCAAAGTGAAACAGATTCCATGGATGTAAACGGTTGACTGTATATGAGAGGCTTTATTGGATAATTAATGTACCTCAAAGAAAGTGCTTCTTACAATGAAATTTCTCCAAAACAGAGATTGGCAATTAGTCACTTCTGTGGCCGGGCAAGTATTTGACCGCTAACTTTGACAGCGCCATAATACTATGCTAGAAAGTATTGTTTTCATACCAATATGCGTCGAGCCAGTTTCTATACTAATATATAAAGCTGAAGAGTTTGTTTTTTTGTTTGCGCGCTAATCTCAGGAACTACTGGTCCGATTTGAAAAATTCTTATTCAGTGTTAGATAGCCCATTTATTGAAGAAGGCTATAGGCTATATATCATCACGCTAAGACCAATAGGAGCAGAGCAGTCATGAAAATTGTGACGTAGACGAAGTTGCGCGGGTCAGCTAGTTTTTTATAATTATCTACAATGATCATATTTTTATTATATAATTATAAGCAATATCGAAACATAAAAGTACTCATAACTACCAAACTTTCGGTCAAGAATTTGTGTCTCAGTTCAAATCAAAGTAATAATTTCGAAGCACGCACCGACTATGTTTCGCCATATACGAGTTAGAATAATTTACTAGTTGGACAGATAGGCAAGGCCGAAGCTAATTATAGAGAGTCATAAGATTTCAAACTATCTATTTCCAGGAACGTTCACTCGCTAGTTAAAATAGTACTAGGTATTTTCTTTTATTTTTATTTGGCTTCGCACAGTTTGTTAAATTTTTTTTTTCACTCAAGAGCATAAGTGTCGGTATTTCAATAGTCAAGTTACTTTTAGCTAAGGAATTAAAATATTTTTATAGAATATTTTACAAACAGCTATACCTATTCTTTACTTAAAAAAATTTAAAGACTTAATTTTTAACCGACGAAAGACGGAGGAGGTTCTCAAGTTGACGCCTATATTTTTTTTATGTATGAACACGCATAACTTTTTATGCAGTAATCCGATTTTGATAATTCTTTTTTTATTGGAAAGGTACCTCGAGGGTGGTTCCATTTAAATTTGTGAAAAAAATCCTACCCTAAGGGTGGGAAAATAGGGGTGATTTATTGTTCACTCACAGATTTTATTTCTTAGTTGTGTAGCATTTTTTTGTAAGCCTACCTATGTTAGTAGTAATTAGTAAATTATAGCCCCAAAAAAATTATAGTTGAATAACGTTTTAACAAAAAAATAAACCTCCGAAAGAACAGAAAAGGAAAAAATAATAAACCTTTTTACAAAAAATAACTTTAACTTCGGAAGTCGGTGTTAAAATACGAAGAAACAATCAAAAACACCGACTTCCGAAATTAAAGTTAAAAAATTTTCTGAAGAATTTTTGAAAATTTCCTCTTAGATTTCCAAACCTTACACCAACAAAAATGCTATTACTTTAAATTAATTAAAAGCTTTGGTAAGCAATAAACTTAACAGTGAACTATGATTACTTTTACCAAATCTAATATACCTCCTACTGATACCAATGATTTGTTAATTGCCTAAATCTATTCCGGCTAGTAATCTAAGATTATGTAAAAGAGAGAGCACTCTAAAATAATGAATAAAGCTAACAGAATTACGGAATGATTATAAGGCATGCATTACAGTCGCACGTTCGATCCCGCCACGGAACATTAACAGAATTATCAATCGCTTTTAATCCTATTGCACCTACATCTATAATTTTTGCATCGCCCAAAGCTTGACTGGTAGAGAATGCTTCATCATAAAGTCCGCCCCTGTACATTTGTGTGCCTAAAGTTTAAAATAATAAATAAACATTTCTCTAAAATAACATAACATTAAGACATCACGCATGTTTCCCCCGTCGGTTAAGGCAGAGGTGTTGGTTAGGGCAGTACTAACACTATCTATATCTGACTAATAAGACAATCATTAATTGGTAATCACAACTGTAACTGTAGGTAAGTAAATAAAGGGTTGTAGAATTTGTTCCAAAGAGTCACTGAGGCCCTGGAACGCAAAGGGCATGAGAAGGAACACGGATGGGTTTTAGTCAGTAAGAGTCAGAGACTTCCTTCTGCTCCGTCCAGAGCAGAAGGAAGATGGGATGACCCTTTATAAACTAAGACACAACTATTGTTCTGCTACAAGCGAAACCTATAAGAATAGTATTATGAAAATGACACAGAGCCAATGAAGTAATCACGGAGATATTTCAGAAAATGCATCAGGTCGGAAAGAGAAATATATTTGTGTTCATATTACATCCTTTGAGCAATAAGACAGCAATAACATTTATTATTTATTTATGATATCATTGGGACTGCAAACAATCGAAGAATGGATGGGACCTATTCAGTCATCGTATTAAATAATTATAACCTTTCCTAATTAATAGAAGTAGGAAACCCTATTTTTATATTAAACACAGAAAAAAGTAGTGTCTATTTATAAAAAAAAAAAAAACAAATCTATACTAATGTTATAAAGAAGAAAGATTTGTTTGTTTGTTTGAATTGAATAGGCTCCGAAACTACTGGACCGATTTGAAAAATTCTTTTAGCATTGGATAGCTACATTACCAGGGAGTAACATAGGCTATATATTATCCTTGTACTCCCACGGGAACGGGAACTACGTGGGTGAAACCGCGTGACGTCCACTAGTAAATTATAAATTGGGAAAAACTGCGTCACATCCACGTGAAAAGACCATCCGTCAGCATGATGCTGGGACTCTAGTTTCTCACTTGTCAGCCAAAAGATATCCGCTGCTGGACATATAGACTTCCCCCAATTCAACAAAGGAAACTCACGGGCTAAAAACACATGAAACACAAACCAAACCAAACCAAACCAAACAGAACAGAATTTTCTCAATGTAGGGCAAAGGTCTCTTCGCCTACAGTGAATGAACATAAATTGCAGCACTTGCTCACAGCCTGTCACTGGTTTCTGATAATTTCGTCACCATAATTATGATCCTTTACAGTAAATTCCCTTCTTATTCCGCATATACCACAGCTTACGCAAGCCACCAAAAGTGTGGGAGACAGATTTTCAATGCGTCGCAAAACGCTTGACCATTGAAAGGAGGGGGTCTGCTCTGACCCTTTCTACTTCAACTAATACTGCACTGCTTTACACAATATAATTATACAACAAAGACGTGGTCCAAGGTACTGAAATTGCACGCAAATAATTAATCATGTGTTTTCACGTAACACCTTGTAAGGTATCTACATCCGGCTGTCTTTGTCCAGACGTTAGCCATTTATCTGTTTCGTTATCTTTCATATACCTTTTTTCTTAATTTCTCTATTGAACAGATAATTTTGGTGCAAGTTATGTGAGGCTGTAGTGTTTTAGGTTCCTAAGAATTTTTATCAATTAACTTTTTAATCCTGTTACATTCTCTTCTTAATGTAAATCTCATAATGGCGGGGTTAGTGACATATGACATCACCTAAGTATCTCTAATCTATCATCTGATACACTTAGATATCAAACGACTAGGATTACTTTTACTAAGGTGAACACTATTATGGTCTTAAATAGTTTCAGAAGTAAAGTATATAGAAAACTGAAAAAGTTAAATATTAAAATCAGTTCAGCTGCCTAAAAGCAAAAATCCATAGGCAATTTTCTAGTTTAAAACAAACAATTTTTAATGAATCTGGCATGACTTGCAAAAGTTAAATTAGGGTTTTAAAAAAAATTAAGTTTACTTGTACACGAAACAAATTATTCACAGAATTAAACAATCGCTAAAATTATTACTGTAAGATGCGCTTCAGTCGATATCTTACACCACACGCAGTAAACAAAGCGACCGGCCGACAAGTAATCGGTCCGCGACGAACGACCGAGGAGATAAAAACCGTTCGGCTGCCCATCGACCTGGTTCAGTCAACCGCCAACCACCGCCGCGATCCGTGATGTGAACAATGCACATGAACAAAGTCCCCAGTCTACTCCTAGTGCTATCGTTTTGTGAACTGTGTCCATCTATCAAGGTCCCGGTCTCATGGGACGACAGTGCGCGTAGTGAAGTGAAAAATGAACCGAGCAAGGAATTACCAGTGGAGATCATCCAGCCACAAAATGTGTACACCAAGGCATCTAGCCAGCAGCCGGTCCCGGTTGATTACTTTGTATACACGGCGCAGAAACCCAGGTTTGCCGCCGATATAGCTGCGTTCCATGGAGTGCAAAACCCTCAACAACATTATAAAGCGTATCCAATCACACCGCAAACGGGTAAACAGAAACCCACTTTAGGCATTCATCATATGCTAGATCAAAACAAGGAGACTTATCTACCGTTTCAAAAGTACGTACAGCAAACTTCAGAATTAAACAGCTTTGTGAAACCAACGGCAAGCAACTATGAAATATTTCACCCATACAAAGCAGAGGAGCCGGCCTTGCAAGAGATTTATAAAGATCCAGTGTTGACCAAAATAAGAAATGATTTACAAGATAGTAAACATAGGTTGCAGGCTTATGAAAAAGAAGCCGGTGAACCCAATATAACTAAAGATGAGTACTTAGAAAGCCCAGAGAAAACTGATGGAAAACTGTTTCCTCATAAAAACACACCAGCTCGTTATGAAATTCACAGGCCTGAAAGACGACCGGTATACTACAAAGTGCCACCTAGAGATGTCAGCAGAGATAATTTACTAAATAAAAAATTCAAACACCCTTGGAATCAATACGCAAAAATTAGACCAGTTCATTACCGCCCATTGCAGCATCATATTCATAATTTAAGACAAAACCATGCTATGAAATACGATGACGAGCGTAATGAGTATCCTCAAGTGCCAACTTCTGAGAATATTTTCGAACCCCAAGAGGGGCATGATATATACGAAAGGGGTAGAGAGAAATACTTTAAACTAAGAAATAACCTTGACGAGTCCGTTAACAACATAGTGCAACACAATCGACCACCGACTTTCCAGAAACTAGAACTTCAAAAAGATGAACCCGATGATGAAGAAGACAAGGACGAGTTCATACCTGTTAAAAATTATGCTCAAGTTAGAAAAACGGAGACATATAAACATTTGCCCAAAAAAGCCGCCTTCGATGATGCAGAAACTTACGAAGAGATAAGAAATGCACCTCGACTTAGAGAAGCAGTAAAAAGTACAAAAGCGCAAACAGTATACAGTGAAGAAGGCTATGAAGATTCTGCATACGATCACGCTGGAGAACAAAAACATGCTTCAGATCACGAAGGTCACGGTGGCTTTCTCAAGGAGCATGAAAACAGCGGTGGATTATACAAAATTCCAACGGTCAGCGGAAAATATCAAGACGGTAGAGGATCACAGTATAGAGACAACGTGGAACACGGTAAAAAGTGGAAAGACAATAATAAAGACGACGAGGAAGAAACCGAAAACGAGGAATATTCCGAAGACGAGCATGAAGAGAATGTCGACGCTCATTTACATCAAAATAATAATCCAGAAATTGATAACCGAAATCGAAGAAAAGATTTATCTAGAGATGATGATGATGATGATAATGACAACAGTGATGAGAACACCAGTACTGACAGTGATGATAGTGAAAATGATAGTGACCATAGTGAAAATAGAGACAGAAAGCAAAGTAATCAGGAAAATATATCGAACGAACACGAAGTCGGTAAGAGAGAAGTAAACTTTAAAGTACCAGAAATAGATATTAATTCAACATTGTCATTTAAAATCGAAGACCCGAAACTCGCAAAACTTAAATTAGAACCAAAGAAAGAAGACACACAAGAAAAATACCCATATTACTACAAACATTTGAAAGGTATTAACAAAAATTCACCCCTTAAATATGCTGAAAATCTCAAATTAATACCGAAAAAATCAAAAGGTGGAACCGAATTTTATGACTCTCGGTCTCATCTCGAATGCTCTGAAGTAGATGAAGAAATAGACCCGATTCCTGAAAAATTGAAGAATGGTGAAAACCCTACAAAAGATGAAGATTATGAAAATGACGATGAATCTGAGTCTAAAGTAAATGAAGGTTTTGACACTACGAAGAAACAACCTCGCCTCAAAGGCCTTGGGGATAAAATTGATTGTTTCAAAGCCAAATATTTTGGCGAAAATCCTTTAGATAGCCCATTTTTTAAAGAAGAAATAATATCAAATCCAGAACCTATTCTTGCACCTAAAAACTCTGCATACACACTTACAAATTTTAAAGGAGAAAATGCTCTAAAATCTAAAGTCTACAATGTCATAGATTCTTCTAATAATAAATTGCAAGAAGCTGCTCAAACAAACATATTTGTTCTATTGGATAAATTAAGGAGTGATCAGCAGAGTTTAAATGAATCTTTGAATAAATCGAATGAAGAATTAAAAACCTTTTTGTATACACCACAAGGTACCTTAGTAGCTAATGATACGCAACAAGCTAATGTGTACACAGATATTTTGAAAAGTATTAAAACCACGGTAAATCCAGCACTAAATACTGATGTGCCAGCAAGTTTATTATACACTGACAAAGAAAATTCCAATACATCTTACAACTTTTTCCAAAACAAAGAAGAAGTTACACAGCCGACTCCTAAATTAAGGAAGAAAAGAGCAACACCGTTTGTTTATGAACCTTACAAAATTATAAGAGATAGTCAAGTTCAAGACTCAAAGAAAACTACGACAACCAGTAATATTAGCCCACTGATAAAACAATTGCAATCAAGTGGAGTAGCAGAACGGGTTTCAAGATCAAATAAAGATGACAGACTAAAAACGAATAGCCGCACGTATGTTGATATTGGTAGAAAAGAGAGAACTAAACCACCTAGAAATGAAAATGAAAATTCTGATGCAACTTTTGTAGATGTCAGTGTAGATCACCGTAGAGGTGAACCTAGGTATGAAATAAGACCTACAAATCACAAGTCAGAATATACTCCTGTCGAAAATAAACGAGCAATGTCAGTTGATGCATACAGATCGCAGATAACTACTGATAAAAATTTGGAGACTTCTACTCAAAAACCTATTCGAGGCAGAAAACGTTTTGGGTCGACTCAAACTGCCACCAGACCGTTTCATGATTTATCTCAATTTATTCCTAAAACTGCGGATATTCAAAATGTAGCGGCATCAAATTCTGTTAAAAAAACCGTTGGCAATCCTGACTCAGAAAATACAAACGGGGAACAGAGAAACCTTGAAGAAAATTTGAATGATAGTAGTGGCGAAGATAGTAGCGAAGAATATGAAAAAGAAGAAGATGAAATAGCACCTTCAACCACAACAACGACTACGACTCCCATACCGTCATTTAGAAGAAGAATGAAACCAGAAAGGGGAGTTCAAAAAATAACAACTGAAAAAGAACCTGAACATACTACAGAAAAGCAATTATTAAAATTTGTGACTAGGTTCCGTAACTATAAACCTGATGAAAACACTGAAATCCAAGAAGATGTAACACTGCGGCCTGTTATGAAAAAACACATTGAAGAAGATGATGCAGCAATTCCAAAATATAGAGAAAAGAAAAAAAAATCACATACAAGCACTTTAGTGACAGATACACAGAAGTACGGTGTGCAAGACGACGATGAATTGAAAAAAGAAGAAGTTGACGCTATGATTGGGGTTAAAACTAACATGGATGACTACATGCCAATGTATGAAAAAGAGGAGAGAGATAGTGAAAATGGTGAGGTTAATGAAGACGACGATGATGATGAAGACGACGATGACGACGACGATGATGATGACGACGATGATGATGATGACGATGATGATGACGATGATGATGAAGGCGATGATGATGATGGCGAGGAAGAAGCAGCAGTAATAGAGGAAGATTTAGTCAAAGAAAAAGAGCAAGAAATACCTGAACCTGAAATGACCACCCCAGAACCTACAAAACGCACACTGATCCGAACAACAGATGCCCCTCCAACAACTGTAGCAACGCGCATTCGCACTACCACCCCTAGCATTCCTTCTCGTTATAGCAGGCCAATTGTCACTAGAAAAAGAACTGAAATACACAAAGAGTTACCAGCAAACAAATCGTCTCCACATGTAACACAATTTAAACAAGATATTAAGGAAGTTGAAATTATTAAAGAAATACCTGCAGTGCCTAAAAAGAAGCCGCAGAAAAATATCGCAGCTTTAGATTTATATAAAGATGATGAGTTGGCAAAAGCAATAAATAATTTAGGAGATGTTGAAATATTTGGAGAACAAATAGATCTCGATAAGGGTCCAAAACATGGTGGAAATTATAGACAAGCTACAAAAGAAGACCTAAGACTACTTAAACCTCCAGAAAGTGAATCTAAGCCTCTTAAAGACGCTGAAACCTCACAGAGTAAGAGCACAAAACATATTGAACTAGATGAGTACACTCCTAAAAGATTACATGGAGGTAATCTTAAATCATTGAGTGATGTGAATCGCTCAAGTAATAGTGGCCGAAGTTCTAAATTAATTGAATTGAGTGATCCACCAGCGCGAGGAATGCATGGCGGTAACCTTAAGTATGACAATAAAAGACGTGGCGGAAGAAGAAATGAGAAACTGATTGAACTTGATGACAACCATGAAGACGACAATTCGTCACGACAGGACGATGACTACAAGTCTCGAAGTTCTGGGCATGAAAGAATGCATGGCGGAAATTACAGAAGCGCTAAAATAGTTGCGCCAGCACCACAAGATGATGGTGATGATATTCAAGTAAAAAGTACATCAAAAAATACTAGAAGGAGTGCCGCCGTTCTCCTAAACAGTTTTGCTCAAGCAGTGCCCATACTGACCAGTACGCCAGGTTACATTTTAGATCCTAGCAAACGAATGTACTATTACGTCGACTGAACGATACAAATAAAGAAATTGTCAGTCTGTCTATAGTCTTAACAAAGATGACAGGTTTCCATTTTGTCGCGAAACTATTTCGTAGCATGACGAAATTTTAGGTGAAACCTAGTATTTAAGTAACTCAGGCAATACAGTACCAATATTTAATTGCTTTAGTTAAAAGCTGCTTGCTTTTGATTAGAAAATTATAGTAATTTTACTCTGTATTTGCTCGCCGCTAGTAAATAAACGTATGACGCAATTTTTATGTAACTTACATTACTTAATACGTTGGAGAAAATTGAATTGTCGTTTAATCAAATTCTAATTATTGTGTTACGAGCTACCGATCACTGATTGATCGCAATGTTCCAACATAAATTGGTATCTATTAAATTTGCGCTCATTTTTTCTTACAAGATAAATAAAATTGCTTGATTGTACATTACATATGGCAACGTTTGTAACTATTGCTTGCTGTTACCAGTTTTCCAATCTTAATATCAATGTGATCTGATTTTTCGATAGTAAATTGCTACAGATCACTTTTCAATCATGTTAAATACACACTATTCTTATTACGGTTATGTATTTAATAGAAATTATCTTAAAAGTCTAAGTTAGACCACAATCGCGGCTAAAATATAAGCAAAACTAAATTATTGTTATAGTTTCGTAAGTTGGCGATGGATATTTTCGAAAGTAATTAGTCTATTGTAATAGAAAGTGCCACATTACGTATCGCCGGAATAAGTCGAAAGCGATCGATCGAGTTATCAAAATCTATATAAATAATTATTCGCTATTGTTAACTGTATTGTGATAGAGGTTTTTGTTAATGTTTTTTACAACGAAGAGAACTTATTTATAAAGTTGTTATTTTTATAGATAAAGTGTGCTCCAATTATATGTATTTAATTGTAAAAAAGTTGTTTCATTATCAAACATGTTGAAACTAACTGACACTTCTTGTAGGTACTTTATCAGAAAATTAATTAAAGCGTTCCGAATGGTTGCAAACACTAGTTCACATTGTAACTAAACCGAGTCTATTTTCAAGTATGAACCAGTTAGAACTATTGCTAAACTCACGGAATCAATTTCCGCGACCATTTTAGACCATTTGTACCAACAACCTGACCAATGAACTACATAAAACAGTTGAGTGTACGAGACTAATTTTCTGACTTGACAAATTGCACAATAACCAATAATACATTGCTACAGATTGTATTAAATTGTGTTATCACACAATGAACTGTCTCAGTGAACATCTAGGTTACGTACTAGTGTCCCAACACACTTTTTGTCAAACTGTTACAGTATCTGTTGAGCTTGAACGAATGAGAGATATCTTCACGTAGTGCGTTCAACTTTGGTGCAGCTGCTTTCACTTTTGACGCTAGTTAACTGGATCGCTGTATTTTGTTAAACAATTTGTGAACTTAAGTGTATCAAAACAAAAAGAAACAGAGTTTGATTTTGTGTTTGATCTTGTAAAGTGACACTCTGTGATGCATCTAGTACTCTGCAGTAAGAGCAATTTAATGTTCTTAGAAAAAATTAAAGACATTAAAAAGTTTAATATTTTTATTTCAGTGGCAAGTCTTTGATATCTTAAAATCAACACGAAACTTAAACTAATACTAAACTTACCTAACATAATTTAAATAAATTACAAAATGATATTTTAACAATAAATAAACATCAACAATTTACATTGCAACTTTGTTTTGGTTTCGTTCGATAATGAAAGTTTACAATATTGCGGAACTTACAGCTAGTTCTACAACTATTGGAGAATGTAGACAAGCAATCAAGACATAACGTATAGAATGGCTGATGCAATCTTAATACCCGTTATGCCTTTAGGGACTGCATTTAAGTGGTACCAGAACTTTATGAAGGCACGAATGGAATTCACATAGATAAGACTGAACAAAAAAAGTCAACAGCAGTCTAGAAAGTTCTTGATTGTTATCAATATGATAATCATTCGTTTAAGTAACAAATAAAAGTTATCTTTGTATAGTTAGACAGACGAGGAGTATCAAATATTACATCAGCAGAAATATCGTCTCAATCGCTCGTTCTAACAATTTTCATTATTTCAAATGATATAATACGTAACTCATTAATTAAAACATGAATAATTGCATCATTGACACTTCATTCATTATACTGATAACATCACCGTAATTAATATTGTATGTCTATCGTTTTATATTTATTTATGTTTCTTTCTACCAACACTATTGGTTTGGCTATCTCTAGAAGAAGGGTGATTAATTGGTTTCCATTCTGATTCTACACTGGGAACGTAACTCGGTGCAACGTCTTCCCTGTCTATAGATTCATCAGTTTCCATTTCTTTGTCTTCATCAAAAAAGTCTATAATTGGATGATAGTTGTAATTTACACGCTTTCCATTAGAAATATGATGTTCATTGCTATTGCTAGGTTCTCTTGATTTATGTGCTGGCGTCAATTTTTCAGTGGTTAGCTGCTGTAGTTTAGGAGCAATGGTGACTCTTGGCCTTGATGTGTTTATAGAGGTAGCCTGGCCGATATCAGGCTCCTCGTAATCATTTACTTCCTCTAAGGTGTCACCGCTGCTGTTTGGGAAAGACTCAACGGCTTGTGATCCTGATGATACGAGATCGTCTGGTCCACCAGAAGTTTTCTTTCTGATTGGTCTTCGTCCTGATAGATTGGGCCTTGTGGTTCTCTTAAACTGACTACCAGGTAGTTTAAATTTGGGTGGACTATCTTTGATGAAGTTAAATGATTGACCAGCTGCAGGCGTTGGCGGTTCCAAGTAACTTGGCAAAGTCACTTCATCGAAGTTCGATGACAGAGGAGGATTTCTGGCTGAAGGCGGCCGTTTAACATGCCTAATTGAGCTAGCCTGGTTGAACGAGTCTGGAAAATATGAGTTTCCATAAGAATCTATAGGGTTTTGTGGCAAAGAGTCATCGTTATCGTTATTATGTTTGCTGAAGGGACTCCCAGATATTAAATTCTGATTATCCGTAAACGGTGGGAAGGATTCTATTGGTTTCTTGTGAGTAAACGGCGGCGATTTTATTTTTGGTTTTTGAATAGTAGATTGAACGTTTTCAAAAGCATGATTTCCTGTTTCTGAGGACAAATCTTCTCCGGGGAAGTGTTCTGAAGAGGTTTCTTGGACTCGGTGACCAAGTGGTGGGAAGGACACGCTGTAACCTTCGATGTGGCAAGAACAGCATGTTGGTACCTAAAAAAGATAGTCGTACTTTCATTTTAGATGCTGTTAAGAATCTTACCACTCCTCTCCTCAAGCACCTTGGGATATGCGGCCTCTTGCCACTACGTCACTGCAGTGCTAGTGACCGTCTTTAGGACACATTTATTGAGTGTGTATAAATTATAACCGTTCAGTACACTTATTGCAGTTCAGATTTCACCACTGTGTTTAATTTTATTTTTTCAGTTTCTCAGATCTAATACACTTTCAATTTTTTTTTATTTGTAATGGGTATGACTCTAGTCTAGGTCAGAGATGACAGAGACAAAGTCTACGATGGAGCGAGCTTACCCAGAAGGAGCCAGTTAATTGCATCTAATATTTATGTAAAATATTTAGTGCAAAGGAAAATAACTATTATTGTACCTTGAATATGTCCATGTGGAGACCATTTTGTTGATCCCAGGTCAGTAGTCGATGGTAGTTGTAAACTTGAACGCATTTTGATTTGAAGTTATCCGTCAGGTATGTGCACGATTCCTTTGGTTTTCTGAAAAAGTAAAATCAGATATTTTATTAATATGAAAATATCGTGATTTCTAATTTGAACTCACTTTTCAATACAAATAATGAGTTCACGTATTTCGGAGGGAAGTAGCAATGCGGTCAAAACTTTTAAATAAAACATTCAACAAATAATTCGCTCCGCTCCAGATAATGAAACAAAATAAGTTATCAATCGCCTCTTACAAAACCATCGACTTTGTCAAAACTAATTAACTTTTAAAAAGTTATTCCTCAAATGATTGCAATCTTGTAAGCGAGAGAAATAATTATGTTATTTTTGTAACGTTGACATGTTGTTGAAATAGACATCCGACCAATTAATTTACAGTTGTGTAAGTGTAATTTAATAACAGTTTTTAATCATAATAATCATTGTGCAACGAGATACTTGCTTTTGACATGATGATGAAACACACTTCCAATTATGCTCTCATTGTCATTTATTGTATAAAGGAAATTTATTATTTATTTTATTTTATAATGTCTGCGTGGCTTACAGCTATTAACACGGGAGTAATAGTAAGCTAATTCACAACAAGCCATTTACAAGCCTCCATATTTAACAATAGAGTAGGTATTGTTGTACAGTTGCAAAATTTATTTATTTATTTATTTAGTACATGGAGGAGTTACAGCTAATAAAGACAAACAAAATAGGAAACCGTAGTCACCAGCAAGCCAATAACAAATCCTCACGTATAAAAACATAATGCAAATTATGGTGTGAGCACAATATAAAAAAACATACCGCTTATATTAAACAAAGAATTATTTAGTTATATAAATACTTACTACTTAAAGAATTAAAATTAATTAACTATTAATACTATTCATCATCATCATATCAGCCGAAAGACGTCCACTGCTGGACATAGGCCTCCCCCAAGCGTCGCCACAACGATCGGCCCTGCGCGTCTCGCATCCATCGGCTACCCGCGACCTTCACCAGGTCATCGGTCCACCTTGTGGGAGGCCTTCCAACGTTACGTCTTCCGGTACGCCGTCGCCACTCCAGAACTTTTCGGCCCCATCGACCATCTGTTCTGCGAGCAATGTACCCTGCCCACTGCCACACTAGTTTGGCGATCCTTCGGGCTATGTCGGTAACCTTGGTTCTCCTGATTCGATCACTACTACTTAGTTTAACATAAAATTAAATTCCTGTGTATTATATTATGCTCATCAGACAAAAGATATGTCTATTGTCTGATATGGGCACTTTTTCGGTGTTGTTTCTATTTCAGTCTGCTGGAACTGAAACTTTGTTCATCAAAATCTATGCTCTGAGCCCAATCCAACCACCATTTTAACTTAACTACATAATTAATATAATATTTTTTTATAATGCTTCATCATCATCATAACAGCCGAAAGACGTCCACTGCTGGACATAGGCCTCCCCCAAGCGTCGCCACAACGACCGGTCCTGCGCGTCTCTCATCCATCGGCTACCGGCGACCTTCACCAGGTCATCGGTCCACCATGTGGGAGGCCTTCCAACTTTGCATCTTCCAGTACGCGGTCACCACTCCAGAACTTTTTGGCACCATCGACCATCCGTTCTGTGAGCAAGCCTGGCCTACTGCCACTTGATTTTGACGATCCTTCGAGCTATATCGGTAACTTTGGTTCTCTTGCGGATATCACCATTTCTGTCCACTCATCACGCAAGGAAACTTCAAGCATTGCCCTCTCCATTGCCCTTTGAACGACTTTAAGCCTTCTAATGAGGCCCATTGTGAAGATTTATCATGAAATTGCACTGCTACGTATCCTCAATATGTATACTGCGTACCTATCCCGTTAATTAAAATAGTCACGTTTTTTTCACCTTTATCTACACTGGTTCAAGTTTAACTTCTTCTATTTGAGCTTCACTAATACATACGTCATTTACGCTCCAGCCTCAGTATAGCAAGTGTGGCATGTGTTCTCCAGTGTTCACCTTATACAGCCACTGTCCAAATGTTTCTCTCACTCGCTCCCGTACTTAATTATAAAAAATACCTCATTACTTACAAGTACTTCTCCAGACTGTAACCTACAGTGTTGCCTATGTATTACTAACCGTCCAATAACACCCTCGCTCAGGCCACACTTTTCCAACCTCAGTATCTTTTCACTGGCCCATTACCACCCTCTCTTTACAAGAAGCTATTTATATAATCTTCATGTACAGTGAGCTACATGTAGGCTTAAGTCAATGAGGCTATCCTCATTCACTTCACTAATAACTTCATCATTACTTACAAACACTTCCTCAGCCTTAGTGTGTGTGTATTCTCCAGTGTTCACGATATACTCCCATTGACTCAATACCGCCCTCACTCTTTATAGCCTAATTTAATTCACTAATAACTTCATCATTACTTACAATCGTTTCTCCAGGTTCAGTTTCTGTGTGTTTTCTCCAGTGCTCACGATATATTCCCTTTGAATCAATACCTCCCTCGCTTTTTTATAGCCTCATTTAGTTGAATAACTGCACCATTACTTACAAACACTTCTCCAGTCTCAGCGTCTGTGTGTGTTCTCCAGTGTTCACGATGTACTTCCACTGCCCCGAAGTAGCTCTCGCTCGTTGTGGCCTCGCGTACTTTACTGTGCTCGGACACATGAAGCCTGCTTCACCAGCGCTGGCAAAGTCACGGTTAGCTGTGTCTCCTCGCCTGAAAGTAACATTAACAACATTCGTATAGAGGGTGTTAGACATTAAACGCAGAACCTGAAAAGGAGAACCTTGGGGGACCTTGTAGCTCTTGAAATCAGTTAAAATAACAGGTTATTTAGTTTGCAAAGCTATTCGTGAAGCTAATGGTGAACATAGAGCGTTATGTTATTATTTTCGATTATCGAATTTCAATGAATTTTCAATTCTTCTAAAGTTTACCAATTACAGCCCGTTTTCATTCGGACTTGGAAACACTTTTCTGAATACTGATTTGCACCACAAACACATAAATGTGCCGTGTGTTTTTATTAAGGCACTCGTTTAGATGTCATAAGATTCCAGTTTTATTATAAACGGGCAGAAGGTTTCAACACGGCCAGGTTAGCCTTATCTTTATTATATCGACAACCAAACTTACCTATTGGACACAAGGTAATGCTGTTCATTGTATTTAGCCTCCTGGGCCGCAGTGACTCCGTCAATGATTCCTTCTCCTGGATCCTTGTAGTCAGCCAGTAGAGCTGCTGCGGCTGCCTTGTTGCGTCTTATTGACTGCACGATTGCTTCACTGGAATGTAAAAAAGTTTTATTTTTACTTATATTTGATTTTAGGACTTGAGCTTTATCCGCGACTTCGTTTTTATTAAAAATGGCTGTAGTTTAAAACCTTTACCGCCTATTCTGTATAGTTTCTTCAGACGTGAAATATCTCTTCAATTAATCAGTGTTTATGCTAAATCATGACAAACAGAACGACCGACATACTTTTTATTCACAAGTGGGCACTCGAACATTATTATATTTATTTAAATGTAAATTATTTGAAACAAGATATTGCCCACGCATGCCCATTAAAACCAAATAGATTACACAACTGAATATACATTAAGAGCTTCCTAGGCTTTAGAGAGAAAACTTACATAAAATATATAGCTGATAGGCCAGTCGTAAATTAAAGGATATTTAAAATTAAAGCAGTATTTAGAAAGTGGTTCGCCGTTTTGCAAATTACAAAATAGTTTAACGATCTAAAGTTACATTAAAATGGAATGTTTTAGTCTTTATATAATAGAAATAAAACACTCTTATTAACATAATGACTTTTGATTTGATGTTATGGCAAGTAAGTTATTGATATATAAGTCGCAGGCATTTTGTATAATTCGTCTTTATACATATGGCGTCGTCCGTTTGCATAATGCCTAGTCAATTTGATGATGTGTCTTGTCTTAAAGAACCTTCTGGTTCAAACCTCAGATTGTTTAAAAAACACCAGCAAAATTCCGCCATTTGACGCCAGTCCCTGCAACTTGAGAGTCTCAAGTTGCAGGGACTGGCGTCAAATGGCGGAATTTTGCTGGTGTTTTTTAAACATGTCTCAAGTTGAGACATGTTTTCATACATTACCCGCAATATACCCGAATAAAATCCTCCCCAAATCATAAAATTCTATCATATTCGCGTGGTAAGTGGCAGTCTGTAGTCTCTGCCTACCCCAATGGGATACGGGCGTGAGTATATGTATGTACCCCGCATAATACGCTTGACGCGTTTTTGGTTGGGTCCCTGTGAAATCGTCTTAAACGGGATTTACTGTATTTCTCTTTAAATATTGTGCGAAGAAATACCAACAACTTGAATTTGGTACATGGCAGTCAGCTCAGTCAAACCTAATCAAATTAGTTTTCCAATTTTTAGATTCGCTCAAGACAGAGAGATTAGGGAGGAGATAAGGAGGCCTTTGCCCAGCAAAGGGGCACAAGTGCAAAAAAAAAATTCTATCCAAATTCACTTCATTTCAAAATTTTTACAAAGTGATTTATTTTCTGTTAAAAATTTACCTGACGTAGTTATTGTTAGATAAGTAGACGTAAATAACTACGTACCAATCTAATAATAACTTTTGTAAATATTAATATAAATGAAGAGATCAGCTCTACATTTATATTAATATTTACCCAAGTTTTCTGAGATATTTTGTAATTTTTAGATTTGTTCGTTTTAATGTTTTTGCAAAAAAATATTATACAGGTAAAAGGTGGAACTAAAATTATAATAAACTTGATTATACTATTCATATTTTATTGAAGTAGACGTTTGTTAAATAAATTTTATTTTTTCTGGGTTAAGCAGATTTTTTTTTTCAATTAATTTAATAATTTGCCGAAATTCAAATGAATCGCCGTGATTGGCTAGTTTAGTGTTACGCAAAAGGATCATCAGGTTAAGAAACATAATTACGTACAAAGCATTTTTACTGACTGTACCTTATATCTTTGAACTTGTTTTGGTATTAGTTTAAACAATGGTATCAAATAATAAATATGAGTTGAAACAAATAACAGTGGTATTAATTGTTGGTATTAGAATGGAATAAGCCGCAATAACTAAGTTAGGGCACTCCGGCTAATTGGGTTAGGATAGTTGATAGGGAAGTTGGTCAAAATGCGTCGATTGTGATTTATTATAATCAAGGAATCGAGTGACGAAATATGCTTTTTTGCAGCATAACCGGTGTATCATTTTTACGTTAATTTAGAAGTTTGATTTCTTCACAGCTTCAAGGGACTGTAGGTTTGAGTATTTATGGTCTTCATTTCAACCAGATAACTCCACCCGTTCCCGAGATAAAGGGTCTTGACAGTCAGACGGACGGACGGACGGACAGACGGATAACGAAGTGATCCTATAAGGGTTACGTTTTTTTTGAGGTACGGAACCCTAAAAATGCCTGTGATATGTACAATCAACAAAAGCTATTCGGTATACAAGCAAAAATATTAATTTTTCCACAGCACTGTCAATGTTTTTTTTTATTATATTTTTTTTAAGCTTTGACGTACTTACGAGTGTGTTGTACAGTAATTGTCTACTCAGCACACTCACAACATTGTTTAAAAGTAGTTGCAAGTTAGCTGCCTGCATATCCAATAGCTTTGTTGACTGTATATAACATCACTTTTTTTAAAGGATGGGAAATCATCAAATGACTCCTCCCGCTCTGGGTGAAGCAAAAGGGAGTGTCAGACTCTTACTGACTAAAACCCATCTGTGTTTCTCTTAATGCCCTTGCGTTCCAGGGCCGCGGTGACTCTTTCGAACAAATTCCGCAGGCAGGCCCCGGCAGGCACTGGCTCTAGCGGGCCCCGTCTTTTATACTGACAGCTCTTTGAGGCGCGCGTGGAACACAGCGCGCCGTCGACCCGGGCCTGGTTCTGATCGGACAGCGAGCCACCCAATGCTCGCCGTCCGCAGGCGCGCGCCTACGGTGGCCGGGAATCGCCCTGCGACTCCCGACGCCCGGGGCGTCTTCTTCTGTTGCGGCGGCTGGGGCGTCACGTTTCCCTCTCTCTCAAAGTTCGGCCTCCTCCTTCACTAGCATTACTGCTTCGCCGAAAGACGTGACCGCTTCCCATGCCTCCTTGCTCCGGACCATGCATTGAACCAGCAGTGCGATTCTGTAAGCATGTTGAAGTGAAGGCTTGGGTGAAGTGATCACGAAGTGAGCTGTCAATCCGTGTAATCAAGATGAAATGTCAGTTCACTTTGTGATCGCTTCACCCAAGCCTTCATTTCAACATGTTTACAGGATCGACCGGCTGGCCGGACGAGAGAGGTCGCCACCGCCGATCGCCTCGACGAGGACACGGTGGTGCTCCGGCCAAGCAGGGCAGACCTCCACCGCATACTCCACCGTGTCCTCCGGGCAATCCTCGCAGTGTTGACACCCGGGCGTATCCTCCCGCCGAATTCGTAACAGGTATCTTCCTAAACAACCGTGTCCGGTGAGTACCTGCGTCAAGCGGAAGGTGAGGACGCCGTGGCGCCGCTCAAGCCACTCCTCAAAGAGGAGACTTATCGCCTGGATTGTGGCGTGCCCAGCGCTGGGTTGCGACAGTTGCTGTCTCCATACCGCCATGACATAACATCACTGGAATCTTTTAAAGTATCCAACATCCAGACCAGATAGCTTGATTGAGCAGCACTATTTTAATATTGTAAAATACCGTAATCTAAACTTTCTCCGAACTCGAAATAGACGGCTAAATTAAATTTTAATTAAAAAATTAATTTAGGTTTAGCAATTATTTCTATTCTAACTTTCACACACGGTCTTTTTAGACTATAATATACTATTATACTAAATGGTATACCCAGGATCAACGAATCAGCAACATACTTAAAAGCGTTACCATAATTAATCTCTAAACTCTTAAAAACGAAATCAAATATTAGGTGGTTCCTAGAAACCTGCATCACTGTTTTTCCTTCAAGGTTAATTCGTTACATTTCGATGTTAATGACTCATGACCGCAGACATAATTGGATGTCGAAGAAAAAATAAAAAAGACATCTGAATTACTGTTACATAAGATTTTATAATCATTATTTCGATGGAGACAATGAAGACATTAAAATAACATAAGCATACTACTCAGAAAGTAAGCCAAGTCATCCAATTGGAACACATGAAATGTCTTACACAATAATTAACATTAAACTAAATTAACTTATAATACGGATAGTCAGAAGCCAGTAAATCTGACTCCAGTCTTGCCATGAAGTACCGTGTTACCCAGTTAATGGGTTGTGAAGGTCTGGTAGGCAGCCGCTCCACGTAAAATACTGGTATTCAGCTAAATCCGGCTTGACTGGAAGCCGACCCCAATGTAGTTGGGAAAAGGCTAGGCAGATGATGAAACTAAATTAACTTATAACTCTGAAGATGACAAAATCATTAGAGCGATATATAAAACTGAGTAATTTAATGTCTCTTTAAATCATCATGATCAAGCAAATAAATTAACCAATGACAAGCAAGTTAAAGTTGTAGTAACAGTTTAAGATAATGCAACGTTATGAAATGCCCATGAGAATACAAATATGGAGAACCTCACATTCTTAAAACTCACACCTCGCCCATGATAATAACGGTCACGCATATCGTCCCGCGAAAATCTCATGACATTCGCAAACCACACGACACCAAGAGAATCACTTTCGCTCACAAATTACTCTTGCTTTCTATACAATCCTGGTTATGCAATGAAATATCAATGCATAAAACCCGTTTTTGACATTTTTGGGAAACCATTCAAAATGTTTGAAGTTGCCAGACTGGTCGAGAATACTGCTGAGCGTCGATGAACATACTATTCAAAATTACGGAATAGATCATGATTATGAGATGAGATAATGTTTTAATTGAATAATCATGCAGATTTTTCTAGTTTTCAAAAATCTAGGACATACCACCTACAGTGAATATTTGGGTGATAAATGAATAAATTAATAAAATTGATAAAGTAGAAGCGGTGGGGAAATTTATTTAGATCCTATTTATTGTAATTTGCGCAAAAATTTCGTTAGAAAATAAGATACATCCACTCCTGGATCTTGTTAAATGGTAAAAACTTAAATTTCCGCCTAAACCAATTTAAAGGTCTTCTTGAGTATGAACAATTTTTACTTACGTAGGATAATCCTCAGAATGAAGACACAGAGTGTTTGTGAATAGCTCGCACTTATTGGGGTCTGCAGCTGACGTGGGCAGCTTCCTAGCAGGAGTAGGTCTCCTCTTAGGAATGGGTGGCGATGGAGCAGGCTCAGGAGTGGTCCGTCGAAACAAAGATGGCGGCTTCGGTTGGTAGGTACCACGACGGAAAGATGATCCTGGAAAAATATTGACAAAGATAGAAATGAAGAAGTTTGAAATTATGAAGTATAATTCGAAATTCTTTTACCACTTTTCTTTTATGGTGACAAAAGGTTCTGTCCATGCAATGAGAACTTACATAAGTACTTTTCTCCACGTCATTGTAACGAAGGGTTAAAAGATCAGACAGATTTTCTTGCAACTCACGACTTGTGCAATAACACGTTGACGTTGTTGAAATGTTATATTTTCTTTTCTTTTATTTTAGGTCATTTCACTTCCTACGTCAACGCCTCATGCACTCTCGTTAGTTATATTAACAACAGTTTTAATGAAATACCTACTGACTCATTGGTTACAGCATTCTGAAGTCTGACTTGACTGTCTCTTAGTTGTTTGTAGCTACATGTCTATACATACAACTTAAATGCTTGCTGAAAAATAGGCTTCAGCATTGTCAGTATCAGAAGGTTGGTTTCAATCATGACTTCTCGGTTTTGATAAAGTAGATAAAGATATTCTTATGATTTTACCTTTCCTGTCAGTGTATCTATTCAAAGCTCTCAACTTCTCTGCTACCGGTAGATCTTGGGTTAGCGTCTGGTTGGTAGACTCTGCCATCAGGTCTAATGTCCCGTTGTCCGATCTCGACACACTGGATGTAACTGATCTGCTGATGGTCACAGACATCGGAGTAGTTGGTTCTGGCGTTGTTGTTGATAGAGTGGTAGAGTTCTGCTGAAAAAGTCATGAAGAACAACATTCATTAAAATAAATTCTACCAAAACACATATTTGTAGTACCTATTGAAGCAACCATACTTCAATAGGTACTACAAAACATATCAATAAGGAATTTTAAATGGTTTCAAGCTTAATTGTTTGAAGCAGAAAATTTAAAGCCTACATTCTATAACTGATTGCATTTGCATTTGATTGTATTTGCGTTATCTGGCCCAGTATTTTTATACCGGTCAGTTGATTTTATGATAATTGATTACCGAGGGAACATAGTCTGATACAAAATGTTTGACATCTATTACCAAGTTAAAATCTTTTTCATAATGAGCGTCATCGTTTATCAACTAAATGATAAATACTACTGTATTAATATTATCATCGTATTTACTTACATCATCTTTAGTGTTCGTGACATTTTTAATTTCTTTATGTGTTGTGTTCTGTACTCTGTCTCCAGTGTGAATATTGTTAGTGTAATTCCTCGGAAATATTCGACGATTACGTGTGATAGGAGGTAGGGGTTCTACACCCATGTCAAATGGTTCGTCATCTATTTCTGTATCCTCCGTAAAGGATCGCCTGAGTATCTGTGGCGGTGCTGGTTCGTACGGTTGTTTGACCTCCCTTGGTTCCTTCCCTGACCTGACGGCTCTGCGTATCAAATTGGCCATGTCTAAGAGTATGGGTAGCATTAGGTCTGTAGTGTTGTCACTGTTACCAAACATTGATCTCACCTGGAATCAGCAAAATGTCTCATGTATTCATTTTGGTTGTTTGATATTGAATGAAAGTTATGGAAAAGAAAGTGAGAAACAATGATGACAACATGATTTAAATGTGTAGAGTGACGAATGTGGAAAAAAGACCGAAACCAAGGAAGGAACCAAGTAAGAAGATAGATTGACACTACATTTTGAATAAATGTGTAAACGATGATGATTACACTAATGTGTTGATCCTGTGATTAAGTAACGGATTAAATAAAATGTATGATAACAGTGTTGGCAATGCATGTAAGAATAAGAATGTTAAGATAGTAAAACACAGAGTCTTAATAGATTCACACAATACTTTAGATTTTTCAGTTAAAACACTAATGTTTAGTTCCCACATTAACATAAAAATAAACGATTCGACATTGCAGCTGTTTTTTTATGACTAATTGTTTAGGTCTCGTTCATACTTGTTATAATATAAACCATACAATGACTATTTCACGGTCATGAGAAGACCTAGTTCCAGTTTGGTGGGGTATCCATTCTTTTGAGATTTTTATCGTGTGCACTACTGGTTGTGAGATTAGGAGATAGTGTTTCAGTGGCGTGTGTAGTTAGCCTTATTTTTAGACACGATTGTGTGCTTGATTTATGTTACGTTTTTCTGTTGTTGTTTTGATACGTTCAGAAGGCCAATTCTCGCACGTAAAATGCGTTGAAATTCAAAGTGCAATTTAATATAACCTTTCAATGTCAAAAACTTGTCAAAATGTAATTATTTTAGAGCGGGCGCAGCGCTGCTGACGCGCGGCACTTTGCGACAAATTTGAAGGCGCCCTGAGAGATATTTCTGACAGTTTGCGAGTACGATGCAAACACTACTTAAAAATACGAGAGTAAACTATCTGTTCCACAGAATTTCTAAATGATTCATAATTATGTATTTTAAAGACACCTTCCCATTCCGATTCTTATACTTCCGATTCTTACTCTTATATCACCTGAAAGACGCCCACTGCTGGACATAGGCCTCCCCCAATCGTCGCCAGAATGACCGGTCTTATACAGCATGGCCAAAACAAAGACAAGACATCCAAAAATAAAATGTTTGTCTCTCGTATTACGTTACGTTCCGCGAGTTATTCGGACACCCTACGGGGTGTCCGAATAACTCGCGGAACATACATGGGGTGATTCGGATACGATACGGGAGACCTAAATTTAAATTTTGTGCACCAATGTTCTGGCCACCCTGTATAAAAAAAAATAAATGGTAAAGTCAAAAATATCGTTAATTGTTTCGTATAATAACTTTACTGTTTTGCAATAATTAATACTGTAAACAGTATCTGCACAGTTTTTATAAGAAATTACGATCAATAACTTATTTGGTTATGTAAATGTTAAAAGATTCTATAAACGGACGCACACAGTATTTAATCGCAACCTTTTATCGCCAATTAAATCCACTTTCCCCAGAAATAATGAGTTAATCGCAATTTAACTACATTACGTCGCTCGAGGAAATCGGTTTCTGAACAACTTAACCAAGTGCATAATTTACGGTTTTATTTATTTAAATATGCTGGTTTAGTAATATAATTGTCGTGAGATTGTCGTGGAAGGAAGATATCCTGTTAAAGTTTTCAACTGTGTCGGATTTTGAGTGGCGTCTGGACAACTTATGACTACTTTTCTTAGGGAGGTACCTTAAGTAAATGTACGTGGGAATTAAAAAATATTGAAGAGCAAATTAGGTTGTTTCTTGAAGTCGGGTCTATCGAAATCAAAACCATCAATAAACTAATTATGATAAGTTAATAAACTAACTATAACAATAATAAGTTTATTTCAAGCAAGCAATCAATATCTTAGTTACTAGGATACGAGCACTTTGAGATACAGCTTATGAACAAATACAATTCTGTGAACATCTGTGTCTGAACTAGATAACTGAACATCTGTATTTCAGACAGCAGCGCTCCTTCCTTAAATGTTATACATTTCACTGTATACAAGACAAATCAAAAACCCAAAAACAAATAATTTAAAGTTATTAAGTGCAGATTGGCACACTGTCACTCCACACACAGGGAGGTGTGTGGAGTGACAGTGTGTGTAGGAGGGTGAGTATTAAATTTAGCGAGGTACAATAAGTAATTGTTCAGTTTCATCATAGTTAAGTTTATGTATGAATTCAAATAGTTTCTTTTTAAGCTCTCTAATATTTAAACTTCATACATCAATGGATTGGCTGATTTTGGTATATAAATATGGACCAAAAAAGGGAAAACATCTGTACGCGAATCGGTGTTTAAATTTTGGTCTATTCGGGAAGGATTATGTCTCAACGGCGCTTTGAAGTTATGGCGATTGTATCAGGAATGAAGCTTGAGTGTTGTTTCATAACAATGAGCAGGATGAAAACTTGACGTACTGAGAGGACTTCACAAGATTGACAAAGGAGGTGGATAGGGAACATGTAGGCGCAAAAGGTGCTGACTTTAAGAATAGCTCGTTGAGCTATTTCAAGCTCAATTCTTTGGAGAATGATTGAGCAGTGGACTTAAGGAACATATTAATCTTTATTTTCTTCCCCTTCTTATATACCTACAAGAAGAGGAAAAGCATCAACCAAATTTTAAAAAGTCAAAATCCATGATTCAGCAAATAAATAATTTCGTAACTACGATCAAAAACTAACATAACTAGTTACAGCTGAACAAGTCTCATCAAAATCTCGTAAGCCATAAACAACAAATGAACCAGTTCAAATCAATACAAACTCGTCTCGCCAATTCAATAAATCATGTCTGCCCTGGAGCCATTGACGTAATGATAGTAAGCTGCCAAGATGGCCGAGATGTAACACCATAGACGATAGACCATAGAGCGAAAGTTTTGACGTAAGGTGAACGAAAATGAAAGTAATCGGAAACTGTATGGTAGCTGATGTGTCAGGGGCAGTGCTCGGAGGATTATGAGTGTTATTAAATTTGGAGAATGTTGTTTTTCTATGTCATGTGATTTGGCCTTGTTAGTTTAATCGTACCTGGAGTCTCGGACCAATCATTTACAAACTTATCCGTGGTTTCTTGATTGGAGATTTTTAACAAATTTCGTATGACAAATCTGTTAAAAAATACGACGTCAAGGGTACCACTGACACGAAGACACTGTTGATGTATTAGACAGTATTAGAAGTTTAAGTGACAAGCAGTTTACAACTATGCATGTTGTAGCTCTTGGCGGAAATTAAGCTACCATGAGAATATTCAATGATTACAAGGTAGCTCTGTATAAGCCGCCATGTTCTCTAAGCTCGAAAAATCTAAGATTCTACTATGAGGAAACTTGAGTTTAGAAAATATGAACCTATAGACTAGTAAACAGAAGACTCTAGACAGTCCAACCCCGATTTTAGAAAAGATTTGCTTACTGACTATCATGGGCGCCAGAAGTGAGGTGCAAGGGTGTGCACTTACACTTCCTTGGCTTTCAATAAATGACGACAACTTATAAAATTAAAAAATATATTCCAAAAAATAATTGTACCTAATATAAGAGAATCTAGCACATCTTTTATATATCAATAAACACATCCGAGGTGAGGTGACTATTTTCCAGCTACTCTGCACAATTCCACACAATTAGTTCTATATCTACTATATCTGTGTGAATGGGATAGAAATCTGTCCTATTCGAGGAAGAGTTTCGAAGATGTACCCTCTTGTAAATAGTATGGAACTATAGTTACATGCAAAACTACTTCCAACAAGAGAAAACCACTAACTCGATGACCTGTACGCTCGGTGACTTGTTTAACAGCGGGTATCAACAACCTTGACATAGAAGCTCACCACAGTTTCCGACAGGAACACCCACAAGACATGCGAACAAACAAACACACGATTTCCTGACAATATGGCGCACGCGACCATATTTCCGTCACGCATACATTTATGATAATCACGAGTATGTATACAAATCTTAGACATGCAAATGTATTGGGTCAAAGACATTTTCTTAGACGATGTGTGTAACAGTTTTACTAACTAGAAAAGCTCAAATCAAGAATGGTAAATTCAAAGCTCAAATCAAGAACGGTAAATTCACATCAAACTCGCTGGTAATCTTCTTGAAATTATAATCCTAGTGCCAGGCCTCGAAAATTCTTCAAAACTTGCTAAAGAGATATAAGAGTATATTTATCGTAATTATCAAACCAACAATAACAATCTACGTTGTGTTAATTCCAAAAAATTGTTAATTATGTTTCCCATATTTAGGTAAAAAAAAAAACTTCAAACTGGAGTAGGTACTCGTAAAGTCGCTCACTCCTTTCTCGAACAGAGGTTGCTTCGACCCGCCGTTTAAACAAATATCGATTCGTCTAGAAATTATGATTGCGTCACTGCTCAACTTTAGGGTCGATAAACAACAAAGAGGTGTGACGAAGAATGCAAGAGGTTTGGAAGCATCGAGAATCTATTTTTACTTAGTTACCGACCAAGCCGCCTGGAATGTGTGTAACTATATACGTAACCGTGCAAGTATGTTAGTGCAATGTCATGGGTGTTGCAGCTAATGCCTCATGTGAAATCATGCGGGTAGATCAGAAATCTGTTTGCACCAACACTTGGATATGTTCAATTCGAGAATCTAACAAAAGACGGTCAAGTAACATAGATCAAGAGCTGGAAAATGATGACTACAACGCACAACCTCGAAAACTCAAGTGTCAGTGGGCAGGCCACATTGCTGCCAGAACAAACCATCGATGGGGTCGGAAGGTTCTGGAGTGGTGACCACGTACCGGAAGATGCAGCGTTGAAAGGCCTCCCAAGGTGGACCGATGACCTAGTGAAGGCTCCGGTAATCCGATAGATGCGAGAAACAGATGACCTGTGGATGTGGCGAGACTTGGGGAGGCCTATGTCTGGCAGTAGAGTCTTTGATGATGACGATGTTGATCCTGAAGACGATTTATTTTAAATAAAGCTAATCACAATGCTTTAACTGTGAACAAAAACAGCTGCGACACCAATGCCAATAATCGCGGTCAATATCACAAAATCATTTTATTTATGTAGTCGCAAAAGTGAAAACCGCAATTAGTACCCGCATGCCTCATCACATATTCATCGCAAGTGTTCATGTACGAATGTTTGATTAAGCCATCAAGCTCGGCTGTTTCCCATCTTTCCATATTTTACGCAATTTACAGGGAAATTCAGAATGCTCAAAACTGTCTTACTTGGTGGTATTATATCCTACGTGGTAGAATAGAATATAATAATACTCTTTATTATGTATACCATATAAGTTACAGAAAAAATAGATGAAGAAAACATTACATAGGGTGACACAATGGGCGGCCTTATCGCTAAAAGTGATCTTTTAAAGACAACCTTTGGACGGATTTTAAAGAGAGAAGTGACAGTACTGCAGGTAGTCTTAGATGTACTATTTATATATACAATAATTACATAATAGATAAATACATATAAACAATAATAGCAGAGAACCCAAGTAAAGATGATTAAGGAGAGAGATAATGATTTTTAAACATAGTTATTACGTATTTAATAGAACTATACTGCATCCATATTATCTTTTTGTTTTAAACATAATCCCAATACTAGATGCTAGATCTACTAGAACAGAATTTATTGTATTGTTAGTGACTTTCTTGCCTCTCTTTTTCCAAATGATTACAAGACAAAAAACAGAAATGATTTTCATATTACCAAACGAAGGAGTGTGATACACTTCTTACCCTGTTCACATCTCTGTAAAGACCCAAGTGAAGGAGACTGCTGACTCGGAAATCCAACATATTTAGCAATATCAATCTAATTATTGAAGTCGATCACAAACTCCCTGGTTCCTTTGGAAGCATTTGCAGATAACAAAACGATAATTATGTCTTTCGGATTCCATAGCAACTGATATTATTCTGATGTCCTCAATATTTTCTACATCTCTGCCCCACAAAGTTGCGGTTTCTGCTACATATTCATAGCGTAATGTTGGAATACTTGGGAGCCACTGAAGTGCATCGGATCGGATGCCGCAGCCCCGACGGCGATATGAAAGCGTATGCTGCAGTATTTTTGATAAATTAGACAGTTCTTAAGAAGATTAGAGACGTGACTTGGGAATTTTCGTCGGTGAAAAATCGTTTTCAGCAGCGCGATATTGTAATGACTCACTTTCAGTTGATTGTTCGGATGTCTACAAATTCGGGAAACTTAGTATAAATGAACGATGAATGATATCAAGTATAGGTCCTGGCAAAAAGCCGGAAATATTCCTGTAAACAAGGTATAAAAATGTAGTATCTAGACTGAGAAAGAGAGTTTGATTTCTTGTTAATGTCGTACACGTCTAAAATTAAGAAGTATGTCATTATAGCCAAAGGTGCAACCAACTGCCTGCCAAAAGTGTTGACAAAATGAACGCTGAATAAGGACTGATTTTAACAACGTCGAATAACTTTTCTATATTGAATAATATTAACATCTGTTTTTTCATATTAATCCTTGGATAAGAGACCAGTACCCGAAGTGCATAACTCATAAAATCACTAGGACAAGCTCCATCGACAATATTTATAACTCCTCCCAGAAGGCTGTTGTCGTCGGTATGCCACCGCAGGGAATGGCAGGGATCCAGCAGAATATCTACGTCAGGTATATTGGCCTGAAACATAACCTGACTCCCATTTGGTGCAACCTTGATTCGCACATCTTTTTATTTTCTGTATAATTTGTTTGCTACTTATGGCATATCGTCGGTGCGTTTGCCAAATCTGAGATGTGTTTTTCATCAAGTTGACAAGGGAGACAATAATCTGTTTTATTTAATGATTAATTGATGAATTTTTAATGATTAATTGACTAATTCATAATTTCAAAATGCCGTATGAACTGAGATACACGTGAAAATGATAAAATGTATTGTTAATATACTTGATTTTAAAGGATATTAAGTAACAAGAAAGTATCATAAAAATGCACATATCAGATTTGGCAAGCGCACCGACGATATGTCACTTTATTTATTTCAACGTGTTTTTCTTATTCTGGCACCACCCTCAAATCAAATCTGTTTATTTGCCAGAATGTAGTACAGTGTAGGTTGATACAAGATCTTAAAACTATATTGGGCCCTTACATTCTACCATTACATATGGTGTGCAAATATTTTATTTTATGTTAGTTTTTAATTAGTAATACAAAAAAGAACACAGACAGCAACAGTTCTCATGCATATGGAATTACAAAAAAATAATATATCTATTAATGTCAAAATTATACCTTAGATGTCGGTTCACAAGATAAAATGTCTGATTAAGAAAATATAAATAATTGTAATTGTAATGTCATAATTATTATAATAATGTCAAAGTAAAATTTTAACATTTATCAATTACTAGAAAGTATGTACCAATATTATTAATTCATGTTTCCTTCTCCGCGATATGACATATATTCATTAATATTATAAAAGCTTTTTTCTTTTAACCATTAAACTTATTGGATTTTATTAAACCATTGCGTTAACTTATTTTTAAACATGGTCAAAGGTAGATCTTTAAAAGCGTCTGGTAATTTGTTATATACCTTTACAGCATTAATGTACGAGTTCCTCTTATACAATTCAAGCCTGCACTGCGGTAAACAGAGCTCATGTTTAAATTTATTTTTATTTCTAGGAGCTACAATTCGTTTTGTTACATCTTTGTGTTTAGTAAAATATTGCGGATGTTGTTGTACAAATAGGCATAATTCTCTAATGTACATACACGGTAATGGCAGAATATTGTACTTTTTAAACAAGGGCTTACAACTATCTGTATACCAGGCTCCACAGATTGCACGTACACATTTTTTTTGTACTTTGAACGCTTTTGTAATATCCACCGAATTACCCCACAATAAGAGACCATAAGCGAGTACGGACGAAACGTATCCATGATATGCACAAAGAGCAGTTTCTGTTGATACCGTGACTCTTAACCTTTTTATTGCGTAGACAAATCTGTCAAGTTTATCGCACACGTAATCGACGTGTGTTTTCCAGTCGCAATTCTGATCCAATATTATACCCAGAAATTTGGTACTTGCAACTTGTTCGATGATAGTATCATTATATTTAACATTTAACGTCAATGGCTTTCTTTTATGGGTTTGGAATTGTATCATTTTTGTTTTCTTCATATTAGTTTGTAAGTTGTTTGAATTTAACCAGTGTATTATGTTTTCTATTGCTTTGTTTATGTCTTGTTCATATGTCCTTATCACATTTCACAATGAGAGTTGTGTCATCGGCAAACAAGATTGTGTTATGGCAAGTGATATTTGGCAGATCATTAATGTATATAAGAAATAAGAAAGGTCCCAATACACTGCCCTGGTTAAACTATTTTATTACTTACATATTTTGATATTAATTCGTGATCAGTTTTTTTTTTTTGTTTAGTGCTTAGCATTTTTATTGTTTAGTTCTGCTTTGGGTATTGCAATATATTTTGTTTTTGTTGTGCTGCATCAAAAAATGATATTCTATCTATCAAGATGTGGCCAAACGTGAACATATCAATATTTAGATTATTTAAAATCTCTGCGCATTGTTAAATCGTACATTTTAAATATCTCAAATTATCTTAACCGTATCAATCTCATGCAATTAATGCAGATAAGTTTAATACATTATTCAAAGGCGTATTTTAATTTGGCTAGTTTAACAGTCAAATAAAGTCCAAAAACCCAGTGACTTGCCAAAACGTTTACGCAACATTAGTCTCGGTGAAAGTCAGACGTGTAGTAATAAAATCAATTATTTGCGTTTGTTTTTGGTTCTCGTGAGACACTGTTAGCATTACAAATGATCCTATTTCAAGATAACTATCTATTAATAGATCTTTTACTAGCCACTTTTTTATTATTAATATATAACGTGTTCCGGGCAAAATACATAAACTTCGATCGGATGTTCAGAACATAGATATAAGCATTTTTCATTATGGACACATTAATCAATTCTTATTTTTTTGTAATTTTCATACAAACTAAATATCTTGACGTAAATCACCCGATATGCATGCCTCTTTATCCGAATTGGCAACGAAAAACAAATGAAATAGCATTTGATGGTGTACCCTTGTTTCGCAGACAGAAATTTCATAGAATTTCGTTTCGCAGAAAATGTTTCACATAATATTTGGTTCTTGTAATTTTATGTCGAATATTATTGTTTCAAATAAAACCTATTTCACAGAAACACAATTCAATTAATTTCATGACCACATTTTTTAGGCAAGCGTGCTCCATCTTCGACCACATCATCGCTTACCATCAGGTGAGATAGTGGTCAAACGCGTGCCTATCAATAGTAAAAAAAAACTTATCAAACAGCAGAATTATTTTTAACGAATATTGTTTGTCCAGTGTATTTTTCCATGGTATTTTATATTTCAGTGAAAATGTCCATGTCATACTTTTAAGATGGCAGAATTTTATTCGGATTAATTTTACTACGCATATTGCCATTTCTATAAAAAAGCATTTTAAACTTAAATTTAAATATGATAAATTTTAATATATCTTAAAAAATCAACATGTGTGCTAAAAAAATTAGTGACAGAAACGAATCGCTGTAAAACCGACGCCACGTAGTCTTGTCTGCCCTATCCTTAGAGTGTAATTTAAGCCCGCGTAGGCGCGGAGGGGCGAGGTGGCCCGCGAGCTGAAGACCAGGTGTTATGAGCGTTAAAACCATCTGCGACGATAAGTTCGCGTGGGATCGCCGGAGCCCCGCAGCGCCGGAGCCGTGACAGAAACCATGCCTGCTGCATGTTGCATGATCGACTGCATACTGTATGCTTGCTTACATTCAGCATATTGCATGCTCGCCTTCATACTGTATGCTTGCTTGCATTATGCATGTAGCATGCTCCTTTACGTGCTGCATGCTTACATGCTGCATTTTGTATTTTACCATTGCCGCTAACATGCCGCTTCGCGGGGTTCTGTCGAGCAGGCCCTAATCCGAATTAAAAGTTTTGCTTGAGTAGAATTTACCCGCATTATTTTTGTGACCGCGATGTTGTAATTTTATAGGAGGGTACCTGCATTTTGTCAAACGTTTAGAAACTGTCACTCGATAAAATGTTTTTCTACGTAACAAGTTTTATATTAACTACTCAATATGAGGATAAAAATCTTTGATTTGTTATTCTATGATATCATAAATATCGAAACAAAGTTTATTTGTAACAAAAATCTATGATTTAAATTTATTCAAAGTAAGTATTCTGCGTATTGATTATTCTATGAAATGTTAATACGATTAAGTGAAACGAAATTCTATGAAACTTTCGTCTATAAAACAACGTACAACGAGCATTTGATAGATTTTTCATTTTAATTGCACTAAGACCCTTTGATACTGCATAGCTCAATTAAATGAAATTACAAATATCTTTGTAACGAAGCCTTTGTTGAAGCTATAGAAGCGTTTGCTCAATTTTATTGATAACGTGAAGAACACGATGTATAAGCTCGCAATATAAACCACTCTCTTCCACGTTTGCCTAAACGTAACTTATTCACAATGAAAGATTTTTTTCTATGCCAATATTTGTTTTTTTTTCCTTCAAAATAACCGATACTTTTTGGAACCTATCTTATCAAACATACAGGTCATTCTAACGATCCGACAATTTTGCAAGTTTCTTTAGTACAATTTTTGATTTCGTAAACCCTACTAGTCACAAAAATATTTCGCATTGTCAGATTAAATGGGACCCTTTTTAACTGACTTCAAAAAAAGGAGGAGGTTCTCATTCGGTTTTTTTTTATGTGTGTTCGCGGATAACTTCGTCGTTTATGAACCGATTTCGATGTCAAGATCTGATTATGGAAACCCTGAGAAATCTAGGGCAACTCTCGAAAATTGTAGGCACGCATCTAGTGAAAACTTGATATTCGTGTGTATATCGGGTTCTTCTTCTTCTTATCGTGTGGGTAGTAAAGTCTGACGACCCTAATGTCAGAGTTTCTAAACCGCCTCAAGGGCCTCGGACATGGTTTATTTGACGACCGCCAATTGACGGCCGGGACCACCGGCTTATACGTGCCTTCCGAAGCACGGAATCATCTTTTTATCAGACAATCAGGTGATTCAAGCCTGCAATGTCCTAGCCAAACTGGAAACGAATTTACAAAGTATGCTTCCCGTGGGAATCGAACCCACGACCACCGGGTCACAAGGCAAACGCCTAAACCACTCGACCACGAAGGCAGTTAAATATCGGGTGATGTTACTACAAAACAATGAAGGTTTGGATCAGACCTGATGATGGAGACGATGGAGAGTCAAGGTTACTAAGTAAGTTTTATTAAATAGGCCCCATTTCATAACATAACATCACGCCGGTACGCTGTGAATGGGTACGCAGGTACCACTAAAAAGTGAAAAATCAAAAACTTTAATTTCGGAAGTCGGTGTCAAAAAAAGAAATAACCAAAAGCACCGACTTGCGAAATTAAATTTATTTTATACTTTGTAGTGTTTTGTTTTTGGAAGTCGGTTATATTTTTTGTAAAAAAGTTTTTTTAATAAGAAAAGTAATAGGCACTGGGTAAATCTGGTTAGACCTATGAATAAATAAGGGAATCCTGCGATGTCTGATATTAAACTTATTTTCATATTTTAAAGGGCACCTAACTAACTGCAGTCGAAATCTTGTGTAACCAAAACCTTGGCATTAAACATGCAAAAGCCATGAAATCAATGAATAAATCTACACATATTTCACACAAACTCACCACAAATATAATAATAAAATTAGAATACCCTTCATCAGAAATTGACATTGACACACTCTAGATTGGATGACAACATAATTATTTATTTGATTCGTTACACAAAGCAATTAATAGGTACAAGGGCATAATTATTATTATGTGTATAAATAACTCTATCCAGTTTTCCAATGATATACTTGACCTTCTATTTCAACATATCATTGTAATCATTTGGAAATACATCGGCACTTTTAGTGCCAAGCACTCAACATATGGGTCCAATAATAAATTCGTTCGTGTGCCCACAACCCGCATCTGAGTTGTCGTTTTAAGTAGCTATTATATAGATGACTTGTGTTCATGCGCGGGAATTTATTGTTCAACCCATATGTTGAGTGCTTGGCACTAAAAGTGCCGATGTATTTCCATATGATTAACATTATTCATTTTAGGAAAGTCAATTGTACAGTAAGGAATGGATTGTCAGTCACAAATTATTTTTAATACATTGTTTCGTTTTGAGTCTTTTATTTGGCTGTCAATCATTATTAGGGTTTGAGTAAACATTACGCTTCGAGCACATAAATATATTGATTTCGTAATACATAATAGGGATGTATTACATACTTCTTATCAATTTATAAATATTCTTCTTCGGACAAATTCCGCCGCATCATCGCTTACCATCAGGCAAGTTAGTGGTCAAGTGTATGCCTATCAACTGTAAAAAAAATTGCTTTGAAAATTATTCGGTAGATCGTCGTCTTATCGGCATAAATTATAAACTTTGTTTTTTTTTTACTAATGATAGGAAAAAAAAACAAAACGCGGCGTGGCGTGGCTAGATAATAACGGCCACACGGGTCGATCTTCAAGGTTAAGCAACGCTTGCCAAGGTTGGTCTGTGGATGGGTGACCATCTTAACTTACCGAGTTTCCTCCGTGCCTCGGAAAGCACGTTATCCCGGCTGTCATTTGTGGATCTTTGGCAGTCATTATAGATAGAAGAAGCCAGTAAATCTGACTCAAGTTTTGCCATGAAGTACCGTGTTCCCAGTTTATAGGTTGTGGAGGTCTGGTAGGCAGCCGCTCCACGTAAAATACTGGTATTCAGGTGAATCTGGATTGACTGGAAACCGACCCCAATATAGTTGGGAAAAGGCTCGGCAGATGATGATTGATAGGCATACGTTTGACCACTATCTCACCTGATGGTAAGCGATGATGCGGTCGAAGATGGAGCACGTTTGCCTAGAAGTAACCTATTCACTCTTGACTTAAAGACTCCCAGGTTGTAGCTAACAGGAAACGCAGACTCTGGCAGGGAATTCCACTCCTTAGCTGTACGCACTATGAATGTGTTCCCAAATCGTTTTGTGCATGTGGGTGGGATGTCTACCATGTACCGGTGGCGCATCGCCGTTCGAACTTTCATCCCTTAATCAAAATACACCATAATACATGAAATAATGGTTGTGTTCCCGCGGCAGAACAATAAGGCATCAGTAGTACTATCGAAACATAACGTTGAACTTACAAAATAATAAATATCTGTTTTCAAATAATTTAAAAAAAAATACTCATAAGCTCGAAATAAGATTTCAACTGCAGCTACTGAAGTACAATATCACAAACGTTTTGCGATTGTAAAACCATGTAATATTCTCTACTATTTATCCACAACCACTGTATTGCAATATTATCTAAAACTTTTTATCGAACAAAAACGTCATCTCCGTAGCAACTCTACAGATTTCATACAAAGGGTTAATAGTTCATTTGGGACACGACTCTTTACGGTACAATTATATTTATGAAAAGAAAATGGCGACAATGTTTACAACACCTGCCGTTTTATAATTGTGTGGATAATCGATTTGAAGATTACGTTAAGTGGATTGAAAAAGAAATAAGGTCTGTTGTTTAGTGAATTAGTATTTTGTATACGTAACCCAGGATGCTCAAGATACATAAATAGGTGCTGGTAAATATTTCCAAATACTGTTGTCACCTTTTCAAGAGCTTAGCAAAACAAAAAAAGACGACAGTCCAGACAAACGTCTTAGAACTTTCATCATCATTGCAGTCGAAAAACGTCCACTGCTGAACATAGATCCCCAATGCGACGCAACCTCGACCAGTCCTGTGCCGCTCGCATCCATTAGTATAACAAGAAGATTAGAAGTTATTATTAATAATAATAATTATCTTTATCGAGAAAGATATACATATGTTCACACAATTTGATAACAAGCTTCTTAAAATTAGTCTTAAAATTATAATTGCATAATTGTGCCGTTTTTTAGCATCTGTTACCGAACTAGGGGCACTAGTATGTCCTCTTAAAACCACCATGACCCCGGTGCACAAGAGGATGGAGCTATACGATACGCAAAGCAATATCCCTTTTTCACAAAAGAATATTGCTGACATTGGCGCGGACTTAAGTGTTGTTACACACAAGCAGTAGGAAACTAACAGTAATTTATTAATAATAATCCGTTTCATCATTTCTCTATGCTTACGTAAGATAAGAAATAAATAATGTATAAAGAAGAAAACTAAACAATATCTACACATAATATCACTAGTACATTCGTGTCTTAATTAATTAAAACAAAGAAAGTATTGTAGAAGCAAAAGATAGAGCAAATCTCATACAATATGAAGAAGCGTGAACATTACACTACGGAACAAAAAAATTGACCCAGTTTCGCGATATTGGAGATCGAATGAAATCTCTTTAGCGAACGATTACGATACTTCATAGAACAATGAGTGAGATGAAATGTTTGTCGCTAATAATTAACCAATCGATAAAAAGTTAACAAGTGAAATGTTGTTCCTGCTGTTGTGTTTTCTATACTATCATTCTTGCGGTAGTCTTTTAATTGTGTGTCAGTCAATGAAATGATTGATTGATGTGTATAGTTTAGTTTCTATTGTGAAATCCATTATTTTTTTATTGAAATGGAACTAAACAGTTCACTATTTACATAACTAATTAGATTGCATAATCATTCATATGACATTTCGCAAAAATTGTTTGCATAGGAAGTTTAGTAGGACATTTAAATAAAACCATATTTTACTTACGCAATATGTTAATTTGGTCTTTCGAATAACAATATGCCAGAAATTCATAATAGTAAAGTAGATAAATAGCTAAATTAATAATGAATTTCCAAAACAAATACATTTCCGCAACTCTGTCAAATTGCAAATAACTTGAGCCGCAAAAACCGCACGTTTAAGTGTTTATATTTATTTACTTTCGTTATGTACAAAATAAGGTTTTGTGGAATTTCTGATTTGTCTAGCGCTAGCAACCATATTTATTTTTGTTATTTTGTTACGTCCAGACATAAAACTATGAATCAAAAATCCAATATCAAGTAAAAGCCTATTATTTTATAGTGCTCGTCGTACATTCAGATCACCTGCAGTGTACTATAACTTAGCAAACTGCAATCCTGTTCAGATACTGTTGCATATTACATGTAAATACAATTGTATTAGTTTCTTAGAAATACACTTAACGCATGAGGAAAAATCAATCATGAAATACAGACACGCATTTCCGCAAAGAAACAGATATTTAACGGAGTATTTCTATACAATTAGTTTAGACGTTGGTTCACATGAGTAATTACAACACGCTTGCACCAGAGAAACGGAAAAGTAAAAACTCGATAATAATTGTGCGAACCAATTCTCTCACTGTATTGTGTCGTAAAATATAATGTGGAGCATTTTTGTGTCCGTAAGTGTATAGTCGGGAAAACGGCGCGAGCGTTTGAATAGACTTTAAATAACAAGTGTATGTAAACAATGGTGTAACATTTGTTATAAAAAGTTGCTATTTAATTAAGTACAGTACTGGTTCCATATGTTGGCTTATCGTGTTCATCTTTATGATCAACTGATCATGGTGTTTTCTCGTGAGAGCTCGTAGTTTACTTGTCTAACAGACGTAACTGTAGCATAACCAGCAGTTTTTTGCTATTGGGCCCACAGTTTTACTATTAAAGTTGTATCGGTAAATGGAATGTTGCTGAAACCTGAATTTCATGTCTCCTGCAGTTGTCATAACATTTATTAGGTGCGCAAACGGATCCCAGCTTACTACACAACTTTCATTGTTACTAATGGCAAGATACTCGTCACCCACACACTCACTTTACCACCAAAGGAACATCATTCCGTAGGGTTTAAATTCTCGTGGTCCACTTGGAGTTTCCTGAGCCAGTCGAACCACAGTGGGGAAGCATAGTGGGGCTATCTTGGCACCAGAAAATGAATGTGAAACCGAATTGAAAGCTATGCTCAACTTCCTATCCCTCATTCTGTGACTCAAAGAATAAGCAGCTCATATGACCTTTACACCTCTCTAGAGTAGAGACTCCATTTTCCGCACCTAACTTCCCCATTTACTCATTCGGTCCGCTGTGCGTGGGTGTCCTGACTAAGTTAGCCAGCGTAGCTTCGCCCAAATGCTGGGGCTTCACAGGCATCGCGGAGTGACCTCGCCGTTCCGAGGATTTGTTCACTTTGGGTAGCCTCGGCCTCGCGTTCTAGGATGACGATGACGTAGGCGGCAGATTCTTCAACGTCAAAGCAGCCCAGTGGGCTGTCCGAGCCACCAGTAGAAATATTACAACTTATTATTCCCAAACTAAAATTGTCAACCAACGAATCCGACTCGGCTGGGCAGCGTTCGGGAAGTTGCGTGGTGATCTTCCCGTCCCACATAGCACAGTGTCTCATGACGAAAGTTTATGACCATTGCGTGTTGCCAGTGATGAATTATGGAACTGAAACGTGGTCGCTCACAATGGGCCTCATCAGAAGGCTTAAAGTCACTTAAAGGGCAATGGAGAGAGCAATGCTTGGAGTTTCCTTACGTGATCGAATCAGGAATGATGATATCCGCAAGAGAACCAAGGTTAGCGACATAGCCCGAAGGATCGCCAAACTAAAGTGGCAGTGAGTAGGGCGCATTGCTCGCAGAACAGTTCTGGAAGACGCAACGTTGGAAGGCCTCCCACAAGGCGGACCGATGACCTGGTAAAGGTCGCGGGTAGCCGATGGATACGAGACGCGCAGGACTGCTCGTTGTGGCTACGCTTGCGGGAGGCCTATGTCCAGCAGTGGACGTCTTTCGGCCGATATGATGTGGATGATGATGATTATTCCCAAACAACGCAGTACCCTCAGGAAAAGTTCGTTTACATCGACAAAACCAAATAATTATGTAAATGACTCAGTGCTAGTGACGAAGCTAGATTAAGCGATAAATCAACTAAATGAGCCATAGCGTGTCAACACACATTATATGGCACTTTCTTTTAAGTGGGTGAGCAAATGTTAGTTTTAGTAAAAATTTTATGCGATGTCAGTAATGTTGAGTTTAGATTCAAAGCCAAACCTTCGAGGTTTAGGATTACAAGTGAGTCTAGTCAATATTGGAATCTAGTCAAAGAATGTGGGAAGTAATATGTCAGTGGGACAATTCTACTAACTTTTATCCAACTTTCGCGTTCGCATTTCATTCGCAATCTGTCAAATATTTTATGAAAAATGAGGTTTTTTTTTAAATTTGTAGAATTAGTACTCTGAAGTTCGTAGTGTATAATCATCACATAGTATAGTAGCCGGCACGAGTCGTGAGCACAGACGAATGCAGCAGGCTGATCTCACCAATGTACGGTGGGCGAACGACACGTGCAAGCGCAATAGTCGATGAGCATTGACTGACGAACCAATAACGTGAAGCGTCAGAGCTGTCGTCGTCCAACCGACCAATGGAGAGAGTGCTCACGACTCGTGCCGGTTATTACATCACGCCTATAGTCCCTGAAGGGTAAAATAGGATGTGCCTAATTACCCACATTTACCCAGTATGTTTAAATATCTTTTAAGAGCGTTTCTATTGCCACCAACCGGGCACAAACCTTGACCACGAGCTGCTACTGAGTTTCATATGAAAAAACCCAATAAATTTTTACTGTTGTGTTATTCCGATTATCACTACATATGATAAAACAAATCACTACACATTATAAAACAAAGTCCTCTGCCGCGTCTGTCTGCCTATATGTTCGCGATTAACTCAAAAAGTACTGCACCGATTTTCATGCATGGTTCTCGAGGAAGGTTTTAATATATAATTTGTCTAGAAAAAAAAATAGGGATCCTTAAGAAAATTGCAGCGCGGACGAAGTCGCGGGCGAAGTGCTAGTTATTTTAATTTTGAGAACCCGGAAAGTCATAAATCGATTGTTGTTTCTATGTATAACATTAACCTAACCATCATTTATAACTATATTAGTTAAGCAATATATTGGATGTGAAGAAATGCTCTATAGCAAATATGATTCTCTTTGGATGTATTTTAGAAAACACAATAAGTCATCGATAGAATGTTATAGGCAACCAATTTATTTATTTACTGTTTATAGAAAACCTGATGGTGAGAAACCATAAACCTGTTCTAAAATAGCAGATTGTTAGAGAAAATTACTTTCAAGTACCTAATCCTAACAGCAAGCCGAATAATATAAATAAGTCTTCAGAACAATACCTGAAGCTATGATAAATGGGTCGCTCACAATGGGCATCATCAAAAGACACCAAAGGGATTGCTTTTTGGGTGCCTCCATTGGGAGAGGGCATTGCTTAGAGTTTCCTTACGTGATCGAATCAGGAATGATGATATCCGCAAGAAAGCCAAGGTTACAGAAAGGGCCCAAAAGATCGCCTAACTGAAGTAGCAGTGGGCAGGGCACATTGCTCGCAAAACAGATAGTCGATGGGGCCGAACAGTTCTAGAGTGGCGACTGCGTACCGGAAGACGCAACGTTGGGGTCTCCCAAAAGTTGGACCGATGACCTGGTGAGGGACGCGAGTAGCCGATGGATGCGAGACGCATAAGACCGGTTATTGAAGCACTTGGAGAAGGCCCATGCCCATCAGTGGACGTCATTAAGCTGATATGATGATGATGATGATAATAATACATTTCTCTAATTGTTGTTGGAAAACTTCTTAGTGCCTACGCCAGAAATCAAACCAGGAAACTGTTACCAGATCTTTACAGTAATTCAATCCTGCTTTGTTGTATCGTGCAATTATGTGCTGGGTTTCAAGCTTACTTGGTGTTATAACAGTATAAAATTTTTTATCGATTAGCGAATAATTTTCAAATGCTAATGGTGTTAGCAGGCTGAATAATATCAACAAGTCTTCATACTTGAAACTATGATAAATTGAGCTAACTGACCGTGCTGAATGTCACTTTAGTGCCATTTTGTTAACGGATGTGATTGTCGAAATTCCAAATTATAATATTAGGGATATATGTAGAGAGCCCATTGATACGCAAGAAACAAGCGCAATATTTATAATTGTGCGCAAGTTTCAGTCTCGCATCGCTCGCCATACTGCACTGCTTTGTAAAAACAACTTTAAGCGATCCGTGTAAGGTTGAATTTGCAAAAAAAAATTGCGCATCAATCGCCATACTGAACTGCTTTGTAAAAACAACTTTAAGCGATCCGTGTAAGGTTGAATTTGCAAAAAAAATGTTTATAGTATAACTATACACTACTCACACATGACACTTGATACATGTCAGTTTTTGACGACAGTTTCGAGTGTTGCATTTGTTCGAGACTGCATCTTGGGTTTTTTATATATCAATGAGAGATCCACGTTATTTTCAACAGCTTATGTCAAATCCATACACTTTTGACGTTTTGGCAATCAGTTTGGCAATGCTACTGATGGTAGAACGTCACTTGCCAAAAGAACTTAAATAGAGATGATGGTAGAAACTTAGGAATAGCTCCTTATATACCAGAGTGTCAATTTTACTAATTTTAGATTCAGGTAGCGATAGTATATGTACTGGGTTTCAAGCTTACTAGGTGTTATAATAGAATTTGATACGAATCTAATTCATTCCGTTTTACTATGCTCGTGGGATCACATTTATTGTTCTATACACCATTAAATAATGCAAAGATTTTCCCAAACGATAGATTTGTATTACGATATGGTCAATGACATCAAACAGCGGACTTCTCCTCGACATGACGGTAAGATAATAAATACGATTGTTATGTTTTGATGAATGATTGAAATAATTTACTGTCAAGATTTAGTTGAGCTTGACGTTGCAATTTAGTAAAATATATGAAATTTTTAAGCATCTGATGCACCCAGGTTAATTGATAATGCAATAAGAGCCAGGCAATTCTCGTATCTTTTAAACCCTTAAATTTTCCTATTGATAAGTTTTCGATATAATTGTTACTGAGAGTTAAATACTCTTTTTATTAAGTACGAGTATTGGCCTTTAGGTAAATTATAAAAAGAATACTAAGCTTTGGCTTATTTGTTAGATTCAATAAACTTAAACAATAAAATACAGCCATACTGATAAAGTCAGTCAGCTTGCAATAAGAAAACAGTTAGCATGTGAAAATTATCAAGTAGGAAAGTAATGTACTTTAAGATGCTTGTAAAAAAATCTTACCTGCGCAAGATTCAGCGGCGCTCGTCCAGGCGGAGTGCTAACTTGGCTGGAGACCAGCGACGCGAGCGCCACCCTCTGTGTTCCAGACATCGCCCTGATGATGGGCAGGATCTGCGCGAACTTGCCCACGTGGTCCTTCCTCTCCAGCGCCCTTATCACAGCATCCTTTATCATCCCCTCCTTAGCCCTTATCTTATGAGAAGATTTATAGTTCTTTACTAACGTCCTCCTTGGTGAAGGATCGAAATCCTCAAATGTATCATGTCTGTCTTCAAAAGAATCCAAGTTGTACTGTGGTCTATGGGAATTCGTCACTCCAGTCGGCTTCACTATCCTAACAGGAGGTTTGACTACAGTCTGGTATTGCCTAGACTCCTGCGCAATCATCACCTCATCGGGATCACTGAATTCAAAGTCTTTTAAATCATCTTCCGCTTTCAGGAGCGCTACGAACGCCGCGACGAGGAAAACTCTCGATAGACGCGCCATTTTTTTTAAATAAATTATCTATTTAGTTAATTAGCATTCTATATTATGAAACAGTTTAATCATATTAGCACTTTACACAAACACATACTTTTAATAAAAAAAAATCGTAAAAAATATTTTATTAGCGCGCGTTGATGTCTTTTCCGCAGCGATGCACGCACGCAGAGCTCCGCGATTCGACGTCAAATGGGCGCGTGCGCTTCCCCCACACACACATACACACACAAACATACTCTCTCATCTCGTACACAGGTGTCGGGTAATACCGGAACTGACGACTTTCACCGTGATGCTGAGGTCATCTCTGGTCATCTGATAACTGCTCTTATCATCGGACAATAGATCCTTAGATTTAGGTGCAAAAGTTAATTCTGCTGTCAGAATTTACAGTTACATTGACGGTATGTTATGTAAGTGAGAAGAAAAAATGTGTGGGCATAATGTCATGATATTACTGATGATGATAAAGCAATTATTTTTGTTTTGTACGAAAAGAAGCTTTCACAGTTCGGAAGTTATTGTTACGAAAGACATCGATCCATACATTGTTATCGATAGACTTACTTACTGGCTACGACTGTGAATATATTGTACCAGTGAAATTGGAACTCTGTGTAAATAAAGAAAGGGTTGGATTTCGCTTAGATACTGGCTACCAAATGAAGTTGGTCAAACTTAGATAATACTTTAAATATTCATCAAGAGATATCCGATACATGTAAACTATAGTAATAGGAATCATGTCAGGTTATTGTATTGCGTTGAGTGACATTATCTTATGAAGCAGTGAAAGCGCTTTTATTTACGTAATTCTGTGTTGCATTTTATAATTCTCGATGAATGGCATTTAACATTGACGTAAATGGAGTGGAATTTGTCTGAGATTTATTCTTAATTGCTCTGTGTGTCGCTGTTTTATTAGAATACTAGCTGACTCGCGCAACTTCGTCTGCGTCACATTTTTCATGAATGCACCGTTCCTATATTGGTCATAATGTTGCCTATACCAACGGTCAGCAACAGGCGGACCGCGGTCCGTATCCGGATCGCGAGAGATCGACCCTGGAACCGCCGAATATTTGTTAAATAATATTGTCATCTAACTTTTTATGCGTTCATTAAAAGCCACGCAGAATCAAACTAACTGAGTTATTATAAGATGATAACGACATGCACAGAACAATCATCGTTCGAGATTAACGGACGGGCACCTGGAAGACTCACTTCGCATTTGCTGTTCCGCTTGTGAACCAAATTATAAAAAACTGGCTGAACACCGTCGGTATAATTTTTGCACTAATTTTACTGTTAATGAATAAATATCATAATACGTATATTGTAGTACAATATAAAACTTAATTCGTAAAACAAAAAAGCTTTTTTTTGGACCTCGATAAAAATTTCCAACATTGTATGGACACTACTTGCCGACCCTTGGCCTAAAGCCTTCCTCGGTAAATGAGATATCGAACACTTTTTTATTTTCGAACCCGAACTTAGCGCGTTCAACCAAACAAACAAACCAAAATAAATTTGTTTTCAGTCTCTATTTTCATTCGTACCAATTGTGTGTGTTGATCTTTTGATGACATCCCAAAAGAGGACCAGACATGACTTTTTCGAGTTCCAGAGGCTCTAAGGCTTTTCTTTAGTATCTAGTGATTATTAGTACTACTGTTCTAAACTAAAATAGATAAAGATTTCACTGACCTGCCAATGATCGCCAACAGGCTGAATTGCCCTTATGTTCGGCATTGCTTTGGCAGACATGTTGCTGTTCCAGAGCTGGTTAGAAAATTATAATGTTTTTTTTTTGTTTATTTTTTTTGTATGACTAATGATGTATATATTAATTAATAAGTTAAATTTAATTTAATTTTATGAATTGTATGTTTTGTGTCGTTCATTAAAATTTTGTGCCAAATAATGAGTCTTAAGTTACTTGAATAATAATAATATCCCCACATTTTCTCTGCCTCTCCAATTTTATTTATTTAGCTGCATAAGTAGAAAGAGACATGTTTCTCAAATATAAAAAACATGTTTCTCAGATATGAGAACCATTGGTTTATGATCTACTACCGCTATGATAATATCAGCTCCACAAAAGATAAGTTACGTACAAAAAAAGGAGTTATGCGTATTGCCACGCTCTGGTTGTTTGCGCGTACAACGTAAACATTGTAGTATTGTGAGACGGTTACCATTGCCTGGTAGGTGCTTGATACACTTATACCTACATATAACTGTAAATCTTAGTTTTGTAAAAGTTTTCATAAACTTTTGAGTATATTACTTCAAATTACAATAGCTCTCCCATGATCGATGAATTACCTATGAATTATTTTTTACTCTTTTCTTTGTACGCATACATAGTCATATTAGTCGAATCGGGTAGCGACGACCAAAGAAAATCCATTGGTTTAGAAAATAGAGAACTCCGTGTTCAGCGTCGTTTATTTCAGAAGGCCTAGCACAAATATAGTAACGTTAACGTAAGTGAATTTTGAATATAAATAACTACAACCAATGCTACAACCCCATTGTATTTTGGTTTAATTTTATACGACATACACAATTTATATAAATATGGATTGCATGAAAATTATTATAATGTGTGTATTTAGCTATAGAAATTCAGACACCACGTAAAAGTCGTTATTGAATAAATGAATTGAAATTGAAATTGAATTTATATACGCGTCAACTTGAGAACCTCCTCCGATATTTCGTCGGTAAAAAAAAAAATATGAATATAGTATCCAATTCAAATAAATATTAAGTGTAAGGCGAGTATTGTAGCTGCCGTATGGTGTCGGCCGGTGTCGTAGGGTGCCGTAAAAGAATAACACCATCCCATCATTTCCCGTGGGTGATGATGATGATGAGTATTGTAGGCATAGTAAAATTTTACGTCACATTACTAAACGTCAAAAATATTCGTGCTATGCCCTCAGTACAATGTTAGTGGCTACTAGAGCAAAGTTTTGTAGCGCACCCTGAGATGGACACTACAGCACTTGAAATTGTGTGTACCGGATCGCTATGTATGGAGGCGGCAGTGCCCGCCACTGCTGGCCGTGCCGCTAGCCAGGACCAACCTACTGGCCAAGGCTCCTCTTACCCGGGCTATTCGGGTCATTAATAGACTCCATATCGAAGTAGACATTTACGTATGCTATTTGAGTGAATTCGCAAAGAGACTATTGTTTGTTTTGTGTTATACAGTAGATTAGGGTAATAATAAAACTAGTTTACAAAAAAAAAAAATGTCCTTGCAGTAAATTACATATTTCTTTAATTAGCTGCAATAACTCAATGCAAACATGTACAGTTTTAATTTTTATCACGTCACAGATGGAAGATATCGACCCCTTTTAGTTTCGACTACCCACAAGTTTGTTCCGAAATAGCTAGTCTTCATTTTGATAAATGTTTGTTTTCAAATGGTCAAAAAAGGTTGGTTAGAGTACTCTAACCAACCTTTTTGAATTCTGGCTGTTTTTGGTCAACTTATTGTATCTAAGAAAGAATATTCTATAAAGAAAACACTCAAATATGCCTATCTTTGATTACTTGAAAATTCGGGTCTCTCATCGGGATAAAAGTGGGTTTCTCAAGTGTTTATTGAAAAATGTAGAAGAACGCTAAGCTGCTGGAATGCAAGTTTAAATAGATTGTTGAAATTGCAAGCAAATGATAAAGACCCACCATGCAACCACGAAACTGATTGTTACTCCTATCGCTAAAAGCATTTGGCTTTAATCATAAAACCAATAGTTAAATTACACGTGCGGATGTCCAAGCAGCTTTTTTAATATTTCAAAGGTGCTTAAAAAAAAGCATTTGGATGATTAAAAAATATCAAAAACGTCGACACTAATTCATTTTTAGTCTTCTTATCTTTGCAAAAATATATGGGGAGTATTTTCGAAATGTGACGTGTTGGAATTTTATAATATTTTTTTCTAAACTTGTAGCACCTCATTAATTAAGAATAAACACTTTTCCATTCCAGGACAAAAACCTTGTAAACTAGTGTAATTTATTGTACAGTATTTTGTAAGTGTGTGTAAAGTGTACAATTATGTTATAATAGATTTAAGTATAACAGATGTAAAACTATCGCATTAGGTTTAAAAGAATCTGTAATGATAGTTCTAAGTTTATGATAGATAAATAAATAAATAAATCTATAAACAAGAAGAGTTTATCATACTTCTAAAATTCCGTCATTTTAATACATAATTGTTAACTAGTGATGTCATCCAAAAACGCACTTTATGTAAAGAAAAACCGAAGCATTTGACTACGAAACAAAACATAATTTCGAACGTAGTTTTCTTCCCCGACAACATTGTCTCGTCCGCTTATAAATCGAAAGAAGGAAACAATTTAAATATTAGAAGCGTGCGGTTTGTCGATACTTGTTACTTTCTTTGTGATTGAAGCTTTGTTGTGCCGGCTGTGCGTAACACTGTCAAGTTGGAACATACAGGGTGCCTTAAAAATGTTTGCGAGGGGACTCTAGTCGGTTACTCTTGGGCCTTTCTCCATACAAACGCATTCCGCTGTTTTCTTCGTGGATAATGCTGCTAGAGCAACGATTTTCTTCCAAAAAATCTAGATCGAATTGATACGTGCCTCTATTATTTTTTTTTCCAAAACATAATTACTTAAAGAATTATGACAATCTAAAAACCCGAAAACACAGCCCTTTTTTACCGCCATGTTCAGAGGACTATCAGACAAATTTGGTAAGTTTTTAACAAAATAGAAAGTAATAGAAGCATAGATATAGCCTTCCTCTAAATTTTGTTATATAATTTTTATAGATCAGTCCAGTTTTGAAGAAGAAACCAGCGGAATACAAAACGTATTTTGGTCAAGGTTTTATAGGTAAAATCAGCCTCTGCTGCAGTTGTCGCTTTCGCACTTTACTTGAAAGGACGCAGCGCGACGGCATCGGCAATAGTTTCTTCAAATACCTATTTTTCAAATTCCTCGGGACTAGACCCCTCTTAATGTTAGGCGACATTGCGGCAGACCTATGTGATGATGGTGGAACGAACTTGACACCTTATTAGGTGTCAAGTTGCCCTGGTTAGTCCTGTCTAATGAAAGGATTAGTCCACATTTTTTATTGAACTTGACTTTTGTTTACTGAAATTTGATTTACTGGCATCGTTGATGATTAATATTATTTGCTAAAGGCTTTTTCAGATTCTTCAATGAACAGAGCACTTCTACTAGACGCCCAAACTTCGCACAGCCTAACACGGAGAACTGAATAGTGCTCAAATAATAACGCAGGCGCTTGTTTCTTGGGCTGCGGACTTTGTTCGAAAAAGTCACCGTGGCCCTGGAACGCAAAGGGCACGAGGAGGAACACGGATGGGTTTTAGTCAGTAAGAGTCTAACATTCCCTCCTTCTTCACCCAGAGCGGGAGAAGTCATTTGATGATTTCCTATCCTTAAAAACTGGCCAACTGCGAGTCGGACTCGCGTGCAAAGGGTTCCGAACGAATTTATTTTTTTTAACATGTTATTTTAACACTACAGACTTCTAATAGGTTTTCCTGTAATCTTTTGGTAAAGATCTATTATCTCCATATTTTCAAAATATTAGGCTCAGTAGTTTCGGAGATAAGGGGGGAACGGTCATTTTTCGTTTAATTTCTTAAATAACTTCAAAACTGTTTATTTTAAAATTATGAAAAAAATATAATTAAAACCCTTACAGTAAACCCTTTCATTTGATATGTCACACGATATACTTCAAAAACTTTTTTTTTTAATTTTCTAGTTTGACCCCCAAAAGTGACCCCCATACTAAAAATTAAATGATTTACCTATTTTTTTTTTTTTTTTTTTTTTTGTCATAGAAGTCCATATGTGTACCAAATTTCAACAGAATCGGTTCGGTGGATCCGGAGAAAACTAGCTGTGACAGACGGACGGACGGACGGACGGACCATCCTATAAGGGTTCCGTTTTTTTTTCGGAACCCTAAAAAAAGAAAAGGCGCTTGTTTCTTACCTAAGTATGACTATTACTTTTTAATTTATTGTGTTGTGATAAACAGTGTTTTGATTAACCAGCCAATTAGCAACAGTCGACTTCCTTGTTGGACATAGATGTAATTGATTCACGCACGATTGAGGTGCCAACACTTCAATGTTAAAGTAGCAACAAAAGGTAAAAAGAAGGATTATTAAAAAAATACTTGAATTGTATTTTGAACTAGCGGACATCACGCGGTTTCAGCCGCGTAGTTCCCGTTCCCGTGGGAGTGCGGGGATAAAATGTAACCTATGTTACTCCCTGATAATGTAGCTATTCATTGCTGAAAGAATTTTTCAAATCGGTCCAGTAGTTTCGGAGCCTATTCATTTCAAACAAACATATCTTTCCTCTTTATAATATTAGTGTAGATAACTTCTGGTTTTGTCCGTGTGAAAAACGAGGAGGTCCTCAATTTCAGACAGGAGGCTACGGTTGGGACCGAGGGAGGGGCTTTTTAAAGTTCCGGCAACCCGTACAAACCTATTAAAGGTTGCGCCAGTGATTCGTGCGGTAACTATACTGAATAGTCTCTCGGCGTTTGGACTTATTTTCTTGCACTTTGGCGGAATTCCAGAGGGTGACACTTAATATGTTGTCCACTGTATAACGTGTGCTCCTAATAGCAATGTATGACTACTTTTGTTAGCTTGGGTTTTACCTGTTAGAACAAATGTATGTGTTGATGAAGAAATAAATAAATAAATTTGACCAAATGTTTTTGTACGTATATTCTGTGATATGTTCGCCAATTGTCTAAAAGAGATGTACTCCATGTTGTTCACATTATCCATAAACTTTAGCAAACGCTTCTATAGCTTTAACAAATCAAATCCAACAAAAGAAGTATTTAGTACTTATAAAGGATTCATTAGAAAGATATTTGTAATTTCATTTAATTGAGCTATTATGCAGTGTGAAAGGGTCTGAATGTCCACTTAGTACAATTAAGATGAAAAATTTATCAAATGCTATTTAAATTTCATTTGGTTTTCGTTGCCAATTTGGATAATTTACATCAAGGTATTTAGTTTGTATGAAAATTAACAAAAAATTAAAAGTAAGAATTGATGAATGTGTCCATAATGCAAAATGCTTATTTCCATGTTCTAAAAATCCGGTCGAAGTTTATGTATATCGTCCGGAAAACCGTGTATATGTAGATACTAGTTGACCCGCGCATCTTCGTCTGCTTTTCACTATTGATCTTAACGTGATGATATATAACCTATAGCCTTCTGCTATGAACAGACAGGAGGCTACGGCTCAGTTGATGAAGAAATAAATAAATAAATTTGACCAAATGTTTTTGTACGTATATTCTGTGATATGTTCGCCAATTGTCTAAAAGAGATGTACTCCATGTTGTTCACATTATCCATAAACTTTAGCAAACGCTTCTATAGCTTTAACAAATCAAATCCAACAAAAGAAGTATTTAGTACTTATAAAGGATTCATTAGAAAGATATTTGTAATTTCATTTAATGAGCTATTTAATCGGACCAGTAGTTCCTGAGATTAGCGCGTTCAAGCAAACAAACAGACTCTTCAGCTTTATATATTAGTATAGATATTATACACAGCAAAACAAATCAGCCAAATCAGTCGAACCTTTCTCAAGTAATGTTCTGTCATACATGTGGCAATTTATTTTTATATTTACACTATATTTAACATCCAACTGTTCTTCTTTTAAACACGCTGTATATCAAAGGACATCAACAATCGCGTTAAGCAACGGCGCAAAGGCTGCGGTTGAACGAAAGTACCGTGCGATTACACTGGCGTGCACTGTCATTACTGCACTATAGACAAGCGTTCAGCTATCTGTGTTGCACGGTGATGGCACCAAATGTAAACTTGCGGTATTTCACTGTTGGGTAAGCTGGGCCTGTTAAATGTGCAGGTGTGTACTTTCCCTTTTGGATTGTTGGTATGGTGCCAGTAGCTTCAGCTAATCCGTTAGCTGTAGTTACTGACACCATACCATTGGAATACATCGTTTTTTAATGGTATTCTCAACGATTACTGTGACAATCCTACCTGCTCGACTTTTACTTCAGTCAGCTACACCCGATTACAAATCCTTTTGAAGAAAACTACCTCCACTCCACCTGATACAGAAAATAATATGACGAACACGTCAACATCGTCAATCTTCTTTATTTTAGCGTGTATTTTATGTTTGACCCAGTCCTCAACATCAGTAACACCATTCTCTGACGCAGCCATAAGGTATTCACATGTATAGGTGACAGGTGGACCCATGGACTGTGGAGAGACGCCAAAATTGGAGCCATCTGAGAAACAGAGGAGGTTCTCCGTACTCCGGCAGACCTGAGTACGGAGTCTATTTAGAGTTTTTCAGCTCGGCCATGGTAACGCGTACCCAGGTGGGAGGATCTCCGAGGGCTTTTTGAAATAATCAGGAGGTATGAGTTTCTCTAACCCCCCCAAGTAACATGAGATAAGGGCAGGAAGAAAATGAGCTTCTCTCACCAAAGTTTGTATATCCGAAATGGTGTTGCCGGTAGATAAACTCAAACATCCAAGAAAACTTCTTCGGCTTTTTAGTATCTGGGCCACTGAGCTGTCTCATTCAGAGACAGGCAGACATCAGTCAGATAGTCCAATCATAGATCGGCAATGATTGGCAAAGTCCTGAGCATCGACGCCGAGTTGCTAGCTTGTAGGTTTTCTACCGGTTGCATTTTGGGGAATGTGCAACGGAATTACATAATTTAATTCCGCCAAGCCCGTTTCATCATCGGACCACAAGACGGACGGCGATGCGCCACCGATACATGGTGGACATCCCACCCACACGCACAAAACGTTTTGGAAACACATTCATAGTGCGTACAGTAAAGGAGTGGAATTCCCTGCCGGAGTCTGAGTTTCCTGATAGCTACAACTTGGGAGTCTTTAAGACAAGAATAAATATGTTACTTCTAGCTCCATCTTCGACCACATCATCGCTTACCATCAGGTGAGATAGTGTTCAAACGCGTGCCTATCAAAAGTAATAAAAATAAAAACTCAAATGAGTAGCACTTTTGCCAACTACTAAAATATTATCATCGAACCGCTTATTTCTTTGCTTTATATAACATCGACATAGGTTCTTTTTTTTGTGTCGTAAATTCAAAAAAAAACATCAAAATGAAAGAACGATTTAATTTTTCAATACATTTTAATATTTATTTATAATAAAATAATTCTTTTTAAACTTAAAATACAATCAGATCTTACTATAACCAATACTATCATACAATCATACAATTTTTGAGACTAGACAGCGATATCTGAAATAGAGAAACAATCGATAAACCTGTGAGTAAATAACATACAATATTGTTATATAACACTCAGCGTAACATAACATCTGATATTTACAGTACGCTTGTAATATAATGTATAGCACCATTATGATCCAACTTTTTTATATATTTGATACGAAAATATTATTTTCAAAGTAAAGCCAATTACTTGAATTTAAATTACAATTGCTATGTGGGCACAAAATTCACAAAAAACAATATACATTTTTTAAACATTTTTGTGCTTTAGTGTTCCGCATCTCAAAAAGAAAAAACGTAACGCTTATTGTGTGTTACGCAAAACACAGTCAATATTAAATTTTAATTAGGCTTGTATCAAATGCGGGGTATGCATTAGCCTATCCACCTATAACACATATACATAATCAACATACATAACAGTTCTTTATTTACAAAATATTCATATGAAAACCACGGCATACATTAATATAAAAATACTGTTATAAATTAACAAATTATTTACAGTTATAAACATAGTTGCCAAGTTACAAAATTTCAGTAAGTATGAAATTCAAACTTGTAATGTCATGTTTCCACACACTAGTGCAAAATTATAGTGTCTTGTCAAATCAGTGCTAGTGTTTGGCGGATAATGCCTAATAATAAACACACTAATTAATTACATTTCAGTCGAGTTTCACTGAATTAGTGGGAATGTGACGTATTGAGATTCATCAGGCATAACTTAGTCTTTTCAACTATCAAAATCCGAACATCGCATCACATCAAGTATCAAAACATGTCTACTTTCCAATTAAAATTCTATAAAAAATAAAGCTAAAATCATCTTCAACTCCAAATTCATTTGATTTAATTTACAATCGCGTATCGTATACCGTATCCATATACATAATCAGGCGATTATTGTCTCTCACTTGAACACTACTACCAACTAAATAACAAGCCTAAGTTATGCCCTCACGCCCCCGGAGCCACTCCCGCACAGCGTCCCACATGTGAAGCAGCTCCGCCATCTTGGAGACGCGCTTAAATGTCACATTCAAATTCTGATACCCTCTTATTTCTGCCGTCCGGTGCCATTTGGAAGTGACTGTCTCTATCCCTAGTCCCTACTCTGGGAAACCCATTAAAACTGTTTCTACTGACCAAAGGGTTCTCTCTCTCCCTTTCCCTCTCTCGATGAAAACTGGAAGTCGAGAGTTTCCCATCTTTGCGTTCGGTAAAGTTCGTGTCACTGAAGTTTTCTTTCGGGAAATTCCGTTCGTTGAATTCTCCGTCGGAGAAGTTCCTGTCGCTGAAGGGCACGTCGCGGATGCCGAAGCCGCCCATGCGCGGCGCGCCGCCGATACCGAACTTGTTGCGCAGCTCCTCGTCGCGGAAGTTAAACGCTCGGTTCTCGAACTTGCCAGGACCGGTGGTGAGCCTAAGAAATTATTGATTAAATATTTTGCAAATGTTCTAATGCCGAAATTTTTCAATGGGTAAGACTTAAATACACAGAATTAAAAAAAAATACATAACCGGCTTAGTAGTTGTGGAAAATTTAAAGAGATCTTGAGATTATCAAGAAGATTTACAGGGTTCAGGTGGTGCGAGTAAATGATGTCCTTTCAAAATCGAACAACAGATTAAAGAGAATTCAAGATAATTAGATTTTTTTAAGTCGACTTTCCTTGGTAGATTAAAGTTGGGAACACCATTCACCCGCACCACCTTAACTACTCACTCTCTAAAGCACCGTCTCTCCCTGTCGTACTCCGCCGAAAGACCTTCATCGTCATTAATTATGGCCGACGGATCGCTGTACACAGAAGACTCCTGATAGAAGGAGTCCAGATCCACGTAGTTTCCTTCTGAAGGCTCATTGTCTAGGAGTTCTGCGAGCTGAGACTTGAGGGCTGCGAAGGAGGGTCGCTGGGAGGGGTCCGCGTGCCAGCACGAGTGCATCGCGCGGTACAGTTGCGGCTTGCAGTGAGGAGGACGCTCCAGCCGGTAGCCTTCTGTTACTGCGGCTAATACTTCGCGCCCTGACATCGCTGCGTACGGCGTTGACCCTGAAACAATTATTATGCGAGGAATAAGTAACCGTTCTTAAAAAAAAAAACACCGGTAGCACTCCGGGAGTGCCGGCAGAAGTGAAAACTTTAGTATTAACGTTGTGTTTAATTATAAGTACAAAAATACTATCATTTATGAGGTAGAATACAATGTTTATTTATTGCGCTATCGTACACAAATATGACAATTTACATGTTATTATTCATAATATTATATCGTTATTTATTTATATATCACATTAATTATTATCTCTTAGAAAAATCAACTTTCATCCATAATTTCGTAATTCCGTAATTTCGTATCCTTGGATACGCGTGGCACGCTGTACATAAACACAGACGGACATTCGCGCAAGCGCCCTGTGCCGCCTAAGCGGAGCAGCACACTCAGGCACGGTAGAAAGAGTGGGAGATACTAGTTCCTCTCCCTTCCCCTCGATCTTACGCTTTTTCGATCAGCATCACGTGACCCTGACGCGAGTCCGTCTTACGCTTTTTCGATCAGCATCACGTGACCCTGACGCGAGTCCATCTTACGCTTTTTCGATCAGGTCACGTGTCCTGACGCGAGTTTAAGATTTTATACCCATTACAGAAAAAGTGCTCAACGCCGCTAAAGAAGTTTTCACTTCAAAAATTGGAATGACAATCCACCAATTCAGAATACCCCTGAGTATTGGTATTCTGGTTTGGTTGAGTATAAAGCCTAAAAACAAAGTGCTGCATTTATAAAAAAATAGAAAACGGTTTTTTTTTTCTTTTCTTAGTATTGAGTTTTCAGAAGTCTCGAATCTTCAGCACTGAGGCACCGATACAAAATAAGATTTTTTTTCTCTAAACTGTAACCTACTGAGGCTATATAGTTCGTATTCACAAAAACATTCAATAGTTTGTACATACACGTAACTTTTATTATATTTAGACTTTGGACTGCTCTAAATTGGATATGTAGTCCTTCGTCGTGCTACTCACCGAGCGTCACAATCTCCCACAGCAGGATGCCGAAGGCCCACACGTCGGTGTGGTGGCTGTACACGTTGTAGAGCAGCGCCTCGGGCGCCATCCAGCGCACCGGGAGCGCGCCGCGCGCCGCGCGGGAGGACGCGCCCGCACAGCGCGACATGCCGAAGTCCGCGATCTTGCACAGCTTGTTGTGGTCCACCAGCACGTTGCGCGCCGCGAGGTCGCGGTGGACGATCTGGAAAGTATAAAATAGTCAATTAGATTTTATTCTCGTTGATTCTTCACAAAATAGTTGACAGACTCTACTTAGCCATGTAAATCGAAATCATCATCTGATGAATTTTATCGCATGCAGTCGTACATTTAACTTTATAGTTAGTTTGTGGGACATCAAATTTCTCTATTGCCACCGAAAAAAGCCCTCTTGGCCCCACCAAAACTTCATCACCACTAGTCGATTAATAGACTAATAATATAAATGACTAGCTGACCCGCGCAACTTCATCTGCGTCACAATTTTCATTACTGCTCCGCTCCTATTGGTTTAAGCGTGATGATATATAGCCTTCCTCGATAAATGGACTATCTAACACTGAGAGAATTTTTCAAATCGGACCAGTAGTTCCTGACATTAGCGCGTTCAAGCAAACAAACAAACTCTTCAGTTTTATATATTAGTATACAGATTTTCTCTAATAATGGACTGGCAATTGTGTAGGACCACTTCGTATGAAACACAATACACACTGACTGATTGATGCTGCATGAAATATCATACTAACACCAAATGAAAACAAACGAATTCTTGGACGTAAGGCATTTTAAAACTGCATTATTATTAAATACTTACCCCCTTAGACGCAATGTAGTCCATCCCCCTAGCCACGCAGTAGGCGAAGACCGTGAGGTCCCTGGACGTGAGCGCGCCGCTGCCGCTGAAGCGGTCGGGGCGGGAGCGGCGCTCGCGCAGGTACGTCAGCAGCTTGCCGCACATCACGTACTCCATTATCAGGAGATAGGGTTCTGGAAATGAAAAGCATTACAGAAAGATGAAAAAGAACAAACAACAAAAATCTGTAAAAAGATGTCTGAGTAAAAATGGCAAATGTAAAATAGCAACCTTGAGATATCAAGAGATTTTTTATTCGTTAGTCAGAAGTGCTGAGAGAGGAAACTAAAGAAGTAACTTTAACATTGTGTGTTTTATTTTGTCAAAATAACATTTTATTTCACTAGAACTACTGTAAATGTGTGTCAATTCAATTTTATCTGCGTTTTACTTTCTCTAATTTAACGTTAACCATAGGCATATTTACTAAAACTATAATCTAACGTCTTAAACGAACTAATTATGAAGCCTTATGCATATCTTAAAGTGTTAGTGTTGTTGTAAATAACTTACCTAGTTCAGTGCAACAGGCAAGCAACGTCACAACATTAGGATGTGTCCCTATCTTCTGCATGATGTAGATCTCATGGAGCAGTTCCTGCTTCTCCTTCTGTGAGGCTGTCTCTTTGATGCTCTTGACTGCCACAAGCCTCGTCAGTCCATCGTGACCATTCAGGTCATCTGCTTCTGCTTTCCATACCTGCAATGTTTAAAATCATGATTAGGTAGATATTAAGGGTGCTATTACAAAATCGAGCGCTTGGCCCGGACAAGGAAAGCTACAGACCGCGTTTTCCGAGATTTATAGTGATTGTAGCGTTGTATACAACAAGTGTTTAAAAATATTGTTTTACATTTAAATAGACATTTTTTTTTCAAGCAAGGTAACATAGTTATTAGTTACTTTTGTTTGAATTTGGATTATATTTTCAAGCCACAAAATATAATTTAGGACGAAAAATTATCAGTAACTATCTGCTTTACGGAATAATTTTTGGTATATTGCTGTATGAAACATAATAAATTGATTTAAGCACTCCAAAGTAGAAAATACAGTTGTAACATAAACATTTTTAATAATGATTAAATTATTATATCTTCGATGTAACAAAGCATCAAAAGATGCCTAAAGTAAAATTTTATGAAACATCCTTTGCAGAGACAAGGTTTTTACTAATTTAAGTAAACAAATTGAAATATTTATTTAAAGCACTCCCAAAAAAAGAATCAAACTTTCTTGGCCATATATTTTTTTTTTTAATTTGTGGCTATATATAAAACATAATCACACATCAAAACTCGAGTCAAACGCTCAAATCCAAGAAAAAATGTAACATCCCTCTTAAAATAAAAAGTACTTAAATCCTAATTGACCCTTGTTGTTTTTTATGATAAAAAATAAAAGTAAATATTATATAATGGACTCGAGGGAGAAAGTTAAGGATTATTCAAATTAGGATAACATTTTTAATTGTTCTTATCAAAGTAAAAATTATAATCAGTTTCATGTGACATAGTTTTGTTAACCTAGTAAGCTCACCTGTCCAAAGTTCCCCTGTCCCAACAACGTCTGTAGCCTCAATTTATTTCTCGGGAACTCCCACTTTTGGTCAGGTTTTGTCGGTGTTGGTATCGGAGGTCTTGCTACCGGCGTGATAGGAGACTCCTTCTTGATATCTCCGTCTTCGAAGTAACCCTCGTACTCCATGTCGATCTCTTTGGTCTTCTTATTTAATACACTTCTTAAGACAAAAGCTACTATAGCTGCAACAGGCAAGAATCCTAGTCCAGCCAAAACGTAGGACGCTGTATACGTCTTCTCAGCCTCTATAACTACCTCTTCATTTTGTGACGCAGGATCCTCGATATCTTCACCACCAGTTCTATTTAAAGTTTTATCAGTTTTGGATGTAGTACTTGCAACAAAAACTGGTTTAGAGCTTGATTCTGATGATGTTCGGGAGGTCACCACGAATGGTTTGAAAGCTGCAGTTGTGGCTGGAGGTAAAGATGTTGTTAGATAACTAGAAAAGGCTGTTGTAGCCTGTGTAGTTGATATTGAGGATTCTGGAGCTTTTTCCGTAGGCGGCAAGGTAGGTTCTGTAGTCGTGGTTGTGGTGGAAGTTGTCGTTGGTCGTCTTCTTCTGTGTTTATTGGTTCTAGTCGAATTTGTCGCATTTTCGATGTTTCTCTGTCGGAATAAATTCGCTAACCTATCTGATATCTTCGATTCAGTGTCGTTTCTTAGAGCTGTATTCCTCGTTGACAATTCACTGGCTACAGGAGACGCTGTATTAGGACTAGAATTTGGATTCTCTGTTGTTGTTGTTCTAATTCGAATAATGTGTTTAGGTTTGAAACCCGAAGGCGAAATTGTGGTAGTCTCTGTTTCATTAATAATGGTTGCTTTTGGTATTGTAGTATTAGTACTTTCAGAATTGTTGGAGAGTTTACTGTTGTCATCTTCTTTCAAACTACCATCTGTTTTATTATTTGCTTTCATAGACGAAGTTATGGATACTGATGTAACTACTGCTGTATATACTGATGTAGCTGCCTTTTCAGTAGTAGTTGCATTTATTAACATAGTTGTAACCACTGGAGTATTTTCAGTACTAGCAGCTGTTACTCTCAGAGGCCGTCTTCTTATATTTGAATAGGTTCGAGTGAAGTTTCTAGGGGAAGTAGTAGTAATATTTATTTTATTTTGTAAATTTTCTCTTGCTGTATTTGTAACATTGGTTTTAGATGCTACATCTTTGTTAATTGCGGTACTGTTTGTCCTAGTACTATTTTTACTTTTATCTAAAATGCCGGGCATGGAATGTGGAACTATTGGCTCTGTTATATTCAACTGTGCAACGTTTTGTGGTTTTGTGGTAGGTGGTACAGTTGTTGAAATTTTTTTATATTGGTTGACTAATCCCACGTGACGTGCTGGGGCCGGCCCTTTTACTGTATTTCTGACTTTATTTTTCTCAATTACATTCTTTACAACTGATACATCCATATCTTCATTAATTTCTTCTTCATCTACGCTAGTGTTCTTATACTTTTCTGTAGCTGAGTACCTTGAATTAAATTTTCTCTTTTCTAAGGGTGCTACAATAAAATTAACTGATTTGGTAGAAGCTGATAATGTCGGTGAATTGGTAAGGTTATCGCTTATAACTGGCCCACCTAGTTTTTGACCGAAATATTTGAACGGTGCCATTTCTTCGACGGGTAATTCGGTCTCCATTGGTCTAAAGTGATTATAAATCTCGTCAGTCATGAAAAGGGTGCGATTTTCTTTTTCACTCTCGACTTTTATTAGCTTTGTATTCTTACTATCAGTACTGTTGGCTATGATGTTAGATTCTGATTTGTCTTCAGACTCCTTGGCGACTGTTTTTTCAGACATTACTTCTTTGGAAATGTCGCTAGGTTGTGTCGCATTTTCAATAGCAGTACTGTTATCTTTAGTTTCACTTACAGTGGCATTTATATTGTTATTCTGTGTAACATTTTCAGTATCAGAATAGTTGAGTAGATATAGGCCGTGGTTTGATTCATCTACTTGGAATTCTTCTTCAGGATCTAACTCAATATCTTTATCTAGGTTTTCAAATTTTTCAGGTGGGACATACACTATGCTACTTTCAGTTATTTCACTGCGTTCAGGTATCGTTATAGCCTTGTTGATTGCCTCTCTTCTTCTGTTATTCATAAACCCTGCTCTACTTTTATTATCTTGGTAGACTCTAGGGACGAAAAGATGTTTTATTTCGTGTGGTTTTATATCTTGTCGGATTTCCTTTGACCCGTCGGAGGTAATAAACTTAAGTGTGGTCGCTGGATCATTGCTCGAGTTATCAAACGTTATCCTCTTCACTGTAGAGCCATTTGAGTCCCTTACTTCTAACTGGGCGAATGTTGTGTTGGTTCTGAAAATGAGGTAAACATGCATTAGTCTTTTTCTTGATTCGCAAAGTATCAATAATTAAACGGTTTTGTTATTTATTCATCTTTCTTTTATTTAATGTTACCTATATTATCATCAATAAAATGTCAACAGACACAACTTCGTAAATGACTTCCAATTATATTGATCTTTCTGCAAAGCGCACTATTTTTCTACTCCACAAACATTAATCAATCTACTATTCAGCTTCTAGCCTTATAAAGACTGAACTAACCCACTTCACAATCCCTTCACCTAGAGACAATACATACTTGTTAGCCTTATGTGCTAATGACGCTAGCGTATTGATATGCGTCGCCAGTCTTTCGCTGAGAAGCTGTCGCCTGCGTGCGGCGAGCAGAGAGAGCAGCTGCGAGTCCCTTGTCGCGTTTGTACTGCTCTGTGTCGTTGTTCGCCTGCCACCGCCTGCAATGGATAGAGAATTTTGCATTAAAGACGTGTTACGATTTGATGGGAGTGTTTTGGTCATGGGTTTGGGATATGAAAGTAGGTTGATTTCAATTCTTTTATTTTTCGTTTCTTGTAATTGATTAGTTTGTAATAACTAGGTCTTGGTCCTTTTCTAATAATAATGAGAAAACTCGCTTGTTTTGAATTTCAATACCAAATAATGTTTCCTTTTGATATATTAGCCTATTTTGGACACAATACCAAAACGTAAATAATGATGCAACGATAGTATTTTGTGCTTTATTATGTCAACTAGTTGACCCGCGCAACTTCGACTGCTCCGCTCCTATTGGTCTTAGCGTATATTACCTATAGCCTTCCTCGGTAAATGGGCCATCTAACACTGAAAGAATTTTTCAAATCGGACCTGGAGTTCCTGAGATTAGCGCGTTCAAGCAAACAAACAGACAAACTCTTCAGCTGTATATATTAAGTATAGATATAAATTTAATTGAAGTTTTGTTCATAATCAATTTCACAACCTGAAGCGAACGATTAGGAAAAAACTAATCCAATGTAATACTGAAAAAACTCATCAAATCCGACTGTCAGAGCCATTGTCAACAACAATATCCTAAAGCCTTCAAAGCTGTATGATTACATCAGCAGAGGACAGAGACATCCGACCACAATTACAGTTGACCATAAACGACAGATCGCATGATGACCACAATAGACATAATTGCACGGTATCTAGGAGCTGCATCAGGAACCTTCACCTACAAAAGACGTGCAATGTGGAGGAAGATGACGCTTTGATGGATTTGTTAATAACATGTCGATAGCATGTTATGGACGGAAACTCCATATGTCCTTGTGAAGTCTTAAAGATTAAAGGTTTGGAAATATTTGTAAAGGATGTTAAGGTTTCCTGCTTATTGCGGAATTTGTTCGAAAGAGTCACCGCGGCTCTGGAACGCAAAGGGCATTAGAAGGGATACGGATGAGTTTCAGTCAGTAAAAGTCTGACACTCCCTTTCCCATCCTTAAAAAGAAACTGGCCAAGTGCGAGTCGGACTCGCGTGCAAAGGGTTCCGAACGAATTTAATTTTTTTACATGTTATTTTAACACTACAGACTTCTAATAGGTTTTCCTGTAATCTTTAGGTAAAGATCTATTATCTCCTTTTTTTTTCAAAATTTTAGGCTCTGTAGTTTCGGAGATAAGGGGCATGGTCATTTTTCATCTAATTTCTTAAAGAACTTCAAAAAAAATGTAATTAAAACCCTCACAGTAAGCCCTTTCATTTGATATGTCACACGATATTGTTCAAAAAACTTTTTTTTTAAATTTTCTAGTTCGACCCCCAAAAGTGACCCCCATACTAAAAATTTAATAATTTACGTAACGCGTCCGTATTTGGGTCATAGAAGTCCATATGTGTACCAAATTTCAAAAGAATCGGTTCAGTGAATCCGGAGAAACCTGGCTGTGACAGACGGACAGACAGACAGACACCTGAGTGATCCTATAAGGGTTCCTTTTTTTTTCGGAACCCTAAAAAAATGTTTCCTGCATTGATAAGATAATTAGTTTGCTCAATTACTGAACAGGCTCCTTCTGGGTAAGCTCGCTCCATCGTAGACTTTGTCTCTGTCATCTCTGACCTAGACTAGAGTCAAGAGCAAACCCATCACAAATAAAAAAAAAATTACTTAAATAGACAACACAAGACCGAATAACTTGGTGCAGGAGAGTGAGGAAACCATGACGTGGAAAAAGCTCCATCTCTCTCTCATAACGGGATCATGATAGCATTGGTAAATAGCGGGACCAGGGAAGAAAGAAGAAGTAATTGTATCGATTTGTTCTATCTAGGCACCTCGACAGCCTTTTGAAAAAAAAAGCTCACAGCTCACTGTATCTATTCTTCTATATTAATTAATTAATCCCTACTTCTATACTAATACTAGCGGCCTCGGCAAACGTTGTTTTGTTTTATAAAAATAAAGTATGTACCCTACCACCTATTCTCATATCTACCGAATAAACACACAAAATTTCATGAAAATCGGTGAAGCCGTTTCGGAGGGGTTCGGTAACAAACACAGTAACACGAGATTTTTATATATCTACACTAATATTGTAAAGAAGAAAGATTTGTTTGTTTGTTTGAATTGAATAGGCTCCGAAACTACTGGACCGATTTGAAAATTCTTTTAGCATTGGATAGCTACATTATCAGGGAGTAACATAGGCTATATATTATTCCCGTACTCCCACGGGAACGGGAACTACAAGGGTGAAACCGCGTGACGTCCACTATTTAGATATAAAGCTGAAGAGTTTGTTTGGTTTTTTGCTTGAACGCGCTAATTTCAGGAACTACTGGTCCGATTTGAAAAATTCTTTCAGTGTTAGATAGCCCATTTATCGAAGAAGGCTATAGGTTATATATCATCACACTAAGACCAATAGGAGCGGAGCAGACGAAGTTGTGCGGGTCAACTAGTTATGTATATGAAAGACAGGCCATCTAAGTAATTTCGCCTAATTACAGTAATTACCTATTTACCTTTCTAGCCTATTTAAAGCTTTCATTCTATTGACTGAATTAAGATAGGCTTCAAAAAGCCCAGTCGATTGAAGCTAATTGACTGTTAGATCTTGAGTTTGACATTTCGACTAATTGCTGTGAATATTTAGTTTTGAAGCCTCTTTCAGCCTGACATTCTTTTGACTAAAGTACTTAACATATCCATTTAATTTCTCAATACAAATTCCCTTGCAACCAATTCAAAAGCATGTATGTACTCTTATTCAAAAAGCCTGCCATTGTAAGCTAAGTACACACATGCGGCTCAATGTCATCACCGACGTTAAAGCCTACTCTCACGGCTCAGCGATTAAAACAATAAGTGTAACTTAACACATTAGACCTTGACACGAGAATACGGCGATGCAGAGAAAGTGTCGTGTGTAATCCGCTTTACGGCGGCTCTTTTGTTTGTATTTACACGTACTTAGGCATTTTGCCGAGTAAAGAGAACTCATAATCACATTTGGTTTTATATTTTAACGATTTTTAACAATTCCAGTAATTGGTAGGTATAATAATATCAGATCAAAAGAATTTACTTTTAATTGGTTAAGAGGTGTATTATGAAATGGAGAATAATCATGAATGTTAACCTCTATTCTTTTTCAGGGTTCCGTATACAAAGGGTAACTAACGGTACCCTATTACTAAGCCTCCGCTCTCCATCCGTCCGTCAATCCGTCTGTCTGTCAGCAAGCTGTATCTCAAAAACCGTAATATGTAGAAAGTTTAAATTTTCACAGAGGCTGTATTTCTATTGCCGCTATAACAACAAATAGTAAAACTTAAATTTAATTTAAAAATTTAAGGGGAGTCCCATACAAGAAATGTTTTTTTTCCGGTTTATGGTACGATTGTAATAGTCAAACTCACACTTAGCCGGTTTTTTATTATTATTGATAGGGACGCATTTGACCACAGACTTACCTTAAGGGAAGCGATGATGTGGTACTCAATACCTTTATTAGACAACAATTATTTTTAGTAGACAATGACGACGTTCAGAAAACACCGACTCTGGCAGAGAATTCCATTCTTTAGCTGTACACGCGATGAAAGTACAAAAACGAATCAGAATGATTTTTTCAGTCTCACATAACATAATTCAACAAATAAGATTTGCTTGACGTATACTAACTTGTTGCCTTAAAACAACACTACCGCATACCACCTTCCCTAATCGATTCGATCAACAGCTTTTGAAATGACCGATTACGTACAGAAAATATCACTCCGGTCATCTTTCCTGACTTTTCATCGAATAAGAATTTCTAATCTTGTTTTTATTGACATAATGATATAAAAAGCTGCGCACGATTGTGGACGGATTTCACCGGCCACACGCTAGAGAAATTGAATGTCGGACGAGTAATTACTAAGCGGTGGTAGCTGATAATAACCGATCATAAAAATAGATGGCTACTTGTATTTAGTAGCCGATATTTTGGTGTCTACGAGTAATATCACAGTACCGATATTCTTTCAATACAACCTTCATCAAGTCATCTTCCGAAAGATAATTTGAAATCTTGATAACTGATTATGTTGAAGATCATCTTATTATTGCAGATTTATTTATTTTATTTTATTTTAATAAGTACAGTGACAGACTACAGGCAGACAGTAGAGACTAAGACAGTTCAGCGCAGCTATGCCAATATACAATACTTAAATCTGAAGTCCAATTATTACTGCACACGGCGTTCAAAATCTAATATGCTTCATTAGTGACAAAAATGATAGTTAACGTTACATAATGTGGAGAAATTACTAAATGATAGTGTTGTAATTACAATTTATACAAAGAATTTCTAAATTCGTTAAAACTATTAAAAAACAAGTCTACCTCGGAACACATTGCATTATATTGACTGCACATTCTGGACAACGGATTGTTTTCAGAAACAGATCAATTCAGTTCTGCACCTCAACTATGATGTGCCATTTTCATCATGATTCCGTTGTGAGAAAGAGATACTGCTATTCGTCCTATATAGCTCAGTTTCCCTCTGACTACGGAACCACTGTGGCATTGGCTCGTAGTTTGGAATTTTGCCTTTCACTCTTTAGCCAGGATTTTTGTTCGAATACTCGTATTAACAAAATATCGGTATGCTGTTGGCATATTTTACTCGGTGTTTTTTATTGTTTCTTTGTATTTTAACACCGACTACCGAAATTAAAGTTATTTGTTGTAAAAAGGTTTATTATTATTTGCTTTTCAGGGTTTTCGGAGGTTTAATTTTTTTGTTAAAAAGTTTTTATTTTATATTTTTTGTGGCTATAATCTACTAATTACTACTAACATGGGTAGGCCTACAAAAATGCTACACAACTCAGCATTAAAATCTGTGAGTGAACAATAAATCACCCCTATTTTCCCACCCTTAGGCTAGGATTTTTTTTTACAAATTTATATGGGACCACTTTTGAGGTACACCCTATCCAATAAAAAAAATATTTATCAAAATCGGACTACTCTGTAAAAAGTTATGCGTGTTCATACATAAAAAAATATATATATATACGCGTCGACTTGAGAACCTCCTCCATTTTTCGTCGGTTAAAAAACTACGGTTATTATGCGAAAGTGATCTTATAGCAGACTGCTATGCTAATCGTGGTCAGCACTAAACTTTGCTCACATCTACTAAACATATCTAGATCTTAGATGTTCTTGAACTATTATGCACATACCTATATTACTTCTACTTTCTAGTTACGTGTCTACCGTAAAACTGATAACACTCCATAAAATAAAGAGACCGTAAAATAAATAAACAACACAATTTAGTGAATTGCTCAATTTACGATAAAATGCTTACGTTCAGTTTATTTACATATGCCTTGCATAAGGTTATGTAAAGTGTTCGTGCGAAATATTCGGATTTGTTCGTAATCTCACGGTTTTTCAGGTACGTACTCTTTCTTTACTTGTTTCTGTCACGATTCTGTGTGGTGCAAGTCGTGAGTATTTAGCGGTGGTCTTGCGTTTAGTTTAAAGTAAATATAATCGACGATCTTTAACCTAAATTCTTACCTACTTGTTTTTATATTAATACAAAAATAGCATGTATGTATTCTCATTATTCTTAATTTTTTTTAATTTTAAAATGAAGAAAGACGACCACAAGTAATTTAAAAGATGTTATATGTGAATAGAGTCCGTAACTTTAAAAGTCTATAAATCCTTGAAAATTAAACCAAATATTTTGGATTGTCAAGCCTAGTCGGATGAATCTGTAAAATAACTCACCGTGCAAACTTACGAGTGTTCATTCCTCATTGATTTAATGGATTGACATTGCTCATTTCGTGTTCACTTCAACTAATAAGGGTATTGTTTTAACAGAATCGACCGCCAATCCTATTAGTGATCCTTGACGCTTGTCACACGCTTGACGACACCATCCAAAAATATCATGAACACAAAAATTTCGCCTATACTTGATCTCTCTGTCCAATTCAACCCGCATGTCTCCTATCTTAGACCACATCCCATAGGATAACGGTGCGTCTATTCGATCCGTTGCAGCAACCGGTTCCCGGCGCGGCGGCTGCGGTCACAACTACCGTTCGACTATCGGTTGCGCAACCGTCTGTCGCGTAACCAAGGAGGATGTGTAGCTATTGAAATACATAACTGCTAAAAGACTGTATAAGATGATAGAAGTGTAGGAAATAGAGTTAGAGACTATAAAATAGATATTTGAGAGTAGCATAGAATTACAGTAGAATCTCACTAATCCGCCTCTATTATAAACAAGAGGTCGGGATTATTAGAATGTTCGAATTATTGAAATGTTTAAAAAAAAAAGAAAAAAAAACTTTTCATAATGCACTAATTGTTTTTGATTTAGTCCTTTATTTTAGGAGATAAGTAGGGGTAGGCGCGGACGGTGCCGGACTACTGGATGTGCCGCTGTGCCGGATTAGTGAAACTTTACTGTATTAGGTCCCTGATACAGTTTGTGTCCCTAATACTCGACTGTTTTCTCCTCCAATATTGGACCGATATAAGAGATATTTAACAAACTGAATAAGAAGGATGTAAACTGTGTCTCTACGTTTTCTTTTTTTTTCATTAATAGTTGCCAAATTTGAACACTAGGGCTCTGTTGACCACAGTGGAGCATACGGTGGAGGTCTCCCTGCTTGGACGGAGCACCGCCGTGTCCTTGTCGAGGCGATCGGCGGCGGCGACCTCTCGCGTCCAGCTCTGATTCAATCTATGGTCCGGAGCGAGGAGGCATGGGATGCGGTCACCTCTTTCTGCGAAGCAGTAATGCTAGCGAAGGAGGAGGCCGAACGCGTGAGAGAGAGGGAATCCTTACGCCCCAGCCGCCGCAACAGGAGAAGACGCCCCGGGCGTCGGGAGTCGCAGGGCGATTCCCGGCCACCGTAGGCGCGGGCCTGCGGACGACGAGCATTGGGTGGCTCTCCGTCTGATCAGAACCAGGCCCGAGTCAACGGCGCGCTGTGTTCCACGCGCGCCTCAAAGAGCTGTCAGCATAGAAGACGGGGCCCGCTAGGGCCAGTGCCTGCCAGGGTTGCGGAATCTGTTTGAAAGAGTCACCGCGGCTCTGGAACGCAAAGGGCATTAGGAGGAACATGGATGGGTTTTAGTCAGTAAGAGTCTGACACTCCCTTCTGCTTCACCCAGAGCGGGAGGAGTCATTGATGATTTCCCATCCTTAAAAAAAAAAACGGCTCTAATTTTGAGCATTTTGTGAAAGTTCTAGTGCTTATTAGATTAATAAATCATCAAAAAGGAAAACAAGAACACAGTACATATACCTCTTATTCAGTTTGTGAAATATCTCTTAAATCGGTCTTATATTGAGGAGAAAACAGTCGAGAGTCAAACCTCGAATTATGACTTTTTACATACAAAGTCTCGCCGCCAGCATTTCCTCTTAAGGCCGCTCTCTCGAAAAATACTTAAAAAACAGCGTGCAGATGAAGCAACTTTTCGTCGGCACTTACAGAGAAATTACACCTAAAAAATATTTAGTAATCTACATGATATAATACGTAATTTGGTTTAGCCAGAATTTATATGGGTATCGGTATCACATAATAAGAAAAAAAAACCAGCAAATCACCTACAAATCGTTGAGATGAAACTATTTTAGTCCTTCATATTTTATCAAAAGAGTATAAAAAATATATTTACTGCTTTGCAATACAAACGAAAATGATTTGGTTATGTTACTTTTTAAAAACATGTATTATTTTTATTATAACAATTTAAAATCGCAACGTTAATATGCACAAGGCCATTGGCATGTATACACGCCTTAACTGAGTAATTTACAATTTTTGCAAAACCCTTTTTTTAAGCATGGGAAATCATCAAATGACTCCTCCCGCTCTGGGTGGTGGCTCCCGCGCAGGAGGGAGTGTCAGACTCTTACTGACTAAAACCCATCCGTGTTCCTCCTAGTGCCCTTTGCGTTCCAGAGCCGCGGTGACTCTTTCGAACAAAGTTCGCAGCCCCAGCAGGCACTGGCCCTAGCGGGCCCCGTCTTTAATGCTGACAGCTCTTTGAGGCGCGCGTGGAACACAGCGCGCCGTCGACCCGGGCCTGGTTCTGATCAGACGGCGAGCCACCCAATGCTTGCCGTCCCAACCTAGGTGTGCCACCTGGGGTCAAGAGTGAATAGGTAACTTCTAGGGAAACACATCATCGCTTTCTATCAGTTGAGATTGTGGTCAAACGCGACCCTAACCCTATCAGTAATTAAAAACACGGTAAAAACGGATTTATTTTTTGCTGCTCGATATTGGTAAAACCATAAATACCATTCAAACTTATGTTTTTTTTTACCCCTGCGTTTCTATTTACCCCGTTTTACGATGACTTGAACGAAAAAGACTCATCTTGTACCTGCCAATCAAGACAAGAATGTTCTTCAGTTTTATATAATTTAGCAAGAGCAGCTGAATTGAACCATTGAATGAATTAGAAAAAACAAACAAGAAAATAAATTATCAAGTTACTGACATAATTAAACCGCCTTTGTATTCAAAACGACTTTAAATTAAAATACCTTATCAATTGTTTCCATTTAGAAGCCTTGGCACAGAAAGATCATGACATCGCATGTTAAATGTTAATCCTTAACCATTAATAATTATTTGATTACGTTATAATCAATAGGTATTCCTGATCGTAATTACTATTTTAATGAACTGCTGTCTAAAGTAACGTGTAATTTTTTTTAAATTGTAACACTTTCTTTAGTACTAAATGATAATAAATGTATGATATTATTTTTAATTTGACGAATGTGTAATGATTTGGTGTGACAGGTCATTGCCATTTGCACACCTTTTGTTATTGTTACGGAGATTTAATTATAGTGGGTAGGTAGAGAAGCAAATACAATAGAAATAGTAAAATCACTAAATTATGTGAAGCTGAAGAAAACTGTTGTCTTCGTTGACAGGTAAAAGAAGAGTATATTTCATTTAAAAATAAAAAAAAATACTGTTTATCCGTAGCAATAACACACACTACGTATCTACTATTTTACATTTTTACTAATGTCAGGCTCGTGTTTGACCACTATCTCACCTGATGGTAAGCCATGGTATGGTTGAAGATGGAGCACGCTGGCCTAGAAGTAACCTATTCACGCTTGACTTAAGGCTTGTATACATGCCAATAACCTGGTGCATATAAACGGAGCTAACTACTCCTCTACGCGCCACTCCACTACCCGCATTTTTAATTTATTATAAAAAAAATAACACACATTTAAAAAAAGTAACAAAGCCACATAATTTTCGTTTGTATTGCAAAGCAGGAGATAACTTTTTTACATTTTTGTTAAAAAATGAAGGAGTAAAATGGTCTCAACGATTTAGAGGTGATTTGGTGATTTTTTTTCTTTTATGTGATACCGATACATAAATTGTGGCTAAACCAAATTACGTATCATGTCATGTAGATTACTACCTATTTTTTCACGTGTAATTTCTCAGTAAATTCCGATGAAAAGTTGCTTCATCTGCTCGCTGTTTTTAGGCATTTCTTGAGAGAGCAGCCTTAAAGGTCCCAAGTTGCAGACATAAACTGCAAATTACAACATCTCTTCTCTAAGGAACAATAAGCTTCTATAAGGGGCAACTTTAACTACTGTCCTTTCGAAAAAGATTGGTTTTTTGCTATTGAATACCTAAAAACAAAATGCCAAAAGACCAGACTCCCAACAATTACCAAAGTATTGGCTAAATCCCGTTCCAAGATCTAACAGTTTCACAATGCTAAGAGTTCTCAGACAGTACCTACGTACCTACTCTATAGGGTCCGAAGGCTGGGAAAATTTACCTTTCGTAACGTACCACTAAAATGCTGCTGTGTCTAAGAAATGTGCTAAAATGTAAGTGTGAAATGGCGCATGTGTCAAAAGATAAAAAGAAGATGGCTGTCTTGATTGAGTTTGATAAGCAGACGAAATCACGCATACTAGTATGAAGAAACTGTATGCTCATTAGCAACTGAACAAGCGCGTGTGATTTGTATTCTTATCTAATGGACTATTTACAGACAGGGAAAGTAAACATTGAAAAATATGGCAAAAATTTATAAATTAATGGAAGTAACGGAATAGTGAATAGGTTACCTACTTTTAGGAAAGCGTGCACCATAGTCTATAAAATCGTCACTTTCCGTCAGATGACACTGTGGTCAAAGGAGAGCCTATCATTAAAAAAAATCGATACCGCTGTACTTGATGGCAAACCATACTAATCAGAAGAAACAATATCGAAAAAATACTAAGCACAGTTAATTGAGAATGGTTCGATTTAAACAGTGTATAAGAATCACATTTTTCAATAAAAGGAGCACCAAAGCATAAAATCCAGCATGAGGTTCACATTTAAAAATAATTCATTTACAATCAAACTCAAATTGACGCACTTCCAAAATAAGCAAAGCAACATTTTAGCGCTCCATATTAGGTGGTCAGCTAGATCGTCTGAGGTAGAATCCGAGCTATGTTCCTTTCGCCAGAGAGCGGACCACTCTAGTTTACCTACACTAAATGCCTAAACTGAACGGTCAAGTTCCTAAATGGCCTAACGAGATAGGCTATTTGGACTTAGATTTAGTATTCGAATCTAAGTTGATTTGAAAGGTTTATAAATATTTGAAACGATTCGAGTATGTGGTGATAAACTTAATAGAATTTAAAGTGAAGAAACCAAAGCTTCTTTTACATCAAACTTCTTTGCAGAAGAAAAACACAAACTATGTAAAATAAAAATGTATGAAATATTAAGTGTATTGCAAAAGAAAATAACATTTAATTGACTTTCGAAAACTTGCTTTCTCATACGTAGTTTTGCTTTAGCTTAGCGTTCATACTTAATACAAAATTATATTAAACCAGTGGACGTCACGCGGTTTCACCCGCGTAGTTCCCGTTCCCGTCGGAGTACGGGGATAATATATAGCCTATGTTACTCCCTGATAATGTAGCTATCCAATGCTAAAAGAATTTTTAAAATCGGTTCAGTAGTTTCGGAGCCTATTCAATTCAAACAAAACAAATCTTTCTTCTTTTGTAACATTAGTATAGATTAACACCACATAAATGCAAAATGCAATATAAAAATGCATCTAGTAAACCTACTGGAGCTATTCAAAGTTCAAGTACATAACTTAATAAATAAATTATATGCATCTAATTTGCATCCAGGAAAACCGGCTGGTCTACCAAGTAAGTTACCGAGTGCACTTCAAGTAAATAAGATTGAACATGGTAATTAATTTAAAATCCGTCCGTTTTCATTTCCCTTACATCCTTCCTTAGATTTCTCTGAACACGCCATGAGAAAAAAATTCCCTTCAGTACAGAAAATGTGAAAAATATTTATGATGAGAAGCTTGCAAAGGAAGCAATGAATTTCACGTTTAATGGATCATTTTATGTTTTGTTGTAAACTTTAAAGTGACTTGGCATAAGGGTACTTACTTTAGTTTTAATGAGACATGGTTTTATGTGAACGGGAAAAATGTTTCTGAATATTATGATAATGACCATCCATCGTGGCAATGCGGCCAATCTTTTGGGCACACTTGCAGTCGACAGCGATGCGTATGATTTATTTAACGCCATATTTTAAGGTTTGCTAAGTTAGGAGTTAAATTATGTTAATATACTAGCTTTTGCTTGCGACTACGTATACGCATATCCGGTTTTTACCCGTTCCCGTAAGAATTTCGGGAAATCTTCTCTTAGTACTCCTCTACACTCCCCAGGGAACGTACAAGCCAAATTTCAGCTTTCTACGACCAGTAGTTTTGGCTGTGCGTTGTCTGTCTGTCACTCTCTCACTCAGTAACGGTAGGATTTTATATATTAGGATTTTTTGTTATTCTCGTAAAAAAACTTACGAGAATAACAAAAAATCCTAATATATAAAATTCTACCGTTTTACCTATACATAAAAAAAGAAATTTACCTATATTAAATTTACAACATTTTTATATTTCAAAACACACAATATCTTTATCTCATTTGCATTGTTATGTATGTTGAAACACTGGGTGGGGTTTCCTTAGGTAACATAATGGGACCAAATACGCAATATTGGTTCAACACTTGGCTCCAACATTGCACCTGCCACCTGACATGTTCCCAGCATAATTGTTCGCCAGTTCTCACAGGTACATTCGTAATACTAGATTGCATTCCTTTTTCCGCAATTTGGCAAAAAACCTCGCAATATACACCATTGCAGAGAATACGCATTGTATAAACAAAGGCACGTATCACAATTAAGTTTGGCAATGTCTGCTATGCCTTAATTGTAATCATTGTGATTGAATTAATTCATTAGTCTTAGTTTTTTTGTTGAGTTCGAAATCTGTTCGGAGAAATTGTGTGAACAATCTGAGAAAAGGTAACTGTTCTCAGAAAGTGACATGTTTGAAATAACGACGCATTGAAAGCTAATTGGTCGAGAAAGAACCCTTTTAATTACGTATTATCTCTTGCAGCGTGTATGTGCGTATTTACTAAGTAAACAAAGTTGCCAATGGTAAGCAATAATGTCATTTCCGCAGAAAGGCATCCATTGCTTGGGCCAAAGGCTTATGTCATAGCCTTTAAATCGTCTTATAATTTTCCCTTCCATTTCGGGTTCCTTTAGTCTTTACCATGACATTGGTCCACCAAAACCGAAATATTTCGTTGGAAATCTTTCAGACGGCTGTCATTAAAACTAAAACTATCAAAACTAAGCCCACCCAGAGATTCAATTTCAAACGGTAGTCAATCCACATTAAACCTGACACCTACAATAACACAGACAAACAAACTGCTACCAAAGACTACTTTCATAATACAAGCACCCAGCAACGCTCGTTTACAACCACGGGTTATAAGGTAGTAAGTACACCAACGCATATAAAGACAGTAACACATTTAAGTGCTGGTCTATAGTGCGTCTATTCGACGTAGTGAGTAGAACGCACTATAATAGAGTGGTACTTTAGCTTACAATTGCATGCTAGTAGGCCTGTTCACACCGTTACTGTAGGGAGGGGAAAGCGAAAGAAAATGTTATCGATGATTTGGTGCCCAAGATAAGACGATTGGATTGTGAGTGAAATTATATAAAAGAAAAGGGAGTGAATGATATTGTGACAGTTGACAAGAAAGATAGAAGTACAAACCGTGTTTTGTCTACCCCAAGTAGCATGAAATAAGGGTATTTACTGTTGCTCGTATATTCAATAAGCAATGAATAATTTCGAAGTTGGAATAATTATATCCGTTTGACCCTGACATTAATGACGAATGTAATACGATATGAGTGACTAGAGATAACGATCTGAACTTTGAAGATGCGCAAGATCAATCAAGATATAATTTATATTTTTTAAAGAAGCGATTAAAATGAGTCAGCCAACAGAAGTAAGCACTAATTATTTAGTGTATTGCTAAGCATTTTTTACGTTGTTAGTATTTCGGCAGTTAAATAGTAAAATACAACAGCAAAAAAGAGCAAATCTCACTACTGCTTAATGTAAACAAAGTGATTTTTGTTCTTGTTTTTAGTTTGAAACAGAACTGAATTTCAAGAACGAGCAAACGGTCTGACTAATCTTTTGACCAGACAACTAATCACAATAACCTAAAAAGTTTTAGACAAATCACGCGTAGACACCTATTTCCAATTTATCGATAGGAACTAGCCACGTCCCTAGCAGCACCTGCACTACCCGCGTGCAGTGACCGGCAATGAGGTCGCCTATGCACCGCGACGCGTCGCCTGCGCCTGCGCACGCATATGTGCTAACATTACTGTCACTAATACGTAGCTGTCATAGATTTAATTCAGTTATAGTAATTGTTCCTTTGTGACAAATGTTGGAACATGTTTTTATTAAAATGATAAAGCAAAAGAAGTACAATGGCTTGTTTTAAAAAACCGGCCAAGTGCGAGTCGGACTCTCACACTAATTGTTCCGTACCAAAACTGAAAAAAACCGTAGCCCCCTTTATTTTTTAATTTTTATTATTTTGTTGTTATAGCTGGGCAATAGAAATACTCTGAAAATTTCGAGTGTTTACCTGTTACGGTTCTTGAGATACAGCCCGCTAACAGACAGACGGACGGACGGACGGATGGATGGACGGATGGTCGGACAGCGGAGGCTTAATAATAGGGTTCCGTTCGTTACCCTTTGGGTACGGAACCCTAAAAAGGAGGAGGCTCTATATTGGTCTATAATATCTATGTATTTTTTTTTGGCTTTGACAATGTTCATATTGCAAATATTTCATTTACATTTCTGTTAGAAGTCCATCTCCTCAAACTATACCAATTGCGTTGGTCTAGTTTGAGGAGATGAACGTTATTGTTGTATATCGTCACCATCATCATCATCATATCAGCCGAAAGACATCCACTGTTGGACAAAGGCCTTCCCCAAAGGGGGGGTTTGCCATAATCGCCACGCTTGGCAGGCGGGTTAGCGATCGCAGTGTGTGGTGTTGCGTTTAACAGAGAACGCTGCTGCCCATTCTCTGCTAAATCCCTTAGTCGCCTCGTAGGACATCCACGGGAAGTGATGGGATGGTATTATTCGTTTACGGCACCATACGGCACCGGCCGACACCATATGTTGCGTCTGCAAGATGATTGCCCAATTAGCAAAATAAATAAAGTATAGGCAGAACCTAATGATAAACCTGGAAGTCCCAAGTATCGTTGCACAGAGAAAATTTCTGAATTTGAAGAACGTGTATCGTTCCGATGTCCGTCACAATCTGTGAAAAATACATCCAATTTCCGCTTATTTTTGTGTTTAGCTTTGCCGTTGAAATGACGTATCGACTAGATATTGAACTTCTTTTTATTTGTGATGGGTTTGCTCTTAACTCTAGTCTAGGTCAGAGATGACAGAGACAAAGTCTACGATAGAGCGAGCTTACCCAGAAGGAGCCTGTGCACTCTAACTTTGAAGAGAGAAACAGAGACGCGTGACGTTATAACAACCAGTACTTGGCCTATTAGGTAGTATCATCATCGTCATCACCATCCGTCGTATTCATAACCTCCTTATCTCAATTAGATAGTTTGGCATATCTAACAAATAATCCTAATCTTATATCACAGAAACCAGTCACCAATCTTTATGACTCCGCGAACAGGACGCCATTATTCGTTGCAACACCAATCTTGGCTGAACCAGTCAGCATGAAATTAAAAATACACAAAAGGCCACTCGAAATGGCCTGGATCGGCAGGTGGAAACGCCGTCTAATCGCTGAGCCTAATTCACAATGGTATTGCGACATTTGTTTGAAAAGGAATGGCGAATTATGATTTCCCGGCTAGAATAAGAAATCTTAAGAATATTGGGTAACTAATTTCTGCCAGAGGCTTCTCCCGCGTGATCCCTAGGGAACATACTCCTGGGATAACAAGCAGCCTATGAGTTATTCCAGACTATAATATACCTCTGTGCCAAATTTCATGTAGATCCTTTCAGGCGTTCTGACGTGAAAGAGTAACAATTCGCATTTATAATATCAGTAGGAAGTAGGATGATTCAAGAGTTGGCGGTAGGTGGTAGGACTCGTGTCCTTAACAGTTGGATCAAGTGGTAAAAGATCCAGGTAGATCATATCGCCTGCATTTGTTTCTCAACAGTGTGAAGCACTAATAAACCTCACGATTTCGCCAGAACGAGACTAAATAATTACACCTTCGAGGTTGAGCAGCACTAGCCGAGTTCGTTCTGTTGATGAATGGTGGTCATCCATATTTACCGAGACTCGGAAAGTAGCGTGCTTTCCGAACCCGAAGGTCGCAGCTCCCTTTGACAGTCGTTATGGATAGTCAAAAGCCAGAAAATCTGACACCAGTCTTGCCAAGAAGTACCGTGTAACCCAATTACTGGGATGTGGAGGTCTGGTAGGCAGCCGCTCCTCGCGAAATACTGGTGTTCAGCTGCATCTGACACTGACTGGAATCCGACCCAAATATAGTTTAGAAAACGCTAGAAAGATTGATCGATTCAACATTATCATCATCATATCAGCTGAAAGACGTCCACTGCTGGACATAGGCCTCCTTCAAGCGTCGCCACAAGGACCGGTCCTGCGCGTCTCGCATCCATCGGCTACCCGCGACCTGAGCCAGGTCATCGGTCCACCTTGTGGGAAACGCAACGTTGGAACGTTGCGTCTTCCGGTACGCGGTCGCCACTCTAGAACTTTTCGGCTCCATCGACCATCAGCGGGTCTAAAAAGGCCACTTTAGCAGAATCATATTAGAATCATAATATTAATCACACAACAATCTGTCAAATTTCATTTTCATCTTTATCGCTAACGCATTAGGTTCAAGGTTGATTGGGAAAATTTGATAGTGGCGGGTAGCGTGATGTGCTTTCTGATTCTGCTAAAGTGGGCTTTTTAGACTCCCAGTTCTGCGAGCAATGTGCGGGCGCCCTGCCCACTGCCACTTTAGTTTGGCGATGGATTGATTAATTCCACCAAATCCAGCCATAATGTAACTTTTAGTAATGTTATATAATATCGAGTAGAGTAGAGAGAGATATCAGAACAGAAGGTATTAATTAGAAGCCAGTAAAGTACTTAAATGTACCTATACCTTTTTATAAGTATGGGAAATCATCAAATGAGTCCCGCTCTGGGCGGAACGAAAAAGAGTGTCAGACTCTTACTGACTAAAACCCATTCGTGTTCCTCCTAATGCCTTTTGCGTTCCAGGGCCGCAGTTACTCTTTCAAAATTCCGCAACCCTGGCTGGCCTTAATGTGTATCTAGAGTGTTAAACATATTGAACGAAGAAATATTGTTCAACAACGCCGTAACGTACTACCCAAATTGAATATCCAAATACAATCAATCTCTAAAGACCCTTTCAAATTGCTTTTCATTTAAAATACAGGTAGGTACGAATTAAACTCTGTTTTCAATCACAGTTCAGTCTTAGATAATCCTCTATTACCCTCATTCTGACTTGAATGAAGCAAATGATTGAATTCTGCTGACCATTGGTTGTTATGTAGTGCCGCTACTACAATGGCCATTATGTTAGCTTTTGTTGGTACACAAAGGTTCTGTAATTAGAATTATGTAAGAGAAAGGTCTAGCCTAGTTTCTTTTTAGTCTAGGTTTGAATGGAAATTGTAGGGTATGAGTGTTGTTATAAAGGTGCGGCACATACATGGTTTTATTATATTTTATATAACGCTGTGATGTTCAATAACTTTAGTTTAGGCTATTGTTACTTTTGTAACAATTGTATAACAATCTTAAAAATGTTTATAAAATAAGTATGACACGTGTGGGAGCACCTTTACAAAATTACAGAAGTTAAAACTGAATATAAAACTGACTGACTGGTTTACTAAATAAAAAACCCCTGCTTTGATAAACCCTGAGTTAAGTTAAACTATATTTACACCTTGACAAAAGTATGGTTAAAAACTTGTATCATGTTATCGTAGACGATTGAATCTATTTCGGAAAATAATAAATTCAAGACAAATTAAATGCAATGATTGCTCTTCTAGGAAGCTTTAACAGATCAAGAAACCACATAAATCTTGCCCTAATTACTGCAAGTTGTACTTCTCAACCACAGAATGTGTAATCTTGTGTCATACGTTGAAAAGAGGCAACATTCTCTTGCTTTAGATTCGCTAGGTATCTGCTTACAACTTAACTACGTAATCTTAACTAATATAACACAAAGATAATAGTGTATGTTAGTTAATATTATTAAAAAGGGTATTCTCTGGAAGATTTCTTCCTATTACGAAAAATCTTTCATTGATATAAAACTACAACTTGGCTGAGTCGCTTATGCTAACGCTATTATTTTGTCGTAACTCCATTGGTTAGTTGATGGTTAATGGACAGATAAACGACCGATAAACTACCTCAGAAACTGAGCATCAGCCGTTTCTGGAAAAATAACGGCTTGTGTTAGATCAGCCACAGGAACGAAGCTGCCGAAAAAAGCGGATGATCCACACATATCAAGGCCTCGTAATGATTTTTGACAGGTTCCGGGCAAGGCCCTGATTATTATGTGGATCAACCTTTATAAAGAGGCGAAATTTTAAAGCTCTTTCATAGCATATCGCTTGATCTGCTCACTCCCTAACAGTATAAAGTTAAATAATTATAATTAAGCTAGACTGCACGAGTCTGAGGTAATTGCCGTAAAGCGCACTGAGGCGATCAGTAGCGAAAGTGGAATAATTAATCATTCTTGTAGATTTTATCCTCAGTAATTGGGCTTAGTTTAGTGTGGCTATTACTGTAGTATGTAAGTAGTTGTGTTACAATGTACAATTATGTAATCTATTAATGAAGATGTGGTACCTACTTTTGAAAAAACCCAAAATAATAATTGGTGAAAGAAGAGTACCTCTACGTCCCATAGGCTTAAACGGAAGTGTTCATATAATACGAAAATTTGCCAGTTCTGGTTGACAACGACATACGCCCCCGACCTTCAGGAAACAAAATGCGCACTCGTTTCACACCCGCGCGACCCAAAATTCAGTAGTTTTTTGTACTTTCCTTATTATTGTATGACTTCAAAATAGCCTTACATCAAAATGTAGAAAGTTAATTTGTCTTTGAGATAGTATAAATTTCATTAAAATACGCCCGGCGGTTTTGGTGCGATTGTCGTTTTGCTGACCGTGTTAGACATTACTTTACAAATTAATTACGGGTAGTATTTAAACGCAAATCAAAAAATATCCTTTTTCTATGCAATAAGATTCCGAATTCCCATCAAAATTACTGATTGCACAGCAAAATATTCAACTCAAAATATCACTAAAAACACTACAATTTATTTTCGCAGCGTACAGCGATTTTCCCTATAGCAAAATTTTTCATCAATGCACAGCTAATAATCTTAATGCACGACAAAACTGTACTGCGACTCACCATAGTTCTGGGTGGTTTAAAAAAAAAATAACTACGAAGGCTAAGGCCTTCTAACCTAACCTATCCGAGTCGGGGTAGTCTGAGTCGGGGTGTTGTCCATAAATATGGAAAATTTGCTGTGCAGTCAGTATTTATGCTATGTATGTAGTATTTTTGTACAAAAATAAATTTAACTGTATTGCATTATGAGGAAAAAAGTAATGTCATATTGATGTATGATTTCGAATTATCTGCAGTTTGAGTTTTGTTAAACATTTAGTTTATTTGTAGTGAAGTAAGTTATTTGATGTAAAAAAGAATATAAATGATGAGTATGTATTGCAATTTATAATATCCCATTAATTACACTATGTTGTAAGAATAAAACTAAAAAATGTCATATATAAAAATATTAAGAAAACAGTATAGTAGTATATAACATGATTATTTTCCAAATAATTGCTAGCCGTTTAGACGTGATTCTCATTGTAATATCAGGTACTGAGGGGTATCTGCAACCTAAGTCCAATGTAATGAAGCCTTTAATCGGTCACAAATTCAGACTCCGGGCTGCTAACGTAGCTACTGAGAAATTGGGTATAGAAATCCCAATTATAGCCCGACCCACGAATCGAACCCAGGAGGTTCAGAAGTAGAAGTGCGACGACTAGACCAAAGAAGCAGTCGTATAGTGAGTTCGCCAAGACGGCTATAAATACCACTCCTGATATCCTTTTGATCTAACCGAGTAGACAGACTATTCAACAAATAACAAGTTAATTCATAAATAACACAATAACATAGCGTTCCATGTCGTAATACATAATGTATGTAGATTGTATACAAAAGGCTTATTCTCGAGCCTACAAACGGCCTATTGATGCCTGCGCGTGCGACGCATAGCAATGCACGAACATTATAATCTAGTGTAGCGAAAAATGGACGGTTCGCAGAAATGCGGGAAACATTCATAAATGTTTGTAGTTTTCCTTGTTTTGAGGTAAATATGGAGCTTAGTGATGAAGCTGGATACTCAGTGACCGCTACAGATTCATTAACCGCCGCAAAGTAATTGCCAAAGTTGCCACGAAAAGCTCCATAACCGTTATGATAATTATTGTAAAAAGTTACTTGCCTAGAATCATTTCAATACATTAATATTACATGGTCATACAAAAAAAGGAATTGACTGTCAGAAAGGGGATGACAATTGAAATGACGACTAATGCAGAAGCATGGAAGGCAAGACATGTTGGGTCAACCCAAAAACAATAATGTAATAAAGGCTTTAGCATAATGATTATAGATGAAATTCAGAGATAACTAAGTAAGTGAAACATGACAAATAAGACGAATGTGAGGTCTCAATACAAAAATTTGGAAAATATCGGGAAAGCGTAGCTCTAAAGTAAAAGAGATGTAAGGTAGAATTGTATATGAATAGTTTTCCGAAAATAATTCTTGGAAGGACTTGGGGCTTTGTCCAGCAGTGGAAAAAAGTTAAAATCTTTTGAGGTCTGTAGGTATAATTTAATTCATTATAGGTAAACCTTAAATATTGGCACGATCAACTATGTCCACGTAAATCTGATACTAGCTCGCATGCATTATTGCAGTGACCTCAACTAATAGATATTTACAGATAGTGAGCGACCCAATGAACACGACCTGCCATAAATACAGGTTAAGGAATTCGAAGGAACAGTTTGAGCTATGACAAAATTGTTTATAAGGTTCATGATGTCAGATTAAAGATATGAGAATACTTTGATTGTGACGTCATTTGATAAACAATTTAATAACCCAAGTTACAATATTAGAGACAAACAATATTAGAGAATTACAGAGAATTTAGCCATGCACTCACAATTTCTTGATTGTCAAGACAATTTGATATATTCATCTTCTTAAACACGAATTTGGAAAGCATACGATGTTGAACTGTTAAAATACTGAAAGTACCAGTAAAATGCTCGGGTATATCGAGTTTTAGTACTTTTATTTTATTTTACACTAGCTACTGCCAGCGGCACAGCCCGCGTGAAAGTTGAAAGCTATCCCAAGGGATAAAAAGTATTTTTGTCCCTACTCCCAGGATACAAAGTATATGTCCTATTTCAAGACATGGTATACCCGCTTCCCAAGTTTCATCTAAATAAAACATAAAACAGGTAACAAAACAGACATTTCTCATTAATGAGTACGATAAGAATAGTATGGAAGTAAGAATCCTACTGGTACTCTTTGTGACTTCAGCTTTCGCAAGCAACCAGCAAAATTTTATAATTTATTCAAACTAACAGAAACATGGTCAGTGATTTATCACTCTACTTGAGACGTGAAAGTCCGTTGCGTGAAAAGGTAACCCTACTAAGTACAGTCTCGACGAACGATAAAATAACCACGTAACTGGGTACAGCACTATCAACCTTTGACCGATAACCCCAATCGTAATTCCAAGCAGTTTCCTACAATTTCATCGGCGATAAGCCCCATATCGTTTACCACATAAATTAAGTTAATGTAACAAATAAATTAGGAGCTAGACAATTAAATTGCTTCGGCACAATCGCTACTTGGATTCGTGCCTTATCGGTATTTCGTTCACCTGTTGGTTGGCCGCCTACAGATATCGTAGCCAATGGAATTTATGTTATTATTGTGTAAGAGTTTCAGAATGTATTTTATACATAGACTTCAACTACATGGGCAGTAATTAAATGAAATTCTCGCATCTAAAATGATGACATACAATCAAATCTGCTAGGGTTCAATGACCTTTTAGAGTTAAGAATAGAAGAAAAGATAATTTACCGTACCTAAGACAAAGCAAATAGACTAATAAGTACTACTCTAACTAAGCAGTTCTTAAAGAAGTCAAAACAAGGAATAGCATCAAAAAGATGAACAACACGTTGCTAATAATAAATTAACTCCAAAATTGCAAATGACAATAAATTCCAGTCAATAATTCGTCTAGCAAACCTGGTGATTTTAAAATATTCCGACAACCATTTATTGAGATGGCAATAAAATTTTACGAGTCGATTATGACGATGTAAACTGCAACACCCGACACATTACCTGAAACAAGAGAAATTATCATAAATACTCAAAACCCAGCAGTCAGAGAAAGTTCGTAACATTAGCTAATAATTCGTAAGGAGTCATAACACGATACTCAAGAGCCGTCTCGTATGAATGAGTGAGCAACGACGCACTTTCCTGTGGAAAGCTGTCGCATAGAACATTCACTAAGTAGTGATGTTGTAACTGTGAAGTAATGCTTATATTTGGTAATGTGGTTATGAGAGTTTGCTTGTTGAGGAACATTTACATTAATTACCACTTGGTTTCTTGGATAATCTTCTAAGTGACTTGACAAGAAGGATTATACAAGATTGCCGAATTGTTTCTCAACCATGTTGGGATCAACTACCAGTCGAACAGGATGCAGCTGAATACCGAGTATTTTACAAGGGGCGATACATCTATTCTTCGCAAGTTACTGGGGAATACAATACCCATTTTGAACATGGTTAACACTGGTTGTCAAACTGTCGGGGTTAAAACAAATACCAGCTAAGACCGAACAATCAAATCACACACTAAATAATAGTAAATATCTACAAACCACAGCCAAAACTAAATTCGAGTACTTTCCGTGGCAAAATTGTACATACAGTAGAAAGTGTTAATCCCATAAATGAAACAAAAGAGAAGCTGGAACCTACAGTACACATTGTTACCTTTGCCCTCACCACGCCTTTACACACAATCTATTTATCAGATATTACCAACAGTGCTGGTAGGACGTGACATTTAGCTCCCAGGCCAGGCACGCCTCCACAATAATTAACGATTACTAATATTGATATTGCACGTATAATAATTATTTAATTTCAGATTTTGGAGAAGATAAAACTAAATGCTAAACAATACGAGGTCTCCTTTACACATTACAAATGTCAGATGATGTTTAATGGTTTTAATAGTTTGGTGTAATCTTTTAACTTCTATAAAGCATTGATTAAAAAGAGTTGATAGGTCTCACAAAAGCATGTCTAGTTTTCTTCACCATGTCAGATTAATTTATCTTTAAATTTTCCTCAGTCGTCTTCTCGAAAGTTGTATTGATATTTCAAACAAAGCATAAAGCAGATGCTTTAAACCTAGGGGCCAAGGTTAAACCTAGACCATCTACTATTTATGTTTCAATACTGCTATCTTTATCTCGCAGTTTATCAATATTTCAATCAACACATCAGTCTCGTCTTTGATTCGCTGATAAATCGTTATTTAAACATGTTTATACTTCTTTAGATATACATCTTTCAGTTCAAGGCTTATGAATTTATTGAACTTAATAATAAACTTCTACATGGGCCACAAATGCTATGCCGGCCGATAAGGCAGATTTGTAATGCAACCAAAACAAGTAATTGAAATCACATTTGGCATTAAAAGCTGCAAGTTCACACACAACACATTTACGGTAACTTTAGCGTCCATTTTAAGCAGTAAACTTCTCATAAAGCCTTCTGTTTACCAGCATTTTAGCTTCGTTCTCATCCTCATTCAAAAAGTCAATTGCAGGAAATAAAATGTTCGTATCCCGCCCTTTCTGATTTAGACTCATAATGACTCCGTTTCCACTTCTATGATAAATTTTAATCAGTTCTTGGGTCTCAAATGTACGATTATTTAAGGCATTACAAATTATAATCAAAATCCTGAATTTTATCATTTCCATCTTCACACACTTGCCCCTTATACTTTTCTCTTGCCATTCCGTCCTCGGTCCTATCAACCATCACGCTGTCAGTTACAGTTTTCCTGACATTACCCTCACAAACCATTCGTTTCTGGAATTCCTCTCCATCTTTATCTATTTGCTTAGCATTCCTGTAGGTGATCAAAAATCTTTATTGATTAATTTATTCAGGAGATAAATATTCAATTTTTTTAATAAACTCCATTTCCTCAATCCACCTCCTCATTATGTTAAACATAATTATGTTATTAATGTTAACACTTAAATGACATGCGCATTAGATCGCAGTTATATTCAAGGTGTTAGTCATTTATAAATCAAAATGACCATTGATAATTGGCGACTGACGGATAATGATTATGACTTATGTGCAATATGTGTGGGAGGTATCGGAAATAAAGGATTTGAGGTACTAATTGATAATGATGATGATAATAATGGATGCATCGAGTTGGAAGTAGATTCTAGTGTCAGGACTGACTTAAGATAACGACTTCAGTGAAGATACTTTGGAGATCTTCACGAAGTTATTGACACGTGCAACGTTTTTGTTCCAAACATTTTTTTAGGCCCTTGGTAATTGAAGCATTACAATTACAGTCAAAGAGAGTTTACAATTGGAATCAAAGATAATACTAATGATATTGACGTTTTATATGCTGTCCGGACAAGCCCACTCAAATCTATGTGGTCTTTTCGTCAAAAGATAACGTAACCTGAATATATGGTTCTCATATATGATTTGATCAGTACCTACGTAAGAATGGACGTTAAAAGAGAGTTTGATCTCTGAGTTTGTTTCGGTGTTTCTTCTCAAAGAAGTCTGCTTGAAAACACCGACCTTATCTAGTTTAAACTGATCAATAAATTTCTTAAACCTATTTACGAGTAAAAAATACAAATTATCATTTATCATGTTATGAACTTCTAAATGTTGTGACTTACCCAAATAGTCAGGCGCTTATTTAACCTTGTCCACAAGGTGATTAGAACCTAATAAACATCATCGAAAACTAACTTCATCGCCTGAAGCTACATGTCCAAGTACCACGGAACTACTTCGAAGTCCCTCAATGTAGAGCAGCATTGCTCTGTCAAAATCACTAAGGAATTGATCTATTAACTTAGCATTAATGGATCTCAAACAAGGCATTAGCAATGGGCTTATCGTAACATGATATACAAACATGAGAACATTGGATTAAGGTCGAGTTTAAATGTTTACACACGAGTAGAAAAGATAGATGAAGAAACTGGTACCCTTGAGAGTGGCAGTAAAATGGATACTGACTATAAAGAAGGAAAAGTACCTGAATTGACATTTGAAATTACTAAAATAATTGGATTTGAAGAAATGAAAATCAATAAAGAAAAGAAAAAATAATAGTTTATTCTACATAAACAAAACGCAAATTACAAATATGATACATGATATTTATTTTTACAGGTTACAAGTAACTCTTTTACACGTATTTTTTTTTTCTGTCATATTAATCTAGATGAGGCCGGATGTTTCCTAGCTGACTACCCTGAGAAGAAACACCGAAACAAACTCAGAGGTCATAGTCTCTTTTGAAGTCCATACAATCGCCAATAACATATGAAAACCATGTAGGTTAACGTTTGACCACCACGCAGGTTTGAGTGAAAACAGTACAGACAGACAGACGAAGACAGTATTATGAATATGAGTTATAACGAAAAAACATGAAATAACAGTAGTAAGTTAAATGTCGCCACCGACAGACTGATGAGGAATATACCAGTAGCTCTATAATTAATATTTTAATCCCATCATTCAAAATTGGGAACACATTCATAGTGCGTGCAGCTAAGGAGTGGAATTCCCTGCCGGAGTCTGTGTTTCCTGATAGCTATAACCTGGGAGTCTTTAAGTCAAGAGTGAATAGGTTACGGCAAGCGTGCTCCATCTTCGACCACATCATCGCTTACCATCAGGTGAGATAGTGGTCAAACACGAGCCAGTAAATAGGAAAAAAAAAATCTCTCAGGAACAATTTTTTGTCGTCTTGTGCAACGACATGTCGAGAGTGCGAAACAATATTCCATTAACTCTCAATTTGCAATGACAAATTAATATTGACAGTAATTAATTGAAATGCTTTCTCTTCAGCAAATTACAAAGTTGCTGTCATTATACATTACCGCATATCCGCTGTAAAGACACGCCCAAAATTAATTTGGAAACATTTTTTTCTCACGAATGTCGCAATCAATTACGTACTAATATCCTTTTTTTATCATTTGTAAAAACGAAACTAGTTACTTGAATTGCATAAAAAAATATTTTATGAAGTTGTTTGGGTTCGGTACAGTCGGTATTTCTGATCAATAAATCATTTAAAACCAATTAAGAGAGTAATTTAATCCCTCACACGTCCCTATTATGAGACGGATCGTTTGTCTTAGGCCGAAACGTATCGTGCCCCGCGGCGACGTCCGAAACACAAAGATATAAATCTTGCATCGCCATTTATTCCGGCAGTTCATGAACATTGGCAAAATACAAGCAATAAACTTGAACACAATTGGAAATCTTTTAAGTTTAAGTTATAATCTCTTAAGTGATTTAAATGGCCTCGCTGTAGAGTTTATATCTCTTTTAACTGACTTCGCTCCGACATCTCCATAATATACTGACTTAATCGACGGAATTGGGAATCAAAATATGTTTTGTAGAATCACTTTATTAATACCGTATCTCTCCACCACTCTTGGTTGGCTGGCAGAGAATGCAAGCCCACCTTTGTACAACGTGTTAAAGAATAAGCGCAATACCTCTTAAGGGGCCATTGTACTCATCATTATGAATAACTTTTACTATGGGACCAATTCCGAAATCGCGAAAAAAGAATCAGCTGTTCAGTACATTTTGTCGAGTTATGCGCACAGAAATGTATGGGGGAGTCGATTTTTTTTTCACGATTTCAGTGTTGGTCCCATAGTGAAAGTTGTTCATAATGATGAGTTCAATGACCCCTTAAGAGGTATTGCGTTTATTCTGTAACACGTTGTATATGTTCCATTGTTAAACTTTTGGGTTTAAATCTCACGGTGCATCAATAAAGTTCAATGGCGTTCTATTATTTAATTATGAACGTTTGTTTGTACTCGTGATCGATTCTAATGAACGTTGGGCCTATAATTGTTTGAAATGTAGTGATTGATGAAAAGTAGCACGTAGGTACTTATTACAATATTACCATTACAGCCCGGATATTTCACAATATCCCTAATTATAAAATGCCATGGCAATCAAACCTCTTTAGTTTTGGATGTTAGGATTTCGTTCTAGATATTGTTTTCTGCATTAACTCTATGTTTGGTTCTTACTTCAAAGTTTCTGACAAATCAGAAGAAATTTTTCTATTTATTTGTTAATATTTTACATTTAATTCATACAACACAAATTTTTAATGCACATTTAGCTGTAATAAACGGTTAGTTAAAGTAAATTGTATCCTTTAAAAACCGCCTATCATTAATTATATATGCACCCAATAGATATTTCCTGATTCAATGTTATCTTCCCATATTTCTGCAGAATCAGAAATATATTATTGCAGAAATAGACAAATAGGTATTTACTTAAAAACTGGAGTTTAAAAGAGACTTAGGTTATTCAGATAGGAATGCCGTACTTGAAACATGTGATGGCGGAAGGGTGTCGACACATGTAGCGTCCCACACCAGAGGCCTATCCACCTTCCACGGCAAAATCGTCATACCATCCGGTCTCTTCCCATCGTCACGTACCAAGCCACTAGGTTCTAATACTGCAGGTACGCCGGCGGTGACAAGAGCTCGACGAATAATATCATTGATGCTAACGTGCCGTGCTATGCGGCCTGCGCTCTTGCAGCAGGAAAGGCCATGGTGTCCGAGGCTGTCGACAGCTACCCCGCAGTGACACCGATGCGGAGCAACACAAGGCGCGCCTAAGCGGAGACAGACCGCGATCCGGTAAAGTGGTTTTGATATCCTATTTCATCATCATATGCATAGCCTTTTCCCAACTATATTGGAGTCGGCTTCCAGTCAAACTGTATTCAGCTGAATACTATTAAGTGGAGCGGCTGCCTAGACCTATCCTATTTACAGAATCAATAAAAAAATCATTTCATTCAAACTCAACCGAGTAAAACCAAAATTAGTCCTGATATACAACACAGTTCTTACAAAAACAATCTTCTATGACGTAAATTCCTTGTTTTATTTTGAACTGCAATAAAGACATAATAACAGTCCAGCTTATTATAACAATTAAGTTATAAACTTAGCACACAAAGCTAGCAATGTTAAGTGTCCAGTAATTTCAGCGTACTAACGTTATCTGGTACTAGCTGACCCGCGCAACGTCGTCTGCGTCACAATTTTCATTACTGCTCCGCTCCTATTGATCTTAGCGTGATGATATATAGCCTATAGCCTTCCTCGATAAATGGGCTATCCAACACTGAAAGAATTTTTCGAATCGGATCAGTAGTTCCTGAGATAAGCGCGTTCAAACAAACAAACTGTGTTTCCAAAAACTTACAACCCTAATCTCTTCAAAGTTAGAGAGCACAGGCTCCTTCTGGGTAAGCTTGCTCCATCGTAGACTTCGTCTCTGTCATCTCTGACCTAGACTGGAGTCAAAAGCAAACCCATAACAAATAAAAATTAAAAAATAAATCAAACAAACTGTTCAGCTATATATTAGTATAGATGATCATCATAATTGTCACGCTATCCAAGATTGTTGCAATTTTAGCACAACGTCAGCTGCCTTTGTTGTTGTGGCAAATTATACGGTATTGTGGTTTTTTAGAGAATTGTTGCCAGGGGGTTATTAAGGCTATGGTATTTTTGCCTTCTGTTTTATCTATGCTCGTAATTTTTAATAAGTTTAATTTAGTCTATGGTTCACAAGAATAGGCTAAAATATGCATACTGACCAAGCATATTTTAGCCTATTCTTGTGAACCACCGCAGGCTTTCTAAACAGTAAAGCTTATTTTTTTGACATCTCGTGAAATTTTAAGTCTAATAAGTTTCTACTGGGTGGCCGGAGCATGAAGCACAGTTATACTTAGGGAGGACACGTAGGGGAGGCCTATGTCCGGCGGTACACGACTTTCAGCTGAAATGATGATGACTTTTAACACTATACTCCAACTGGGTAAATGTCTAGTACTTTTCCAAAGTTTCGTCCAGTCAAATAAAAAAAAATAAAAAATTATGAATCAACTAACATTTTCATAAGAATTTCAAAATAAATCAATAAGTTTTCTCTGACACTAAACTCGATATGAAGAAAGCAATCATATGAAATATCTCTCTATTCTCTTCCACAATAAAACAAATAAAAATGATAACTTCCAGTTTTGCTCAATAATTAGAAACATCATATCTAACCATCACAAAACTATTACTATCACATTGTCAATGTCATAACTAACACTGCGAATAATAATTACGATTTATTATTGCGTTACAATTAAAATCTAGTAACTTTTCTTTTTTTTTTCTTTTCTTTTCTTAGTTACTTTTCTTTTTTCTTTTCTTTTATATCCTTTTCTTTCTTTCTTTTTTTCTTTTCTTTTCTTTTTTTTCTTTGATTTTGACTTTGGCACTAAGTTTATACTACTACAATAAAAGGAAAGCAGTCACATTTTATATATTTCTCTTTTCAAAAATAAAACAAATCAAATTAAAATAATAATATTTTCCGCTTTTGCTCTCTAATTAAAATCATTACAGCTATCCGTCACAAAGGTATCACTGTCACATTGTCAACGTCACTACAAACACTGGGAATAATAATCATAATTATGATTTATTATTGCGTTACTGTTCCCACACTATTGTGATCTACGGAAGTGAACGATTTGGTCACGCGATCGCCATTTCGTTACATTGCCGATGTTTTGTCGTGTTTGCTGGTAATAGAGAAATCACATGTGCCATGGTTTTGACAAGGTTAGACTGAGGTCGAGTTATTTTTAAAATGCATCAACAAAAGTATTGAGACTAACAATTTATCATTCATTGATGAGAAATACGGAGGTAATTGTCATCGCCTCTCCTTTTATAATAATAATAATTTATATTTAATTCAAGTAACTAGACTCATAGTGTTAGTAACAATATATACTTAAAAACTATGTTGGTAAAACACAAAATAACACAAAATCAAAAACCAACACAGTTTGCGACATCACTGCTGCAAGGCCCAGCTATAGATACCCTGGAACAGTGGTTCACAAAAAAGGTGTTATTCATTTTTAAATGATTTATAATCATAAACATTTTAAACTAATATAATTTCTACACCATATCATTCCTACATTCTGATGTAAATGCTAATACTGCGTAGTTTTGTTTTTTCATTCTTCAAAAAATTTATTACGCAACTAAAAACAAAACCACACCATACCTTTTACACACGGTGTCTACTTATCTTTTATACAACTCTCCTTTCGCAGGTATGCTGGAAGAGATTTCTTTTGGAATAAGCATTACCTTTGTACCTATTTTTCTGTTTCCTTCTTTTTATCTTCCTATGTAATGTGTGTACATAAATTGTTAAATAAATAAATAAATAAAAGAATCGCCTTCGGAAATTGAAAGTAGCAACCAAAATTATATAGTAAACGCTAAAACAGATAAATAGCAGTTGCACTAAAATATAATAAACAAATTACAGTATACGTATGACCGCCTGTTCATTGTATATACTTGTATACAACGGCTATTATGTACCGAAGTGTTAAATTATATACTAAAGCAGTTACTTCGACCTTTCGGTTAAGGTTTGGTAACAGTTAACGCGCGAATACATAGTTAATTTAACGTTGTGATGTAAAATTACAGGTTTTCTAGATTCATACAAGACAGGCAATTGGCATCTACAGCTATATGTAAGTCTCCCCTGGACCTTGACAAGTAGACTGGTAATTACTAGGCCAGGATGTCAGATCCCATCCATCCTTTATTTTTCATCTCCGAATCACACATAACGATTACCAAAGTGCGTAAATAATTTATACTTTTTAACGCTTGCTGCTTTTGAACCCGTAAATAAAATTCGTATAAAATTGTCGGGATATTTTGTAAGGATCGTAACAGATGGTCGTTCTATGATTTCTGTCTGCTTGTATGGGAAACATACGTGAGTTTATATAATTACAGATCCATCCTGTATAGCTAGATAAATTCCTCAAATTGTAAACTTTACTCTTTCTTCATCTCTCTTCACTAATACTATCACTAAAACCGTCCTTGGGACTTGCCCATGTCCAGTCGTTCGTGTAAAATATTTCTCACACAATATACTTGGTATCAGGCATCAGTTTCCATACCCTCACAATGGCGGACTGGACGTAATGACTCCGTTGTTCTATGGGAACAGATGAGAGGATAAGTCTTTGTGTCCATTGTGCGACTGTTGCCGAAGGTACGAGCTGAGGAATTTATGTTGTACATCATAATTACGATTATGAAGGTGTTAACTAACATGGAACATAATTATTTCTTAATTTCTTTTCTATCATATAGTCTGAATAGTGTTTTGAGAAATATTTGCGCATCGTACGTCCTTGATATATACATCATTGTTTTCGTAATAAGTTTGATCAAGTATCAAATATAAGTCATAATATAGAAAAACCTTTCTAAAGCTTAGTGGAACACTTGAGGCTTTTTTTTATTTACTTATTTTATTTTATTACATAATTATTTACCATCAATTTTTGGTACATATTTCATGACGTCGCTACATTTGTTTTAACTTGTATTTTTTTTTCAATAATGGGATGTCTTTCTTCTGGGTGATAAATATTTCGGTTTAACAGCTTTTTTATAAAACTAAGATTCAACTGGCATATTTATGGTACAGATAAAAATTACCTGAGTTTTATAAAAAAATCTGCTCTTTAGCGGTTTGCTTTCGGATGTGCAATATTGCTAACTAGTGGACGTCACGCGGTTTCACCCGCGTAATTCCCGTTCCCGTGGGAGTACGGGGATAATATATAGCCTATGTTACTCCTTGATAATGTAGCTATCCATTGCTGAAAGAATTTTTCAAATCGGTCCAGTAGTTTCGGAGCCTATTCATTTCAAACAAACAAACAAACTTTTTCCTCTTTATAATATTATATATTAAGTATAGATTAACCTGACATAATGAATTTTCAGCTATTCATCTCTTACAATACCTTGACAATGCACAAAAGAGAATGGCCCGTTCACCCCAAACCCAAGCCGAAATCCTCACAACGATCGAAATCTTCAATACCAGTGCGTAAGTTACCCAACACACAAAAACAATACAAAGTAATCTTTTTATCAGAAAGATAAGCGTTAGAACAAAACATTGGCGACCTCACCTCGACCTGATCTAACAATACTTAGTGAGGCTCGGCCAGTGTCACCTCTCAGAGGTGTTAAACAAGTTGAATAAGTTATACAAGAGTTAGCGTTATAGATGTAATAACATGAATGTCAGATGTTGGACCTTCTTCATAGATTCGTTAACCAAACTTGATAAATATAACCGACTAGGTGACCCGCGCAACTTCGTTTGCGTCATAATTTTCATTACTGCTCCGCTCCTATTGGTCTTAGCGTGATGATATATAGCCTATAGCCTTTCCGTGATATTAACACTGAAAGAATATTTCAAATAGGACCAATAGTTCCCGAGATTAGCGCGTTCAAGCAAACAAACAAACACTTCAGCTTTATATATTAGTATAGATAGATTTAGGATGCATAACACTAGCAGTTGTTAGCAGATGTATTTCAACTAGCTCTAAAAGAAACTTATCTGTTCAATCCATGTTCAATCGATTCAACAGTTATGTGTGGGAGCTATCTCCACACTTTCTGAAAGCCTAATCCGAGATTTAAGGGTTCGGAAAGCCACTTGATAGCATTTTAGAATTAGGTACAATAATACATTATTTTTATAGACACCTTAACTTAACTTTCTTGCATTTTGAGAGTTTGCGACTCAGATGCGAATGTGAATCATCATCATCACCTGCCTGGCCTTTTTTCAACTATATTGGGGTCGACTTGAGTTGCGAATGTGAATATGTCTTAAAAATAAAGTGACCCTCAAGTCTCACATTGATCATATGTTTGTTTCATCACCCTTCTTCCCACTGTTTAGATGAGAATAGTGTTATTCTGTAAAAATCTCACCGCGAAAACAGGGTGAAATGACTCGCGCTCACGCCACCGATTCTTTCACGGAGAGATGTTTACAGAATAGACCAGCTGAAACACTACGTTGAAAAATTTCAGGAACATGTAACTTCGCAGGACACTTTAATAAACTATTAGCAATACGCAAAAACAAGTCAAAAACTAGATTCACATAACATCTGTAACACCTATTTAGTATTCTTCTTCTTCTTTTCGAGTCAATGGTTAACTTCTTAGATTTTTTGGGCCCAGTAGGTGGCTACGTTAATTGCAGCGTCGGTGGCATTCATTATATCCCTCGAAGTACAGGTGTATGTGCACTTGGAGCACTCCAACGTGTGGCTCATGTTCTGAAGGAGCACCGCACTCACATTGAGTATCCGACGTGTCTATCTATGAATCCCCATTTCGCCAGATTGTGTTTGTTGTATTTACTATTACAATATTGTGTAATAAAGTTCAATTTCAAATCAAACGTAACATAACGTGTGTTTAAGATAATAAGCGTAATCTCAGTTTAACCCAATATCGAACAAAGAAGTAACTCTTAACCTTGCGTTACAAACAAACAAAGCTATGAATATATAAACATGTTGAACATGCAACCGCCTCTATTTACATACGGTGCAGGCCAAATGAAAGGGTACAGTAGTGTTTAGGAGAGTTTACACTTGGTGGAGAGACCGCTGCGTTTGTGATTTAGAAAGATGGTCAGGCAACCGGTAGAATAATTATAAGCAAAGCATGAGCACTCATTATTTTTATGATAAAAGAAGCAACTTTAACAGATATGAAAGATAATATGAAATCCTTGCGAGTATTTTCTAGATCGAAAGACAGACCGAATCGACAAGAACACTGCTTGCTAATTTATCTGTAATGCAACTGCACAACTAGTGAATGAGGAGAATTTTAACCACGTTAAGAAAAGTTAAAAAGAAACGTTTACACATTTTTTAAGAAAATTAATTAATTTAAAAAGAAAAGTTTGTAATGTTGTTATTATAACGTTTATCAGCCTTTGATGATCAATAACAAGCCTTGCAGACTATGCCATAAATCTAAATTACGAAACAATTTCAGGGTTAGTCCCATAGTAAAAGATGTTCAAAATGATGAGTACAATGACCTCTTAAGATTTTAGTTATTCCAATTACACCTTGTAAAACGAAATAATAGCCCCATTATTGCTAATGTAAGTGCAGTATTTTTCACACGTGAAATACTTAGCGTTAGCCAAGACGAATGTGCAATCTCCTCAAGTATAGGCTTAGTGAATATGCAAATCCTCTGTCACGCAGATTGAAATGTCGATTACAGACCAGTACCGGTCGACATTGAGCGTGAACATACACCTATGATTGATACGACGATTTGTGAGAATATCCATTATGTGCTAATTAAACGTACGTGAATATGAAGAGAAGAAATATTTCAGAAGGCATAGCTTGAAGAATAAGAATATTGTAGTATGATTTTGTATTTAGTAGCGAAAGGAATATTTCTTTTTTGTTTCGAAATGTGTTGTTTCTGAAGGAGTTATTGATATCGTTGATGTTGTTATCTGGCGCTGAATTTTCCTCGTTGCTTAGATCAATATTTGGCCGTGTTCGGTGTGTTTGGCAAAGTGTATTCGACGTCTTCAAGGTAGAAGAGCTGGTGAAATTGGAATTGTCAATCAAAATTTTCACTCCGTATGGTGCCGGCCGGTGCCGTACGGTGCCGTAAAAGAATAATACCATCCCATCACTTCCCGTGGGTGTCGTAAGAGGCGACTAAGGGATTCAACAGAGAATGGGCAGCAGCGTTCTCTGTAAAACTCAACATCATACACTGCGATCGCCAACCCGCCTGCCAAGCGTGGCGATTATGGCAAACCCCCCCTTTGTGGGAGGTCTATGTCCAGCAGTGGACGTCTTCCGGCTGTTATGATGATGATGATTTTCACTCTAAATATATTTGTCGTTATAATTGTATTAACAAGGCTTCCATGCTTAATGAGGTTGTACGTATCACACCAGTTTAATGTAAAATGGCCGCTGGGCAGGAGTCTCTACGCAGTGGGTTTCTGAAAATGGATGAAATCGTCGCGGCCGGCAGGAGCTGGCGAGATCACTTGGATCGTAGCTTGATGACTACTTCGAGGCGAGACGTAAGCAGATTACCAGCAAATACTTGGTGGAGGCCAGCAGTGGAAAGTACCAACTAGATAAATATTTGCAGATATTTTTGTTCCTCTTCCTATGGCCTCAACAATACACGGTTAGCTTTATAAATATCTGTAATCCGATGAAGGATTCTCCATTAAGTATAGGACATCATCATATCAGCCGAAAGACGTCCACTGCTGGACATAGGCCTCCCCCAAGCGTCGCTACAACGACCGGTCCTGCGCGTCTCGCATCCATCGGCTACCCGCGACCTTCACCAGGTCATCGGTCCACCTTGTGGGAGGCCTTCCAACGTTGCGTCTTCCGGTACGCGGTTGCCACTCCAGAACTTTTCGGCCCCATCGACCATCTGTTCTGCGAGCAATGTGCCCTGCCCTCTGCCACTTTAGTTTGGCGATCCTTCGGGCTATGTCGGTAACCTTGGTTCTCTTTCGGATATCAACATTCCTGATTCAATCACGCAAGGAAACTCCATGCATAGGACATACTTGTATTATATTCATAATTTACCTACGAAAGTAAAAAAGGATTTGGAAATACACAAGATACATCAAGATGGCTCATTTTTGGATTAACTAGAAGTCAAAACTACTTTTTTTTTAAGGATGGGAAATCATCAAATGACTCCTCCCGCTCTGGGTGGAGACCAAAACTACTTACCATTCGTATGATGATCATATTACCAAACATCTAGTTCGATAATTTCTGTTCATCACATACCGTTCTATTAGATTAGAAGGTCCACAATCATATAAAAATAAACATTTACGATCAAATAATAACATGATTAATAGATAAACGAAATCGTTTAACCCATAAATGGTAAGCAGATATTATGTAAGTTGAAGCAATAGTTAAGGATTACGATATTCTAATAGATCTTGTAAGTCGTTGGACAACTTGTGAACACCATTATATGGTAATTGAAGATGTTGCTGCAAAAGGAAATACATACGTGTGATATGTGGGGGAGGAGTTATTTGAAAGGTTGATGACATGACTTGGAACTAATAATGATATGTTTTCTATGCACATAATTTTAAAAGCAGGTACTTTTTATTTGATCAATATGTCTGGAATGTTCACTTATCCTAGCAGGAAGGGCAGAATTATGAGGTAAATTAAGGAGGGACATATCCACGTTAATTTTCTGGAAGCTGAGCTGCAGCGAGATGGGCAGATTATTTTGTTGCCATCGCGGGTATAACCTGGATAAAACTGGCATAAGAATGAAGGGATTGGTACAAGAAAAGAGATTACCATGTTTAGCAGTGGGCGAAGTCGGGCTGTGGATAATAATGTTGATGATGATCTGGAGCACGGGACGTAGTCTAAGGGACGTAGTCCTAAGTCATAGTCTGACGAAGTAAGCAACATTATGTACGAAGATCTCAGACGTACTAACAACCTACTACAGGGAAGCTAGACAGAAATGGTGGGAGAATCTTCTCGATGACATTAGTCAGGCGCGTTATGAAGCTCAGCAGTAAGAAAACGGTTGAAGTAGAAGGATCCAGAAGGCGATGCTGTCCATCAATCCAAAAATAAAAAACAATACTGTAAAAAATTCACTAGCATCGTTTGTTATTGCGTGAAACTGCTCGCTGTTTCCTCACACGTCACGTTGGTGTAAGTTTTTCTAAATAAAAAGTTGCAAAATAAATCCTGAATGCAGGCATTGTTTTCCGGTATGACTTTTTGTAAAATGCTGTAAATGATAATGAGTAGACTGAAAAACATGAACTCCTTGTCAACCTCCTGATCATTTTAATTTTTTATTTAAAAGGTTTGAAATGAGGGTAATCAACATTTCAAAATCAAACAAACAATTATAAAAAAAAAAACAAACTTGATGACCATTAGTCAGCAACGATCAAAACATACTGAATTAACATAGTTATTACTGTTAATATTTTCGTAAGAGATGTAGAGCATTTACAAAATAATTTTGATCCATTAATATCTGCCTTGCATGTCACACGTATGTCGCCACTAAAATTAATGGTTCTTATTGAACCATTTCGACAAAATCATAAATCTGTCACTACGTTATGCAAATAGCAATTAGGTACATCCCAATACATGTACTTATTTACCATTACCCAATACTAGTACACAATTAAAAATACGAACAACTTCTGGTATCTGGGTCGTCATATTTCGGAGCAGTGTCCAAGCTGAGGCCAGACTAATGAGCCAGCCAACTAATTAGCATACCCACTGAACTTTACGTCTCGCATGTTTGATTGTGGGCAATAAACGGTATTTGAAACTAGTCTAAATTGGTCTGTAAATAATCATATTTGGTGATTGTTTTTATGGATTTTGATTCTTGTGTCTGTGGGCTGTCATAATATAGGCCAATTATTTGTAAATTGCTCGAGGTTATTCAAAGATTTAAATAAAAGAATATTTGCCGTTATCTGGTTGATAAGTACAGTAGTCTGTAGAGACAAATTAATAGACATAGTTAACTTGTCTGTTGAACATAGCATTGAGCTGTCCTGTGTTGAGCTAGATAAGCATGTCATAGTGTGCGTTTACAGACCCCCTAATTATCTGAACTACGCTATATTTGAGTCAGTGATGGAAGATGTATTGGCAAAACTTGCAACTGGTAATAAACTAGTAATCATCTGTGGAGATTTTAATATTAATATCTTAGAAAACAATTCAGATAGCTGTAGATTATTAAATCTCTTTAAATCATTCAATTTGTCTAATGTGTTCATAGAACCAACCCGTACAACTACAACTACTGCTACATGTATTGATAATGTTTTTTGTTGTAGCAACTACTTAGAGAAAGCCATTGTAAATTACCTTCCTTCTGATCACAGTGGGCTACTGGTATCTTTTGAGTCCAACATTCCAATTCAACAAGTGCAAATACAAACTAGACCAATAACATCCGGTAATTTAAATAAATTTAACCGCACTTTAATCGGGAAGTTAAGTGATTGGAACCTTACAATGAATAATGCTAATATTTTGTATACAGATTTTTTTTCTTTAGTCCAAACCGAATTCAATAATACTTTTAAAAAGAAAACTAAAACTATCTGCCCTAAGTTTTTATTTAGTGACTGGGCAACTAAAGGACTCCGAAAAAGTAGGGAAAGACTTTATGAGTTGTATGGCCTTAAGCCTTTTATTAACACTGAGACTTTTAATAAGTACGTAGCTACCTACTCAAAGATTTATAAAAACACTTGTAAGGTAGCTAAGGCTTTATATATAAGTAATAAGGTAAAAACAGCAGACAATAAAATAAAGACGGTTTGGAAAATTATAAACAATGAAACAAATAGGAACAAAAGACATAACACTGATTACGGATTGGTTACTTCTCATGGACTTATTAGCGATAGCAAACAAGTTGCTCAAGAATTTGTAAATTTCTTTACGAGTATCCCTATTAAAACTACTGAAGCCTTAAACTCCTCGCCTTCACTTGCTTTTGATTTATTACAGGCGAACGTTTCAGCCAGCCCGACTGAATTTAATTTTAAACATATAAACCCCATAGTAGTAATAAAAGCTTTTAAACAAATCAAAATTAAATTGACCGAAGATCTATGGGGATTGTCTATCAAAGTTTGTACCTCAATCATCGAGACTGTAGCGCCGTACTTAGCTATAATATTTAATTTGTGTGTGGATCAAGGAGTTTTTCCGGACCTAATGAAATTCAGTAAGGTGATACCACTTTTTAAATCTGGGGATAGTAAAGACACAAATAATTATAGACCAGTATCTGTGTTGCCAGTGTTTAGTAAGGTATTTGAAAAAGTGATGCTAAATCAGATGCTTAATCATTTTAACACGAATAACATCTTTCATGATAAACAGTATGGTTTCACCAAGGGACGTTGTACAACTGACGCTGGTGTTACCTTACTAAAGCACATCTTTAATGCGTGGGAGGACGCACAGGATGCCATAGGTGTCTTTTGTGATCTCTCGAAGGCGTTTGATTGCGTTGATCACGATACATTACTCCTGAAGCTCGGGCATTACGGACTGGTCAAAACAGCGTTAAACTTGGTCAAATCTTATTTGAATGATAGACGGCAATTGGTTCAAATAAACGGTGTCAATTCGTCGGGATTAAACGTGATAATGGGCGTTCCCCAGGGCTCGATTTTGGGTCCTTTCTTGTTTTTGGTATATATCAATGATTTACCCTATTTATTGCAACAAAAACTTGATATGGTGCTGTTTGCCGACGATACCTCCTTAATTTTTAAGATAAATAGACAGACAGACAATGTTGATATCATAAATAATGCCCTAATGCAAGTCCAAAATTGGTTCACGGCGAATAATTTGGTTTTGAATGAAAAGAAAACGAAATGTATAAGATTTTCTTTACCCAATGTCAAAAGCAGTGATTGTGACATAGTATTGAACAGGGAAAAACTAGAATTTGTCGATAAAACGGTTTTCCTGGGAATTACGCTTGACCCAAGGCTACAATGGGGCCCTCATATAACATCTCTTTCTGGACGGCTAAGTTCAGCAGCTTATGCTGTTAGGAAAATCCGCCAATTAACGGATGTCGATACCGCGAGACTGGTCTATTTTAGTTACTTTCACAGTATCATGTCTTACGGTATTTTACTATGGGGACGGGCTGCAGACATTGAGTCTATTTTTATTCTGCAGAAAAGAGCCATCAAAGCGATATACAATCTCCGCCGGCGCGATTCTCTAAGGGAACTGTTTAAGAATATTAACATCATGACGGTACCTTGTCAATACATTTACGAAAACATCATGTATGTCAGAAAGAATTTACATCTTTTTAGTAAAAGAGGCGACAGACATAATTATGGTACTAGAAATAGGGATCAATTAGTTCAACCAGGTTTCAGACTGGCTAAAGTTGCCTCATCTTTTATGGGGTACTGTTTAAAATGTTATAATAAGATACCTCCCCATATATTAGAACTTAATGAGACAAAATTTAAATCTTGTATTAAACGCACACTATGCAGGCAAGCATATTATAAGTTGGGGGATTATATTGAAGATAAAAATGCTTGGCTGAATGCTGGTCCGGCTCCACAGCCACTAGGGCGCACAAAATAATCTGTTAGCATTTGGAAACATTGTTGGACCGGCTGAAGATTGTAAAAAAAAAAAAACAATATTTGCATTGTATAGACTCAATTTCATTTAGCAATGTATAATTTCATCCATTTTAACGGCACATGTGTGAGTACTGTGTACCTTAAACTTAAGCTATAGCTATCAGTTTTAGGTTTGTTTTTGACTTGAATGTACCCTGGCGGTTGGGAGTGTCATGCTCACACAAAAGTCTGGCTGATGGTGGCGTATGCGTTGGATCATTTGGCTCCCTTCAAAATGGTTGAGCCGAATGGTGCTAGCGCATGCGTCATGTTCGTGAACGGGCGCTGTCAGTTGGGACTGGTCATTTCTCAGTTGCCATGGTTTATTTTAAATATTTCTTTGAATTGTTCCTTTTTTTCCCGGACGCTTTTATCCTGCTCGTCTTTTACATCGTTCTCACATGTTTGTATAATTTCAACTTGATGTAAACAAAAACTTGTAACAATTTATTATTTTTTAAAAGAGTGTCCGTGGAGTTTCTTGCACGTTCTTCTCCATAGAGATCTACGCTTTGGAACGTGCAAATAGCTTCATCTTGTTGGACTGACCGACCTTGACAATTCAAAAGTGCCTGTAAATGGTTTATTTGAAATATACGATTTGATTTGATTTGATTTGATTTAATAAATAACCTAGAAGATCAGTAATTATGTGTGTTCACACGCGCATCATGGCGTCCATAGTGGAGAGCGCCCATGCCGAAAACTGAGCTGACTACCGTCCAGATCCGGCCCCTCTTTAAGGCTTGTATACATGCCAATGACCTTGTGCATATAAACGGAGCTAACTACTCCTCTACGCGCCACTCCGCTACCCGCATTTTAATTTATTATAAAAAAATAACACATACTTTAAAAGAGTAACAAAACCAAATTATTTTCTTTTGTACTGCAAAGCAGTAGATATTTTTTTAGACTTTTGTTAAAAAATGAAGGAGTAAAACGGTTTCATCTCAACGATTTGGAGGTGATTTTTTTTCTCATTATGTGATACCGATACATAAATGCTGGCTAAACCAAGTTACGTATCATATCATGTAGATTAATTACTACCTATTTTTTTCAGATGTAATTTCTTAGTAAATGCCGACGAAAAGTTGCTTCATCTGCACGCTGTTTTTATTTCTCGAGAGAGCAGCCTTAAACAAGTGACTGACGAGGCGGACTGCAAGTATTCGCTCAAAAAGCTTACCCACCTCATCTAGCAGCACTATGGACGGGTATGCGGACGGCAAGCCTGGTGGCACGTCGCCAACATGAGATTTGATCTCATCTACATTGTTAAGAGTATTCAATTCTCTGAACTCCCTTTGTCTTTACAGTTTAACGTGGAGAACACAACAGTAAAGGTACTCAAAATATTACTGCAATTTGTTGATGCAAGAGTATCCACAGATCATTTCAACAGGTTCCTATCTGTCTGTAGCAAGTCATAAAGATCCGTATGCAAACAGGTTAGTATTGTATTAAAATCTAGACTAGTCACTTTTCAGGTATGCTGCACTTTTGAAAGACCTATTGATCAATGTTACTGATATACGAGATGGCGAAGTTTAACAGGTTTTTAACACAGCTGTCTGTCATATCTCTTAAGTCATAACAGTCCTCTGAATGTTAGATGGCGATCACACTGATAAAATGAAACTAGTGCCAGTAAATTTGAAATAAGAAATGACTATATTAAGTCGCTAGTAAGTAGGGACTTGTCATTTTAAAGACAAGCCTACGACACTTTTCCCAGTCAATGTAAATATTATAGACCACTAGGAAAGAAAAGGCTAGGAAAAAGGCGGGAAGATCGACGAGTCCCGGATAAACCATTCAACTGTCTTGGATCTTGCTTGATTATTATCCATTAATAATCAGAAAAGAAGAAAACGTATATAAATAAAATATTTCCCTTCCCCTTATATATGTTCAGCAGGAGACGGAACAGAGCAAGGTTAACAAGAACAAAGGGGATGTTACAACCGGAATTAGCCCGGTCTCCAAGCACCACAGATTAAAATTAAAATAAATAAATCATACATCGCAAGCTAATTTAACATTCAATTACCGTAATGAATACTTCTGAAAATTACCAATAAGTACAAAATAACAGAAACAAAATTGACCAATCCAAACACTTAGAATATTACAATCACTTACAATAAAACCCATAACAGCATGCAGTAGCCATATTGAATAATAGCAATCGATTGTGAGGTTGCAACACTAGTACTCGATGCGGCCGGCGATCGGTATAACGATGTAATCGATATCCCCTTGAACCGAGCTGCGTACTCGAAATAATGGTGCACATCCTTAGCGCTTGTCTGTGGTAATGTGCGTGGTTTATTGCTTATGGAGATAGATAGATAGAAGAATTTATAGGGTGGGATACCCTGCCGTCTTTAAGCCATTGTGAATAGATTACTTCTAGACAAGCGTGCTCCGACGTCGTCGATCATCATCGCGGTCCATTAGGTGAGATTTCGGTTAAACGGGAACCTATCAAAAATCATCATCATCATCATCATATCAGCCGAAAGACGTCCACTGCTGGACATAGGCCTCCCCCAAGCGTCGCCACAACGACCGGTCCTGTGCGTCTCGCATCCATCGGCTACCCGCGACCTTCACCAGGTTATCGGTCCACCTTATGGGAGGCCTTCCAACGTTACGTCTTCCGGTACGCGGTCGCTACTCCAGAACTTTTCGGCCCCATCGACCATCTGTTCTGCGAGCAATGTGCCCTGCCCACTGCCACTTTAGTTTAGCGATCCTTCGGGCTATGTCGGTAACCTTGATTATCTTGCGGATATCATCATTCCTGATTCGATCACGCAAGGAAACTCCAAGCATTGCCCTCTCCATTGCACTTTGAGTGACTTTGAGCCTTCTGATGAGGCCCATTGTTAGCGACCACGTTTCAGTTATTCAAAAATAAAACAAAATAAATTGAAGATTTAGTAAGCCTTTATCTAATAAAGGCTTTTAAATCGGACTCTGGATGCAAGAAGCACAGAACCAGCCAATGTGGTACTAGGAGACCACTTATGTCCAGTGGGACACGGTTTTCGGGTGAAATAATGATTATGATGAGGGAGTCGGGTTTCTGTTCTTTTCAGTTTGTAATTTTGAAAATAACATTTAATTCTTCGCTTGAAAATGAATTCAACTTGAATTTAAGGTGAAGTAGTGTAGACGGATTGATGCGAGACGCACAGGAGCGGTTGTTGTAGCGAAACTGGGGGGAGGCCTGTGTCCAGCAGTGGACGTCTTTCGGCTGATAATAATGATGATGAGGTACTTTTAACTAAGTGACATTAACAGTCCAAATCTATTACAAATTCAACGTTAACACTTGTAGCAATTAACTTTTAGTACGTTTTAGCAGAATAGTAACCATAAAACTTAATTTATAGTTCATAAAAAACTCATGAGAATAGCATAAAACGTCAGCTTTTTCAAATAAAAAGTAGCAGGTACTAACAGTATGATTTTATTTAGATTCAAATAACATAGCCGTCAAAATACCTAATGTCCATTCCTGCAAGTCGAATGTTTACAGTCGTTTTAATAAATACCTAAAATAAAAACTACTAATTGAACCCTAAAATAGTCAAAACTAACTCACAAATATTGTTTAAAACCAATATTTGTAAACACAACGGTATGTCACGGAAAAACATAATAATTATTGACTAATAATACAAAATTAGTTCGCCAATTAAACATATTGTCAAACCAAATCAATATTCGTATCAAATATCCATAAGATATAACTAATAGGTCACGGATCATTTACATAAACCAATCAGAGCCAAATATGGTGGCTTATAAAATACTTATAGTTTTATAGAGGAAGCACATTGTTTCAAATATCTATTTAATGGAGAATCGGCAGCTGTGAATTAGTAAGAATTGCTGAATTAATTTGTTGGTTGTTTGTGTGGGAAGCTTTATATTATGCATTTACATGATAGAGACATAAGTATTGTATTTCGATAATAACAGGCTAAATGTTTTTTTTTTTTTTCGTGGACACGCATGGATGTCAGACATGATTAATTAATTGTTATTTTTCTCCACACCAATAAAATAAAGGTACTGTTGTTCTTTCGGGGGGCTCATTTATTGAGTGTGCAAGTCACCCCCTGCCATTTTGAATCTGTGTATATTTTCAGTGGTCAGGCAGGGGCCCATAGTTATTTCATAGTATACGGTAACGAATCCACTAAACCACCCAACCCCATAGCCTGTCACCTTTTGTATCCATATTATGCAATAGTTCTGGACCTACCGGGATTGTCCTTGGGTGTACTTTGATAGTGCATACGGATAATCGTCGGTTGGTGCCGCATTCCATTAAAATGTCTAACGGGGCCTCTGCGAGTTGCTTCGGCCCCTCATACGCGTACGAAAGGACCGGGACCTCAGAGTCCCAAGATTGTTCCAGGCACCTTAAAAAATAAAGATACTGAAAGAGTAATCATATATATACTAATATATAAAGCTGAAGAGTTTGTTTGCTTGAATGCGCTTATCTCAGGAACAATTGGTCCGATTTGAAGGCTATAGGCTATATATCATCACACTAAGACCAATAGGAGCAGAGCAGTAATGAAAAATGTGACTCAGACGAAGTTGCGCGGGTCAGCTAGTTTTAGTATAAAGTTGGAGCTATCAAGTTAGGGTCTGGCGTAAACCTTCGTAGTCGTCAACAAAGACAAGGTCAAAATTGAATAATTTGTTTCAATAAGGTCTGATATTTTAATAATGAGATAATTTTTTAACCGAATAAATATGGCTTTTTGACATATTTTCTGTACAAATCTTTTCAAAGTGCCATTTTTATTCCTCAGGTAAATTTCATCTGGTGAACTTCATATTTTAGATAAGGAAAGTTAAAATTGATTCAAACTTGAAGAGAATGATAGTCTTAACTTTGCTTCACCGTACGTCACCAGTCAGCACTCTTCTCTCTCTCCTTAATCTCCATAACCATGGAGTACAGGTGTCTGAAACCGTGTGTGTTTCATATTATTCACTGTCTCCTCTCTCTGTCGTTAGGCCCTCTAGCCATAGGAGAACCTGCCAGGGTTGCGGAATTCATTCGAAAGAACCACCGGGACCCCGGAACGCATAGGGAAACGCGTTAGGAGGAACACGGTTGGGTTTTTAGTCAGTAAGAGTCTGACACTTTCTTCCGCTCCGCCCAGAGCGGATGGCGACATTTGATGATTTACCATCCTCAAAAAAAAAGTCATTGGACAAAAGGTGCCTGTGTCGGTTTCATATTATTCAAGAAAGATAAAGAAACGATCCACCAGGTCAATATGACGCAATCTACCAGACTCTTTGACCCGTGTGCAAAGTATAATGATTCCGAAACCCATGTTACCACACAGCTATAAAACTACCCGCCTTATATGGAACCGTTTGATACTAAATATTACTTCCAATCGTTGATTTAAGTTACATCACTGGCTTGGCATGTGTGATAGTTTTCTGAGATATCTGGTTTAAATATCGCTCCTAAAATGATTTTAAAAATATTATGGAGGACCTAATATTGGATGCTAAGCCCACGCGTTTTGACAATTAATGCCTAACGTCTATCTAGTTTGAAATATTATGGTAAGGATTGGTTTACACCTTGTAAAAATCAAGTAAGAAAGCACGTGACAGTTTGTTAAAGTATTCTTTGTTTATCAAAACAATGGCACAGAGTTCAAAATAAATCCCTCATAGTCAGAGGTAGCATAAATATGCAGTGGTGCAGAGTTAAATTTGGAGAGGTTGAAAGCGTCGCCATTACTTCAACTTACTTTGCCAAACCTATGAACCACTTTGAACCACTTTGTTCATCATCATCATTCTTGGAATTAATGATTCACCTATGCTAATCCACATCGGACCCGTGCAATGTATCTCCCGGCGCCCTGCATATCCTCTTGTCATAAGGCTTGAGCATTCTCCCGGCACCCGGCAGCAACGTTCCTTTTCTTTTTTCTTATTTAATGTTTTCACCTCGTCACACAAAATCTCTCACACACACACTCTTCTAAAATGATTCTGATTCTTCTGTAATTTCTGTTTCCTTCTTCGCTTTCTTTCTTCTAATTTTCCGTCTTCACAAACTTCTGACAGTAAAAATCTTCATGATTTCTTCAATTGCAGACATGTTCACTTACACGTAAGTTGCAAAATTTTAATTGTTGACTAAGGGTCGACATGTACTAGAGTGATGTAGGCAAAATAAAAGAGAACTGTTCAGTTCAACGATCCGTGTAATAATGCCAATAATTACTGTGTGCAGTTACATATATAAGATTAGGCGAGCTGCACACTACACATGAATACCAATAACATTTTCTGCCTATAACTAATCTAATATAAATAACAATCTCGTGTCACAGTGTTTGTTATCGAACTCCTCCGAAACGGCTTGACCGATTTTTATGTAATTTTTATGTATATTTGGTAGGTCTGAGAATAGGTCATAGGCTATTTTTTATTCGTATGGCAAAACAACGTTTTCAGCTATTAATTTCATAATTTTTAACCCTCACGGAAAACATGCCTAGGTCTTTCGCCACAACAAACCATTTAATAAAACCACAATTTTCCTCATATTACAATAATGTTCCATATTCCAGCATTCTTGGAAGCTTGCCACGCACGTCTCAGATGATCGACAAACGTATAAAGCACACACATTAAGATGGACCGTGCTGCATAGCAAAAATCCTCAGGTTTCTCTTGGTATGATGTCTGTCTTAGTATGATGAACAACCAAGCTCCAGTAGCAGTGGGCCAGCCATGATTGTTGAAGGGACCTTGTGAAGGTTGGTATGATGAACAACCAAGCTCCAGTAGCAGTGGGCCAGCCATGATTGTTGAAGGGACCTTGTGAAGGTTGGCCAGTGGAACAGACAAACCTTTTCGTTTTTCTTTTGTAGGCACGAAAAAATCATCAATTGAATCCTCCCACTCTGGGCGGAGTGCCAGACTCTTGCTGAAATGATTTGCAAAATGCTCTTTAAATCGAAAAAAAATAAAGTGATTTCGCATCGTTGTCTCATTGTCGCGTCCCACCAGTCTATGGGAGCCTTAACTCTGTTCTTTCGTAGTCGCTGCGTGCGCGCAGTTCTCACACCGCGATCGATCGTTAACGTGTGGTCGTCTGACACGCATGCGCGGTGCCGGTGGTCGAATGGAACTGTTACCAATGAGATGTGGGAATAAAATATCGGTTGGGAACTCGATTATATTCAGAGCAATGTATCTGAATATTGTCGTGCAGTTGGCATTACTGGCGTGACGAGATAAGAAAGATAGACAAAAAGTTTATGTGAAAAAAGACCAACGTAAAGTAAAACTAAAGTCAACTTTAAATTAAGCTTGGCTTTGTACATTAAAAGGAAACATTGGCGGCGAGACTTCATATGTAAAAAGTCATAATTCGAAGTCTGGCTCTCGACTGTTTCCTCCTCCAATAAAGGACCGACAAAAAGAGATATTTTACAAACTGAATAAAAAGGATGTATACTGTATCCCTGTTTTTTCCTTTTTTTGATTAAAAGTTGCCAAATTTGTACACTAGGGCTCTGTTGATAGCGATTTATCGGATAACTTTGAGCATTTTGCGAGAGTTCTAGAGCTTATACGGTTAATAAATCATCAAAAAGAAAACACAGGGACACAGTATATATCCTTTTTATTCAGTTTGCGAAATATCTCATAAATCGGTCCAATATTGGAGGAGAAAACAGTCGAGAGCCAAACTTCGAATTATGACTTTTTACTTACGCAGTTATTAAGTAATTATGAGGAAACATGGTGTACAATAAAGAATTAAGTAAAAGAAACGTTTAATGTTTTTATAATGCTAGCACTGTGTTTACGATGTATGAACGCAGAGTGGCTTGACTCACTTTCCTAGCACTAAAAGTAAAACGTATGATGCATTTGCCATCATTACCCAAACAAAAAAATGCCCGGCGATATCTACCGAACAATAAAAACCTAGCAAAACAGGCATGTTATAAATAATTAACCATGTAAAACCACTAATCCACGTATCAGAGCTCGACCAGCTACAAAAACCCCTCATGCCAGTAATCAAGCCAGTCGAGTGCTCATAAAGGCCGGCTCGCGACACGGACGCGCCAGTACTGGCTACTGGCACGGGCGAGTTAGTGGAGCGACAAACTGGCGCTAGCGCTGTAATCATGTGGGACAGCTTTCCAACTACATGCATGCTGGGGAGTTGAGCTTACTTGTCTTTGTGTTAAATGGTATGCTTTAAGGTAAAGATTTAGAAATTACTAGGAAAGGAATTCATTAATTGCCTAACAACGCACAGCCAAACTAGAACCGAAATTTCGCACAAAAATCCTTGTACAAGGTTAAATACAAAGATGGATAGCAAAAAGGAAAAAAAAATGCAGCCAAGTGCGAGTCGGACTCGCACACGAAGGGTTCCATACCTTAAATCTCAATTTTTAGTTGTTGTTATAGCGGCAACAGAAATACATAATCTGTGAAAATTTCAACTGTCTACCTATTACGGTTCTTGAGATACAGCCCGCTGACAGACAGACGGACGTACGGACGAACGGACAGACAGCGGAGGTTTAGTAATAGGGTTCCGTTGGTTACTCTTTGGGTACGGAACCCATAAAAACGGCATGGAAGATCACGATTTCTGCGCATGTAGGAATTCACGAGTAGATTACTCAAACTTTTTAAGGCTTGTATTCACGCCAATGACCTTGTGCATATAAACGGAGCTAACTACCCCTCTACGCACCACTCCGCTACCCGCATTTTTATTTTTTTACAATAAAAATAATACATGTTTTTAAATGGTAACAAAACCAAATCATTTTCTTTTCTATTGCAAAGCAGTAAATATTTTTTATACTATTTTGATAAAAAATGAAGGAGTAAAATGGTTTGATGTCAACGATTTGGAGGTGATTTGGTGGTTTTTTTCTTATTGTGTGATACCGATAGATAAATTCTGGCTCTGACGAATCATATCATGTAGATTACTAACTATTTTTTTCAGATGTAATGTACCTATCTATTAGTGCTGACGAAAAGCTGCTTCGTCTGCTCGCTATTTTAAGTTTTTTTATCAGCTATACTGGCTGTCATTTTAATGTGCAGAAGTCCGCAATTTACGTGGCCGTTGTAAGTGCATGTGTCCGATTTCATGGTCCAAATAAAAGCCGCATTCATTGGAACCGGATGTATTGGAGACAATTGTAGCCTCACACAAATTCATACAAAAATATTGTGTGTCATGGTGTAATTTTCTAAATTATATAATTTCCGTACTCATAGTACCCACCTAACAATAACGATTTACGAGCTCTGAGGCGTGGGGGTGATACACCAGCAACCTTCGAACTCCGACCCGATACTGAAAAAATCCTAATGGAAAAAGCTAAAAGCACTTTTGGGCAACTAGGCATCGAACTCACGACGCAAGTTCAGCGAGGTAGAGACCAACGAGCCTATTAATAAATAAGAGATTTATGTGCCACAAGCATAGACACAGTAATAGTCGCACACAGTTAATAATTTTCAGGAAGTATTCGGCCAGTTTTACTCAGATTTACCTGCCTTCATGAAATCCTCACTTATCCGTAGACAAAAGTTCACTTACCTCGCTTTACACAACAAGAATGCTATTGTTAACCTCTCACCAATAAGGATAAAAACGAAACTTTTGTTATTCATAATTTGTTCAGTTATGGTAATATGATGTCTCGCCAACTTTCACTCTACCCTCTGTTTTACATAAGAACCACTTACTTCTATTCATTTTCAGTCCTATTCCTCAGTGTTTAAGGCTTCTTTTTCAGTGAGCAGCTTACCTGAAAAGAAAGAGATGGTCATTAGATTAATTAAGATTACGAATGCACTTTTTGTAAGTGTGTTTAAACGATTAAATAAAAGGTAATACGAGACTCGAAACGGCAATTAAGTGCATTTTAATGTTGCTCAATTATAATTTCTGTTGTAATTTTAACTGCGCTTTGGATTTTCTTCACTTTAGCGTTTTCATTATATGCACATACCTACTACTGCAATACCAAAGATAGTCAACTTGAAGAGTGCTGTCAAACCCAAGCTTGCACCGTGGCTCTTCACGCTCACTCAAATAAACTTTCACGGTGAGATGTTTATGCGATTCCGTAAACCTTTTACAGTGTAAGCTTAAGTGAAGTGAATGAAATCAGCTGTCAATCCATACAAACAAGACGGAGTGACAGCTCATGTCGTGCTCACTTTACCTAAGTTTACACGGTGACAGAATGGACCACCTGAAAAGAAAGGCTTGTAAGTTTTAACCGACTTCAAAAAAATGAGGAGGTTCTCAATTCGACTTAATGTTTTTTTTTTAAACGTTCGTATATTTTCCGTTCATAGTCACTGCAAGATAAAGGTCTCTTCATTTACTGCAGTGGGAAAAGCTTAACCTATAGTCCAGTTTTCCTTACAATACTTCTCATCGTCGTTAGTTAGAATTCAGTCGAAATAACAGGATACAGCTAGGTAAAGATGTAGCGGCATCAATGCCGCCATAAAAAAAATCTAACGAAGCGAAATTTGTACGGCTACCAAAAAGAACCGCGACGCCATCTATCCTATCAGAAGCGAACTACTTACGAAATCCTGCATCGCGGTATCAGAGTTTACCGTGCGATTTAAACATACACAAACTATCGGGAAGTTGCCCACCGGACACACCAACCGTCTGATCGGGGGAGACTCCCTATTCAATGGAGATTTGCCGGACTTCAGACCCTGCTCCACTTGCCTCTAAAAAGACAGAGAAAGCTGAAGTCAAAGTCGACTTCTCTTTGAAAGATACACAAAACCTTCAAGCACGCACACTTGATGCTACTCTTTACCTACCACCGACCTTCGTCATGGTGACACTCTTATGACAAATTGCGTGCTAAAAAAAGCCATATTTTAAAACCATAACTTGTGAGTTGTGACCACATAACAACCACAATTGAGTGACAGACAGACAGACAAGAGAAATAACAATGCGTACGGTGTTATAATATCAGTCCCTCGTGTGCGTACTAATGAGGCGGCGATGAGTGACGCAAGCGATGCGTGTGCGCATACCAAGTGAGCTGGTGCAACCGCGCTTGAGTGTCGGGCTTGACATGGATGGCGAAGATTTAGGGATTTGGTTCTGATAGTTCCACATGACATACAGACTTTTGACTGAATAAAAAAAATCACACCGAGATTTCTCTGCATTGCTTTGTTACACAGACAAAATTCTATTAAAGTTTATAGGATACTTTGTACGGAAGTCTGTATGATCGTGTGCCACCCACCATTAAATATGAAGTGGTGGGTTTAAAACCTGGAAAGTAACGCACTATGAGTTTGCTTAGTTAAATTATTTCATAATTACTTTTAAGTAAAAGTAATTTCATTTAAGGGTGGATCGCTGACTTCATTTTAAAACTGGACGATTTAAAATTAAAATATTTTTAAACTAATTGGCTCTGTTTTATCTCTAACAGTCGTTAAAAAAATACATAAAATAAATGATTAAATAAAACACGTCCGAATAACACTATTTCCTGTACATAATTTAAAGGTTTTTATTTTTACGTAATTGGAAAACACGCAAACTTAAAAAATATTACAGCAAAAAACTTTCAAAATATATTAAGCCTTTCAAGAACCTTTGGCACTTTCTAGCGTTCAATAAACAATTTCGATATTTAAAAAAATTAAAAAGGTTCAAACAGACATACAATGTTGTTCGTGGGTCCGATATCTAGCATTCAGTTCAATCGCACCTTTAGTGAACTCTATTTTTAAGGTTCTAAGAATGAAAATTGCTTGATACAGCTGCAAGGTTTACCATGTGTCGCAATATGGACGACAAGTTGTAACCGACGATTGCGTGCACGCATGAGTTTTCCAAACTGTTTGAAATACAAAACGCTACTTCGCTTATGAATAAATTATACTTTATTCCACCAACTTTAGGTGCACTTTTGCATGGTGATGCCGTTGAACATTTTAATGACACTTGGCCGTTTTTCTTGGCAGTTATTGTTTATGAAACAAGATGATTTGTATGGAACGTGAGTTTCTTTTTTTCTTTTGAAAGTTTGATACTATTGAAAAAGGTACTTAGGGCATAATCACTAGGCCAACCTTAGGCCAACACTTCACTCCTAGAATGGTAAAACAAAACAACGAAACTAGTGGACCTAGAAAAATATACCAACCATTTTTGTAATCATTTATACAGTTTGTATCGTTCAGATTCATCTACGAATATACCAAGCCCGTTCTTATTTTGATTATGCAAATAATAATAAATCAAAATAAATTCATTTAACTTAGGCTGAGCGCTCGCGTGCCGCCTTCGCTCTCGGTAGGCTCCACTCGATGCTGAACCATAACAGCAAATTATCCCTAAAATGCAAGTTGCGTATCTACACCACTTGCATTCGCCCCATCATGACCTATGCGTGTGCTACATTCGCCCACGCAAAGTCATACCGGATCCATAGGTTGCAGTCCCTCCAAAACCGTTTTCTCCGAAAGGCCACGGGTGCCCCGTGGTTCGTTAGGAATGAGCGACTCCATGTCGATCTCAAAATCCCGACCATCAAGCAGTTCATGAAACGCCTCACGAAGCGTTTCATCGAATCTGCTGAGAGACACCAGAACCCTCTTATCGCATCGGCTACCCGATACGCTCCCTCCCAGATCAGTAAGGTCCGCCGTCCACGGCATACCTTACTGGAACCCGATGACCCAATCACCCTTGTACAAGAGAGCTGTAGGGAAACCAGTACTCTTAAACAAGCACACAAACCGCGACCCGCCGCCTTCCGGCCTCGCCGCCGAGGCCCCGCGCGACGTCCCAGTAATAATAGCAATGTTGTTGTTGCTCCCCGTCTTTTGCCTAACGAGCCAGCCCGCGCCGCTGAGCCATTAGCTTTAAACTCCCCAAATAATAATGTCATGACCCAGCCTGTCCCTTGCTGCCCTCCCGATAACGATGCCACTGAGCCGAGGCCCGAACCCCACGGGGGGTGCCCCCAGTGAGCAGAGTTGTAGGTTTAAGTAGTTTTTAGTTGCCTTGGCTGGGGGCTTTAGAATCATTCTGAGGCCACCACAGGCTAGCCCGGTTAAGTAGTAACCACCCTTCTAGAGGTGAACTACGAGTGGTCAAAGTCAAAAAAAAAAAAAAAAAAAAAAAAAAAAAAAAAAAAAAAAAACTTAGGCTGAGAACCGAAAAGTGCTAGCTTTTTGATCGTCAGTTTTACATAAAGACGGTCCCCCAAAACGGCCGGCCGTCACCACGACGGGGTGACGTTTCGGGGGCCGTCTTTTCTTGTGTTTTGGATGAGAAGAATTGGTGCAACAAACTCCCCAGCAAATCCCACAGAACTACGCTACTTATCGCTACGACAATCAATAAAATTGCTTAAAAGACCTGACGCAAAGCGCAAGCGCACTTCTTGTCAGAAACACATAATCATACCCCTATGTTTTACAATATGCAGTCAGTAATATACATAAATCATGAACACAAAGCAAAGCTAATATGATGATGTTTGTATAATCATATCTGTATTACAATCGTAACGCAATTTGCATCACAAATTAGATGATTCAGAGAAGGTCTGTTTCGTACAATGCGTGATATTACGCTTGCGCACGCATGTCTGTGCGCAATCATAGTGCAACAGATGAATAAGAAAACCAATAATCAGAGCAAAAGTAAAGAAAGTTTCCCACACAGAAAACTAGCTTGTGCTCGCGATTTCGTACGCGCATATCCCGTTTTTTCCCGTTCCCGTAGAAATTTCGGGAAATCCTGTCTTAGTGCTCCCTTACGGAGTATAGGGAAGCTACACGCCAAATTTCAGCTTTGTACGACCGAAGTTTCGGCTGTGCGTTGTCTGTCAGTCGCTCACTCAGCAACAGAAGAATATTATAAATAGGATTACAATAATACACCAACAACATAAAGTCTTAGTCGATAGGAATGAGTGATTCACAAATGTGGGGGAAATAGACATGTACTTACAAAAGGCTCTTTGTTACTTAGTTAGCACGTAGTGATCACGGGAACGTACCTATTGGACCTAAATAATTTATTTATTTAATGAACTATACAGCCAATGTATAGGCTTCTAACATTGGCTGTATAGGCTTCTAAGTGACACTCTCAATATCACGGAGTAATAACTAATAGTTCACCAAAACACTAATCAAGAGGGCGAAAGTAGCTGAAGTGATAAGCTTTTTAAATAGACCAACGTAAGTACAAATGTGACTGTAGTCGGAAGCTGTGAGCCAAGGACTATTCAAAATTCATAAGGTTCAATCGTCTCGAGGGAATCCATTACTCGCCAAGTTGGTCAAAATTGGTGATCTTTCAGATACATCTAGCCCATTAGGACGGTAAATTGATACTAAATCAAGTAACAGTGAGTTGAATTGACCTTCTGCGATCTATCTGCCCACTACACTCACGCACAACACTATCGCAACGGCTACTGTGCGCATTGCTCATGTGGTGATCATTAGCGGTGATTGGGCAATGACGATCAATGCTGGCCAGTGTTGACAAATTAATGCTTTCATGACGGCTGCCCAAATTGAATCATTGTTAAGTATGCTTGTAATTGGTCGGGCACGATTTCATTAGTTATAGGCGCTATGATTAATTTATCTTAGTTTTTTAGGGTTCCGTAAAAAAAACGGAACTCTTATAGGATCACTCGGGTGTCTGTCTGTCTGTGGGACCGTCTGTCAGAGCCAGTTATCTCCGGATCCACTGGACCGATTCTGTTGAAATTTGGACACATAGGGACTTTTGTAACCCAAACACGGACGTGTTACGTAAATTATATTTTTTTTAGTATGGGGATCACTTTTGGGGAGCAAACTAGAAAATTTAAAATAAAGTTTTTGAAAAATATCGTGTGACATATCAAACGAAAAAGCTTACTGTGGGGATTTTAATTATATTTTTAACATACTTTTAAAATAAATGGTTTTGAAGTTATTCAAGAAATTAGGCGAACAATTACCATTACCCCCTTATCTCTGAAACTACTGAGCCTACAATTTTGAAAAAAAATGGAGATAATAGATCTTTACCTAAAGATTACAGGAAAACTATAAGAAGTCATTTAACCATACGGAAAGATTAAGTTACTTGATATTTTATTTTTTTCTGAGGCACGAGACAACGTGCCATTCCATTAGCGAGTGCAATGTCGAAATGCCAAAATATAAGAGCTTTTGCCATTTTTTTTAAGAATGGGAAATCATCAAATGCCTCCTCTCCCTCTGGGCGGAGCAGAAGGGAGTGTCAGACTGTTAATGACTAAAACCCATCCGTGTTCCTCCTAATGCCCTTCGCGTTCCAGGGTCGAACTTTCAAACAAATTCTGCAACCATGGATGTCGGTTATCGCGGTTGCATATCTTCTTTAAGCCCATGTCCTACCCCAGGTTTGAGATCGTTTAGCCGCAAAAGGGTAACAGACAGACAGAGTAATTTTCCCATTGATATAATATTAGTATGGAAATGGATTTATCACGTGAAATTTCGTTTGTCAATCTTATACATTTTTGAAATTTTGAAAATCACCTGCGCCACGACCGCTGACAAAATTTCACTTGTCTTGAGCTTCGGAGGTGAACAGAATAGGGACAACTTATACTAGACCATTTGCGCTAATGTTTGCACAAATGGAATACTATTGTGCATACTCATTAAAACCATTAACTTCAGTTGATTATAAAGCCAAGTTTTACAATTAATTAATAGTTGTGTACCTTTGCACTGTGCCAAACAAAGTAACTGTTTTTTTCCTTTATATTTTTTTTTTCAATGTAGGTCATCATCGCTCAAATAACAATTGAAATACAGTTTCAATATTTTCATTGTAAATATAACAAAGGACAGTTATAATGAAAACCTCCTCTTCCTGCTTTACAACGGTAAATAAAGATCGAGCAAGAAACATAATGAACTATCTATGTACACAAGAGTCATCAGAAAGTAGACAGGAAACTAATTGAGAACACACTACACTACGGTACACATACCGTTGTTTCATAAGATTTCTATTACCTACTAAAGAAATTATTTGATGACTGGAGTTAAAACTATACCGTTTGGAAAACAATGAAAGAAATGTGCCAGAGTAGGTCCATCATCTAAATTTTGTCAGCGTCTATAAACACTGCTACTTTTACATAATATCATCTAATTTTACATTTAATACTTACTTACTTTATTTAATACTTTAGTACCTTAATTGAAGTGAAATATCACTTCAATTAAGTACTTACTGTAAATAACAAATAAATTAAACTAAACCAAACTAACTACAAAGTAAAATAGGCATAAGAAAAATCGTCCTCAACGCTGTCAGCTGGTAATGTGCCTAAGAGACTGGCGGCATTGCCACGTTTTATGGCAATGTTTAGCCTCGTGCTAAAGTAAAAGCCAGTCACTATTTGATGTAATTTAACATAAAATTATTCGATATCTATTTTGGGCATTTCATATACTTAGTAGCGAAAGAGAATATATTATTTGATTGAATGTTACTTCTTTTCAATTTAAACTAAATAGTAAGTGTTACTCAATTTTTTTCGCTGACTGTACATGTGTACAATCATGATAATATGTGTACAAATGCTACTTCATTGTACCCAATATACGGACTTGTTGAATAAAACAAGAACTTTGCAAAGGTGCAAGTACCTATGTAACTACCAAATATTTTCAAGTACAGTTCAAACTGGAAACTCTGCATTTTTTTGCAAGAAAGATGACCAAAGAATAACAAACACAGAAACCTAAGCCAAATGGGACAAAAAGCCACATGAAAGGAACAGGGTCACCGAAGTGAACCAAGGCGCCTTAACGTGCGATGGACGAGAAACCTACTAATGACCGCCTCATTACTGTGCTGAGGAAGATGTGTGGCGCTTAGCGAGAAAGAAGTTGAAACTGTCTGCGAAGCCGGATTACAGCCTTGAGTGATTGAGTTAGTTACAGTAGTCAAAGTAATTGAACAGAACCTAAACTAAGGACCCAATTCTGAATTCAGATTTTGGTGATAAGAGCACGACCAAACCTCCTTTTATTTTATAACAAACTAGCTTCTGCCAGCGGCTTCGTCCGCGTGGTCCCTAGGGAATATACTCCCGGGATAATAAGCCTATGTCCTTTCTCAGGCTCTAGACGATCTGTGTACAAAATTTCATTTTAATCGGTTAAGTAGTTTTGGCGTGAAAGCGTGACAGACAGACAGACAGAGTTACTTTCGCATTCATAATATTGGTAAGGATTTTGACCGTTTTTTTTTTGTCATGCCAATGTAAAGAATTCAACAGTTGGTGGCAAGCCAAATCTTAATTGTGTTTGAATAATTCCACCGGTGGTTTGTTTTCTGTATATTATACATCCATAAATACCTATTTGATAACTTTTATGTCTTAATGTTGAAGATGACTTTTAGTTCTTCCGTCCATAAGCTGCGACTTCTCTAAGATATCAAATAAAAAATGTTTTTTTGTGAACTCCTTTGCTGATTTCAAGGTCCAGCAATTGAATGGCTTCATTCCTCACTTCTATTCAATATTCAAACAATCATCAGATACATATCAGCACCAATAAACCGAGTCCTACTACATAGAGTTTTGTCACCCCTACTACGTGAAGGCATTAGATCTAACTGTGACACTTATTAACACCTGCTCCATGCACAATTGTGCTAACTATTACACCAGACGTGTCACACTGCATGCTAAGTACGCATGATATTATAACGAGGTAGTTTGGGTTGCGCAATGGATTCAGTGCGTTGCGAAACGGTCGCATTATCGGGAGTTAGCGAGCCTTATTGGTAGGTAGTTGAGGATTCAGTTCGACGTCCTAGTTTTTTAAGGTTGAATTTTTCAAGACGTATGAAGACGTCCTCATTGACCTTGAGAGTCCAGAGATGAATATATATAAAAATTATTTACTAATTACTGAAATTGCAATAGAATAACGATAAAACTCATTTCAGGGGCAAGCACAGCGGATGAATTGTACTGTAAACAAGAATTATTGGCAAAAGCTTATTTATAGAACCAATAAACAGAAGAGCAGCGAAATTTTCCCCGACCCTCACCTTCAGACCATTTATTCTGGGAAGTAATTAACTTCAACTGACCTCAGGTTTACCTCAACCCTAGAGGTCAGATATTGCTATAAATACACGCTAAATATATTATACCTTATGACCGAAGGTATGTCCAATGTCAACAAAGTTATGAAACATGAAGGTACATGTAATGTTAAATGTTATACAATGATTCTGTTGTTCACACGCGTCAGTTTGATAGATAGTGTCAATTGGCACGCGGGAAATTGTAGAAACATGCAGGTTAGATTCGACAGATCGTTAATATGACTTCGTTGGAAATAGTTATAAAACAATTTGTTCCGCCAAGCCCATTCCCTTATCGAACGTCAAGACGTAGGTATGGTGATCTTCCACAGGACATAAAAAAAAACGTTCTGACAATATTTTGATTGTGCGTAGGTACAGATAAGTAGTGGAATTCGCTTCCGGAGTCTGTGTTGTCCTCATAGCTACAACCTGGGAATCATTAAAACACGAGTCTATAAATAATAATAAAAATTTACGTCTAATTAGGCATGGATAGACTTAATTCTTACAGCAAACTTCTCAAGGCCAATGATCCTAAATCAGCATTGTGACTGTTCATATCAACCAGGATCATAATACCACTATCTAAATAAAAAAGGTTGAAGTGTTTATCTACACATTTTGTAGTTACTGCTTAAAACACAATCGAAAGACGTTTGTAAATTAACATTATTAGGACCTGCTATCATGATAAAGATATGATATAACATGTCATGTCATTGACATTTTGTCTTTGTGCCTCTAATAAGCTCCACAAAAAGGTGTCAAGAAACACTGGTTACCGCTGTTTACTAGTTGAGGTGACAAGGCTGGTTCAAAGTCAAATGTTAACAAATAAATTATAATGTAAAACAATTGTGTTGTTAATGCAATTATTAATGTTGTTAATTAAGTCATTGTTTTGTTGTAATAAATTGGTTGGCACAATGATTGTTTAGTTACGGTTCTTCTGATGTAAGTTAAGGTGATAATAATAAGTTGTTGTTTATTTATTTACTTTAAAAAACATAGAACGTTATTTGATATATTATAAAATTGTAATACACGTTATATTTCTTATTTATTAAACTATTTTCGCTTATTCTTAAGTAGCTTTACAAAGCTTGAATTAAATCTTGAGCATTAAACCCGAGAAGGTAATACTTTGCAATTAACAGATGTTTCACCACGACAAATTTGAAGTAAAATAAATAATGCAAAGCACGAACTACTCAATGGCAACGAATAATGACTTCAGTAAAAAAACAATACTACAAAGCACCTCAAAACAATTGAAAATGCCCAAACCACTATCATTTCAATTATCAAAATTAGCCATAACGCCTCAGGCTGCAACTCTGCCTAGTTCCCATGAATTAGCTAGCACGATCGTTAATCACGGCTAAGTAAGAAGTCGTGTCTTGAACAAAGACTGGCCGAGCTTGAAACAGCACTCATCAATATGCATTAGTTTAGAAAGCTCGGCTAATGACTGGTCACCATCCTATTTATCGAGAATTTAACGGACGATTGGCGTGTTTGCCAAATTTTTGTTTAGTCATTGTTACTTCACTTCCTAGATGATCATTCTGCGCAGAATTTTTATTCAATCAATTAAATTAATATTTTCTGCTTATGTCACAGCTGCATCGTTTACTGTCACTACCAAGCTATCTCTTTTGGCATGTTCTCTAACCACCTTCTATTCAAGCTTTCAAAGTATGTGAGAAATTACCTTTTTCTTACTAATAAATTATAAAGTTGGTATGATCCAGCTCCAAATTCTTTACAGATTATTCTTCAGTTTCTCTTAATTTAAGCCTAACTACTTCATACTCCTTGTTCCCAGTGTCATTACTATGTTCCCTTCCTGTTATACCAAGTCTATAACAGCTACCTGTTATTATTTTGCATTCGTTTTCACTACCATATCAATGAGGCAATAGTCTAAAATATGCACTGATATCCAATTTCAGCCTGTCTAAATCCAAACGTTACGCATAATTTCGCACAAACGAGTTTCTTATTACCGCCATTACGGGTATTGTTGGTAAGAACAGGTAAGGAGGTGATTTATACAATTGCTGGAATTTGGACAAGTAGGACCTGTGAGTTGGAAATGCAGACAAGTCACGAAAAGCTGATTAGATTTCGCAATACTTACATTCCTTTGGTCTCTGGATCAGACGGTTTGACGTCGGTTGCTTATAGTGTTGCCTGCCAAGTTTACGCGTTGTTGTTACAATCCCTATTTGCATTTTTGTAATTTTTATTGTTTCAAGAGGTCTTACATTATTGTGATTTGTGCAGCAGTGTTGTAATAAGCATATTTGTATCAGTTATCCAACATTCCTTTTCACATTTGTGCATTTAACTATGCTTGTTAAACTCAGGCATTTTCATTATTATATTACAGTCTAGTGGCCATCGTGTTACAACTCATTTTTGTTGTAATGATGTCACATCTTGCAACTCTTTAACAAGCAGATTTATAATATTTACTACTCACTCTTACTAGAGAACTTTGAAATGTATTCTTTCTTATTTGTAAAAAAAAATATACTAATATTCTTATCTCACCAATCACAACCTGTTATGCTACTATTGACATTGAATTAATTACAATGTCTTCCTTTCACTCCAAACTATCATCGAAATAAACAATTGCGATCGCCATGACATAATTACAGGAGAACAAAGCTACGAATTATGCGCGAGCGCAGATCCTATCGCGTAGTAGACAAATATTTATGAACATGCTCGCCCATTCAATAGACTTGGCTATTGTTTATAAACAATAAGATTCTGTTCTCGCTTAATTTGTGAACTATGTACTTTGTGTTTAATGCTTTATTAATCTGGTAAATTATTTTTCAACTTTGGGAAAATTACATATCAAATTGTGAAGGCACATTTCCCATCAGTACCCTACAATGCTTTGTTTATTACAATTGAATTAATACTTCGTAAATTGTCTTCGTTCATGTTAGTAAAACAAGACACTACGCCACATTTTATTTTATCATTACAGCTGATGGTAAGCGACGTTGAAGTACGCTTTCCAAGAAGTAACCTATTCACTCTTGACTTAAAGACCCTAAGGTTGTAGTTATCAGGAAATACAGTGAATGATTCTCAAAACGTTTTGTGCATACGGGTTTGTTTGCTACGGGATAACATTAACGAATCGCATCATGTCAAAATAACATCAGAAGCGATTCCAAACCGAAACACAACCTGCTTATAGTTTTCAGCATTCCATAAGCTCTAAATGATTTCTATTCCTTATGAATAACAAGCGATTAATTAAAAGCTCAGCAGGCATTAAACAAGCTGCAATAAGTAATCTCAATAGAGGCATGCTCTCGCATTCCTGGCGAGCTTGGCGGTAAGCCTACGCTTATAGACACAGCTGTTACTACCGAATATTTTACCTCGCCTACATGTTCAGATTCATCTGTAGTTAATTGTGTAGCATCTGTAAGTTAAGGTTTTGCGTTAACCAGCTGGGTTTGATCACAACAATGTTGTTCATCTCCCAAGATGGGCAAGTTAACCGTCTTGACTTCTGATTAAAAGCAAATAAATAATGGACAGTTTTAATAAATACTGTGTTGAAATCTAACCAAACATAATATAATAAAATTCATCAAATCAATAATTATTCTGAAATCATCTGTAAAACCTAATAGGTATTCGTTAGCCTAACAAGCATACGCATATGAATTTTAAAATATTCATATTCATTAAGCTCACGCCCTCAAAGACAAAGCTCCATAAAAATCTAGAACTGCCATTTAAACATAACCTGAACTTGATAAATCTATATCCAACAATATTTACATAATCATTTCAAGAAATGACCGTAATACAAGGTAGGTAGGGCTTATCTACATGGCATGCGGTACTTCTAGTTCACTTGGTGATAGAAAGGACAGGGACCAGTCCCCATCGAGGCCACATATGGACACTGGCGAGCTAAAACCGTGTTTGGTATTTAAATTATCTGTAAATCCAACTGATACTCGTAAATCGTATGAGCGTGTTTTTGTGAAAGGGACTTGCGGTCAAAAATTTGTTAAGGGTGGAATACTGAACGATATATTTAGAGCGATATATAAAGCAGAAGGTGGTTCATAAAACTAATGAAAGCAGAAACAAGTTCAATGTAAATAACTAATTTATTCAGGGACCGCTTGTTTCTCATACAATAACTGCAGAAGTAAGACACCTAGTTAAACATGTCTATACTAATACACTCGAACAATAAGTAGTTTATTTGAACAACTGTATCTACCAGTGACGGAGGATCTTTGTTTGCACTTTCTAGTTCTTGAATGTCGATGGTCATTTTACACTCAATATGTAACGGTCTAGATACATGCATTATTAACCGACTTCAAAAAGGAGGAGGTTCTATGTGTTAACTGTTTTTGCTAGAAATATGTATTCCCCATTCTCCATATTTCTACAGATCGCACTTTTGGTGGCACTATGCCCTTGTTCTACTGTAGGCAAAGGTGCGATATATGTTTCACACATAATTTCAAAATCATCCTCATGGACTGACATCCCAAAAGTAGTTTATCTTTCGTAAAATCATTTTATATTCAGTTGTTGATTTTTTTTTTAAGATGTGTTATCTCTCGTAAACTAACATCAAGTAATTTTCTAGCCTTCTGCTCTGAATCCTCTACTATTAACCAAGTGACCTTTGCATCACCAAAACTATGTTCAAACGACAGTTCACAATCAGTTGTGAGCCATTCTATACCAGGTCGCGTCAATTTTGGTTAACCACCAAAAAACTAGGTAATAACTAAGTGCTAAAGGTTAAATATTGCAACATCAGCATGCTTAATAATCTTAACACAGTCATGTTCTGCTTGTGTTATTAAGTTTTTGTCTTTCATGTAATGATTTATGACTGACTAACTTCAAATTATTATGAATTTGGAATGTTGGTCGATGATAGTTATTATTTGGACATCAAAATTAATTTAAAGGATTTATAGCAGCGAAATTTTTACGTACGTACAAAAATATTACCAAGAAGCGTCTGGCTCTCCTTATTATGGCAGTGATTCAGGTAACAGTTTCAAACAATAGTCATTATCATGCCCGTTTACACCAACATCTCCTATATTACCGGTACAGCGTATTTTCCTTTTCCATTCCATGCTATCAACCATCGCACTATCATTGATTTCACCATCATCAACATCTTTTTTTTTACTTCCATCACTGTCCCTCCATCTACCTGAATTTTATATTTATAAGTCTTTTAGTTTTAAACACCAAGTACTATTGGACTTAATAGTTAGAGAGAAAAGTTAAAAAAATACAGTAATAGCTCAATTTCACGTGCTCCAATAACGTGCTCACTTACTTAGCCAGATGAAGTAATAAACGATTCTACTTAGACATGACAGATAGCCTGACGAATGTACAACAATATCGGTTAGTGGGTAGATGAGTAATGTACCAGTTTCCGAGATTTGTAGGAAGCCCTAAATCAATGCTCACCGTGGGATGATGATGAATGGGCTCGCTGAAGGAATAGTTATCCTAAATTAAAGTTGTGATTGCCAAATCCAGTTCTGAGTTGTTGGAATTGGTGGATTGATATAATTCGATTGGTTGATTTCGTCATCTTTGTCTGTGTCAAAGCTCGATTGCTCCTTACTTTAATAAATTTCCCGAGAGGCCTGAGTCTCAAACTGTCCATTTTTCGAAATCAAAAGTTAACTAAAACACTCGGGGATAGTGTGGCTACCAGTAAAAATATTTTTGGTTATCTTCAGAGATCAAACTTTTACTATAGATTTTAATTATGACAGAAGGAAGTATTTTTTTATCAAGCCAAATAGAGGACTTCACTTGTATATCGTAATCGATTGTATAAGTGTAATCTTTCAAAGAAATAACTTCAGCACCATGATCATTTCAGTCGAAATACCTCCACTGCAGGACTCAGGACATAACCAAAAGTCGCCACATCAACTGATCCTGAGCCTCAAGAGAAAAACATGTAACAATATTATTAGTAACCATATCATTAGAATAGTGAACTTTGTAATAAAACTGTACATTACTCATGGGGTGTCGATTGCGTCGCGACGTTGACTTGAAGTTGAAAGGCGTCGACCTTTGAGTGCAGCAGTGGTTTATTCTTCCGTCGTCTCGAGAAACTCGTTATGAGGTAATAACAACGGTTTAATAGATCATAAGCTTGTCGCTTTATCTTAGAAATATAGAATCAAGAACTGCTCATACCTACATGCATATGAATGCATTTTGCTTAGAAAAATCTATTTGAAAGAGAAATTACGCTTAGCGAATTATTTTTTGTTACAGAAAATCAAATGACAGAGGGCCCAGTGCGGGTTTTTAACCGACTTCCAAAAAAGGAGGAGGTTCTCAATTGGGTGGGTATTTTTTTTATGTATGTACACCGATTACTCCGAGGTTTCTGATCCGATTTCTGTGATTCTTTTTTAGTTCGATATACCGCATCACTTGCCATTTGATCCCATAAATTTGATTCAGTTTGGTTCAGTAGTTTTTATTTTATGAGCATATTTGCTCATTTCAATTTCTGCGTAGACGAAATCATCGTCCAAGTATCACCAATTAAAAGTGAAAAACAAAAAAATATAACCGACTTCCAAACAAAACACTACAAAGTATAAAATAACCTTAATTTTGGAAGCCGGTGTTGAAAAACAGAGAAACAAAACCAAAAACACCGACTTCCGAAATTAAGGTTATTTTATACTTTGTAGTGTTTTGTTTGGAAGTCGGTTATATTTTTTTTTTAACGTAGGCACTCGAGTTCGCTTAATTAAAAAATTACATAAAAACAAAAAGAGTTTTTTGTGTTGTTACCAGACGGCACATATCCAGTTTACATACAAAATAATTCGTGAACACGATTGAGTACCTACGTTATAAATCTCGCACTAAAGCCACTGTACGAATTATTGATCTCTTCTTCAGTCGGTCCCTCATTACTGAGGATCGTGGTCACTGGACACCTTCAAACGGACAAATGGAATTTGCTTGAGGACGTAGCTTCTTTCACTTGGTCAGACCGTCGTGTTGGCGACCTGCCACGTGCTCTCTTTCCTTCGGTATTGCCAACAATTACCAGTTTTTCAAGACTGCTATCTCCCCTTCGCATTATGTGGCCAAAATAGGTCAAAAAACGCGAATATATACACACACACACACACAAATACTGAGAAACATACAAAAAATACAAACTGTTGAGTACCTATTGAAGCGAAAATCTGTTAGGTATTAGTTAAAGCCTAATTATGATTGATCAAACATTATGGTGTAAGCTTGGGTGGGCTGGACACAAAACATTAGGCCCATAGATACCTAGATAATGGGCTCCAGATGATTAATTATCCAATAATAGAAACCTAGTCACTACTCCAATATTTAACCTTTACACTATTCTACAATTATAAATATATGGCAGCCTTCATAAATCGAGATCATGTCGGTGCGCAATGTCACGATATTGCCTGTTTCCCGGCAAAACGCTAGCCTAGCCTTATACGGTATATAGTAGAAACTATATCTAGACTTAGCCACGCCCAGGTGACTTGGTGCGATGAAAATAAGTTAACATTATGCAATAGACACATGGAAAAGTGACTTATTTGTCCATCTGTTCTTGAGCTTACTGCAGAAATTACAAATAGGCTTAAACTAGCTTCAGACAGCAGCTTTGTCGAATAATCCCAAGGGAAACGTACTACCGAGTTAAAAGTATTCTACATTGGCAAAAATGTTCTATATAATAATCTATTCAGTACTTTTTTGTGAAAAAAGGGTAACAAACATTCACTCATCCATTCATCCCATTTATCTTAAAAGTTGCGACAGTATATAGCATAAGTTTAGATAGCATTTGAAGCATTACTTAAAAACAACCCAATGTACACTGCTTTTTATACATTTTTGTCCTGTGATCTGTGCCCTTATTTTCCAAGTAACTTTATATAGTATACCACAAAATATATAAAAATAACGTACTATTCAAGCCATAATTTCATAACTCAATTCAACATGTCGCAGCCTACTGCCGGAAACAGACCTCTCCCAAGTTGCTACACTACGCCCTGAATAACCTGGCCTTGTCGCTCCATAAAAAAAAAAAAAAACAAATTTGTCAATGCAAATCCACATTCTTACAAGTCATACATACATGAATATTCTAGCTCTGCCTGCACTTATATTACCATCCACAATCAGGAAAGTTTTGTTTTGTTGTAAAGCAACACCAAAAGTATCCTTGTTTATTTATTTACTCGCGTGTATGTAGCCTATATCCATCTCCAAGGTCCTATCTATCACTGAACAAAAGTTTATCAAAATCGAAACGGCGATTCAAGCATGAATGCGGAACAAACGCAATCACTTTTGCATTTACAATGTTAGTTAAGATTAGTAAAAAACACTGTAAAAGGCCAGATTTACTAATAACTTATTCTCATAAAATACGCTATTTTTAACAAGCTATGACATGGAAGTCCTTTTCTTGTGGCATGTCGCATACAATAAATATTACTTTGGCTCCGTAAATATTGAGCGCGTGTTGTATCTGCCTCAGCCATATCGGGAAAGACCTCGGTAGTGTTTGCGTCGTCATACAGTACGTATGAATTATGTCTTATGTGCATAGTACATACAGCCTTATGTATAGACTAGCTGACCCGCGCGGCTTCGCTCCCGTCAACTGGCTATTCTACCTACCGACCCTAACCTACCTACCTACTTACCTATCCTACCTACCATAGCTACCCTACCTTACCTACCTACCCTACCTACTTACCTACCTACCTACCCTACCTACCCTACTTACCCTACCTACCCTACCTACCTATCCTACCTACCTACCCTAACTACCTACTCTTTTTTTTTGTATTTTAATTATTCCGGACGAAGACTAATCCAAAAACACAAAAACTATGAAAAACGGTCGAGCCGTTCTCGAGTTAGAAAAGTGTTCGAACAAACCCGACTTTGTTTTAAATATATTAAGAAGATTAAGAATTTTGCTATATTGGGAAAGATTCGACCTTTTCCTAGAAGATATTTTTTTATATTAGCGAGACAAAAATAAAACGCATAAACTGAAGGAAGACGGACAGTGGTGGCTTATTAAAAAAAGGGGTTCCGTTAGCAAACTTGGTACGGAACCCTAAAAATCGACTGGGTTCGCACAAATCAAAATCGTACGCGAAGGCTTAAATAATAGGGTCCCATTAGCAACTTTGGCACGGAACCCTATAATTTGTATTGCTCGCAAATCGAACCGTTTGATACTTAGCACGAATTAAAAACTTAGTTGCGGGCAACCTGTGAATAGACAAAGTGAATAGGTTGCTTCTAGGCAAACGTGCTCCATCTTCGACCGCATCATCGCTTACCATCAGGTGAGATAGTGGTCAAACGTATGCCTAACTATTGTAAAAAAAAAATCCACTCCGTATCACATAACCAATGAGAACGATGATAACACGATTTGACAGTTACTGTGAAATCGTGTTGTCCTTCATTCTTAGTTCGGGTTCGGGACTAATCGTAAGTCTGTAGGTGATACGGAGTAGAATACGTCCGCAACTAAGCCCGAAACTACGGACTTCGGACTTAGAGAGTAGCCTCCCAAAATCGATCGCTCCCGTCACCGTGACCACCTTTGGTACGATACCTTATTATAAAAAACCAAACTTCTAACCTAAACTAAACCTAAACCTAACTACTAACCAAAAAATGGACTCTGTCTGAAATATAAGATTTTTATTTATTATTATTAGCCTTGTTTCGCAAATCGAACCGTTCGTTGCTTTGCTCTAAACGGAATCAATCGCGGAGGCCTAGCAGAAGGGTCCCGTCAGCACAGCACCTTTGGTACGGAACCCTACAGGTCTGATCCGCAAGTCGAACCGTCCAGAACTTCGCAAAACTAAATCAGTTTAAGACTCTACGATAAATGCACTTTAAACGAAACCAGCACAACTCAGAGATTTAACCAATTATGGTCCCTAACAGTTTAAGACCTTTCAGAGACCAAACCGAAATTCCTTCGAAACACGACTATGTTTAGAAATTGTGTGAGGTCATTCTCCAGCGGAAAATCTTAACACTGCAATTCAGAAAAACGCGTCATCAGTGCAACGCCATCTATCGACCATGTAAACTGACAAAAGATTTGGCAGCGGAAGACGTTAAATAAGAAGCCCGTATGTAACGGTAAATAACGATAAGGTATTAAAATATTTACTTTTATTTTGCTACGTCTACGTATTAAAAGTTTCACAAATAACTCAATCAATGTGTTTTGGTGTAACATTCATGCTTTCATGCATTTTTTGGTTCCTCAATAGATGGCGCTCTGACTAATCAGAATATGTAAGGAAGTTTCTTACTAAACTAAAAATTCAATATATTTTGATTTTGTGGATCGATTGTATCGATCAATAACGAAAAGGTATAAAATGATCACTCTTATTTTGCCACGTATTAAAAGTTTCACAAATAACTCAACAATTTTGAATGCTTTCGTGCATTTTATTTTCCTCAATAGATGGCGCTCTGACTCATCAGAATCAGAATATTCAGAATACATTAGAAAGTTTCTTCCTAAACTTAAAAATTCTATATCTTTTGATTTGTGGGTCGAATTTGATGAAATAAACGCTAAATGTTACTCGGGTTATCACTTAATATTTTTAAGTACTTAGATTTGCAATCTAATCTGTGGTTTAAGCGTGATGCTCCCACAAACGCACAGACAAACAGACAAAAACAAAAATTGCATTTTTGTGTTTTATACCTTTTTCCTGAGTTTTCTGTGTAATTTTCATGCAAAAATATTCAATGTACAGACACGGTTAGTCTACGATTTTATTATATGTATAGAATACTACGTCTACGTATTAAGTTTCACAAATAACTCAATCAATGTGTTTTGGTGTAACATTCATGCTTTCATGCATTTTTTGGTTCCTCAATAGATGGCGCTCTGACTAATCAGAATATGTAAGGAAGTTTCTTACTAAACTAAAAATTCAATATATTTTGATTTTGTGGATCGATTGTATCGATCAATAACGAAAAGGTATAAAATGATCACTCTTATTTTGCCACGTATTAAAAGTTTCACAAATAACTCAACAATTTTGAATGCTTTCGTGCATTTTATTTTCCTCAATAGATGGCGCTCTGACTCATCAGAATCAGAATATTCAGAATACATTAGAAAGTTTCTTCCTAAACTTAAAAATTCTATATCTTTTGATTTGTGGGTCGAATTTGATGAAATAAACGCTAAATGTTACTCGGGTTATCACTTAATATTTTTAAGTACTTAGATTTGCAATCTAATCTGTGGTTTAAGCGTGATGCTCCCACAAACGCACAGGCAAACAGACAAAAACAAAAATTGCATTTTTGTGTTTTATACCTTTTTCCTGAGTTTTCTGTGTAATTTTCATGCAAAAATATTCAATGTACAGACACGGTTAGTCTACGATTTTATTATATGTATAGAATACTACGTCTACGTATTAAGTTTCACAAATAACTCAATCAATGTGTTTTGGTGTAACATTCATGCTTTCATGCATTTTTTGGTTCCTCAATAGATGGCGCTCTGACTAATCAGAATATGTAAGGAAGTTTCTTACTAAACTAAAAATTCAATATATTTTAATTTTGTGGATCGATTGTATCGATCAATAAAAAAAAGGTATAAAATGATCACTCTTATTTTGCCACGTATTAAAAGTTTCACAAATAACTCAACAATTTTGAACGCTTTCGTGCATTTTATTTTTCTCAATAGATGGCGCTCTGACTCATCAGAATACATTAGGAAGTTTCTTCCTAAACTTAAAAACTCAATATCTTTTGATTTTGTGGGTCGATTTTGATGAAATAAGTGCTAAATGTTACTCGGGTTATCACTTAATATTTTTAAGTACTTAGATTTGCAATCTTATCTGTGGTTTAAGCGTGATGCTCCCACAAACGCACAGACAAACAGACAAACAGACAAACAGACAAAAATTTCAAAAATTGCATTTTTGTGTTTTATACCTTTTTCCTGAGTTTTCTGTGTAATTTTCATGCAAAAATATTCAATGTACAGACACGGTTAGTCTACGATTTTATTATATGTATAGATAATACGTCATATATTTGTTCATACATTTTCGAGGCCGTATATATTAGTGGGAAAGTCTTTCATTGTGTAAAAGACAATAATAGTACTTTTGACACTAACGAGATGTTTTTAGGGTTCCGTACCTCAAAAAGAAAAAACGGAACCCTTATACGATCACTTTGTTTTCCGTCCGTCTGTCTGACTGACCCTTTATCTTGGGAACGCCTGGAGGTATCGAGTTGAAATTAAAAGCATGTACTCAAGTATACGATCCCTTGAAGCTGTGAAAAAAATCGAAGTCCTTACTCAATACTTTATTGCGTTCCATATGTATAACATAGATGGTATATACAAGGTTAGAGATCAATATGGACCCTGTCGGGCACAGCAAACATTAGGAGAGAGGAAGACGGCTAAGTAGCATTTCAAGGTATTCAATATTTTCAAAAATTATTTTAAATGTAGAATTGTATTTATAATTATGAATATATTTATTAGGTCCGAGTTTGTATAATAGGGAAAAAAATTATTAATTAACGTAAAAAAGATACGGCGGTAAAAAACGTATATTTCGACACTCAAGGGAATCAAAATGTATAGGGTATTTCCCGTTGACCAAGAACTATGAAATTTGGCAAGAAATACCGTCTTATACTACAAGTATAGGGAAAAGTCTGAAAACTATACATTTGTTATTAAATCATAAATCTGGTATTCAGCTGCATCGGGAAGGGAAGGAAAGGGGCTAGGCAGATTGAACAGTTAAGCCAAAATGTTTTTTCTCTACATTACATAACAAATAATTAGGTAGTTTCAAGTTTCATTATCTATTTTCATAACGCTATGACAATGCTTTTATCATGTCAGCCACATTGCACTGTTTGTATAAACAATCAACAAATTCGCCTGCTTGACATCAAAATCAACGTTAGTATTGTTCAAAATGTCAAATTGGAGTGCATTACGCAGTGGGGCAACCATTCTGTCGGCACAGTGCGTGATTGCTGCTGTGCATAGCAAGATTCCGGGGAGACCCCCCTCCCCCAGTGCCGGATTAAAAATAAACCGAACCAGTAACTTCATCCGCAGAAAACGGCTGTTGCAGTATAGTAGGAGTTAGGAGGACTCGTGTATGAGATAAATCCATGGTTTTCAGCGACATGTTTTTGTTAGCCCAAGTGCGAGGCCCCCCAATGCGCGGGGCCCGTAGCATTTGCTAATTTTGCTACGTGGTTCATCGGAGACTGCCCTCCCTCCACCTCTTTACTGGCCTCTCTGGCATGCACTCTAACAGGCATTGCGCAAAGTTGAGAAATGATTTTTTTTCCGGGGCTCGTTTTACCTGCTAATGGTGATCACCGTGGTGGTTTTAATGAAGTAAAAACCCCACAATCCCTGGACTTATGACCGTGCCTTTTGTAGGATACCCTCGAAAACAAAAACAAAAATGTGCTACCATTTTTGCTCCATACTATCCACTTAAACTAATATCATCTTTAATAATGTAGACTATTATAAGTTGGTCAACCAACAGCCATTTTGTACTCATATTTAATTACAGGTTTTATCTTACCCAGCATATTATGCTTAATTACACCTTTTGTTTTTCTATGGAACTCATAAAACCCCGCGGGTGACTAAGCTGTGTTTAATGAGAGCAACTGGAATAGTCAATTAGTCACCGTTATCTAATGATATAACTTGTTATTATAGTATTAAGGCATGAAAAGTAAAACACGGTATTGTTCATGTAGTTACGTTTGGGTTCCACGTGGGAGACGTGGAACTCAACTAATATTTCCCACAATACTTTTCTACTACATTCTTCTTTTCGATTTGATGGCGAGCCTTTAATAGCTTGCGACCAGTAGGTGGCCATGTTTATAGAAGCATCAGTGTCATTCATCAGGTTCTCAATGTTGCAGGTGTTAATTGACTTGGGGCACTCCAACCATAGGTATATTCTTTACTCTATATTAAAAAGGTTTAGGTAGCTAAATAAAAGCAAATAATCTTGATGTATCTTTATTATTTAAAAACTTAGTTTAAAAATAAAATTCAACTAAAACAACAACGATTACTAAATCAATTGAACCATTATATTCATCAGTAGTTTATTAGGGTTCCGGATCCAAAGGATTACCAACGGAACCCTATTACTAAGCCTCCGCTGTCCGTCTGTCTGTCAGCGGGCTGTATCTCAAGAACCGTTTTAGGTAGACAATTGAAATTTTCACAGATTGTGCATTCTATTGCCACTATAACAACAAATAATAAAAATTAAGGTTTATGGTACGGAACCCTTCGTGTGCGAGTAAGACTCGCACTTGGCCGGTTTTTTTGGTTAATATGTGTTTGTATAAAAAGTCATCATCATCATCAAGATTTACCTTTATTTAACTATCTAAACCTGTCATAGATACAAGAATCAATAACTATCACTGACTTCATAATAAATACTTTCTTTTTTAACAATAAACACACGAGTAATATTAAAAAATTATTGAGTAAACAGGTTCTCGGCTGAGCAGCAACGTCGTCGTGAATCAACTTACTGGGACGATGTAAGATGTCTCCGTGTCGCAATGAACCTACCCTTAATAATGTATTGAGTGACGCCATATTCTTCTTTTTCGTGAGTACTATTGTAACCACCTGGTTGCATAGGCCTCCTAATGATAACCAATGACCAGTCTCAACAATCTATTTCGTCTTGGTTCTCCTTAGCTCGTAGCTAAATAATAACAGCCGCACGGATCGATCTTCAAGGTTAAGCAACGCTTGCCACGGTTGGTCTGTGGATGGGTGACCATCTTGACATGCCTAGTTTCTCTCGTGCCCCGGAAAGCACGTTAAGCCGTTGGTCCCGGCTGTCATATGTAGATCTTTGGCAGTCGTTACGGATTGTCAGAAGCCAGTAAATCTGACTCCAGTCTTACCAAGAAGTACCGTGTTACCCAGTTAATGGGTTGTGGAGGTCTGGTAGGTAGCCGCTTCTCGTAAAATATTGGTATTCAGCTGAACCCGGTTTGACTGGAAGCCGACCCCATTATAGTTCGGAAAAGGCTCGGTAGATGATGGTTCTCCTTATGAAAAACAATGACCAGTCTCGGCAATCTACAGATATCAACAGAAGGGCCAATATCAATTAAAAGGTCAGTATTTACCTTTTTTGACATTGTTCGTCTTCTTCTTATCGTGTAGGCAGTAAGGTCTAACGACCCCACACACCCTAGTGTCACAGTTTCTAAACCGCCTCAAATAAATTTGACGTCCACCATTTGGCGGCCGGGACCACCGGCTTATACGTGCCTTCCGAAGCACGGAATCATCTTTTTATCAGACAATCAGGTGATTCAAGGCTACAATGTCCTAGCCGAACTGGAAACAACTTTACAAAGTATGCTTCCCGTGGGATTGAACCCAAGACCACCGGGTTACAAGGCAAACGCCTAAACCACTCGACCACGGTGGCAGTTACTCGACGACTCTTTGAGCTCTTTAGTAGTCCTCAGAGTTGATCTACATGATACATTCAAATCTGTGTGGTTCTTTTCTCAAAAGACCAGCTGAGACATTTATCTAAACGGTTCACATAGGTATGATTTGACCATTACATGTTTACGTTGTATGGATTTTAAAAGAGACTGATCTCTAAGTGTGTTCTGGTGTTTCTTCTCTGGGTAGTCAGCCAGGAAACTACTGCCTCATCTAGTTTAAACTAACAAAAAAAACTGGCCAAGTGCGAGTTGGACTCGCACACGAAAGGTTCCGTACCAAAAACTGAAAAAAAAAACACGTTTCTTGTACGGGAGTCCCCTTTAATTTTGAATTTAATTTAATTTTTATAATTCGTTGTTATAGCGGCAATAGAAATACACAACGTGTGTTTCAACTGTCTACCTATTACGGTTCTTGAGGTACAGCCCGATGACAGATAGACAGATGGGCGGTCGGACGGACGGCGGAGGCTTAATGATAGGGTTCCGTAGGGTTCCCAACGAGTACGGTACCCTAAAAATAACGTGTATAAGTGTTATTTAAAAAAACTGGAAGTCCAATCCAACAAAGTAACAAATTGTCGTATTTAACAACACCATATGGACGGAAGCGATAAATCTAAACGGAAATTAAACAATATTATTAAAATACTATTAAGTTAGTTCAAATAGTTTTGAATGGAATTTGAATGATATCATTCTTGGGTGAACGAACTTCTCTAAGCTCGAGAATATATAAACTTCTAAAAGCGACGCAATAGATGAGAATAAAGATCTATGTTTGTATAATTATGTATGTTGTTAGACCTATGTGTTTGTTTGGCGAGACTTTTTATACGTTTATCTAAAGAATAAACAAGACTATAATACCCACCCAGATCATATTGAATGACTAAAAATTTTCTTTGGTACAAAATAATCTTACAATTTATTATTAAATCTTGTACAATATGAATAGTTTAAATCGTCATTACGGCAGAGGTAAAAGTATATTTGAAGCTAACTTTTTTTAAGTACGGGAAGTCATGAAATGACTCCTCCCGCTCTGGGCGGAGCGGGGAAGGAAGTGTAAGACTCTTACTGATAAAAACCCATCCGTGTTCCTCCTAATGCCCTTTGCGTTCCAGAGCTGCGCTGAGTCTTTCAAACTAATGCCGCAACAAGGAAGTAGCTTCCGCCAACGGTTTTGCTCGCGTGGAAGTCAGAAATCATCCCAACGGAGCATACTCCGGAACAAAAAGTATTATACGAGTACGTGTTTATATCTAGGTTATAAATTACAATGTGCCCATCCAAATCCCTTCAGTAGTTTTTGCTTGAAAAAATTATAAATATCCATCCATCTTTGCTCATAAACTTTAACATTTTTACTATTACAAAGGATCAGATACGATAGTATTGTAAATAGAGGTATATAACAGTTGTTGATAATTGAAATTAGGCCCACCATACACACCATACCATACACCGTAACATTGACTACATCCTTCACACTCGATGGCATTAACCCCTAACCTCTGACGTAACACAGTTCTTTCGTAACATATAACAGTGATCAGGTTGAACTTTACCCGCTATGCGAAGATAATAATCTACATACTGACAAGTTAGCTGATCATACACTTAGACAAAGTCGTGACGTGTGGAAAACTGCGATTATCGCTCTGACGGCCAATCAACACAATGTTAACGATGTAGAATGATGATGGAGTATGATTTTAAAAGCTTATGATGCCTCTATGATAGGTTAGCTCTACGATTGTATTAAAGATATAAGTTACGTGAAAAAGAAGCTGATCTTAAGTGATGATCTTCATGATCGAAGAATGATGCTTATGCTTCGAAAACATGAGGATCATCTCATATGATCAGATTCTTTTTATTGATATCCCACCCATATGCACATATGTAATGCTTTGGGAATACCTTTATTGTCGTCCAGCTAAGAAGTGGAATGCCCTGCCGGAGTCTGTGTTTCCTGATAGCTAAATCTGGGAGTCTTAAAGTCAAGAGTGAATAAGTTACTTCTAGGCAAGCGTGCTCCATCTTCGACCACATCATCGCTTACCAACAGATAAGATTGTGGTCAAATGGGAGCCTATCACTAGTAAGATAAGGAATTATTCCCATAGATACCAGCCTCAAGACAAGCAGGAAGTGTTGTATGTATTTCCTTCCAAAACTTCATGAACATGTCGCATTTGTCAACTCCAAATATGAATGAACGCTGGCACTGGATAATTTAAACACAAATAAAGTCTTATAATCTATACATATAATAAAATCGTAGACTAACCGTGTCTGTACATTGAATATTTTTGCATGAAAATTACACAGAAAACTCAGGAAAAAGGTATAAAACACAAAAATGCAATTTTTGAAATTTTTGTTTGTTTGTAGCATCACGCTTAAACCACAGATAAGATTGCAAATCTAAGTACTTAAAAATATTAAGTGATAACCCGAGTAACATTTAGCACTTATTTCATCAAAATCGACCCACAAAATCAAAAGATATTGAGTTTTTAAGTTTAGGAAGAAACTTCCTAATGTATTCTGATGAGTCAGAGCGCCATCTATTGAGAAAAATAAAATGCACGAAAGCGTTCAAAATTGTTGAGTTATTTGTGAAACTTTTAATACGTGGCAAAATAAGAGTGATCATTTTATACCTTTTTTTTATTGATCGATACAATCGATCCACAAAATTAAAATATATTGAATTTTTAGTTTAGTAAGAAACTTCCTTACATATTCTGATTAGTCAGAGCGCCATCTATTGAGGAACCAAAAAATGCATGAAAGCATGAATGTTACACCAAAACACATTGATTGAGTTATTTGTGAAACTTAATACGTAGACGTAGTATTCTATACATATAATAAAATCGTAGACTAACCGTGTCTGTACATTGAATATTTTTGCATGAAAATTACACAGAAAACTCAGGAAAAAGGTATAAAACACAAAAATGCAATTTTTGTTTTTGTCTGTTTGTCTGTGCGTTTGTGGGAGCATCACGCTTAAACCACAGATTAGATTGCAAATCTAAGTACTTAAAAATATTAAGTGATAACCCGAGAAACATTTAGCGTTTATTTCATCAAATTCGACCCACAAATCAAAAGATATAGAATTTTTAAGTTTAGGAAGAAACTTTCTAATGTATTCTGAATATTCTGATTCTGATGAGTCAGAGCGCCATCTATTGAGGAAAATAAAATGCACGAAAGCATTCAAAATTGTTGAGTTATTTGTGAAACTTTTAATACGTGGCAAAATAAGAGTGATCATTTTATACCTTTTCGTTATTGATCGATACAATCGATCCACAAAATCAAAATATATTGAATTTTTAGTTTAGTAAGAAACTTCCTTACATATTCTGATTAGTCAGAGCGCCATCTATTGAGGAACCAAAAAATGCATGAAAGCATGAATGTTACACCAAAACACATTGATTGAGTTATTTGTGAAACTTAATACGTAGACGTAGTATTCTATACATATAATAAAATCGTAGACTAACCGTGTCTGTACATTGAATATTTTTGCATGAAAATTACACAGAAAACTCAGGAAAAAGGTATAAAACACAAAAATGCAATTTTTGTTTTTGTCTGTTTGTCTGTGCGTTTGTGGGAGCATCACGCTTAAACCACAGATTAGATTGCAAATCTAAGTACTTAAAAATATTAAGTGATAACCCGAGTAACATTTAGCGTTTATTTCATCAAATTCGACCCACAAATCAAAAGATATAGAATTTTTAAGTTTAGGAAGAAACTTTCTAATGTATTCTGAATATTCTGATTCTGATGAGTCAGAGCGCCATCTATTGAGGAAAATAAAATGCACGAAAGCATTCAAAATTGTTGAGTTATTTGTGAAACTTTTAATACGTGGCAAAATAAGAGTGATCATTTTATACCTTTTCGTTATTGATCGATACAATCGATCCACAAAATCAAAATATATTGAATTTTTAGTTTAGTAAGAAACTTCCTTACATATTCTGATTAGTCAGAGCGCCATCTATTGAGGAACCAAAAAATGCATGAAAGCATGAATGTTACACCAAAACACATTGATTGAGTTATTTGTGAAACTTTTAATACGTAGACGTAGCAAAATAAAAGTAAATATTTTAATACCTTATCGTTATTTACCGTTACATACGGGCTTCTTATTTAACGTCTTCCGCTGCCAAATCTTTTGTCAGTTTACATGGTCGATAGATGGCGTTGCACTGATGACGCGTTTTTCTGAATTGCAGTGTTAAGATTTTCCGCTGGAGAATGACCTCACACAATTTCTAAACATAGTCGTGTTTCGAAGGAATTTCGGTTTGGTCTCTGAAAGGTCTTAAACTGTTAGGGACCATAATTGGTTAAATCTCTGAGTTGTGCTGGTTTCGTTTAAAGTGCATTTATCGTAGAGTCTTAAACTGATTTAGTTTTGCGAAGTTCTGGACGGTTCGACTTGCGGATCAGACCTGTAGGGTTCCGTACCAAAGGTGCTGTGCTGACGGGACCCTTCTGCTAGGCCTCCGCGATTGATTCCGTTTAGAGCAAAGCAACGAACGGTTCGATTTGCGAAACAAGGCTAATAATAATAAATAAAAATCTTATATTTCAGACAGAGTCCATTTTTTGGTTAGTAGTTAGGTTTAGGTTTAGTTTAGGTTAGAAGTTTGGTTTTTTATAATAAGGTATCGTACCAAAGGTGGTCACGGTGACGGGAGCGATCGATTTTGGGAGGCTACTCTCTAAGTCCGAAGTCCGTAGTTTCGGGCTTAGTTGCGGACGTATTCTACTCCGTATCACCTACAGACTTACGATTAGTCCCGAACCCGAACTAAGAATGAAGGACAACACGATTTCACAGTAACTGTCAAATCGTGTTATCATCGTTCTCATTGGTTATGTGATACGGAGTGGATTTTTTTTTTACAATAGTTAGGCATACGTTTGACCACTATCTCACCTGATGGTAAGCGATGATGCGGTCGAAGATGGAGCACGTTTGCCTAGAAGCAACCTATTCACTTTGTCTATTCACAGGTTGCCCGCAACTAAGTTTTTAATTCGTGCTAAGTATCAAACGGTTCGATTTGCGAGCAATACAAATTATAGGGTTCCGTGCCAAAGTTGCTAATGGGACCCTATTATTTAAGCCTTCGCGTACGATTTTGATTTGTGCGAACCCAGTCGATTTTTAGGGTTCCGTACCAAGTTTGCTAACGGAACCCCTTTTTTTAATAAGCCACCACTGTCCGTCTTCCTTCAGTTTATGCGTTTTATTTTTGTCTCGCTAATATAAAAAAATATCTTCTAGGAAAAGGTCGAATCTTTCCCAATATAGCAAAATTCTTAATCTTCTTAATATATTTAAAACAAAGTCGGGTTTGTTCGAACACTTTTCTAACTCGAGAACGGCTCGACCGTTTTTCATAGTTTTTGTGTTTTTGGATTAGTCTTCGTCCGGAATAATTAAAATACAAAAAAAAAGAGTAGGTAGTTAGGGTAGGTAGGTAGGATAGGTAGGTAGGGTAGGTAGGGTAAGTAGGGTAGGTAGGGTAGGTAGGTAGGTAAGTAGGTAGGGTAGGTAGGTAAGGTAGGGTAGCTATGGTAGGTAGGATAGGTAAGTAGGTAGGTAGGTTAGGGTCGGTAGGTAGAATAGCCAGTTGACGGGAGCGAAGCCGCGCGGGTCAGCTAGTTATAGCATAAAATAATAAATTCAACATAAAATTAAGTAGTTTAATCGCCCTAGTTTTGTTTTATTTCGACCGACTATGTTCCGTATATGGCGTAATCAGATTAAGAGCCAAGTTTTTGTTCGGATGTCCAATTCATTCTGATTCTGATTTTCGATTAAATCAGAATGGAATAACTTAGTTTATAAGAACGACGTTGATCGGTCTTTGACCTTTGTCGAGCACTCAATATTGTGTGTGTATTAAGAAAGTACCTGTTTTCTGCACATTATACTTTATTGTAAAATAAAATATATTAAATTACACGTATGGTCAGTGATTTATTTCGTAGATATAACGGTTTTAAAAGGGGGATGACCTTTTCAAATGTCAGTAATGTTAATACGATAAATATACATCTGCTATAGTATAGGTATTTATCTCCACAGAATTCACTTCCCACGCGTTCAATAAAAATAAAATAAATGCTAAATAATTCCGCCATTTACTTTTGAATCGGGATTGAAATGATAGGTAGACCACCTATTGATAGTTCATAGTCTGACTCATCAACAAAAGATCATCAGTCCGTCATCGACTTGTTTTCTATCAAATAACATCAAAAAACAGTTAGGAATTCTTGCTGAAAATCAAGAGCAGTCTTTGAAAGCCAGAGGCTAAACCTATGATAAGGAAGTCTATGGTTGGATTCTTGTTTCCTATTGCCACGAGGCCCACAAGGTGGACCGAAAACCTTGTCAAGTCCGCTGGAATGTGCTGCGATTCTTTCGGTTAAAATGATGATGATGATTTAATGTATATCTGGCCAGTTCCGAACAATCTGCTCTAACCAGAAACTAAAGAACTAAAGTGGAAAACATTGCGCGTAGAATCAGCATGCTGAAGTGGAAGTGGGCCGGCCATGTCCGCAAAAGGACAGACGACCAGGCGCAGACATGTGTAAAAGTGGAGACCGCGTATGAAACGTAGTAGTTGAAGAAGGTGGCTGGCAGCGGATGGATGCATACTGCTCAAGACCGGGATGGTGGGCGCTTTTTGGCTTACATTCAGCAGTGGACGGCTATTGGCTGATGTGATGAACCAGGGGGGCTACTCTCTAACGAAATCCGTAGTTTCGCGCTTAGTTGCGGGCGGGCATTTTCTACTTCGTATCACCTAACCACTGAGAACTAATGATAACACGATTTGACAGTTACTGTGAAATCGTGTTGTCATTCATTCTCAGTTCGGGTTCGGGACTAATCGTAAGTCTGTAGGTGATACGGAGTAGAATACGACCGCCCGCAACTAAGCCCGAAACTACGGATTTCGTTAGAGAGTAGCCCCCCAGAGTAGAACAAACAAAACCAAAGAACCATATTACATAATCCACGTTCTACAATAATCTCAGAATGGGATTTTCTCCATATGTAACCGCAAAGACTCCCACTCGATCGTTAACATTAATAACCGAAATATATGGTGTAATGGGACGATAAAACGGGAGAAAGTGTTCTGCTACCTTTCGAAGTAATGTTCGTATTGAACAATATGGTATGGATTGTTTTAAATGTCAGAGAGATACGTAGAAAGTTCCACATCCTTGTGAGGAGTTGGTGTTATGTAAGTATCGACTGAAGATAAGTCTTGATAGGAATTTTTTTGAGTAGTTGTTACTCTTTACATGGCGACCTTTATTAATACTGATTCCCCAAAGAAGACAAATGATAAATGATTTTTATTTTGTAAGTAGGTTAAACATAACACTTTTACACGTCAATCTATTTTGGTAATTTTAAGCTAGATGAGGGCGGTGTTTGCTAGCTTACTACCCTGAGAAGGAACACCGAAACCAATTCAGTGGTCAAAGTATCTTAAAGTCCACATAATCCATACTGGTCAAGTAAAATCCGTACTGGTCAAAATGGACGAAGAATTTTTTGTCGGGAATTTCAATTCATACAGGTTTAGGGGGCCCCTTGGTAAAATTTGCTACAGGCCCCGTGCTGGCTTAATCCGGCACTGTGGAAACACAACCTAATCATGTAACGTCTTTTTGAATTTCAAGCCAACGTATTAGCGTTATATTTAGCAGCGGTTTTATGCAAATCCGGTGATTCAGTAACAATGGGTCAATGACTGAATAGAATTAAGTCATTAATATCTACAGAGTCTCCTCAATTCGAAACTTTCGACAGAAAAATGCAAATGATTCAAATTGCAAATGAAGTCGCGGTTTCTACCTCTAGTGAATCATTTTTTAACATAATATTGCAATCGTAATTCCGGCTTCAATGTAAAAGGATATGTTATAGAGTGCTAAATACTGGCCATTTACCTGCCTGATGACTAATAAGGGTGTCCTATAGTTTACGTAACACCCAAGTGTGGAGTGGAATTCCCTGCCAGAGTCTGTGTTTCCAGATAGCTACAACCTGGCAGTCTTTAAGACAAGAGTGAATAGGTTGCTTCTAGGCAAACGTGCTCCATCTTCGACCGCATCATCGCTTACCATCAGGTGAGATTGTGGCCAAACGTATGCCTATATATAGTAAAAAAAAAAGTGTGACCAACATTGACCACATACTGTTACACATTGGCTGATGATAATGATTTGTGTCATTTTCAATTAATTACAGAATGTAGTTTAAAACTAGGCATATTACGGGCTTCATCAACCGAACTTAGAACTGTTGAACAAATGCAACGAGGGACCAATCGACCGCCAGTTCTAACTTAGTAAGTGGAGATGGATTATTCACACGCTCCGGAGAGGTTCCAACGGCCAAACAAGCCATAGACTGAGATCCTCAAGGGAAAAAGAAGCGTGGCCTCCCCGTCAAACGGGGTGACATACCGTTTTGGCAGAAGCGGAGAGCATCGGAATGACATGGAGCGAGCTGAAGCATGAAGCTCAAGACGCGATGGAGTATGCTCTCCAACTAGCTAGGACATAGGATCTTAAGTCAAGTAAATCAAGTCTTACAGTGTTCTTTTACATTCAATAATTAGGTATGGCTTGTCGCATTAAGATCAAATTAAGTGGAAATTCTATCAAGAACGATATACAACCTGAAATTGAGGCCAATGACCACAAAATGCCCAAACACCAACACAAATCCGTCAATCAACCTTTCGGAATGCAGTCAGATCAAAAGTACACCACACAAGTACACGTACTTGTGTGGTGTACTTTTGACTAAACATACACCCAATAAGCACCCTTATACAAATTAGAATAAAGCAGTTATCGGCTTGTATGGAAGTGGTCGAACGGTTAGAAAGCGGTCGTCCTTGGAAGTAAAAGTTATCCAGTGAAAGTGGTCGCTTAACAATGTAATGTATAACTTTTATAATGTGTATAACGAGTTCCATTAGGTATAAGAAGTGTTTTGGGACTCTCTTGGAGTTAACTGGTTTCCAGAAGATATACTTACGTTTATTTTTAGCCACTTGCTTATCTTTTCTTTATATGCGAAAGAATGACGCTAACTACAGGGTATACCATCACTATCACTATCACTACATCCTTACTAATATTATAAATGCGAAAGTAACTCTGTCTGTCTTTCTGTCTGTCGAGCTTTCACGCCAAAACTACTGAACCGATTTAAATGAAATTTGGTACACAGATATTCTAGAGCCTGAGAAAGGACATAGGCTACTTTTTATCCCGGGAGTATGTTCCCTAGGGACCACGCGGGCGAAGCCGCTGGCAGAAGCTAGTATTTAATAAAACAAAGTCCTCCGTAGCGTCTGCCAGTCTGTCTGTCTGTTCGCGATAAACTCAAAAACTTCTGCACCGATTTTCATGCTGTTTTCATCAATGGATAGATCGATCAAAGTTTTATTGTTTTTTTTTAATTTGTCTCGAAAAAAATTAGGGATCCTTAAGAGTTCGAGCGAAGTGCTAGTAATTTCTAAACGGAATATATGCGAAAATGCCAACATACGAATTGATAACCTCCCCCTGTTTTGAAGTCGGTTAAAAATGGATCATTAATGGGATTAATACTGCTTTTTATGAACAACTTTTACTTCGGGACCTTAACATTGATATTTTTATTACTGGACAGCATTTTTTTTTCTTTTGATTCATTCTAATCAATCAAATTTCGTACTACAAATTCTCTGGAATATAAGGAGTCCCATGTTTGTAGAGCTCGTGGCTAAAGAATAACAGCAGCACGGGTCAATCTCCAAGGTTAAGCAACGCTTACCAAGGTTGTTCTGTGGATGGGTGACCATCTTAACATACCGAGTTTCCTCCGTGCCTCGGAAAGCACGCTAAGCCGTTGGTCCTGGCTGTCGTTACGGATTGTCAGAAGCCAGTGAATCTGATACCAGTCTTGCCAAAAAATAACCGTGTCACCCAGTCAATGGGTTGTGGAGGTCTGGTAGGCAGCCGCTCCACGTAAAATACTGGTATTAAGTTGAATCCGGTTTGACTGGAAGCCGACCCTAAATTAGTTTCTTTCTTTTCTTTTAGCAGGGAATGATTAGAAGTCCTATTTTTGTCGGCTACTATTTTACGTGTTTATGATCTCAATATTTTACTACAATTATTATCTCCTACAAAAAACAATAACACGCAATTGCAATAGTAAATCATAACAGCAGTTACTATGTTTGAGGAAGGAGCTAGTATCCGGCGCAAGCGCATAAAACGTTCCGCGTTTGAAAAAAAACGTTAATTAAATAAACAGCTTTTAATACCTCAGCCCTTTGTTTAAAGAGCATTAGGAAGAAGTTTTTTTTTTTAATTTTCAATATTATTTTCCGCATATTTTTGTTGAAGATAGTGTTTATTAGTTTTAAATGGTAGTGTACTGTCGGAACGATGTCCTTCTTTAGGTAAGTGAATAAAAAAAATCGGTCAAGAGCGAGCGAGGGTTCCGTACAAATTTTTAGCTAAAAATTACTTTAAATAAAGACTTTATTTTGTTACTAACTGACCCGCGCAACTTCGTTTGCGTCACAATTTTCATTACTGCTCCGCTCCTATTTGTCTTATAGTGATGATATATAGCCTATAGCCTTCCTCGATAAATGGGCTATCTAACACTGAAAGAATTTTTCAAATCGGACCAGTAGTTCCTGAGATTAGCGCGTTCAAGCAAACAAACAAACTCTTCAGCTTTATATATTAGTATTAGTAAGTATACATTAAATGGAAATTCTATCAAGAACGAAAAACTATACATTTGTAATCAAATCATCTATACTAATAGATGATTTAATTACAAATGTATAGTTTTTTGACTTTTCCCTATACTTGTAGTATAAGGCGGTATTACTTGCCAAACTTCATAGTTCTAGTTCAACGGGAAATACTCTATACATTTTGATTCCCTTGTGAGTGTCGAAATATACGTTTTTTGTGGCAAACAACGACCGTATCTTTTTTTATATCAACTTAGAAGTTTCATTTTTTCACAGCTGCAACGGGCCATAGACCTAAATATATAGTTTTAATTTTACCTCGATACCTCTACTTGTTCCCGATATAAACGGTCTTGACAGACAGACGGACGAGTAACAAAGTGATCCTATAAGGGTTCCGTTTTTCCTTTCAGGCACGGAACCCAAAAAGAGAGAAAAACAGTTTAATGATGCCGAGGATTGATGGAATGATGGAACCAGAAATGTAGGACGTCCTGCATCAAGATCATTAAGAATCTCGCATCCTACAGTCCTAGGCTTGCATAGGATAACAGTAAATTCATAAAGGCAGCCTACTATAATAGTTATATTGTTTTGTTTTACAGTTCATACTTGCCTGCTTGCTTGCTTGCCTGCTTGCTTGCCTTTACTTGTGTTTGTTGTGTTTGCTTGTCTTGCTTACCTTTCAGCATCGCTTTGAATGATTCTTTGATTAGCCAGTCCTAAGACGGTCATAGGCTACTTTAATGCGAGTTAAGACATTAATTTTAGATTCCTTCACTTTAGTAAACAAAAAGCTACGAGTGAGGGTACTCACTAGAGTACACTCACTACGTATCTTTTCATCAAATTCTTAACATCAACACATCCTCATTGTTTTTCATCCACGTAGAACCTTGTACTGTCATACAGGATATATGACTTCCTGAAGGAGTTTACCCAAAGAGAGGTGCCTTAATAAATAATGTATGACTCGCTTCGTGAACGATATGTGTAGGTAAATAATGTGCTGACCTAGAAATTGTGTGGATGCGTACAAGGAAGATGTGCATTTGTAATGTCGGCATTTTTGTAAAGTTTGTGGTATTATTTACGGTGCAAGTAAATAAAAGCAATAAGTTACCTTACCTCTCCGGTTTGTAATCTATACTCTATACTCTATACTAATATATAAAGCTGAAGAGTTTGTGTGTACATTTGCTTGAACGCGCTAATCTCAGAAACTGCTGGTCTGATTTGAAAAATTATTTCAGAGTTAGAAAGCCCATTTGTCGAGGAAGGCTATAGGCTATATATCATCACGCTAAGACCAATAGGAGCGGAGCAGACGAAGTTGCGCGGGTCAACTAGCATAATTTTATAATTTGCAAGAACTGATGGCCACTCTATTGACAATTTCACTACCCTCAAAACGCAGTGTCAGCATGGGTTATTAAGAGCGTTTACGACGTACGGCACTTCATACAAACTCTCAAGTCCCTGTTTCCCGGAATCGATGAACCGATTTTATTGAAACTTCAAAGTTTCATAAGCGTAAGCAGGATACACAGATCTAGGAAGTTAGCTTAGAACATTTTCGAAATGTCTAATAAGACATCTTTTTCTATACTTACTTAATATTATAAAGATGAAAGATTTGTTTGTTTGAATTGAATAGGCTCCGAAACTCCTGGACCGATTTGAAAAATTCTTTTAGCATTGGATAGCTACATTAACAGGGAGTAACATAGGCTATATATTCTCCCCGTACTCCCACGGGAACGGGAACTACGCGGGTGAAACCGCGTGACATCTACAAGTCAATATAAAAAAGATAGTTGGAATTCTCTGTTTAAATGGAAAATTTTAAAATCGGTCGAATTTAGTTTTATTTTTCGAAAATGTTCTCTATTAACATTTTATACATATGTATCCTGCTTATGCGAAGGAAGTTTCACTAAAATCGGCTCATTTATTTCGAAAAACAAGGACTTCAAAGTTTGAATGAAATGCCGTACGTCGTAAACGCTTTTAAACAAGGATTAAAAATTTAAAATCTCATGGGAAAGTCATAATTTTGGGCGATATTTTTGGATAATTTTTTTGTTTCAGTAACCTATCTGAAAATCAAGAACTCGTCCACGGAATTCGCAGGTTTCTGAAGAATATTTATTACTAGTAGTTACATTTTCATTTGTTCTAAAAAAGATATTTACAACTAGACAAACAGTTCCCTAACCAATAATAAAACAAATAACTACCAATTTCCTGAATGACACATTAAATAATATTTATTTTATGCATCCGGTGTGCAAATAACAAACCTACACAAATATTATAAAGAGGAAAGATTTGTTTGTTTGTTTGAAATGAATAGGCTCCGAAACTACTGGACCGATTTGAAAAATTCTTTCAGCAATGGATAGCTACAGTATCAGGGAGTAACATAGGCTATATTTTATCCCCGTACTCCCACGGGAACGGGAACTACGCGGGTGAAACCGCGTGACGTCCACTAGTAAATAATATTACAAAAGTTATTATTTAAAACAAATACAACGGATATTGGCTCATTCATCAGACAGGACGAATTATATTTCAATTGCATCCTTTACAGTTGACTAATACATTGCGGGTTTTGTTCCCACGAATCTAAGAGATTGCATTTGAAAGGATGTAAAAGCAGTATCGAAAGTTGAAATCTGGTTTAGTACAACAAGTAACGGTAGGTTTAGAGGATATGATAATGTGGGTTCTAGTTTAAACTAGGTAAATTGGTACGAGAATTTAATGCGAAAAGGTTCGTGGTATTTACGTTGTGGGATAGTAAATTCATAAAATTATTTGGCAAGAATAATTAAGTTCTTGAAGCTAATAGTTCGGTACTGAGGACAGCTTCTGCCCGCGGCTTCAGCCGTATGAAAAGTGTTGATAAAAGAAATAGTTTGTCTTAATCCAAATGATGGAAGACCGACGTTAAGGTGTCAAAAAGGTAACAAACAAACAGGCAGCAATACAGATGTGTCTTGGAATAGTTTGGCATTTACAATATCTAATCTAATATATAAAAATCTCGTGTCACGGTGATTGTTACCGAACTCCTCCGAAACGGCTCGACCGATTTTCATGAAATTTTGTGTGTATATTCGGTAGGTATGAGAATAGGTGACAGGGAACTTTTTTTTTGTATGGCAAAACAACGTTTGCCGCGTCAGCTAGTATAATAAAAAATTCATCTTTTGGACAAATAACACGACTTCCCAACGGCAGTACCACATAACTCATCAATAACGTACCCTATGGCTCGAACTCAATTAATTATTAGTGAAAAAAACCTGTTCAAACCTAAGTGGTTACCATCTTATGCCACCATAATTTACATACTGTTATGTGATCAATTAATTACACTAAAAATTATATACCACGTGTGAAAAAGTCAACCTACTTTCCCGAACCCATCAATTTAAAAAAAAACCCATAAAATGCAAAGCTTTCTTACCATTCAATTGAGCAACACTTAGCTTAAGACGAAAACTTTTACTTCCGATAAAGTGACGTAACTTCCTATTTAATTAAAAGTTTTAATTATTCATGTCGCTTCAATAATATTCAAATGTCCACATGATGTAATTATGTCGCAGATCAATTTATTGATAGTGACCAATTAAATAAACATGACTATTTAAAATTACTTTTATATAAGGTTAATCGTTCGTTTTCTGTGTACTATTTGAGGTCGATTACATAAAAGGCTTATTAAAATAGTAATAGGCAATACTTAAGTAGATTATTGCTTAATTTGAGTGAACTTTTAGAATATAATCTCCAACACTCGATATTTGGTTGAAGATCACTCGATACAATTAAGAGCACCTACTTTGCTGCCAATCCTCTTGACATTTCTCACTGTCAACAACTATTTAATCATCAAGCCTTAAGGCCTAGTTACGTTTTGCCTTTTCACCGAGCAAAGAAAGATTTCTTAATAGAAAAAACCCCTTAGGGTTGCTGTCCACAAGAACACTCAAATTTTGACAGCTGGCTGCACGTATGTCGCTGCAGCGCAGGCGCACCAATCTTTCGATGACATTGATCGACGTTCGTCAATTGTTCTTGAATCTTCGACTTCGGTCCTGAACTGAAGAACTGTCGATTAACGTTGACCAATCTGTTCTACCATCGATCAATGGCTTCGGTGTCACCCTAAGGCATTAAACACCTTCAGCAACGTTGTTACCCTAAGGCATTAAACACCTTCAAGCAGATATTTATCAAGTCATGTAACATCATCTTCACCATTAGTCCCATACGTTGCTCAACGGAACAACTTTATCGGCGCCATCTTTACACCATGGGTATGAGAACCGATGCACCATGGTTGCGTAAGAAGCCACTCCTGCTTGATATTATCTAGATGATCCCTTCTGACCTCTATTTTGTGTGTATTGTACGAAAAATAATGAGCAGGTCCGAAGGGTGTCGTTGTTACTTCACCTTTACTGATGACCGGTTTAACTGCCCTAATATTATAAAAAGGAAACATTTGTATGTTTGTAACGAACAAACTTAAAAACTACTGGACTGATTTCAAAAATTCTTTTACCATTAGAATGCTACATTATCCTTGAAGGGTAGGGAATAGGCTATAATTTTAGAAAAAAAATAGAAAGAGCCTTACGAAAATTGCAATACTAAACCCGCCCTAACGAAGTCGCGGGCGAAATGCTAGTTGTTGAATAAAGACATTTTTATTATTCGTAATATAATACACAATTTGGTTACGATTTTATTGTTAATTGATAAATCCTTATTACTATCAGAAACTAGTAAAAAGTGTTGGTTCATTTTTTTTAATCAAGTCTTTTTACAGTCTTTTAATAATAAAGTATGTGTTTTACGAGTAATTTTACAGCTTAATATAATAATCAAACTAACAAAAACCTAGAATTAATAGTTTTAATGAAATTAATAGGCCAACCGCCCAAAATTACATTAAAACCGCTTTGTTTTTGCTCGCACACGAATTCAAAATATAGGCAATGATTTATTAAAACGAATGCCTTCCAATTTATAATTCTGACAGAATAATAACACATGCAAAAAGCGAGCCACAATGTCGAGGACTCAGGCCTTGTGAATCTAATATCATCATTAATCAATCAGTTGACTGAGCAAATAAGTTAACCAAATTGTAACATCCGCTTAGTGTTGTGACACAAATACATGTTTTACCATGATATTTTTTCAGAACGCAGCCTTTCCTCTGGGTATTCCAAAAACTGCAAATGACTCGTTAGTCATTCAGACAAGCGAAAAACAGATTTTTTCGAAACAATTTGGGTTCTATAAATTCGATTCAATTCAATTCAAAATATTTTATTGCACATGAGCTTACATATATTAGCTATTATGGAGCTGGTTAAATTATACCTCTAGGAAGCCATATGCGCAGGAGTCATTGATCAAATAGAACAGCCTGGTCAGGAAAACTGCACTCACATTGGAGAATTATCGATAATCCCCCATTTCAATTCACGCAGTCGAGTCGTGACCCTGGTATTGAATCATCTTTTCACGATTTTCTTTGCAATAAAAATGTTTGACTTACTTAGCACCTGGTAAAGTTAAAAGAGAATGTTTAAGTAGCCTTAAACAGTAACATTAACAAGTAACCTTAACACTTGTGGCGATCCTTTATTATTGCGTATATTATACATTCTCGCTACCACACTGATTTCGATTCCACCCACGACTCGCCTTGAACGTACACCTTTTCACAATAAAACAAAATTCCCTTTTACAAGCGAACCCATCGTTTCACCACAATAGTAAAGGATAGTCATAGGTCACCACACTCACCACAGGGTACACCAATATTATCGATACTCACTAATCGATTAGGCACACCACTACGTGCATCGATTCGCCGCGCCCGCTCCACGTCACTATTGTTGAATTATAGTACATGTTTCCTTTATTATTCCGAGTTTCAATGTGTTATGCATTGAATTGATTTGCGTGAGTCAGTGGGCTGAAGTTGTTGAATATGGAGAGTTTTAATTTACTTACAGGAAAGAAATCAGCAACATAAAATGTGCCTTGGTCATTGAAAAGCTGAAGATATAAAAATTCCCTACGGGATAATGAGGTTGCCTCATTATCTTCCTTTCACTCTCTCTCTCTTTCTCCTTCTCTCTTTTAAATTCATACAAACGTTGTCTTTGAAAGATCGATGTTAGTGATAAGTCTGACCATTGTGTCACCCTATGCTCTACCCTAGTAGGTAACCATGTATCTTTTCTGTGACTTACATGGTATACATAATAATGAGTATTCTATTCTATTAAAGTCTGTCAAGAGGATAGACAGCACCATCTATCAGAAATAACGCTAGACAATCATCCCCTACAAAGCCAGAGGTGGCATTTTTCCCTTTATGCCTTCCGTTGACTTTATTCATTACTAGCGGACGTCACGCGGTTTCACCCGCGTAGTTCCCGTTCCCGTGGGAGTACGGGGATAAAATATAGCCTATGTTACTCGCTGATAATGTAGCTATCCATTGCTGAAAGAATTTTTCAAATCGGTCCAGGAGTTTTTAAGTTTATTCGTTACACACAAAAATACAAATCTTTCCTCTTTATAATATTATTATGGTATATTAGTATAGATACAGGTGGTAATAGGAAGCCTAAAATTCAGCAGTAAAATTATTTTATCAGCCTTTAAATGTATTATTAATGAATGTTCTCATTACATTCATTAGTCCCGACCTCAATCCTAAACAAAACTAATTAATTTTATTAACCATGCCATTATAAAGGATACTTCCAAAGGCGGTCAATTTAACATTAGAGCTGATCAATTAATCAAAACTAACTGACCAATTAGTCTCATTTATCTTGTCTAGTTAACAAAAGGAAACAATGAAATCAATTTGTGTGCAACAATGTATTGACGACCTGTATAGCCTAAGGCTTCACGAATGTACAATTGATAGTCACTTTTCATATCGTAATTGAAAGAAATCTAATTGATTCAGGTGGTCTTAACACGAGTTAAGTGCACGAGGTATGTGCAACTGAAGACAGAAAGAAAGAAAAATATATTAATTTGTCACTCGCGCAGGAGAAACAACAAAATAAATTAAATGAAAACATGAAAACGAACAATAATAGGTAAACTTCATAAACAACATACATACTTTTATGTTGTACAGGTACAACATAAAAGACCTGTGCCCCCAGAAAGGCCTAGTCATATCTTTGTATATGCAGCTGACACAACCACGATACACACTACAGAAGCTAAAAAAAAACCTAAAAAATTAAATTGAAATAAACGTTGTTCTTCTTTGAATTCCTAAATCAGTTTCACCTAAGTGTAGATTGTCGTTGTAAGTTCAACTCTCTTCGACATAGTTAAACTAATTGTCGTCGCACGACAATTAATCTTACAATAATGATAAAATTTAAAACAATAACGCATCGGTTTCAATTAATTTCGACCTTAGATTTCGAGTCTATTATATCGATTTCAAAATAGTACATTTTGAAATCGATATAATAGACTCGAAATAATACACATCTTCTAAAAGAGGACGAAATAACTAAGCACTTTCTACATCCATAGTGGGTCAGCACTAACAAAAATAATAGTTAGCAATTTATTAATAACATAATTTTTCTAACATTGCTGCAACCACATTTAGTTCAATCCAATTATTTTTTATTAAAAATAATGTAACAATACAGTAATTTCGCCAATTCCTATAATTGTATCTTCGATCTACCAATAGTATTGTCCTATTGAGAATAATTGTACTTAAATATCTCAGTAGCAATAAATTGTCTTTTATTTGTACAATCAGATGTACCAAATAATGATGAAGAAATAAAGTCTTCGATTCTAAAGTGGACTAATCGATACAGTTTCATAATTTTATTGGCGAATTCTGAAAGCTTTGCTTTCATTTGCACAACAATTTGTATGTTGAGACACCCTTTAAAAGCTATGGGTTTAAAAAAAAATGGCGCTGATGTCACCCGCATACTAGGAACTGATACAAATCCTTATTTTGTAGTTATGTCCAACAGTTGCACTAAAAAGTAACTGCAAAGTAGTTTTTTGCACTCATAACTTATGACAATTGGAACGGTCATCTCATACTCACCAGGGTAATGAAGTCATCCACGTATAAATAGCTTTAACACTAACTGACCAAGTTATTTTCATGCTCAGTCTTTATTTCTACTATCTAATTTCTCGTATTCTTAAGACTGGCAAGCACAGCATCTTTGTAGGCATCTGCAGGGGTGCTTGGAATCCCCTGCGACCCATCTCTGGCTTCGTTTTGATTTTTTTAACTCGAGAATACACCGATATTCCTTTACCATATCTAAATTAAATGTACACACACACACTTTCCGGAACAATATCTCTAAACGATCGTGTAAACTGTATCAAGATTCATGGCGGAGTTAAAAAAACATCGCGGCTCCATAGACAGACTCAAAAAGCTACTTCATTATATAATTGGGATGTATAGACGTAAAACAAAATAATACCTACTTAAAACTTTCAACTAGGTACCGATCACGTACAATAAATATCACGGTAACAGATTAACCATAGAGATTAAGTATTATATCATGGCATGAGCCGTCATTACTGAGCTTCTATCCATCATCATTACATCCGCCATGGGAACTGACTTTCCCATAAGTTTGCTGTGTTATTACAAATCTGATAACGTTTTTAAGCAATTTATTTTCTATTTGTTTTTGCTTGAATAACGTTGCTTTGTGTGTGCGTGTGCATTGCAGTTCCTTATTAGAGTTTTTCTTTTCTCTCTAGACTGTGAGAACTGTCGACTCTAGACCTAAAATGATAGTAAGAGTAAAGTGAAATTGTTTAAATGCGTAGATGAAGAAATGCACGGCTTAAATTGTTTAGAATGCCTAAGACCTCCAACCCGTTGCCTTATCTATGATTACGGGATTCATCCATTTCCAAGCATGCAATTTCAGATAGTTCATTTAATTTCAAATGCAATTCTACCATTTGCCCTCATACCTTTTCAGATGTCTGCAATACAAGGAAGAAACCCATAAGACTGAAGTGTGGAAACCCAATTATTACTGAGATAAGGTCAGTTACTGAGTACTCAGTAACTGCGCTACCAGTGAGCCGAATATTTTGAAACTAGCAATTCCATGCTATCATCAAGATACAGTTAAACTCAATAATACCATAACTGTTGCCACAGAACAGGTTAATGGAGAAGAACCAATTTCTAAAGAAGCAAAGCATAACAGGAGACAATACCATGCAGCCCATCAGCGAGGAAAAAATGCATGTGTTTAGGTAATGTATTGTAGGTTTGATTCAAGGTTTCTTTATTTTCTTACTCTTCTTTCAAACTGTATATGGCCCAAAGCAAGAAGGAGCTACAAAAGACAACACATTTACCATTCATTTTGCCATGCAGTAGTGTGGTGGAGTTGCGTCTTGCTCAAACACCCGGTGTGAATGTGGTGCGGTTTAGACTATGTCCCACTTGCTGAAGTGTCCCAAATGTTCATACACCTGTAGCCTAGACACAACAATGCTTCCATCGAAGCAATAAACGTGGCCACCTACTGAGCCCAAACCATATAATCTGATAAACGTATGCCTATATATAGTACAAAAAAAAAAAAAAAAAACCGTCAACATGATAAGAAGAAAAAGGTCCTTACTTCTCAATACGTATTAAATAATACGGTAACAATAGTGAGCCTACTGTAAATTTTTATTGTCTGACATAACTGTGTTCTACCGAAATGCTATTACGTGATCGAGTTTGCAATTTGATACGATCGCGTGTTACCAGCGCTATAGTTATACGTAAACTTTCATCATTTTTGCTGCCACACCACCATTATTATCTAAACACAGGTGTATTATTGGTGTATGGAAAAGGTTGGTTGAACGTTGGTGATGGAATGCTATCGGTTTAGTCTAAATTCTTGGTACACGATGGTAAATGTTAAGTTTGTCACGCTATTGGAGGCATTTGATGGGCAGAAATCATAAATAAATACATGTCTTCTCTATTCCCATAAATGCTACAGTTAAGGAGAACGGATTGTTCAGACATCCTAATATGGCATGGAGTTACTTAACGATCCATTTATAAGACACATATTTTTTGCAGTTTTGACAATCGTTACGTGTAGTGAGAAGCTCATAACCATTCTTAGCAAAAGGTATCGTGTTACCCAGTAAATGTGTTTTGGAGTACAGATAGGCAGTCGCTTTACGTAAAACACTCACATTCAGCTGCAAACATTAAGACTGGAAAGAAAGGCTAGGAAGATGATGATGATGATACACAGGACAACTATTTATTGAAAGCATAGCTATCAGTCAAAAACTTATTCATAACAGGACAGATTGCAACGCTTAGCAGGCCTTCTTTAGCAAGAGTAATGGCAAGCGTGACGACGATACGTGACCAACTGAAAGGTTCGTACTTATGATATATTAAACGACGATATCGCGTGCAACACCCAATAGGGAAGAACTCACTTTCTCTTGTAACTTGATGGAATGTGCCCATGATTGTCGAGTTATACAACTTTAACCCGACCTTTGAATGTCCACTTAAGACGGCAATTTCTCTAGAGGTAAGTATTGGTAATAGTGTATCGGTAATGATACGATAAACTATCTTGTTAACATCAAAAGCTTTAGGCAGACATGTAAAGAAGACTTGGATGGAATGCATTGTGAATAAAACACTGAGGAATATAAAAGTTGATGGATGAAGAGGGCGACCGGCGATGGAGGCCAAAGAAAAGATGGATGGAATATGTGAGGAATGGATTGAAAGAAAAGAGAACGTGACGTTGGTTGTCAAAGGAGAATGGAAGACAAGGGCAGGAAGATCCTTATTAATATTTTTGAACATTCAGATGGTCAAATGTTCATCATCAATTCCTCTGCTTTTCAAGGAACCAAATGAATAAAGTGAATACATTGGAATAGGAAGAGATTTATGATAGACTCTAACAATTTACAGGATATAAACTTAACACAGATAAGTATTTATGATAGACTCTAACAATTTACAGGATATAAATTTAACACAGATAAGTATTCAGGAATTCATTTTCAAGTCCAGTGTATTAGCACAAACGTGATGTAATTGTATACTAAGTCACTAGCTCCGTACAAAGTATGCGCTTACGTATTTCCCCATATGTTTAAGTTAAGTCGCACTCGGACGGAACTGACGCGGTTACAAAACCATGGAGACTGGTGCATAAAAATTTACTCTTATTGGAGCCCGGGAAATCCTATTACGGAGAAAGCTTTCTTTGTTCTTGAACTTAACGACACAACCTGGCGTATTCAAAACTTGATTGGCCTTCATTGTACAATGACAAAACAGTCTTCAAATAGTTTGCGCAATTTGAAAAGCAGTTATAACGACTAATTGGTCAGATTCGATGCACCTGTTTTTGAAATCTTGGCATGTCTTCCTGCAACCGTATGTCCCTGAACCCCCAGGGCATCAGAAACGTGGCTATCCTCCACGTACATTTACAAAACCATTTTCCACGGTGCCTTGCGTAACTGCATTAACTGGCCTTTGTGGTTACCTATTAAATTCAATATTTCACAAACTGCGCCCAGTGATCACCACGTAGATCTACCATTTTGTGTATGGATGGACTTGTTGCGTAACTTACCTGCAGGTTTGTGTTACCTACGATTGTCTATTAAGCATTATAGGATATTTTTGAGATGGGTGATATAAAGTCAAAATTGTTTATCAGAAAGAATCTTGTTGCAGAACGATAAAGCGCGCCTTTATACGCCTTTTGGCAGTTAATTAAACTCACGGATTTATACTTCAGTCGATCATATCCAGTCTTCCAAGGCTTTAACAAGCAGCTGAAACATCGAAATGCGCTAAATGTAGCAACAACCGAACAATATCAGTCATGCAGGCCAATGATGCAGCAACTATCATCATTATTGTAATAGAACAACGATAGTTACATCTCTCTGCAGGTTATTACTGATCGAGAACATATCATCACGCTAATGGTGGCCAACTACCGAAATGTGTTGAGCAATGCTTGTTATTGCTATTGAACTATCGTTTTATAGTGTGTGATGTATCGTCGGTGTATTGCTTCCTTAATTGTTATTGATATCTATGTTACGGTTTTCTTCACTAAGAATTTAGCTATAGCAGCTCGGAATTTCGATGATGATGTGATTTCCCCGTGTCTTTAAATCGTTGGTCCTACGCCAGACATCTTCTTGGGTGTACTAGATTGCCACTATGCTAGAAGAGTTATAGAAAGAGACATGACCTAGGCATGGAGTTGACATCCAGTCTCAACTTTGGCGCCACCATCGAGTACAAAGCCCAAACCGCGGCCAAAAAGCTGGGCATCCTAAATGGCAACGACATCGCAAACGCGTCGCGCTCGTGTGAACAAGCGCTTGTCGGAAACACTAAAACAGTAATTTAAAAAAAAATCCTTCATACCTTTTCCCTAATTTTCTATCGAATGCAGCAATGCATTTTCGTTAACGAATGTTGTTATTGTCACTGTCAATGCAAAACCGAAGCTGACAGGTGAAAAGATTTCTAAAATATTGTGGTGATTCCAAAGAATTATTTCTTAATTTATAAAGAGATTCATCCCAAAACCATAAGATTCAAGAGTTGTAGTTAAAAAGTTTTTCATATTGCGTTGGTACTGAAGATTATAAAAAATGAAGTCATTGCACCGAAAGTCTTTAGCTGAATACATTATCTCGTCAAAACTACACTATTATTGTCTAGTGTACCTCTTACTCCCTCGAACCGCTATCTTCCAAGTTACCATCCGAATCTTGTCGTAAGATTTGATGCTGGCATTGCAAAACAGTTGATGCACATTTTCTTTATTTCATTCTGCTTTATCAATGTTGTTGAGAAAGTGATCTTCAGCATGATGATGGACTCAAGTTTGAAAAGCACCGAGACTGGTGGGGATAGGTACTGCGAACACTGGCAAATGATGCGGCCAGCAAGGAGTTGGCATTGCATGACGTGTAACTTGTGTATTAAGAAACGGGAACACCACTGCTTCTTCCTCTTACGTTGCATCGGACTCAACAATCAGAGGTACTTCATCTACATCTTGTTCCTCGGACACATGATAGTCACATTGCTGTATTTAACCTACTACAACTACTACTTCGCAAAATTAAACTACTTTTATAATGAAGGTAAATACTTACCACAACTACTACCGGGACTAAACATGTTTGTGGTGTATATGATACAAAACGTTAGTCTTCTATTACTCTTAGCTATCAATTTTATAAACAAATAAGGAATGCAGTGATGGGTGTGACCTGCTATGAAGCGAGATTCCCTGAACTAAGGAACTCTTCGAAATGGAGGCAAAACATGGTAAATATTTTCGGCACTAGGGGGTATATGGCCATATTGTGGCCGCTTTGAGAAAGTCCTTTACCGAAAGTGGATAAACAGTCTTGAGTAGCTATTAAATTTTTAGTTAAAAATTTTAAAATACTTAATCATATTATTTTTTAAATACAATAAATTAATGATTATAAGCTAATTTATTTTTCTTTTGCTGCCCCAAAAATAACATATGATTTTCTTAGACACGGCATATCAGTCACGGTCTAAATGCACGATAGGGATAACGAGAAAAGAGAATATAACTGAACCCTGGAGGTGTTGCTTCTTCGAATATTTCCTTTGTAAATTGTGATGTTTCAAGACTCATACTCATCAGGTCTCTAAGAAATCGACAATTTACGATATTCCATCTCGATGGTTTTCTAACAATAGTCACAATCTCAACTACTAGGTACTATCATCACTCTTCAGTATCACATCTCTTACAGACGCACCATCAATTTCGACCACGGACCCAACATTTCAACACTCTAGATCAGCTTCATCTGCAACTCTATTGGATTCATGATAGGTGCTATTTATTATCAACTAAGGAAGCGATACACCGTCGATACACCACATACTAAAAAACGATAGTTCAATAGCAATAACAAGCATTGTTCAACACATTTCGATAGTTGACCACCATTAGCGTGATGATAATGTTCTCGATCAGTTTTCTATTACAGTAATAGTTGCCGCATCATTAGTTTGCACGATTGATATATTGGTCGGTTGTTGCGACATTCAGCGCGTTTTGATGTTTCAGCTTTTTGTTATAAGCCTTGGAAGAATTTTATTGGACTATTGAACTATACTGTAGAAGGCATTATAGTAAAATGTCTAATAATCAAGCTAGCTGTACAAACTCATCACACAAATGGCAATCGCATCGCGTTCCGCTTGTTTGACCACGCGCTTGGTGGGAAACATCCAAAACAATATATTTTGAAAAAATAATTTCAACTAAAATCTTTTTAGTAATTTTTTAGCTCAAAGAACTTCTTGGCGTAATGCATTTTCGTTTAAGAATGTACTGTCACTGCATAGAGTATAATAATAGATTGTGTCACTGTCAATGCAAAACCGAAGCTGACAGGCGATAAAATTTCTGAAATATTGTGGTGACTCCAAAGAATTATTTCTTAATTTATAAAGAGATTCATTCCAAAACCATAATATTCAAGAGTTGATGTTGAAAAGCTTATCATGTTATTAGAATTCTTCAAAATGAAGTCATTGCGCCGAAAGTCTTTGGCTGAATACATTATGTCTAAAGTACAATCAAAAGTACAATATTATTGTCTAGTATACCTCTTACTCCCTGGGATCGCTATCTTCCAAGTTACCATCGTATATCCGAATCTTGTCGTAAGGTTTGATGCTGGCATTGCAAAACAGTTGATGCACATTTTCTTAATATCATTCTGCTTTATCAATGTTGTTGGAAACGTGATCTTCAGCATGATGATGGATTCAAGTTTGAAAAAACTCGAGACTGGTGGAGAGAGGTACTGCGAACATTGTCGCATGATGCGGCCTGCTAGGAGTTGGCATTGCATGAGGTGTAATGTGTGTATCAGGAAGCGCGACCACCACTGCTTCTTCCTTTCGCGTTGCATCGGGCTCAACAATCAGAGGTACTTCATCCTGTTCCTCGGACACGTGATAGTCACGTTGCTGTATTTAATCTACTACAATTACTACTTCGCGAAGTTAAACTACTATGAAAATGCAGGTAGATACGTACCAAAACTACTACCGGGACTAAACATGTTTGTGGTCTACATGATACTAAACGTTTTTCTTCTGTTATTCTCGAGCTGTCTATTTTACATACAAATAAGGAATGCAGTGATGGGTGTGACCTGCTATGAAGCGAGATTCCCAGAACTAAGGAATTCTTCGAAATGGAGACAAAACATGGTAAATATTTTCGGCACTAGGTGGTATATGGCCATATTGTGGCCGCTTTGTGAAAGTCCTTTACCGAAAGAAGATAAACTGTCTTGAAGAAGCTATTATATTTAAGTTAAAAGTTTATCGTTACTTTAATATCTGTAAAGCGTGATTTTAAAATAGGTATAAGTTATTTTTAAATAAAATTAATTAATTGTTATAAGCTAACTCCGTTTTCTTTTACTACCTCAAAATAATATCATATGATATTGTTGGAGTGTTCACAAGTCAGCAATGCTCAAATTTTTTTTCTCGTAATCACATTAGTCACAATCACGGTCTCGTCAACAAGAGAAAATTTATAGATAGTGGAGATGTAATTTCTTCGGACATTTTATTTTCTTTGAAAATTGTGATGTTTAAAGACTCATAGGTACAATCTGAAGAAATCCGCAGCTGACGATATTCCACCTCGATGATTTTATAACAGCGATCACAATCTCTACCACTAGGTACTATCATCACTCTTCAGTATCACATCGCTTACAGACGCACCATCAATTTCGACCACGGGCCCAACATTTCAACACTCTAGATCAGCTTCATCTGCAACTCTATTGGATTCATGATAAGTGCTATTATCGCTAATAAATAACAATGAAGACAGCGATTGTTCTTCGACGCCATCGATCATCAGTTATGGCTCTGATGGGGTCTAATGGACCTGCAATGAGATATGTCTCGTAATAGCGATAAAACGGTGCGCTGGAACTATTACTTATAGTGACAGATCAAGGATTGTTGTTATTTTGCTATATGCCATGGGAAACAACGACTGCACCATATTTATAATATGTATATGTAGATATGGTGCAGTCGTAGTTTCCCAATGTATTTTAATATTTCCATGAGCGTCTGATGTACTGCCCTTATAAATGTTCTCTGGAATATCGTTTTAGGACTAGCTAAATCAAGCCATTTTTAATGAAACACCCTTACTGCTTGTTTTAGGGACCGTCTCCACGAGCGACAGATTAGCGGCGATATTATCGTCGTGCCACGTATTTGTATAACAACCTATGAACGTGTCTCCACACAGCGATGTTATTGCGGCGATTCGATGTATGAAAAAACGTCAACTCGCCGCGATTCTCTCGCTCGTGGAGACGGACCCTTAGTTATGTTTTCAGCAATGCAAACTCTTTGAATTTCAAACTGGTTTGTAACGTAGCAGTTGCCATAATTAAGAATGTTCTTGTCAAATGTCACTGTCAATCTGTACACTAAAGATATGTTTTGATTTAAAGTTTCATAACAATAGAAATTTTGGTTAACGTTTCATATTCTCACATAATGTATTCAAGTCAACGACACTCCTTGTTTCAAAAAATTATTACAACATTGCAATATTACTGTGTGGTATTCCTGCTAACTCCTGGTATCTTTATCATTCAAATAGCTATCGTATATCCAAATCTCGGGATATTAAATACTGGTATCAAACAACAGCTGATACACTTTGGTTTAATATCATTCTGCTTCATCAACGTCGTTGGGAACATGATATACAGCATGATGATGGACTCAAGTATGAAACAGCCTGTGTTTGGTGAAGGCACGTACTGCGAGTACTGTCGGATGTCGGGGCCGACGAAGAGTTGGCATTGCATGAAATGTAATGCGTGTATCATAAATCGAGACCACCACTGCAACTTCCTTGCGCGCTGCATTGGGTTGTACAACCAGAGGTACTTCATTTTATTCCTCGGACACACAATGTTGTGGATGCTGATTGCGAGTTGCTACAACTACTACTTAATTACATTGAAGTTTGATGACGAGGGGTGGGTACTGGCAGCCGCCCGGATCTTTAACCCCTTGCTTAGGCTTATCATACCTGAACCCTTGGGTATCGTCGACGTGTGTGTGTTCTACTTATTCGTGAATTTAGCCCTTATATTCTGGTCAGGTAGTTTGTTCTGCTATCATATGAGGAATGTAGTGATGGGTGTGACTTCTTATGAGTCTAGGTTTCCTTCACTCATGGACTCTTCGAAATGGAGACAAAATTTACTGAACGTATTTGGGTCTAGGTGGTATTTGGCAATAGTGTACCCACTGTGTGAGAGTCCTTTGCCAAATGATGCCAAGATTCCTTAAAAACGCGTATTGTTGTAAAAGCTTTTTGTAAATAGTTTTTAGTATTTTTTTATTATATGATTTTATTTTATAATACAAAGTTATTTTACTAAGCCGGCCTGAAAAACCATCACTTGATAAACTTTCTTTGTTCCATTGGCTTTTTGCGCCGTAGGTTAAAAAAAGGATAAAGAGAGAAAGAAAAATACAATGGTACCTTTTTGATGATAGTGGTTTAAGGCGTATCCAAAGAGTAACCAACGGAACCCTATTACTAATCCTCCGCTGTTTGTCCGTCCGTCCACCTGTCTGTCAGCAGGCTGTATCTCAATAACCGTAATAGGTAGACAGTTGAAAATTTCACAGATTGTGTATTTCTATTGCTGTTTTAACAACAAATAATAACAATTACATTAAATTAAAAACCGGTCAAGTGTGAGTCGGACTCGCACACGAAGGGTTCCGTACCATAAACCGAAAAAAACGTTTCTTGTATGGTATAATCACTAAGAGATGATAGGAAATCCCGAAATCCCTAGTTGCGGGCAAAAATTAGTATTTATATAAAATTCTTCCGTTACTGAGTGACTGGTAGACAACGCACAGCCGAAACTGTTGGTTGTAGAGAGCTGAAATTTGGCACGTAGGTTCCTTGGGGAGTGTAGAGGAGCACTAAGAGATTTCCTGAAATATCTACGAGAACAGGAAAAACGGGAAATGCCCGTACGAAGTCACGGGCAAAAGATAGTATTTAATAAATATCCTTTGTATTCAAAACAGCTTAAGTAGGTATAAAACATACCACTACGGCTTCTGGTGGCTTACTGTCTATGGCAAGCAAGTAAAGGGCCGAAATGCCAGGATCGTGCGCCGGCGCAACGGTACACTTTCGAACCGACGGCATTGGTTAGCTGTATATCTACGTTTTTACTCATTTTTTAATACGACTAATGTTTACATGGTGTACAATATTTTTTTTTTATTTTTTTATTAAATTCTATTGCGTTTATACTGTGTACCCAACTTAATCGGACCACTAGATGTGGAGCATATTGGCTGTGACAGAAAGACAGACAAACACATAGTGATCCTAAAAAGCCACCGTTTCTTCTTTTCGGACGTACGGAACCCTATAAATATGTAACATAGAAAATCTAAGGTCTCTATAAACAAAAATTATTCGCAAGACTTGTTTTCCTGATTCCGTAGCGCAGCGACAAAACAAATTAAGTTCAACTTCTTTGCACTTCATATTTATAACTGGTTTTCTACAATGCAGCTGCCTTTCAAGATTTTTGTGTCTTGTCAAATGTCACTGTCAATCTCGTATTGCTAATTTTTTTTTTTTTTTTGTGGTTGATATCAAATATTTCCACAATCCATTTCTTCCACCGAAGCTAAAGGAGCATTTAGAATCGGAAAGATGTTTCCAAGAACAACGTTTTATATATATTCTTGTGTTGCAATGCCTTTGTGCACACTCTTCGAACTTACAGTCGTATTTCCGACCCTGGTCGCGAAGTATGAACCTAGTCTCGCACAAATAGTAGCACATATTTGCTTCATGTTTTTCTTGTTCGTAAACGTTATCGGGAATATGATTTTCAGCGCGATGACGAAATCATGTCTGAAAAAGGAGGAATTCAGTGAAAGCGTGTACTGTGAATCTTGTGAAGCGGTACGGCCGGAGAACAGTTGGCATTGCACGTACTGTAACCGGTGCGTCAGGAAGAGAGACCACCACTGCTTCTTTTTCGCACGTTGCATCGGAATGTACAATCAGAGATACTACATTCTCTTCTTCGGATACTTGATGATCACAAATATGTATGCATTTTACTACAACTACTACTACATTTCGATAACATTTGAAGATCGCTGGATATTATTACGGTTATTCCGCATCACCAACCCAGTGCTGATTACTGTGATAGCTGAACCCATAGGGATAGTCGACATTTATGTCTACTACTTGTTTTTTAATACTGCTTTCATATATTATGCGGGTTATGTGTTCTTCGTTCATTTCAAAAATGCAGTGAGAGGAGTGAATGCCTATCAATCTAAGTTCCCTGAGCTGTGGAAGGGCACGGAGTGGAGACAAAATTTGAAAAACGTGTTTGGGATTAGGTGGTACTTGGCCATAGTGTGGCCGCTGTGCAATAGTCCTTTGCCAAGTCAAAGCAAGAGATCCTGTTGGGCCAATGTGATTGTTTGATTAGAAGGTTCTTATAAAAAAGAAGAAGAAGAACGGTGCATGCAGTGTCATCATCTGCCTAGCCTTTTCCCAACTATATTGAGGTTGGCTTCGAGACAAACCAGCTTCAGCAGAACACCAGTATTTTACGTGGAGCCTGCCTATATAACCTCCACAAACCAGTAACTGGTAAACACGGTGCTTTTTGGCAAGACTGGTGTAATTTTCTGGCTTCTGACAATCCATAACGACTGCCAAAGATCTAATATGACAGCCAGAACCAACCGCGTAACGTGCTTAACGACGCACGGAGGAGTCTCGGTATATTATTAAGATGGACACCCATCTACACACTGACCTTGGCTAGCGTTGCTTGACCTTGAAGATCGGCCCGTGCGAAGAAAAAAAGTTTGATTGTGCAATTATTTATTCAACAAAAAGGGAAAAGAAAACACAAATATGAAAAACGGATACGTTCACCATAAAACTGGGAAACGAGTTCGAGACAGAGCCACAGCGCTGGTCGGGTGGTCGACGGAGGAGCATAAAAAACCACCTCAATCGAATAAAAGTTTTGAAGATGTAACGCTATGAGTATTCTAGCTGCCCTAGCTCATAGCGTTACACTGTATTAACTACCTAATATTAAAAGAAACTCCCTCTAATCTTACTATTTATTTTACTGCCTCTAAAAGAGCTTCTTGTGATTTTGCATTGCAATCAAAATGCATCGTTCAGTTAACTTTATTATTTAGTAAATTCAAGTTGACACCAATGCGGAAGCCAAGCAGCTATTATAACTGGATGCCAGATACAATCTTCAAACAACTGGCTCAATAATACTGATCCACATTCCTACCAAGTACGGTGAGCCTGTAGCGATATAGATCTGGGGAGGATATGGTTCAGTCTGTAAAGATAGATTCCATTGCGGCGTGTGCAGGGTGCGGGGGGCCAGTGACCGTTACATAAGCGGCGATAACACCGCGGACACCCACCGCATGCTAATGACCAGGAAGTGGGCCTGGCTGCGGCGTGCTGCCTGTACTATGATGAATGCTTGCGGTGGGGAGTGTGGACGAATGGTTTTAACGTGCTTTGGATAAATATTTGGTTGGACTGAATAGAATTTAAATCTGTTAAATTTGTCTAACTGATAGGACGCATATCTGTAAGGTTTAAGAATGGGCAGAGAGAATAAAATAAAAACAAAAACAGGGTATTGAACAATTTTTTCCCTGTCTCTTTTTCAAAATTGAAGCCCCTAGGTAGGTGTGCTATGGATTCAGCTACACGTCAATTATTCAAAAGACTACTATGGGAATCCGTAAAATCACGAAAAAAGCAGCTGTTAAATACAATATACGTTCACAAACCAGTTTGTTTTTAAAACAATGGTTACCCTGTCAAGTTGATTGACCAACGGTTCATTCTCAAGTATTAGCTCAATAACAGTAAAGTCGCCTAAAATCCGACTAATTAAGCAACGGTAATTAACATCACAATCGGCGAAATATATGGAATCGCACTATAATTCGTGGCATGTCTCTCCGGCGCACGCGACGCCGATGTGGTCACCGTTACGCGGAACCCGTTACCGCATACACTATACTATGCCTTTATATTTAACATGTACCAGTGAGGACAGGAGTGAACTATAGAAGACTTAGTGAATTTGTACTTAAACTTATTTTATGAAGAGAGATTGCAAAATGCAGTTCCTGAAAGTAAAGCCAGAGAAATAAAACCGCGGGAAAAGGTTGTTGATAAAAAGATTCAAAATCCTAATATATAAAATTCTTCCGTTACTGATTGAGTGAGTGACTACTGGTTGCAGGAAGCTGAAATTAGGCATGTAGATTTCTTGGGGAGTGTAAGGGAGCACTGAGAGAGGATTTCCCCAAATTCCTACGGGAACAGGATATGCGCGTACGAAGTCGCAGGCAAAAGCTAAAGCTAGTCTATACTAATATTATAAAGAGGTAAAGTTTGTAGGTTTGTGAGTTTGTGAGGTTGTAGGGGGTAAACCCTTGATCTACTGAACCAATTTCGAAAATTCTTTTACCAATAGAAAGCCACTTTATTTGTTAGTGTCATAGACTATATTATTATATGAACCCGAAAAATACTGCCCAACGAAGTGGGCACTGGTCAGCTAGATTTAAGAAAATTGGTAGGAAAACTTAGAAATGACTGCATTTTGTAGCTTCCACGTAATTGGAAGTCACCCTCAACATTAGGTAGATGATATGGCAGGTACCAGGACCTCATAATCTCTGAGAAGTGTCATCACTACTCCGAATTTCACCTAATTTCTTTTTCACGATATCTGACGCTTCTCACATCATTCTAATAACTTCTTCGGCAATCGGTTACAGCATAAATAATTTAGTTTGATGTCGATCCGTCATCTGTATGGCAGGATCACGAGATTAAACTGAGGCCACTCGATCGTTCACTAATGATGCTACAGCGATAATCTATGTTCCAGGTACCAAGACCTCATTTTCACCAAAAGGTGTCATCACTAGGTACTCTAACCTCTGAACTGCACCTAATTTCTCATTCACTACATCTCACATTTCTCCTCGCCAGTAGATTACAGTACACATACTTGCGTTTGATGTCAATCCGACATCTTTATGGCAGCATCACGAGCTTAAACTGGGGCGAAGTGATCGTTCACATTAGTGATGATGGTACAACGGTAAACTATGTTCCAGGTACCAGGATCACATACGTCACCAAGAGGTGTCATCACTATTCTAACCTCCGAACTTTACCTAATTTCTCATTTACGATATCTCACATTTCTCCTCGCCATTCGGTTAAAGCACAAATAATTGCGTTTGATATCGATCCGTCATCTTTATGGCAGCATCACGAGCTTAAACTGGGGCGAGGCGATCGTTCACAAGTGATGGTGGTGCAGTGGTGATCGTTTGATGGTGATTTGTCTCGTAACTTCTTTTGAGAGTGTGACCTTTAATGCGTTGTTGGAGACTGAGCGGATAATAATCAATAGGTTATGTTTTGATTGATTATCATGTTGGTTGGGGGAATGATTTCGATCAGAGATCAGTTTTTGGGAAATAATTTTTTCTTTGTAAAAAATGGATAGAAATAAAAATTGTGAATAAAATTTTAAGACAAACGACACTATTAAATGAATTGATTAGAAACTTAAACATAAAAAGACCTGTGCGAGGACAAAAGACTCGTGTCTCAGCATGTACTGTAGTGTTCAAGAAGTATCGTTGGTATAATGAAGTCCTCCGAACTATGAGATCTCTTTGATAAATACAACAACGTTTCCCGACCGACCATAGTAAAACCGATGAGCTAAAACTTCTAGCTTTAGGATACAAAAAACAGTGGTTTTTATACAAGTTCTAAAATTATATTCAGGAGATCTGCAAAATGATACTCTGCATATCTGAATTAAAGATTTTATTTTACTTTATAGGGTTCCGAACATCCGTAAAAACGGAACCCCGTCTGTCCGTCTGTCACAGCCAGTTTTCTCCGGATCTATCGGACCGATTCTGTTGAAATTTAGTAAACTTACAAATGAACTTCTGTGACACAACACGGACGCATTACGTAAATAAACAAAATTTTAGTACGGTTAGTCCCTTTTGGAGGTCAAACTAGAACGTTAAAAAAAAAAGTCTGGGAGTATTTAAGTCAAGAGTGAATAGGTTACTTCTAGGCAAGCGTGCTCCATCTTCGACCACATCATCGCTTACCATCAGGTGAGATATTGGTCAAACGCGGGCCTATCAATAGTAAAAAAATAATAAAAACAAAGTTTTCCAAACTGTATCATGTGATATATGAAATGAAAGGATATTTTATTCATAATTTCAAAATAAATAATTTTGAAGTTATTCAAGAAATAAGACGAAAAATGACCGTTCCCATATTATCTCCGAATCTACTGAGCCTCAAATTAAAAAAAAAATGCAGATAATAGTTCTATACCTAAAAAATACAGGAATACCTACCTATATGAAGTCTGTAGGCTTAAAATAACATGTTAAGAAAATGAAATTGGTTCGGAACCATTTGCACGCGAATCCGACTCTCACTTGGACAGTTTTTCTTTGAAAACTAACTATTAGCTTCCGGCTTATCAGCATTATAATGACTCCTCTAGATCCAAAGCACCACACTTACATAAGTACCTACGTATAAAATAAGTACATCAAATACTCGAGAAAACCCGACCAATAATAATCCGCACAGCTCATTACATACAGGATAGAAACCGTACGGAAACATTCAGTGCTATCGTACTCGACTCAACCACATTACCAACTTACCACTGCAACTCCCAAAAACATAATCTCAGAACAAATGTACGTAATAAACGCCATAACATACCGCAAATGTAAGTTTGTAGGCAGTTATGATACTGCTGCCTGCTTTCGCTTCGGCTCATATAATTTATGCACTATAAGCTACCTGTAACATTATGTATATGTATGTTAAATTGTAAAGACGGAATTAATTTCTTATTTTAGCTACCTATTACATGATTTCTAACTAGCCAGTAAATACTTAGTATTACCTAGATGACAAGTATTCACTTGGGAACAAATAAAAAGGAAAATATAATTTACTAGCGGGCGTCACGCGGTTTCACCCGCGTAGTTCCCGTTACCGTGGGAGTACGGGAATAAAATATATTACTCCCTGACAGGCCTATGTTTCTCCCTGATAATGTCCATCCATGTGTGTTATCCATGTCCTGATAATATCCATTGCTTAAAGAATTTTTCAAATCGGTCCAGTAGTTTCGGAGCCTATTCATTTCAAACAAAAAAACATATATTTCCTCTTTATAATATTAGTGTAGATGCCTGTATGTAAAAATGCAATAATATAGTTTATGTCACATCTAGAAGAATGCACGTAAGTGTTCCTATGTTTTAACTTGCACCGGAGGCAAATATAAGACAGTCGAGATCACTGCAAATGGTATAACTTAAAGAAGTGGAGAAGGGCAGAATCTTGTAATCATCACATCAGCCTGAACTCCCACCTCGGGCCATATGCCTTCTTTCTCTCTTACCATAGGTATTTCCAAATTCTGTGCGTTAGGCGTCTAACGGCACGAGTTAAGAGGAAATGCTGGCGTCGAGACTTTGTACATAAAAAGTCATAATTCGAGGTTTGGCTCTCGACTGTTTTCTCCTCCAATAATGGCCCAATAAAACAGATATTTCACAAACTGAATAAGAAGGATATATACTGTGTCTCTATGTTTTCCTTTTTTGATTAATAGTTGCCAAATTTGTACACTAGGGCTCTGTTGACAGCGATTTATCGGACAATTTTGAGCATTTTGTGAGAGTTTTATTGCTTATACGGTTAACAAATCATCAAAAGGGAACACAAACATAAACATAGAGACACAGTACATATCCTTCTTATTCAGTTTGTGAAATATCTCTTAAATCGGTCCAATATTGGTGGAGAAAACAGTCGAGAGCCAAACATCGAATTATGACTTTTTACATACAAAGTCTCGCCGCCAGCATTTTCTCTTAACGATACGTTTTCATCGCGCGACGAAAATGACTACTGTGATTCGCGCGATGATCTGCAAGCTTCAATTAAGACACTCTAAAGAAATGTTTAGTCTCGTCGTGCGATGAAATCGCATCGTTAGCCAATTAGGACGACGACTCACTCAACAACGCGTTTCCTACAACTTGTTGATATAGACTTCCTTGGTATCTACACCCCAACCCTGGTCAACACTTTAAAGCTTGACGCAGATACCAAAATATGAAGAAGCATCCTGGTAATGGTTAGATTTGCAATCATTCCATCTCCGCTAATTTCCTTGTCCATTCGACTATTTCCGTCTGAATGAAAACGGGTTGCCCTGTCATTAGTGGGCGGGGAGAGAGCGTCCTGTTCTAACTATGCACTATCACGACTGCAATAAATATTGTACAGAACACTGTTGACTGTTGATTTCACAGTCCCATTCACGCCTAGATAGCTCTGTGGGTTTATGAGTGTTTGTGTTACTGCTAGTCTGGTTCCTAGAACGATTGTTCACTATTTGAATACCAGATTAACTGTCATGATCGGTAAAATTATTGCAATCAGCCGCCTAGGTTACATCATTTTCATCACATTCACACTTTTTTGCTAGTCTCTTCCATCTTACTCCTGAGCGACCGCCTTCATTGAACAAAAATAATAATAATAAATAAAATAAATAAATAAATATTTTTCGTTAGTTTGCGCTTTTTGTTATATATCTAACTCATCCCGCTATCTTCTTCTCGTGGTCTGCCGTGATGTACGTACTTAACCTCAATTAGGAAAAAACTATAATCGACTTCCAAATAAAACACTACAAAGTATAAAATAACTTTAATTTCGCAAGTTGGTGTTTTTGGTTTTGTTTCCTTGTTTTTTAACATTGACTTCTAAAACTAAAGTTATTTCAGTTTTATAATAAAATAAAAACTACTGAGCGAAACTGAATTAATTTTTTAAGTGAATTTTTAAGTATGCATCGAACTAAAAAATAATCACGAAATCGGATCAGAAAACTCGGAGTAATCGGTGTACAAACACAAAAAAAAATACCAACCGATTCGAGAACCTACTATTTTTTTGGAAGTCAGTTAAAAACACGCTATTTCTGTTTTAAACGCTACCCTACCTCAGATTTTCACAGTTCTTCGTATAATCTGCGTTGTTAATGCTCGGTTTCCAATGTACTTTATCGGTCGTTTATCTGTCCGTTAACCACTAACCAACCAATGGCGTTATCACAAATAGCCTTAACAGATAGATAAACGATCGATAAAAACCTCTGACACCGGGCATTATTTGCTGTTTGGTAACTACCAAACATCAGATTATAATAGGCGTCTAGAATCCGGGGTTAATTTGGACTCGAAAACTCATCTTTACTTTAATTCACGTTCGTAATGTTCCACGTTTTTGCGGCACGATTCAAAGCAAAGTTCAAAGGGTCCAGTGAAGGGAGTGCTCAAGGAAAAACGAGCGGCAAGTTATTGTGCCGCTCAACATATTATATGATAGTATAATATAACGGAACTCGAAGCAATTAGTGTGTTATCGTGAATTACAAGAGCTATTATAACTTTATAACATCGATATTTATTGACGAGTGCAGTAAATGTTATGGAAATATAAATTGGGTGTGAATTTCTGGAATCACTCAGAAGAAGATTAGATGATACTTGAGCAACAAGTAATAATGTCAGTGCATTATTAAACAAAATACAACAATCAATGTCCAAATTTAGTAATTTGAAACGACACATAGAGAACTTCTAGTAGAAATCAGAGAAGGGCATTTCAGAAACTCATATTGACCTAAGAAGTAGGTAAAAACCCATTTCACCGAGAAGATTAGGTAGTTTACGAATATGCGCGTACAGTATCACCGTACAAAAAAAACTGTTGAACTCTTGCCACAGAAATAACTCATTGATAGCGTACGACACCACAATACTCCCATCCTCCGATTGTACCGTCTGTTACCAACCGAGCGATTTCGTCAGCCATTATGAAACAATCGATTTCCGATCAACAATAGATCGAGCGATTATGTCAGCGAGATGAGTTTTTGATTCGATATAAATCGTCTGTCAAAATTCAACAGTTCAGTTAGATAACTTTTCTTTTTCGTATGAAGATTTATTGCAGCAATAAAACGCATAAAACTGTTACCAAAATGATATTTTACAAGAAAAAAAATGTTGCAAATAAGGCGGGAATTTGACCGTCGCGTTGCATCGGCGGCCATCTTGAGTCAATATTTTTTTTACTATTTTCACAAGAATCGAGTTAAATAATCGTTTAGAATCGTGAGCTATCAATAATGCAATACTATTGCCGAAGCAACAATTCTTACTCACTAATTATCTAAAATTAGTGAGTAAGAATTGTTGCTTCTTTGGTTTGCAAAAGGTGAAAATAATTGTTGTAAACATGTGCAAGTAAATTGCAGAACGCTTACCGTTATTGCGTTTAATTAGTATGACGGAACTGGTGCTTACCTGTAATAAATAAAAATAAATTGTTAGTACAAAATAAACTTAGGTACACGCAAACAAACATTTGAACATAATAATAAATTGGACATGTAGTAAAATTTGTACTTCCGTTGTAAAGAAGTGTAGTAAAAGGCTTAACAATATTTTACCAGAATACCAATATAAAAATTCTTCAGTTACTCGTGACTGACAGGCAACGCACAGCCGAAACTACTGATCTTAAAAAGCTGAAATTCCTTGGAAAGTGTAGGGGTGCACTAAGAGAGGATTTTCCTAAATTCCCACGGTAACGGTACAGTAACGGAAAAAACGGGATTATTTTATTTAATAATTTTTATGCGTAGTACGATGCCGCGGGCAAAAGCTAGTTGCGTTATAATTTTAGCGTAAAATGAAATAGTCATCTATATTCTATTTTCTTTTAGTTTTAAATGAGAAAAACCATTGTGTCTTGAAAACAAATAGCCTACAACAAGCCGTATCCAAATATAATTAACTTTCGGAAACTGCAAAATGCACCTTGAAAAATTACACAAATTTCAGAGCCGAAGTTTCATAATGTCGACCACCGGAAAATACCGACAATACACCCAAACGAAAACCGTAAAATTATTTCGCCTAAATTAAATATTATGAAACTTGATCAGATTTTTAAATTAACTTGAGTAGTGTTTGAAATTATATTTATTTGGGTTACGTAAACGTTTTCGGTGGGAATAATTTGATGCGAATAATAGTGAAGACAATGCTTTCTCTTTAGTGACATCTGTTAAAATCTCCCCGTCGGGTGAAGTGAACATAATTATATGTATGAAGTGAACTGTCAACCCGTAAAATAAACACTGGCCAAGTGCGAGTCGGACTCGCATGCAAAGGGTTCTGAACGAATTTCATTTTTTTAATGTGTTGTTTTTACACCATAGACTTCTTATAGGTTTTCCTGTAATCTATAGGTACAGATCTATTATCTCCAGGTTTTTTCAAAATTTTATGCTCAGTAGTTTCGGAGATAAGGGGGGAATGGTAATTTTTCTTCTAATTTGTTAAATAACTTCAAAACCATTTATTTTAAAATTATGAAAAAAATTATTAAAAACCCTTACAATAAGCCCTTTCATTTGATATGTCACACAATATTGGTCAAAAAACTTTTTATTTTTATTATTTTTGTTTGACCCCCAAAACCAACCCCCATACTAAAATTTTAATGTTTAACGTAACGCGTCCGTGTTTGGGTTACAGAATTCTATATGTGTACCAAATTTCAACAAAATCGGTCCATTGGATCCGGAGAAAACTGGCTGTGACAGACGGACAGACAGACAGACACCCGAGTGATCCTATAAGGGTTCCGTTTTTTGTTCGGAACCCTAAAAAGATGAGATGACCGTTCCCTTCAAGCTCACCTTGCCTAAGTGTTCACGGTGAAGTGTTTACAGAACCGATCGGCTGGTGATACAATGAGAGAACTGTGGAAAAAGCCGCGTGCTGTCAACCTTAATATTTCATTGAAGCGAATCAATTCCGTTGACTTATCATCTGTGACAAAGTTGATCAATAATATTTGGTACTGATAGCCCGGATTTGCCGGGTTTATACATATACACACAATAAGTAGCGTAATTATGTTCATTTGTCATGACATGCCTTTCAAAACGTATTTTTTTTTACCGATTTCTAAAAGGAGGAGGTTCTTAATTCGTCGGAATCTTTTTGTTTATATTTTTTATGTATGTTCGTTCCCCGATTTCTCGGAGATGCCTGGACCGATTTAGAAAATTCTTTTTTTGTTTGAAAGGGTAGACTTCTCGGGTAGTCTCATGGTCATCAGGTCAGGATCTGATGAAGCGATTTGGGTATTTTTTGGAAGAGTATTTTCTCGAAGTGGTCCCATTTCAATTCGGTGAAGATCTGATGAAGAGCTTCGGAGATAAGGTACGGAACTCCTTAATAAATTCATATTTCATCATTATAATAACGTTTTCAGTTAAGTAATACACTTACTCGAAAGTGCACTGCTACTAACTAAATTATTTTACGCACATTAAAATAAATTGCAGCCATGGGAGCCTACCTTAATTAAAATAATAATTGCATCTTGATTAAATTAAAGAGTTTCAACAATTAACTTAATTATTCATCATTATTTAACTAAATAACGTTTTTAATTGCATGATTAGTGCGCTTATAATGATCCTAGAAGGTAGGCTAATAGGTAACTGTAATCGCAAACTTTCACTAAGGCTGTAATTTGCCTAGGAATTAGGCTAACGCAGGCATTAAGGAAAAAGCCAAGCTAAATAATGTCTTAATCATAAAATTATATGAACCAACTAAAGTAGGAAATGAATTCGCCAATTACAGTTCATCATCATTGATTCGTAGCAGTCAGTTGCTTCATCATCATCATATCAGCCAAAAACGTCCATTGCTGGACATAGGCCTCCCCAAATGTCGCCACAACAACCGATCAATTGCTTGACATGGGCACAGTTCCATCTGGGCTCGATCTGGGTAATTTCATCTATCCAATCCATTGGTGGAGCAACCACCACGAAGACTAATTATTATATAGGTCTACTAGGGCTAAATGATCAATTCATCATTCAACATTTTTTGTTACATTTTTTCGTTGATATCAATTTTGATCGTTAATTCAATAAGCCTTGAGGGTCACAGTCAATAGCCGTGACTATTTTTTGTTAACATTAATTTTGACAGTGTGTATATCCATCCGAGATATCCTATGTAACGATTTATTATTTTTAAAATAGCGTCCGTGGATTTTCTTGCACGTTCTTCTCCATAGAGAAGCTTTGGAACGTGAAAATGGCTTCATATTTTTTGAGCGACCTACCTTGACAGTTTAAAAGTGCCTGTAAATGTTTTAATTGAAATAAATACTTTGAGTTTGAGTCAAGTCATATTAAATTAAACTGTACGATGATAATAAATTACACCAAGTAGAATTTATTTCCAAGATCTGGATATTTTTAGACTGTCTCAAAACAGGAAAGAACAATATGGTTAAAGGGAATAGATATGTACATCATCATCTAACAGCCAAAAGACGTCCACTGCTGGACATAGGCCTCCCCCAAAGGGGTTGCCATAATCGCCATGCTTGGCAGGCGGGTAGGTGATCTCAGTGTATGGTGCTAATTTTTAGTATTCTCCGGCAAGTCCCTTAGTCGCCTCTTACGACACCCACGTGATGGGATGGTATTATTCTTTTACGGCACCATACGGCACCGGCTAACACCATACGGCTCATATGTACATTTAATAGGTGAAAAATTCAGCGGACAATGATGATTAATAAGTAAATGGTATCAATTGTGACTCTTTTAAAGAAATGTTTCTGCCTTTCATTAATGTGGCTAAAGCCTATTCATACAGCCAAGAGAAAAGATAACCAGCCACAAAGATTTAATTAGAGCTTAACAAACATAATGACATCCGCAAATGCAACCCGAGCGTCTGCAACAACTAAAATAAAAAATATCCTTAATATAAATCAGTCTAACAGCCTTATTTATTAAACCTTTTTAATTTTATTGCGAGCATAACCTCGCTTTGTTCATAATAAAATTAATTATATAGTGACGCAACGTGGATTCGCTTGCTTTCACTGAGATTATGTTAAAGGTAACTGGCGGATCCAGGGGAGGGGGCTCAAACCCCAAAAAGACCGAGATATCCTAAGGTATCTTCTGTCTCCTGCTTGATGAAAGAGGAAATGATATTTTTCCATACTCCTCCGCTGCTATTTTCTGATTAATATCGTTGCGGGATCTAAGATAGTTGAATCGTTTCTCTGGGACTCGTCGCGCTTCATTGATTCGGCGTTTTCTGGTAGTCGCCACTATTGATTCTGGCTTTCAGGAGTTGCAGTGAGTGGCGGGCTTGTCCCAAAAGAGAAAGTAACGAAGGAACTGAGGAATTTACGAAAATCAATCCAAGGAAGCTTGTGTTAAGCAATATAATTTTTTATGTGAAATTTTGTGTTATTTTGCTACCCTCAGCGGGGTTAAGCCCCACAAACGACAATCCCAGATCCACCACTGTTAATGGTATCGTTGGTATATGCTAATTATTGTGCTAATTATGTTAATCAATGTAAGCAGGTCATCTTGACTGCAGCGTCAGTTGAATTAAATGCATTTATTTAACATGTATATGGTTGGTTGTGACGGACACATCCTTATGTGTCAGGTTTAAGTGGCTGATTATTATTTATGACAGGTTTAATGTAGTACACTGTTTGTGGTCTGAGGATAATAATAAGGTTGCATTCCTATGATTTGTTAATGTTTTAGAGCCCAAATAAATATGTTAGTGCTCAAGCCAGGAATTATCACTGTTATGAGCATTTTTGGTGTATATTTTGAAAATCTACGGGAAATACTTGTAGAATTTTTTAATTAAGTTATCTCAGAATCTGGTTTACAACATCGTGTGTGCGGTGCAATTATGGATATCGATGGACGGTGGTGGATCACGAACACTCGCTTACTCAGCATCAAGCCACCGCACTCAGGGTTTTACATGTTAATCCTTTATATATAATTAAACATTTTGAAGTAAAATTGAAAAATTTTACTTTTTTTTACTTACTTTCTAATAATCTTATGTTCAAGTTGCGCATCATTTCCTTCCATGCCACCATAGTAAACGATTTTCCACAAATGAAAAAATCAACAAATCAGAAAAGGTAAACAAAAAGACAATTCCACCCGGGTCGGATACCGCATCACATTCAAACACACGACACAATGGGTTGCGCAAGCGCCGCGCCGTGATACCGTAACTAGGCCTGTTGCCCTGCGCCAGCGCCAATGATCGGTAACCAACCGTGACCGAACGGTAACGGAGTGATGCTGCAGTTTAACCGATCGGACAATGAGCCGTAACGAGCAAGGTTGTGCAGAAATAGATGTTGAGGATTGGGAGACGTTACTTTTTTATCTAGGTATTTGTTTGTTTATGACATCTAATTTGTGATAGTGGTATTTATTAAGTACTATCATTTATGAATCCTCGTACGTATGGCATATAGACGTCTTATTGTGCCAATCTTGAAAAGAGGAAAACATGATCAGAATAAAGCAGCTTGCTCCGTCGCATCCTGTGAGACCACCAGGAGTCACCTGTAAGCAAATATGCAACGAAAATAACATTATAATGCCCATATAAACCCTATAATTAATGATGCTAACAAATTATTAAATCTTGAAACGAGGACAAACCAATACGGGGATAGCCGATGGCTATGATTGAATATATATGAGTACGGAATCGACATGATAATTCCATACTGGATTTTAAGTGTGTGGTCTAGGAATACATTAATAGTTCATGCAGGGTTTAAAATACTAGCCATTCAAGAAGCTTGTGGGCGGGGCTGACTGCATAGGGCCGTAACTTCGAAGGTTCTAACGCTCACCTAAGACTGGTCTATGGTTCCACTCAACATGAACTGTTTCGCTCTCCTCTAACACATTGATACAAACACCGTTAAAGCGGCATATGAGCGAGATAGAAGACATTATGGATGCCCTAATATTAAAAACATAAAGCCTATATTTGGTAGAACTCGAAGCATGGAAGCTAATGGTGTAACATTAGCTCACGCACAACAAGGTGGAACTTTTGGCGCGCATCCATCAGCTTGCGTGCGATGCCTAATGTAACAATCTGGGCTTCCTGCAGCCTTCCATTGAACTACACATGGTTAGAATCTGTTAAGCCTGAGGATAACCTAATATTCGTTTCCTCATCAAACTGGATTTTATGTTTACTATGATCACTTGATAAGAAAGCTGATGTAAACTAGCCTAAAATCTATGGTAACTTAGGAGTTCAAAAATCAACAACAAATGAATATAATTAATAGAGTTACAAGGAAATAATTCTAAATTAAACCTTCTTCTGAACAAGTTATTTAAATCTTTAAAAAGTTATGCTTTCAAAGATCACATTTTACCTAATTGATATTATAAAATTTAACTTCAATAAATCAACATTGGAGTTAGTATTATCAACTTTGTTTACTGGACGACAATAAAATTTTTGAAATGTTTTAATGCTGCTCCAATTTTCTCTGTCAAGTATTTCTTGATAGACACCTCCAGTCTTCCCTTATTTTCATTGTTCATCAGATATGAGACTTTCACAGTCACTTTATTTACGACTAGCTTTTTCCGCGACATCGTACGCGCATATCCCGTTTTTTCCCGTTCCCATAGGAATTTTAAGAAACCCTCTCTTAGTGCTTCCTTACACTTACCAAGGGATCTATATGCCAAATTTCAGCTTTTTACGATCTGTAGTTTCGGCTGTGCGTTGTCTGTCAGTCACTCAATCAGTCAATAATGGAAGAATTTTATATATTGAGGATTGATGATGATATCATTATCAACAGACCAATATTGATCAGCTTTAACAATATTTTACTGGATTTTGAAGTACAGACCCATAAGAAATACATACAAAACGAGCAGGTTTCACAAGACACCTGCATTGCCGTTATCCTTTGAAAAATAAGAATTGTATTGAAATATTGACGCACACATACTTACATCTATATTTATATACTTAATATAAAGCTGAAGAGTTTGTTTGTTAGCTTGAACGCGCTAATCTCAGGAACGACTGGTCCGATTTGAAAGCTATAGGGAATAAATATCATCACGAAAACCAATAGGAGCGGAGCAGACGAAGTTGCGCGGGTCAACTAGTTATAGATATAGGTTTACGTTATGTTTTATTTGGTAACCTGTCTCCGACCAAATATTGCCGCTCCAAATGATGGGCGTCAATGAATCACTCAATCAATTATTCACGCAGCAGTTAACGGCAAAAATTTCGCTAATTATACATTCAAAGTTAACAAATCGTTATACAACGCGGAAGTGTTGGATCGTGACGATCATTCGTGACTCGAACTAATAGTATCATATCTTAGCTGGAGCCATATGGAACGGCCTGACATGGTCACCAGTCCCCTTGAGCAGGGCGACGATTGGAATTAACTTTTGATTTATTGATTAAGTAAATATGCTTCTTTAAGGTAGTGGTCGAAACTGGAGCGTGTATGAGGTTCTAGGTTCGATTACCGGGTCTGGATCAATTACCGTTTTTTTAAAGGGCGTAATCTGTCAAAAACGCCCTACATTTTGACAAGTTTTGACATTAATTGTGGCTGGGTTGATATTACGACTTGTATTTGAGAGAGGGCGCTATTAAATATCTGGCAAATCTGTTTATATTAGGTAGATCTCTGCCTACCCTTCGGAGGCTTCAAGCGTGATGTAACGTATGTAATCGCTTGGGTAAACCAAGTCAGCGTATTGACAGAAACACGTGACGACATCAAAGGAAAAAATCTTCAGTAAATATTTTTGTAGGTAAATGTAATTAATTCTAAGCGCATAATGTCATCATTCTTACTCGAGGTAAGGACGGCATTATGCATGATTATAATCTCCGTCACGCTTGCAATCCCTGAAGGCAGGGGTTTGTAACACTTGGCTGTATTTAATCATTTGCAATCTTAATTCAACCCAGGCTCCGAGAGGCAAATATAAGCTCTGAACCACCCAGAGAAACTAGGGAATGCAGTCACTGTGAACTCGGCAGGATAACATCGTCTTCACCATCATCATCAGTACCCCGATACAATAAAGCGTAGATAAGTCACATAGGACTGTAAAGTGCGAGTACCCATCAGGTCAATAATAATATGAACTTTATTACAACTTGCAAGTTTAGTATGCTCTCACTAGAGGGCACACTAAACTTGCAAGCTGTAATGCGCCACTTGCGCACTTGCGATTGTAATGTGCAGTACGTCTACCATGAGTTGTATCAATCTATACTCGCTAGCGACTGTAGTTAAAAAAATGTGTGAAAACTTTTAAAAAAATAGTTTCTAATTTATTTGCTTAACTTGTTAACTAACAAGCAAGCAAGTTGCAAGTAAAACTTTAGCTAACAACTAAAAAAATTAAATTAGAAAGGAACTTGTTTTTTTAATTTTCATTTTTTTTTTAACTACAGTCGCTAACGAGTATAGACTGATAAAACTCATGGTAGTCGTACAGTGAGTATGTTTTTACGGTGGAACAAACTTGCTGCTCTTGTCGCTAACGCGGTAACACTAGCTTCATCTTTTTGACTGACCATTGACCAACCGTGACAATAGGGAATATGCATGAAAAAAATATGATAATAAATATTTTTTTTTTAAATATACAAAAATATAATACTAACAGTGACAATAGAATCAAAATTGCTCGAAAAACAAATGATATATAATTATTTTAAACAAATATTTCTCTCTCTCGCGAAAACGCTGTTTTTTATGGCAGCTGTATAGGCGTCATGGACTTTGACGTTAAAGTTCATATCGGACTTCTCTTTCTAATTGTAATCTTTGAAGTTTTAGAGCTTTATCGCTGATGAAGGTATTTATAAAATAATTAGAGCTAATAAGTATTTCATTTTGCAAATAACAAAAAAATTAAAACGATTTTTTGAGAAAAGTGAGTGCATCAAAAGTGCTTGTTAATGATCTATTTGATCTCAACCAAAAATGATTATTTTCTAATATAGGTACGCTTTTGATTTTCTCCAAACAGAAAATGAAGCTACAACATATTTGTTTTAGTTCAAAATGATGTTTGTTCACCCACACCAAAATAAGCGGAAACACGCCAATTGATTATTAAATTCGTTTATCCTCAACCTCCCAAGCCGTCAGCAAAAAAAAACACAAAGACGGCATTCTGATGAATAAAACAAGATCAAACCGCTCGAGGCACAACACTGAAGAATTGTTTGATAACTTTGATATATTATTTAGACATACATAATACTGCATGGGCGTTTTAATTGCTTCTTCATAATAAAAATAATGGTTTCCATTATTCATTTTTTGCGTTGAGACAATTAAGTATTGGAACTAGTAACCAGCATGTGGGTATTCAATGCCATGGTCAGAAAAAATCTATGGAAATATTTCAATGGAAGCTCTGCTAAAGATTCTGCATGATAAAAATATTAATTTTGTTTTTTCAACCAGGAAGGATTAAAACTGATGTGGGGCTATTGTGTGGATTGAAGTGATGTTTAACAGTCATTTGTTAGTATTAAGTTCAAGAAGGACTAAAACTTAAATAAATCATTTTTACTGAACCCATTTGTTTAAATACAGCGTTAAAACATATCTGTGGGATGAAGGACCACATTCTGAATTGACTTATTGATTGAGCGTACCAACAAGAACCGCTGCGGCACGGCTCCTGCGGAGCCCAACACTATACGTGCTGCGAAGCCGAACACTCCGGTGTATATCTCCCGCCTACACTACACCACTAAGGCTGAGGACATCGTGGAGTACGTGCGCCAAAAGATCAAGTACGCGCCGAGGGTGCAGCAGTTGGAATCGCGCCGCAACGTTAACTTCAAGGCGTTCGTGGTGCGCGTACCAACATGTTTTCTGCACCTCGTCATGGAGGATGACTTTTGGCCGCAGGACGTGGTGTTCCGTCGCTTCCGCGGACAGGTGCCACCAGAACGCACAATGACGTAGTGCTAAGTGAAGTGAAGTGTTTTTACTAACATAGGTTTTAAGTTTTTGTCTACTAACACAATCTGTATATTATTATATATATGTTATTTTGTAAGGTATCTATGGGCCAAAGTAGCCTGAAAATAAAGAGATTTATTATTATTATTATTTTTGAATATTTGCAGTATTATATCAAAGTTTGTCATATTTCTAGGCTAAAGTAGAGTTTGAAAAATAATTCCTACACTCAGCTTTTAAAGGCATTATTTGAAAAAAAAACAACTTCGAAAATCGAATAGTAAATTATGGCTATGTTCTTGAATAGATTTGGGGAAAGATATTTAGATCAAAGGTTTTTCTTTCGATTTTGGCGAATATTTTTGAGTAAAGAAACCGAAAAAATTAGTTCTAAAAGTTATACTATCCATCAAAATCCCCAAAAAAACTATCAACCAAAAACTCCAATTCAAAACCTTTTGATAGCCACTGATCCAGCCAATTCACGTATTTACAATTACAGATAAAACAGACGAGTGATTACCTCTTGCTTGATAGACAGCCCATAGCTGCACGTGCGATAGTGATCTCTCACCCAACACATTTCCAGACACGTGCCTTTTAGCAGCACTGGACACGGAATAAGAAAAAACAGAAGGTGTATGCAGTAGCCCAAACAATACCAACCTACGCGACTAGGAACTTAATCGTGGAGCATGCAAAGATTGTCTGTAGTTATATACAATTAAATATTTACAGTGTACAATTATTAGGAAGAGCATACCCTGTACTGCAATTTCATTTATTTATTTATTCCCACCGGTACGGTCAAAAAGTTTTGGGAATACATTAATTCCCTGCCAGAGACCCCGCGCCTGCCTCTCTTCTAGGTAAGCATGATCCATCGTAAACCACAATTATGGCTTTCCAAGAAGTGAGATTGTGATAGCCTAGAAGGTCCCTGTTCACTCTCGCTTTGAAGACTGTTGGCTTACTGATGAAGGTAGTACTGCAACGGCATCAATACCGCCACAAGAACAACCAACGAAACAAATCTACATCGCAACAAAACGAACCGCGACGCCATCTCCATCAACTATCGGGCAGTTGCCCGCTAGGCACAACCGTCCGTCGGAGGGTCCTCCCTTTTCAATGGAGGTTTGCGGGACTTTGCTCTCTGTTCCACATATCTCTATACTACTGGCGTTCTGTGCCATCCTCCTCAGGGGCACTAAACTGCAACCTCATTCAGCACGTGTAGTAAAATGTGGTTCTTAAATAAGTACAGTAAAAAGTATGAAGACGTTAATACATACGTAGATCATTAACCAAATTGATAGTACAAAAACTATTTATTAGCTCTTGATTGCTTACCATCACGTCTATCACGACCAGTAATAAAAACCTATGAAACATGTGCTTTTTACGTGTATTCATCAGTACCTAGGTAAATTAACTCTATTGATGTTTGTGGTTTTGTTACATCATTAAATTGACATTATTTAGAAAGACCAAATAAAACATGGACCAACAACAACGTTGATACTAGAAAAAGCCAAAGGCCCATACAACAGTACTTTGAGGAATTTAAGAAATGCAACCGCTGCTGCAATTAACGTCGGCCACCTTAATTGGGCTGAACTAATCTAATGAATGAACCATCGACTCGAAAATAAGAATACTAGAAAATGAACAACACTAATTTTCAAGATTGCTTAGCTGAGATAACTTTTGAATGACACTAATCATATTACAGAAACCGCGTTGCCATCCGAAGATATTCAAAAAAACGTTTTGACATTTCAAAGCAAATCTCTACACTACACAAAAACTACAGCAATATTATTTCTTGGAACAGTCCTTTTGCCAGACGACGCTGATGCTAAAACCTAAATATAACTTTGACTAAATCTTTGTATTGGATCAAAATACATTGCGTCGGAGATAGTGCAAATCCGCGGAACTAGCATTGGATAATTCCGCGTATCTGACAAATGTAGCCATACAATATAGTATAGACTTAAACAGTTTTCTACTAATATACAATACAGACTTTAATAGATTTCTGTTATAAATACATAAAATAGAACACATGAATAATACCCTCCATGTAAAAATGAGGTCAAAAGCCGTTGAAATAAAAAAAAAGAAACTTTTAACCTTCCCCTGTAAACCTACACGCAGTGCAGATACGCACACTTTACGTATGGTAGATTCGCGGATTTGCACTATCCCCGACGATTGCTCTTTAAATTATTTAAAATTGTTCCGTAGCTGAGTGACTTACAGACAACGCACAGCCGAAACAACTCGTCGTAGAAAGCTGGAGGATTTCCCGAAATTCCTACGGGAACGGGAAAAACGGGATATACGCGTACAAAGCCGCGGGCATAACTAACAAATAAAATAAACTAAACTAACAACAAACTAAATATTGCATCAAAAAATTCGCCCTCAACGCTGTCAGCTGGTCATGTGCCCAAAAGACTGACGGCATTGCCACGTTCTATGCCAATGCCCAACCTCTGGCCAAAGTAAAAGGTCACGAGAAGTGTAAACCAGCTTTTTCGCCATTGCTCTTTAGGGGTGCAAATCTTGTACAAGCTCATTGGGGGGAATTTGTAACAGACAGTTTTTTACTGTATTTCTTCAACAACAGTGTCTTGTTGTTTGTGAAAGGAGTCAAGTGTATCACTGCTTCGCACCTCAACCTGACTATGTTATTGGTAGTCTTCTGCTTTCTTTGGTATATTTGTTACGCTTTTACGTCTAAAGCTGAACCGATTTTGATGAATTTGAAAGATGAAACCCTGAGGACTGTTAGTGGTTACTTTTCTTTTCAAAAATCAAAGCGAAGCCTCGCGCATTGACGATTATGAGATCATTCATTGAAGACCTTGTGGCGTCAACAGCCCAGATGAAGCTCTGACCCAGCAATTTACAAGAAACAATACCCTACCTCTGTCACTTTGGTGGACTAACTTGAGAGCAAGTTTAACGACCGCTTAGCGTGATGCTCAAATGACTGCAAAACATTTATTTTGTAACGTACGTACAGGCACAGACGCAGCTTGATTGATAGCATTATTAAGGATACGGTCATTAGACTTGTCAATGTACTCAGCTAGTTGAAAAAGATTGATTAATGATAATAGTTAATGTTGTCTCATCTCTATTATGTTGATTACATTTTGTTATTATAAAATTGAGTGTATTATTATCCTGCTAACACAAAAAATACAATTTGAATATTCTGTGCCTTATGGAAGATTTCTGAGAAAACTATGGACGTAATCTCTCATAGGGACCATGAACTCTAAACGAGCAAAAAATATTAATTTTTGCCATTCCAACGCCACGGGATATGAATAGAATTAGTGTTCATTCTGCTTGAAGATTCGCCTTAGCGGGAAGAAAAAGCACGAACACGATAATTATATGTAAATTTAACATCCGCCGCCATTATGAGATGGCTCGCACAACAATGGCAAATTAAAACACAAAGCTACGTTCATTCAAATTACATATTTCATTAAACGCACAACACAGCTATGTAAATGTTCAGCAATCGAAAGTTCAGCGTTAACAATTGATTGTAACATCAATATTCAATTCGAATGATCCGTAGATAATGGATAAATTAGTCGCATTGACAAATCGAGTCAATAGTCTGAAGTTTGAGCGCAACAGAATGTCACTTCTGGACATGGTTAAATATTCGTTTTGAAACGAAAAAGCGAAAGTAAGAGACGATATTTAAGACGGGCGGCGGGTGAACATGCATAATATTAGCATATTGGACGGGCGAAGACCTCTGGCGTCAAGTCATAACATATTGTGAAGTACGTCGGTCTGTTTTGAAATCTCCGAAATGTTATTAAAGAAACATTTGAGAGCGGCAGATTCTGTTCGTAAGAAAGATAAAAACTGATGATGTGAAATACTTATGGAGGGAATTCAATTATTAGTTAATTACGTAATGATACCTGACCAGAATAGTCAAGAGTTGAAATGCAGATTCTGCCAGTTACTATCATAATTTAAATCTAAAATGCCTTGATCTTCTTCAATCAATTCAGTAAGAGTCAGGTGGTATCACTAGTATTTCGATACCTACATCAAATTCTACAATAACACACGTACGAAGACCTCAGGGTACGAAATAAAACAAAAGTAAAAAAGCTCTCAAGGTTGCTTATGGAGTTTCGGGTCGGGTTCTTAGTAAGGATTAAAATGCATTAAACCTTTTTATAACTTATTTTAAAGCATTGATGAAAAATCGACTAATGCAGTTGATGCATGTATAAAGTTATAAATTCAAAATGAAAAATACTAGTAGCGAGACACTAATGCGGCGTAATTTAATGGATTCAAAACATCAAAATCGACTAATATATTAAAGGATAATATACTTAAGCTATTAGAAAAACACAAATCAACTATAATTTGAATTTGATGGTTAACAAACAAACTTAGGTGCAATTTATAAGCGAATCATCCAGATACTAAGCCCAACAAAACATTTTTACGATCAGTATGCTTTTTGTAAAAACTAGAATTTATTTGTACTGAGTTTTTCAAAGTTTCTTTTATAGCACACGTTTTACATACAATTTAAAAATTAAGATACTAATATTAGCTTTTATTAATTAACAATAATCAAGTAAGCATTTGACGAAACGCCGCAGCAAGGTTAAGCAAAAACATAACATGGAATAATTTTGCAATTACAATTTCTTTGATTCAAAAGATAAAAAGTGTTTTAAATTAACAGAACTATCATAATTTTTATTCCTATAGAACTTATGGGTATTACAAAATCCGTAGGAAATGCTCTATGAACGGAAATAGGGCTGCTTGTGTCGACTTTGATTACCTTAGTAATTTTGAAGACGTAAAGCTGATGAATAGATTAGTGTTATAATATTCGACCAAACAGAGTCTAGTACAGCTGATTAGTGAGGTAATTAACATTTGACATAATTATCATAGTCGTCTAACCGAAAAAACCTAAAGAAATCCGGATGGGCGAGACGTGGTTTTTCAGTCAAATACTGTTTGTACGTCAGGGTAATCAGTGCATGCAAAGCAGGTCTTAAGCAGGATATTGACAACCCTTTTTAACCGACTTCAAAAAAAGGAGGAGGTTCCCAACTCGGTTGCATTTTTTATGTTTGTTACCTCATAACTCCGTCATTTATGAACCGATTTGAAAAATCTTGATTCATCTGAAAGGATATACTTCCTGATTGGTCTCATAAAATTTTATCAAAATCGGTTAGGAAGTTTGGTTTTTTAATCAAAATAGCTGGAATTCGTTTACTTGGATGACGGTTTATTGTCATCCAAGTAAACGGAACTGCGTATTTTGCTTTCCTGCGATTATCCAGTGGTATTGTGAGGTGTGGAGTACCACTAAAAAGGTGAAAAATAAAAAACTTTTTTACAAAAAAATACAACTGACTTCCAAATAAAAAAAACAAAGACTTCTGAAATTAAAGTTATTTTTTACTTTGTAATGTTTTTTTATTTGGAAGTCGGTTGTATTTTTTGTGACTCCTCCCGCTCTGGGTGGAGCAGAAGGGAGTGTCAGACTCTTACTGATTAAAACCCATCCGTGTTCCTCCTAATGCCCTTTGTGTTCCAGGGTCACGGTGACTCTAACAACTTCTGCAACATATTGACAACCCTAGTGTCAGAGTTGTATAAATATTAAATAGCTATGTGCCAGCCCCAGTAATTACTGCAGGCATATGGCATGGCCGCGAGGAGGAAGCGAGCACAATGGACACATTGACTGCTCATGTAATTATATAGTTAGAGTCAGAGTCACTAGATCCTATAATTGTTTTATAACGTTGCGCACGTCATATTTGCGTGTGTTTGTAAATTGTTTTAAGTTGCATGGAAGGTTTTAAAAATATTTCCTTTAAACCATAGATATAGATACCGGCAAAGAGTAAAGTAGTTCAACTGCTTTTTGTTGCCTATATAAAACAAAATTTCGTACCGTCCGGGTCCCTTTTTTTCATAATTTTTTTTTTCAATTTTTTTGTTTTTTTTTTTTGTTATATAATTCACTACTTTTAGTTTTTAATTAATTTTACATCTGTCTGTTTTGTGCGAGTCACAAATAAACATTTTTCTTTCTTTCGTTTCTATTTTAATTTCTAAGGCTGTGTTTCCACCCGCGATAGCGACGGATGTTTTTGTTAACAATGAATAGAACAATTTTATTTACCAATATTTATTTTATTTTCCTAACAAACGCATCTCTCGCTGCGCAGCCTCGCACATTTCTGGTAGATAAATGCCAAAGAGCTTAAGCCTCCCCCAAAGAGCGCCAACCATCCCGGTCCTGAGCAGTCCGCATCCGTCCGCTGCCAGCCACCTTCTTTAAATCATCGATCCATCGCACCGCAGGGCGTCCCACACTACGTTTGCCCATACGCGGTCTCCACTCTAACACATGTCTGCTCCATCGACCGTCTGTCCGTCTCAGACATGGCCGACCCACTTCCACTTCAGCATGCTAATTCCACGCGCAATGTCGGTGACTTCAGTTCTCTGGCGAATTACTTCGTTGCGGTCTCTGGTAGATGGTCACTGCCAATACCTGACCTAGTTCTTTTATACTTTGTCCTATCTTCAGTGTACTAAAGCTTGTCATTTAAAACTAGGCCAACGCGACGGAGGTAAACACACTAAATGAAGCGTAAACCTCAAGACTAAAGGCAATGAATGAATTTCCTCTATGACAATCACGTCGAGCCTCTAAACAAATAACGACCTTATTGCCGCACTAATACTTAAGGTCAGTTCCATGAATAGCTGCTCATTCTCAGTTGTTTAGTTTGACATCTTCGACAACATAGTTGGCGCAGTGGGTGAGCGATTGGCTGCTGCACTGCGTGTCGCAGGCTCGATTCCCGCTCGGAACAAATATTTGTACGGGCTATAGATAGTTTGATCCGGATCTGGCTGTTGCAAGAATCTTGAGTTTCCACTGCTAGGATGCAAGAATCTTTTATAAGAGAAGAAGCGGCCGTAACCACCCTCAGGTCTCTTCACTTTTTTGAGAGTACTGGTGATGAAATATACGACACAAAAAGGACACAAAGTGTGCCTGAAAGATAAAAACAGAACAAAAGAGAGTATTCATAAGTTGTACCTTTATATTGGTTCGAGATATCGACAATAGTTCTATGAAATTAACTACCTACCTAAATAACCCAAATGGATTTAGATTGAACATAATTATAGATGTCCAGTTATTCCATCTGACAGTTTTATTACCATCAGCGATCCTCCATTCCATAGCCGCATATCTATTTTAAAACGGAAACATTTAGAAACGGAACGACGATTTTTAAATTAGAAAATTCCGTTAACTCGTTTAAAGTAACAGAAGTTTTGCCACCCATTTAGCAGACGATGAAATTCGTTCCATCCAGCGGCTGACAGTCGTTTACAAAATTATCGCAAAAACTAAATTTACGTATTGTGTGTTCGAATCAGATTTCTTTTTTGCGAAATCTGTGATGCTGCAAACCTGGTTTAATGGGATTTTGATTTACTTGGCTGTGGTTCCAAACCGCATTGACTTTGTGTTTGTAGATGCTGTTGCTGACATACCTGTAACAAGAGAATGGAATAATTTAATACATAGCAAGAATAGGCTAGTTACCACCATCAATAAATTGCAAATCTATTTCCCGTCCGTCAGAGTATTGAAAAATAATTGACACGTATTTTTTTGTTTTTGTCAATCAATGAATATTGACTGACAAAGATAAAACGCGTCAAAACTCGGGAGTGGGGGCTCGTGACGTCAGAACGCACTAAAAATTATACCACGGCGTGACGTATTGAGAATTTTTAAGGCGTCATATCTTCGTCAATTTTGGTTTATGTAACAAAAGAAAAAAAAACGGGTGAAATATTTTTTGATAATCTAACTGACGGACTAATAAGATTTTTTCAGTGGATAAGCCTATTTCGTGGTCAAGTGAATATCATGAAACAGTTTCAGCATTGAAAATTTTAAAACTATAGTCATATTTAAGGGTGACGTTCGGAATGCTAGATGGTGGCATCAAATGTGTGATTGACTGCTTGGAAAGTTTGAGATTTTTTGGAAGTTTTTAGTAGTTTTTGCAGTTGTTTTTTGAAAGTCATTTCTTTTATATTTTTTTCCTTATAATCAGACAGGTCACAACATTACCTACATATTTTACTAGAAACATGTAAATTTTAAATACTAATCTAACCATATATGTATACTTGAAATAAAAATTAACTTAAATATGGCGTGAAAAATTCGTCCGGATCGCTGTCGACTGGAAGTAATAATATACACTTACACAGTTTCTGTTTTTATTATTATTGTCATTATTTATTTATTATTTGTTTGCTTGGTCTAAACATTGACATTTTTATGATTTTTTTAGTTTTACTTTTGACATTTTTTTATTATACACAATTTGACATTTTTATACAATTTTTTTTATATACAATTTGACATTTTTACTTAATTTTTTATATACAATTTGACATAATTCTTTTGACTTTGTAAAGTATTATCATTATTTTTATTATGAATGGGGACCATTTGGATTATTTTTTATTTCATAGAGTAATTTTAATGTTTGTCTGGCAGTTTGAGTGCTTTGTACGGCCTACACAAATATCCTTTCTTTGGTATTTGAGTTGAGCTACACGACTACTGACAAATGCTTGCACTGACTGGACAGGTTCACTCAAATCTGTGTGGTTCTTTCTTCTAAAGACCATCTCAGACACTAATCTGCATGGTTCTTAAAAAATGATGTATTGTAAGTGTGAGGACTATGTAGGTCGTTATTTTAAGGATTGATTTCTTGACTGTCTGGCAGTTTGAGTATATTAAGCGGCTTACCCAAATGTCCTTGCTTTGGTATTGTTCGTCGGTTCGTTGAGCTCCTCAAAGTTCTGAGTTGAGCTGCACGATAACTGACAAATGCTTGCACTGTCTGGACAAGCCCACTCAAACCTGCGTGGTGCTTTCCTCAAAAGGCCACCTCAGACGTTAACCTACATGTTTTTCATATGTTATTGGCGATTGTATGGACTTCAAAAGAGACTATGACCTCTGAGTTTGTTTCGGTGTTTCTTCTCAGGGTAGTCAGCTAGGAAACATCCGTCCTCATCTAGATTAATACGCAAAAAAAAATGACGTGTAAAAAGAGTTACTTATAACCTATTTGCAAAATAAATATCATTTATCATTTAAGTGAGCCCGCAAAAGACCTAATCAGATACAAAAAGTCAACCTTAAATATGAGTAGACATTTCTGAAACACCTATATACAGAATGAATTTTTAAAGTGTGCCTTCATGACCAAATCTGAAACTATAAGGAATATCGAATAACACTGAAAGGAGCCTCGAGCCCAATTTTGATGAAAAATAAAACTGCATCATTGGATTTTTGAAAAATCGTATTTCCTACTTAGAAATCGAACCGGTTGATTTTGAAAATAAAAAACACCCTGTATTATTACACCATCTGAAAGTGAAGCTAATAAGGATCTTATTCTGGGAAGTAATAACACATGGCGAACTAAAGCCAAGCTCTCATTTTTAATTCATTAAATATGACCTGGCATTTCTGAAACATTCTTTATTTAAGCTGCCACCTCCTTGTTCAGCATCAACTTCAGAATCGTCTTCTAATTAATAACTACGCATAAATACATTTTATAACACTAATCTCAGCTTTAAGCTCAGTCGAATTCCGGCACTTGAAAATTAAAATTCTTGAACAAAAACGTGTGAACATCACCCTATTCGTTTGTTTAGGTTTCTTTGCGCATTAACTGAAACGAAGGTCGAACAAAATGTTAAGTACCCACATAATTCTTCGCCAAACAATTGTGAGTCAAAATACTTTTACTGTGCTTAATTTTTTAACTCCAATCAAGGGTAACTTAAGATTCCGAAAACGCTACTTAAAAGCCTATCATTCTTAGTTTGGTCTTCTTCATAATTATTAATGAGCTCTCTTAATAAGAAAGATCATATATTATAAAAAATTATCAGTTCATTATTTTAGCATATATCAATGTATTTTATTGTTATTTGTCTATTATTTCCGAAACAAAATTCTACTTTAAATTTTAATTATTTTTAGTATATGTAGTCTTTTTAACCCAAAGGTTGACTGGTAGAGAATGCCTTGTTGCATTAAATCCGCCCATGTACCACTATTACACATAAAGTTTAAATAAATAAATACTTTTTGTATAGACAAGCTAGATTTATTTATGTGTGACTCTAATGTGAATTCAAGGAGACAAATTGTGTCGATTTATTGTTTGAGAACTAAAATGAAATAGGTCAACGAATAAATTAGCTAATGTTACCTACTGCATATTTTTCAGCATCGAATGAGACGATTTATATCTTGATACATGATGTCAAGAGTCTACCTTTATTTTTCAAAAATATTTAATGGTAATCCTGACAAAAGTACCTATTTGTTATTTTTTCCGCATCATCAAAAAACCCAAATCTCAGTCGGTGTTCAAAAGTTTTTCATTCAAATTTCCTTGAAGATGTTATATTATTGCGTTGCGTTGTATTATTGTAATATATCACAACAACCAGACGCACAATAATGTTTTCCTTGTGAACCGGAAAAGTCCAAATACAATTTATGCGCTTCTGTGACATTTGATTTTCATCGCATCTGAAATTAGATCCTGTTCATCTGCTTCTTCGGCAGAAACGTCAAGATGCTGTATACATTTAGATAAAATAACGCAATTCCGATGAAAAACAAAATAGTAATCAATAGAACTAGTAGCGTTGCCTTGACAATACGTATCAATTAATATTCATACAATACAAGATACTTTGATCAGCATTCTCGAAGCGTGTACGGACAAAATCTGTACACAATTATAACCAGCTTCTGTCAGCGGCTTCGCCCGCTTTATAGTCGAAAAAAAATCCCAAGGGAACATACTGGGACGACGAGTCGTATTCTGGGACATGGTGTATCCGTGTACCAAGTTTCATGTAAATCCGTACAGCCGTTAAGACGTAAATCAGTCAATACGTATAAAATTCTTCCGTTACTGTGTGATTGATAGACAACGACCAGCCGAAACTACTGGTCGTAGGAAGCTGAAATTTGGCATGAAGGTTCTTTGCGGAGTGTAGGGGAGCACTAAGAGAGGATTTCCCGAAAGTCGTGCGGGAACGGGAAAAATGGGATATGCGCGTACGTAGTCACGGGCATAAGCTAGTAGATAACATAGACAGACAGATAGATAGACAGACAGAGTATTTTCGCATTTTAATATTAGTATAGATTATATTGGCCTCACCAACGCGTGGTTTTTGCTACCAGCGACTGCGAAAATTAGTTTTTACAGCACTAATTGCGATGGTCGTCGTGATGGCGTCATTATTTGCTAAGAGGATTCGCTTTTTGTTCGCCTTGACGTGAAAGATGTTTGCTCTCTGGTACTTAAGCTCAACTGTGGCTTAGGCTAAGTTGGCACGATGTTTAGAGTCTTTAAAAGCTTAGGTTTTAGCATAATATTGGTTGGTTTTACCTACAGTACTGTATTTCCTTCTCTCTTTTAAATCCAGTCAAAGTTTGTCTTTAATAGATCGCCTTCAGTGAAAAGGCCCATGAAATGTTTTCTTAATCTATCTTTTCAGTAACTTATATGGTGTATATAATAAAGAGTATTTTATTCTATTGTATTAATAATGCTAAGTCAGCCGATTAGTGTCTGGAAATGCACATGACCCTTCTAAATAGGCTGCTAGACGCATTGCACAACTAAGGGAACTCTTTCAATATTTTATGCTTCATTGTATACCAGGTGCATCTTCAAACACAGCTGCAAGCGCGACAGATTATTCTACTATTACCATATTACACGTTCGTGCCTTATCTCCACGTCATTTTAATTACCAATTATAATTTAAACACTCATAAAATATTAATATTTCACAGCTGGTTCTCTAAGCACAATAAATGAACCTGGATAAGGATACCATGCTAAATCAAAACATAAGAAAAACAAAATGACATAAATTTATTGGTGACTAATATGATGAAATCAGCTATACAAAAAGAACAAAACAGTAACATAAAGAAGAAAGAAACAAATGGAGACAAATATACTACAAATCAGCAACAACATAATGCAACTCTTATGCTAGACCCGACCACCAAGCCAAGACAAGCTGGTTACACGTGAAAGAACAACAAATACAGAAGCCTGACCAAAGACAAGTTTTACCCAAAGTTGGTCGAAAATAATCCATTAAAAACTATTTAGCAAGCAAATTACTCCGTATCTGAAACTGTTTTTGTTATAAGCGTAAAACCATTATTTAAAGAAGACTGGGAGTGAGGCAACACCCTGCAAGCCTGTGACTAACCGGACCGAGCAGAGTTAAGCAAACTGAGGAAACACCACCGGAACACGATTTCGGAATAAACTTAGCAACTGATGATGGCGCAAATCTAGACCGAGACAAAGAAATACTGTATCTTAGTTCTTTTATTTTTCAATTAGCATTCGGTGTTCGGGTTATCTTGGAGCTGATCTTTTTAAATTGATTTAGCCGGTTCTTGCAATATTGCGTCCAACTATTTTTCAACGTTTTTTAACATTTCCGAATAGTCTCGTTCAGAAGAATTATCTATGTCTTAGAAGAATTCTTGATCAGTAATGGGTTGACAATTCAAATCACCAATTAATCTACATACAATGCAAAGTTATTGTAAAGATTGAAAATTAACGGGTTATTGCGTAATAAAAATTTTACGATGCGACATGGAACAAAACTATGAATAAAAGCTAATTACCCGCAAAAAGCGATAAGGAGTCATGTGGCTGTTTATGTACTTTGGAAAACCTTTAAACCTATACTTATAAACACATTGCTTTAGATAAGGCATACATATGTGCACTAAGTACTCAACCTATTGTACAGTTGGAGGCTATGCATTGCTAGTCCACTTTCATTGGTTCCTTAGAGCGTATGTATGCATACGGCGTATTTTTAACGCGCCGACGACGCACGTTATACGAACGCGCGCGCACGGCGCTGTAGATGACCAACAAAAAGCAGCACGGTCTGTTAAAACAACGCCACGTGCAAAGGCACTAATAAGTCTTTTAAACAATGATGGTGTTATCATTGTTAAATTTCTCCAGTTTTCCTTCTTCAACATTTTCATGTGCTCATCTTATATCACCTATTATAACTCTCATATTAAAACTGAATATGTTTTTGAACAACAAAAATAAATAAATAAATAAACAAAATTACGGTTGGGAAACGGATTCGCTGCACCAAGCTACCTGAGAACCTGTATACGCGATCATCATCTCTGACGTCAGAAGATTCGCACCCTAATCAGCTTATATCCTGTTGACATCATAATTCAAAGTCCAATGTGGGTTTTTTTGGAAAATTTACCAATTGAAGTTGTAGGGCAAGAGGTCCTCCACGTTGAAAACGTGACTTACGACGTCAACTAACATATTTCGAAGAACATAAACGCTTTGACAGCTGCCAGGACCGAAAGGCGAATTTCTCATGTACTTTCTATAAGATTCACATTGAAGTCAAAAAATAACTCGTTGGCAATCAATATTAAAACATATCAAAACGTAGGGAAATTACAGAAGTTTTTGTTTGTTTTTTTACAATTGATAGGCTCGCGTTTGATCACTATCTCACCTGATGGTAAGCGATGATGTGGTTGATAGTACGTAACTGCGTTACGAGTAAGGACATCATCTGCTTAACCTTTCCCCAACTATTTTGGGGTCGGCTTCCAGTCAAACCGAATTTATGTAGCTGAATACCAGTATTTTACGTGGAGCAGCTGCCTACCAGACCTCCACAACCCATTAACTGGGTAACATGGTACTTCATGGCAAGACTGGAGTCAGATTTACTGGCTTCTGACTATCCGTAACGACTGCCAAAGATCTACAAATGGCAGCCGGGACCAACGGCTTAGCGTGCTTTCCGAGGCACGGAGAAAACTCGGTATGTTATGATGGTCAGCCATCCACAGACTAGCCTTGGCAAACGTGGCTCAACCTTGAAGATCAACCCGTGCGGCTGTTATTATCTTGCCACGAGCCTTAAACCCTTGGTTGGTAATCATATCCAGAAGCACCTTTTGAAGATTGATCATATATAATATGTAGATATTATATTGCCAAAGAGACCGTATTCAAGACCTGTCATGCCTAAGATATTATCAAATGTTATGATGAGTGTGCCATGGTTATGTGTCTCATAGAATGCTAGGATTGCTAGGTCATGTCGCCTACATCGTATTACTGTACCGTGTATGTATGTGCTAGCTAGCTATATGTTATGTCAGCTCTCTGACACACATTCAAACTTAGGTAAATGATGTACTTATTTACACGAGTCGTTGTCTTGCATTCTTAAGTTTTCGTGATTTATGTTTAGGCAAATGTTTACCTCTACAATGTTGTATTTATGAGGATTGTGCATTACCTCAGAATCAAAAATATACCTTTCTAACTTAGTCACATTCCAAGTAACCATAATTAGGTTAGGTAGATATCAAATATGCGTTTTAAGAATCGTCTGACGTCATTTAAAGGAACACATTATAAGGATATAGGTACTTTTTGCAAAGCACACATCATCAACGTTCTCGTAGATTAATGTTAAAAAAAACATCCTGACACGATTCCACTGAACAGGTAGCACTTCAACGAAAATGTAGGTAATCTTCATTTTTTACATGAAAACGGAAATCAAAAATAAATGTTTAAAACACGAACGCGATAAGTCGTAAATAAAATCTCGTTAATCGCTTAGTTATTAACTTTACAAAAAACAAATAAAAAATGGCGATTATTAAAAAAATCCCAATCATCACGCGTGGCTTCAAATATTCAGTTCGTGACTAGTCGGTGTTAATTAGCGATGTATTTTAATCGATTTTTAATATTTTTTTCTGTAGACTTAATATCGATAACGGAACTAAGCAATAAGTGATGCAGTCTCGTAACAAAAACAAGAGACCTGACCAAAACAAATAAACTGAAGATCCGGAAAACATAGAATTAGTGACCGCCCCTTGAGGGACAAGTATGAACCAACAAACACACATACAAAACTTGATGACAAAAGAACACGGTAGCTGAAGATCTGTGGACGTCTGTATAACAACACTTCAGACATACTGAGACATCATTTGCCTGTGTGTGCTTTAAACAGACATCCAAAGCAGTTAGCTTCAAGAATCAGATGATGACAAGAAAACGGAAACAAATATTACTGAATATCTACTAAAAAAACATTTCAGAAATAATGAGACACTGCTGCCTACATGTGCCAGAAGCACAACAAATTCGCGGAATGACTCCACAAACACAACTCAACAGCCCTCGTTTCCAAGTAGACCACACAGGCGACATTGACTGACAAATCTCATAAACTGGTCCATAACAAAACATTCATATTTCCTGACACGTTGACCCGACTCATGTGCTCGTGTGCCACGCTTGACAATTGCTTGAGCACGATTGTGCTCATGCTTGCTTGTCGCGACCTCCTCGACGATTGCTCTGTCGTGGTGTGAGTTCTTGTGCAGTTTATATTTGCAATCTCCAACCTCATATAATTATGAATCACAAAAAAACAACTGTTTTTGTATAATTCGTATTTGTTAGTGTAGGCAACCTGCTATAGGATAAGTGAATGACGTGATGAAAATTGAGAAAAACAATCTATTGTACCGAACCCAAGTAACGTGGATTTAGGGCAGGAGGATGATGATTTAAGGAAGCATTTAAGAGCTTAAAACGAACCTAGCTAAGATAAAATTGACCAATATATCGGTGTTGGAAGTACTAAGGAAAATGCTAATATTGTCTTCAGCATATTTGTAGTTGCTACGCTTAACCTCGTCTTGGCGCACTACCATCTATAACAGCATTAAAACGTTTCAAAAAAGCGACTTGATACCATCAACGAAAAACGCTAAATTCTTACTAATATTATAAATGCGAAAGTAACTCTGTATGTCTGTCTGTCTGTCGCGTTTTAACGCCAAAACTACTGAACCGATTTAAATGAAATTTGGTATACAGATAGTCTAGAGCCTGAGAAAGGACATAGACTATAAATATACTTTTTATCCCGGAAGTACGTTCCCTAGGGAACACGCGGGCGTACATAATATAAAGAGAGTCCTAAGCCCTCCTATATTTATACTTATAACTCCGCCGGTCAGCTGTATTGCCTTAGCTGTGATCAGGTATTTACAACCAAATTCGGTCTAAAGAGTCATATTACACGCAAGGAAATAGTGTCATAGGGTCCCCGTTGTCAAAATCGGCAAGGAGGACTATATATAATTGCTACAGATATTGAAACTTCTGAGAAAGGTATTATGAGCCTGTTAAATAAGGAGATTTTGACACAATTATGTGAAGAGATAAGTACTTAATGTTCAGTATCCCAAAACACTCGGTTCATTGACCTAGAACAAGTCTTCCAATTAATTTCTATGATGAGAACACAACTAAGAGATTGAAAAGATTGAAGGGTATCTAACAAAATACAATTACGTTTAAGGTCACTGACTCCAGTAATAACAGGCCACAGCATGCAAAATTAAAGGCTAAACAAAACAGAAATTACCTTTCGTAATTATTGTACCAGCTGTGATCTTGTAATCTCATGTTTTCCTACAATTTGATGTATTCGTGCGGAATATGGCCACAGTGGAGTCGTGATGCAGTGTGTCCATGCACGATGTATGTACGTAGGTGTCGTGTCCTTACTCCTTAAATTATAAACTTTATTCCGTGAGATAAGGTTTTATGATGCACGAAACTTATGTTTTTGTATTTTGTTTAAAGCAATTTTATGAAGATGTTTGTGTCTGCTGGTGTGGGGTATTAACTTCTTGGGGAGTGACGTTTTACTGAGATTTTATAGGCTTTTGCGACTGGACTTTTTCACAGCTTATTAACGACATTTTTCATCATCAAATTGTTTATATATATATATGTTGTTGTTGTTGTTCATAAGTATTTTTGTTTTTTTTTTCCAACAGATCTATCGAGTATTTTTATTTGCTTTGATATTATTTACCAACTGATCATCAATTAGGTATTTGCTTAATAATAAAGTTGAGATTAAAACAAGACCCTTAACTAATCAAGTCATAATTACAGCCATGAGATCTTGATGACTCCATCGCGTCGGCGTCACATCACCCAGATCGCCCTACCCGTCATGAACCCAGCTCACGTGAGCTCACGTCTATATCACGGATCATTTACATCTAATCGACGCTCATCTGTCATTACACATGATATAGACAAGTAAATTATATTCGCAGTACAGCCGTGTGTCAAGGTTCGATGCCTGTGCGGGTCAAATTGTATAGCAATTAAAATTAAACGTTTTACAATCCTGTTCATCAGATCGTGATGAGTTTATTGTTTTCAAATCGCTTCCTGATGTTTAATTAGTCGGTAGTTGAATGTTTGAAGAGCTGAGATGATGATGATTACGTTAAGATTTTGGAACACGGGTGGCTTATTTAATAATATCGTTGACGTGAGTGTTTATACTACCGGCCAAAATATTGAGTGACGAAAGCTGAATCAGCGTTATTTATAAATATTCTAACCTTATAATAATAAGGTTAGATTATTTAGGTTAGGTAGTTTAAACACTGATTTGCAGATTCATAATTCGAATTTGAGTAACAGAAATCCACACGTTGATTGGTAGAGAATATCAGTGGCAATGGTACTACCAGTCAGCTATATAACTTTATTAATTGACTGTGATGAGACAATATTAAATTATGTGACTACATTTTTGTATTTAAACAAGACTGAAAACCCTTGGTTTTATTTAAGAAAAACCTAAATCTAAAGCTTGTAGTGTTTGAGGATTTTTATGGTTACTGCAATTTAAAGTTTATTCGCCATTCGAACATTGAAGTATAATCTACAAAGTAAACTCAAAGGGACATAAGAGCTAACAAATATTTACGCACACCAACAACCAATGTTATCTCAGCTCGGAATCCCATAAAACAAAATGTATGACAAATACAAACTGCAGTAATATCAATGACAGATCGTTTCATACATTTTCCTCCTTCAAACCTTGCTTGGTTCAAGTTAACATGCCCTCTACGTTTTTCTTAACAAGCCAATATACACGACCTCTACCATTCAAAGAAACATATACGTAATCATAGTAAACATTTGTGTCTGTTTGTATAAGGGTAGGGCACACTAAACCGGGCCTGCGCGAACTAGCTATGGACCAGAAACTTCTGTTTGTATGTAATCGTTGGAAACATCTAGTTTGTGGCCTACTTAGTGTGTTTACCACTAAAATATCCCTGTGAATAATATTTAAAGACACTAGCAGATCTGTAGACAAGAAAATACCTTGCCTATGGGCAAGACTGAATTTTACCTCTAGACTTGGCACATAAGCAAAGGGTTAGCAAGAATCTTACTCTTGTGGTTCCTTTTACTCTAACATAGGTTTTTATTGCACGTAGAGTTAGGGTGAGGCCAAACGAACGTAATTTTGTGAGTTGCGTAATATGAGTCTGCGGAATTTACGCTGCATTTGGTTTCATACTAAAGTCCTGTTTGTGCCACGCGGCGATGCTAAATGAGTTGGACTTTAGTATGAAACCGAATTCCGCCGACTCATTTTACGCAACTCACAACTAACAAAACTACGTTCGTTTGGCCTCACCCTTAAGGAGTGGAATACCTGGTGGCTACCGGAGTCTATGTATTGTACAACCTGGGGGCCTTTAAGTCAAGAGTGAATAGGTTACTTCTGGGCAAGCGTGCTCCATCTTCGACCACATCATCGCTTACCATCAGGTGAGATAGTGTCCAACGCGTGCCTATCAATAGATAATAAAAACGGTCAATGTCCTTCAAAATACTCAGGATGCCGCTCGAAACAGGAATCTGGTCCCTGAACATTGTGATGTTTAAAATCTGAGATTATTGACTTTTTTAAAGCCCTTGACACGCTTAGATTTCTTCTGTAATCTTGTACAATACAATCTGTACTAGCCTTTAATGTGCAATAACATTTTTGTTTATATTAGTAGAACTAAATTGACGTTGAAATTCTACGAAAGCGTTAAACTCTTTCTTCGTAAGGATAATGTACTATTAAGTACATATGTGCCTTCACAGAAACCGCGCCGCCTATGTACCTGTGTGGCACTATTTTATATGCAGAACGAATGACTTATCTTAGACACTTTAACTTTGAATTTTTATTAGTTATATTTTTAGCGCTGAAGTGATTGTTTTGGTATGTGATTTTTAACGGTTCATTATTATTGTGGTGGCTTATCTTGATCTGTGACGTATTTTGTTATTGGTCACTTCACACTCTAGGTTTTTTTTTACTATTGATAGGCACGCGTTTGACCACTATCTCACGTGATGGTAAGCGATGATGTGATCGAAGATGGAGCACGCTCGCCTAGAAGTAATCTATTTACTATTGATTTAAAGACTTGGTTTATACTACCCTGCTTAGTTAAAATGCAGGATATGTCAGCCCATGATGACGAGCTTTGGGGCCTTTTGATGGCCTTGATGACAGGAATGGAATTAAAATGCTGACTAAGTTCTATATTATATAAGGGTGGATCCCTTATATTCGAAGTCATTTCGCCACTTGACATTCAACCTCGACTCTTTCAAAGAGATAGTTGTCTCTTGTTATTTGCTGACATTAATCGCGGGTTCATTATCTTTTCATTGCGATTGAGTTCTGTAGATTTTTCTTCAAAAAGGTTAAGAATGTAGGTCATCATTTTTAATAACAACTGCTAAAGTAATTATATTTTTCAAGTACAATTCCTGCGCAAATTGCAGTTCTAAATTACCAGCTGCGCAGAAGCAAACGATTAACGGTTTGCGGTTCGTAGTCTAAACACTATTAAATGTTTTGTGGGAACCTTTAACGGAACAATTCCAAATACATTAGGAGTTATGACGAAAATTAGAGTAAATTCCAACGGTACGCAGCGTTTCTAGAACCTATGCAAGCGCAAACTATACAACAAGGAAAAGCAGAAGGCTAAGATTTAATAACATCAAATAATGCACTGATTAGTGATATTCATAATGAAATCATAGATAGACCCTAAAAAAACTGGTACCAAAGAAATAGTATTTGGAAACTGTCGGGTCACATACTTATCGCAGGGTAGAAGATAAATTGCATGCAATTGAAGAAGAACTGTTATAGAATTATGATAGGGTCTCATACACTCACCTATGAGCGGTAATGAATGTAGGCTTCGATAGTTTATTTGCTGAACTAGGCTGCTACCACGCATTGTATGATTTTTGTTAACGAGAAACGTTTTTAAGGGGAAATGCGGGCGGCGAGACTTTGTATGTAAACAGTCATAATTCGAGGTTTGGCTCTCGACAGTTTTCTCCAATATTGGACCAAAGAAACTAAATAAGAAGGATGTGTACTGTGTCTCTATGTTTTCCTTTTTTCATTAATATTTGATGTAATTTGTACACTAGGGCTCTGTTGACAGCGATATATCGGACAATTTTGAGCATTTTGTGAAAGTTCTAGTGCTTATACCGTTAATAAATCATCAAAAAGGAACATAGGGACACAGTATATATCCTTCTTATTCAGTTTGTGAAATATCTTTTAAATCAGTCCAATATTGGAGGAGAGAACAGTCGAGAGACAAACCTCGAATTATGACTTTTTACATACAAAGTCTCGCCGCCAGCATTTCCTCTTAACAGTACCAAGCACCAAAGAAGACTTACAACCAGTCAAGGAGCTAGTAAACGAGACCGCAACAAACTATTCACCATAAAGATTCGCGAGATCTATAAGAACTGAACTAAATGGACCTTCTTTATCCCTCTGTACAATGTATGCAGAACACGACGGCCTCCGGCGACCAGACAAACCACTTTCATCTCTACTAGCACAAGTCCACGACACTCATAATTAATTAGCGTCATAGCTTTATAAGTATTTTTACACAGGATATGTGTACAAATTCAACCGGTTTTACTGTCCATTAATAAGCTTTAAAAATTGTTTTAATAGTAATTACTATAACGTGTACCAATATCAAAGTTTATCGAGGTGATTCACTGTTTACAGACTTGTATTTATTTAATAAAAGTATAGTAGATCAAGCTAGTGACTAGTCCAAGTGTGCTCGATCTTTTAAACGAGCGTTCTTCGAGTAACGTGCGTTCAAGTTATGTTATGACAAGAAGATTGCCTCTAAACATTAAATGATTCGTTGACATTTAGAGTGAGGTCGCAGGGGTCAGCAGACGAACACTTTCGATCACATAAGCTACGAATCTGAATACATACATAGATTTTTAAAGAACATCTTACCGTGGTTTTTGCAATGTATAAAACATGAGTGAAAGAAAAATAAATAGAATTTCCAAACTGAAAACAAAGATGAATTTTCAAAAAATGCATAAAGGTAACGCTTGTGTCATATTTGTAGAGTTCTAGAGCCTGTAACTTTTCTGCTAATTTAGGTATATTAAAACAACAGAACTGAGACATCAAACTCTTATCACACAAAGTAATTTGTCAGCCTCCTAATTCCATCTTCGTCCCCTTGTTTTCGCACATAATTAATGTGTGTGAATTTTTATAAATGACACTTTTATCAAAAGGAGTCGATTGACAAATTATAATCCTTGACATTTTGTGATAACCTATTATAGTAACATTCTGTGACGTCACAGCTTGATGTTTTAATCAACAGTTGATAAGATATTGGCTACGACGTAGACCTATGTTTAGACGCTACGAAAGTGTCTTGCTACGCTTTTTCGTAGCTCTTCCCGTTATTTTGCTATTATTGACGCGTAGCAAGCTCTTCCCAATATTTTAGGGTTCCGAACATCCAAACCTTATTATAGGATCACTCAGGTGTCTGTCTGTCACAGTCAGTTTTCTCCGGGTCTATTGAACCGATTCTGTTGAAATTTGGTACTCATATGGACTTCTGTTACCCAAAAACGGACGCGTTATGTAAATAAATAAATTTTTGAGTTCACTTATGGGAGTCAAACCAGAATTTAAAAAAAACATACCAAATGAAATGGTTTTCTGTGATACCCCCCCTCCGAAACTACTGAACCTAAAATTTCGAATAAAATGCAGATAATATTTCTTAACCTACAGATTACAGGAAAAACCTATAAGAATTCAATAGTGTTAAAATAACATGTAAAAAAATGAAATTGGTTCGGAACCCTTTGCACGCGAGTCCGAGCCGCACTTGGCCAGTTTTTTTATTATTGACAAGCTCGCATTTGACCACTATCTCACCTGATGGTAAGCGATGATGCGGTCGAAGATGGAGCACGCTTGCCTAGAAGTAACCTATTCACTCTTGACTTATAGACCCCAGGTTGTAACTTGTAGCTATCAGGAAACACAGACTCCGGCAGGGAATTTCACTCCAACACGCACTATGAAAGTATTCGCAAAACGTTCAAAGTAGTTAATTATGAGGTTATATTTAAGGGGTGGAGATTATTAGCAAATAAGTGGTCGGTTAGCGAAGTAATTTATATGGAGTCCCGTCATAGAACCTTTTATTTATTTACCTACGTCGAGTAACTAACAACTGGCCTTTATTTTAAGAGGAAATAAAAATCATAATTCAAGATTTGGCTCTCGCCTGTTTTCTTCTCCAATATTGGACCGATTTAAAAGATCTTTCTTTTTTCATTAATAGTTTCTGTCTGTTGATAGCGGTTTATCGGACAATTTTGAGCATTTTTTCGAGGATTCTAGTGCTTATACGTTTAATATATCATCAAAAAAGAAAACATAGGGACACAACATATATCCTTCTTATCCTGTTTATGAAATAATGATAAAAAAAATTACATGCAGTCTCTGTAGCTCCTCGAAATTCAGTGTCAACCCCTCTTTAAATTCTGCTTAGCTCTTACGAGGAAAAGATAGAGTGACATAAGGAAGGAAACCAATCTCTAAACATTACCTAACAGAGTTCATAAACATTTGATCTGACGCTGCGGTTATCGCAACATCTTTCTCAAATAATTATAGAAACTAAAAATAGTAAATCATAGTGTCATCATCTCACACAATAAACATCTCTAAAATAAAACAGCTAAAGGCTAAAATAGCATCAAATCTTTATGAATATTGCATAACTTGTGGTGATTATAAAGTTTAGTCATTTGATAAATTGTCAGCATGAAAGAGTATTTAGCATGTCATCGTCGTTTTAAACAATGAAATACTCAAAATAATATTAATGATTAATAGTTTGTGGTGATTTGAACACACCAAGAAACTACTTACAGATGTTTTACTTTATTTAATCATCAACTAAATATTGCCAGTATAGAACGTCCGATGGGGACAATTTGTCCGCTCCAGACTCACATCCCACTATTACCACGTTCTTCAGAGTTGAAGGACCATTCTCTGGTCAGAGAGAACCAAACCTTGAACAAACTTGATGACAAAACCGGCCAAGTGTGAGTCGGACTCTCACACGAAGAGTTCCGTACCATAAACCGGAAAAAAATGCCTCTTTAATTTATAATTTAATTAATATTTTTTATTATTTGTTGTTATAGCTGCACTAGAAATACACAATCTGTGAAAATTTCAACTACCTACCTGTTACGGTTCGGTACGCTGACAGACAGACAGACAAACAACGAAGGCTTAGTAACAGGATTCCGTTGGTTACCCTTTGGAAACGGATCTCTAAGAACGAGAGATCTTAACGAAAACATAAAAATTCTAAGAGGATGAACCCGTTATTTTATAGCTGTTATTTGACTGATATTGTTGAAATGAATATTCATACCAATATCAATTAAAAAGACGATTTCTAGAGTCATAAACGACTGATCTAACGACACTAAGCGATAATAATTAATCGTAGTGAAGGTGAGAATATCTATTAGTATTAATAGGCTTGACCTGAATTAGCTTAAAACTATAGATATAAATCCCAAATACCAGTAACGTAATCTCAGCTGGCTGGTTGTGAAGTTCGACTGATTATCGGGCATATTGCTGGAATCGATAATGGAATACTATCATCATCTGCCTAGCATTTTCCCAACCATATTGGGGTCAGCTCCTAGTCAAACCGGATTCAGTTCAATACCAGTATTATACGTGGAGTGGCTACCTACCAATTAATAATAATAATCTTTATTTTAATAATAATCTTTATTTGCATAAGAATGTTTACAAACACAGTGAATTCCCTGACTCCTGTGCTAGGTGATAAACCTGTGTTACAGAAGCCAGTGCCCTCTCCCGAAAGGAGATACAATTAGTTTTATGCAGCAGGAACAAGAAAAATAAATAAAAGGTAGAACAACAATTAAAAAAATAATAATAATATATAAAGTAAAAAAAAAGTTTTTGGAAGCCTGTAAATGTGAGTGTGTGTGTGGTGTGTAGGTGAATTATATGGAATACTATGTGACTTCCAATTTTATTATGTTTTCAATAATATGGGCATGGGTTTGGTTACGTACCCAAAAGGTAACCAACGGAATCCTATTACTAAGCCTCCACTGTCCGTCCGTCTGTCTGTCAGCGGGCTGTATCTCAAGAACCGTAATAGGTAGACAGTTGAAATTTTCACAGATTGTGTATTTCTGTTGCCGCTATAACAACATATAATGAAAATCAGGGTTTTTTTTTTTTTTTTTTACTATTTATAGGCTCGCGTTTGACCACTATCTCACCTGATGGTAAGCGATGATGTGGTCGAAGATGGAGCACGCTTGCCTAGAAGTAACCTATTCACTCTTGACTTAAATACTCCCAGGTTATAGCTATCAGGAAACACAGACTCCGGCAGGGAATTCCACTCCTTAGCTGCACGCACTATGAATGTGTTCCCAAAACGTTTTGTGCGCGTGGGTGGGATGTCCACCATGTACCGGTGGCGCATCGCCGTTCGTCTTGTGTTGTCTTGTTTATGGTACGGAACCCTTCGTGTGCGGGAGCGATTCGCACGTGTCCAGTTTTTTATTAAATAAATGGAAAAATTAGTTTTAACTACAGCCTGTTACCCTTGATATTTTCGAATGTATGAATCTTCACTTCAAATATGTTGGATTTGGGCAGGCTTTACTCGTTTTTACGCCTTTACTAGCTTTTATCATCAGAATTCACTTGGCGACGCATTTATGGGTATCAAATTAATTTTCAATCCAAGTATTAATCTATACATATAATAAATCTGTTGAAGAGTCGTTTTTGTACATTCAAAATAAAAAATTAAAAAATAGCTAGGGAGATAAAGGGTAACTTACAGAACCCATTTCCATCATTTTTGGAATTTTTGTCTGTTTGTCTGTTTATCTGTTTGGATGTGCAGGCATCACGTAAAAAGTACAGAAATAACGTAGATAAATTTCGCGCATTAAAATTGTACGTAACTGGAGGTATAACTTAGTTTTTGTTTCATCGTAATCGGTTCACTCTATCAAAAGATATTTGTATTTAAAGGTTTCGTTTAAAGTTTCATTACGTGAAGCACATACATGCACCGCCATCTATTGAGATAATTAAATAGTAACAGTTTAGAACTGTTTCATGAATGAATGCGTGTATTATTTGTGAAACTCTTAATACCAAAGGAAAAAAAAATAACATTTAGTCATTTGAAGATCTTTGGCAGTCGTTACGGATTGTCAGAAGCCAGTAAATCTGGCTCCAGTCTTGCCAAGAACTACCGTGTTACCCAATTAATGGGTTGTGGAAGTCTGGTAGGCAGCCGCTTCACGTAAAAACGTCAGTCTGTGGATGGGTGACCATTTTAACATACCGAGATTCCTACGTACCACGGAATATAATAGCCGGCCGGGTCGATCTTCAAGGTTAAGCAACGCTTGCCAAGGTCAGTCTGTGGATGGGTGACCATTTTAACATACCGAGATTCCTATGTACCACGGAATATAATAGACGCCCGGGTCGATCTTCAAGGTTAAGCAACGCTTGCCAAGGTCAGTCTGTGGATGGGTGACCAGTTTAACATACCTACCGAGAAGAGATCTCAGGCAGTCTTTACGGATTGTCAGAAGCCGACAAATCTGACACCTACAGTCTTGCCAAGAAGTATCGTGTTACCCAGTATTGTAGGGTTGTACAGGACTGGTAGGCAGCCGCTCCAATCCCGTTTGACTGGAAGCTGAATCCAATATAGCTGGGAAAAGGCTAGGCAGATGACATGGCATGGATGATGGCATGGTAAAAACTGAAATGATTTGCGAAAAACACTTAATCTACAGTTGGCAAAACTGGGCACAGATTACAAACGTTTATCCACTAGGGAGACGGTCTAAGTGACATCCCGGCATTTAATAGAATTTAGGATTCCCAAAAAATAAATAATTTCATAATTATATTTTCGTCACACATTTACCTACCCTATTCATAGACGGCCTAAGCATCTGCCAGCCTGTTATTTAAATATTGTCACATGACAGACCCATTTGACACATTTGCGCATTGGGGATCATTTAGGCCGCCATTCAATGAAAAGGACATAAAACGGCAGAGTTACTCTCTCAAGGACCGTCAGCCCCAATTGGGGCCAAATGCCACTGCAACTGTTTGTCTTTTCTAATATATGCTTAACCTTTTCCCAACTATATTCGGATCAGCTTCCGATCAACACGGCGAAGTCGCGGTATGTTAAATAATATGGTTACCTATTCACAGAGACACCTAGGCAAGAGTTGTTAAACCATGAAGATCGACCCGTGCGACTGTTATTATTTAGCTACGAGCTCCTCATTTAATAAGTCTCCTCTTTCAGTACCTACTAAATATCGATTTAAAAAATTCGATTATTCTTACACAGTAAATCGATTCTATAAACCCGGTAGAACCAATTAACATAAAATGTAAAAAAATTATCGGTGTTCTGTAATCTGCAATTGTCAGGGAAAATCAAAGAAACTGTTTCTTTTTGCTTTTTTTTTAAGGATGGGAAATCATCAAATGACTCCTCCCGCTCTGGGTGAAGCAGAAGGGAGTGTCAGACTCTTACTGACTAAAACCCATCCGTGTTCCTCCTAATGCCCTTTGCGTTCCAGGGCCGCGGTGACTCTTTCGAATAAATCCCGCAACCCCGGCAGGAATTGGCCCTAGCGGGCCCCGTCTTTAATGCTGTCAGCTCTTTGAGGCGCGCCGTTGACCTGGGCCTGGTTCTGATCAGACGGCGAGCCACCCAATGCTCGCCGTCCGCAGGCCCCCGCCTACGGTGGCCGAGAATCGCCCTGCGACTCCCGACGCCCGGGGCGTCTTCTTCTGTTGCGGCGGCTGGGGCGTAAGGTTTCCCTCTCTCTCACGCGTTCGGCTTCCTCCTTCGCTAGCATTACTGCTTCGCAGAAGGAGGTGACCGCTTCCCAAGTCTCCTCGCTCCGGACCATGGCTTGAAACAGGGCCGACCACGACAGGTCGCCGTCACCGATCGCCTCGACGAGGACACGGCGGTGCTCCGCCCAAGCAGGGCAGACCTCCACCGTATGCTCCACCGTGTCCTCCGGGCGATCCTCGCAGTGTTGACATCTGGTCGTATCCTCCCGCCGTATTCGAAACAGGTACCTCCCGAGACAGCCGTGTCCGGTGAGTACCTGCGTCAAACGGAAGGTAAGGACGCCGTGGCGCCGCTCTAGCCACTCCTCAAAGAGGGGACTTATCGCCGCAATTGTGGCGTGCCCAGCGCTGGGTTGCGACAGTCGTTGTCTCCATACTGCCATGAGATCCCGCCGGAGCTCCGTCCGCCGTGCTGCGATTTGCCGAGGCAGAAGAGTCTCGCCCCGGCGTAGCGCCTCCACGCGCCATTCGTAAATGAGCGCGAGGGCTCTCGCCTCTAGATCCCATGGCGGCAGTCCGGCAAGGAGGCTCGCCGCCTCGCCAGAGACAAAATTAAGGCTCGACAAATTTAAGAATCAAATTTATTCATCAGTTTCTTTGTTTCGTAGTTTGAAGACTACCTACCACCGTTCATTCGATAGTCGATTTTGTTGATTTTGATACCTAGCTCGAGGTAGGTATGTACCAGGAGATTACCCGGGCTAATCGGCATTTCAACCGGAAGAGATGGTAGAGTGCCCTGCATTACCCTCTTCCAATTTTCTTAATTTTGAGATCAGGATACGCAAGGTATTAACTTAAAGTGGATTTTATCTATGCAACAGATATTTTTCGACATCCACGCGAACGAAGTCGCGGGCACAGCTAGTATATTAATAAAAGAACAACAAAATAAAGCATGTTTACAACGTTATCCGCGGTCACTGGCGCCAGTAGCTCGACCCGACTTTCTCCAGAGAAAGTAAAAGTGGCCAGTCCACTCGAATATCGCACTGTTTCATACTATTTGACTTATACTGTTTAGTGCTCCTATAGTGTTGAATAACGTGCTGTTATCTAAGCATTATGTGTGTTCTTATTGATGTTTTACGTAATTTCCAAACGGAATTCAAATGTGTGTTGGGAGAATCCTTTTTCTGAATGAAATTTCCGTTTCAATTTCGTTTCATCATCATCATATCAGCCGAAAGACGTCCTGCGCGTCTCGCATCCACTGGCTACCCGCGAAGTTCACCAGGTCATCGGTCCACCTTGTGAGAGGCCTTCAAACGTTGCGTCTTCCGCTACGAGGTCGCCATTCTTCAACTTTTCGGCCCCCATCGACCATCTGTTCTGCGAGCAATATGCCCACTACCACTTTAGTTTGGCGATCCTTCGGGCTATGTCGGTAACCTTGGTTCTCTTGCGGATATCATCATTCCTGGATTCGATCACGCAACGAAACTCCAAGCTTTGCCCTCTTTTCGTTTCATATCTTCAATTAAAGCTAAAATCTTTATGAAAATAAATTGTATGTTGGCTAGTTTTGGAAAGCCTGCTTTTCTTCGTATACAGGTATCTTATAATCTACATAGAAAGCATATCTATCTCAACATTTTACAACCAATCGCTTAAACAGGCTTTATCAAGTAATGTATGTACGGCATTCATAGGCATCTTTTTCCGTATCGCGATTTAATTCGGTATTTTATTTGGCTATTGACATTTGGCAATGGCAATTTCATAAATGTCACTGTTGGGCTCTATATATCTTGTTATGGCTTTGTACAGCTACAGTATCATATCTAAGACTATTCAAAACACGACTGCAACCTGTTCTGTCACTACAGCTAGTCTATTCTGTAAATAACTGTTTCGATATCGAGCTTCACCTGAGTGACAAAGCTCACGAAGTGAACTTTATTACGCACAACATAAAGGTCTTATGTTTATACGAATTTGATACTCACCTCGGATTCCGCCATCGAGACACAAAATGTTGTTACAGAATAGCACTACAGCATCACGTAAATCAAAAGCCAAGCTCTCAATCGAGTAATCAATCTTGATTCGTATCTACATACATCTGCTCACAATTAGCAATAACAATAAACAACGAACAAGACAATGGCTGCGCTAAGGACATTGCCGGAATGCCGTCAATGCGAACGGGTCGCGCCGAAACCCGGCAGTGAGCGACGATTTACAAGACTTGTATTTTTTACATAATTATGTATCGTACTCGTACTGCCTTTTGTAAGACTACTTTTGATAAGTTGATGTGAATATTTTAAGGCTTCTTTTATGTTGACCCAGTTATTGATTGTTTTGAATTAATTTCCTTATAGGGAAGTAGGTAGCTCGATCAGCAATAAAATCAGACACAAATTATATTCTAGTGTTACTAGTATCAAGTCTAAAGAGCGATTCCCGTATTTAAAAGAACATTCTTATTTTAATCTCCGTCTCATCCGTGTGTCATCTATTCAAAAACCTCTATATTTTTTCTACATTTTGATAAATTGTTGACATGCGACCTTAGTGCGAGTTCTTTAACGTTCTCGATCGCGTTTGCGTAAATTTAAATTTGAATTGAAACTAAATAAGCGCCGTCTGGTTGCAATAAGGGAAAACCTTTTTCAATATAGTTTGACATTAGCGAACATATACATCAACACGATCGAGGACGTTACACCCTCTGGATTGTCGTCGAACGTTAGAACGTAAGTTCGTGAATAAGCCTGCTGCCTCAATACGCCGAAAATAAAAACCGTAATTCAAAATTTTTACAAGCTCACTTAATCGATTCTGAACAATCTAAAGAGAAATTATGCGTCTCTCTGAATCTAGGAAACATGTTTTATCCAAAATAGATCGACAAAGAATAATTTACTACACAAATGATGTAAAAGATTATAATTATAAGATAAACACCGGTAACATAAAATGATATTGTCTTTGAACATCACTAAATCAAAGTCCCGAGAGATTTTTATAGCTAGTTTAATGATGGCTGCTACCTATACCTACCAAAATGTTGCAAAAATATCAATAAATTAAGTAAACATGAGAACAGGTGAGTCACTTCCCTCAGCCAGTAGCAAGTTTAGTTTATTTTTATGACTTCCGCTGAAAGATGCGAATTGTTTATGCACAGAACACGAACATAAGCGGAAATGACAATCTTTTTAGATTAATTCTCGAGTTTTATATTCGCTAAGTGTTAGTTGTTACTTGTTACCCTGTTTAGTAACGGTATTTGTTTATTTTATTACTACGGCATACGAATTGCCCATTTTGTTTTGTTTCTAGGAGGAAATAGTAGGTTTCCTGTTTTTCTTCTAATTTGATAGGCTCGCGTCGGGCCACTAACTCGGCTGATGAGCACGTTTGCGCACGTACCTATTCACTCTTCAATTAAAAGACCCCCATGTTGTAGCTATCAAGAAACACAGACTCCAGCAGGGAATTTATACTACTTATCTGTCTGTGTATCGTGCACTGCTGACTTATCGAATTCAGTTACCTGTTCTGTGACCTGTCAGCCTTCTGGTAAGGTGACCAGGCATCTTCTGGGCTCACTCTTTCCGTCATAGAACTCATCCAAAGTTTTCCATTAGGCGACATCGAAGTCAAGAGCTGGCTCAACGTTTGTCCATTCAACGAAACATATATACTGGATGAATCTTTTAAAAATCATGAAAGAAGAGGTATATATATATACCTCTCTATATTCCTAATTTTGAATATTATTATTTCATTCACAAAATTAAACATCCGTCAAAACTGGTTTAATTAAAAACCAATAAAGACAATAACAAAACGAAACATCAATATTACAGAATCTACATAATCGTAAAAAAAGTACAATCATGTACCGACCCATGAATTAATCAAATATGTTAAGTTTTCCGGCTGTACAAAAGTGATCGTAAAAACTGATGATTTTTTAAACGTCAGTCACGACATAATACTTTTGAAAAACATTAACTCTATACGAACTAATTTAACAAAAAGTTGTTAAAAATCAGTGAGAACAAAAAAAAAGGAAAAAAAAAACGTCTTGAGCATCATCATTGGTAATGCTGTAGGTAAGTACTTGAAAGAGACTGATCAAAACGATGAAAATAAACCCAAACCTAAAACATCAGCCTGGTTTCTATTGAGTATCATTATTCCGACAAAGAAAGAGCCTATCAATATCAACAAACATTTCTTTTTAAACAATGACACAATCAAATCGCGATAAAAACGTGAAACGCGGAATTAACGCGTAATAATAGAAATATGAATACGCCAACACTTGAACACCAACACTTATAAAAAAACCATATCATTATGCAATTAAGGTACAATTTTAATTGACGCGCCCCGGGAAAGCGGTGTTCGTGTTCAAATACGGCATTCAATTGGGCGTGCGCCGGCGCTTTTCCCGAGCTAACTTCGGCTTTCTAGCGGCCCGTGCGTGACGACAGAAGAAATGCCAAACATATAGCTATCCCTTTTATTCCCATAGCGTCATCTCCTTCTAATTTACCACATATATGTAGTTTTCATAGGACCATAACTGTATGAGCTACTAAAGGCCCCATTGAAGTCTTTAAAGTTATCAATGTGGTCAAATCGGTTTGCGTGTCACGTACTAAGATCAAAATTCTTGAGACACGTTTAGAAGACATGTAGCATGAGAATTGTGTTCTAAACTAGATAATATGGTATTAAACTGAGTAGAATTTTGACGTTGCCATAAGGCTTGAAATTGAGTACCTTGACTGAGTCTTGTGTATGTTACGAAAACATAGAAAATTCAAGTGACGTATGATTTCTATCACATGTTAATCGAATATTCTTTCCGTTCTCATACACGCGTCATCTACACATCATCTACGATGCCCACGCTACCATGACTGCAATAAATCAGATAAATTGCCACACAGACTCATATAGAACGCAAACATTACCAACGATATTTCAGAAATTTTAATTTCTACTTCATCAATTTTATTACACTTTGATGAAAATAATTGCAACATTATCAATGCTATAAACAAACATTTTGATGATGTGAAATACTGCAAGGCTAGAAAAGATACACTGAGAATCTAATATGAAAACCTTGAGGAAATAGAAAAGGTCTATGTAGACCGTGCAATACCTAAGATTATTAATAGTTTGACCATTAATATTAAACACCGAGCCAAATGAAAGGCCCATATGGGCAGAACAAAAACCACAAATCAAACAGGCGAACAAGCGTAAAATGATAACAACAGCGAAGACAATACTACCCACATTTATAACAATCAACCGTGTAAATCAGAAGACAATGGCGGACGACATTGTGGACACCTTGACCTGGAACAACCTCCGCCCCTAATGAGAAGTAATGAGTAGCTATTCAATTACATAATAAGTAGACACTTAGGAGTTTCAATCAGTTGGATTTTTTCGGAAGACCTCCTGAATTTGTGGTTGAAATCAAATCTTCAAGGTGACGATGCCTGGGAAAGTTTAAGACATCCAGTTACTCTCTAGACCTAGACTCAAAAAAAAGAACGTGGCGAGTGTCAAACTGCAGACCCTATATTTATGAATAGTTAAAACAGGAAAGCACACTTGACAAAATTCGATCAACGTAATAATGACAAAACGAATCTTCTCGAGTGTTGATCTTTAAGATTAACCAGCGCGCCTGAGTATTCAGCACAATGCTAACAATCTTGCTGATGGATCGTTTGCTTATAGATATTTGATATCAATTCAAAGTAATATTGGAGTTCATTCGATTTTGAGATCCAAAATATCTTCCGTTCCTATTAATGTGTCCTGTAATGTTACTACGTCAGAGCATCATCTACTAGTTGATCAAAATCTACAAGTGCTATTTAATTCAGACCTTTGGCATTTAAGGATTTATGTCCTAGCTTCCACAGATGTGTTCGACCGATTGAACTAAACTGTCGTTTAGCGTACTAATGAGAGTTGCAACATCGATATGGCCTGATTACTCCATATGTCGTCCGTTTTCTCGGACCTTACAAAATCGTGATCGACCAAATCATATAGTACTCTGTACATAATGATGTTGTACGTAAACGTGTTTTATATTAAAGTAATACAGTATTTCAATTAAATAACCGTAATTTTAAAAATAAACATCATTTACTTGCAACGGCCGCTAGCCTCTTCGCTTTTCCGCCGTACAACCTCGATGATAAAATCTTTGAAATACAAAGTTATCTTAACTGCCACCATAACTTCTATTGCGTAAACATAAAGACTATTGTTGATTGTTAAATTATCATTGAAAACTTTGCAACTGCGTGCTGTGGATTGGACCCTGCTGTGTACATATATTCTTATGTTTGAACGGCAAACTTCACAACTTAGTTTTAGTACTGAATATTTGTAGTAGACTGACAAGTCTCTTATTATCTACTTTATTTTGAAGAAGTTAAGCGCGATTATCGGTTGACATAGTTTAATTAGTTTCTTCTGAACCGTTCCCTTGAGGTACATTGGCATTACGTCGATGTCTTGTGAAATTTTACGGCCAACGCAGAAATATTTAACATATCAATATTATAGAAACGAAACGTTTAAGTTTTAGCTAATATAACCACATCATTTATGGGTTTCAATTCACAAATAGTGAACTGAATTAAAATCCAGTAGGTATTTAAATCATACTTATTTGCTCTACTCTTTTTTTTTACTGTATATACCGTTTGACCACTATCTCACCTGATGGTAAGCGATGATGCGGTCAAAGATGCCTAGAAGCAACCTATTCACTCTTGTCTTAAAGATTCCCAGGTTGTAGCTATCTGGAAACACAGACTCTGGCAGGGAATTCCACTCCTTAGCTGTACGCACTATGAATGTGTTCCCAAAACGTTTTGTGCGTGTGGGTGAGATGTCCACCATGTACCGGTACTCCTGCTACAGTGTCGTCTTTTTAACCCAAAGATTGACTGGTAGTGAATCCATTGTTGCATTATGTCCGCCTATGTACCACTACTGTCCAGTGTATACATAGTTTAATAAATAAATATTTACGAGGTACGAATCAATCTCTTCCAAGTACAGACTGATTTTTATTTCTAAAACCCTGACAAAATCTAATGAGATAATACCAAAAAGATTTGTGCGTATCTACTACATTCTCAACAGTAACATCATCACTACAACTAATTAAATAGAACTTGCTTACATTAATGCAACCAAAACCTCATTCAGAAACCCATTCACCTGCCTCTTACTATTACTTCCCAAGTCATTCAGAGAACTACACGGCACAACAACGGGCTCACCATGTTTGAGCCTCGCTAGCGGCTCAATACAAACAGAGTTATTAATAATTCGCCACATATTAATTACAATAACCACTCGACTGGTAAATCGTTAATCGTTGTTTTGCGGTTATGATGTGTTTTTACAATCAATGGTTGTAACTTGTAAGCCAGATTATAACGTTAAGATGAGCAGATTATTTGCCAGGGTTGCAGAATTTGTTTGCAAGAATTTCCGCGGCCCGGGAACGCAAAGGGCTAGGAGGAACACGGATGGGTTTTAGTCAGTAATTCTGCTCTGCCCAGAGCGGGAAGTCATTTGACGATTTCCCGTCCTTAAAAAAAAAGCAGAAGCAGATTACAGATGACCTTTTTTTTGGACAAGTTCTTAAACTTTTCTATGCTCGATTTCTTCTTTCAATGCATCACATTTAATTAGTAAGTAAGTTAATGTAACACAAGGTACATCAACAATGTATATCAGCTCATACTGTCCCACTGCTGGACAAAGAGTTCCTTCTACTCTTTCCACTTCTCACAGTAATTGCTATTGCGGCCCACGAATGTAATTTCAAGAAAATTAGTAATACACATACTCTCTAGGACATCCAGTCACTCTCTAGATCCAGGCTTATAAAAAACATAAATGAAGAATGTCAAACTGCAGACCCTATATTTATGAATAATTTAAACAGGAAAGCACACTTGACAAAATTCGATCAACGTAAAAGATAAACTACTACCGATTAAAGTTTCTCACGCTGTTTGAACGGTTTCAATAATCAAATTAGGCGCTGAATTCAATAGAATATAATTATATCACCCCGATACGATCAACCTCTGCGGTTGCATTCGATAGGTACCGACAAACCAGAGCGTAATGTGATTCCTATGCGATTTCGCAACTAAATCTAGATCAAAGCATATATTAGCGTTTTAAGAATTATCAGTTCGTTGGTTTAAAGATCCGTGTTTTTGCAACGATTTTATTTCTGTAGCTATAAGTAATTATAAGCTTGTGTTGTTTTATGCTGCGCAGTGTATAAAAATGTAGTTAGATGCATCTGGATTTAAATGTCAATCATCTCGTATGCTGCTGCGTACAGCCGGATAGAGATCTTAAACAATACCTTCAACATTATGATCGTTTGAATCGTACTTCGCTCTTCCGTATTCAACATTATTATTTTAAGTTACTATCTTGCTAAGTGTTAAATATATTATATGATTCTATCTTTTATGTGCTACCTATGTAAAGATTAGTTTGCAAAGTCAGTTGGAGGACGAATTCAAATGCACATATTAAGGAACACTCGTATGCTCACTTCTCTTTTTTTATTTACTATTGATAGACACGCATTTGACCACTATCTCACCTAATTGTAACCGATGATGCGGTCGAAGATGGAGCACGCTTGCCTAGAAGTAACCTATTCACTCTTGACTTAAAGACTATCAGAAAACAAATAAAACTTTATATCATACAGAGTTTAAATTGTTCCAGATATAATATACTTTATTGTACAAAAATTGTTACACAAGCTTATTCAATGGGTACAGTGGCGGTCTTACTGCTTGACAACGATATCTACCAGACTACCTTTAGATGAACTGAAAGATCTTAAAACAAAAAGCGGGTCAATTCCAACTAAGAAACCATAATTATGATTGATAGTTTTCATATGACTTCTAATAATAACATTCAAAGAAAAACTGTTTTGCAATGCCGTTACGGACGAAAAGACATCACTTGAAATTCATCCAGAAGTCAGTACTGTGGAAATCAATGTGCGATTTCCATGCAGTTATGTAAGTGTTAGATAATTATTTAAAACTCCTTTATTTGATAGAGATAAATTGTTTTTATGTAACAACGGAATCTAATATAACACCATCGTAATTGTTATGGCGGTGCTTGAAAGTGATGGGTACCTGTTGGTGAGGTTTTTAACCTACTGAACTGGTAATGGTAGTGTATCTTTTTGAGGTTTTGATGGCAACAGGCATTTAAATTTTTTTTCACTTCCTATACTATGGTAAATCGTAATCGAGACTAAACTAAAATGCTTATAATTGTAACGTCCATGTGCAATTTCTCTAAGAAATCCTTGAAATTAGAATATCTTGCCAAAAGCACTAGAACGCCTGAAAACTAAGTTTTTGTTTGCTCGTCGTGATCTTATGCCCTTTCATCCCCATCATAGTTCACACTCAAAACTTCCAGCAGGACATGTTCTTCATTGTTCTGTAGGCCCATTCCCTCAATTCAGTTGCTAGTTATAAATAACTAAATAGTGGATCCATTTTTCTCTGATCCTGGCTCCCACTTTAATATAAGAGTCAATTGCATTGTTGGGATTCAAACAAATGATTGAAATACAATGTTATGAGAATAAAGGTACAAATCAATGTAACATAATGCCTACTTCCAATGACAAATACCCATTGTCTAAATTTTTCACAATAATAATTAAGTTGTAGATACAAATTCTTTGTACCACAGGAATCTGCAGCATGTCAACGAAACAGAATAATCCATAAAATTAGTTGTATTTCCTATAAATAATAAAGTAATTAATTGATCAATACTACGTTGTATTATTAATTAAATCATTTACTTTAGTCCTATCGACATTCTTCCCTTTACGCGGAAAAATGTAATTGAAGGTCCGTAGCCTTTAGAGAAATTAGGTCAGAAAAAAATTAAAGACTTGTTCAAAATAAATAAATACATAAATAAACTCTTCCGTTAGTGAGTGAGTGACTGGCAGACAACGCATAGCCAAAACTACTGGTCGTAGAAAGCTGTAAGTCGGCAAGTAGGTTCTTTGGGGATGACTAAGAGATTCCCCAAAGAGAGTATTTGCCGGAATTCCTAAGGGAATGGGAAAAAACAAAATATGCGCGTACGAAGTTGCGGGCAAAAGCTATAGTATGTCATAAAATAGGTTGGCTCCCAATTAAACGATGCATAAAGAAGGAAAAAAACAATAATCAAAATAAAAATCCAATATTTACAAAAACAAGATTCTAGAAAAAAAACAACAAAACTATTCACAAGAGAGAAAAACAAGGAAACTCCTTGTTTCGTCATTGCGTAGTAGATTCAAATAACAAAGTCAATAAAACGAATTTTAGGAATGTGTTGATAGTGTAACAGAATAAAATATTAGACGTGGGAGGAACAAAAGAGGCTGATTCGAACTCAATAGTTAACAAAACAATCACTTATGTGGCTTGAAAATACTGTAAAGATTTTAAACGCTTACATACGCAAATTTATTTCTCAATACTTACATATATTCTGTCATCTAAAGAACACATTCGATCTACAAATGTCTCGAGCAATCAAAGAATTTGTTTACGGTAAAATTAGTATTGCGCAGTCGATTTTTTGCATAATTTTTTAGATATTGACAAATCATCATAAATTCTGATGTTGAAGCTAAACGGAGTAGAACGAACTGATTGGATAGATGCACGTGACGGTAAATCTTATTGTTTATTATCAGAATTCACAATGCCGTGGTGAGGTTGACTTTCGTAATTTCAGTAATTTGTTAGAGTTCTCGTAACTAACTTATTGAAATCCCGTTTACAGGAGCATAAAGCTCTCAGGGTGACTCCATTGACAAAAGTTATACAAAGTAGCCAGCTGCTGTAGGTTCCTGGTTTTTATTTGGAAATCTTCCCTTTTCCAATATAACATGGAGTCGCATAAACTCCCACAATTATCCCATTCTTACTATTGTCTTCCTTATTTACGAAAGAGCGATAAGTCACCAAAAATGTTTTAAAAAATCTGGTGTGTACGCTAATACGACTTTATGTAACCTACCTTAAACATACTTAAAACAAATAAACCGTCTAGCACTAGGGCCATGTTCAAAATAAAAAATAAGGTTTACCTGTTTAATTCAATCTAATTTAATTATTCCATCGGCGCTGCGCTGCGTAGTTTGACCATGAATGTTAAAAAATATGTTATCAACGAATTTCGAAGAATCATCTACCTACGTTTAACATTGTTTGTTATTCATTTCAAGTCTTTATTGCACAAGTGTTGAAATCAGATGAACATTTTTGAATGACTTTAATATTATTTTGTTCATATTTTGTCCTCACGATGTAGATATATCATAATATATTTATGAACAGCTAAGCTGAATACTGCTTTTCAATTCATCATATCTCATGACTAACGAAATAAAAAATAAAAGTGCTATTTGCTTATTTCTTATATCTCTATCTGCTGCTATCAAGTCACAAGCGAATCTTTAATTAATGTTTTGTATAATATAATTTATAAAATTATTTTTTTGTATAAATTTAAAATATAATAATTAAGTCAATGCTCCGATTGGCCCTTCTCTATATTGTTTTACGTTCGTGTTTAGTTCTTGGTACTTGCTGTCCTCTCATTCCTATTAATACTGATGTATGAAAAGCCAATTTCTTTTTTAAATAGTAGCTATGGAGTCCCTTGCCAGTTTTTCTGCATATGCAACGACCAATTGGACCAGTGCATCTACCTTCTGACATTTGATAGATTTCCCCATGTGAATTTGTTTTGAATGAGAATTATACCAAATATTGTACGGGCCCAGTACGAAAGTATGTCGTACTCACACGATTGTGTTCACTACACCTCGAGGCGAGAGTGAAGTCACCGAAGCGTCGCCGGCGCATGTTTTAATAACATTCTTCGTACGATTTATATTGTGAGCGAGTTTCTTCTTGATGGCCGCTCTAACCGATGTGTGGTCGAGTAAAAGTTGGACTGGAATTAGTTTTATTGCGATTTTGATAGCATTATTTGAAGAATGTAAAGAAACAGCTGATGCTTTTGTTTTCTCTTGAGCACTTGCGGTCACAATGAGCTTAAAGACTTGACAATATTGACTACTTGAGATATCAGCTTCTTTTTAGCCACAGAATATTTTTAAATGAATGATATATGGTAATAATATTGTAGGTAGGTTAAACATAACACTTTTACACGTCAATCTTTTTTGGTCATTTTTAGCTAGATGAGGGCGGTGTTTCCTAGCTGACTACCCTGACTACTGAAAAGAAACACCGAAACAAACTCAGAAGTCAAAGTCTCTTTTAACGTCCATATTCGACGTATTGGTGAAATCTTATGAGAAACGGCTAAGTTAATCTCTGAGGTTCTCTTATGAGGAAAAGCACCTCACCAATTTGAGTGGACCTGCCAAATAGTGTACGCATTTGTCAGCTATCGTACCTCAAACTTAGAACTTTTAGGAGCTCAGCTGATACTCTACTGTTCAGTTAATTCAGTAAACGAAACGAAGAAGAAGTAAACGCAACTTGAAGTGGAGTTCACGCTGTGTATTTAACGAAATCCAGGCAAATATTCATTACACTAACTAGGAATATCTGCCTTAAACAGGCAGATATTCCTAGTTTTTATCATTTTACTACAAATCCCTTGAAAAATATCACTACAATATCACACCTTTTAACTCCTCAAGCAACTAATGTGTAGATACTTACTACTAAGTACGTTAAGTTTGCTCGGCTCCCACGCACGTAACCTTGTCTTATTTAATTTTATATTATTAAGTAGGCGATGAACTTGAAACTTTTGTACGCTAAATGTTGTACATTATGTACTGGCTTTATTTACTTAAGCGATTATACGCACCTCCTTGTAGAGACGAGTGCTGTAACTTTGACGTAATCTGAGTGACTTTAAGAGTACGGAAATGGTTTGTAAGACATTCGTAGTTTATGAGGAATTGAAGACATAAATAACTTTTTTTTTTGTTGATGGGATATCAGCAAATGACTCCTTCTGCTCTGGGCGGTGCTAAGGGAGTATCAAACTCCTACTGACTAAAACCCACCTTTTTGCGAACAAATTCCGCAACTTACCTACTTCTTCTAATAGTTTAGATGATGACCCAGCTGAAAGACAAAGGCTGACGTAACGATCAATGCATATATAGAGAAGATTTGGGAAGATGAAGCGATGTAACATAATACTTGGACAATTTCAAAATAGAACCTTATAGTGCACCTAACATAACATAACATAATAAAGAGTTATTCAGCAAAGACCAGCTCGATTCCAATATCGACGTCGAATGTAACAATATCAGAGAAACTGCCAAAACAGAAAACGTACCGCACGTTGTTAAACTCATTAGAAACACAAATATACGTTTCTCCCACAAGTATCATTCAATAACCGAACTGAAACAGGAGGCTCGTCAACAGGACGTGGATATTACAAAATAACAGTAGAACGCGTTTGTAATCGAAACCAAACAGCATTAGCGTTAATTGCAACAATGTGCTCATGTAACATACCCGTAACTTCACCTAGTCCAAATGTGCAGCTCACAAAACAAACGAATCCAAACCTTATGATAAAACATTAAAGTTCGGATTAAGTTTAGCAGTTGACCAATATGTACTTAGTAAGTTTTGCGCAACATACATGTTTAAAATCAAGCAACGTGCGCATAGCGGAACACATTCTATTTTAGGGCTTACCTCTATTTTTATTGTAGCCTTATTTTCATTACATAAAGTTCATAATCGCTTGGATTTTATCGCGTTTCTAATACGTCACATTGTCAATTAGGTGTACCGTAAAGTTACGATGAAAAATGCGGAATTATGTAATTAAGTGGAGTGATAATGGGCACTGATTGAATTGTTCTCTTTGTTAAGTAATCGGACAGTGACAGGGCAATTTGTTGTGTGCTGATAGATATCGAGTTACAGTAGCCGTGAGTACTTACAGTAGCGAGATCTTATAGTGGCTGTCCATTAAAAGTTAATGATAATTTAACACCTACGCAAATATAGCTAAGTACGACCGTTAGAATGATTCAGAGCAACCAGAACACGGAATATGTATGAGATATAGGTAATAAATTTAACACACCATTTGATTGCCCTGTAAATTTTATTTCCTCAATATAAGCCAAGTAAATAAAACCATTGATATAAAGAGCAAAAGAAGTAGTAACACAGACTTAGATGAAAATGAATAGCAGAGCAATGTATTCGTGGATGAGATTAATCTCTCTACAGATAATGAAAATGTCGAAGGAATTCGTGAACATGGAATTTTTTTAGAATCTACTTGCAATAGATTTCAATAAGGTTGGTGAAAACAAGACATTGCAACCTTTGTCTCTAGAAGAGATGTACAGCAAGAACCTAGATGCTGCTAGCCATCTCCCAAACACACAATCCTTTCGTGGGCTCTTTCAACACTGCACTGGTGATAACCTTCGTCCACTTTCAAAGGTTTCTTCATGCTCCGTACCGTTTACACACGGCGAACACTTGAGCGGATGCCAGGCGCTAACATATTCGGAGCCATTGAAATTATATATCTACAATTCTTACGAAAGTTTTTTTTTTAGTTATGGCTTCAAAAACGGAATTCAAGAATAGTACAAGGATATCTGCTAGTGAACTGTTTAGTTTGGTCAATACTGAAAATATTAAAATTATGGATTCATTGCAGACTATGGTTAAAGAACCAACGGTTTCCCAACTCAGGAAATAACATTTGAAATGGAAACTATAGTTTCACCATTCCGACAGACTCAACCTCGCAGTGTTTACAGATTTTGAATTATCAAGTAATAATTCAAAATCTGTAAACGCTGCGCGGTTGAGTTGAGTTATAGAGGAATTTTCAGGAGTCGTTTACACATTGACATTATAAATTCTAGGGTTGCTACAGAGCTAATGAAAAATATACTAGAGTTTGCAAAACAAAGCGTTGCTTTAATTGAATGCAATATTCGCATTTATCTCAGAAATCATAGCATTTTCAACACGCGTGGCCGATTTAATAAGACATAATGATTTACGCATCCTTAAACATTACATTTTATTTGCATTAGCAAACACTGAGAAATCTAGATATACTCAACCTAGACTAAGTATTTTAATTGCGATACAAAAAGCATTTGAATATTCGAAAATGTGATAGGTACTTGGTTGAAATAATGTGAATTTGGGGACTACGGAAAGACTAATATAATTTCAATCTGCTAGAGACTCAAATAAAAATAAGAGTTAAATATACACTAAGTAGTAGTGTTGAACAGTGTACTTAATTTCAGTGATACCACAAAACGCAGAATGTCCTATTTCTATAACAACCCAAGAAAAACACAGCAAAAGAAAACAAAACTATAATATTGTGGCCAATCCAATCCATACCAGGCACGAGGCTTCAAAACCACAGTAATATTATAAAACAAAATCCCACAAAAACGTACTCACATAAAAAAGACTGAATGGCCGCCACACAAATCATACAATGCTGTTTGTATAACCGACAAAGGCCAGTGAAAACGCTCCCATACACACGTACAATCATACAGTTTGTAGGTACATACTGTACTTTATTGTTCCACGAAGGAAATTCCGCTTTCCATTGTTTGGTGAATTTAACAGGAAGCAGCCGATGCTCACCGTTTTGTTTGATTGACTCGTATTATTTATTGGTGTTGGGTAAACTTTGATGGCACACGACACGATTCACTAGGTTTCACTACTGCACAATTATATAAACGAAGCAGAACTAGATGCTCCGTAACTAGAACTAGAACCTCTGACAATAAATATAATGAAAAAGGGCATTCAGCATTGCCCCTTCAATGGCAGCCTTGCGCTTAAGGCTGGAGCAAAAGTAAGACTGACTGAAAACGTACGAGTCTCCCCATAAATTTACTGTATAAAGAAAAGCTTAGGGGATATCTCAAAACAATATGGTAAGCGCAATGTCATTAGGTGATGGAAGACATACAAACAACGAATTTGAAAAAGAACTTGCAAGTTGATTTAGGTAAGAAAGCAAAAATCCGAAAAGGAAGATATAGTATATCGCATTTTGTAAAACGTAAACTACATATAATGCAGCCAAAGAATAATAAGTATGAGACAGGGCGGAGAAAGCGCCAGGATGCAAATATTTATAACAATTGAATGAATGTTCTAACTGCATGTGGGTGTTACCTTTTGTCAGCAGCCATGTAACACGTCATACGGATGAATGAATTCTCGTTTAGTTTGCTTTGCTGTCAGCTAGCTCTTACTTAGCATCAATAAGCTCACAACATTTCATTGTGACAGGATACTCTGAATAATACAGTGAAGTTATGCCAAGCAGAACATGATGTCGATTTCGCGCACGTATCATGAGTGCTATATGTATCCCACGATGAAAATCATTACTGATTTATACAGTATTTACCGAGATGTAAAGATTAGCCTGAATTAAACCACACAAGTGGTAGGATTGTGGGAATCTTCGTTCATATATGTAGGTACTTAGGTACCTCAGGTAGGTACGTACCTCCTTGTTTATGTAGAAGTTGAGGTAAGAGCTGAATAATGTGGAGGACATTAATAATAAGGCAGTACAAAAATGACACGTTTATATTCCAAGAGATGATGTCGATAAAAAGGTAGCCGTAAGGTATAAAATAAGTACCTACTAATATGAATAATTTTAAGACACATTCGCAAATTGCAGAAAATAATACCCCTTACGAACCAACATTAATCGAGAGACATTAATCACAACAAATCCAAATGTAACGTTACAATACAAAATAATCTTCAAACGCACCTGTTCGCCAATAAACACGAACAATGATCAATCAAAGAAAAATACATCATAATGTGAGAGATAAGCCAAATGAAATGAACAATAAAACAGAAGTGAACATAAAATTCCATAAATGAGTACAAAGTTAACGTTAAATATCTGTACAAAGTATCCGTTGATTTTCAGAAATATATTTAAAATTATAGTAGTATACAGTTAAAGCGATGACAGGTAGGATTTTACAAATTGGCTATAGATCATTTTACCTCATCTGTAATAACACCTATGGGATCGGTTATGATATGGCTTATAAAAACTATTTGTGATCCTCCCGCTACGATTATAGACGATGTATTCTACACAATAATATTGTAGATATCTAATGGTTTTATGGGCCATTCCAAGGGCAATTCCATTCCATTCCGGCATTCAGGAGGCACAGTTTAGATCCCGTTATGTAATCTAAGCAATAATGATGAAACATTCGAGAAGAAATATCCAATCAAATTTTTTGCCATAGCAGAATCGAAATTACTAAGATCCTCCTTGATTAATAACGCTAGAAAAGAGATGCTAGGTACAATATAGATGGATCTTTAGATGATCAACAAGGTCCATAACAAATAGAAGATACTACAAACAGTGGTGCATTGGGCAAGAACCTAAAATCAATCAATACAACTTTTGCGGTCGAAACATGTCAAAAAGGTGAAGTTTCAAACGATGCCCACACAAATCTACACGCACGGAGGCCAAGTTTACAATACTCCTTGATTGATCCAATGAAAATAACATTTCGTATTGTTTAACATAAGAAAGAAAATCAATGACAAGTACAAGGATACCATGATATTTATTAATAAAACATACGAAGAATTGATGGGCTTACACAGCTTTCAATAGCATGGCGAATTGTACGAATTCATGTACAATTTGAACTTGAAATAACACGGGTCAAATGAGAATCGTGTGTCGATATTTCGTAAAAGTCATCGTTGTTTGAAATCGATACTGTATTACAATCAAAGTTTACGAAATTATTAATTCGATAAGTGTTGGGTCGCAGTTCACTGGTGTTACTTGATTTTATTGTACTTTAGGATTTTTATGACCAAATCACGCGCAAGTAATGAAACAAAATGGTATTTGTAACTGCGTTTTTATTGTAATTTCGAAATGAGTCCCTCAAAATCTTTGTACTACAAATTATTCTTTGAAACAAATCAACGTTTGAAAAAGTAATGGAGGTGAACCAAGAGGGCGATGACGAGATACTAAACTCAAACGTAAAGGCATGGTCTCCGATGGCAGTTTTTTGGAAGAGAAAAGGAATGCAATTGCCTTTTAATGTGATGCTTTTGGCCGAAATCCTGCAGAAGGAGCTCAAGTTAGTGAACAGGTTTCTGACAACTTTGATTTTTGTTCTATCACCATACAGACCATTTAGTAAATACAACATTAGTTGTGAAGTACAATCTAATGTAATGTTATGCACAATTTAATTCAAATGTGACCGTGTGTTGAGGACTCGAGGCTATCTGGCTTAACATAGGTACTTACTGCTACCTGTATGAGCAATGTCGTCGGCAAAATGTAACAAGTTCGTTTGATAGCTGTTGACAAACATTTATTGGCTGAACGAGGCCAATACATTATTGCCAACAGCATTATATATTAAGTTAACTCCTTAGGACACCCTTTTCGTCTTATTCACACAATCCATCCATTTTACTAATATGTACATACACAAATATTTTATTTGTTGAACATAGGTAGGTAGGTTAAGTACAGATGTTATTAATATTAATGAATGCTTTGTCTAGCCGTCATCTGCGTACAAATATTATTCTGGTAGGTACAATTAGTATTTATGTCAAACAGTACTAAAAAAACTAAATCATTATTAAATCATTCTAGTTCCAACTATCAATACAAAAATAAAAAATAAATTAAATATATTCCAATAAAATATCTTGTCTTTGGCCTCCCTCTCTCGCTCCATCCATCCACGAGGTTAGCATAAAACTAACCGTTTTAGTAAAAACAAATTCTATGAACGATATACGAAATGATGGATCCAGGATTCGGCAATTTTCCTTCTGCAAAGCAGTAATGCTAGCGAAGGAGGAAGCCACGCGTTCGCGTGAGAGAAAGGGAAACCTCACGCCCCAGCCGCCGCAACAGAAGAAGACGCCCCGGGCGTCGGGAGTCGCAGGACGATTCCCGACCACTTACTGCGCGGGCCTGCGGACAGCGAGCATTGGGTGACTCGCCGTCCGATCAGAACCAGGGGTCGACTGCGACGGCGCGCTGTGTTCCACGCGCGCCTCAAAGAGCTGTCAGCATAGAAGACGGGGCCCGCCAGGGCCAGTGCCTGCCGGGGTTGCGGAATTTGTTCGAAAGACTCACCGTGGCCTTGGAACGCAAAGGGCATTAGGAGGAACACGGGTTTTAGTCAGCAAGAGCCTGACACTCCCTCCTGCATCGCCCAGAGTGGGAAGAGCCATTTGATGATTTCCCATCCTTAACAAAAAGGATTCGGCAGTTTTATCCTGGACTTCGTTTAAGAAAGGATAAGAAACCGACGACACAAAAAGCTCAAATGCCTCTCAAAATTCCGACTGTTGTTCTAAAATTGAATCCTGTCATTAAAATTTATAGCAGCACAGATTGAATCAGTAGCCTGGATGGATTTCGTTACGTGTCTTGGCATTTAGGAGCCCTAGAGCGATCGAAAAACGTGTAACCGCCGTAACATCCAAATGCAAGGGGTCATTATACATGAAAAGGTAAGGTTCTCATATTTAGCTTACATTATTCGATACCTATTATGATTTACTTTAATGAAATAACTTCAACTAATCAATATTTTTCATGTTTTATTATAACACATTAAAAAAAAGAAAATATTATTCTTTATGTTACCCTCGTTTTAGTTGGTAATTGTTGTTTATGTAATAAAATAAAATGCTGTATGTTCACTACTGATGTATTGTTTTATTGTTATCTATAAGAGTAAGCGCAACATGTCACGTATTGTGTACAGAAATGTCTCAACCGACATTCTTTAATTATAGAAGCAATTTACTTTGTTTTTCAAAGTAACATTCGTTTTATTGAACAAAGTATTTAATAGGAGAATTCAACTCTCAGTTTGCAACCGAATATCCAATGAGGAAAACCCGCCACACTCTTCCCAACTTCTGCAAATCCTTAAAACCAGAAACAGTATCAAAGCGACCACCAGAAAATCGCTGCGGAAATTGGCTCGGAGAACCAATTCAACCGACTTGAATCCCGCAAAGTAATTAATCAGAAAACAAAACCTAAATTTATGTTTTTCTTCGGAAAACGGTAAAACCGACACAAAACACTAACTTTCATAGCATATTTAAATAAAACACACACGTTACATAAGCCAAAGGCTGCAAGCACAGTCCTAGTGAAATAGTAACCGGGTACCTATGTAGGTACGTTACCTGCCTTGTGATGCAAATGAATGGTTCGCACGGCTTGCGCAAGAGTTGTCAGCCGCGGAAGGTCGATGCCTCTGTTCGTCATCTACTCGCTAGGATTCTCCTGTTTATTTACCGTTTTATTTGTCTATTTACGATGGTGTTCTTATCCGGTGTTGTGGAATCTTGGGTGGCGGTGTGATTTCGCGAATAAATTTTGTGGTTAGGTAAGAATTTAACGTGTTATTATCAGTATAATAATATAATCCGTGGTGCTTGACAACTTGATTTACCACAGTTGAAGTCCCTTGCCGCCCATTGGCCTAGCTCTGTTCTGTCTCCTGCTTGATAAGGTGGGAACTTGAAGTTATATTTCTCATATTCCTTAGCTGTTCTTTTAATAATAATTTCGTTGCAGGATCAGGACAGTTGAGTCGTTTCTCCGGGACTCGTCGAGCTTCATAGACCCGGCGCTTTTGTAGTGGTTGCCACTGTTGATTCTGGCTCTCAGGACTTACAGAGATTGAAAAGCAGGCCTGTCCCATTATTTGGTGTTGTTGAATCTTGGGCGAAAAAAGGTTTAAAGGTTAAGTGATTACGCGAATTAATTTTGTGGTATTAGGTTACAATTTAGCATGATCGTCACCAATCATCACGAGTAGGTTCTTAACATGGACAAACATCAACTTCTTAAAGACCGCTGCAATTAAAAGGTCGAATCAAAATAACGACCTCCAATCAGGATTTTCCGGACCAAACATTAAAAAAGAAAACCGCGTAATTTAAAAATAAAATCAACAAATGAAGGGAAACGAATCTTGGTAATTGCACGTGAGTCAATTGTTTTAATTCCGACGTATTAGAATAGTTAACTAACGAAGTGATTAGTTAATCATCAATAAATTAATCTGAATGGTGGAAACGTTCCGGACGATTAGCTGGGATGGACGTAAGGCCGTATTAGAGCATTTTAGTGTGGTTTCTGTTTTGTTTTCAAACTTATTATTCAGAAGAATTAATACATGTTGCTAGGTAAATTTCGAGCATTTAAAAAGGCACTATCTATATTTGTTGTTTAACAGGGAAATGAAGAGCTCTAGTAGATTATTTTGATCGGTAAACGTTTAGATGGGCAAGAAATGTTTCACTTAAGCAAGCCTCGAAACAGAAAAGCTCCATTTTTATGGTAATTCTCATTCGAAACATCAGCATTTTCTTCAACTTAGAAGAACAGAAAGAGGGAACAGAAGATAAGAAAATCGTGTGAGTCTACATTATGACCCTCATTTCTCAACTTGAATTTAGTGAACTTTTTTCTATCTTTTTTTTTTTAATTTTACATCTATTAACTGCTTCTTGTTTAATTTGGTGACCCTAGTTTATCACTTGTGGCGTCGAGTCACAGATATATTGTTAGATTCTACCCCTGCACGTGTAGGCGGGCACGCCCTTTATGTCTGGAGGCTTACCTAGTATTATATTATCTGTTGTTTGGTTTACATTGTTTTTATGCTTGAGTTGTCTCATTATGATGGCGTAATGGAGCTTACAAGTAACAAATGATTTAGTTTTTAGGTTGTACGTGTTACCCATGTTCTATTATTTTCTTTGTAATGAAACTTTACATACTATTTTATAAGCGAGTTCTTCCAACTCAACAGACAGATGTGTTGCTGGGGAGTTTGTTAGCCACTTCTTCTCTACAGCTAAAACACTAAGAAGTGGTGACGGGCGGGCGTTTTGGGGGACTTGACGTTCAAAAAGTGCTGGTACTCAGCCTAATTTGAATTAAATGACTTTTTAAACAGGCTTTCCTCTAGGTAAGCTCGCTACATCGTAGACTTTGTCCCTGTCATCTCTGATCTAGACTAGAGTCAAGAGCAAACCCACATCAAATAAAAAAAAAATTATATGAATAGATAAGGTGCTATGAGTACGAATTACACGACCTGTTGGCGTTCGTCTAATCTCCTAAAATAATTCGTCAGCCGTTACCTTGGTACGGGACGTTTGTCCCGCATATGATTAAAAACTAAAACAGATTTAAAGGTCATTATTTAATTCTAGATGAATTATATGACACACTGTATAATCTAACACTACCGTATGTCGTGTGCTCGTGTGCCAGCTTAGTGTGGTATTTAAACCGTAAAACCGGTTTCTAAAACTTTGGCCAGTCTGGGTGCATTTTTGTGCAATATGATACCTGTGTTATCGTTGATTTTATGTGGCATAATAAATTTGATCTGTCGTGGCTGTGAGAATATTAGATGTTTTTGTTTTCATCTTTATACGAAGAAAGTAGCTATGATTACGAATCGTATTCTGTCTTTTGCGATATTGACAATGCTGACATTAGTCCTATCATAAATATTAATGTTATAATTGCAAAAGTGAGTTTGCTTGTTAAATACACTTTTACGCCTAAGTCGCTGAACCGATTTTGACGAATTGTAGTACATAGATAGTTGGGACCCTGGAAACTTTTGCCATATCCATATTAAAGCGAGCGAAGGCGCGGATAAAAGCTAGTATGGCTATAAAGCATGATGCAAGTTGAAGTGTGGTTTCCAAGGAATAGGCTGCCTTGGCTTCGACTGTGATTGACAGAGTTAGGCCTTATGTTAGAACGATGGAAGTCGAAGCTGACTCCGACAAAGATGGAAAAACATTAGGTAGGTGATGAAGCTATGCGAGGATGATTATAACAGAACAGCGGCCAGCACTATTGACTTCATTTCTACAAATTATTACTATTTCAAATAACGGCAATTTTAACCATCATTTACCCATGAATTGATCTGGCTAAACTAGGAGTTGACTATGGAAAACCCCTTTAATCGATTATTCATGGTGATAATATATGATAGGATGATGTTCAACATAATGATCATCACTCTAGATAACATTTTGCATAATCTGAGCATCCATATTATGTAAATAAAGCTCTTTAACAATGCAAAAAGATTCCAACATACATTTTAATAACACTACAACCATCAGCTGGCGATAGAAAACGGTCTTCATTTATAACTTTCCAATTTGCAGATATTTTCTATTAACATCTTTGCTCACTAAATAAGAACAATGCAAATATAAACGAACACCAATCAACCAATACTGTGATTTATTAGGAAAGGCGTACCAAATTGAGAATGTTCATTTAGTCATACGCTTCTACATAAATACGTGGGAAGGAGCCGTGTGCGCAGGTTGAGCAAAAACTTGACACGGTATAAAATTATAATGAATTACTAAACATCTGTGATTTCAATAACAACGCGATACGATATACCAACCTTTTCCATTCTCATTGCGTTTCCTTTGGTCGCATCCTCGGTAACAATACAACGATGCATCAGACCCACCTCGCACAGAAATCGAAGCCCCGTCCCTTCACTTCTAGTCAGTATTTAGCAGTCATAGGTTATACAAACAGCCGCGGCCTCTACGCAACATTCTTTACATAAATTAACCACCGTTACTATTTATATTATTGTTTTTATATGTCAACATGGTTCACAGTTCACATATGTTTGTTATGTTTATAATTTATTTATTTATTTATTTATTTATTTCGTGTTTTTGTTTTTTTATAATGTAGGATCCTTCTTGATTCCTTACCTGGTATGGGACCTTTGGTGTCCTTCCTCTGCTCATTCTGGTCCTCACCCCTCAGGGCAGCACCGCCTTCTTCCAGTTCGGACACTTCATCCTCACACCTCGTCTCACGCACTGCCAGCAGCACAGCGCACACACACACGAACGTAATCCTCATAAACTCTCTCATCTTCATCGTTATTACGTTGAGAGAACGTCAATAAAGCCCATTTTCGATCATCGATCGATTAAAACTTGACATTAAAACAAACAGTCACATTTTCGTTTGTTGCAACTGGCTAAACGAATCCAATGACATACGTGGAGCACAAGTGTGATATATGAAACATTGCACGATCACTGAACATCACTCATGCTAACACAAAAACACTAGCATAAACAAAAAAAATAAAAACAAACGTAATTTTTCGGATCGATTATTTTAAATTTGGAACGTAAATACGCGCGTCACTCAATGTTGGCAGCGATGGTACTGGCGCGCTGGTTGGAGGGAGATCGGTGTTGCCCCCACCTGCGCGCGCGCACGATCAATGGACGCGCTATCGAGAACCGGCAATAACTGTAGCTGAGGTTTCTAGAGATAGCTTATCAGAAAAAATTGTCCGCGTAATTAATGTCGCCTTTTGTGGTGAGGTACCGTTGTACGCAATTAGTGACTGCATTGGATGCTAACACTTTGCCCTGTCTGCCATTGTTTAGGGTTTTTGTTGTTGCATTGCTGGGTGTTAAATTCATGGCTAAGTTCGGACTTCGGACGTTAGGTACCTACTAGCTAACATTTGATCACAGTAATGCATTTCGAAACGATTTTTAAATTTCTATTTGCATTAGTATAGAAGTAACATTGGGTGTACCACAAGGCACTGCCTTATGTCCAAAATACAATACATCTCCTAAAGCATGGCAATGTTACTTTCTTTTCTTCCTGATTAATGAAAATCTGTAGGTTATAAAAGCGAAAGGAATGTCTGGATCGATGGATGTTTATTACTCAATCACATCAAAACGGCTCAACGGATCTTGATGAAATTTGGCACAGAGATAGATTACAGTCTGGAATAACGTATAGGATTTTATTCCGGGAGTATGTTCCCTTGGGATAATTTTCGACATACACGCGGGCAGAGCCGCGAGCGGCAGCTAGTTATTAAATAGTATATTGTCCATTTATTTTTTACTTGAAAATGTTTAAATACTTTTAATACTACTTAACACGAAATTATATACAAACGTGTATAAAAACAAAATAAATCATTGGGCATCAAATAATCCACATCGCTGTCAATGGCAAAAGTGCCCAGAACACTCGATGATTCTTCTTTCACTGATTCTTTGGTCGAATATAATTATATAATATTGTTTTATAAATTATAAAAGACAAAGAATTAGTATTATTCTTGTCTTTATTAATAGGTGGTACCTAAGATGATGTTTTTTTTACCTGGAGACTTTATTTTTTCTTGCGGCAGCACTAAAACAGATTGTGTAAGTAGGCTAAATTGAACATCAAGTTAGTCGTTTTAATTTCAAACATTTGGCGAAGTATCTAGGCTTGAACAAAAACATTTTCATTATGATTTTAAGGGAATAGACTATGAAATACTATTGGGGTATAGTTTCCGCACTTAGTCCTGTAGTGCTATTCTGTAACAATATTTTCGTATCTCGACAGTGGAATCCGAGGTGAGTTTCAAATTAAGACCTTTATGTTGTGTGCAATAAAGGTCATTTTGTTAGTTTTGTCACTCAAGTGAAGCTCGATATCGAAACAGTTGTTTACAGAATAGACTAGCTGATGTTGGATCATTGTACGTGAGCCATGGCGGCCGAAATAAATACTATTGCCGTATTAAAGTATTAAATACTATCTCTTATTAGTTTAACTGTTAACTTAGTTAATTGGCCTATGACACTCATCGATAATCCAGCTTACGTGATAGATTTTTGTGATTGGATGATCTGTTCGTGAAATTATCGTGTAAAAACGAGCCTATGAACAATTTTACATTTAGTGTATGCATTAAGTTTTTGAGTAGAAAAGTTTTTCATTGCAGAAGAGGCGGAATAGATGCCCGAACCGGTGGCAGGTCCTTATGAAGCCGAGAAACTGCAAAGGCAATTGCCCACGTGCGTCAAAAACGACGTTTTTCAACACATTTACGCGAAAAACTAAAGTCAGCGCGCGTGTTTATGTCACTCACGGCTTTTCCTTCCCTTCCCTTTTTGTGAGGAATAGTAAAAATAATTCACAAATAAGCCATTCTTCTACTAAATAATTACGAATTTGACGACACGGTTGGCGCAGTGGTTGAGCGATTGGCTGCTGCGCTGCGTGTCGCGGGTTCGATTCCCGCACGGAACAAATATTTGTATGGCCTACAGATAGTTGTTCCGGGTCTGGCTGTTAGGTTAGTGTATGTGAGTTTGTATATTTGTGAACGCACCCACGATACAGGAGAAATTCCTAGAGCGGGGCAACGTTTAAAAAAAAAAAAAGACTAAGTTCGAACCCTAGATCCTAAATTACATGCAAGCTCTACATTCTCCTTTAATATACCTAAACATACTTTTTAGTATCAAATTATTGTGAAAAATGGCTAGCGGATGTTTTTCGTGCGCCGAAGTCGACTTTCGGTAGGGGTTGACGGGCGACCAGTGGGGCTTGCCCGGTCATCGACTTGGTGTGATAAATACAATCAATTGAATAAGGGACAAACCAGCTACTCTGCTGCAATAGTACGAAATACACTTCATTTCGTGCCTAAAAGCCGAGTAGGTACGTAACCGAGTAGGATAGGGGCTAGTTTTGTGTTAAGTGTGTTGAAAAAACATTTTTGATATTTCCTACAAATCTCAGATCGGATAAAAGGACTGTCGATTTAAGAAGATACAAAACGGACAAGTGCGAGTCGGACTTGCACACGAAGGATTCCGTACAAGGGGGGATACTCTCGAAGCCCGAAGTCCGTAGTCGGGCTTAGTTGCGGGCGTATTCTACTCCGTGTCACCTAACCACTAAGAATTAATGACAACGGGATTTGTCAGTTACTGTCAAATCGTGTTGTCATACATTCTTAGTTCGGGTTCGGGACTAATCGTAACTGTAAGTCCGTAGCTGATACGGAATAGAATACGCCCGCAACTAAGCCCGAAACTACGGACTTCGGGCTTAGAGAGTAGCCCCCCTGAAACCAAAAAAATCTCGTGTCTTGAATGTGGGTTGTACCTATTTGTTGTTATTATAACGGCAAAAGAAATAGGTACTCTCTCTGTGAACATTTCGAAGGTTTTCGGTCATGAGATATAGCCCGCTGACAGAGATAGACGGACAGCGGAGCCTTAGTTTTTAGCTTAGTATTATTCGGCTACAGAACCCTAGACATAGCACAGTATCTACGTAAATGCATTGTTACAGAATGATGTAAGTAACTACAATAGATTGATTCTTAATCTTAGATCCGTGAATGCGACTCATGAATAAATCTCATTGTAATTAAATACCTACATGTAATACAGATAACGACCCGTAGATAATCGCTATAATAAGTTTGCACTCTCACACTACACAGTCGACATTATTTTGATAAACTTAGATTCTATGTTCTGTTCGTCGTGATCAACATCATACTGTGAATATGATAAGCTTAAGACTCTAGTCCCGAGGAATTTGAAAAATAGGTATTTGAAGAAACTATTGCCGATGCGTCGCGCTGTGCCCTATCAAGTAAAGAGGCCCTTGAGGCGGTTTAGAAACTCTGACATTAGGGTGTGTGGGGTCGTTAGACCTTACTGCCTACATGATAAGAAGAAGAAGTAAAGTGCGAAAGCGACAACTGCAGCTCAGGCTGACTTTTACTTATAAAAACCTTGACTAAAAGACGTTTTGTATTCCGCTGTTTCCTTCTTCAAAACGACTGATCTAAAAAAATCATACATCAAAATTTTGAAGAAGACTATTATATCTATGCTTCTATTATTTTCTATTTTCTTAAAACTTATCAAATTTGTCCGACAGTCATCTGAACATGGCGGTAAAAACAGGCTGTTTTTTAGGGTTTTTGGATTGTCATAATTCTTAAAGTAATTATGTTTTGGAAAAAAAAAATGATTGAGGCACGTATTCAATCTAGATTATTTAGAAAAAAAATCATTGCTCTAGCAGCATTATCCATGAAGAAAACAGCGGAATGCGTTTGTATGGAGAAAGGCCTAAGAGATACCGACCCGAGTCCCCTTTTAAGGGGCTCTAGGTTCAGCCAAGGATGTTTATTATATCACCTTAAAGTTGAATGTCACTAGCATCGGCACGCCATAGGTAACTCGACAAGCTACCAGATACATAGCTATACATACATAGATAGCTACAAGATCTTTGTTTTTATGCTAATTAGAAAGTTTCTGCTACAAACAGCCTCAATTTACTGGGAGTTGTTATCAAAAATTTCCCTGACTTTACTTAAAAGAGCTAAATGTTAGTATGGACTAGGTATGGAACTTGAGGCTTTTTGGACAGATAGCGCCTGAGATGCAAATACGAAAGTTGCTTAAAAAATAGTTCAATTGTCCCTCTGATATTCCGCTAATCTTTGCAACTAACCCGCACAGAATTGCGTAATTAATAAAAAAACGCATTAATTATTCTTTCAAAATTGAAAAGTATTCCAGGTGGGGAGAAAGAAGAGAAAGCCTATTTATCGCAGCCAGTGTGGGACAGCGCCGGCAGGCTCCAACATGCTGCTACGTCCTGCAGTACCGACGACGCAGCTGTACGTGTCCCGTTTGTACCACTCTACGAAGGCAGTGAACATTGTAGAGTACATACGGGTGAAGACCAACGGGACCCTGAGGGTGGAGAAATTGGAGGCGCACCATTACACCAATTTCAAGTCGTTCGTGGTGCGCGTTCCGAGTCATCATTTGGTGACCTTCCCCAAGGAAGAGTTTTGGCCGAAAGGTGTGCTGTACCGGCGTTTCCGCGGCTGGCTACGCGACATCTCGCAGCGCAACACGACACCGTCTCTTCGTGTGCAGTAGTTTTTAAGAACGTTGTATAAATTATATGTATTGTTTTGTGGGCCTCAAATAAAGGATAAAATAAAAAAAAATAAAACAAAAAAAATTGCTTCATGTTCATGTTAAAAAACACTCTTCAAAAGAGCATATTTGGGTACCTATTGCGCAATTAGGTTGCTGTATTTTGCGCCCTTATCAAAATCGTCGTGATTTAGCGACACACAAAACACAGGTTGTTTTTTTTACCCTCTCATATGTGCCTTCGATAGCTCAGTTGGTAGAGCGGTGGACTGTAGAGGTAATACGACTGTCATCCATAGGTCGCTGGTTCAAATCCGGCTCGAAGGATTTTTTTGTTTTTGTAAACATCACTCTTATGAAGGTCTCTAGTCTTGAGGTATTTGAAAAATAGGTATTTGAAGAAACTATTGCCGATGCCGTCGCGCTGCGCCCTATCGAGTAAATTGCGAAAGCGAAAAAGAGGCTGAATTTACCTGCAAAAACCTTGAACAAAAGACGTTTTGTATTCCGCTGTTTTCTTCTTCAAAACTGGACTGATCTATAAAAATAATACATCAAAATTTAGAGGAAGACTATATCAATGCTTCTATTATTTCCTATTTTGTTAAAAACTTATCAAATTTGTCTGATAGTCGTCTGAACATGGCGTTAAAAACGGGCTGTTTTTTCGGGTTTTTTGGATTGTTGTAATTCTTTAAGTAATTATGTTTTGGAAAAAAGAAAATGATAGAGGCACGTATTAATTCGATCTAGAATTTTTGGAAAAAGTCATTGCTCTAGCAGCATTATCCACGAAGAAAACAGCAAAATACGTTTGTATGGAGAAAGGCCCAAGAGTTACCGACTTGAGTCCCCTCTTAAAAAATTTTTTTACTTCGCGAAACAAAGCCGTATAATTGCCTACTAGGCCTGATCAAATAGTATGTATGGTTTAGCTCAGCTTCAGAAACGAACAGCAATATTCCCGCCATATTTAAACCTTTAAGGTTAAAAGTTTCCAAGTATTTTATTTACTGAGGGCGCAGATAAAATAATACCAGCGTACTAAGAGCGACTTTTTTGATCCGTAGTTACACATTGGTTAAAAATTATGAGCACCTTTTGTTTGATGTGCATTTTTCGATCAATATTTAGCTTGATCAATGGTAAATAAATAAATATTACTAAAAATCAAAATCATTAGTTTTTCAAATCATTACTTAATAACTAACAGTTGGTCGAAAAACACATTTCATGTATTTTCTTTAGAACTAAGCGTTGTAAAACGCAATTTTAATCAAGTAAAAAAAAAATTACTTTTTAGGTTTTTTGTTATTATTTTCATTATTAAATTATCAGACGTGGACCAGACCAAAACTGGTTTTTTATTATCCATGTAGGTAATTTTGCCTCGAAATGTTTACATTTCGTAGAAAATATTACTACCTACAGTTACTTAATTTACTGTCTGAGATTTAGCAATACCCAATGGGGACGAATACTTACACTGCCGTCATAAGAAAAAGAACGCATCTTCACAAAACGAAGTAACCGATTTCCGATATTAAGAACATAGGTTAAGGTCGGAAATCGGTTAGGTACTTCGTTTTGTCTCGATACGTCCTTATTAGGGTTCCGTACCCGAAGGGTAACTAACGGAACCTTATAACTAAGCTTACGTTGTCCGTCTGACTGTCAGTGGGTTGTATCTCAAGAACCGTAATAGGTAGACAGTTGAAATTTTCACTGTATTTCTATGGCCGCTTTTACAACAAAAAATTAAAAATTCAATTAAATTAAAAATGAAAGGGGCTATGTATGTATGTAAATCGGGCTGGTTTCCGCAACTAAACGACTAAGCGCGTATTTTGCGTGCAGGTGGAAAAAATGTGTCATTCGATCCACCCCAGCCTGTTTCCCAAGGAAGGCCAGCAACGCCTGGGTGTTACCAACTATCTCAGAGGGTACCTGGGTTTCCGAAGTACTTAGCCCTGTAATCCGCGACTACCGGGCAGCTTATTCTCATCCTCCTCCATGCAGGCTCTGCATAGCGGGCTGTCAGTGACTCCTATGACATAGAGGTGTTTATTAAAAGACCCGTAGCCAGTTGTTACGGCTGTGACTGAACGCAACTGTTGTTTAGTCAGTCTTAGGGCTTGTTTTGTGAAGCAGCCATCTATAGAGGGAAGCGCCTCTTTGGCCTGCCTACACTCATCATGGTCAACCCTAAAAGGGGGCTTCCATACAAGATACGTATTTTTTTCGGTTTATGGTACGGAACCCTTCGTGTGAGAGTCCGACTCGCACTTAGCCGATTTTTCTTATGACAGCAGTATAGTTTACCTGTATAATAAGGTACCTAACTGTAACAATACTTATGAATACTTAGAATCAGGGCAGGAAGATGATGATGTCAAAATTTGCAGTCTGTCAACATTTTACATTTATTACGTAATTATGAGTACTCTATGCTTAGATAAATAATTTAAATAATATAAGATCCAAATGCAGTACAATACAAACTTGATTCACAAAAAATCTTAATTCTCAAAAGTATGACTCAGCTGATCACTCCATTAGCTTTTTTATTTTTGATCAAATGTTTGATCAATAATTTCATTCTTTCCAACTTCTTCCGTAATCTTCTCTTTCCTTGCCACATGAGATTCAACCTCTTCTTTCTTGCCTCTGCTATAATCTCTAGTCTATGGACTTTGTATTTGAGCTTGATTACTTCTTCGGAGTCTGTTGGTAATATGTCAACGGGCTGAACTCTAATTATTGTAGGCTCTACTTCTTGACATGGCTGAAATAGAATATACTATGAGTAAATAGATGATGTGGTCCAACCAGTATATTCTTTCAATATCATTTTGACATTCAAAAGTGCCTTTATTGGTCTAGTTGAAATAAATCTTTTGACTTTGACATCTCACTATGTTAACTTAGGTGGAGAGAGTATGAAGTGATCAGCGGGTCTAAAAAGGCCACTTTAGCAAAATCATATTACTAACCACACAACAATCAGTCAAATTTCATTTTCATCTTTATCGCTAACACATTAGGTTCAAGGTTGATTGGGAAAATTTGACAGTAACGGGTAGCGTGATGTGCTTTCTGATTCTGCTAAAGTGACGTTTTGAGACCCCCTGTCATCCCACCTTGTTAGTATAAATTGATAGTTCAGTTCATGTTTACAGAATCACACTGCAGTTGATCACAATAGGCTTGCTCCATATTACAGTGGGACTTTAGTATAACTGGGGAACTGTGGGTGCAATAGTACAATTTTTATTGTAATACAGTTACTTTACTATTTTGTTAGAACACTACTTCTTTGTTGTAGTATTAAATCAAAACTCGTATTTTTATGTTACAAATTAATTTTTCAAAAAGCAATGAAATTTTGGGCAGGTACTGGTAGTAACATATGGAAAGTATATAGCACATAAGTAAGTTATCACTAAAATGATCACTACATAAACTTGAATTTTTATTTAAACTTGAATTTGGATAGGTATTTGAATACCTACTTTAAAATTTTTTCATATGGGAAATTAAATACTAAATTACTCACAGATATATTAATAGTGGGCACAGCCTCAACAGACAGCCGCCTCAGTCCACTCTCCGTCAAGTAAAAATCTTTAGCCTCAAAGTGTTCAGAACAAACAGCGCTGGATGCAGTGGAAGACCAGGCCTCTTCTCTGTTTACTGCTACCTCCCATTGCTTCCTTCTTGCTTTATCGCGGGGAAATCTGCAACAGGGTAATTAATATTTTATTTTTGTGTAAATGTTGTCTTAACAGAAACTCTTTTGATACTATACTATTTTTTTAATTATAAGGCTACTATGATAGGCAGTTAATTACTGGCCCACAAAGCTGCCACATTATCACTAACTTACGAAATGATAACATTGGAATAAAATGAAAAAAGTTTTATGCAAACTGCTTACCTGTGAAACGTAATTCCATCTTTATTTTTAGATATCTTTGCTGACGTGTTTTTACAGTTTGCTATAGCACAACTGACCATTGTATGTCTTCATTTAAAAAAATGTACTTTTACTTTATTTATTATTTACTTCTGGAATAAATCCTCGTTCTACAAACCAGTTTCACCGTGTCTCTTAATTCAATGTTAGTTTGGGCTAGTTTAAGTAGATGCAATAATTAATCCACACAACATTAATTTATCCACTGTTATCTGAATTAATGAAAATATCTCTTCTCTTCATCAAGCCGGAACGGAACACAAAACGAAAACAAACAATTTTTCGGCGTTCCAAGACAATTAATTACGATTGATTACGATGTTCAACATAGGATGCGTCAAGATTCCTTAACCATTGTAAAAAATAGCAGCCTTTCATGCTAAGAATACCTATTTTCTCCAAATCCAATCAACATTGTGAACCCACCCAGTGACATTGACAGAACTAATTTATCAAAATGTTACCAATTTTTTGAAATATTATTTTTAAGGCTGGCTATTTCAAAGTAAAAAAATATTTAGGGCCGTTTTTCGTAGTTTTCCGAAAAAACGGTAACTTTGCGAAGGTCATTCCTGTGCACCACTACATAGTTTAATACAATGTCAGTCTGTCCCTATGTATGCTTAGATCTATAAAACTACACATCGGATTTTGACGCGGGTTTTTTAATAGATAGAGTGATTCAAGAGGAAGGTTTATATGTACATAACAAGCATAATATAGTAGAGAAATACTGATAAAAATCAAAATTGTTTATTTAAATTAGGCTGTGAGCCAGCACTTTTTGAACGTTAAGTTTTACAAAAGACAGTCCCCCAAAACATCCGCCCGTCATAATTTTAGAGATTTCCAATGTGTAAATAAACACATTTTTTTGCGCTTACATTGCAAATGCTGGCTGAACCCTGCGAGTAGGTCAAAATAATGTAATACAGTACTGTACACCTTAAAAAGGTCTACAAAACAGTCCGTGATGGTATATGTCTTTTTTTAGCCTTTACTTTTTACTAGACATAATGGCTTATTTACGAAGCGATTTTAAGCAATACAGCATTAACCCTTATCCAATTAAGTACCATAAATACAATGTGCATATAATATAGATTAATATGGCTCGTTACAGTTTGTCATTTAAATAAATAATTTAGAAGATATCACAGAATCAAAACTACGCGCGACTGAAAATATCATTCTCAGCGAAACATAAACGGCGCCGCGGTGTAAGAGTTGATCACTTTAACCATTTTCATCCTTTAAGTTTTGCTTAAAAAGTAATGCATTTTTTTAGAAGCTCATTTAAGGTGTATGATGTTAATCTATATAGATTGTCTTCAATATATATTTAAGAACATATTGACCCTAAACACTATTCAATTTAAATGAATAAGTATCTTAGGAGTTATCGCAACTGCCGGGTTCGCGGGACTGTCTAAATAGGGTACCGTGGCCCTGGAACGCAAAGGGCAACCGAAAGAACAGGGTGGTTATTACTCAGTAAGTCTGACAGTCCTTTCCGCTCCACCCAGGGCGGGAGGACTCATTTTTTTTTTGTCATGGGTTTGCTCTTGACTCTAGTCTAGGTCAGAGATTTTACCACCCAAAAACAAATGGAACTATAGTAAAATAAAGGCACCTGCGTTAATAAACAGTAAACGCACTTCTTTTTTTGTTCTAAATTGGTCCCGAGTGAAGCCGGGGCGGGTCGCTAGTTTTAGATAAGTTGCTTTAAGTTCTAGTGTGTCCAATTTAGCTAAATGATTCTTGTTCCAAGACTCGCTCGACTCCTGGAGCTACTTCAACAAACTACCCCTCCACTTGTCAGTCCATTTCCGAAACCGCTGGGCTTTGGACTTTCATTAGAAGAATGCAGAATTTTAGAGTTCATCACCACACAGTATAAAACAAAGTCGTTTTCCGCTGTCTGTCTGTCCCTATGTATGCTTAGATCTTTAAAACTACGTAACAGATTTTGATGCGGGTTTTTTTAATAGATAGAGTGGTTCTCGAGGAATGTTTTAGTATATAATTTGTCAAGTTTTTGTGTAGATTGGCCTTAAAGCATTTAGCCTAAAATTGGCTGATATATGAAGTTTATTACTGAAGAGGTCGGAAAATAATGATCTAAAAATTCTTTATATCGTGTGCGCTGCGTAAACTATTGATGGTAGAACAAAACATTGTACTACAGTTTTAGATAACACATTAATACCTACGAAAAAGTCCGCCATAGCATAATTATGTCTATCTTTTATGATTGACTCACAATAAGTAACCATTTTTATGATAATCAAAGATACAAAATACTGCTTCATTTGCAGAGGTGTTTTCATCAATATAGTACAAATCCTTATCTTAATAAATATGTTAGTCATCTTGAGTGTTTAATTTAGAACAAAATTGCCGAGGAGATATCTTAAAATTGAAGTAAGTTGCGCAACCAAATAATTATAACGGAGGTAGAGATGTCCCAAACTGGTAGACTCTACACCTGAGAGCAGACGTCGTTGACGGTTCTCTATTGCACTTTTTGTTTCAGCCTGAACAACAATATTATTGATTCTGGTAATTAGATGTTCACTTTGTTAGTTTGGGCTAAATAAACTTTTGCACCCGTGCGAAGCCGGGGCGGGTCGTTAGTTTTCTCTAAACATTCTAAACTAAGGTTTAAGGTTACAAAATGTATTTTTCAATTCTTACTAATATTCTAAATGTGAAAGTAACTCTCCTTCTCACGTCTTAACGGTGTACTTGGCGCACGGTTAGACCACGTCCTGTATTGCTATTCTGTAACAACATTTTCTTGTCTCGACAGCGGAATCCGAGGTGAGTATCAAATCGTATTTACGACCTTTATGTTTTGTGTAATAAAGCTCATTTTGTGAGCTTTTTCCCTCAGGTAAAGCTTGATATCGAAATAGTTATTTACAAAATAAGCTGGACTAGTAGGTAAGTACATAGGATACTTTATTTCCCGGGAATATTTCCGACATTCACGCGGGCGAAGCCACCGGCAAAACGTGTATGAAATAACTTTTCCTACTTTATTCGAAAGAAAAAACCTTTTTTTACATTATTTTATAGTAGGTTTGAGAAAAGATTATTTCGTCATTTATCTCATATCATCCAAAAATAATTATAATTAATAGGTAGTCCTAATGGAAACCCACGTAACGTAGGCTGCTACTTCACGGTACCCTTTAATCTATTTAGTTTTAGCTTATTTTAAATCAAGATTTTTAAATTGACCACATTTTCTAAATGATTGGCGTGTCAAATTTTTCCTAATATTTTATTCAGCACGTAATAACAGGGGTGCCGCCTGATATGTGATAGCTTCATTATTTTTTTAAACTGGGGAGCGTCCGTGGTGCGGATGTCACGCCCACATTTCGCGGGTATAATAGAGACATTTAAATTATCGGTTTGGAATACAATGTAATATGACAGTGCGACTGTTATTACTCGGCTAGTGTTGGGATAAGACAAACTTTCTATCGATATTAACTTTTATGCATAGCACTTTTTTTTAAACGTAAATTCGCAAGGGTGTCTTAAAACACTTGGCAATATGATTAGTTATTGGTTTTCTCTGGTAGAAAAAGTGAAAAGATAGAAGGCACCAATAAACTGGAACGTTCAATGAAAAACCAATATTTAGGGTACTTACCTACTTCTATCTATGTAAGCGATCAGGGTGATACCTACGATAGCCTAAATCCTTACTAATATTATAAATGCGAAAGTAACTCTGTCTGTCTGTCTGTCCGTCGCGCTTTCACGCCAAAACTACTGAAATGATTTAAATGAAATTTGGTACAGAGATAGTCTAGAGCCTGAGAAAGGACATAGGCTACTTTTTATACCGGGAGTATGTTCCCTAGGGACCACGTGAGCAAAGCTGTTGGCAGAAGCTTGTCAGTTAATAAATGCTTTAACTTGTACGATAAAAATAGGTACCAAAGGACTTAAAAATGGTTTTTATTTAAATAGGTACTATAACTACGGCCAATGAATGCAGAACTCGACTGCTGACAGAATGCTACTGTCTAAGAAATGAATTTAATAAATTTTAACAGTAGCTTATTACTGGCATTATAAGCTAAAATGGGGGTGAAATACAATTTACAGCCTACAATTTGGAAATATTCTAATAAAAGTAGAAAATATTAGACCCTTAAAAATGTATGGGGTCGAGTATACAATCAAGCAAATCCGAGTAAAAAACCCCTCTTTGTAAAACAGGCTGTGATTTTCCCTAGCACGGGGTCGCAGGGGTCGCGCGTTAACTACAGCACTGTAGCCGTATAAATACCAGACACAAATCATTTCATCGCCACTTCTATAAGATATTTTAATTCAAAATGAATTCGATTCTTCAAAGCTTAGAGGACCCAGAGCGACCTTTCCTAGGTCCAAACTACTGGATTATAACAAATGTGGGACTGTTGTTACCACAAAGTATGCTAGGTAAAATAACCTACATTATAGCACACGAGATTGTCGCGTTTTTCATAGTTACGCAGTACATGGAGCTGTACGTTATTAGATCGGATTTGGATCTCGTGTTAACCAATATGAAGATATCCATGTTGAGCGTCGTTTGTGTTGTGAAAGTGCACTCTTTCATCTTTTGGCAAAAGCACTGGCGCGAAGTTTTGGATTACGTTACCGAAGCTGATAAATTCGAAAGATTAAGTGGAGATCCGATCAAGACAAAGATTGTCGATACATACACTAAGTACTGCCGTCGTCTATCATACTTTTACTGGACCGTTGTCTGTACAACTTTCTGGACAACAACCGGAACGCCACTTATGACATATGTGTCATCATCGACTTTTAGAGAAAACTTGCGAAATGGTACAGAGCCCTTTCCGCATATCTTCAGCTCTTGGATGCCTTTTGATAAGTACCATTCACCGGGTTGTTGGATCACGGTAGTTTGGCATACACTCCTATGTGCCTATGGTGCTGCAATCATGGCGGCTTATGACACTTGTATTGTGGTGATAATGGTGTTCTTTGGTGGGAAGCTGGACCTTCTGCGGGAAAGATGCAAGCAAATGTTTGGGCCGTATGGAACTGTGATCAGCGATAAGAAGTGCAAGGAAGTGGTGCGAGAGCTCCACGACATACACGTCACAATGATAAAGTGAGTAGCTGGTTCTTTTAATACCTAATAAATCAGAAACTTGTTGTTCATGTTGTTATTTTATTCTAAATTTAAATTCAAAATGTTGACACTACTAAAGATATGCTTGTTTAGATCACACAGATGTATATAAGTGTGTATTCACGCAGTTAAAAATGAGACATAGATGAAGTTAAAGGCCTGTCTTTGCTCAGCAGACAGTGTAATTTTATTTATAAACATATATTTACAAACATATATATCATTTGTGATGTACCTACCCTTAGTATTTTTTTATTCTATATTGCACACCAAGCATTCTAAACAATATTTTTTACATTTAAACTATATACTTACTTAAGACTATGTAAAAAATTGAGCTTAACCCAGAATTAGGTTCTCTAACAGCAAATCGCAGTGCAAAACAAATATTTGCGTATGAAGACAGAAATAACTTGCTGTTAGCTAATCTCGACAACAAAATGTGATTGAAGTATAAATCTTACTTAAGAATAACTTCAATGTAACATTCGATTGAGCAATGGGCTTATACTAAAATTAAATAAATAGGAACTAAACTTCTACCACTAGTTTATCAAAGTCCTGACTGAAATTTTTCATAAACGTAAATTTGTTAGTCCTATGACTGACTTTTCCATAGTTAACCTCATTCTAAGCACTGATTTAATAATAATAATAAACTTTATTTCGTAAAAATACAGATTAAAAATATTTTATAAAAGGACAATTTATATGAGCTTTGGTAGTAACACAATCCAATACAAATCTAAGCACTGAAATCTGTACACAATATATAAAACCCTGCCTCTCAAACTATGTAATACCCTGTATCTTGAAAGACAGTGATTTAGAATAGAATAGAATACTCTTTATTATGTACACCATATAAGTTACAGAAAAGATGAGAAACATTACATAGGGTGACACAATGGGCGGCCTTATCGCTGAAAGCGATCTTTTCAAGACAACCTATGGATGGATCCTAAAGAGAAAAGGAGATACAGTACTGTAGGAAGTCTTAGGTGTACTATTTATACAAACATCAATAAAATTATAAAATTTTATCTATATGAAACAGTAGCAGAGAACTATAGTAAAAAACCCTTTAAAGAGAAAAAGTTTAAAAAATCGACAAAGATTGAGCCCGCCTTATCGACACAGGCAAAGCATTCCATAACCTCACCGCTTGAGTCGTGAAAGAATTGTCATAGAAGGTGGTGGAATGCATCGCCATTTCTAGTCTCAGGTTTTCCGATGACCTCAGATATCTATTATGTGTGTCATGAAGGAACTTGAATCGTTCTTTAAGGTAAGAGGGGGTTGTAGGATTGAACAGAATACTGTAGAGCAGAAATAAGATATGAGAATCCCGGCGAAGACGTATGGGAAGCCACTTGAGTTTTAGCTTAGAATGTGATGCTATAAGTATAATAGTAGACTGTGTCGACCTACCTGAGCGATTGAATATAATAAACCTAATTTAAGTACCTATATATTGGAGATATGTAGGTAGTTAGGCGACGTACTTTAGCAAGGATTCTGTTTGTAGATAGTACTGTTCCAGTAGCCATTCCGTTTATTTTGTTTTTATTTCATTTTTATTTAGATCTATAATGTATATTTTTAGTGAATTTGTTTATAGATGTATGTACTTAATGTATACTATTGGTGTTTAACGAAGGTGGTTTTGTGAGGGGTACTTAAGGGTAGTTTCTTCCTTTTTGTAGGGCCAGTTGGGGGAATAGCGATAAGGTTTGCGCAACATCACTTTCAGTACGGCTCTCTGCGCTTTCAATCCTCAGAAGACTGGTTTGCTTATAACTTTGCTAATATTATGTCGAAATTATTAGTAACCTATTTTTCTGTTTCCTTCTTTTTATCTTTCTATGTAATGTGTGTACATAAATTGTTAAATAAAAATAAAAATAAATAACCCAGTCGACAAAATTCAACTTACTCCCCGCGGCGTCGGCCTATCCCGCAGAAAACGTACATTTTCCGAGAGCATCCTCAGACACTCAACGCAAGTGCCCCTAACAGTTAAATGATTTTCGCAGTAAAATCAGAACATCTCGGGATTACTTTGAACAAACGAAACATTGCACCTCTGTCAGTTAATATCAACTTCGCGAACTGAACTTGAACTTTTCCATAATTAATCAATCAACTCATCCTATTGAATCCCACGCTGGATAGAGACGTCTCACCTTAACACCCAGTCCTCCACATCAAATCTATTGCAACCACCTTTCGATCTAATCAGTCCATCAAGCTGGAGCGTCATACAATACCTTTGCAGATAAGTGGTCACTACTTTATGAATGAAAGTATTTTATTTCTAGTACCTATAATTACAGACAGTCCATAACCTAAACCTGTGGTTTTACCTCTTAATCAATTTAAGAATTACCTATCAAGGAGTCTCATTTGAATTTCCTAAAGCGGCGCTCACAAATTGCACCATTAGTAAATTTACCCCAAAACACGAAATGATGATAAATATCTTTAAAACAAAAACAACACTTCAAGTGTACTCTGCACATTGGGAATCCTAGCAAATATGAGACGGTGCTTCAGGCCGGAATAGCTGATCAAACTTTACCAAGCGCAAGTTCGATCAAGTATGGACTACTGCTCTAATCTCTCAAGAGGATCTACCAAATATTAGCGTGATTCACCTAGGTCAATTGAGAACTCTGCTAGCTCTGGTGCACTGGATGAGCCTTAGCTCGAAAGCCTAGAACAACGATTCCTAGTTGTCAGCCTGTCGGTTTTCGGTAGAGTGTCGGAATTATACAACTTAATTCCGCCAAGACCTTTCCGTCACCGGGCTACAAGAAGTACGGCGAGGCGCTATCGGTACATGTTGGACATCCCACCCACCCGCACTAAACGATTTGATAATAGGTATTTTCATTGTGCGTACAGCTAAGGAGTGGAATTCCCTTCTCTGCATCCTTATAGGTACGACTTGCGGCTCTGTAACTTAAAAATGAATAGGTTACTCCTAGGCAAGCGTGCTCTATTGTCTTCGAGTCAGTCAAAAGTACAGCAGCTAGTACCATTATTATTATCTTAGTCCACTTAACAATTCCTTGAAATCTGTTATATATAATACCTTCAAGTACGTCCATTATCCACCTTTATAATTTACTAGCTTCTGCCAGCGGCTTCGCCCGCGCGGTCCCTAGGGAACATACTCCCGGGAAAAAAGTAGCCTATGTCCTTTCTCAGACTCTAGACTATCTGTGTACCAAATTTTATTTAAATCGGTTCAGTAGTTTTGGCGTGAAAGCGTGACAGACAAACAGACAGTTACTTTCGCATTTATAATATTAGTAAGGAAGTAAGGATTCAGAGTTATGGTCGACGCTGTTTAGTTTAGTTTTGTTACTTCTTTACTCGTATATTAGCGATCATATCAATATCCGTACCTCTAATACCTCTTTATCCGCATCAATTTTCACATAATCCATTTATTAATATAATCATGCAATTACACTGTCATCTACTAAAATGCTTGAAAGAATCAACACTGGAATCAATAGCCAAATGAAACTTGAACAGCTCTAATAACGCAACAGATAATCTCTATTCGGTTCGTTAAAATATTTAACAAATGAGCAATGTAACTAATTTATATTTTGAATCATTTTCATATACTACAAAATAGAATAGGTACCTCAATAAGCAAACACTACACAGAGTTAGGTCATTTTAATGTCTTAACTTCTTTACGTACGTTTTTGGTGCGTAGAAATTCTTTTCGCTAGGCTAAGCATACGCTATGTTCTAATTGTTTAATTAGCATTCTAATTACTAAATATATCTCATAGGAAGTCGTACATACCCGAAAAATCTGGTTTGATACATTATTTCTGACAAAAACTACGCAGTCCCACAATTTTATCGATAAAACATTTAACGCGCGCAAACACTATGAAGCAAAGAACACCATGTTACAGCCAGAATGCTTAAAAAACAAAACAGTAATTTTGAACGCCCATTGATACTAATTCCTGTAATAATGATCTTTTGTTTCAGGTATTCGAGATTATTTAATTCCCTTCTGTCGCCTGTCATGTTCTTTTACATGGTCATGTGTTCGTTGATGCTTTGTGCGAGCGCCTACCAGCTAACTGTAAGTTTTCTTGGAAAACCTTCTAGGTTCTAGTTACTTATAACTATTAATAAAATTGAGGACTTGGGGATTGGATAGTGAATAAGGAGTGCCTGTGTGGTGGTGGGTTTCATTGGCGAATAAGTAAGTAGGTACAGTAAAACGCAATCAGTGATAACACTTCTACGGCGTCAATATCAAATTTTTACAATTAATGTTTGGATGGAAATCGGCTTGTAAGTTAAGTACTTACAAGCTGATTTTATAATTAACTAGCTGTCCTCCGTGGCTTCGCTCCCGGCAACTGGCTACCCCGCAACTTTCTTATTTTTTTTACTTTCGTGAGATCCTTCTCCTGACAATAAAAAACACACCAAGAAAAGACTTAGCATAATCGGCCCAGCTGTTCACGCGTGATGCGGTGACCAATAGAAATAGGGATTCATTTTTATATCTAAGAATTATTTTTCTTTTTAACAGTCCGCACAAAATGCCGCACAGAAGCTATTGATGGCCGAGTATTTCGTATTTGGAATCGCACAACTTTTCTTATTCTGTTGGCACAGCAATGACGTTTTGAATAAAGTGAGTCACAAAATCAATAAGCGCATTTTTTGAGATAAATTAAAACAGAATTTATTTGAACAAGCGTGGCGCTGTAACTAACTGATATATTTTAGTACTTTTTTTTTCCAGAGTGACAACGTGACATTGGGACCCTTCGAAAGTAACTGGTACACGGCAAGCTACCAACAGAAAAGAGACGTGTTAACTCTATCTGGACAGCTCCACATAAAGAACATGTTTACAGCTGGGCCCTTTGCCAACCTTACTTTGCCGACCTTCATCAATGTGAGTAAGGGTGTATGCACAACGGCAAATGCAGTCAAAGCGCTTGCTGCGAGACTGCATCTGCCTCTAAATCAAAGGCAAATCCAAATTAATCGTCACAGTAAACAAATATTGTAGTAAGGCAACATTATAAAATCAAAGTTTGCACATTCCTCTGAGAAATGTATGCCTTCCCCCTGAATATTCAGTGACAAATCAATACGAATTGAACTTTCTTCTGTGATTCCTTTAAACGCAGCCTTACTTCAATGGGTGTAGCGTGACAATGCGTGACTTGTTGGAACGACTGTCTTATAAAACTTGCATAGGTCTTTAATGAAAAAATTAGGAAGTAAATAGATGCCTTTGACAATCATGTCAAAGGCATCTATTTCACTTCCATCATAATTCATTTCATCATCCAGATCATAATTATCAAATTATGATCTGTATAGATCAATAAATTAACATTACAATAATATTTTTTACTTTACAGATACTGAAAGGAGCATACAGTTATTATACATTGCTGAGGAAATAAAGTCATTCAGTAGTGTACTCATTGATATACATATAAAAACCCAAGATGCACAGTCTCGAACAAATGCAACACTCGAAACTGTCGTCAAAAACTGACATGTATCAAGTGTCATGTGTGAGTTGTGTGTAGTTATACTATAAGCAATTTTTTTTGCAAATTCAACCTTACACGGATCGCTTAAAGTTGTTTTTACAAAGTAGTGCAGTATGGCAAGCGATGCGAGACTGTTTGAAACTGGCGCACAATTATACATTGTGCGCTTGTTTTTTGCGGACGTTTTTGAGATGCTGAGTGTGTATTTTGGGTTTTTTATATATCAATGAGTGTACTGCTTAATTTTGTTAGTTATATGTTGTAGAATTTGGTATTATGTCGTTAGGTGCAACAAAAGCTAATAGTTTCATTTAGTAGTGCAATAATAAGAAAAATCTACTATTTTAATATCTAAAGATCTGTGAAAGCAAATGTGTAGAAATATAGAAAATAAAATTTACTAAAAACTTTGACAGTTGTTTTTTTATCAACTATATTAGTCTTTTACCTGACATGCTTAGGGTGAAAAAGACAGCCCCTTCATAGTTTACAAACCCAGCCATACGCATACCACTAAAACACACAGCAAAAAAGAAATGCGCTTTTAACCTTAATTTTTAGGGTTCTAACTTCTGTACTCAAAGGGTAACCAACGGAACTATTACTAAGCCTCTGCTGTCCGTCCGTCCATCCATCCGTCAAAAGAGTACAGTCCGACGGCGTCCGTCCGTCTGTCTGTCAGAGGGCTGTATCTCAAGAACAATAAAAATTAAATAAAATAAAGAATTAAAGGGGTCTCCCACCCGGGGGATTTTTTGGGTTTATGGTAAGGAACTCTTTGTGTGAGAGTCCGACTCGCACTTGGCCGGTTTTTAAGTTTTTTCAATAGACCGAATTGAGCAAAAATGTTTGAAGTTGAAAACATGTGATAAAACTAGACGTTAAAAACAATTTCCATTTAAGATTTTACACTTTTCACAAATTCACAGTAAATTATTTAAGCGCCATGTGGCGCCACCTAGTATTACACTTAAGAAATTCAGAGTTTTAAAATGTGCCTGATACTGAATTAAAATTATTTCAAACAGTACAAAAACAAAAAAAAACAGCCGAAGTGAGCTTAATGAGTGTTGCACTTTTGAAATCTTGTGTTTCGGTTTTTTTTGCCGGTTTTGCGAAGAAAACTGTTAGCGCAGCCCGCCTGGGTAATTAAAAAAAACAAACGTTGTCTATCTCTTTCACGGAAGCTCTTTCTTTTGATTTCTTTCTTTACACTTACGAGCTTTGAGTTAACATTTATAAGTAGAAGCTTAATTAAAATAAACATATACACAAATAAACCTAGTATTGAGTGATCAAGTACAGTTAAGGAGTAAATATAACACGATTGGACGCGGCGAGAGTTCATTAAACTTCGATGTCGGGCAGGCCTGTTAGAAATGTCATTATTGGTTATTGGATTTTATTGTGAATGTTTTGTGATTCTACCGTAAATATCTGCAAGTGCTGGTGTTCTAAGACGTGTTGCAATGGAAAACCAGAATCCTCCTGAGAGAGTGGTGCCGGTGCAATATGGAAGAGGTTCAAGAGCTTTTCGCCAGTTTAAAAATCCTCCGCAGCCGCACATGTGTATCCAGGATACTATAAAGGGCACTACGGAGAAACTGTACATAAACGTGTTGGGATGGCAGAAAATAGCGAACCCCAAACAGTACTCAGATCCTATTCCTTTGTATGGAGGAATGCAGGTTGGTGTTTCATTTACATATTTTCGTCAATTCATCACCGCTTGTAATTACTTACTCTCGGTGAAGTAGCACATTTTTCCGCTCCAGTTTCTTAACGAGATCTGATTACATCTATTATAAAGACAGTGCTTCCTTTTATTATTAAAAACATGCTGTGAATACAAAGTGTACAAACTCTTCTCTTTTAATAACTATCCAATAGTTATAGTACACATACAGCTTAATTTAGAACTAATTAGAAATTCTGCCTGTTTCTTAACACACATAGGAGAACAACCAAACTTCTTATTTACTTTATCACAGCAGAACAGCAACAGTTTGTATTCATTATTATATTGTAGGCCCGTTGCAGTCATATGTAAGTAGATCTTCATTGTATGCAAGCACATCAGTCTGGTTGAACCTGCAAGTCATCACAAAACACTTAATTTAAATGGTTTGAATTAGTGAAACAAATGTCCATTGAGCTTCTCCATTATGCATTCTCTTTAATTAAATTTATATTGGAATGGGCATACTACCTTCAGCATTCAGACTGATTTCATGACTCTGCCCTTGTTATTTCAGGTGCCGCAGAATTACGGGCCAAATGCTGGCAGGCCACCGATGATAGTGTTTGCAGTAATGGTCAACCCAGATATACTCAAAGCCAATGGAAAAAATGCAACCAGCCCTACAGTAATAAAACTCTTTACTATTTATTATTAGTAGAAAAGACTTGAAACAACTTTCATTTTATACCTCCTAAGAAAGGCTTGAAGTTTTTTATTCAAACAATGAATTTGGTTAAAAAAAGGATTAAATTCTATCAGGGCCAATTCTACTATTTTCTAAGCAAAATTTGCAGTTGCAATAAGTTAACTGTGACTGAGATGCGAATGCAAATATTACTTAATAAAACTGGCCCAGTGAGAATCGCGTACTAAGGGTTCCAAACCAATTCCATTTTTTAAATATGTTATTTTAATACTACACACTTCTCATAGCTTTTCCTGTATTCTTTAGGTATAGAACTATAGAAATCTGCATTTTCTTCAAGATACCAGGGGAGGAATGGTCATTTTTGTCTAATTTCCAAATTTCAACAGAATCGGCCCAGTAGATCCGGAGATAACTGGCTGTGACAGTCGTACAGACAGTCACATGAGTGATCCTATAAGGTTTCCGTTTTTTACGGATGTTCGGAAAATGAGTAGTATTAGCTCTCTGCTGGTAGTGACAGTAAAAACGAAAACCAAGGGCTTTTTGCTAAAACTTGTGATAGTATTCCATCTATCCTTTTCCTTAAATTCTTATTATATCATGGTTGGCTTCTAGATGCAGCTGAATATCAGCATTTTATTCTGACCAATACACACAATAACCTTGAATTGAGGGTACAGTTTTTGAAGTACCAAAAAAGCATAGTAATGTACTTTCATGTCTGTTTTTGTATTGGATACTTTATCTAGATTGCACTTAGTGTTATCAAGTGGAAAGTTGTTTGTTTGTGTTTTACAGTAGGGTTTACGATTGATATGATTACTTCCTTATCTCTCTGCGTGAACATTAGTAGTATTGATTTGAAAATCAATTTACACAAGTCACTTTATTGGCTTATAAATCTTTCAGATTGTGGTTCTTTACCTTTAAATCAACTATATTATTTCATAGCCCCAGATACTCATAAAAGTGTACATATTTATTTATGTCTAGATGATATATAATATACAGGACAGGTCATTGTGGCGACGCTTGGGGGAGGCCTATGTCCAGCAGTGGATGTCTTTCGGCTGATATGATATGATGATGATATGATATATAATAGGCACCAACTTCCTAGCGGGCCAAAGAATCTCGTACCTTCTTCATATTTAAAACTTCAGTGCAAATATCTTGACATCTATATGATTATTCTGTCAACCGCTTTCTTACTTTTTGTTATATCATTCCAGGATCGTGAAGCCCTAGTAAGTCTCCTCTGTGATTTTGTAGAGGCCATGAACCCAGGGCTATTGCTAGCAAGGAGTCCAGTCATCATGAAGGATCGGGACCTGGCTGGAGAGCTGAAGGATGTGTGGCTCGCTGTGCAGAACAAGAGGGAACGAGAGAAGGGAATGAACCAGGATGTTATGTATAAGGTTGGTGCTTTGGTTTTCATTGTAGTCGTAAATTATACTGCTCTCTTGATTAATCAAGAGTGCAGTAAGCCAAAAAAAGTGTTTTTGAGAAAACAGATTGTATAGTTATATCAATTAAAATTTGAACAATATACGCGCTTTTAGTGAGTTATTGTTTTCTCGATTATTGCGGTAGAATATATGTATGTATTTAAATTGGGCTGGATTTTTTTACTATTGATAGGCACACATTTGACCACTATACCACTTGATGGTAAGCGATGATGTGGTCAGAAACGGAACATGCTTGCCTAGAAGTAACCTATTCACTCTTGACTTAAAGACTCCCAGATTGTAGCTATCAGGAAACACAGACTCTGGTAGGGAATCTGTCATTCGATCCACCCCAGCTCCTCAAGCAAGGGCAGCCACACCGTGGTGTTACTATCTCAAAGAAGGCATCTAAGTTTCCGAAGTACTAAGCCCTGTAAAAAGCGACTTCCGGGCAGCTTAGAAGCAGATATTATTGCTGAACAAAGATGTGGTGACTGCTGTCTTTATATACTTCATATTTCCATATGTATGTAAATCGGGGTGGTTTCCGCAACTCCACGACTAAGCGCGTAGTTTGCGTGCAGGTGGGACAAATGTGTCATTCGATCCACCCCAGCTCCCCAAGGAAGACCAGCAACGCCTTGGTGTTACCAACTATCTCACAGAGGGTACCTGGGTTACCAAAGTACTTGGCCCTGTAATCCGCGACTACCGGGCAGCATAGAAGCAGGTGTGCTGCTGTCTCATTCTCCTCCATGCAGGCTCTGAATAGCGGGCTGTCAGTGACTCCTATAGCATAGAGGTGTTTATTAAAAGACCCGTGGCCAGTTGTTACGGCTTTGACTGTACGCAACTGTTGTTTAGTCAGTCTTAGGGCTTGTTTTGTAAATGCCTAAAAGCCTGCCTACACTCACCATGGTCAACCCATAGCTTGTGATGTTTATCTCCGGTGCGTTTCCTTACCAGATTGCGTAGGTACCCGAAAGGCAGAGGTACGATGGCAGATACTCGAACCCCTTCTGGCGAGTTCATCCGCTGCATCGTTGCCTCGGGATTCGCTGTGTCCCTTGATCGATATGGTCCCAAGGCTGTCCTACCTATATAAAAAGATAATATTAAGTACTCATCACACGTCGTCGTAATCATCACGGCATGAATGATGAGTTATATTATCACGAAAAATCTATGTTTTCAGGTGTACGACATTGACGGCATTGGTGAAGACAACATGAATGAAGATGACCACAATCAAATGAAGCAAGGAGGTTCACCAAACAGAGGTACTGGCGAAAAGAAACCCGTCAAGTCCTCCAAGCAAATACTTCTCAACGCTGGACAGAAGTCAGAGTTCGACTCAGGTATGAACAACTGTCAAATTAACCAGACTCATTCAAACAGAGATAACAAGACGGGTAACACGCCAGACACAACGTACTGTACGCCTGTCTACGGACAAATAGTGTCCACTCGAGAAAACCACAACCAAATCAACGACATCCAACAAAAGTTCGCTTCAAACGAAATGAAACCCTCAAGCTCCTTCAGGAAAGACTGGAATCCTATGCACGGCAAGACGACAGAGGGCTGGGACGAATTCTCAAAACGGAACATATCCACGATAAAAAACGACGAAAAAAAACGATGTATCAAAGATAAATCTAAGATTAGCAACGGTAAATCTCACTACGATTTCTTCCCGTATTTTGACAATAAAACGGTGAACGAAACGGACGTACCCGAAGAGGAAGACAGTATGAACAAAGAACAAAATTCGAACGAAGAAAATTCTAAAATAATTATAGACCCAATGCAGAAACTAGTTCTGCATTCGACTGATAAGAATATATGTGATAATAACACAAGTGCTCTCAGCTCAATAAGCTCATAAAATAAGCTTTTACAAACGTTTTGTATGGCAGTTGACGTTGAATTATGTAATCGCTTGTATGTGTATGTCCCCTTATACGTGACACTCGCTATCACAATTGATTTCAATTTGACAGACCCATGAAGAACTTCTTATGTGGAGGAGCTCATGGCTAAACAATAACAGCCGTACGGGGCGATCTTCAAGGTTATGCAATGCTTGCCGAGGTCGGTCTGTGGATGGGTGATTCCTCCGTGCCTTGGCGAGCATGTTAAGCCATAGGTCCCGGCTGTCATTTGGAGAGGCAGTTGTTTTGGATTATCAGAAACCTGTAAATCTGATTCCAGACTTGTCAAGATGTACCGTGTTACCCAGTCAATGGGTTGTGGAAGTCTGGCACGTAAAATACTGGTATTCAGCTGAATCGAGTTTGACTGGAAGCTGACCCCAATATAGCTGGAAAAATAAGATGATGACGAAGGAATTCTATGTATTGTCACAAGGAAACGATTGTGAGAGTGTCACGTCAGGGTGAAATGTTAATGTAACAATAGCAATTTAGGCGGAGCAATATTATAACTATTATTTTAAGTTGTTTTTAAAGAAATATGTTTTAGTATGAGATATGTATGCATGGCTTGCGTTTGATGAGTTTGTCGTGTTAGTTTTTAGGTCACATCAATAAATCAGTCCAGCCAAAACTGTCAGTCTCACTTTTGTATTGTAGTTAGTGTAAAAAGTTTTTTACGGAAAATCGCAACTAAGTGTGCATGGAAAATTTAAATGTTTTTTCATCTCTAAAGTTATCCATGGTGTATTTGTGAATCTACTGTGTTTTGTGTCTATCGTTTCTAAATTAATCTATATAGACTGGCTATCCCCAATAGAAGGCTAGTTTAATAATGAGTTATGGTGGTCACAAAGCATAGCATTCAGTTCATATTAGGAGCGAATCACACGAGAATACAGCGATACAAAGTATACAACAAGCTTTCGTGTGTGCGTTTTATATGGTTGTGTAATATGTAATGTTGAGGAGCCGAGGCTTACGCGATGCGTTCGTTCAAGCGAGGCCGATGTAGCCATCGCTACTCAACACTGACTGGTTCGCTTAAACACTCTTCAAACATCTTCTAGTGAATATTAATAGATCTTTAAAAGTATTTAGATTAAATATTAGTGCAAGAACAAACTTATTTATACAGACATTAGCCTAATTTGAACAAACAAATAATTGTATATTATTAATAATTTTTATATAATGCTATATTTTTCATTGTTGCCAATTTACTATATTTAAATTCTGAGCTTGTTACACGTACTTTACAATCACTGTATGGGGAGTTCAAAGTGTAGTCTTGAATGTTTCCCGCGGCCAACTATTTGTTGTTGTGTGAGAGAGAAGTGGCCCTAGGTGGCGTTAGTGGGCGAAGATGTCCCAATAATAGAAACAGCACTATATTATATTCTTGTCTCACTAATGCTATTTAGAATGAGAAATTCATGGGGTGTTTGAAGTCTAGAATGCAGTGAGTTATGTATTTTATTCTCTAAATTAAATATTGTAATGAGTGTTTGAATTTTGCTCATTATATAAAGATTTAAATTCTCAAAGTGACCAATTATGAGTAAAATTAATAAATTGTTCGGCTCGTTTTATCTCTTTGACAATGATCTCAGAATTTATTCATTTTATTTCAATGCCTGTAGGCGTTACCAAACACTGCCAAATGATGCTTCATTATCTTAACATTGACTGAATAAGTCACATCGACAGTCGACAAAAAAAAGTAATATAAGCGCACACGAAGATTTTTACCAATACAGAAAGTAGTACGGCATTTGTGTACATGTCACGGATATTTGCAAACACTGTAAGTTTAAAACTACTACTTCTACTCAATGAACTACTGTTCAGAAAACTCTTGTGAAAATCCGGTCAGTAATTTCGGAAATCTGCAACATCAACGTGAACTGTCATTTTATCTTATTGACAGCTCACTTCACGTCCACTTCGCCTAAGTTCACATAGTGAGATGATACAGAAACAAACAGGCAGAAATGAATTCTAAAAATCGCTGATTTTAGTTCTATAACTCTTCTTTAGTCAACTCCCTTTCTTTTTCGTGACCTACTTTTCTTTCAATGTACATTACACCAGGTTCTGCTGTTTTATTATATGTATAGATGATCAGTTCACAGTACATCGAGAGTTTATAATCGAATTATGATTAATTACAATCTTACGCTGTTTGCAAAAATCCGGTGACTTATACAGTTGTAATTCATAGGGCTTGCTTTGTCATATTGTGGAGAAGACTGATCTTTTGGAACCTTTGACGGGATTTGCAGCTGACTGTTTTTAGGCAGATTGTATAAATTCAGGTAGTTTATCAGAGTGTAATTGAGCCAAGCCCTGATTGTTTGTAGTTTACTGCTACACATACTGGTTGTCTATGCGCTCGTTGTCTCAAACTTGTTTATGGTCATTTGATGTCACTTATGCATGTCTTATTACTTTTTTACCTATACACGAACAAGTATCGCGTTTTGAACATAAATCTAGTAAAAAAAATTCGTAAATAAAGTAGATTTTATATGGTTGGTTAGTCAGTAACATAACTCAGTCTGTAGGTACATAATAAGTCATTACCTTTGTGCAATCCTTTGGTTCTTTTATATTATTTAAGTTTTATTTTTACTATATAGTTATTATAATATGTATACTTTTACTTTATTTACTGACCAGAGGTTAGATCTCAGTTTGAACCCTCTCCACACGCAGTTATAGATCTTATGTCTTAGATACGTCTCAATGTTCTATAAAGCTTTACTGTTCATAAATACGACTTCTCTACATGCATTTGCGGTTGACTGCTGGTACGTTATTTTGATCAATGCATCAATTTAATTGTTGCTATATTTGACGTCTTATTATGTGAAGATCTAGTTGTCCCAGCAGTCCACCTCAAATTAAGTTACTTTACTAGGTACTTTTGATAAATGTTGAGAATTACTGCCCACTGACTGAAAGTAAGGGTTTAGAAGTGGCAAACGGTAGCCAAATAACTAAACTACCAGTTCTAATCCCATTCGTTGGGTTAACACGTTGCAGTAGTATTGATAAATGAATTGATGTTGTTAAATTCTCTAAGTCCAGTTATATAACACTTGTCCCCTATAATTCAGGACTTCCCTAGCATAGGGGACATTATTCATAAAAAAATTAGTGTAAAAAAAAAAAAATTCATTGAACGTAACATGTCATGTATTTTCCTTTGGCAATAAATTATTATTTATTTATTTATTACTTATTTACTGTTCAAGTTCGACCGTTGAATTAACTCGACATTTATTTAAAGTTAAACACTACAGATCAATGAAATTGCATTTATTAAAAAAAAGATTTTTCTTGTATATATTTTTTGATGTGCTACATTTAGTTTGGTATTTTATAAAGTATTCATTTTAACGTTATTCATAGTTTTTAGATAGGTACAATAATGTAGTATTTTTTGTATGTGCCCTAGGTACGTAGTTATGCTATACCCAATGTTCCTTTGATATAAATTATATTAATTTGTATTAAATTATATGATCAGACATGTATATTTTATTTGTAGTAGTATGATTATTTTGTTACGTTAATATTATTTGTGTGATATGAAGTGAGTTTCACTTGTATGTTATCATCATGAGCCATTGTTTTATTCAATTATTAAATTAATCATTTCAGTTTCGTCAAGTAAAGTACAAAGTATTAAAAGGCTTTTTTGAATATTGATATTTCAGATTCCTTTAATGCAAATCTAGTAGTACAAATTGATATGTCTGTGCTTATCTTAATTCTGTGAAATCTCTTAAAAATAGTTTAGGCTACTTTTGAATTACATGCAAGTGAAATTCACTTTATTTCACGTTTCTGGGTTTTAATAGTCTCAAAAATATCTTAGAAATAAACCTGTTAAAATTCATGTTAAAAACAGAACTATAAGCATGTGACGTTTTCAGTACGAAATAGAAGTATTTTTTGATTTTATAAAGTAAATCTGTGTAAGTTTATAAACGTTGTACCTACCTAATATAATGGAATTAAATAACAGATCTCTTGTTTACAGTATTTAAAATTACATGTCATTTACAAGACTGGTTGAAGTGGTTTTTCATTTATAGTTCTACTAGCATCCGCCAATTATCCCAAAGGAATGTGTTACCAGGACAAAAATGTATTCAATGTCCTAATCCAATTTGCGGGTAAACCGAAAAAAAAACGAAAATAAAAATCGACGTGCGTGTGAACTGAGGGACCACACTAGTATTTCGCAAAATAAAAATCTTATGTGCGTGTGAACTGAGGGACCACACTAGTATTTCGCAAAATAAAAATCTTATGTGCGTGTGAACTGAGGGACCACACTAGTATTTCGCAAAATAAAAATCTTATGTGCGTGTGAACTGAGGGACCACACTAGTATTTCGCAAAATAAAAATCTTATGTGCGTGTGAACTGAGGGACCACACTAGTATTTCGCACAATAAAAATCTTATGTGCGTGTGAACTGAGGGACCACACTAGTATTTCGCAAAATAAAAATCTTATGTGCGTGTGAACTGAGGGACCACACTGGTATTTTGCAAATTAAAAATCGATGCGCGTGTGAACAGCTGACACTGGCATGGCCACAAATTGAACTCTTTATATCTTCTAAACTAAGACCCGAATAAATCTGTGACTGTGAAGAATAGCCATTAAATTGGGGAGAAAACATATTCGCGAGGTGCTCTAGCTATTGAGATTCAAATGGGCCAAGCTGGGATAGCCGCTCTCCAGATCGGCCACCTATTAACCTTATAACTTTTAAACCAGTGACCGACTAGTTCTGATATTTTGCGACTAATTTCTTGTTATCAAAATTACACACACGTCCACCACACATGACATTGGTATCTGCGTGTGACCTGAGGGACCACAGTGGTATTCCGCAAAATAAAAATCTTAGGATTTAGTAGTAGACTTAAAACAACTGTAGAACTTGTGTAGAACAAATCTGGGAATTTGTAAACAAATATTATCCTGTTATCTCTGTGCTCTCAGAACATTACATGAGGCATTAATAAATAAAGTTAGGTCAATAGTATGGTGGTCTTTATTCAGTAATTAGGTACAGTAAATAATAATAATATTCACTTTATTTCAGAAAAAACATACCTTGTTAGTAAACCTTAAGGCCCTACCTCTGCTTCAGAGCCGTCAAAAGGCTACTTTCTAAAGGATATTCCCCGTAAACGGCTGGGTCAAAAGATTGGAAAAAAATATATGTATATGGTAGATTCATAAACAACAATATGAACAATTGTTGTTTTCGTATGACATATAGTTTTGCTGTAAAAAAATATTTAATAACACGCTATTTTTTGGATATTTCTTCTAAACGGCTTCGAAGTTTAAAAATATTTTTACATAGAAAAATTGCTGGTAAAGTGTACTACAAAGTGAACATTGCTCATGTAAATCAATCAATATTTTGCAAAGAAAATTTTCAATATTGGGTCTCCCATATTTATAAAGCTCTGTTTGGGCGAAGGCGGCAGTCGTGCGTTAGCACTGAGACGGGGAGGCTGTGTCGCTCGTTGCTCCGCTCGCGCTATCGACCGACTACGCGTATATGAATGTGTTAGTGCAAATATTTACGAACTTTTGTATTAGTGTGCGTTCATAGACTAGCTCTTTGCAGAAGAGCCAGCTTGATTGAGCGCATGGGCGCATTGTACAGTTTCATACAGCAACTTTTATCAAAATACTATCGGCGTCGCTCGGGTTTTATTTTTGTCTGCTCTTTTTTTTCAAACGTAGCCGACGTTAATTCTTAATTTCTTTTATTACCAATAAACTGACTAATACTAAAGAAAAATAAAAAATCAATATAAGTTTATTTATTCACTTAAACTTCATGAACAATAGTGGTACATAGGCGGACTTAATGCTACGAGGAGTTCTATTTTAGTGAACCTTTGGGTTAAAAGAAATACACTGTGGTAGGTGTACAGCTCTTCAACACAAACATAAACAAACACCAAGTTCATAAACAAACATTTATTTTCATTATTCGGTCGGTATATGCGGCGTGTCAGTCGCGTCTGTGGGGGACCGTTTGGCTAAATTAAATTGTTTCAATTGATAAAATTATGATATCTTTTGAATGTTCGATTTGAGTAATTCAAAAAAAAGTGAATTAAAGTACGATTTATTTTGATAAAACTGATACCAAGGTGCGAATAACGTGGTCTGCTTTGGTCTGTCATGTCGTATGTATTAATTTTTAAATAAAAAATAGTTGGGCATTTGGTATCACTGCCTTTTCTGTTTGTAGATATTGATGGGTCCTCTAAAATTGGAGTTTATTATTTTATTATATCATCAATCATTTTCGCAGCGCACGCAAAGGGAGGTAATTTGCAGGGTTCCGTAGTTAAATAAGGATTTACATCGGTAATTCTTTTCAGAGACATTAAATGTCTCTGAAAAAAAATTGAAAAATTTTCTCCAGTGTGTCTTCACTGTCACTTGGTCGGGTTTTTTCAGCAATCATCGTCGTATTTCCAGTTTACAAAATAAACCGATATAAAAACGTTATCAATTAAACACCTAAAACTTTCACAGGAATCACAGAATCTGAAGTTTTTGAGTTAATGAAATTGCTACAAAATTATTTAGCAGAGCTGAACTATGAAATAGGCTTAAAATTTATTTATTTCATTTACTTTACTTTAGAATGTACTTTTTTATTTGAAATCTTTTTACGAGACTATAAAGTAGTATAGGCAGAAACAAAAAGTAGTAAGTACACTGCATAGGTATTCGAAACTCAAGGTCAAACTGTTACCAGTGCACTGGTTCGAGTACCTATCTTTATATAGGTCGTAAGCAGAAAAGACGAAATTGCTTCACAAAATTGTTTTTATCTGACCTATATTGTTTTACTTCTATTTAATCACATTCGTATAAAAAATGAGACTAGTGAATAAAAATATGCGTAACGTACCTATGTATCTATCTACACTAAAAATTAGCCGTGCAATCGCCATACTCTTGAGTAGGTAGTCGTAGGCAAAAAAGCCGGCTTGGCGCCAAATAATTTATTATAAACAATAACAACGTGTAACACTTTTCGCATCAACAGTCGTATTGCATTGAGCAAGCGGGTCACACGTATGCATCGAATGTATACGGGCGAGTGAGATGCCATTACACCCGCCAACTTGCGCAAACAGGCGCATGCGCGACCTGACCGCGCAATGACATTCAGGAGACTGTTCGAGCTGCCCCGGACCCTCTGCAGCAGCGACGCGGCACGCTTACGTCTGATCGCTGCGAAGCCATCAGTGTGCGCATCAGCAAACATTCCCGACGCACTGCAGAAGCGTGGCAGCCCCAGCAGCATCCTGAACGCATTGTTATATTGGACTCGGAGAGCATTGATGGCTTTCTGCGTACAACTTGTCCAGAGGCTGCACGTGTAAGATGTCTGACAATATACTTTAAAAAGCGTAATTTTCACTTCACACGTGCACCGAGCAAACCTACGGACAAGCATGTTGCATCGAACCGCCAATGAAAAGGTGATATTATTTTTCGTTACCTGTATTGTAGGACGTGATTGAAAATACTTCTACTTTTTATCATAATCTTTATTTTTATTAAATAAGTTAAAAAATCAACCATTACATGCTAAACTTAATGATAAGTTTGATTAATCATATTCATAATTTAACAATTTAAATATTATAATAATTTAGATGGGGTATTTCAACATGATTAGCTTGAGAAGCCAACACTCAAACTTTAACAAACTGGGGACCATCAACATCATAATATGTTACACTTTTATTCTGTACAGTATATAGAATAACGTTCTAGTCTTTAGATTAAATAACAGCAAAACTTGTTATTAGACAAAATATTTAAAACCTATGACTGCCATTATCAAACTGGGTATAAAAATTTTTTTTCAAGAACAAATCCGGTCTGATGTTTTTAGTGATTCAGCAGCCAAGCCGAAGCTCCATTAATAAACAAGTCCCATCGGCTTGTCGACGATAATGATTGGTCAACACATATTTACGACACAAACACTAAAACTTAAATCACCAACATATTAGTTAGTATTCTTGTGATGAACTGTTAGTATTACTGGCTTGTTGACTCTTCATTGTCTTCTTTGGTAAGAGCTTCTGTTCTATATGTGGTATGACGCCACCCTGTGATATGGTCACACCTTCCAGCATTTTGTTCAGCTCTTCATCATTCCGGACTGCCAGCAAAATGTGCCGAGGTGAGATTCTGGACATATAGAAACAATAATTTGAACATTAGAACTACTTCTACTTGGGTTAATTTTTGAAAACTGAAGGTAGTCAATAAAATAAAATCTGGTAAACAAGGCCAGATTTTATTTTAAGTCATGCCTTCAATGCCTAGAAGTTTCTTATGCGATTTTTCAGATTTCATTAAATTAGAAGTTATTATAACTAAAGGGGTACTCCATATGTATAAGCTTAAAATCATTTGGACACTTGGATTCATTCAAACACTGCCACAGAGTCAACTTTGACAGAATATGCTTTTTTAACAGTTACCTTGGTCTTGGTATAACCTGGGGTCGAGTTATGTAGGTTCCTTGACCATCAGCAGGATTGGTAATCTAAACCTAGTTAGTATAAAATAATGGATGTGGGTAGTAGCGAAGTTCATCAAAATTTGTGCACACTCACCTGCTTCTATTATTATCCTCAGCTGCCTTTGCCGCCAACTCCAAGATTTCAGCAGCCAAGTACTCAAGAACTGCAGCCATATAAATTGCTGCGCCTTCACCTACACGAGGTGCGTAGTTGCCGTTCTTGAGAATCCTATGAATTCTGCCCACAGGTAGTTTCAAACCAGCGCGGGTACTGCGGGTTTTTGTCTTCGCCCTCATCCTACCTGGGCTGTTGTCTGTAAATAAATGCTCAATTATGTTTTTATAACCATAGGAAGATTGAAAAGGATTCAAATTTAAACCGAACGGAAATTTTATACGGTACATGAATACGAGACAAGATAACAATTTATACTCACCACTTCGGCTCACTGGTTTCACAGGCATGATAGAATAATTGAATAACGATTTAAAAGACTTTCTTGCACTCGACCGAATTAATTTTTGAAATGTAAAGTTCCAACAACGCAACGGACAACGAATGAGTAGCGACAAACGAGACCGACACCGATTTTGAACTTAATTTTTTTTTTTTAATATTTTTTATTCATGACCATAGATACAAGTCTTTCAGTCGGATACATTGATGGGTTTTTACAATGTAATATTACAACGAATTAATTTATAACTTATAACATGAATAAATTTATAACATGAATTAAATTTTCTCTACTGTATTACAAATATATTTAAACAACACACTAAAATATTTCTTATTTACTAATAAATCCTGAACACTGCGGGGAACACTTTGATGTTCAGTATGTTCACTAATGTCATTGTCATTTAATTCATTCAATTCATACTCTTTGCTCAATTCACTGACCAAAATCAAACGTTGAATGTTAAAACTTGAACAGTTTAAGATAATATGATCCAAATCAGCATCCTCTGCTCCACAATGATGACATCGGCTATTGTTAATTATGCGAAATCTGTTCAGGTGAGCTGGAGTTAAGCAATGTCCTAATCTCATGCGTGATAAAATAGTTATGAATCTTCTTGTAATGTATTTGAAGTTATAGTACCAAGGTTTAATCGGTAATTCTTTTTGTATTCCAGCATACCATCTGCCTTTCGTTTCCACGGTTATGTCCCAATACTCCTTCCATAACTGTCTATTACGTTCTTGAAAAAGGCTATAGTAATCGGTGAATGGAACCTTGATTAACTGGGATCGATCTTCGTCATGGTCTGACCGGGCAGCAGTGTCAGCTACTTCATTTCCACGAATGCCACTGTGTGAAGGTACCCATACTAATTCTACTTTTGTATACTTATCAAGCAGATTTAGGATTATAAGTCTAATATTACAAATAATATAATTTAACTTAAAATAAATATTTACATTATGTAGAGCAGACAAAACACTTCTGGAGTCTGTAACTATCAAAATATTATGTACATTATGTACAAGACTATTTACATGCTGCAGTGCACAATAAATTGCATAGCATTCTGCAGTGAAAATGCTACACACCCTGTTTAATTTAATACATTTACTGAAATCTAATTGTGGATCATAGAAAGCTGCATTTACATTATGATCTGTTTTAGATCCATCTGTGTATATAATATAATATTCTGGTCTATTATCTTTAAACAGTAAAAAATCAAATTTATTTTTTACCACATCTAAATGGATTGAAAAGCTGTTAATAATACCATTATAAGGTATTTTGTATATAGGCCAAATATCATTTTGAAAAATATCTTTTGAATTATTTTTTACTTGTTCAAATATTGTTGGCATTTCAGGTAGAGTTCCACCAACCAAAGAAGAGGCAGAGATGGCATTGGAAGCAATTGACTGTGAGATTTCAGGATGTATTGTTAGTTTCTTAAGTAAAGGATTATCATTTGACGTCATGACTTTTAATAAAAACCTCTCAGCCAACAACAACCTTCGTAAAGTCAAGGGAGGTATACATGTCTCAACCTCTAACGAATTAATAGGTGTGGAGCGCATAGCACCACAAATAAGTCTCAGTCCCATATTTTGAATTACATCTAATTTTCGTAACAAGGTGCTATTGGCATTCATGTAAGCTAAACTGCTGTAATCAAAATGGCTTCTCACTATACTTTTGTACAGCAAATCCATAACTTTGGGGTCAGAGCCCCAAAAACTGCCTGCTAAATGCCTCAATAGATTAATACCTTTTAATGCTTTGTTACTTATATCTTTAATATGTTCTTCAAATTTTAATCTATCATCAATAATGACTCCTAGGAATTTATGTTGCTTAACAACAGGAATTTCTACATTATTGTATAAAATTTTAACATTGCTATGAGTGTTTACATTTTTACTGACAATTAAAACTGAACTCTTTTCTGGACTTATTTCTAATTTAAGTTTATTATGGTAATAGCTGTATAATTGAGACAAAGCCTTATTGATATTAGACATTGCTATATCTATGTTTTGATTTATGCTGTACAAAAGCAAGTCATCTGCAAATTGCAGGATATTTACGCCTGGTGTATCTACATATTTTAATATTTCAGAAGTATACAAGTTATAAAGTAAAGGAGACAAAGTTGCCCCTTGCATTGTGCCTTTGTTAACAGTCCTGGGTCCATGTAATTTATTATTATATTTAACAAATACAGTCCTATTGTTTAAAAAATTATAGAGCCATTTTAGAGTATGACCAGGTATACTAATATCATGACATACTTGAATGAGTTCTTCTATGTTTACATTGTCAAAAGCACCTTTTACATCTAAAAACACGCAGATTGCATTAGAGTGGCTTAATTTAACCTGTGTTACATCTGATAATAAAGATACAAAGCTTTCAGAGCAACTTTTACCTTTTCTGAAGCCAAACTGCATAGAAGGAATTAAGCTTTGTGATTCAACAAAATAATCTAATCTTAACTTCAACATATTTTCAAAGAGTTTACCCAAACAAGATGATAAAGAAATAGGTCTGTATGAAGAAGCACTATTTATAGGTTTATTGGGTTTTAAAATTGGAATGACACACTGTGTTTTCCAAGACTCGGGTATTACTAATTCATTCCATAGTTTATTATAAATATTAAGTAATGTTGTTTGTGCATTTAAATGTAATTTTTTGATTAACATATAAGGTATGTCATCCAATCCCGGTGTAGTATCTTTCCTACTCTTTAAAGATGTTTTCAACTCTTCTATAGTGAAATTGTTTTTGAGAAATACATTTACATCATTTTCTGTAGCATTTTCGAACAAATACTCAAGCCTATTGCCATCTATTTCAGTAGAATCTGCCAAGTTATCTAAAAAACGTGGAACCCACTCATCATTTATGTTTTTGTTTCGATTTGATCCAATTTTTTTAAATTTTTTAATGTATCCCCATATCCTAGAAACTGGAGTTAGCCTGTTGAAGCTACTACATAAATTACGCCAAGAAGAAGAACTTTCTTCCTTCAGAATTCTTTTCTTTTTCGCATCTAATTTTTTATACTCTATCCAGTTTTGAATGTTCGGTTGAGAAAAATAATACTTTAATGCATCTTTTGATTTTGCGACAGCATCACTACATTTTGCATTCCACCATGGTACTGGTTTTTTAATAGCTGTGTTTGCACATAATTTTCGTTTTGGAATTGTTTTATTCCTCAAATCGTTTAATGTTTCTATAAAATGGTTATATGAATTGATAGGGGAATCATTTATTGAGTCCAAGTGGGAAAAACAAGTTTCAGATAGGCTATAATATTCATCCCAATCTGCCTTACTATAAATATATTTCTCTTGATCCACAGGAGGTGACATGCCATACATAGATGGCTGAATGTTGATCTCAAGTAAAGTTGGAAAATGATAGCTACCCATGGGATCGTCATGAACATACCAGTTACATAAATGAGCTATTGAGGAGCTAACAAGGGCAAGATCTATCGCTGAAGCATGTCTATTAGGATAAGGAACAGTTGTTGGTGATCCATCATTCAAAATACATAAGTCAAATTCATCAATTATATTATATAAACATCTACCTCTATTATTATCACTGTGGCATCCAAAGGCTATGTTATGAGCGTTAAAATCACCCATAACTATACAAGGTTTGGGTATGTTATTGATTAAGTCCTTTAACTTTGCTGAATCAAACCTGATACTGGGAGGGCTGTACACACAGAGTATTGCCATTGCTCCAAATTGTGTTTCTATAGTGATACATACATTTTGAATAGATTCTGAGAAGTGTGTATTAACTACTTTGTACTTTAAACGATGATTCACCAAAATGGCTACTCCATTATGAGAATTTATGGAATTTTTGTGGATTAAATTATATGTGGGAAAGTGTGGAATTATAGAATTAGATTTGAACCACGTCTCATTAAGAAGACAGACATCTATGTTTTTTTCAAACAATAAATTTTGTAATAGGGTCTTTTTACTCTGCAAACTTTGTATATTATACTGTAAAATATTTAGATAACTATCCATGTTTAAATTAAATTTGATAAAAATATTTCTTTTATTTTCTTATGTGTGAGTGGCCCATCAGAGTCACTCTTGTTTCCTAATGCGACCAACGATTTAACAATTGCATTAATTATAATATCATTATTTGCTATTTGCTTAGGATCTAAAGTATCATTGATTTTTTTAGGTTTATCAGTAACTTTGGGTAGAACAGGGAAAGATTTCTCATTAAATGTAGGGGGTGAGTTCACAACAGTGGCATATGATTTCTGCTTAAGAAATTTGGCCTTTTTCTCTTCAATTTTTTGTTTTTTAATGGGACAGTCTCGTGAAATGGCAAGATGATTACCTGCGCAGTTGATGCATGTGATCTCTTCGACATCGCATTCTTTGTAGGAGTGACGACCAGCACAAGAAGAGCAATGTTGCTCGCCTCTGCAAGCCTTAGCAGAATGGTTAAATTTAAGACACTTATAACATTGCAATAATGGTGGTATGTATGCTTTGACTTCGTATCTAAATAGTTTTATATAGGCGTATTGCGGTAAAGATGTTGATGCAAAGGTGACGGCAACTGTATTGAGGGGCACTAATTTTCCCTCTTCTTTACGCATGAATCTTTTAATAGAAATAACTTCAGAGTCGCACACTATATTTTTATATATTTCCTCATTGGAGAGTTCTTTAGGCACGAACCTCAATACACCAATCCTTTCAGTCAAATACGATGGTATAAAGGCTTTAAACTTATTTTTCCAGAGGAAGTCTTCCATCTTCAGAAAATTGTTGGCTGCAGCCGCTTTTCTGAATGTTATTCCTATTTTGTGTGCATTTATTCTATGAACTCCTAAGACTCCTTTAACATTGTCAGATATTAAGCTGGTGAGTGTGATAGGATTTTTATTCCCTATCTTCTCCTGCTCTGTTGACTCGACGTATACTACGTATTCAGAATTGGTGTTTTCTATAAAGAGTCTCTTATAATTTGGTTTCGTAAAAATTTTATACTTATTTGAATCAGGGCCGATTGTTCGAGTATTGTTGTACTTGCGTTTCTTCTTTTCCCCCGGCTCTGGCGGCTCCTCACCGCCACTGGTGACACTCATGGTTGTTTGAGACCTTATTCGTTTTTATTTATGTAATATTTCCGTACGTTTATTTAATTTTAAACTTTTGGCAAAATCAAAATTACCGCCTCGTTTGACTTCCCGCCAAAAAGTCCCGATTTTGAACGACACTACAATGTTGCCAGACATATTGTGCCTCAAGTCGCCGAAAAGTTCGTCTAATGTAGCCCAAATTAGCCAAATTACAATGTAAAGTGACTTAAACAAATTATAGCTTGATATAATAAGTTAATCACATCATATGGGTTCATTAACTAATTTGGCTTGAGAAATGAGGCCCACCCAAATTCCGCACAGTTGCGATTTAATTAGTAAAGCGTACGTCGAATAATGTGTACCTACCTAAGTACCACCTCCTTTCAAGAAACCTCTTTGTTGAGAACATCTGAGATTGTTTTTTCCAGAGCGTGAAATTTTTTTTGCAGGTTTCAATTCGTCGATTATTTAAGGTGACAATCGACCCCGAAAAAAACAGTCAATGAACGGTCAGGTGTCGCGCCCCTAAATGCAGAAAAGCTCAAGAAATTAAAAAAAAATAACAACACACTTCGGAAAGGTTTTATTTACTTTTGGTTTATTCATTGATACGTTATGATCTAAAATAAAACCTTAACATTTCTATGTAGGTATGCTTAAACAAAAGTCATTTTGATGATTTATAGAAAAAAGTTTAAGAAGTAAGAGAGTACAGAAGACAATCGAATCCTACTAATATTATAAATGCCAAAGTTTGTCCGTCAATCACGCAAAAACGGCTGAAGGGATTTGGATGAAATTTGGCGCACATGTAGTTAACATCATGGAATAATATATAGGCCACTTTTTGTCCCAGTAACTTACATGGCTTAATAGATATAGAGGAAGAAGTGGAAATCTAGAGTTGCTGCTGCCTTAGTACTTCTGATTCAAAAGTACCAGGACAGAACAGAAACATGTGGAAATATTTTTGGTGCTGGAATTGTGAGCGCTAAAGATTCCCAAGTACCAGGAGACCAGAAACATGTCGAAGTGTTTTCGGGGCTGGTATTGTTAGCGCTAAAGATTCACCAGTACCAAGAGACCGGAAATATGTCAAAGTATTTTTGTGCAAAATATTTTTTTCTTTCGCCAGTAGTAAATAAACAGCCCGTCGATTCTGAAACATGTCGAAGTGAGCTATCATTCCATCTTGATTACATGGATCGACAATCACTTTACGATCACTTCACCCGAGCCTTCAGCATGTCGAAGATTTTTTTGGGCTGGAATTGTGAACGCTATAGATTCACAAGCACCAGGAGAGCAGAATCATGTCGAAGTATTTTCGGGGCTAGAATTATGAACGCTATAGATTCATAAGTACCAGAAGAGTAGAAATCATTCATAAGTACCGGGAAACCAGAAATATTTTGAAGTATTTCCGGGGCTTTAATTGGAAGCGATTAGGATTCAAAAGTACCAGGGACCAGAAACATGTCAAAGTATTTCCGGCGCTGGAATTTTGAGCAGTATGATACAAAAGTACCAGAAGAAAAGAAACATGTCAAAGTATTGTCTGGGCTGAAACTATGAGCGCTAAAGATGCACTAGTAGAAACCAGGAGACCAGGAATTTGTCGAAGTATTTTTTCGGCAGGAATCGTGAGCGCTAAAGATTCACAAGGTAACCACAAACATGTGGAAGTTATTTCAGGGCAGAAAATAAGAACAGCAAAGACTCACAAACGAGGATTTCCGAGGATGAGAATATAAGACAAAAAAGTTGCGAGCCAAAAGTGTCAGTTTATTGTCTAGAGTGCAGTAAATTTCAATCAAGAAAAGATAGGCCTATGGCTCAGCGGTAGGTGAATTCGGGCTGTGGATGATGCTGATGATGAAGGTAGAAAACTGCTAAAAAAAAAAGTTTGGGGCAAAATTGTTGCAACTTAGTTCTAGGTAGAACATCCGATTCGAAATAATGTACTCATTTACCAGTTACCCTGTGCATATACCGTGTTTTACGTTGTGTACATTAGCTAAAATCACGCGGGCTGGCAACACTGATTGGAGACCACTTGTCAGATTGACCAAAATCGCGGGAAATTTCACGTTCGGATAGTAAGTTGTTGTATGACAATTAATTTCTTTAGAACATGCTAGTTTTGAAGAATATTTAGTTTCCATGAATGAAAAAACCTTTTTCTTTGGAAGCTGTATAAAGTTGTATTAGCTAAGCTCTATGCTAATATGAGATAAAAAAAGTAAATCATATATTTTTTCATAAGGCTTGTAGCGGAAAGGTGTTTTATATTATTTTAAACTAGCTTTTGCCCGCGACTTCATACGCACATATCCCGTTCATATTCCTGTGCCCGTGGGAAATAATTAAGATAAAACTATCCATCTTTTAAGTTGGATCAAAAATAACAGATCGTTACAAGTTAGCTGTACGAAGTTTGATCAAAATCGGTTCAGTAGTTTCAGAGTTTATCTCGAACATGCATCGTGACACGAGATTTTTATATATGTAGATATAGATTATTTAACGAAAAGTAGCAGCTTGACTAGTGTGAACATTTTTACTTATTTAATATTTAATAGGATATAAAGTGCTTACTAAATCCATGTTGTTGAATCCGACATAGATTTGACAGCAGACACGACCACTTTATTGACACTCTTGACATTTGTAATTTTGCAAACAACGTTTGTGTTTGCAATTCGCGTGTCGTTATGGTCGGTGTTTAGATCTTGTCGATAATTGATAATAATTATTATGAAGAGAAGCTGTATTAACCCAAAATTTGTTAAAGTTTAGTTATATCAATAATCGCATAAGCAAATAGTTGACTTATATCAAATAACTTAACAGTCAACAGTCCACATCAGTGTTTATAGGTTAAGTACGTATTGATTGTAAGAGAAAATGAATAAAAACAGGCCATGGAACCGTGATAATCGGGATCGCAATATGCGAGGAGGCTTTAGAGGTGGCCGAGGGGGAAACAGAGGCTGGTCAGGTAACCAAAGAGGTTTTAAGCCCAAATGGGGTGGTTTTGATGGCCCTAAAGGAGGAGGAAACAAGTTTCAAAACAATTATTCGGGAAACAAGGGTCACTGGAAGAAGAGGGATACTCCCGGAAAGCGGCTGTCTGAAGAAGATATTGGTGTTACTGAGTATATAAGCAAATTTGCAGGATTTAATGGCATCATTAAATCAAGGTGAGTTGGTGGTATTGTAACTATTCAGATAGGTACTTAGTTATACAAATAATTAAGAATACTATTTAACAAAGAAATAGGAGCTTGAGAGGAGCTCGTGGCTAGATTATAACAGCTGCACAGGTAGATCTTCAAGGTCTTAAGTAATGCTTACCAGGGTTGGTCTGTGGATGGTTGACCATCTTAAGATACCGAGTTTCCTCAGTGCCTCGGAAAGCACGTTAAACCGTTGGTCCCGGCTGTCATTTTTAGATCTTTGGTAAATCTGACTCCAGTCTTGCCAGTGTACACTGTGCTACCCAGTTAATGGGTTGAGGAGGTGTGGTAGGCAGCAGGTTCACGTAAAATACTCGTATTCATCTAAATCCGATTTGACTGGAAGCCAACCCCAATATAGTTGGGAAAAGGCTACCCAGATGATGATGACTTTTTAGCAAAGTAATAAGCTTAGTAGCTGCACACTTACACCTAAAATAAGTAGGTTCTTATACATTTAAATATGAATCCTATTACAACTACTATTCTGAATCCTCAGTTATACAAAAAAAAAGCTTAATGCTGAGCATCTTTACTTTTCTACCCTTTAGATCAATTGATTTTAATAAAACAAACTTCTCACCAGGTACTCAGACTTCCAAGTATCAGAAATAAGTGAACAGGGTGAAATATCCAAGTTAACTTGCCAGAAAGCTCCGCCTGCCCCGGAAGAGGATGCCGTTAGTGAGGATGAGGATCTACTGCTCTCGAAGTATAACCTGGAGATACTGCCGATGGAGACTTGGGATAAGATCAATACTCTAGCTGTGAGCAAAGAGCCCAACCCTGAGTGTGTGGAGGTAAAGTACTGTGTGGTTGGGAGTTTAACCCTCATAGAAAGGCTTGGGCAACATGGCCAGTAAACTAGATATTCACTGCAAGCTCAGCATCTTATGGATTTTTAATTAAATACGAACCTTATGAACATTAACAACGGGTGTTGGTGCACAGGGTGTGTTATAGGGATATAAGGTGTATACTAGTATGAATCGTAAATCACACATCATACACAGTGACTGAATGGTGTTGAAGTGATTTGACTAAGTTTTTCCTTAGACATAATTTGTATTCCACCAACAGTCAGTTCGTCAGCGATCTAAGTAAAACAATAACAATTTTGAATCTGTTTTTAAATGACAGGTAATATATATGTTTACAGATTGACATGGAGGGAGTAACTAAGGAGCAAAGAACGAAGATCCATGATGCTGTGAAGAAAGCATTTGGTGAAAGCATAGTTGGCAGCACTGTTAATATTGACGATAAGAAACTCATGCGCTTCCAGAAGTTTAAGAAAGGAGGTAACTGTGCTACTTCCTTCTAATAGAATACTCTTTATTATGTACACCATCAGGTGAGATAGTAGTCAAACGCGTGCCTATGAATGGTAAAAAAAAGAAAAGAAGTTGCAGAACAGATGATGAAGAAAACAATACACAATGGGCTGCCTTAACGCGAATACCATAAATGTGAAAGTTTGTTGCCAGTCACATTACAAACACTGAACAGATTTTGGTGAAACCTTATTGCTACATTAGCCTTTTTTTAAAGAAATCATCAAATGACTCCTTTCGCTCTGGGCGGAGCAGAAGGGAGTGTCATACTTTTACTGACTAAAACCCATCCGTGTTCCTCCTTATGCCAGTTGCATTCTAGGGCCACTGTGACTTTCGAGCAAATTCTGCAACCCTGGCAGTGCTATGTTAGTCTAGGATAAATTATTACTTTCACATAACCTAAGTCACTAGTTTTTTCATATTGTTTTGGCTCTGAGGATAAAACTTTACAGTACGTAAGAAAATTGATTGTTCATCATCTTCACCCACAGACTGACATAGCCCACTGCTGAGCATAGGCCTTTCTTTTTTTTTACTGTTGGTAGGCACCCGTTTGACCACTATCTCACCTGAAGGCAAGCGATGATGTGGTCGAAGATGGAGCACGCTTGGCCTAGAAGTAACCTATTCACTCTTGACTTAAGGACTCCCAGGTTGTAGCTATCAGGAAACACAGTCTCCGGCAGGGAATTACACTCCTTACCTGTACGCACTATGAATGTATCCCTAAAACGTTTTGTGCGTGTGGGTGGGATGTCCACCATGTACCGGTGGCGCATTGCCGTTCGTCTTGTGGTCCGATGATGAAACGGGCTTGGCGGAATTAAATTATGCAATTACGTCGCACATTCCCAGAAAAATGCAACCAGTAGATAACCGACAGGCTAGCAACTCGTCTTCTATGCTCAAGATTTTGGAGCTTCGTCGCGACGAGCCTATCATTGCCGATGATCCTCTTGGCTCGTTTCTCAATTTACTCAAGGGTATCAAGCTGGTATCTGGCAGATCCGTCCCAAAGATGAGAGCAGTACCCCATACACGATCGAACTTGAGCTTGATAGAGTTTGAGCAGCTGTTCCGGCGTGAAGTACCGATTCACCTTTGTTAGGATCTCCAACTTCTTTGCAGCCACTTGAGCTTTTGCCTCTATGAAAGGGCCAAAATTGAGGATGGATGTTAATGTAACCCCAAGAAGCTCAAGTTGGTCGGTTATCGGCACGGTTGCACCTCGGAAAGATGGAGCTGGGTGGAATTGACTCCTTTTGGCGGAAAATAGACACGCTTGGGTCTTAGCAGCATTAAACTTGACCAATCCCCAAGTTCCTGAGCCAGCCTCATCTAGCTTCTATTCATGACGGCAACAATGTTTTCCGCCCATCTTGTCGCTGGACGACGCGGATGACGAATTTATAGTTAGTGCAGATTAATTTAAATTGTGTTTTCTTTTTCTTGGTTTGTGAAGTGCGCATAGACAACAGAGTGAAGTGGATGTGGCCGGCGGAGTACGTGCACTTCATCGTGCACAAGGAGAATTGCGACACCATGGATGCCGCCGTACGCATCGCCGAGCGGATAGGGATCCAGTGAGTTTCTACCTTTAACTCTTTTTGCAATCAAAAGCTTTTAAAATCGCTATAACTCAGAATAGTGATCCTTAGGGGAAAAAGTCTTAGGGCTATTTTTGTAGATAAATGCTTGATCTTTTTGTCGAAGCAATTTTTATCATAAAACTAACCATTTCGCGAAAAGATCCGAAAAACCCATTTTTGCACGAATTTTTTTTGGACAGATCGTTTCGATGGGGTCTCTTCACAATGTTATTGTAATGGTGTCCCAAACGTTCATGTAAATTTTCAGCTTCTTGGGTATTTATTTATGCAAGGGTACCTCTATTTATCAGGCTAACTTGACCGGACTAAGTACCAGACATATATTCTTGTTGACACTACTCTTGAATATGGTTCACGATTCACGATCGAAATTTGGTCAGGAAGGTTATATTTGCAGACCATGTTCAGTTTCATTGATGGAATCCTACTTAGCCATGTATGTAAGGCAAAGCTGGCCACACGATGGCCTCAGCATAGAACATTTTCAATATGCTAGTCCACATCGCCCAAGAGTCCTATCTATGCTGTATAATCTTTGCGTGATGCACTCGTATCTGCCTACTGATCTGATGAAGACGATAATTGTGCCCATAGTTAAGAACAAGACAGGCGATGTCTCAGACAAAGATAATTATAGGCCAATATCGTTGGCCACTGTAACAGCAAAGGTTCTTGACGGTGTGCTTGAGCGGAGAGTAACTGGGCAGCTCAATCTACATGATGCACAATTCGGGTTTAGAGCTGGGCTGTCCACGGAAACTGCTATTCTGGCGCTCAAACACACGGTCAGGTACTATACTGATACAAACACACCTGTGTATGCTGCTTTCTTGGACATCTCCAAGGCATTTGACCTGGTTGATTATAGTATCTTAGGGTCGAAATTGCGTGAGCAAGGTCTTCCTAATGAGCTCGTTAAGCTCTTAGGCTACTGGTATGACCACCAAATCAACCAGGTCAGATGGTCGGGTGCTTTGTCTGGGGCGTATGGGTTGGAGTTTGGGGTGAGACAGGGAGATTTGACTTTCCATACGTCAATAAGTTGATCGAGGAGCTCAGCAGCGCTGGTACCGGATGATCTGGATGATTGATGGTGTGATTATGAATAGTATAAGTTATGCAGATGATATGGTGCTGCTGAGTCCCTCGATTTATGGACTCAGACGGATGCTGGAGATATGTGAGAGGTACACCACGTCTCATGGTTTATTGTACAAAGTACGGAAGAGTGAGCTGATGGTATTTAGGGTAGGTATTAAAAAGCCTATGACAGTTCCTCCGGTATTTTTGTATGGTGTACCTGAAGTGTATGTGAGGGCGGTAGAATAATAAAAACGACCGGCTAGCTTGAACACTAGTTTATTACTGTGCTTGAAAGCGCGGCGCGGGCGTCGCGCGTCCTGGCTTCACATTACGAGTAGGTACATATCACTCCTTCACACTTAGATTTTGAAACCTGGTGACAATATTTTTTTTATACAACAAATTATAATAACCAAATTAACAAAAGATAAAACAAGCCGTTAATAATATTTCCTATAGTCTACTTCCTTTCTATTGCGCTTTTGAGGAGGGAGTTCGGGTGATGGTGCGCGCGGTACGTCAACGTTGTGCTCCCTCGTACCTTGAGACTGATTACCCCCGGACATAAGTACCTGCTGCGCTGACGGCGGCGATGCTAAATTATCAGCGGCCCCACCCTCACTGTCAATCGCCACACAATCACCCCATTCTTCTCCCTCACCATCATCTACGATGCCTTCCGCATTTAGTGTTACCGGTGCTACATTAGTTTCAGTCGCCACGGGTGAACTCATAGTCAACTGCTCGCTAGGTGCTATTGGTATTACTGTATTTTGACTGGAACTAGTGTTACCGGAATTGTCGGGTGACTGTTGCTTATGTGGCACCTTGATATCACTTATCTCTGTGGGCTGATTTCTACCTGTATACTTAAGTAACTGATCTACATGCCTTATACAGTGATGATCTAAGTCTTTAATGTAAATTCTGTACATTTTATTACCTATTTTATGTTTTACTATTCCTAACTGCCATGTTTCTTTCCGTGCGCTGTACCATCGGGTCCAGACCACCTCGCCAGCCATGAATTGTCTTTTCCCGGGCTCCGCCATAGTATCAACGTGCGTAGCTTCGCTTGAAGGTACAACTAAATCGAGACGTGATCGTAGGTTTCTACCAAACATTAACTTAGCTGGCGTTTCCCCAGTGGTACAGTGCACGGTATTTCTATAATTGAACAAATAGCCTAGCAACAAATCATTAATTTGATATAATGGTAAATTATCCTTTATAATACACTTTAACATTTTTTTACAAGTTCTTACCGAATTTTCGGCTTGACCATTGCTAGGCGGGTGATAAATGGGCGTTGTCATGTATTTGATGCCATTAGCTGCACAAAACGTCTTGAACTCGTCCGAATTTATTTTGACGTCATTATCTGATACCAAACAATTCGGTATACCAAAAGTTGAGAAAATTCCTTTGAGTTTATTTATCAGAGCCTTAGTTGTAGTACCATTATGCATGTGTAGACATTCTACCCATTTACTGAAAGAGTCTACAACCACGAGATATACCCTTTGCCCCACCGTCATATAATCGATGTGCACGCGCTGCCAGGCGGCGGCGGCGGAGGGCCAGGGCGCGGGGGGGTCGCGCGGCGGCGCGGCCCGCACGCTCGCGCACGTGCCGCAGGACCCTATCCAACGCTCGATGTCGGCATCGATGCCCGGCCACCACATCCTACTTCGTGCATTACTTTTAGTTTTAATTATACCTAAATGCGTATCGTGCAATTCACGTAGCATTTTATCTCTTAGTATAAACGGAATTACTATTCTATGACCCCTAAAAAGGCAACCTTTTTCGTACTGCAAATCGGACTTGCACTGAAAATAAGGGAAAACAGACTTACAATTTATTTTTCGAGGCCATCCTTTTTGCATGTACCTAGTGACAGTTTGGATCACCGTATCGCTCTCCGTTGCCTGTTTTATGTCGCGTGTCGTCGTAGCGGGAGACGCTTCATCCAAAAACTTGAGTGCGTAATAGGTATCTACATTATTATCAGTTTGTTTCGGCTGGTTTGTGCCTTTTATAGGCGCGCGGGAAAAATAATCTGCAACTAAATTATTATCACCGGATACGTAATGTACTACATAATTATAAGCTGATAAAATAATAGCATATCTCTGTAATCTTAGAGCTGTTGTTACCGGTATACCTGTCTTGTTATTAAAAATGGAAATCAAAGGCCTATGATCGGTTTTTAATATGAATGGCTCACTGCGACCGTACAGATACTGATGGAACCTTTTCACCCCAAATATGATAGCCGTCGCCTCCTTCTGTATCTGACTATAGTTTCGCTCGCTAGCGGTAAGAGAACGGGATGCATACGCGAGCGGTCGCTCATGAGCGTCTTCGTGGCCGCGCTGCGAGAGCACAGCGCCGAGGCCGCTCGGGCCCGCGTCCACCGTGAGCACGAGCTGCGCCGTCGGCTCAAAATGCGCCAGTACGCGCTCCGAGGCTAGTTCTTCGCGCACTGCCGCCATCGCTTGCCGCTGCCTGTCTCCCCACTCCCAGGGCACATCGCTTCTCAGAAGTTCATGGAGAGGACTGAGTACCGACGAAGCATTAGGAATAAAATTCCTATAATAATTAACAACGCCTAAAAATCTTTTTACTTCGGTGGCGTTGGTCGGCTCGGGGGCGTTTAATATTGCCTTGACTTTTTCTGGACTAGTCATTAGTCCAGCTTTACTAATCACGTAGCCTAAATAAAGAACACTTTGTTTGAAAAATTGGCATTTATCTTTTTGTAGACGTAGACCTGCATCGCTTAATCTACTTAAAACTTCCGATAGCCTTTTAATGTGTGAGTTTCTATCGGGGCCCGTAATACAAATGTCATCGAGCCAGACACTGACTCCGTCTATTCCCGCTAACAGTGTCTCCATGGACTTTTGAAAAATAGCGGGTGCATTAGCTAGGCCGTAAACTAAACGAGTATATTTGTATAGTCCTTTATGAGTATTTATTGCCGTTAGTTCTTGTGATGAATCTTCTAATATAAATTGATTGTATGCATTTTTTAAATCAATTTTACTGTACAGCTCGCCCCCTCCAATCTTAGCAAAAACATCTTCAATTCTGGGTAAGGGGTATTTCTCAATTACAAGGTCTTTATTTAATGTTACAGAAAAATCTCCCGCAAGTCTGACTTGACCGTTTTCCTTTAACACCGGCACTATCGGAGTGGCGTATTGCGCATGATTGATCGACACTAAAATACCTAACTCCACTAACCGCTCTAGTTCTTGTTCGACCTTATCTCTTAGGGCAAAGGGTACAGTTCGCGGCTTAAAAAACTTCGGAACAGAGTTTTCTTTTAGTTGTAGGGAAACTTTAAATTTATTGAATGAACCCAACTCATCTCGCCATAGATCTGGATATTTTCCAAGCAGTTCCAATACATCATTATCGCTACTTACTAATGAGTTAATGTTAGTTGTTATTATTAAATTAAAAGCGGACATGAAATCCCTACCCAGCAATGGAGGTCCTCCATTTTTAACTACGTAAACTTTAATATTTTTTTGTAAATTATTAAATATTGCTGTAGCAGTAAAAAAACCTAGTGGAGAGATTTTATGTCCATTGTACAAGCACATTTTAACACTGCAATTTTGTAGCTGGTGTTGAGAAAACATTTTATAATAATATTTATCAGAAATAACAGTGCTACCCGATCCTGAATCTAGTTCCATTTTAATAAATTGATTTCCTAAGATTAATTCAATTTCAATAGGCTTATCAGCCGCGTACCTTATGTTAAAATTCTGGCACTCCTCACAACCTTTATCCTGGGGCTGGTTCCTGCTGCTTGCTTCATTTGAGTCAATATGATTTACACCCGAGTTTTTTGAATTGCTGCACACTTTTTTTAAATGACCTTTTACACCGCACTTTTGACACGTATAAGCCTTATAACGACACTTTTCACCACTATGATTTTTCATGCCGCAAACCTCGCAACGATCTGTATCGCGGCGGGTTGCTGCATCAGCACCACCTGCACCTCGTCCACGGTTGGCTTGGCCCTGAAACTTCGCGCGGTATACTGGTTCCTCCTTGATAGAAATGGCTTCTGAACTGCTGATTATCAAGGCCTTTGCCTCCTTGGCACACGCTGCCTGCTCCGCCATTTCAATAGCCCGCGACAACGTGAGCGTCGACGGGTCCTGCTCGAATAACTTGTCGCGTTCTGGACCTGCACTCAGGCCGAGGACAAAACGATCTCTCAAGTTCGTTTCGAGAGCGGTGCCGAAGTCGCAATAAGTTGCCAAACCTCTTAATCGCGCCGCCCATTCTCCAACGGTTTCGCCTGTTGTTCTGCTGGCACCATAAAATTTTGCCTTGTCCACAAACGTGCACTTTTTTGTCTTGAAATGGCTGTCGAGTAATCCCACTAGGCTCTCATAGCTCAGCGTTTCCAACGACTCGGGAAACGCTAAGTTAAGTAGCAGACGGTACGTTCCCTCCGTAAGATGGCACAGTAAAATTCCACTTTTCACATCGTCTTTAAAACAGTTGATTTTCAAAAACTGCGTTAATTTTCCTTTATAAATTTGCCATTCACTGGTCTTGTGGTCAAATGAAGACAAATTTCCAAGAAACGCGTTCATTTTTAGTTTGCGTAGGTACTCGTTCGTACTCCTCGTCGCCAATGAAGTGTATGTGAGGGCGGTAGAATAATAAAAACGACCGGCTAGCTTGAACACTAGTTTATTACTGTGCTTGAAAGCGCGGCGCGGGCGTCGCGCGTCCTGGCTTCACATTACGAGTAGGTACATATCAGTACCACTAAGCAGAGTGTCGCATTTTAGGTACCTTGGCCACATAGTGAATGAGGACGTGATTGATGACAGTGACATAAAAAAGGGAGCGAACAGCATTGTCGATCCGATGTAATATGCTAGCCCGTAGGTTTGCACCATGTACTAGAGAAGTGAAACTCACTCGGTTCAAGGCGTTCTGCCAGTCTTTTTACACGTGCAGCCTGTGGGTAAGCCATACGCAGAGGGTCTACAACGTTCTTCGCGTGCAGTATAATAACGCCTTTAGGGTGTTGTTGGGCCTCTCGCGGTTTTGTAGCGCATCGGGCATGTTTGCTGAAGCCGATACAGAAGCTTCCAAGCTATTATGCGAAAAAGATCAGCATCCTTGATGCGAAGGCTTTGGGGGAGCACCAACAGCATTTTAAAGGTGATAGTGAATAACCCTGAGTGCCCGTTCCTGCAGCACTGGACCCGTATGCACAGCTGCAGGTCTGGTGCAACGGGAAGCGGACATAATTATAGGTACCTGAATTAGTTTTATTTTATTTCTTTTGTTGTGGTGACAAAAATTTACTAACATAGTTTGAAGTGTTACTAACAACAATATGAATATTTTGTGTTCGATATAAATAAACAATAAGTAAAAAAAGATGATGAATGGGGAAACAGTTCGTTGGTGCACATCTTTAAGAACAAAAGTGATGTGCTGGAGTGCAACAACTATAGTGGAATAAAGCTAATGTCACATAGTATGAAAGTCTGGGAAAAAAATATTGAAAGGCGGCTGAGAGAAGAGAGTGTAATCTCATAGAACCAGTTCGGTTTTATGCCTGGTCGGGGTACAACGAATGCCATTTTCGCTATCCGCCAGCTATTAGTGAAATATAAAGCTGTGCATAAAAACTTGCATATGGTATTCGTTGACCTCGAAAATGCATATAACCGGGGCTTCGTGAGGTTTTGTAGCGGGCCCTAAAGGATAAAGGTGTGCCTGGGAAGTATGTGCAGTTGATCCGAGCAATGTACAGTCGATGCAGTGCTAAGTCCGATCTGCAGCGGGCACCAGTGACATCTTCAGTGTGGCAGTCGGTTTGCACCAGGGGTCGGCCCTCAGCCCTTATCTCTTCCTGATGATAATGGACGCTCTGACGTCAGACATCAAGGAAGAGGCTCCCTGGTGTATGTTGTTTGCTGATGACATTGTGCTGGTTGCTGAAAGCGGCCTAGAGGTCCAAAGCAGATTGGAGACGTGGTGGCAAAGACTGGAGAGTGTTGGCCTGAAATTGAGCAGAACCAAAACCTCTGTTTTGGTTCTGCTCTTTCAAATTCATTTCAGATTCTCTAATCTGTTTTGTGATTTCGGCGGTCTCTCCATTCCTATGCCTATAGCTCTCACCGTAACGCCTATACCGATCTGCTCCGACATCCCCAGGCTGTAACAGTACGTGTTTGATCTGCAGCGTGAAGCCGTCGATGCTGGGCTACGCGGGCACGAAGGACCGGCGCGCCAAGACGACGCAGTGGTTCAGCGCGCGGCGCCTGGACCCGCGCCGCATAGTGGCCGCCACGCGCTACCTCAAGGACATCCACGTGGGCAACTTCTGCTTCAAGCACACCAACCTCAAGCTCGGCATGCTGAAAGGGAACAGGTGGGTTTGTTTGACCGGCGCGCGAACACGTCGCAGCGTTTCAGCGCGGCGCCTGCATATAATACCCAATAATTATTGAGTTATGATTATCATGTAGTTTTAGGTAGTCACCATTGATATATAAAAAAACCAAAGATGCACAATCTCGAACAAATGCAACACTCGAAACTGTCGTCAAAAATGACATGTATCAAGTGTCATGTGTGTTTTGTGTAGTTATACTATAAACATTTTTTTTGCAAATTCAACCTTACACGGATTGCTTAAAGTTGGTTTTACAAAGCAGTGTATAAAAAGTAATAAAATTTTACGACCGAAGTAAGTCAATAGAACAAGGCATGGAGTGGAGACCAATATGTTTTTATATATTTTTTTTAGTCGGTTTTAGCGGTTGGGCTTTTTGACAGTCAATTTTTTTAAATGTTTTCATTACAAATGTATAGTTTTCAGACTTTTTCCTATACTTGTAGTAAAATACGATATTAATTTCCAAATTTAATACTTCTAGGTCAACGGGAAATACCTTATACATTTTGATTCCCTTGAGAGTGTCGAAAAATACGTTTTTTTTTGCGGCATAAACAGCGTATCTTTTTTATGTTAGAACTTTGATGTTTTCACAGCTTCAAGGGAGCATAGACCTGAGTAGTATATGGTTTTAATTTCAACTCGAAACCTCCATGCGTTCCCGAGATAAAGGGTCTTGACAGACAGACGGACGGACAACAAAGTGGTCTTATAAAGGTTCCGTTTTTTAGGGTGCCGAACATCCGTAAAAACGGAACCCTTACAAGGTCACTCGGGTGTCTGTATGTCTGTCCTTCTGTCACTGATTGGTTTTATGCTAGATGGCGTCATTTCTCGCTTCACACGATTTTATTTCTCTACTATCCATGAGCTTTTGCAACCGATCGTACGCGAGACAACGTATCATAATATATAAAGCCTAGAGTGGTGGTGGCGCAGGTTCCGCATCGCGCTGCGCAACGTGCGCGTGGGTGACGCGCTGGTGGACGCGGCGTGCCGCCACCTGCAGGAGCACGGCTTCATCAACTACTACGGCCTGCAGCGCTTCGGCTCCAGGGTCGACACGCCCACCTATAACATTGGCCTCAAGCTGCTGCAGGGGAACTTTAAAGAGGTATGCATTGTTGTGCGTTGATTGGTCTTTTCGAAGCTAGGTATTATAGACGGTATGCGAAACAGAGAGTTAAGACCCGCAAGCTTCCATTGAAAAGGGAGGATCCTTCGACCAGACGGTGGTTGTCTGGCGGGCAACTGCCCGATAGTTGATATCCGTACTGTTGCATTTATTCAAATCGCACGATAAACTCTGATATCGCGATGCAGGATTTCGTAGTAGTAGTACGCTGCTTGCTGTAGCGGTTATTTTTGTTGCGATGTAGATTTTATTTATTTATTTAAACTTTATCTACAGTAGTGGTACATGGGCGGACTTAATGCAACAAGGCATTCTCTACCAGTCAACCTTTGGGTTAAAAAGACTACACTGTGGTAGGTGTACGACAAAAAAAATAAAATAATTGGAATCTTTTGGGGAACATTATACAAATAATATATTTAATACTAATAAAATACATATATAAGCTAAAATAATACATGGGATGTTTTATAATAATCCTTCTGATCAAGAGAACTCACAATAATCATGACGAAGACCAAACTAAAAAAGACGGGCTTTTAAGTAGTGTTTTCGGAGTTTACGCTTAAAAGAAAATTTCGACTCAGCCTTCTTGATGTCAAGGGGTAGCACATTCCAGAGTTTAATGGTGGAAATAGCGTAAGAGTTAGACAAGAAACCGGTACGGTGAGAAGGGATATGAAGAGTTAAGTTTTTGGACGCTCGGAGGTTAAGACTGTGAGAACTGCCCAACACTTGAAAATATTGTTTTAGATAATCAGGAGCACAAGGATTGTTAAAAATAGTGAAGAGCATGCAGAGGGATCTGAGGGATCTCCTTTGACGGATAGGCAACCATTTAAGCTGAGAACGGAAGGAAGAAATATGATCATATTTCCGAAGTCCAAAGATAAAACGGATACAGTTGTTAAGAAGTCGATCCAGGTTGTTAAGAAGTTCTTGGGATAGATCAGAGTAGCAAACATCAGCGTAATCAATTGTAGGAAGCACAAGTGATTGGACTAAAGTGGTTTTAGTGCTTGAGGGAAGAAAATGCTTGAATCTATAGAGAGATCGCAGTGAGAATGTTACTCTCTGGCTAACTTGAGCAATCGGCTTGTTCCAACTTAACCTGTCGTCAATGTATAGGCCTAAGTCTTTAACGTGTGGCGAGAAAGGGATGACGGTATTGTTGAATGGAAGCGGCTGTAATTGGCTGGTGTCCAAGTTGCGTAGAAAATATGGACTACCAATAAGGATAGCTTGGCATTTACTGACATTGACAGTAACCCAAAATCTGCTTGACCAATCACTGATTGCTATAAGGTCAGAATTCAGCAAAGAGATGCAGTTGTCCAGGTTGTCAATGCCAGTTTGCGCGTAGAGCAGTAGGTCATCAGCGTACAGATGGTAAGAGCATTTGAGATTAGTGGTAATAGAGTTTATGAATAGAGAAAATAAGAGTGGAGAGAGTATACCGCCTTGAGGAACGCCAGTATTCAGGGCGCACCAGTCAGAAAATGTCTGATCAGCACGAACCGTTTGCTGGCGACCACGAAGATATGATGAAAACCAATCCAGTGCCGACGAAGAAACCCCAATTCGAGATAGAATAGCCAGGAGGATGTCGTGATCAACGGTATTAAAAGCATTAGAGAAATCTATTAAAACTAAGACCGTTAATCTCGAATCCTCCAGGCTACTCCTAACGTCTTCAGTAACCTTAACCAAAGCTGTGGCTGTGCTGTGGCCAGGCCGAAAACCTGATTGGAAAGGAGATAACAGATTATTCCTAAACACAAAGGAAGATATTTGCTTAAGAGCAACTGCTTCCATAAAGGGAGAATGGAGATTGGTCTGTAATGATTAAATAAACTGGGGTTAGATATTTTAGGAAGAGGGATTATGAAGGCCTTACGCCAGATTTCGGGAAATACCCCAGTCTGTAAAGAGGCATTAATAATGTGTGTGATAATAGGCATACCATCACAGCCAACAGCCTTGGACTTAATCGCATGGAAAGTTTTGAGGATCTCAGGGTCGGTCAGCGGGGGAAAAGAGAAAGAATCGAGAATTAAGAGATTAACAGCAACCGAAAGCATCGCCGACGATGAAAAATGCTTATTCAAATCACTCAAGGAGACGTTAGAAGAAATAACATTAGACGAGGACTTTGTTATGCCGAGTGATTTGAGAAACTTCCATATATCAGCCGGTGAAAAGTTGAGAACATTTTCACAAATGTATCGGCGTTTAGAAGCTCTTACTATCTGGTTACAGCGGTTTCTGGCCAACTTGTAGAGGTTCCAGTTCTCCTCACTGCGATCTCTCCTGCATCTGCGAAAGGCCTTGTCACCGCGTCTCATCGCCATACGAACTCCAAGGCTAATCCATGGAGACGGGGGACGCTTAACACGGACGGCCCTCAGAGGTGCATGTGCATCAATAACACGAAGTACAGTAAAAAAACACACACAAAGAAAAAAGAAAGAAAGAAGAATAAAGAGAATTCTATTCTATTCTATTTCCACTTTCTCATCCACTGTCGTTGCCTGTTCAACATCGATCCAATCAACGGCTCTGACATCTTCATTAAGCTGGTCCTTATCCAACCTCGCGAAATCCCGGAGAAACACAATGGCAGGCCACTGCTTGGGGGGCTTAATTTTATACTAAAGATAGATTAAATCATGCCTAGGTAACCCAGGAACTGCAATCTGACCATGGTTAGCAACTAGATCAACTGAAGAAGCGAGCATGAGATCAAGCCAGGAATAGAATAGAATACTCTTTATTATGTACACCATATAAGTTACAGAAAAAAAAAATTGATGAAGAAAACATTACATAGGGTGACACAATGGGCGGCCTTATCGCTAAAAGCGATCTTTTAAAGACAACCTTTGGATGGATTTTAAAGAGAGGAGTGACAGTACTGCAGGTAGTCTTAGGTGTACTATTTATATATACAATAATTACATACATAAATACATATACACAATATAGCAAAGAACCCAAGTAAAGACGATTAAGGAGAGATATAATGACTTTTTACCATAATTTTAAAAGTAGACAAAGATTGAGCACGCCTTACCGACACCGGCAAGGCATTCCATAACCGCACGGCCTGAATGGTAAAGGATTTGTCATAGAAGCTGGTGGAATGCATCGGCATCTCTAGTCTCAAGTTTTCCGATGACCTTAGATATCTATTATGTGTGTCATGAAGGAACTTGAAACGTTCTTTAAGATAAGAGGGGGTTGTAGGATTGAACAGAATACTGTAGAGCAGAAATAAAATATGAGAATCCCGGCGAAGTCGTATGGGAAGCCACTTGAGCTTTGTACGAAATTCAGAAATATGATCATATTTGCGCAGGCCAAATATAAATCTTATGCACAGGTTTTGAAGACGCTCAAGTTTATCGAGTTGTGCCTGAGTGAGATCGAGATAACTGACATCAGCATAGTCAAGGAAAGGAAGCAGAAGGGACTGTGCAAGCGCAATTTTAGTGGCAGTGGGCAGAAAGTTCCGCAATCGTCTAAGGGACCTGGCAGATGCAAACATTTTACGGCTTACATCCTGGAGCTGCGGACCCCAAGACAGATGTTTGTCGATCCAGACCCCAAGGTTCTTAACCTTCTCACTTATAGGAATAGTAGTTCCGTTAAATTGAACCTGGGGAAGCTGAGACCAATTTACTTTTGGAATCATCTTAGAGCTGCCAACAACAATGACCTGGGTCTTTGATGGATTAACCTCAAGACCGTTTGCATCACTCCATTCACAAATTTTAGCTAAATCCTTGTTTATTGTAATAAACTTGAGCAGGAATCGCTTGTGTCGAGATTATGATGAGTCGGATTCAGCGAGAGAAGAGATAGACTCGACGATTCCAGGATTGCTCTCAGTCTGCATGATCTAGAGTTATCCTTCACGAGATCGGTGTTGAAATCACCCATGATTATGTGATGTTTGTACTCTGAGGAAAGGGATTCAAAAAGAGAATCAAGAGTGGAGAACTAATCAATAGCAGGTGGGCAGTAAACTACTCCAAGAATGGCCTTTATTCCCTTGACATCAATTTCAAGGACCAAGTATTCGGCATTGCCGCAGACTGTTTCCAAAGAAGAGGATACAATTTTGTAGGGAATGTCGCTGCGTAAATAAATGGCAACACCCCCGGCTCTTTTTCCCGTGCGGTCATTGCGAATTAAGATAAAACCAGGTAGACTGTAGTAAGAAGAGGGAAGTTCGGGCTTGAGCCAACTTTCTGAAACTAGGACGGCGTGCAATGCAACATCACTAAATAAATTAAGCATCTCAGAGTGATGTTGAGGGATACTCTGTGCATTCACATGACACGCATTGAAACACTTTTGAAATTGCTGAAACTCAGTACTCAATAACCAATTTACAGAGAAGGAATCGTCTAAAGATGAATATGACGTAGAACTACGGCAGGAAAAAAACGAGTCGTCGTCAGACATAATTATTATAAAATAATAAAAATAAATATAAAAGTATAAAATAGATAAGATAAAAAATTACTAATTTTAATGTGAAGTTAACTTCACTATAATTGCATTACCTGCCGGCAGACTGTTCACAAAAAAAAAGAAAAAATTACTAATGCAAATTGCGAGTGCGTGTTTCCAAACGCAAACTTAATACGCAAGAAGTCAAAGACAGATAAAAAAAAACACAATGCCACTAGTGACACATGTCACTGACAGATCAAAAACAAAACAAAAACTTAGTGTCGGTATATCGAACAGAAAATTCAGTGACGTACTTATTTTTAACCAGTACTTAAAAAGAAAAAGGGCTGGACTGAAGAGACCGGTAGCTCGCCGAGAGGCGTAAAAGGGGTCATAGGTGGTACGGTTTGGGTCCCTGATTATAACGTTATCACTCTTATTAAAAGGTAATGGATATTTTTCGAGAAATTACAAAAAAATGTTTCTAACCTAAAATCGGCCAAAAAGAAAAAAACGAAACGTAAATTTGGGCGATTGACAACCAAAACTGTACCGGTATACCCAGTATATCGTCTATGGTAGAAAATATCGCGGAAAATCGGTGAAAAGGAACGTAAAAAAATCGCCATTTTGCGTCATGCGTCACTGTCATTAGTTTAACTGTTTTTTTTTTAACTCTATTCACTTCTTTATAGTGATGGGTCGTTGAAGGTTTTTCCGTCAACGAAACGTTAACGTTGAATTGCGTTTGTCAACTAGTTGATCAACTAGTTAATTTCGTCAACGAGTTAACGTGTTCCGAACGTCAACTTGCATGCACGATAAACGCCTAAACGCTTTTATTAACGTATGCTGTTGTAATGTTAATTTACAAACAATTTGATGCAGTTTGCGGGAGTTTTATTGTTAAAAAAATACAATTTACGTACGTTGAAAATAACAAAACGTTGGGTTCATTTTCTCGTTTCGTCAAACGAGTTGAATTCATAAACGTCGTTGTCTCGTAACTCGTTGACGAATTCAACGAGTTGATTTGTACACGGTCAACGTTAATCCCGTTGAAGAGACATCAACGTTGATTCAACTAGTTCGTTGATTCAACGCCCATCACTACTTCTTTATGGTTAAAATAGGGCGAATCTGTCCCAAAACCGAATCAGGGCACCCCGACTCCACATAGTCTTTTGGCTGTGACCCCTAGAGTGTTTATAAAATCCGAAGGCGCGGAGGGAGAGCAGCCCTCGCCCGCTGTAACAAAGTATAGGCACCCGTGCGAGCCGGAGCGGCTGAGGCTGGTCGCCGGAGGCGACTAACAAGCCGAAGCTACGGAGGAGAGCATAGGTGCCTATCCTTTGTTACGCAAGGGCGAAGGGGCTGCACTTCCCGCAGCGCCGGAGACGTTCCAGAAACGATTTTGTTGTGACAAAAAGTGTTTTGAGGTTAGGTTACAATAACTCGTTTTTCTCAAGAATGGTGCATTTTCTTTTTATGGGAGTAGTACCGGGAGGGAGAGCGGTCCCCCCCCTCCAACCCCCTATTTGGGCTACTGGTTATTAAATTTTTACCTGGAAACCAGAGGAACCTTCTGATCCAGGGATTTGCCATGCTCCAGTCCAAGCGCGATGACTTCCTCAAGACTGAAGACTCGGCGTCGCTTGCCATCAGGAAGTTTGACGTTTATATTGCTGTCCATGGTCCACACGTTCGTCACGCCTGCGAGCTGTCGTAAAAGTAGACTCTCGCTGTCAAGTGAGGAATTCAGACACCACATAAGGAGATCCTTTCAATTTGGTCTTGATTCTCCAAATCTCACTGCGCATGGATGAGTCAGCACCGAAGCAGGATGGGTCTGGTGCGGCCTTCTGAAGCAGAGCCCAGTCTGTGACATACAGTCAGCATAGAGGTGCTAGATCTGTAAACCAAGTTTTGTCTGCAGAATGGTTGCCACGGTTTCAGGAACTTTCTCACCCGGTTTCTCTGGAACGCCACCAAGCAACAGAAACTTTTTCCTGTGACGCATTTCTATCACGTCTACACTCCTGCTCAATTCAACAATTTGTAGCTGCAAGGCACTGAGGACACACTAAACATGCTCCTTGAAAACAGTGAAGTCTTTGTGAAGGCTGCTCAAGTCAGCTCCAGGTGGAGAAGCCTTAAGGTGTGCTTCAAAATCAGCTATCCTCTGGTTTAGTGACATTATAGCCATGCGCTTGGTCTCTGCAATGTCAGCTGTAGTGGCCATAATAGTGACTCCGCTTCAGTGACTTTCAAAGTTAGATGTTAGCAGCCCAAGCCGACAAGCAAATGCAATTTGTACTGTTTAGGGCATAAGAATACTACTGCCCACACAATATGTGCTTAATGGTTAAAATTTAAATCAAAATAAAAAAAATAATAATTAAAAGATAAAATCTTACAGAGCGTGTTGTTTACTTTTTATGCACCTACCCACGAGCGATTACACATAGATTTAGCTATGATGGTTTTTCTTGTGGCGGCATTAATGTCGCTATACCCTCAAATAAATAAGAATCATCAAAAATTTATTGATGGTTGGCAAAATTATCGCAAAAAAACATTAAGTCGAAGGGAGGATCACCTTTTTTGAAGTCAGTTACTATATAATACCCGTAGGTAACAAGTGGACTTTCGTACAGGCTATGGAGATCAAATAAAACGATTTTAACTGGTTGATTGTGTATTGAATCTTTGTAAATAAAAAAGTGAACTATATTGCTTTGTGGAACTTTATTTTTTAATTTTGTTTGATGATAATAGGTATGTTTTGGATGAGCTTTTGCCCGCGACTTCGTACGCGCATATCTCGTTTTTCCCCGTTCCAAAAAACTATCCTATCTTTTAAGTTGGATCAAATAATCGGACCACAAGACGAACGGCGATGCGCCACCGGTACATGGTGGACATCCCACCCACGCGCACAAAACGTTTTGGGAACACATTCATAGTGCGTACAGCTAAGGAGTGGAATTCCCTGCCGGAGTCTGTGTTTCCAGATAGCTACAACCTGGGAATCTTTAAGACAAGAGTGAATAGGTTGCACCGCATCATCGCTTACCATCAGGTGAGATAGTGGTCAAACGTATGCCTATCTACAGTAAAAAAAAAGATGGTTACAAAGTTTCATCAACATCGGTTCAGTAGTTTAGGAGTCCATCGCGGACAAACAACGTGACACGTGATTTATATTTATTAAGAAGATTGTAGACTAAGCACTTTTTTATAATGTTGCGACTTCTTCCATTGATTTTGCCAAACTGCGAAATTTTCTGTTGTGGACACGCAGCGATTCGTCGCGAGTCCAGACCATACGCTGGCGGTAAATATTCGTCTGCTGGCGATTCACTCGCTAGTGAGGACGGTGGCTTAGAACTAAATTATTATTTATTTTTGTATTCAAGAAAAGTTACAAAGAGATATTATGTAGATATCTTTTGTCAAACTGCTGTATCTACAGTCTTCCGGCAGTGTTCTCGTGGATACAGTTTTAGGTTATCGTAGTACTTATTGTAGTCAACATTATCATCATCATATCAGCCTGCAGTCGTCCACTGCTGGACGGCGGCCCCCCGCGCGTGTCGCTACAGCAAACGTTCCTGTGCGTCTCGCATCCATCGGCTACCCGCGACCCTTATTGTAGTTAACATAAAAATAAAAATGGACCCAAAATGTATAATGATGGGTTCAGGCCGTGTTCCCTAGCAGCACGCACACACGCGGTGGCTTCGTCATTACATACTTTTCCACTTCCCTTTCATTCCAGGCGATAGATATGATCCTGGAGTACCGCGAGGGCCCCATGGAGCAGGCGCTGCGCACGTACGCGGACAGCGGCGCGGCGGCCGCGGCCAAGCTGCTGCCGCGCCGCACGTCGTCCTACAACGAAGCCAGGCTCATCCGAGCACTCGCTGAAGCGCCCAATGACCTGCTGGGGGCGATGGGGAAGGTAGGGTGTTAAAGCAATTATAATTATTATCCTGCATTACGAGGAAATGAAGCAGTATCTTATGAGATGGACGTCATATTGAATCCAGAACTTAACATTTTAACTCACAAACAAAACGAGGGAATTAATACAACAATCCTGAATGCAGCGTGGGATTCAAGCTAGCCCGCAGTAAAGACGCCTTTATCCCTGAGGAGCATACTCCTTGTCACACGTACTGCGAGAAAATAATTCGCAAGTTGTGAAGAGAGGCGGCGCCGCCAGCGGCCGCGGCGCTCTGCGAGGTCCTCATTCAAATCACAGTGTTGACCTGCGGGTAACACAATATTGTACTGAATTTCATTATAACCCGCCGGAATAATTACTTACTTTAGGTTGCGTTTGCATGACATAATGTGAGGTTTTCGTACAACCCGTAATAATGTGATGGAGTGAAAATAGTTATTTATGATATTTGTGCGGTAAGTTCGTTTTTACAAACGAGTAGACAAATGTTGTAACATTGGTAAGCCGAGACGAAGTCGAGGGCTTACCAATGTTACAACCATTGTCACGAGTTTGTAAATACCAATATCCGCACGTGTATTATACAACTTTTTACAACACTATTGCGAGAAAACAGTACAATAGGTAATAAGACAAACTTCTTGTTTTTAGATGTTAGTCGGAAAGCAAATTTAAAATTAGAACTACATCTTCGTCCCATCTTTGGAAACACCCAAATAAATTCGGAAAAGAGTGTTTCGGAGACTCTTTTCCGAATTTCGATATTCCGATTTTCAAAAATTTCATAGTACCTAAGAATTATAATGTCTAATATTAAAAATCACAAAATCTATTTTACCGAAAGTCGCAAATGCGATTTGTTTGTTTTCCGATTTTCATATGTGCGAAGAATCAAATGCTCGATGGGTTCTCGGTCCGAAAAACGACATTCCGATTTTCAGGATTCCGAGGTTCCCTCTATTTGGCAGAATCTAAATGCTCCGAAATTTATTTGGCACTAGTGGACGTCACGCGGTTTCACCCGCGTAGTTCCCGTTCCCGTGGAAATACGGGGATAATATATAGCCTATGTTACTCCCTGATAATGTAGCTATCCAATGCTAAAATATTTTTTCAAATTGGTCCAGTAGTTTCGGAGCCTATTCAATTCAAACAAACAAACAAACAAATCTTTCCTCTTTATAATATTATTTATTTGGCATAATCTTCTTTAAACGACACATTTAAACAATTTTAAACGTAAATTAAAAAAAAAATTGTCTTGAACAGCCTATATGTTGGGCTACAAAAGTGACAGAAACGAATCACTATAAAACCGAGTCCACGTAGTCTAGTCTGCCCTACCCCTAGAGTGTAATTTAAGCCCGCGAAGGCGCGGAGGGGCGAGGCGGCCCGCGAGCTGAGGAGCAGGTGTTATAACACTCGCCCCCGCGGCTGAGCTGAAGCCGCGGTGGTGAGCGTTAAAACTATCTGCGACGATAAGTTCGCGAGGGACCGCCGGGGCCCCGCAGCGCCGTAGTCGTGACAGAAACCATGCCTGCTGCATGTTGCATGCTCGTTGCATACTGCATGCTTGCTTGCATGCTTCATGCTTACATGCTTGCATGCTCGCTTGCATGAAAGAAAAAGCGTTTATTTGCGCCAAGCATGACGCATACCAAAAAATAAATAAAATAAAACAAAAATACAATTTTATGAAATTAGGGAAGATAACATGCTGCATGCTTGCGTGATTGCTTGCTTACTTGCATGCTGCATGCTTGCTGCATGCTTGTTGTATGCCTGCTGCATACATGGTGTATGCTTGTTTGCACAGTTTTGTCTTTTAATGCCAAAACGCATTTGTCATTGTTTTTTTAATTCTACTTCCTGATACTAAACATATGTAGTGCTATACTTCTCTCTGATTGCAGCAATTGTGTTTATTTGTCTTGCATTCAGTTTTACAGGGCGTTTTTATTTTCGAATTAGTCTGTACTTTAATAATCGGAATTCGTATTTTTGATGTTTCGAATTATCATTAAGCCGGACTTTTTGTTATTCGATCTATTGAAACTCGGTATTTTGAGAATAATTGTTATAAACGTTAGGAATATTTAAATTTCAGAATTATAAAAATAGAATAAATCGAAGTTGTTATATTAGGAATTTTGAACCATTCGGAATTATGAAAATCGGTATTTTGAATTCGTATTTGTGACTGACGGAATGAAGTTTTTCATATTTATGTAGTGTACCACTCATCTTTGTCTCATTTTCTCTTATAGAGTATTAGTAGTATATAGTATTCAATAGAGACAAACGTATTGAGATATTATATTTTTAAAACTGGACTTTAAAATACTTGAAATGAGTAAGCAGTTTTCGGATGATTCATTTTTAATTTAGTTGAATTTAAAGTACTTACCTACTTTAAATGAATGAGCTTTAGTTCTATGTGGTGGTCATTTTTAATCTGTGGTATTCGCTTGTCTCCTGCCATTGAAAGTTGAATATAATTTGGTAATAAATAATTAAGTATGACTGACAAATATAAGGAAGCATGGGAAAGTATAATGCGCTTTGTTTCACCTCCTACCTTCTGAAGTTTACTTATTCTCGTAGTGTGAAACTCCTTGGTGGAATTCTTGTATGTTTTTTTAGGAAATTAATAAAAAGAACCGCAAAGGATACGCATGGCACGTCAGTACCTACTTAACCGCACGCTCCGTTGTATGGTGCGTAATTTTAATTCGTAAATGCATTTTTGGAACAAGTGTTGTAAATACTTTTTCACACCATCACATTATTACGGGTTATAATGAAATTCAGTATTCAGCCGTGGGTTGAAGCTAGTCTTGATTTGATGTTTGGTTTGTTTGGTATTCTCTTAGTATATGAGGTGGCGTTGCAATTAAAAAAGTAATAGTAAACCGGCTGATATTGGCATGGATAGTTGATCTTGTATGGCTAATATGTATACTGGTGGTCAGCTGCTCAGGTAGCGGTGGGTTTGGGTGTGGTTGGTTACGTAAGTTGTAAAAAAATACAAAAAATAAAGTCATAGTACACTGGCTGAAACTTTTTTTATGAATAGATGACATTATACTGAGTTGATAAACAGTGGTCAGCTGCATGGTGGAGGGTGGAATATCTGTCAGCTGCTCGCATGGACTTGTTAAAAAAATAGGGAAAAAAAACTAATAGTAAGCCGCATGGAACTTACCTAGGCGAAATGTTTACATTATTAAAAAGTAAGAAAACAACGGTCAGCTTGGCTGGCGGTGGAAAGTCAGTCAGCTGACGCAGTAAAGATTATTATTATTGCTTGGGCATCGACGCCGAGTTGCTGGCCTGTCGGTTTTCTATCGATTGCATTTTGGGGAGTGTGCGACGGAATTGCATGATTTAATTCCGCCAAGCCCGTTCCATCATCACCACACAACCACAAGACGAACGGCGATGCGCCACCGGTACATGCTAGACATCCCACCCACACGCACTAAACGTTTTGGGAACACATTCATAGTGCGTACAGCTAAGGAGTGGAATTCCCTGCCAGAGTCTGTATTTCTATATAGCTACAACCTGGGAGTCTTTAAGACAAGAGTGAATAGGTTGCTTCTAGGCAAACGTGCTCCATCTTCGACCACATCATCGCTTACCATCAGGTGAGATAGAGGTCAAACGTATGCCTATCTATAGGGAAAAAAAAGATTTTCTAGTAAAATTTTGTAATGTAAATAATTACGTAACTTGAAAATGTGATCTTTTGTTTGTGGAGATATTGTTATTAAATTGGTGTCAAATTAAAGGCCTTAACACAGAAACAATAGTACAAACGGAATCAAGTCGAAAGGACATGTAGTTTTGGAAATATAAGGAAATATGTATAGTAAAAAATTGTCATGTCAAAAATTTATAGATTTTGTTCTAGGATTTTGTTGCTGTTTATAGTTATTGACCATATTATTATTTTATATCGTAGAATAAGGTAAAAAAAACCAAATATGTAAATATTGAAAGGATATTTTATAGAAAAAATAAGGCTCCAAAGGTTTCGGTTTTTAACCTCTCCGGCCCCAAGTAGAACGCCAGCCTCGACTCCACTTGTGTTTATAATAAAAACTAGTTGTGCCCGCGACTTCGTTCGCGTGGATGTCGAAAAATATGTGTCGCATAGTAAAATCTCCTTTCAGTTAATACTTTGCATATCCTAATCTCCCTCAAAATTAAGAAAATAAGAACAGGGTACCTAAAGCAGGGCACTGTATCATCTCTTACGGTTGAAATGTCGACCAGCCCAGGCTGTTTCCCTAGTGGATAAAGGAATTGAAACAAAATTACGTTTGTAATCTGTGCCCAGTTTTACCAACTTTGCAGTTTTTATTAACAGTTGTAGATTCACTGTTTTTCGCAAATCATTTCAGTTTTTACCATGAAGCATCATCTGTCTAGCGTTTTCCCAGCTATATTGGGGTCAGCTTCCAGTCAAACCGGATTCAGTTGAATACCAGTATTTTACGTGGAGCGGCTGCCTACCAGACCTCCACAACCCTATAATAACAATAAAAAGCTTTGGGAAATTATTAAAGATATAACAAATACAAATAAAACAAAATCAGCTGCTACAGCCCTACTTTGCGGTTCTCCGCAAGCATCTGTGCACCTGGCTAATGATTATTTTGTTAATGTTGGGCGTTCTCTGGCAAATAGACTTCTAAACTGCCCAACAATAGCTCAAACTCCTGTAGATCTCCCTGTACCAAACCACCCTACTAACAACTCATTCGTATTACTCGACACTGATGAGAGCGAGATCCTGTCACTTATAAATGGCTTAAAATGTTCTAGCGGAGTCGGACATGATAAAATTTCTAACACTCTACTTAAATCCATAAAAGATATCACTATCCCTTACCCTTACTCATTTATTTAATGTTTGTCTAAATCAAGGAGTCTTCCCAAATGTTCTTAAGAAAGCTATAATTGTTCCTATTTTCAAGACAGGCGATAAGCACCGTGTCTGTAACTATAGGCCAATTGCGTGGCTACCAGCGATCTCTAAGAATAATTAACAGTAGACTAGTCAAGTCCGTTCTGGGAAGTCAACCGAGGATGCGGTGCATAAACTTCTGACCATATTATATTTATTTATTTATAATACACTTTATTGTACACCAAAAGTATAAACAAAAAGGAAACTTAAAACTAAACACATACAATGGGCGGCCTTATCGCATTCCGCGATCTCTTCCAGACAACCTAGGATGGACAGTATTTGCCAGGACATGAGATGGGGCTGTCATTGGTGTGACAAAAACTAATTTAATTACAATATAACATGATAGATACACATACCGAGTTGATACGACAGAGGGGCTTTCCTTTAAACTGCCTATACTAGGTACCATTTCCAAGCTCTGTACCAAAAATCAATTAAATAGGAGCAGTAGTTTAGTCGCAAATAATTTTTTAAGTTTTTGCCTCAATTGAACACGATGTATCTTTTTCCTAACAGCTGATTATGCCTACGCATCGGTCATGCACCTTAAAACGATAAATCGAGTAAAACCTACGATGCGTTGTTGCCGCTCCGACGCAATTCATAAGTACAACCAAATTTTCACTAAAAAGATGGCAATGCAAAAAAGGAAGCAATAAACACACACTTGCACTTTCATTACGAGAGTGACAATCATAGCAAAACATACCGCGCGTAAAAGAAATAGAAATAGGTCAGTGTGTTGTTATTGCATTCTAGATATTTGCGATCGGTAAGTGGGGCCTCAGTGTGCCGATGTCTTCCTTCCGGAACGTATGTTACGTAACACGGAAGCTGCTGCGCCCGCGCGCAAACAATTGATTTTGTTTTGTTATTGTGATAAGATACTAAATAAGTTTAAGACAGTATTTCTTTTTTTATTGTGACAGGACACGTAACTTGGGATTATTATTATTAGTGTTAGTGTTTTTTTTTTTGTGATCGACTGTTTTTTATTGTGATAGGACACGTAATTAAACTTTGGTTGTGTGTGCGTGTAATTAAAGTGTTCAACAATGCCTCGTGTAACTAACACGGCGGCAGACTACACGGACATGATTTTAATTGTGAATTAGGTATGTTTGTGATTTTTTTTGTGAATTGTGAATTTTTAAATTGTCGATGTGTCCTCCACACATCGAGAATTTAAAAATTTAGTGTTTTTGTTGTGATTGTTGTTGTGTGCGTACCTACTTCAAAACCTTACCTATCATAAAAGCGGGCGCGAGCGGAGGCCTAAGCGCGCCTGCGCCACCGCCGGCCGCCCGCCCGACCACAATTATACCCACACCGCGCTCAGGCGCGCGCGCGACGTTGCCGCTTTTCCCTAGGTCAGTTGAATTTATTTGCACAGGGTGGTTGCGTTTTACTCTGATTTGTAAGCTATTTAGTTTGTTTGAAAGAAAAAAAATCTCAATTTTGTAGCTTTTTATTTTTATACCGTATCGGATTAATACTAAACACGTATAGTATACGTAGTGTAATTTAATGCCCCTCTGTCATATCAACGTTGTATACATACATAAAAAGCCATATAATAGATACATACATACCAAGTATACAAGTAGTGAAAATAAATGACGACTATCGATAATCACAGCGATAGGTAATGTTCTTTTACAAGCCTTTTAAAAGCAGGTAACGACTGAGCACGTCTTACTGGGACTGGCAATGCATTCCACAGACGAGCAGCCTGTACAGTAAAGGATTTATCCACGAAACTTGTTGAATGCACTGGCATTCTTAGACGCAAGTTATCCGATGACCTCAGAAGTTTAGTGTGGGAATCAGAGAGAAACCGGAAACGTTTCTTAAGATAAAGAGGGGTAAAAGGAGAAAAGAGGATATTGTATAAAAGGGAAAGAGTATGAGCATTCCGGCGAAGGCGAATTGGCAACCACTTGAGCTTCACACGAAATTCGGAAATGTGGTCATATTTGCGTAAGCCGAATATGAACCTGATACAAAAATTTTGAAGCCGCTCAAGTTTATCGAGTTGCTCCTGAGTTAAGTCAAGATAGCTGGCATCAGCATAATCAAGGATGGGAAGAAGAAGTGATTGTGCAAGCGCAATTTTGGTGGCAGTAGGAAGAAAATTGCGTAGTCTCCTCAATGATGCAGCAGACGCAAATAACTTGCGGCTAACTTCCTGCATTTGGGCAGTCCAAGAGAAGTTACTGTCAATGAATAGCCCCAAGTTTTTAACTTTTTCGGAGACAGGAATAACGGAACCATCGAAGATAACTTGGGGAAGAGTTGTCCAGTCAACCCTTGAAACCATCCTGGAACTGCCCACTATGATAACCTGCGTCTTTATGGGGTTGACCATGAGTCCATACCGCTTGCTCCATAGGCATATGCGAGCCAGATCTTTGTTGATAGTGACGATGGCCTCAGAGAGATTCCCAAGAGGAGCTCGCGAGTAAATTTGCAGATCGTCTGCATAAAGATGGTAGGAAGAAGTCAGTTTATTAGGAATAGAATTTATAAAAATTGCGAAAAGTAAAGGGGATAAAACGCCACCCTGTGGCACCCCGACAGAAGTACGACACCAAGAGAATAAGGTTTCTCCGATGCATATACGTTGTCGGCGTCCGAACAGGTAACTACGAAACCAGTCAATCACCGATGGAGATACATTAATAGAACAAAGAATGCCAAGCAAAACATCGAAATCAACAGTATTAAAAGCATTACTGAAATCGAGCAATACCAAGACCGTGAGATTACTGCTTTCCATGGCAGACCTTATATCTTCGGTAATGTTCAGAAGCGCTGTAGTAGTGCTATGACCAGGACGGAAGCCGGACTGAAAGGGGTTGAGGAGATTATTTTTGGATACGAAAATACTAAGTTGGTTGTGTATTAAACGTTCCAGGACTTTGGATAGGAATGGTAAGACGGATATTGGACGGAATTCAGAAAAGGATGAAGGATTGGACTTTTTTGGCAGAGGAATAACTTGAGCATCTTTCCAAGAACATGGAAAGACATCGCTAGACGCTGAAAAGTTAAGGATGTGGCAAATGACAGGAAGTATTGTGTCCAGCACTGGGAGTAACATTTTACGGCTAACACAGTCGCTTCCTACTGCATTAGAAGAAACATATTATGCTCTTCTTAACATCACATGCGGAGAATTGACTAAAAACAAATGGAGAATAACTGGGAGTCGGAAGAGATGAAAGATAATTCAGTGTATTCAATTTAATTGTCCTATCGAAATTGGACGAAGCTGTAAAATGATTATTTAAAGTATCGATATCTAAATCTTTCGGGATTGACTCTTGTCGGGTTTTACCGACCCCCAATGATCTTAGAAAATTCCATACCTTGGATGCATCCCCATTTTGGACGGAGTTATGAATGTGTTGGCGATAAGCATTCCTACATACCTTATTACAGCGATTGCGGATATAGGCATATTTGTCCCTATTTGCATCAGTAGGTCGTCGCTTAAATTTAGACTTTGCCGTTGCCTTTTGGTTCATTAACTTTTTGATATCCTCTGTTAGCCAGGGTGCCGGCAAATGCCTAACTTTAACCGCTCGAACCGGTGCGTGTCGGTCATAAAAGCTCGATAAGTTTATTAGAGAAAAAAATAACTTGCTCGTCAACAGACGTGGAGGCAAACAGAGGAGACTAATCTATATTGCTGGCATCCTCGCACAGACTGTCAACGTTCATACCACCAAAATTGCGTTGCATGAGAACTTTAGCTTTAGCCTTAGGAGGGCGAATCTTATATGAAAGAAAAATCAGATCATGATAAGAAAAGGCGTCGGCTGAGCATTGACCATGTTTAGCGACGCGATCAGGGGAGGAAACGAAAATTAAGTCAAGAAATGAAGGAGTAGAGTTTGGGAAATGATGAGTGGCACCTAATGGAAGAATGGATAAATTACTAGAAGCTGCAATATTGGTCAGAGAAGAAGAGCGATGGTCCTTTTTGAGGAGACAAGTATTAAAATCACCCATGATTATACTATGACTGTAAGAAGGAATCAAGTTTTTTAAGAGTTTTTCAAAAGATGAAAAGAAGTTGATACGTAAAGAAGGACAGTAATAGACACCAAGAAGTAATTTCGAATGATGTAGTGTGACTTCAAGAAAGAGATGTTCACCAGATACATTTACAATAGAGAAGGGAATACGCGCACGGAGATATATGGCAATGCCCCCACCACCACCAACAGTCCGGTCATTTCTGATAAGTACAAAGCCGGGAAAAGAATAACTAGTTGAAGGGAGACAAGGTTTAAGCCACGACTCTGAAATAAGAATTGCATGAATGTTTTTACAGTCAAAGCTTGCCAGCATATCGTGGAAATGAGCCGGAATACTTTGGGCATTAATATGAATTGCTTTAAAATTCCGAGAAACATCAGAGAACTGCGCCGATAGACTGTCTGCAAGAGACGGAATACTCACTAAACTGTCATCGTTACTTGTAACAGAGAAAAAACTATTGCTATCACTGCTGATATCGATAGACATATATATATATATACAACGTGTTGTTTTGCATCCTCGTCAAATTTCAGGAGGTTGTCATAAAAGACATAAATAATCAATAGAAAGTACGGTAGCGGGCAATAACTAATAAGCGCTGCTTTTTTTTGTTGTTAAAATTTAACAGTATTTCAGAATTAAGCCCTTAATTTAAAACAGAATCACCCGACTACGCACACAGCGACAATGCAGCTGTGTGCGTGAGTGTCGACGTCTTACCTACGAAATGCAAGCGCGCGCGAGTGCGACCGAGCAATGACCGGTAACAATAATTTTACCTAATTTTATTTCGAAAATCACTTACATTACTGTCATAAATTTCGCTTGATAATTAACTCATCTTTGAGCATCATTGGAATACGGAAATCTTACTAATGACAATAATACTAGTGCGCCAAAGAAAAGTTCACTGACCTGTTATCAGATGATTAATAAAATGTTAGTTTTGCTTTTCGTAGTGATTTTGTTTTTATTTGTGGATTTCCTTCCTACTTAACGGGCTTAGGACCGGCAAGAATGCCTTAGTTAGTGTAGCGATCTACTAAGTCTAAAAATGTTTTCTACGTTTGATGGAAATGGAAAGACGTGCTAGTTAAGTGAAAGTACGTGGTGATATTTTCGACTCTTAGGCATTATTGGCGTAGTTAAAAATAAAATTTGAAATCAACTTATTTACTCTAATAAAATTGATTAAGCTTACAACGTATTTACAAAATGTACAAATAAATAAATTACCTACTTAAGTTACCCGGAGGTATTGTTCAAAGTTGCCACCATCACACTCTTCGCACAATCGAGCACAACGTAGCTGGTTTTCCTTCAGCTTACGTAACACTAACACATTCGTTTTTAAAGTGTCGAAAGCACTAATGATCCTTGCATGTAATTCTGTTACACTTGTCACTTCATTTAACGTCTCCCCGCAAATAAAAGTCTACAGGCGTCAGGTCTGGAGAACGCGGAGGCCAGGCCACAGGTCCTCCGCGACCGATCGAGTGGTCACCAACTTTTCGGTCAAGTACTCGCGTACTGTCGATTTGGGTCGAGAATCCTTAGCATAATTACGTCCTTGAATTTGACAGGATGCAAATCAACACGTTGTATATAAATAAATAATAATAATATATATATTTATACTTCAATCTAAAATATATAGTTATAAATACCAAATATATGGTTCACCTGCTGGTTGCGTTATTAAATGAAAAAAAAAAATACATTACATGCAGTCCGGGCATTAAAATTTAAGAAAACATAAAAAAGATAAATTTTCCAAAAACGAGAAATTACAACAATAATTTACATAAAAATATAGCCAGTGACAGTGTACCGCTACCTAAAACGGAACGCATTTATGAGAAAAGCATCGACAATAATTGACATGCGTTTTGACTGACACTGACAGTGACAGCTTAAAAAACTAGTTTGTATCAAAACATTGCAATGTAAATGAATACAAAACACAATAAGGAAATTAAAAGTAAATTATAAGGAATCTTGATGGTGGCAAAGCTGTTGCCATCTTCCTTGACCTTGCCAAGGCATTTGATACGGTGTCTATTCCGCTTCTTCTGGCTAAATTGGAACGACTGGGTATTAGAGGCGTGCAGCTCGAAATTGTTTAAAGACTATTTGAGCGGTCGCAAACAATGCCTGAAAGTGGATTCCTACATTAGCACTGATCTATCTGTCTCTTTTGGTATCCCACAAGGTTCAGTCCTAGGACCAACACTCTTTTTAGTGTATCTTAACGACCTCTGTGAGTTGAAACTGGAACACGGTATTATAATTTCCTATGCTGATGATACGGTTTTGCTCTTTTCTTCTAAAACATGGGACAATACCTTTCTGCTGGCACAGAATGGTTTCAACAAGGTGTCCGACTGGCTGAAACAAAATGTTCTAACCCTAAACTCAGAAAAAACTATGTACATGCCCTTCTATTCACGAAATCCAAATATATAGCCCCCCTTAGTCTTTCCATAAAATCACATTCTTTTCATGTTCACCCCGCAAATGCTTCTACTTGTAACTGCCCCTGTCTGGTTAGGAGATCCGAAGTAAAATATTTGGGCGTCATTCTAGACTCATCTCTGAACTTCAATGCACATATTTCTTTACTTCAATCCAGACTTAGAAAATTGATTTATGTTTTTAAGAATCTACGACATGTAGCAGATATTTAATTCCTTAAAAAGTTTATAGGGCACTCTGTAAATCGCTTCTAACTTATTATATTTCTTGTTGGGGTGGAGCTTCCAAAACCACGCTACTTCCTCTCGAAATAGCACAGCGGGCAATTCTAAAGGTCAGCTCAGAGTTCCGCCGTGGTACCGGTCGCGCACGGTCGTGTGTCGCTGCACTGAGCGCCTTTTAGTTAAATTTTAAATTACATTTTGTGATTGGCTGAACCTCTTAAAATCTATTCCTTGTCTCGCTAGAACAATATTGTTCTACTGGCCATGCCCACTGGGCGGCCCTAGACAGAGATGGCTGTAGTTTTGTCAACCTAAATTAAATAAATTTGGAGACGCGCCTCTGATTTGCTGGGACTCGAACCATCACCACTCGGCTTGCGAGGCGCACCGACTCACCGCCAAGCCACGATAACAACTGACGTGCGCTGTTAATTAGTCATACCGGTATCTGTGCTACGAGTCGCTGCTACGGTCTTGCTGCTACGAGCCGTCGACGTCATCGTGTCACCGCTACGGCGAGTCGCTGCTACAGTCTGCTGCTACGAGCCATCGACGTCATCGCGTCACCGCTACGACGAGTCGCTGCTACAGTCTGCTGCTACGAGCTGTCGACGTCATCTCGTTACCGCTACGACGGGTCGCTGCTACGCTCTTGCTGCTACGAGCCGCCGACGACGTCATCGCGTCACCGCTACGGGCGAGGTACTAGCTGCGAGAACACTGCGTCACCACAAGTGCTACGCGGCGCGCCTTGTGGCTGTGGTGCGCTGCCACCGCTAGTAGATTGGGCAACAAAACAGGTTTGAAATAAAAGAAATATTGAGGCCACAACTTTACTTTAGCCAATATGTCGTTGCAACGCACTCCCCCTGCAGCTCCTAACACGCCTGTTGGACATTCTCAGTCCGAATCGGATCTGAACGCGCTGCAATTGAGTGACTGTTCCTTTGTAAACATTAACCGAAACAAAAGACCCCGTACTGAACATGATCAGTCTCCCAATAATGGCGATAAAGACCTGAAACAAGAAGTTTTGGAACTACTGAGAAGTTGGAAATCAGAATTTGACACCAAAATTAATGAGGTATGTGCCAAACAAAATTCTTTGGTTTCAAAACTAACAACAGAAATCTCGGAACTAAAAACACAAACCAGTAAAATACAAAAAACGAATGACGAGATAGCAACATCAATGGCGTTTATAAATAAACAATATGAAGACATTAAGTCTGGGCTTGATAAACTTCAGAAGGAAAGGCAAGAACACCGTCATTGCCTGGAGATACTGGAGAGAAAGGTGCAAGATCTTCAACTAAAATCTAGATCGTCCTGTGTTGAGATAAGGAATATTCCTGTAAAAGATAAAGAGACAACTGAAGACCTTACGAAAACTATCTGTACAATAGGACAAACTGTGGGAACATCGATTACCCCTTCGGATATCCGCGACATCTATCGCCAGCCTGGTAAGCCTGGTTCAACGCGCCCAGTCGTCGCTGAATTTCAAACCGTTCAAATGAAATTAAACACGCTCTCCTCCGTTCGAAGTTTCAACACCAGCAAAAAAACCATAAATGAAAAACTTAATACCGAACACATCAACATCCCAGGTACAAGACAACCCATCTTTGTAGCCGATTATCTTCCACCAAGCTCCAAAAAACTGTTCTACTTATCTCGAGAATTCGCAAAGCAGAACGGGTACAGTTATTGCTGGTCATCGAATGGAAACGTTTTTCTCCGTAAAGTACAAGGTGAAAAACAAGTATTGATCTCATCCGAAAAATGTCTCCAGGATCTGAAGAAACATATGTGACTAGCACGAGTTCAATTTACACTGCATTTCCCATGTTTGATCTCTTTTACTGTATTAACCTATGTACTTAACCCTAAAACTAAAGCATGCAAAAATAACCATAACTATAGCATTTATAAAACTAGAAAACCCTACTATAAAAATAACATTAAGTTAAATTTTCAAGCTTACTTGCAACCTCTATATAATAACACGATGTGTGTAACACTTACATATCTCACAACCAAGTACAACACCAGAACACTCATACACAAAAACTACACTCTCGTTCACGCAAACACTTACAAAACACAACTCATCAACACTCAATTATATCGCATTACATGCCAATCATGTACCTCTTCTCGGGCGCCCAACTGTTTTCTGTTGTTAATTATAATAAATGGCTAATATATATAATATAAATTCTGAACTGGACTCTCTTGAAGTCGCTAACTCGCGTAATTGTAATCCAGAGGACTGCCAAAAATATATTTACCCTAATGACCAATCAATTAAATTATTACACATCAATATACGTAGTATAAATAAGAATTTTAACCAACTCCGCATACTGTTATCAATGACAAACATACAATTTGATATCATAATACTTACAGAATGCTGGCTTCGTAAAGTAAATAACCTACCATTATTGGATGGGTACACGGCTCATTCCACGGTCAACTTATTAAATCAAAATGATGGGATCGTCATCTATACCCACACAAAACTAAGCTGCAAAGTAACCGAGCCGAGTTTTAGGGATGCAAGCTGTCTAATCTGTCAAATAGGTAATAATGTTAATATTGTAGCTACGTATCGTTCTCCCTCTTTAAAAACGAAAGAGAACTTTAATAACTTTATAAATAGTCTCGATGTCATTTACCGTCAATTATCGACTGGTAATATTTTTCTCGTAGGAGATATAAATATTGACTTAACCCCTAATAGTACAGACCCACTACGAGAAGAATATCTTACGTTCAACGCTACATATGGCTTATTCCCTTCACACACTTCTCCTACTAGACTCAACTCTTGCTTAGACCACATTCTCACAAACTCAACCGCACTCTCCCTGACATTAATACTAGAGTCTTACATTACGGACCATAAGCCAATTGTAATTAACATCCAAAATAATTTCCGAATCAGACAACACTCGGCAGCTAAAACCTTCACAGACATCCCTAAAGTTAAAGCTGACCTGGGAAAACTAGATTTTACCAATGTGCTAGAAACTGATGACGCTAACTTGGCTACGAATATGTTTGTATATATGATCTCTCACACAATTGCAACTCATACAACTACAACCAAAATCACCAAGAAAAACCAAATTCTGAAACCGTGGATGACGCCCGGTCTAATTAGATGTATTAGAAATCGAGATAAGCTGCACCTAAAATCCAATAAATCCCCACTTAACATGACTCTTAAAATTACTTACAGTAGGTATCGCAATTATTGTAATCGCCTACTACGTAATCTGAAAATAGCCTACGAAAAAGCTCAATTGGAAAAAGCAGGTAACAATCCAAAGGCCCTCTGGCAAGCTATCAAAACAATAACCAATACTAGAAAAAGCAAGATCAGTCCAGCTAAGCTATTACAAATTACCAATAGCCCGATGATGTCTGCTAATTATGTTTGCAATTATTTCACACACGTAGGAAAATCTTTTGCTGATAAAATTCTTGCATCAAATACTGTTTCAGAAAATGCCCCCGACATAACATCAAACTCCTACACGCATATTAGAAGTCCGCCTAACTCCCTAGTCATTTCTGAGGTGACTGAAATGGATGTTGAATCCATAATTTTACGGCTTCGCCCAGAATGTGCCACAGGTTGGGATGGGATCTCATCCCAGATTGTGAGGCAGTGTCGGGGGGAGCTGGTCCCCTCCATCACTCATATATGTAACCGAGCTATAGCTACAGGCGTCTTCCCTGAAGCCTTTAAAACTGCGATCATTCACCCGATCTTCAAGGACGGGGACCGAGACTGTGTCAATAATTACCGCCCCATAGCAGTGCTTTCTACCCTATCAAAAATTTTAGAAAAGATACTTAATAACTCTCTTAAAAAATTTCTGGACAAATTTCATATTCTGGCCGACAATCAGTATGGTTTTCGATCAGGTCTCTCCACCGAGGATGCAGTGATGGATCTGAGTAATCTCGTGGTTAGAACATTAGACGCTAAAAGTAATTGCTTATGTATCTACCTTGATCTATCTAAAGCGTTTGACACAGTCTCTGTCCCCATACTTCTATCCAAGCTGGAGACATTGGGGATGCGTGGCATAAGCTACAAAATCTTTAAAGATTACCTCACGAACAGGAAGCAACGTGTTTTAATTGGAGATTACATGAGTGATGAGGAGACCGTTTCCTACGGTGTGCCGCAGGGGAGTGTCTTGGGTCCCACCCTCTTCCTGCTTTATATCAATGACCTCTGCACAATGTCCCTCCCTTACACTCGCATTTTCACGTATGCAGACGACACCGCCATATTTGTCTGGGGTCCAAACTGGCACACAGTTAAAGAGAGAGCAGAATTCGCACTATCCAATGTGAAAAATTGGCTGACTCACAACCTGCTAACCCTAAACCTAGCCAAAACGCAATTTGTTCCCTTCTCCATCAACAAAACTAAGACTCCACCCCGAGGTTTTACCATACAAGCACACACTTGCATCTCACAGCCCAACTGCAATTGCCAAGAAATTACTCGCGCGGAATGTGTGAAATACTTAGGCATACACATGGATAGTAGCTTGAGGTGGCAAAAGCACATAACAATAGTTAATACCAGGGTAAGACGACTCATTTATGTGTTTAAAACGCTTAGAGACAGTGCAACTATGGAACAACTCAGACTTGTATACTTGGCCCTATGTCAATCAATAGTACAATACTGCATCACCGTATGGGGAGGGGCCGCAAAGACGCATCTATTAAGTTTAGAGAGAGCACAAAGAGCGGTGCTGAAAGTAATGACAAGAAAGCCCTATAGACATCCAACATCTCAGCTGTACTTGGAATGTAATGTCTTAACAGTTCGCCAACTCTTTGTGCTCAGAACTGTTCTCAGGAAACATCAAAGCGTACCATTACCCAACCCCAATAGACGCAGTAATATGCCTGTGTGCCCTGGTGTGCCGTGTAGGACATCCTTTGCAAGGAGACAGTACGAGGTCATAAGTTGTAAGCTATACAACATTATGAACAAACATCTCAACAGTACTTCTCTTAACAGACACGAACTGAAAGGGAAAGTTTCTGAATGGCTCCAACTATTAGACTATCAGAAGACGGAAGACCTACTGGCATATATTGCGTAATATATATCATATAATACAATACTATTACACAAACTCTCACATACACACACTCACACCACACACACACATACCACTCACATCTGTTAAACTTAAATAAATTAGAATGTAAAATTAAGATTAGATTATAATCTAATCTTAATTATAGAATAAGAAATATATCGATAAAGTTATCTTAATATTGTAAGTCTACTGCAGCGACATCCAAACCATTGTATCGTATTTTACTAAGTGAATCCTCCTGCGGCTGAACACTGTTTCCCAAAATACAAGCTCAAGCTTAGTTTGGGAATCAGTAGCAGTAACTTTTATGTAATACATTAATACGATGCATTTATGTAAGATTAATAAGATGAATGTATTAACTGGCGACAATAAAGAATTTATTATTATTTATTATAGCTCCTTCCGACCCATTGACTACCCTACACATCTCCTGTATCGATCCTGGAACCTACCAACCGTTCGCCAGCTGTACATCTTAACTACGATACTCAAGCACTCCCTTACCCCCTTGGACAGGAATACTCTGCTTAAACGTCGCCGCAATGCTGTAGTCCCCCGTTCCCATCTATGTAAGCATTCATTTACACACAGGTTCTTCTGCTTCACCGGTCCTTTTTTCTATAATATACTAAATACTACACTTAATATATATACATTAAGTAAACAAGAATGCAAAACTAAAGTGTTAGATTTTCTACTAACATGTGATTATAAAACTACAGAAGAGCTTCTGAAAGTTTTGAGTTAAAACTACACACGCAAACACATTAAACGCAAGCACACAACACTCACAAAACTCCCTCACAACACTCACACAACTCCCTCACAACACTCACACAATACTTACGCTTTTTGCTATTATATGTTATCTGTTGTAAGTTAAATTTTATTCTTTTTTGGACTGATATAATAATTATATAAACGTAAAACCTATCTACTGTAACTACTAGTAATTTATTTCTGGAAAGTGAACTGCGTCCTGAAATACAGGCTCGGCCTAGCTCAGGCGCAGTTGCTCATTTTTATTGTTCTGCAAATAACAACATTTAAATTTTAATACTGTACAAATTGTAACAATTCTTAGATAAATAAATTATTATTATTATTAAATTTTCGGGAGTTGCCCTCGATTTCTCAGTACTTGTTCACGTTGGAACGCGCGGGCGCGGTGGCGGGTGCGGTCGCGAAGACGTGGCGGGTTCGTGTTCACATTGGCCGCCTGGCGTTTGCGCGAGTGTGTCATGATGAAAATGTGCTAGCGTTTCTAGCGATAAGTTCAAACTGGTTGAACTTACCTGACGTCGCGAAATAATCGCGCGCTCCGCCGGTAGTTCGACGTGAACACACACAAACATCTCACGCGTTTGATATTGACGCGAGCGGCGCGCGCGCGCCAGTCGCTAGCTTGCCCGCTACTTACACCGCACGTGCGTTTCGTACGTGAACACTTGGATATTACGCCATATGTTTGATATTTCGTGACCGCGCCCGCCACCGCGCCCGCGAGTCAACGTGAACAAGTACTCAGGGTTTCTATCATCAGATCCTGACGTGGTGGCAATGGGACCATCTCGGAAACATACCCTTTCATATAAAAAAGATTCATCGAAATCGGATCATAAACGACGAAGTTATCCGCTAACACACATAAAAAAATATATATGTTACGGCTAATACCCGAAGTGCGGCTACACCTAGTTTTAGCCGGTTAGAACTAGGTGTAGCCACTTACTCTTGGTTAAACCTAGTACGAGCCGATTGTTTTCGGGTAAAACTAGGTCTAGCCTTCATCATGCCGGTTACTACTAGGTCCAGCCATTCCCTGTTGGATAAAACTAGGTCTATCCGATATCATTCCGGCTAGAACTAGGTCCAGACAATCCCTGTTGGATAAAACTTAGATGCGTGTCCCGCCAAGCCTTCCGCCCCGCGTCACACTCATGACTCACAGCATCTGCAGCAGCGGCGCGGGGTGGAGGGCATAGCGAGGTACGCGCCTCTGCAGGTTGTGAGTGCCAGGTGCTGCTGATCTACTGCAGGTCTACTAGCGAGTTTGACTCACAGCGTCTGCAGCAGCAGCGCGTGTCTTAGTTTTATCTAACAGGGATTGGCTGTACATAGTTGTAGCCGGCATGCTATCGGCAGAGCTTTTTTAGATATTAAAAAAAACATCCAATAAAAAGAAACGTAGAGAGTGTTTTTTATTCTTATAAATCACATTGTAATAATTAACGCAAATTATAAGGAGTACAATTTTTAATATAATAGGAACAATCAGGAACATTTTTTTAACAACAGACAATAGTTGCATATTATAATTTAAAGAATGTTATTATGATTATAAATCACACTTTTATAAAGTAACATAAACTATTTATTAGAACAACTTAAATTTGAGTGACATTTTGAGTTGCACAAAATACCAGCAGCTTTGCAGAGGCACTTTTTGTTGCCACATTTGGTTTTGCAGTGGCATATTTTATAGCCTTGCCCACCAGAGGTCGATTGTGCATTGGCTATTTGGCGTAGTGATTTCTTTTCGGGTGAAACCATGTCAATATCTAAAAATTTTGAGTCACACACAGTCAACTGATTTCTTGAAAATAGTTCTGTTATAGTGCCGTATTTGTTTCCTAATTTGAATAACCCCTTGTCGTTACATTCAAGTACAACCATTAACACATTGGGAAAGTCGCCTCTACCTCTGTCCACGTCAGGAATTTTTACTCGGACTGTATCACCGACTTTACATGGGGGAAACTTTTCATTTGATGAAGCCGTCATTTTTATAGCTTGTTTTACCAAACCTTCCTGTGCGCCTTTCCTGTTAGTGTCAATTTTTAGTTTCTTTTCACACAGCTTACATTTTTTCTCCTCATTCTGGTCACAGAGCCCGCAATATGTCATTTCGATTTCTTTTTGGCAACTTCCTGATGTTGATGGCTCATTCTCTTTTGATGGCTCGTTCTCTTTAGTAGCTTCGTCACTCTCATCATCAACTAACTCTCTAAGAATTTTCTCAAGATCTTCCTCACTTTCTATATTTGCAAGGACTTCAGGTGGTAGATCAGATGATTTCAGCCCGTCTCGCGCGAGCCAGGCGTCTGTTACTTGTTTCAACTTGTTTGCATCTAGTTTTATCCAACAGGGAATGGCTGGACCTAGTTGTAGCCGGCATGATGAAGGCTAGACCTAGTTTTACCCGAAAAAAATCGGCTCGTGCTAGGTTTAACCAAGAGTAAGTGGCTACACCTAGTTCTAACCGGCTAAAACTAGGTGTAGCCGCACTTCGGGTATTAGCCGTAACATATATATACGCTGTCGGATTGAGAACCTCGCTTCTTTTTTAGAAGTCGTTTAAAAAAAAGAATTATCAAAATCGGAGTAATCTGTAAAAAGTTATGCGTGTTCATACATAGAAAAAAATATGCGCGTCGACTTGAGAACCTCCTCCGTTTTTTCGTCAGTTAAAAAGGAAGCCGAAACCTGCGGAACAAGAAATCCCAGGAAGAGGCGTTTTATTGTACCTCCTCTCGGCCCGTCTCTCCCGAGATCGCAGAGGTCGTGTTAGGCACACACACGCATTCAGGAGTGCGTGCTGACGTGCGTAACCAGCGCATGGAAAGTAAGGGGCGTACGTCGAACCATGTGGCAGATTGTCCCAGGACGACTGTGCGGGCACTGGACGTGTCCCTGCCGGCCGAAACAAATAACGTGAAACGGGAAGTATTTTATATTATATTTAGAAGCGTTAAGAGGAGACTAGTCGGTAACTCATGGGCCTTTCGCCATACAAACGCATTCCGCTGTTTTCTTCGTGGATAATGCTGATAGAGCAATGACTTTTTTCCAGTTTTTTTTTAGTTCGTGCCTCTATCATTTTCTTTTTTCCAAAACATAATTTCTTAAAGAATTATGACAATTCAAAAACCTGAAAAAACAGCCCGTTTTTACTGCCATGTTCAGACGACTATCAGACAAATTTGATAAGTTTTAACAAAATAAAAAATAATAGAAGCATAGATATAGTCTTCCTCTAAATTTTGATATATAATTTATATAGATCAGTCCAGTTTTGTAGAAGAAAACAGCGGAATACAAAACGTCTTTTGGTCAAGGTTTTTATAGGTAAAATCAGCCTGTGCTGCAGTTGTCTTTTGCAATTTACTTGATAGGGCGCAGCGCGACGGCATCGGCAATAGCTTCAAATACCTATTTTTCAAATTCCTCGGGACTAGAGTCCCCTCTTAAGATTTAAAACTCGTCGACAACGAAAAGACGACCTTAAATTTTGACGTGATCTTGATTATTGTTAAAAATCAGTATTAACTGATATGAAAACTTTATAGTGGGTGGCCTTTTTATACTTTTCTAGCATTTTAATCACAATCTATACTAATATCATAAAGCTAAAGAGTTTGTTTGTTTTGGTGGAACGCGCCAATCTCAGGAATTACTGGCTCGAACTGAAAAAATAATTTCAGTATTAGATAGCCTATTTATCGAGGAAAGCTTTAAGCTATATAACATCATGCCACGACCAAAAGGAGCGGAGCATTAACGAACATTGCGCGGTTCAGCTAGTATTTTCATAAATTCTTTTGTTGCATCGTTCCTATTTTAGGAGGAGAGGCTTAGGTAGCCCGAAGGCCGTGTTATGGACTCAAGCAGCTCCAGAATCTATCTCGAAACGTGTTGAAAAGGGAACAGCGTAGTAGCAATGCTCCAATATTTTCAATCTTTACTGCGTCAGCTGACAGACTTTCCAGCCAAGCAGCTGACCGTTGTTTTCGTACTTTAACTAATGTAAACATTTTGCCTAGTTAAGTTTCATTCGGTTCACTATTACTTTTTTTTTCTATTTTTTAACAAGTTCATGCGAGCAGCTGACTGATATTCCATCCTCAACCATGCAGCTGACCACTGTTTTTCAACTCAGTATGATGTCATCTATTCATAAAAACGTTTCAGCCGGCGTACTGTGACTTGAATTTTATTTTTTTACAACTTTCGAAACCAACCACACCCAAACCCACCTTTTATTACTCATTCGAGATCTATTGAATATGATGGCAGTCGATCGGCTCAAAAACACTACATAAAATGCAACACCAACTCCCATACTATCTGTTTTTGTATCAATTTTCTCCAGCAAAATAATCCATTCCCAGCTAGCCCGCAATACACGTCTGTTGTACCTGCACTCGTACCAGTCTCTGGTGTGGAACCGAGCGGTGTCGGAGCGCGTGCGACGCTTCGGGCTGCAGCCGGCTGTGGGCGACCTGGTGCCGCTCGTGCAGGTGGAGAAGGAAGGTAACACATCACAATACACGTCTGTTGTACCTGCACTCGTACCAGTCTCTGGTATACATCGTTTATAGGGAACATGCATTGCGAAGACTGTGCCATCTAGCGTGGCAAGTAACTTAAAATAAAAAAGGAGAGAATTAAATAAATAATATTCAACAAAATAACCAACCAACTTAATTTACTCAAAAGCATTTTCACAGATGAATTCGAGGACGAAGACGAATCGGATTCAGAAGAGAATCAGACTGACGAGAACCATTCTGACGGTGAAACGAAAGAATCTGTCAAACCTGACGTCAAAAAAGAGGTTAAAGTAGAAACAGAATCTGCCAAAAAAGAGGTTAAAGTAGAAACAGAATCTGTCAAAGAGAAACAGCAACAGAAAAACGAAGAGAGACCTAAGATACCCGTGAAGGTATTGACGCAAGAAGATATAGATAGTGGAAAATATAGTATATTGGATATAGTGATGCCGTTACCTGGGTATATGGTAGACTATCCGCCGAATATGAAGGAGTTTTATGAAGAGGAGCTGACGAAGGTTGGACTCACGTTGGAGATGAGACATAAGATCAAGTAAGTTATCCAGTTTTTTTACTAGCCTAATTTGTGTCCAACTGTTGGGAAGATCCTTCCTTTTCTCCTTCCAAACCTCTAATGATTGTCATTGTTTTTACATGGCGACTGTATCTTCGAATGTCTCGGCGACGTGACACTTTAGGGCACCAAAATGGTGCCCTAAACTAACACAGCTAACACTTTGTTTACGTGTCCTCTACCCATATATGCATGTTAGATCGTTAACCGCAACTTTGAAAAATATCAAAATGGCGGCGGGGAGTTAAGCCAGCTCCATAGAAAAAAGTGCGAACATCTTTCGATTATTTATTTTATTGTAGCAAATATGATTCAGCTTAAGGTCCTATCGGTTTTTAAGTTACAATCAGGCGAAACGAAAATGGGTTTACTTTTAAGTGCGCCTTCAGGCTCGGACGTTTATTGTTTTATATGGATAAAAAATACATTTATTCAGTCATTTAAGTCCACCCTACCATCTCCACAACAACAAGAAATCGTTACCCATTTTTTTTGTTGAAACGACATGTCGGTGAGTGGGTTGCGTAAATTGAATTTAGAAAGAGTGTATCACCTCTTGGGCGGGAAGTCTCGACATAGTTACCGGTCGCCTACCGATCGAATTCGGTCGTTAAGTCCTAAGGCCGCCCGTACACAGTCAATCTCGAATGCGATCCAGGATCAAAATCAACGATCTGATCCGTGGATCCGGTTTTATAAGCAAGGCCCATCAAGTTCTCAAGTAATCATCGAGGGAAAATAAAAGAGCTTTAAGGTTAATTAAGTTAATGAGTTGTATCCGTGTTGCAGGAGCTACAGCATGTCTGGCGCGTACCGCCACGTGCTGATCCGTCCGCGCGACGTGTCGTGGAGCTGCGTGCGCTACTCCGACCCCTTCGCCGACCTCATCGCCTCCGACTTGGATGATCTGCATAACAAGAAGATCTCCGGCATTGTGGAAGGTAAGTACGCCATAATCATATGAATCGCACGCCACGCCCATTGGTCGCGCGACTCGGTCGCTTGCACCCGCAAGTGTCGCACACCAAGCAGTGGCTCGCTGTCGCACGACGTGGTCGCGCGACTCGGTCGCTTGCACCCGCAAGTGTCGCACACCAAGCAGTGGCTCGCTGTCGCACGACGTGGTCGCGCGACTCGGTCGCTTGCACCCGCAAGTGTCGCACACCAAGCAGTGGCTCGCTGTCGCACGACGTGGTCGCGCGACTCGGTCGCTTGCACCCGCAAGTGTCGCACACCAAGCAGTGGCTCGCTGTCGCACGACGTGGTCGCGCGACTCGGTCGCTTGCACCCGCAAGTGTCGCACACCAAGCAGTGGCTCGCTGTCGCACGACGTGGTCGCGCGACTCGGTCGCTTGCACCCGCAAGTGTCGCACACCAAGCAGTGGCTCGCTGTCGCACGACGTGGTCGCGCGACTCGGTCGCTTGCACCCGCAAGTGTCGCACACCAAGCAGTGGCTCGTTGTCGCACGACGTGGTCGCGCGACTCGGTCGCTTGCACCCGCAAGTGTCGCACACCAAGCAGTGGCTCGCTGTCGCACGACGTGGTCGCGCGACACGGTCGCTTTTTTTATTTTTTTTGTGATGGGTTTGCTCTTGACTCTAGTCTAGGTCAGAGATGACAGAGACAAAGTCTACGATGGAGCGAGCTTACCCAGAAGGAGCCTGTGCACTCTAACTTTGAAGAGATTCGGGTTGTAAGCATTTGGAAACACAGACGCAGGCAGAGAGTTCCACTCCTTTGCTGTGCGCATTATAAAAGACGTTTGGAAACGCTTAGTGCGAATTGGTGGAATAGTAACAAGGTAGGGATGGTAAGATGCAGTGCGTCTGGATGTCCGATGGTAGAAAGGGGCCGGTGGAATGAGGTCGTGGAGTTCTTTGGGCACACTCACCGAAGTACAATCTGTAGAAGACCGACAAGCAGGCAACCTTACGGCAATGAGCCAAGCTATGTAGCTTGGTATCCACCAGTTTTTCGTCACCGATGAGCCTCTTAGCTCTGCGTTCTACCGAGTCAAGCCCGGCAAGCTGATACTTAGCTGAGCCATCCCAAAGGTGGCTACAATACTCCATGCAGGATCGGACTTGCGCTTTATATAGAGTTAAAAGCTGTCCAGGCTTGAAGTATCGCTTCACCCTATTTAGGATGCCCAGCTTTTTGGCAGCGGTTTGGGCTTTGTACTCGATGGTGGCGCCGAAGTTGAGACTGGATGTCAACTCCATGCCTAGGAGCTCGAGCCGATCAGTCACAGGAACAGATGCACCCCGAAAAGTAGGAGTTTGGTCAAAACGACTCCTTATTGCGGTAAAAAGACACGCCTGTGTTTTGGTGGCGTTAAAAGTGACCACATTGTCATCACCCCACTGGGAGACAAGGCTTAAGGTCGAATTTGTCCGCTCTACCATGGCCTCTCTCAAGGAACGAACTTCATCCCCGCTGGTTGTTGCGCTGGACAAGTATCTCTCTGAAACCGTACTGTCATCTGCGTACCCAACAAGACCAAGCTGAAGTAGGTCATTGAGGTGCAGCAGGAAAAAAGTTGCAGAGAGAACGGACCCCTGAGGAACTCCGGCATCAATAGCCATGAGGTCAGAGGAGCAGCCGTCAACGACTACTCGGATCGACCGTTCACTCAGGAAGTCTGATATCCAGCTACAAAAACCAACTGGGATACCATAAGCAGGAAGCTTGCTGAGCAGACCTGCGTTCCAAACCCTGTCAAAGGCCTTCGAGATATCGAGCGACACGGCAAGTGCTTCGCCGTGTCTCTCGATGGCCTCGCCCCAGCAGTGCGTGACATACACACGAAGATCGCCAGTTGACCGTCCCCGGCGAAAGCCATATTGACGGTCACTGAGGAGATCATTGTCTTCAAGGTAGGTCAGCAGCTTACTGTTAAGAACCCTTTCCATAACCTTGCATAGGATGGAGGTAATGGCGATCGGACGGTAATGTGCAGGGTCAGCACGGTCTCCCTTTTTGGGCACCGGTTGCACATTCGCAAGCTTCCATGATTTCGGCACCGTTCTTTTCTCAAGAGAGAGGCGGTACAGGCGTGCTAACACAGGAGACAGTTCAGGTGCACATTGCCTCAACACTCTCGCTGGAATGCCGTCAGGCCCGCTGGCCTTATTCACGTCTAGACTGCATAATACTCTTCGAACCTCTTTAATGTGAACTGTGATCTTCGGCATCGAAGAGTCAGAACGAGGTAAAGTTGGTGGTTGCTTGGAGCCAGCGTCCAGACGCGAATTGCTTGCAAAGAGAGTTGCAAATAAATTTGCTTTCTCACTTGCAGAGTGAGCCAGCGAGCCATCAGGTTTCAACATTGGAGGCAAAGTGGGTCGACAGAAATTCGTTTCAACCGCTTTCGACAGGGACCAAAACTGCTTACTACCTGGAGGGTGCAATGCTAGTTTGGCCCCGATACGTCCGACATGGTCAAAACGTGCCCTACGTAAAACCCGCTTGCAGAACTTAGCGGCAGAATTAAAGGCTCTTTTCCTCGCGCGAACCCTACGTGCTTTAACCTTTCGGTCGTGGGCCTTGATCCACGCTTGGTATGCAGACTCTTTACGGGCCTGAGCGTGAGCGCATTCTGCATTATACCAAGGCTTGCACCCGCAAGTGTCGCACACCAAGCAGTGGCTCGCTGTCGCACGACATGGTCGCGCGACTCGGTCGCTTGCACCCGCAAGTGTCGCACACCAAGCAGTGGCTCGCTGTCGCACGACATGGTCGCGCGACTCGGTCGCTTGCACCCGCAAGTGTCGCACACCAAGACGTGGCTCGCTGTCGCACGACATGGTCGCGCGACTCGGTCGCTTGCACCCGCAAGTGTCGCACACCAAGACGTGGCTCGCTGTCGCACGACATGGTCGCGCGACTCGGTCGCTTGCACCCGCAAGTGTCGCACACCAAGACGTGGCTCGCTGTCGCACGACATGGTCGCGCGACTCGGTCGCTTGCACCCGCAAGTGTCGCACACCAAGCAGTGGCTCGCTGTCGCACGACATGGTCGCGCGACTCGGTCGCTTGCACCCGCAAGTGTCGCACACCAAGCAGTGGCTCGCTGTCGCACGACATGGTCGCGCGACTCGGTCGCTTGCACCCGCAAGTGTCGCACACCAAGACGTGGCTCGCTGTCGCACGACATGGTCGCGCGACTCGGTCGCTTGCACCCGCAAGTGTCGCACACCAAGACGTAGCTCGCTGTCGCACGACATGGTCGCGCGACTCGGTCGCTTGCACCCGCAAGTGTCGCACACCAAGACGTGGCTCGCTGTCGCACGACATGGACGCGCGACTCGGTCGCTTGCACCCGCAAGTGTCGCACACCAAGACGTGGCTCGCTGTCGCACGACATGGTCGCGCGACTCGGTCGCTTACACCCGCAAGTGTCGCACACCAAGCAGTGGCTCGCTGTCGCACGACGTGGTCGCGCGACTCGGTCGCTTGCACCCGCAAGTGTCGCACACCAAGCAGTGGCTCGCTGTCGCACGACATGGTCGCGCGACTCGGTCGCTTGCACCCGCAAGTGTCGCACACCAAGCAGTGGTTCGCTGTCGCACGACGTGGTCGCGCGACTCGGTCGCTTGCACCCGCAAGTGTCGCACACCAAGCAGTGGCTCGCTGTCGCACGACGTGGTCGCGCGACTCGGTCGCTTGCACCCGCAAGTGTCGCACACCAAGCAGTGGCTCGCTGTCGCACGACGTGGTCGGGCGACTCGGTCGCTTGCACCCGCAAGTGTCGCACACCAAGCAGTGGCTCGCTGTCGCACGACGTGGTCGCGCGACTCGGTCGCTTGCACCCGCAAGTGTCGCACACCAAGACGTGGCTCGCTGTCGCACGACATGGTCGCGCGACTCAGTCGCTTGCACCCGCAAGTGTCGCACACCAAGACGTGGCTCGCTGTCGCACGACATGGTCGCGCGACTCGGTCGCTTGCACCCGCAAGTGTCGCACACCAAGACGTGGCTCGCTGTCGCACGACATGGTCGCGCGACTCGGTCGCTTGCACCCGCAAGTGTCGCACACCAAGACGTGGCTCGCTGTCGCACGACATGGTCGCGCGACTCGGTCGCTTGCACCCGCAAGTGTCGCACACCAAGCAGTGGCTCGCTGTCGCACGACATGGTCGCGCGACTCGGTCGCTTGCACCCGCAAGTGTCGCACACCAAGCAGTGGCTCGCTGTCGCACGACATGGTCGCGCGACTCGGTCGCTTGCACCCGCAAGTGTCGCACACCAAGCAGTGGCTCGCTGTCGCACGACATGGTCGCGCGACTCGGTCGCTTGCACCCGCAAGTGTCGCACACCAAGCAGTGGCTCGCTGTCGCACGACATGGTCGCGCGACTCGGTCGCTTGCACCCGCAAGTGTCGCACACCAAGACGTGGCTCGCTGTCGCACGACATGGTCGCGCGACTCGGTCGCTTGCACCCGCAAGTGTCGCACACCAAGACGTGGCTCGCTGTCGCACGACATGGTCCCACACTCGACATGGTAGTGTGCCATCTACCGTTGCAATTTCGAACAAAAAATTACTTTAGGTAATTTCGGAAGTCGGTGTTTTTTATTGTTTCTTCGTATTTTAACACCGACTTCCGAAATCACCTAAAGTTATTTATTGTAAAAAGGTTTATTATTTTTTGCTTTTCAGTTTTTTTGAGAGGTTTAATTCTTTTGTTAAAAAGTTTTTATTTTATACTTTTTTTTGGCTATAATCTACTAATAAACATGCTTAATTTTTTATTACTTTTAAAATAGCGATCTATCTTACTGTTATATAATGCTATTTTAATTATTACTTGTTGTATAATATAAATACTTAAAAAAAAACAGGCTTTATATACCCACATGGCCTACAAAAAATGCTACACAACTCTGCACTAAAATCTGTGAGTGAACAATAAATCACCCCTATTTCCTCCCCCCTTAGGAAAGGTTTTTTTTACATTTTTTTTATGAGACCACCCTCGAAGTATACTCTTTCCAATATTTTGTTTTTATCAAAATCGGACTACTCTGTAAAAAGTTATGCGTGTTCATACGTAAAAAAAATTACGCGTCGCCTTGAGAACCTCCTCCATTTTTTCGTCGGTTAAAAAGTAAAATATACTTGACAATGACATTTTCTGTGCTGCCACCTATAGTTCCTGCACGTTCCTTGTCGCGTGCATTTTAGAGCAAAACCGGAAAACGTCTGTCTACGTGAAAACGCTTTCGCGTTTGCTTTTTGTACTCGAAGCCAATACCTATTTTATGAAAACAATAATCATAGTAGAAACAATGTCACTCTTCCGTCTCTAAAACTGTTTTAATTATCTTTTCCAGATGGAAAATACAAAGCTTTACTTCTGAACATGACTCTGCCAGCAAGTTGCTACGCGACCATGGCGCTAAGAGAACTCCTCAAGGTAGACACGTCCAGCGACAACCAGGCGTCGCAGAACAACTACCACAAGGAACGGAAGACTTCCACAGCAGGACAGAAGGAGAACGGAGAGAAGAACAGAACAGAGAGTGAGAGCGGAGAGAAAACAAAGATGGAGACTGAGAGTTCAGATGATTCGAAGGTGGACACTGAGAGTGGAGAGAAACGGAAGATGGACAGTGAGACCGAAGAGGATGCGAAGAAACAGAAATTAGACGAATAAAAGATTTTATTTTAATGTTTGTGAGAGTTTTATTTTTGTCTTTTGGTGTGCTGGTTTAGGTGTGGAGCGTTGATCTGAAATAGAAAAAAAATGGTTAGTAGTTGGGTGGCAGGGTACGAACTTTGCTTGTGTGACTATCCGTCACTCCTAATAACCAAAATATTTAATTTACTTCGAAACGCTTCACATGTTGTCAGGCACTTAGAAGGATCATAAATCTTTCTTTTAATGGTAAGGGCCAGCCTGTCACTGCGTAGATCTTAGGAAGTCTCTCAATCTTTGTTTTAGGGTACTTTGACGCAAACATGTGCCAAGCGGTTGACGAAAGCAATATTTACGTTAGTTGAAATGCGACCTTTTCCACAATTTCTTAGAGTCGATATCGGAATAGCCGCGAGCACGTCGCACTTAACAAAAACGTCTGGGTGCCTGGTAGACCTAACGAGAATTGAGGAACAATAAAAAAATAAATACAATTTGATCAACGGGAGATTTTGGAAATGGACGCGTCACTCGGGTTTAGGCCACGCTAGAGTACATACCATAAATTAGGGTAACCGAGTTAGAATTTATTTATTTATAATGCATTCCACAAACGAGCTGCTTGAATAGTGAATGATTTGTCAAAGAAGGATGTGGAATGCATTCGAATACTTATTTTAAGATTTTCGGATTATCTCAAGGACCTAGAATGTGTCACAGAGAAACTGAAAGCGTTCTTTAAGATAAAAAGGAGTAGAAGGATTAAAGAGCACATTATAAAGTAGAGAAAGTATGTGGGCATTCCGGCGAAGGCGAATAGGAAGCCATTTGAGCTTAGTACGAAAATCAGAAACATGGACATACTTGCGCAAGCCAAATATGAACCTGATGCAGAGATTTTGAAGTCGCTCAAGCTTGTCCAATTGGTCTTGAGTGAGATCAAGATAGCTGGCGTCAGCATAGTCCAAGATTGGGAGAAGAAGAGATTGTGCTATGGCAATTTTAGTGGTGATGGGAAGAAAGTTACGAAGGCGTCTCAGGGAGCCCGCTGAAGCAAACAGTTTACGACTGACCTCCTGCAGTTGTTTAGTCCAGGAAAGAGTGCTGTCAATATAAATCCCCAAGTTCTTCACAGTATGAGTTATAGGAATAGTAGTGTTATTGAAAGAAACCTGGGGAAGTGTCGACCAATCAATTTTTGAAACGGTCCGGGAACCACCAACAATAATCACTTGCGTCTTTGTTGGATTGATCATCAGCCCAAACTCAGTGCTCCATTCACCTATTCGAGCCAGGTCTGTATTAATCGTCTCAATCGCAGTAGATAGCTCTCCGAGAGGGGCTTGGGTGTAAATTTGGAGATCATCAGCATACAGGTGGTAGAAAGAAGATAATCGTTGAGTGACAGCATTAATAAAAAGTGCGAAAAGTAGAGGAGATAACACGAATTTATTAGGATGTAGGCTATTTCTCTGAGATGGCTAGACGCTGTAAGCTATAGGCTAGTGATATGTAGGCGAGGAGCCTTAGATTTACTTAGTTTCGTTATAATCCTTTAGTATTATTTATTAGGTTAAATATAAGTTAGATTAATAAAGTGTTTAATACGTGTGTGTGTGTTGGAGCGACTGGGGTGAGTCCTTCATTGTTCTAATTTATCCTAGGCTGATACTGTGTTTAATTATACACAGTGATGTTGACGGAGTCGCGGGCAAAGCTAGTTGACTATAGTTTGTATAACAAAACAGACAGATACGTGTTGCTGGGGAGTTGTTGCGCCACTTCTCATCCCAAACACTAGCAAGTGGTGACGGGTGGGCGCTTTAAGGGCTGTCTATAGGCTTTGAAAGAGTCGAAGTACTCAGCTCTATTTACTTCTTGAGTATATAACTCGATTGTAGTAGGTACCTATTTGTTTTTGTATTGATTCTTGAATTTATATTCTCTACCTGCGACCACTGATTCGGTCAGATACGAACACGGTGTCTTACAGATGTAGGTACTTGTTGTACGAAGAGTGCGTTTCCTGGGGTTGGGTTGACCATATCTATCTTAAACAGTCTAAGGACTGTTAGGGTCCATGTCTTCATAATTGAGCATGATACCGATGCAATGCCGCTGGAACTAGCCGCTACTTTGCTGGACAAGGACGGTCGCACGGTTGCCGCAGGGAAAGCCGCTTCGTCACGTTTTCAGTTCGAGAGAACTGCTAGGGACCACGTTCCATATGAATGTGTTGTCGACGCTTTTCCGCTGAAAAGCCGCTTGTGTCACTTAAGGAAGCGTTGCTCTAAGTGCCATGGGTGCAGGTGTGAGGTGTCTATTGACCGTAGTCGTGTGGGTAACTATTGACCTTATACCAGTTACGCTAGCGTAAGGGTTTCTCACACGATCTATTTATTAATTAAAATATAGTTATCAGTTTTCCCTTAGTTAGTTATATTGTGACTTTCTTAAACCACTCCTAATGTATTTCATAACTATGATTTCTAAGTCTATTTACTATGTATTTCAATCCATACCCTGTGAATGATTGTGATAAGGTATTGGACTATTTCATACTTTTGGAATAGACTTCAAAAACGACGGGAGAGTGTCCAGTCTGGGCCGAATTCTATGAGGTCGTGCGGGGTGCAGCCCTCCCCCCTTCGGGAGGATCTGACCTTAGCACTTAGGTTAATTTAGGTAAAACGGAAATTTTTATCAGCCTTGGGTAACTTGGAGCAGTCACACTTGGTAATGGCAAGTGCAATAATGTTTTCGCTTTCATTTATGATCGCCTAGTGTTAGAAATTGTGCATTATTACACCTCCGTATACTTATGTGTTATAGAGCGCAGTATATTTGGTAGATATTAAATTGACGAATTGCGTTACATACACTTTTCTGCGCTCCAAAATACAGATCGTTGACGTGGCTCAGAAGGTAGTCTAGCTTGAATGGGGATGGACTGGACATGTCTGCACAGGCTCATTGAGCGGTGTAACTGTAAAACACAAAATTGTCTCGAAATCGCGAGATGGGGCCGCGGCAGACTACGACGGAGGTGCAGGACTACTTGGATGTCTGCTATGGGATTCGTAAGAAGTGGCACATGGCCTTGAACAATGGAAGGAATGGAGGGAGGCTTTTGCCCAGCTGTGGGCAAAGGCTAGATATATTAATACTTACGTGTGCTCGTACTGCCTGGTCCTCCTGTGTTGCGGGTACCTCCCCTGCAGCCAGGCGGCGCCGCGCGTGGCGTCACACGCGGCGTGCGCGGCCACGTGCGCGCGCAGCTCGCCCGGCGTGGGGAACGAGCGCGGGCACCACGAGCACTTGTGCGGCTTGTTCTGTGGGAGGTGCTAACTGAGAGAAACTGACATGGTTCTAACTTTTAATTGAACGTGGAGTGCGGCGTGCTTGAAAAGGAAGATGGATTGGATTTGATTTCGGTTTAGCTCGAAGACGTTCACTACTAGACATTGGTCTTTCTCATGTGAAAGAAGATTCAGCATCATCAGTTTAACTAAAAGACGTTCACTGCTGGATATACCTGAGTCCTCAACCCTTCACGTCGCGTCGGCCAGTTTTCTACTTTTCGCATCCGGTCGATTTCTGAAACTTGCACTAGGTCATCGGTCCACCTTGTTGGACTGTAGGTACTTTTTTAATTGTTTTGGTCTTTTGAGCCGCGAAGTTCAAAATATACCTAATTGAAACTTTTTCGGGCCTGGGCCTGGGGCGATTCAAAATACAAGTTTTCAGTAGGTAGGTACAAAAAATAATAAACTAGGTACGTACGTAGTATACGTATAGTAGTACGAATTTAACTACTAATGGTTTTTAGTTTGTACTTTGCGTCAAATCCCGGTAGTTCTGATTTTTTGCAGACTTGTTTATGATGTCGGTCCAATGAATAATCCAAGTTTGTGACCTCGAGCGCCGAACGCGACTTTGTTAAAAATCAAAAAACCACGAAAATTTCAGGATTTTTGAAGTGAAAACTTCTTTAGCGGCGTTGAGCACTTTTTCTGTAATGGGTATAAAATCTTAAACTCGCGTCAGGACACGTGACCTGATCGAAAAAGCGTAAGACGGACTCGCGTCAGGGTCACGTGATACTGATCGAAAAAGCGTAAGACGGACTCGCGTCAGGGTCACGTGATGTTGATCGAAAAAGCGTAAGATCGAGGGGAAGGGAGAGGAACTAGTATCTCCCACTCTTTCTACCGTGCCTGAGTGTGCTGCTCCGCTTAGGCGGCACAGGGCGTTTGCGCGAATGTCCGTCTGTGTTTATGTACAGCGTGCCACGCGTATCCAAGGATACGAAATTACGGAATTACGAAATTATGGATGAAAGTTGATTTTTCTAAGAGATAAAAATTAATGTAATATATAAATAAATAACGATATAATATTATGAATAATAACATGTAAATTGTCATATTTGTGTACGATAGCGCAATAAATAAACATTGTATTCTACCTCATAAATGATAGTATTTTTGTACTTATAATTAAACACAACGTTAATACTAAAGTTTTCACTTCTGCCGGCACTCCCGGAGTGCTACCGGTGTTTTTTTTTCAGATTTGGCGTTTATAATTCTAAAGGACTTGTTTTTGATAGCATCTTCTCAGAACGTTTTTAAAGAACATTAAATTTGCTACAATAATAATATGAGACTAAAATTGTCTCTGTAGATCCAAAAGTTTCCGAAATAAAACTTTTCAATTTTTTTTCGAATTTCGCAATTTTTTGCAATATTTTGGACGTCACTCGAATAATTCTAGCATAAATATAGCATAGGGATGTAGTTCCAAAAATGTGGAAGAGGCAAAGCATCAGATGTCATGTATTCCAGCATAGCCTCTTCAAAATCGCCAATGCTATTTTGAAGAGGCGAAAACTCTGATTTCAATAAACAAGAATTTTCCTCTTTATCCATACCTTTAATAGTTGTGACTTGACATCCTACTTCTTTAGCTTAGGGAAGAAGCAAATGATGTACATGGTCGAAAAAAATCCGGACGTTGAAAAGGATTTTTTCTTCGACCATAGACATCATCATTTCGCATTTTTTGCAATATTTACTCGAACAACTCTAGCGTAAATATAGCATAGGAATGTAACTACATTCCTATGCTATATTTATGCTAGAATTGTTTTATTGCAAATAAATGCGAAATTCGAAATTTTTTTTTTTTTTTTGTGATGGGTTTGCTCTTGACTCTAGTCTAGGTCAGAGATGACAGAGACAAAGTCTACGATGGAGCGAGCTTACCCAGAAGGAGCCTGTTCACTCTAACTTTGAAGAGATTAGGGTTGTAAGCGTTTGGAGACAGACGCAGGCAGAGAGTTCCACTCCTTTGCTATAAACTTTGAAAGGCTTTATCTTGGGAACTATTAGGTCTACAGAGACAATTCCAGTCTCTAATTGTTTTACATTTAGTCTACTTTAGTTACTGAAAAGGTACTCTCAAAAACTAGTATTTTAGGGCTATACCTAATCGCCAAAATCTGAAAAAAAAACCGTAAAAATTTTTTTTCGCGGATTTGATGCAAGTGTTCTGATGTATAAAGTTACTGGACTAAGAACTCCTTATATCTAATAACCTAGCTAAGTCTTAAATTAAAACTAAAACTTTGAGCCTACCTAGGGATTAAAAAACGTTACCTTTGTATGGGTCATGCGATGGTAGTACAAATTGGAACTCGCTGTGAAACATTTTCCGCATTCAGGACATTTATGCGGCTTTTCACCTGCGAAAAACGTAAAGGATTAGTTAACAAAAAAAACAATGATCGATTGTTAATAGGTTCGTTAATATAGGTACGTAGGACGCTTTCAGACTAGGTACAGTGACGATCCTCGTAGGGTGCCTATAAGTAGCAGCTGCGCACAGCTTTTAACTCACACAAGACATAGGCGTATGTCCGGAAGTTGACTGCCATTGTCCAAAAACTGTTAATTAATGACGACGACATCATTCGCAATGTGACATTATCGGTATACTGATCCGGATATCTATTTCATGCAAGCCAAGGTAATTTTCTACAACGTGCAGTCGGTAGATCATACCAATCAAGATGTTCTATGAGATATTTTGATTAGGTAGTGCGCGATACCGAAATTCGGCAAGAAAGCTGTATCTATGGCAGAGGAAAGCGGGAACCTATACCCAGCAGGGTGATTCGTGGGCAGAAATGATGATGATTACAACAGAAATTATAAGCCTAAAGCATGTTCCAGGTCCATGTAATCCAGCGTCCCATCCAAGGTGCCCTTGTTGTCATCCATGTAGACGGCAGATACAATCCAAATTCAAACACAATTCGCGGATGGAAACCAAACTCCCACCTAGGTCACCTTGGATGGGACGCTGGATTACATCCGTCTGGAACATGCTTAAGCAGTGTATAGGAACTGACCTGTGTGTATTCTACGATGTGTGTTCAGCGAGCTGGATGTGCTAAAACCTTTGTTGCACACGTTGCATATGTGAGGCTTCTCACCTGAAACAAACAACTTCAGCTCAAAATATCTTCTATGATGTGGGTCTCCAAAGGCAACAGTAAAAGTATTCCAAAATTATCGAGCCTAGATTCAAATTCGCCATCAGTATTGTATAATCAATTCCTGTTGACACTACACAACATACGATATCAATTGTTACAACGTTTATGTGGTCCAGCAGACCAGCACCACATTCCAGGGCGGGGTCATAATAGGGTATGCTCTACCTGAGTACCTAGGCGATACGGATCGAAACTAGCATATATTATCCGCCTGCCACTGCTACCTACTCAAACTTAAATTATAATCCTCCATTTGTGTTTATTCGTGGGCATGCCCTACACACTATTCCTAACGATTGCAATTATTGAAAGCTAAAATGAATATTGGTACAACCACCAGAAAAACGCGGTGGCATTAAAGCATGACCAGACTAGACTAGGATAGCCGAATGTCTTGTATCCCGCATCGAAATAAATCAGAAAAGAATATCACCCATGGGTCCTCCCATGGCATGTTTGATACTTTTACTCGTGTAAAAGAAGGGGCAGGATCGTACTGGTATTATGTTTCGGGCTGTTGATTGCTTATTACACCATAATGGTAATGTTGCCAGAGCTTTGGGTCTTATGTGATCTCAACTTCCTGAAATTATTTAAATCTAACACGAGAGTTTTGGAAAAAGCTTAAAATATAACCCGATTGGAGATGTTCCAAGGTTTTATAATTTACCCGTATGCGTCCTCATATGCCTCTTCAACAACGACGGCCGATCGAAGGTCTTCAAGCACACCTGGCAGGGCAGTATGTTCTTCATGTTAGCAGCCTTCTGGGGCAGGCAGAAGCTGTCCTTGGCGCAGACCAGGCTGGTCCTCTCGTACAACTTCACCAAGTGGTTGTTTAAACCTTCGAGGAACTTAAAATCGATGATGTTCAGCATTTTGATCGGTTTCTTCCCTTTCGTTGATAAGTCTAGAGGTTCTGTTTGCATTTCCATTTTAAATTTAGGAAAAAATGTAAGATTTTTCTTTCTGATACGATGGTGTGATATGATGCCTGCTTGCTGGCAGAATCGGTCTCAATCGGTTGCATGGAAGTTTTAGTTCAAAAAATGAATGATGATGCTTTTTGCCAACTACTGGTAAGTTATTGCTATTCCTAGAGACTGATTTGACTAGATTAGGTAAACTCCTTCAGGACTAGAGAAAACTAATTTCTATTCCTCCCAGAACTTCTCAAATTCACTTTTTTGCTATTTAAAGTCTTTTTAAGATCTTCATAGCACAAATTAAACTGATTTCCACTCGAATTTTCACAGGTAACTGTCATAATTTCCCTTGGGCCGTCGTATAAATACCTGAAGGGCTGACGGGTACAAATGACAGGGTGATATTAGTGTATTAGATTGTATAACAGTTGTGTCGACGATCGTTCGGAGTATTGTGGTGTCGCCAACAATGTGTTTTGTAGAGCACGGGACACTAATCGACGTGATTTGACGGTTTTTTTGTGTGGAACCTGGAGCAAGGTTGTGTTGGATGTGGTTGTTTCAACTTTTCCGTACAGTGCCGACATGTTCTGATTTTTCTCCTGTTAATGTTTACCATCTGCATCGCCCTTGCGTCAAGCATTCATGACAACACACTGGTTAACAAATGATTTTTCTCATACTCGATTCTAAAAGTGGTCATCTGTTGGATATCTTCGATTATAAGGCATTTGTCTACGAAATTGAAGTGCACCAAAATACTCTTGAGATGAAGTAATTACCTACTCAACTTATACTTCCGCTTTCAGGATTATCTTCAGTTGCTATCCTGTTTCCAAGCAGAGCCGGTTATAGGTATTTTACATAGACATCAAGTATCAATTTCATAGTTAAGTTACCAATAATTTTGCTCCCTTGATCTGATCACTTGAACCCGGGTGGAGTTGGGCGGCGTGATATGAAAAAGTAACCCACCAAAACACAAACTGGAACTCAACCACTGAGCTAGTCCTCTACTTGGGTAGTATAAAGTTCTAATTAATGATTTTCAAATGTTTTACCTTCTCAAATATTTCCAACATCAGTGAAAAGTATTGAAGAAAACGTAATCGCCTATAAAGGTGACGCTGCGAAACTTTAGATTTCCCCGCTTTGTGCGACTAAACGCGAGGCAAGCGCGCTCATACAAATATTTACGATTCGTCGCATTGTGTCGTATGCCGTCACCCAGAGCTTTGATGAACTCAACAATGTGCTGGGATAGCGAGGCGGGATAATGTAGGGAGCGAGGGTAGTTTAAGGGTAATTTATAGATTAAAATTGAAGATATAATCCGATAGGTAGTGAGGAAAATGTCGTGAGAAAATATTTGAATATGGCTTTATGAGTAGGGAATGGTTAAATAACCTATGCATGGACGTGTGAAGGATGATATCTCTAGAAATGAGGTGACTACTAAGATAACGACTCAATGAGAAATATGGAAGAAGACATGTGGCATTGAGCCCAAAGAAGTTGGGATGGGAATAAAAAAATCCTGATATATGAAATGCTTCCGTTACTGAGTGACAAACAACGCACAGCCGAATCTACTGGCCATAGAAAGCTTAAATTAGGCATGTATGTTCCGTGTGGAGTGTAGGGGAGCACTAAGAGAGGATTTTCCGAAATTCCTACGATTACAGGAAAAACGGTATATTTGCGTACGAAGTCGCGAGCAAAAGCTAGTGAGTATTAAATAAAACATATACTTTTGTGTTTCGAATTAATTTCAAGAGATTTTTGAAAAATTACCCGCTTTGTAGGTATAAGAGGTTATTTTTAGTGAGTCGGTGATCAATACATTTTTCAGGAAGTTTTTATGAGTAGAAACATTGTTGAAATCAACCGAACACAGTATTTCGAGGCGTTTACCACTTTTGAACCACACCAAACATTGGCACCACGTATAAGCTAATTAGGCTAAATGCTTTCATTATGGTAAAAACCAATAGGTATTGAACAGTCGGAAGTGACGCAGTACTATTGGTCCCATTGTACGCGCCCCATAGCCCATGGTATTGGTCCTACAGTTCTATTGTACGAGCCCCATAGCCCCATAAAGCGAGTCGATTATTTTAATAAGCTTCGCAACTGGGTTACCAGAGGTAATGGGTTACTGAAAGATAATGTGATTGATCGAAATATTGCTTTCTATTCAAGCTCGCTGTTCATTGTTATGTTCGGTTATGTTCGTAGGTGGATGAAGACTTGGAAAATGTACATTTGTGTTGATTTCAGAGTGGTATTGTTAAGGAAAGCTTCGGATTTGTTTCCATTAATATGATTGCTTTTTAGGGTTCCGTACCCGAAGGGCAACCAATGGAACCCTTTACTAAGCCTACGCTGTCCTTCCGTCCGTCCGTCCATCCGTCCGTCCGTCCGTCCGTTTGTCTGTCTATCTATTACGGTTCTTGAGTGTATCTCAAGAACCGTAATAGGTAGACGGTTGAAATTTTTACAGAGTGTATTTCTATTGCCGCTATTACAACAAATAATAAAAAAGCGGCCAAGTGCGAGTCGGACTCGCCCATGAAGGGTTCCGTAGCAGCAAGTAACACAATATAAAAGTTCTTGTAGTTCGTTGTAACTTTATAATTATTATTTACTTAGGCACCTATTACAGATTTATTATTAGAACATAATGGTTCACGGTTTATGCATCAGGTTTATGTTTATGAAATTAAATGTTTTTTTTTTATATTTGAGTTGATTGAATGAAAGGTAAATTGCGGTTTACGATTTATAACGTATTGAAATAAAACTACTTACTAGATCTCGTTCAAACCAATTTTTAGTCGAAGTTTGCATGGTAATTATATATTTTTTTTTGTTTTATCATTCTCTTATTTTAGAAGTTATAGGGGGGGGGGACACATTTTACCACTTTGGAAGTGTCTCTCGCGCAAACTATTCAGTTTAAAAAAAATGATATTAGAAACCTCGATATCATTTTTGAAGATCTATCTATAGATACCCCACACGTATGGGGTTGGTTGAAAAACATTTTTTGAGTTTCAGTTCTAAGTATGGGAAACCCCCAAAATTTATTTTTTTTAGAAAATCTTATTGCGGTTCACAGAATACATCTACTTACCAAGTTTCAACAGTATAGTTCTTATAGTTTCGGAAAAAAATGGCAGTGACATACGGACGGACAGACAGACAGAAATGACGAATTCATAAGGTTTCCGTTTTTTGCCATTTGGCTACGGAACCCTAAAAATGGGGCTCCTATACAAGAAACTTTTTTTTTCGGTTTATGGTATTTATTTATTTATTTGATAGGTACACCAACGACCTATTCACTAGAGACATTAGCATAATAAAAATAACATATGTATTGGGTTATGGTGAATTAGACTTACAATTGCTTAAAATTGCTTCTTATACATACGTTTAACAAGATTCTTTATTCGTGAGAATAGAACTAAATTAGAACAAAGAACAAAACATTAAGTAAAAAACAAAATCATTATAGAAATTAGAATCAAAAATCAAAATTATCATTAAAACGTTAAGATTAAAAAATAATAATGGTATCTTCATGGGAGAGTCCGACTCGCACTTGGCCGGTCTTTATTTATGAAAGAAACCTTCTAATGCTGTAATTGCTTGTTGTGTATTCACACAAAGCTAACTTTTCGTTTTCAGCTTCAGAAATATCCGTAAGTACTAAGTACCTATTTCTACGTGAGGTGTTTTTAACCGATTTCAAACATAGGAGGTTCTTGATTTGAAATAATGACTTTTAAGTCACATTTTCTTCTCCAAGATTTCTTGACAGTGACAGAAATCCTGCTGAATCCAAGCCACCATAAGAGCTTTGTCTGTCTTCATTTATCATCATATTTCCATAACCACTAGGACCTGAAATCAAGATAAATCGATCCACATGCGTTAAAAATAACATCCTCCCCAGATCCTCTCCGAGATAAAGAACTTTATCGTCGTATTCGCCTCGGAATTACGCGCAGAACAATCGGAAGGTTTTATTTTCTTCTATTGTTATTTTAGCAACAAATTCTCGAAAGCTATTCAAATTCTGCTTTGCCTCTTATTCAAATACCCTCACAAATCGGATTTACTCGCAACTTGTTAAGACTGCCTTGTTTCACTTCTACCTTTTTATTTACTTTCATCTATGCGGAGGTAAAACTTTTATTTGTGTCTATATATAATCTTTTATAGGTCCCTATATATCTTTCTTGGGGTATTTTTACGTCGAATTCAGGTCAGGACTTCGATTGTGTTCGGAAAATTTACGGCGAATAAATGTATTTGGGTTATTTGCGGCCATGTGTATCGCTGTACTGTGACGAGGGCAGTTTGTGAAGTTTCCAAGTAATATTAATGAGACGTTGATTGATTGCAGCGAGATGGCACGCGTGGGATGAGATTTCAGATTTAAAGGAAAATTGGCAGGTTGTGTTGATATGATGACCCGTTGTGGACTAATATTCGGCCGTCAAGTTATGGAATTTTTGTGTCTAAGAATAGGCTAAGCTTATTATGATTAACGCCCTTTGTAGATTGCACTTGAAATTAAGATTAGTGCTGAAGCTTAAGATCGGTGGTACGTGCCTACTTAAGAGGCCTATTACAATTTGACTGTGTTTTTTGCGTAAAATGACTTTGGCTTTCTTATTCTCAGAAACTGATATATTTAGACAACTTGGAGTTATTAAGTAGTTGAGAATAGTTATAAGTATTCAAATCAAATCAAATTCATTTATTGTTTGTTACAGGTGTATGGTCAGTTCTTATAATTATTTTTTATAATAGGTATCTCTGTAACATGGGGTGTGCAGTGTGTACATGGAGTCTAGGAACATGGCGGCCTCACTTTTCGCATTTTTCTCTTATCTATTTTTAAAAAGAAAAAAATCCGAAGTAAGTTTTTCATGAAAAGCTCGACGGCACTTTTTCGAGCTCGTGGATTGAACTACTTTACTAACGAAATGAAAAATATATCAAAATATTCCTTATATAGTGGTTTCGTACATAGCGGCCTCAGATATTTTAAATAAGAATGGAATATCCGTAAAAACAATCCCATTTAAATCCATAAAAACTACTAAGAACGCTTAGAATTGACTGTAAATTTCTCCTCAATACGTTAATATTATAACGTTAAATTTATTCAAAAATAAACCATAGTTCATAAGAAATGAAAATTTAATTAATATTCATTAATTAAATTAAAAATAAACCCTAAAATAAACGTAATTGCAGCTGCCTAATTTCTACATAATGTGATGAGTCAGCAGTCTTGTGAGTGAAAACGCAATTCTGTGATAGGGCTCTTAACAATGGTAAGGCAAAAATAAATCCGACGGTATGTCAGCGATCCTGACACCACTGACTTGTGTCTATGCTCAAATCATATTATTATGAAGTTTTGACCGCAGTTTCGCTCGTGTCATTAACGATTTTCGCAACAAAAACTATCTAGGGCCTGCAGTCTTGACATAGATAACGATCACATAGCGACCGAATTTGGTCGTTAAGTCCTAAGGTACACAGTGAATTTCGAACGCGATCCACGGATCATACCATTGATTTTGACCGTGGAATGCGTTCGAGATTGACTGTGTACGGGTGACTTATCGAATTCTATCGCTAAGTATGGCGAGACTTCCCGCCCAGGGCTCCATTAAATCTATACTAATATATAAAGCTGAAGAGTTTGTTTGTTTGCTTGAACGCGCTAATCTCAGGATTCAAAAATTCTTTCAGTGTTAGGTAGCCCATTTATCTAGGAAGGCTATATCATCATACGCTAAGACCAATAGGAGCGGAGCAGTAATGAAAATTGTGACGTAGACGAAGTTGCGCGGGTCAGCTAGTTGTGTAGTAAAGTTCATCAAAATTGGTTCAGCGAGTTAGGCGTGAGAGCGTAAGAAACAAAATCACGTTCGCAATTTATTATAATTAGGATTGTTTGAATGTAAGTTTTGAGTGGGTGGGTAAAGTAGTGCCAGTCTAAGCAGGTCTACTTTAGTATTTTTCACGAAAAGCACCGTTAAGACAGACCCAAAAATGGCGCATAATTTTCACCTCAAAAGATTTCACTCACCATTTCCCTCAAAGGAATCTACCTTCTAAACTAAAATTGAGAGGTAATAAACCGTCATACACTACCCTCTTTTCAAATATAAAAGTAGCAAAGTAAGAAACAAAAGGTTCCCACAATATTTTCGTCAAATTACGCGCTGTATCGATCCTGCGAGCGTCTGTTGCATAAATGCATTAGTCTGAAGATAGGCACCTCGCACTATTCAGTGGCAAGGCATAGGCGGTAGCGGGGAAAGGAGCTGAGACGTAGCGTGGCGGTATGAAGTCATTTTATAAGTCTTATTAACTTAAATAAAGCGTTGTTCACAATTGTATATCAGAAAAGTAAATTTGATGGAGATTGGAGCTGTCTTCATCACTTGCGTTTGGGTACACTTAGCACTTGCCACGCACCAGTGTGAATACATGGATCTCATATTATGACAAGGTTCTAAGAAAGGTCAATTTTTTATAGTCAGTCTGTACTGAGAGGAGAAAGAATCCAATGTTAAATTGAAAAGTTTAATGTTTAGTAATTTTTTTTTCAGTTGTCTGTTAATTATTGAGGAACTATAGATAGTAGCAGCGACATCCTTAAACAGTACCGGCTACATCTAGTTTAAAAAAGATTGACGTATTAAACCAACAACAACCAACCTACAACGAAACCAACAACAACAACCAACACTACTTACAAAATAAATATCATTTATTAGTAAATTAATTACTTAGATAGCACAAATTAATAAACTCTTAAAAAATAAAAAACTTCAGTTTCCCACATTTTTTTCAGTTATACGAACAATAATGTGCTGAAACTCATTTTTTTTTCGTTTTTGTGAGTTTGTTTTTGTACAGCTCGTGTCTTTTATTGTTACATTGCCTGAAACTTGGACTATCTACTACTTATGATAAAAAAATGTTGCGGTATTTTCTCGCAAGTTTCTTGCATATTTTTCCTCTATAAACCTGTCAAAACATTTTCGGACGCGTTCACGACGTTTGTATTTCTAATTCGTTTAGAAACATTATATTTTTAACATTTTTAACCCGCTCATCTCCCGTGACTCGGGCCAACCGTGGTCCTCTGCGTCCTCCCTAAATTTATTCTTAATAAAGCGCGGAGCGGCCGTCCGATGTATTTTTTGATATCTCTCGCTTTGCGATGAAAGCTCCCAATCTCCCGTGTTTTTCTTTGGGGATTGAGTTTGTTCAACGTTTTGATCACGTACTATGGACGATCTTAACGTATCGACTCAAGTAATTTTTTACTGCGTTTGAAGTTTATCTTTTGAGGATGTTTGTTTTTGAGTTTAAAAGACTTGGAGTAGTAGCCCTTTAGTACTTGATGTTAGTTTTGTATGTAATTAATTCTACATTTAATGATGTTTTTCTTTATTTTTGCTTTCGGCACAGTAAGTAGTTTTTGCTTTTAGCTTACGACAACCTGACTGGGGGCTTTTAGTACCTGAACAGGTATATAATGCAAGTATATTTTTAGGGTTAAAATTAACTTTCACAACCTTATCCACCTCAACAGATCTACTTCCAAACTGTGAATAAGTATGTTTTATATTACAGTAGAATCAAACGTTTAAAAAGCGACTCGCAGTTCATAGTTAAATAGATATTTGCTATTTTTAGAGGTAAAAAATTAGGTGAGGCTGTTGTTTACAGCTATATGACCGTGATTCGCTGATTTTCGTACACCTGGTTTTTGTGTTTTTAAATTAAAATTATAAGTCTAACCTTCCTCCAATTATGTTGGAGTCGGCTTCCAATTTAAGCGGATACAGCTGAGTGTCAGTATTTTAGATGGAGCGACTACCAACGTAATTGATACTCCCAGTAACTGGGTAGTGGTCTCAGGTCAGGTTTTAATGGCTTTAGGCTTAACGACTTGACAAAAAACTAAATGGTTACCGGAACCAACGGCTTAGCGTGCTTTCCGAAGCACGGAGGAAGCTCGGTGTGTAAAGGATGTTCACCCAGCCACGGACCAACCTCGGCATGCATACCCTCGCAGTTCACCCTGTGCGGCTTTTATTATTTATAGCCACGAGATTCTTTTGAATTGCCATTATCATTAAAAAAAATTGATTGACATGATTGTTTCAGAAATTATATTCCTTAAATAAGATTGTCTTAGGAGCGTCAGGGACTTAGGACATAGGCACCATTTTAGCTTAGATAGGCCATATACATACGTAGTTCTGCAAAGAAAAAAGGAAAAATGATGGTGAACAGCCATCATAGTTTTCCGTCGGCTTCTTGATTTTAGTTTTTTGTGAAACTTGAATCTTTTCATTGTCTCGATCTTATCAACGTTTTGTTGTCTAAAGAATGTCACACATATAATTAGCACTGTTTTTGGAGATGGCAGATGTTACGTGTTACGTGTTATTACGTAAAGCGCTTAAAATCATAGACGTACATGAAATATCAACCATATCGTTCTATCAAGCCTTATTTAAAATCGTTGAGATTTGGAATTAAATGAGTCTTGACCGTTTGTTAAAAGAAATTTTCGTAAGAAAGATTTCGCTTAAAACTGTTTATTCCCTTAATTTAACATCCCTGTCATTTTCATTCAGCCAAATCTATTTCCAAACAAAACTAAATCGAACTACCCTCCATATATAACCAACATGCCAAGACAAACTCCAACATTAACTACTCTAAGAAAGCAAACAACTTTTATATAAAATACACCTTCTACAGAGTCGACGATGGCGCAAAACTAATTCAGGAGTATTCAGGACTAAGATAACTTTAGTTAAAATATACAGAGCAAGTTCTGCGGTAAAAAGGAGCCTCCAGGTTCCAAGATGGCGGGGCGTGGCGTGCGCTGGGCGGGCGGTTGGGCGGGGCCGCCCGACTGTGTCAAGTGTTTTCAGATGGATTATTTTTCTTTGATGGCCCTCAGCGAGAAAGCTCTTCGGTAATGGAGTGGGCTATACTTGTGTAGGTGTCTCCCTGGCTTTAATAATGCTAGTGTCTTTTATTAAAGTTGGTTTTAGCTGGATTGGAGCGGTTTGTTTTGAGATGGTTCGAGAACTGGGTGTGGCTGTTTTGTTACTGATTGCTAGTTATAGAAGTCTCGACTGTAAATATGTATAGATTTGAGTGTTCCTAACTCACTAAGAGGTTAGGAATCCAGATAAGATGATTAGTCTTGAAAATATAATTATAGTAATTCATCAGTTCGTTTTCTAATTAATAGTTTATTAATAATGAAAAATGTGAGAAATGCCTGATTCGATATTTACAAGTAATTTTACCATCTTAACATAACATCTTTTATCCATTGTCCAGAGCATTTATTTTCGTTCGTAGAGGTACTACGTATTACGAACGAAAATAAAACCTGTGAGAAAAAAAGTTAGTAAACAGCTGTTCCCCTCTTCATGGTTTGTTAAAGTAACTTTTTCTTTTCAAAGTGCAGGTACGAAGCAGAGTTCTTTCTCTTAGTCTGAATATATCCCAGAGCAGAAATCTCATATTTAAATGGTAGTGAAGTATCTATAGTGTATGTTCAGTTATTCGATAAATATGGTTAGTTGGTACTTATCATAGTCAGACTGTGCAAATAAACAACTTTTATCTAAAATAATCTTCTGCCGAGTATTCTGGCAATAAAAATACATAGTAATTATAAATGATTTTAAATTAAGAAGCTATATTTTTCTAAAATCTGCTTCGTTATCAATTGACTTACAGAAATGCACAGCCTTCCTTGAAATTATTAATCAATTCAAGTCAAACACAAATACCGCCCAAACATTATGAAAAAAAAAGAAAACCAGACACGACTCGGAAGTAAGGAACTAAGACAAAAACACATTTCATTTCCCACCGTACGATGTAAGACAGTATATCACACAATTTCTGCGAACAAACCGCTCCCCGACGTAATTCTTTCAATTTCATCATGTATATTTAAATGAGTTTGTATTACAGAACGTCTGTAAGAGCTCCACGCTTTAATATGGACGGGGACACTCTTATTATCTTGCGAGGTGACTGTGTTCATTGTAACACGTTAAATTAAACGTGAGGTGAGGTGGGGTTGGTGGTAACTTTAACCTCACTTGTGTTAGGTGATACATAATGGTGGATCCATAAAATTAGAAGCATTGTAGATAAAGAAAAAAAATTATACAAAAAATACAATTTTGAAAAGTTTAAAAACAACATATAAAAATACTATACACAATAAAATACTGTCATTTAAAATTCGACACTTTGAAAAAAATGAGTTTAACATCTGTACCTAGCGCAGGTAGTGTGTGTGCGGCGGCGACACAGACGGCGGTGCAGAGAACGCAATCAGTTTTACTTGCCTATTTATTGTGATTTTTAAACTGACAATTGTTCAAAAACTACTTACATAATTATCATTGGATATTGATTCTGAAAATACGCCCACAAGAAAAAACAGAGCTGTTGTTACATACCGTAGAAGTAGAAACAATATGCAGGTACCTAGTCTCTAAAGGCGATTTTCGCAACTTATGGGTAAAGGAATATAAGCGTATGATAATTTGTTAACAATAAATAGGTACTGTGTTGACATTAAAAACGAGTTTTCAATAAAACTCACAACAACAATATACTGGGAAGTCGATTTACATTTCATTAGTGCTGCAACTAGTAAAAAAATTCAATACTCACAGGCACATAAAGAACCGCTTTCTGTTTGTTTTATTCATGGTAATAATTGCCAACTTCTTCATGCTAAACATTTATCTCTGAAAGGAATAACTACAAAATTAATCTTCGTTAAAGTCAAATCGTTTTTACTCATCCGTCAATAAATCCCCTACCCATCACGTATCGTACGTGGCAACGGACACACGCCCTCTCCCGTGTCGCTGTAGATTTTTTCCAATTTCGTCGCGTCGACGTGTCGGGAAAAATCCTCTTTTGATTTATATTTTAATTCAGTCTCATTTCAATTTATAACCGAGCCGATAGCTTTGTAAAGACATTTGTACCTGTCTGACGTCATATCCATGCTAATGTGTACTCACTGATACATTTTAGAAGGACTCAAAGGAATTCTAAATTGGTTTCGTTGCAACCGATTTTTTGTGAATTGCTGTTTTGAAATTGACTAATTTGTGTATTGTAATGAGTTTCGATTGATGTAGTGTACATTATGATGAATTGTTATAGGTTTTCAGTTTGAAAGAACTATAGGATTTTTTATAGATCGTGCTCATTGTCTTTTGCTGCTTAGTAAAATTAACTTATGATTTGGGTAAAAGTTATGTAGGTAGTGGATGCACGGACTTAAATAATGTACTTCTAGGTATCAATATAATAATTAGGTAAACAATTAGAGTTCTTAGGTCCAGTAAACCTTTTTTCATCTTAGTTTTATTGTACTACTATAATAAACGCTAAAGTTTGTGAAGATGGATGTTTGTACTCTCTTTCTCGCAAAACTACTAAACGAGTTAGAATGAAAGTTGGCACACATATAGTTTGATAACTGGATTATCACATATAATACTTACTATCTACTAACTATCTGCAGTCCAATTACACTAAGTGGCGGGTTTCTTCTAGTTAAATATGAATTCTGGGGGGCTTAAAAGGCCACTTTAGGAGAATCATAATATTAATCACACAACAATCTGTCTAATTTAATTTTCATATTTATCGCTAACGAATTAGGTTCAAGGTTGGTTGGGAAAAATTGACAGTGACGGGTAGCGTGATGTGCTTTCTGATTCTGCTAATGTGGCCTTTTTAGACCCGCTGAACAATCTAAGCATTGTTTTATTACAGTAACATCTTGAATTGCTTAAACTTCATCATCAATAACACCATTTTCTCGTCGAAGATTCTGTTTATACTCAATTCGAGCGATTCTTCAAAATAATTTTGAATTGCTCACCAAATCTCTTCTTAAATGATTCTACATTTCTGCTTTTAATGAAACGTAACTGTAACACTGAAACGCTAGTCCCATCACAGTGAGAGTATAAACAGTGTCGCCGGGGCACTAATATCGTCGCTAAGTGGCGCGCTGGCCGGCTTTGATCCCGCGATATTGACTCCCGCCTGCATCTCATTGGCGTTACGCACGGGGCGAATTTTCTTTTTTCTGATGGTTCGGTGTAGGTACCTATTTCTGGGGAAATATTTTGATGTCGTGAAACGCCAGATGCTTTGACTGCAATAACGTTAGCTTCGATATTTAATAAAGTCAATGTGTTGCGTTTATGGTAGTCGTCAGATAAAATTGCAATAAAGTACATTGAACTTTCCATAATGACACTTCGTAGATACCCGAACAATAAAAATTATGAACCGTTTTTTTCATTACTACAGAACGTAAAGAATCACGATAGAAGTCGATTCAGGGCAGATTTAGTTCTTTATTTCTGTTTTTAGGGTTCCGAACATCCGTAAAAACGGAACCCTTATAGGATCACTCGGGTCTCTCTGCTTGTCCGTCTGGTTTACTAAATTTCAACAGAATCGGTTCAGTGGACCCGGAGAAAACTGGCTGTGGCAGACGGACAGACAGACAGACAGATAGACACTCGAGTGATCCTATAAGGGTTCCGTTTTTTGATCGGAACCCTAAAAATTAAATTGAAAGAACTAAATACTTTTTCAATTTCTAGAAAGTCAATAAATGTATTGTGGGTCAATGACCGTCAATTACCGTTATTGCACATTTATTTGGCGCCTACTATAGTTGCGATAGGTACAAGTTGCTTGAATTGCTGCTGAAGTGTTCATAGCAGTTCAGAAAATTCTTTGTCTAGCTTTTATTATGAGACATAATATTATTTAGTGATAAATGCATCGTTTTACCGTTGCCTAAGGCTGACTGTCCACTGGAGCGGAGAAATATTAACCAATAAATAAACTGCAAAAAATCTCAGTGACTGACGCAGAGCGGAGATTTTATGCATTTCTATTGGGTAATATTTTTCCGCTCCAGTGGACAGTCAGCCTAAGGAGTGTAGATACAATTTTGTTTGAGATTACCTATTTGTGATTTTTTATTATTTTGTGTTATTGTTTTGCTTGTCATTTTATTTTGTTTTTTTATTAATTTCGTGTTTATTTAAATGTTTTCGTCCTTATCAAACTTTATGTACAGTCAACAAAGCTATTGGGTATGCAGGGAGCTAACTTGCTACTACTTGTAAACAATGTTGTAAGTGTGCTGAGTAGACAATTATTTTACAACACACTCGTATGTCAAAAGCTTAAAAATTGCAATGCACACATTAGAAATAAAAACTGAAAAAAATAATATTTTTGCCTGTATACCGAATAGCTTTGATGACGTACCTACCAACATAATAAGTGAATGATGTGGTCGCCTATAATTGGAAGCGCACACTTTTATCTGTCCAAATTAGGCTGAGTGCCGGCACTTTTTGAACGTCAACGTTTACAAAATAGTCCCCCAAAAACGCCCGTCACCACTTCCTGGCGTTTTAGCTCGGAAGAAGAAGTGGTGCAACAAACTCCCCAGCAAAAAGTCCCTATTTATGTTATCATGCATATGATTGTGTAGCCTCTGTTGGCAATCCATTAAGTAAATAAATAAATAAGACGTGGTTTATTGAATTATACAAATATAAGCGATCAAAGTATGACAAGGGCAATTAATCTACTAAATACTACTTAGAAATGCGTAACTTTGTTGTCAATTTGTTTCATGATCTACTTATGTAGCTTCACACTGAAAATCAAAAAAACGTCTGTGTCAGATAAAAAATCTTACGAAAAACTCGCCTACTGTGTTCCAGCCCCGGGTTCCTACTCGAAACACCCCCGATGTCCCTAGAAAATATTTAAATGAAGATCATCTGTTACTTGCGACGCTTTTTGCCAACGCCATCTTGTCCCCTTTATAATGTTGCTGTAAAGTATTCAAGTTATTTTAGGCTATAAAGTCTTTGTAACGGCCACAGTTGAGTTGGGATTAAGTTTTGTTTTATGCCATACTTGGTTACGTTTATAGGTTTTAATATTTTTGCCAGTGACTTTGAAACCGACATGGTTTAAAAAAAATGTAGGAAATATTTGAGCCCACGGTTGTGGTTTACTTTTTTGATCGACTACAAAAAGGAGGAGGTAAGCGATGATGTGGTCATCGATGGAGTTGCCTAGAGCACTTGCCTAGAAGTAACCTATTCATAATTAACTTATTAAACACCTCCAGGCTGTAGCTATCAGGAAATGACAACTTAGCTTAGTAGTTTCGTCCGATGCGGTCAAAACAGAAATTTCATTATTATTTAGTTTTTGAGTGGTGTTTCGGACGATACCTTTTTTGAAGCGAATTTTGTACAGTCAGAATGAAAAACCTTAGGTGGAGTTATATTTTATTTAAGTAAAAGTCAGGGAATTGTTGAAAAAAGATAAGTTTTACAACAAAAGTTTTGTTTTGTTTGTGTCAATGTGCGTGCAACATGCCAAAAGTCGAAAACAAATCGACCCGTGAGAGATCACTCATTAATGTTTATTTTATTTAAGATTAATATTTATCCGTGGCCTCAAAGTAAAATAGGTATTATTCAATTTTGTTTCTGACGTTACTTTGCCTCTAAAAAAGGATTCGGCCGAATCACACCACTCAAAAAAATTAATATTAATGAAATTCCTGTTTCGACCGGATCGAAAGAAACTCAACGGCCGAATCGCCTACTACGCCCTTTTTCTCTCCTTAGCTGTACTTGCACGCTGTATGTAACGATAGTAAAATTAAAATAAATGTTTGTTTATTTGTATATAAATGTTTGTGTTAGGACCAATATTGTTAGTACTTATCATTCATACTAATGCCCCATAACGTTTTGTGCGAACGGTGGAATGTCTACCTTGTAGATAACTAGGTGTGCTGAACAAGGACTACTGCAGGCATGAGACTTTTTTACCCGACTGTCCCTTAAGGAGGGTAATATTTTCGTGAGTACGTATGTACATATGTATTTCAGGGGCATGTATTCATGTCTGTTTGTCTATTTCTTTGGTAATTTTTACCATTGTGTAATTTGTGGTGATAAGTGTGTAAGGATTCAGGAAGAGAATAAAAGCATAAAAATTACATACACATCACAACTTCTTTTAATCTGTATCATGTCAAGAGTATTCCGTCAACAAACTTTAACAAGATGAGATATGAATGACGAAAATCATACTTAAATCTATATGGTTCTATAGCTGAACAACACTTCTAAAATAAACTTCTTTTACCTGTAACTTATACTTAATGGACATTGCTGACTACGAAAGGAAAAACTTATTTGTATATACACACGATTCGCATGAGATATAGAACTCACACGGCGGAACTATACTTCAACTTAGTAACGGAAAAGTGTCTGTGATATAGTGCCTGCCATTTCACAGGAACGGAGGATTTCTACGTACTATCTTCTACTTACACCACCACCGAATTACTTAACTAATACATTTTAAGCGAATGTATAATACACCTGGAACAAAAGAGAAATGGTTTTAGAATCGGTACGAATGGTTCACACTGAAAATTCGGGCTACAAAGCTGGTAGTTCTAGACAAGGGACGTTCTGTCAAATCGAATTATCAACTTTCAAAATCAAGTAGGGAACCCGTCAGGGGTAGCATAGCGAAGGCGATTGTCAACCTTTGGTCTCAAAATATTCAAGTTGCAAAATAACATAGGTTGCAGAATTTATTCATCTCAAAACGTTCAAGTTGCAAAATAATCAAGTCTCAAAACTACTGTTTTTTACACTTACTAGTGTAACCATCATCAATCAAAATTATATAAATTCTTCCGTTACTGATTGATTGATTGAGTAACTAAGTTAATGACAGACTACGCACAGCCGAAACTACTGTTCGTAGAAAGCTGAAATTTGGCATGAAGCTTCCTTACACTCCGTAGCACTGAGGATTTCCCGAAATTCTTACGGGAACGGGAAAAAACGGGATATGCGCGTACGAAGTATAAAAAAGAACATTCAAAATATTGTATGGGATAGACACGCTGTCGAAATGTCACGTGATAAATCATTAGTATTTTGGCACTTCGACAATTTACCATCGCTAATAGCACTTTGTCTAGAGCCTTGGGTTTTATGAAAACCTGCGCCAAGTTCTGGGCTTCTGTAAATAGATAGTTACAGGGCATTGAGTACAAACTGTCTTTGAAAGTATGACCATTAGGATTTGTCTGTTAAAAATATGAGCGCATATACCTAAATAAAACCCAATTAACTTGGATAACTTTAAAAAAAAACTTGAACCCACAATGTTGAGCACGACCTAATCTAAATGTGTGAATCGAACCACAAATGATGCCAGACATACTAAGTAACAACATACTGCAATTCTACTAATTTTTAAACAACTTTCGCATTTGCAAACCAGTACCAATCTGTCAAATATTCCCATTTCCCTACATTTTTGACAGATTGCGATTGAAAAGCGAATGCGAACGTTACTTTAAAAATTTGTTGAATCGAGAAGTAGTTAATCGAACCGTCGGTTTCAGGAATGAAAATCATCGCAAGAATAATGTGTCAACATGTAAATGAACGCGTCAACTTTATTGGTTGAATTAATTAATTATCTCGTGTTTAAAATGTTACTTCTAATTTTAGACTTATTGATAATCTAGCTGTAATGTGAAAGATGATATGGGTAGAAAGAGGTCGCCACCGTGATCACGACTAATCTACTCGATTACTGACAGAAGACCTAGGGTAAGGGGGGGCATAACGGGGACGCGAGGCAAGACGGGGCCCCCCAGACATACAAGTAACCACGCGCATTAGCCGTGCATTGTTTTCGCCATTAAGAGGGCATTTCGCATCGGCTTTCAGCACGACAGTGACCGGCGATCAGAGTGTACGAATTTATTTTTGACGACCAATTCTTTTTTCTGGCGAAATTTCATCTAATTTTGAGTGGTTACCAAAACGCGTCTAAAAAGGTAGGTGTTTAAATTACTACTATAGTTTTTTTTATGTGTATTACTACTAACATCAACTATTGATACGTTTTGAGCAAAATCACTCCGACCTTGAATTAAATTTTTTGTTTGGTATTTAAAATTCTGTTAGACATGGGGGCATAACGGGGACATGGCTATGGGGCACAATGAGGTACCCCTGAATGGTCTGTAATTTGATAATATTACAATAATACTTTTTATTTTATTTTAGGTATATAGAAATGGTACGAACTTACAAAAATAAAAGTTCCAGAGGCAGTTGGTCTTTAGAAAGCATGAAACACGCAATTGATGCAAGCAGATCAGCAGGTTACAGAAAAGCAGCTCAATTGCATGGTGTTCCACAGACCACATTGGAGCGTCACGTCGCAAAAATAAGGAAGGGCGAGGTATCTCTTAATTCAGCTCGAGATAACTTTAAACCCATATTTTCCAAACAAGAAGAAGTGGAGCTTGTAAGGCCCCGCACTGGGTACCCCATACTGCCCCTACCCCGGGGCACGATGGAGTTTTCATACAGGTTTTGTGAAATAAAAATTAAAAATATAATTTGATTTCTTACTTCACCAAATTCGGTGCCAAATGATAAATTAATAAGTAACCAAAGAGTTGTCATTAGTTTTCATTAAAAAATATTTTATGTTTATTTTTTATTGTTTATTTCCCTTAACGTCCCCGTTATGCCCCCCCCTCCCCTATGTTTTGTATCGACCCCAACTAAATTGGGTCAAGTGTAAAAAAAATATATGTGTGATTTCGTTCTGAAACTGAGCTGTTTACTAAGACAACTAGCTTTTTCCCGCGACTTCATTCCCGCATATCCCGGTTTTTCCCGTTCGACGACCGGTAGTTTCGGCTGTGCGTTGTCTGTCAGTCACTCAAACAGTAACGGAAGAATTTTATATATTAGGATTTTTAACCGAATAACTGTTTAGTTGTACGTGAAAAGTATAAGGGAATCAATGAAGATCCGCATACCATCAACTAAATTGTCGCAAAAATCACATCGATCGCTTATTTATTTATTATCAACCGACAGTCGATTAAACAGTCGATCCGCGACTCACTGATGTCTAGAAAATTACTTAGATTTAGTAAGACTATATGCGAACTCTCGGCGACTAAACAGTTTGATTGTGATGAAATCGTTACACAACTCGACAAAACAGTTTGATGGATTTCAAAATTGTAAGTTTGTGGCTGGCTTAATAGATGAAAAAAGAAGCAGTAAAACTCACCCTTATCTAAAGCAAATAAAACAAAAAAAAAAAGTAATAAAAGAAGATGGCGCGTGGTACTGCTCGGCGCTCATCCAGAGCTGCGGCAGTGGCGCGGCCAGAGGCGCGGGCGGGCGGCGTCGGGCGGGGCGCGACGTCGGCGACCGTGGCACCGGGCGCGCCGGGGCCTGCTGCTGTTGTCAGGACCGGTAACGGCTCCTGCCTGAGGAAAATTAAAAAGGTTATTAGTAGGTATGGTGGACATTAGATAAATGTGCAATTTATTGACTTTCTTAACATCAAAATAGCAGAAATAAAGACAACGCTGTCCTGAACAGACTTCTATCGCGATCCTTTACGTTGTCTAGTTATGAAAAACTAGTTCATAATTTAAGTCCTCAATATAGTTGCAAAAAGGCTAGGCCGATTCTGTCTAGAGCCAGTGCCTGCCAGGAATGCGGAATCGTGCGGAAAGAGTCACCGCGACTCTGGAACGTAAGGGGCATTTGATGGAACACGGATGGGTCTTAGTCAGAGTCCGATACTGCTGGTTGTTAGTGGTACAGTTGCAGACTGAAAGCCGACCCCAATATGTAGTTGTCAACATACTAGGTAGATTATTTTTTTATTCTAGCAGCGTGTGTCAATCGCATACAACCACGTGGTTAAGCACAAGTGAGAAATTCTTGGTAACTTCAGCCGACAATAGTTACACTGATGGACCACAGACCTCTCAGCACACGTTACTAGGATACATGCTTTCTTTCGATGAGAAGGAGTACTCGAAGAGAGACTTCTGAAGGTCGAAGGCTAAACGAAGGCTTACTAAAGCCGCATTGTCTGAAGCGGCTAGCTCTTGGGAAAAGTTTCGATCATTGTGTGACCTAAGTAATTTTGTCAAGAAATGTTGGGAACCGCATGCGGAAAAACTATGGCCACGAAATATTCACTGTATGAAAGACGCTTTGCTTTAGAAATGTTCAAGAAAATATCCATTAATTAAACAGTCAAATGCTTCATGCCGGTTTCTCATGGTTCTGAATCAATAAATTTAAGTTATCACAGTAACAAGAATAGTTGATGACCACGTGGTCTGCTCAAAACAGGGCTGCTTTAATTACAAGGTATTTAGTGCGATTATTGAATCTAATGTTTTTACATACACGTGGTGATGTTTGCTACGAAATATGAGCTATATTTTGTAACTGGCGAAGAGACAGAAAAGCGATCAAGGAACAAAGAAAAATTCTTAATGCAAATAAAGAAATAAGTAATTGTAAGATAAGAAACTTGCCATACTGCTGCAGGTCACGGTATCTGCGGGTACCCTGGCTCACTGCAAAAGATAAAACAAGATTTAGCACGTGTTCAGTAGGCACTGAAAAAAAGAAAAGAAGATGGCGGGACTAGCGGGCCAAACCACCCACTAGACCAGCCCCATTATACCTAATGTGGTCCAATTAGGTTGGCAAAAAGCTGGAAGACATTGGGAGAGGTTTCCCAGCTGTGGGAAGATGCTGGCTAGCAGAAATCACCAATTTTATGGCATTACGTTGCATTGAAAAAGCGTGGTCAGCCACGTGGTGACTACATTTCCAATTTTCTTTTTAGATCTTGGTTCAAACATATAATCTTGAAATAGGGAGATTAATTAAACCCTTAAAAGATTGAAAACTTAAAATATCAACCGCGGAATCTCGTGTGGTGGTATGAATCGCAAGATGGCGGCTGAGATTGATTAGGAAATATAATGCAAAAGACTTGTACAAATGTACAAATATTGGCAGACGGAGATAAAATGATATAAGCCGAGAAGCACATACAGTTGAAATAAAATAAAATAAAATGAAAGAAAAACTATAAATTAGTGAGATTAAAATAAGCTAGGTAGTACTCACGTTCCGCTGCGACACCCGAATGCGCCGAGGACTAGGGCGTCCGATCTTTTATAGTCCTAATTACTTACTACTACGCAAAACCATAACATTGTAACTGAACATTTTGCATACATTTAAACCTGATATTGTTTAGTAAATTATTACTTAAGTACAATCTGTTGCTAATTGACCAAAAACTAAGTATCAGTTTAGGACTGATTAGGTGTGAAAAGTCTGTACTAAATATATATTAATTTTGTTTATTTTTCTATACTTACTCTATTTGTAAGTACGAATGTGAGACATAATCTCCGAAAGTGTAAATTAAAAATCGTGTCACGGATAGAAATCTACACTATCGCACATATGTGTTATTTTTATCCAGAAAATATGCATGTTTCTGTGAAAATGTCGACGGGATTAAAGTCACGAGAAAAAGCTAGCGTACAGAGACAAAACACTATCATTTTTCTATAGAATTTTCTTAAAACGATCAAGTAGTTATTATTTGAATTGAATTTTTATGGTGATGTGACAGTCAAAGAAAAATAAGGAATGTTTCAGCTGTAAGCAGCTGTCAAACTGATGTTTTTTCGGAAATAACAGCTGTGCTTTGCGATGACGAGTGATGATGGTCAGTTATTATGGTAAACAGTGGAACACACGCAAGCCTTTTTAGTACAGTAGCAAACAAAGCTTTTGAGTTAAGTTAAGTTGTAAAAAATGTTTTATTTTTCCGAAATAAATGGTGTTCCCTTCTTCAGTTTCTTCTACGTTTATTTTCTTGTAACATATACAAAGGCATTAGTCGAAAAAAATCAGTAACCTCTCTTGTCTTGTATTTTGAAAAGGAAAATTTTTATTAAATGTTTTGTTATCGATTATAATATAAAGTCCAGTGAGCTTTTAAAATAGCTTTCCAAGTACTAAGTAATTCGTAATTATTAATAAGATTTGGTCTTATTAATAACTACGAATTACTCATAATAATTACTAATAACGGATGTTTACTAATTTTTTTTTTTTTTACTGTTTATAGGCACACGTTTGACCACTATCTCACCTGATGGTAAGCGATGATGCGGTCGAAGATGGAGCAAGTTTGCCTAGAAGCAACCTATTCACTCTTGTCTTAAAGACTCCCAGGTTGTAGCCAACTGGAAACACTGGAGTAAATAAAGTGCAGCTACACGGTTTTGATTAGCAACTGTGGCTAAAGCATGAAACATTTTTTCACACTACCCTCAGAATATAGAAACATATTTCTAGAACACTCGATCTTGGAATTAGAATGGTTTCACAGTTTTGCCTTTTATTTACGAGTATCTAACGCATAACGCATTTTAGATAAATTGACGTGCATCAGTCTTACTGATAGACCAATGCACGTCAATTTATCCAAAATGCGCTGACAAATAAATATTTTGTTAGATTAGGGTAGTCTAAAATTGTGAAATATTATTTAATTTACACACACAGTACCAACTTTGAATAAATGTATTTTCATTTGGATGTTAGAACTTATTCAATCAAGTTTCACCAGTGATCTTCACTTCTCTCATCATCTAACTTCGGAAAGGAAACAATATTTTCTGATAGATCATTATGCAGCGTTTTTACAATATATTTGCGAATAGGTAATTCATGTACCTAGGAGTTTTCACTCGTCCATTATCATTCGAATAGGTCATTCGTGTATTATTATATAGGTATATAGGCTTTCACCATCATTATTCATTGTTTAGCTATATCTAATGTAGTTTAAAAAATGTTGTAGGTTTTATGGTCGAAACCTTTTCAACTATTTTTCATTAAGTTTTTTTTTTCATTATATTTTTAATTAAGAAATAAATCGACGTTATAAATTTGTCTTCTGAAAGAAAAAAGACAATTCTGTTTATTATGATGAAATACTGTGCCGGGAAAACTGAACGAAGAAAAGTAGATCAATAAAACTGGTAGGTACCATTTGTGAGGCTCCTAACTTTATATCAAAACCTTCTGCAAATAAAACTCAGTAACGCAGACCCATTCTTTACAGATAAAATATATTCTAAGAACTTCTACCTAAACCACTAAATCAGAGTACATAGCGAGCTATATACAGTACATAAATCTGCGGCCATGTTGCTTCGGGAAATTTAATAATCCTGGGAGCTCGTCCTTAGTAAAGACAAATGTCCACCCACCACCCGGGAGGGAAAATATTACATAAGTTTCCAGGAAAAACGGCGAGTGGGCGGGGCCTGGGGCGTGGCCTCACCACGCCCTGCTGGGTAGGAGGAGCTTAGGAAAGCTGTATGGATCCAAGATTTGGTCGTTTTATTAAATGGAGGTAAATAATTTGGTCTGAGTGCTGTATAGAAGTTGTGTTGTATGGAGTAATGAGTTTGTTTGTGAAGCTTGTCTCTATACTTAGATACCTACCTAGGTACCTGGGTACGTGCCTAAGTACTTGTAAAGAAATTGGGTTTCATTTCAATACGCCTTCATTGGTAAATGTTTTATCGACCTATCAGACATTCAAATTGATACTTACGTTTAGCTAAACTTAATTTTGTTTTGAAAGAATTTAAATAGGTACAATGTCCTAATAACATTCGTAAATTTCAAATTTCTTTTGTGAGCATACCTACGTAGGTATAGTATACATTGGATGATGGATGTAGGACAGATTCTTATGGAAATACACCCTATTTTATATTACATTACATATATTAATTTAAATATCTCTATTCCCATTAATATAATTGTCACAAACATGAGAACAGTAACAAAAGTATTAGATTTATAGTATTAGAGTAATATTATCCCAGTGCGGGTAACAGAAAAATAAATGGTTAGTTATTTTCCTGTTACCCGTACGTTGTTAACAAGAAGCGAATTCGCTGCATTCTTGAGATGTGTGAATGAACAGTTAATTATTTGTTCTTGTTAAGCAAAAAACTTCAAAATAAAAACCAATGGTAACAGATGTTGTGCTATAAAACCGACTTGTTATAATTATATCGTATTTTGAATATTTCTCAAGAGTCCCTGGAAAATTAGGTTACCTATGAAGGTGAAATTCGAAGCTAGTCGAATCGCAATACTATTAAGTCTACAGTCCTCTAAGTTTCCACCATTCAGGTTCCTCATGTCACGAATTTCAATGTAAAACCAAATTTGGTTAACGATTAGTACGAATATCAAATCGAAAAGTTTTGAATCAAGATGCATCTGCGTACCTAGGTATCAATGCTTCACAGGTGGAACCATTCGAGAAGTTCCAGATGTTTTCACAAAACTACTAGAAAATATCATAATTAAAATGGTTGATTAAAAAAACGAAATACTAACAACAAATGACTTTATCGTATTAATAAGATTAGCATAACTACGCTATTTCCATTAGCACACTCTAAACAAAGAGTGCTCTGAACAAAACGGACGCTTTAACCAAATTGCCCCAAAATGGGGAGAAAAATAAAAGAAAAACAACAAATTAATGAGCCCCGCTAACTTCCCCGGTACTGCGGTACTGGGACGAAGGGACCACACAAATGCTAATTTTTCAACTACTAAACATTTTTCGGTACGATTTCCAAAAAGAATTTCGTACAGTTGCGGTGCAAATAAAGTGTACAGCCAAAAATGGTTAACAAAATAGAAAAGTTTAGCTGGGAATATAGTTTTTAAAAACGATTTTCTATCTTCTGTTGTCGGATTGCAGATTTGTCATAATATTCACTATTTTGAAAAAGGTTTATAAATGAATTTACATATTAAGTTCAGCAATCACTCTGTATTAAATATCTCTGTTTAATCTGGACAACAGCTGATTTGTAAACAGCTGATTTCGTCATAGATTACAAGTGTCAACATTATTTGCTAAGTCGTTTTTTTTCCGAAATCAGACATGTCTGGAATTCAATGGAAAAAGCTTGCAGCTGAAACCATTTGCTTCGAAACTGGCCACCAAACGTATGCTCAATTAAAATTCTTTGAAATATAACAAGTATTTCTAACTCTTATTACTGTGCTAAATCGACAAAAACAAATTCATTGTAAAACAATTTTCCAATAGGTTTCCATTTATCTGACCGGCATCGCATCCCCGAGCCCTGCATCTGGCGCTCAATTTAAAACAAAAAGGTAACACACAGGCCACAGGAACTTCGGGAAAAAGGACCATCTCCACCCACTTCCTGTTGTTTGTCTCTGGTACACACATATTTTTTAACTAAGTGCCTATTTTGAATAAAAATGCGACTCCCTTTAACCGTTAAAATGTACGGAGCGAGTCCTGGAGATTTATGTCGCTACGTTCTCTTTATTTTAGAGATAACGCTATTGTTCGTAATTTTGCTCGGCAGTGTATTTGTAGGGTATTGTGTGCGGGAAACGGCGGAGTAATTGAAAATAATGTGGAGGTTTACTGGGTATTGTTACAGGTATGTGTGGTATGAATTTAATTTCAACGACTGTGGATTCAAATGTGTTTTTTTATAATGTCATATCGGTGATTTTTTTTAACCAACTAGCGAATCATACAAAACTAAAACTGATTTAGTTACCAAGTTATAAACCTTTAACTTGCTAGGGACCGGCCCCAATCGGGGCCAAATCGTATTGTCTTACTATTGTCTTTTAATTTGCGGAGCCTGACGCGGATATAATTCTTCATTATAATAAGAATTGTATAGTCACAAGCTAACATTGTTACAGTAATGTACCTAGCATTGGTATCGTCTTGTATCGCTATCTATATGAACTGAGGGTAGTTATGCTGCGATTGGACTTTTCATTGTAATTACTGTAACCGTATCATTCAATTTAATGACAAGTTTTGTAGGTACCGGTACCCCCTTTCAGTCGCTGTTGCAAAAAATATTTACCTACATTTTTATATATTTGTTATTTCAAATCAAATCAAAGGTTTATTTGCAAGAAAATACATCTATACATTACAAGGAAAAATCTTATTTCCTAAAAGTTACTGTATTCTGCCTGCAAGCAAGCGTGCAATTTTTTTACTTATCTCTATTTTTCACTATATCATGCAATTCAAATACTATTAGGTACAATTTTATTATTACACATTCATCATTAATTTTACTTTTTAAGTTCCATAAATTCCTTATTGCTATAGAAACAACATTTTTGTAGCCATTCTGTCAATTTCTTTTTAAATAAAATACCTTGCAAAAAAAATTAGAGTTCATTTGGAATGTTATTATAAATCACTATTTATTGAATATATTGAATACATTTTTTATAAATATCTTTATGGACTGGTGGGTGATACAATACGTTGTGAAACTTAGCCCTTTTTTGTCTCGGTAGAACCTTACTACGTTGCTTAAAGTAATCCATGTGATTCTTGGTAAAAATGCAGACATCTCTTATATACATACAAGGTAGAGGAAGAACATTGCATTTTTGAAAAAGAGTTTTACAACGATCCAAGAACCATGCCTTGTTTATAACCCGGATGCAACGTTTTTGCCAAATAGTTGTGCAAACGACATCTAAAACTATTCTAAATTTCATGTTGATAGCATCAGTAATTCTTGAGATATCCAGCTGTGACAGACGGACAGACGGACAGATTGCGACTGACATGCGCACGCTGCTTTAAAATAGGTTTGGTACTCTGATGAGCAGTTAAGGCGTTACAAAAAAACAAATATTGATTGATTGAAGAAACATAGACTGCCAAACTTAGCCCAATAGTCGAGTAAAGTAAAACATTTCTAAAACGTTCCACTGTTCCACATAAGTGTTATACCGTAGCGGCAGTTATGGCGAGGTTCCCGATCGTACCCGATCGTTCCCGATCATCGACGCCGCCTCGCGTCGTGATCGCCGATCTTTACCGATCGCTACTCGATAATCGCGCGCACTGTGCAAACAGTCGCTTTCATGTTCACGAATTTTTGCAATCTATTTTATACAGGTTGTTGCAAGTTGTGAAGATTTCTTGATCTCGTATCGACTTTTGGCTATTCGCTTTAATATATTCCTCTGAAAGTTACAGTATTGTAAACACGCAAAAAATTTAAGATATTTTCTGAGCAAATACCATCAATTTTCTATAGCACAGTATCACATTATACTCCTTGTAAGTACCTAAATAACGTAAACCGTTACGTTTGACCACAGTTTCATATTCAATCAGTACACTTTTCAAAACCTAGGAAGTACCTACATGGTCAATTTGGTAGCTATTAAGGTAAAATTTTAAGGTTCAATTTCTTAATGCGACGTAAACTATCATGATTACAATTAAGTTATATTATTAAGAATCTGTTATTAAAATACATATTACTTTAAACACTGTCTCGTTAGGCAGTAATGGCTTTGCCTTTGGCAAAGTTGTCAGTCCCGGTTTTAAAAAGCCTTCAAGTACAAATCGAAATGTCATCTCGACAGTAAATGTCAATGACTTGTCAATGCTTTTGAGGAGTTTTGACAGTTTGCGAGTGATTGCGAATGCGAACGTTCCGTAAAAAAATACTATAATAATTGTTAACTAGAATTCATACTTTGAATTTGACATTAGGCACCACTGACACCTGTTCAATACTGGAACGATGAGGTTTCTAGTTCAGTTCAACAGTTTGTCCAAGTACTTGCGATTTCTTTTTACTTGTGCTTCAGCCGTCGGACTTAGAAGCTGACCAAGTTAGGAATACCAGTATCAAGTTTAGACTTACTGCATCGAAAGCAGTTTGACAGGTTTCATAGGAGTTGTCAGTCTCGTTTCAGTTGCACCTACTTGATAGTTACTGACATTATTTGTTGTTATTTGTGTCTTGACCTATGCGCCGAATGAACTTTAGTTTTTTTCGTAGGCCAATGGCTACGTAGTAGTCAATTGGCTACGAAACTATCAAATTGTAATTTCAGTGTTTAAATAAGAAAAATAATGAAAAGGTGTAGGTATATCGATTTATATGACCCGACGGAGAATAATGTTCTTTCTAGATATAGTAAGAGTGGGGGGTTCTGTCTAATCTAGGGTCTATATTGCTCACAGAGGAAATTGTCTCCACTCCAATCGACTCAGTTACATTAGCTCATTATTCCTAAATATCTCGGTGTGACATTAGATAGGGCCTTAAATTATAAGAAACACTGCCTTAATACACAGCTGAAAGTTGGAACCCGGAATAACTTGCTCCGTCGCCTTATTTCCACCAATTGGGGAGCGGCACCTGATGTTCTTTGCACAACTGGCATGTCACTGTTTTTTTACTGGCGAATTTGCTTGCCTTGTGTTTGGCACCGATGCGCTCATACTCGGCAAACAACAACAACAAACGTGTCGTATAACACGTGACGTGACGTGTAACATGTCGTGTCGTGTCGACATCCCCTCTACGTCACACGTCAAGCTCCGGTAGACTAAAGAGTCGCAAAAGCTTCCTTCGACACACAGAGGCAATCCAGGATAGGCCATCTAAAGGGAGAGGCAAACTGTGGTGACAAGTATCCACCGCCTCACGATTTTATGAAACCCAAAGAGCAGTTGCGAAGCGTGCTCCATCTTCGACCACATCATCGCTTACCATCAGGTGAGATAGTGGTCAAACGCGAGCCTATAAATAGTAAAAAAAAAAAAAGCTTTGAACCGCTTGCGCACCCAGGTAGGCCGCTGCAAACACAACTTGGCGAAATGGGTTTTCATTACTCAATGTGAATGCGGTGTCCCTGTTCAGAATATGAGCCACATGTTGGAGTGCCCCAAGTGCCCATACACCTGTGCTATGAGGGATTTGATGAATACCACCGATGCTGCAATTAACGTAGCCATCTACTGGGTTCAAACGATCTAGGGAGTTGTCCATCGATTCGAAAAGAAAAAGAAGTTACATTAGCAATGGAAATAGATCGTCAATAAATAACAAACTGTCAATATTACAAAGTGTAGACTCGTCTGTGATTCTATTATTGTTGAAAGATCGAGTTATTTTAATATGAAAACGATGAACAATTTTTATTGTTTCAAAAATTTTTACAGAAATAAAAAAAAAAAAACCAGATTTATTGCTTCATAGGTTTAAAAATTCGTCTGCTCGACAGCGTTAAATGCGCAATGAATAAGTTGATGTATTTCGAAATTAGGTCGCTGAAGTCGATAATCGAACAATGATTTGAGAATTTGAGCGTATTCATTTGAGAACTGTAGCGCGGCATCATAGTTTTAGAAGTTAAATATGTTTCCTAAACAGCTCGTCCTGTAAGTAAATGAGCGTGGGATCGCTGGCTGCGCGTGCGACGGCCGGACGCCTCGGGCGCTGCTGCACAACCTTCTATTACTCGCCAGCTCTCACTGGATCCGCTTAGATTCCGCTCTAGGGTTACTGCTGGTATGAACTACATTGCAGTAACCTGCTGTCCTACCGATGATGTCTTTTAAAAGTTGGGGATATAAAAAACGGGCTGGTACAAATAAATGCGTTTTCATTTTCACATCATCGTTTCTGCTAAATGCTGTTCACCGCTGGACATCGGCCTCCATCGACCGCGCCAGTGCGTATCACATCTAGCGGATTTTAGCTTGTGGGAGGCCTTTTAACGCAATGTCGCATCATACGGAACAAAGACATGCATGTTGGTAGAAAATTAGTCGATTTTAAACTGCCCAATTAAGTCATTGCTCAGTAAATCGTGGCAGGCGCAAGAAGTGCGCTAAGGAAGAAAACCATTTTTATTTTTACAATACTTTGCAAAGACACTTTTCTTTTCTTCTCCGACCAATCCGTCAGGAAATATACTATATACTAATATACGAGCTGAAATCCTTGTCAAAGGGCTGGCCCAAAATTGCAGAAAACCGGAAGTAGAAGGATAGAAGGGAAGCCTTTGCCCTGCAGTGGGCAGTGTGCAGCACAGAATAATAATGATGTGCATGCCTTTCAACGACATTTTCTTATTTATTTATTTATTTTATTAATTATGTACACACAGAAAAACAGTAAAAATTAACATTATAAACATGAGTACAAAGGAACTGCTTATTTCTAATGAAATTTCTTCCAGCAGACCTGCGACAGGAGAAATGAAAACGAAATGTAGACAATAGTGTGTAACAACAAGAGAGGAGTGTGTAAAGTCTTAAAATTAAAGTAACAAATAAAAATAAAATATACAAATAAAATATATACCTATACAGAATACTATATTATAAAATAAATAAATATACACATATATATATAACTATCATAGTTGAGAGGAAAGGTAGTGCTCTTTAAGACGATTCTTAAAAAGAGAAATGGATTTTAAGTCACGAATGCTAGGCGGAAGTGAGTTCCACAATCTAACTGCATGGACAGAGAAAGAGTAGGAATAGTAGCTGGATTTATGAGGATGGGTTCTTTTTAAGATTTGCTTTCATTATTCATTATAATGCAGTTATAATTTGTTGAAGATTTTTCAACATAAATACAGCATTTCCTAGATACAGTGGCAATGTGAGCTTTTAAATTAGATTCCTGCTGCATACCGACTGCTTTCAACCAAAGCAAGAATTCATTTTCTACAAGTAATTCTGCCAGCCGGCAGCCCTACGTGCGCAAATACTAAAGCTATGTGAATCGTAAGAATTGGTGTGCTTACGTCGGTCAGAGGTCGGACGCGGGTCATGCCGCGCTCACTGCTCCGATCTGTGGAGAGCAAGCTAACTATACCTGCGGAACTGATCTTAATCGGTGATTAGGTGCTGGGTGCAGAGGTGTTTCTTTGATTGCTGGCTGAGAGGCCGTGGCTCTAAGAGGAATTACGGAGATGTTTATGCCCATTTAAAATGAAATCACTCCATCGTCGACTTTGTCTCTGTCATCACTGACGTAGACTTGAGTCAAGAGTAAACCTATCTCCAAAAAAAAATCTAATTCGGCAGTATCTACAGCAAGTCACTGAAAGATGATTAATGCCAGCGATACTGCAATTAATGTAGCCACCTTTTGGGGCCAAATGAACCATGTCAGAGGCCCTTGAGGCGGTTCTAAACTCTGACACTAGGGTGTGTGGGGGCGTTAGACCTTACTGCCCACACGATAAGAAGAAGACTGGGCCCAAAAAAATTTTACTTGTTTTTTTACTTCTTCTTTGGCAACTGAGCCGATATCGACTATTCTGCCACTGAATGTGGTGAACTTAAGAAATTAAATATCGACCCGAAAAGGAGAAGAACTGCTGTCACTGTCACTGATGATATAATTTTAAAGGTTTCGTTTCTAACAGGATATGTGACTGATAGATAAGGAAAAAAAAATGTTTATTGCATCAACTGAAATTCTTACGTCTACTTACAATATGGAGCATCCTTTTAAGCAAATAGTTTGCTTGTGTGGAAGCTCTGCCTTTCTCCAGGTTATATAATAATTATTACAAAGTTAATGAGCTTGTTCAGGATAAGTGTAAACAAATATAAAACTAAATTAAAACAAAAATAAAAAATAAAAATGAAAACAAAACATTAAATATAGTATAGTGGAATGAAAATAGAAAACGCGCTGGGTTTTGTGTGTGTGTGTGTGTTAGGTATCTAGACGTATTTTAGAAAAGGCTAATTTATGACTTATTTATTATATTTTCTTGTTCTGGAAACCATGAAAAGACCACCCTTAGTAGCGATACTAGTGATCTTAATATCTTATTTAAAAAAAAAATAGATACTAGACATAAGATCATTAATATCGTCAAGCTGTCTGGATAATCTAGATTTATGTAGATCCTCCTGACAGCCCGCTACTAATTGCCATCAAATCTTGACACGAGATAAGAAGAATGACCACACGATCATTACTGGCTAATACCCTTATTTCTTCTACCATCATAACCATAACCGGTAAAGTAATGAACAAACCATTTCTTTTCGTACAGCGTTCGTGACTGACGCCGTTTCAACAAGGAATTGTGGTTTGACGTGAATTATGACGTCACTTATTCCCTATGTCGTTAGCTGGTGTTGCTAGCTAGAAAATAGAAAAAATGAGTACTACTAAAACGAGTACAATAACGAATGTTATATCCTATTGTTTGAATCTCCGTCGCGTATTGAAAGGTTGATTCATTTAATAATGTACCTACTTACACACATACGTACAGTATAGTCTTTTCAACCCAAAGGTTGTTTGGTAGATAATCCGTTCGTCTATGTACTACTACCAAATAAAAAAATAAAAGATACTTGTGAAGTACAGTTTCCCACCTTCCTTCCTTCATGTAACCTTTTCAACGATTGCATTCACATTCACCTTGGATTGATCGATTTCTAGATTAACCTACGCTAGACATTCCATTTCGAATGAACATCAACAATCGGTACAATTGGGCCCAAACGGTTTTAAAAGTGATATAACGTCGATTTAAAAGGAAAGAAAGAAAAATGTTTATTTGGGACTCGCACAAGACACAGTAGAAGCACAACAATAGGTAAATCTTTTTAGAACTAAACAATGAAGGTTTCCTGAAAAAACGAGCACCAGGTAGCAGCACAGAGGCGTCAGGTCCAGGCACCTGTCAAAACGCGAATGTTTTCTGACATTTGTTAAATTGACATCAACGTCACGTTTACGTCAAAGTAACTTTGTCAATGAAGAGGACCTATCGCGAATGTGGCGCCAACTAGTGGCGTAAATTTTCCGGGAAATCCTCATTTCATGCATCATGTTAATAGCTTCGGAAATATACCAGATGAGACAAGCAATAAACACACGCACAAAACGTTTACGGCACACATTCATAGTGCGTACAGCTAAGGAGTGGAATTCCCTGCCGGAGTCTGTGTTTCCAGATAGCTACAACCTGGGAGTCTTTAACTTGTGAAGAGTGAATAGGTTACTTTCAGGCAAGCGCGCTCCATCTTAGACTACATTATCACTAGTCATTTGGTGAGATAAAAAAAAAGTTTTAGAATAAAACAGTTCCAAGCACCATTTTAATCGTTTTAGTAACATACTTAATTAGACAAGCAATAAGAACTCAAAGTCACACGATGACACCAAAAGAAAAAACCTGGCCAAGTGCGAGTCGGAATCGCGTGCAAAGGGTTCCGAACCAATTTCATTTTTTTAACATGTTATTTTAACACTACAGACTTCTTATAGGTTTTCCTGTAATCTTTAGGTATAGAACTATTATCTGCATTTTTTTTCAAAATTTTAGGCCCTGCAGTTTGGGAGATAAGGGGGGGAATTGTCATTTTGGTCTAATTTCTTGAATAACTTCAAAAATGAATATTTTAATATTATGAAATAAATATAATTGAAATCGTCACAGTTAGTCCTTTCATTTGATATGTCACACGATACAGTTTGAAAACACTTTTTTTAGTTTTTCTAGTTTGTCTCCCAAAAGTGACCCCCATAAATGTATTTATTAACGTAACGCGTCCGTGTTTAGGTCACAAAAATCCATATGTATACCAAATTTCAATAGAATCGGTCCAGTAGATCCGGAGAAAACTGGCTGTGACAGACGGACAGACAGACAGACACCCGAGTGATCCTATAAGGGTTCCGTTTTTTGTTCGGAACTCTAAAAACACAAAACAGTCGCTCAAGTTCTATAACTTCTTTATTTCTAATTAGCCACATTGTTAATAATAAGTTAGTTAATAAGTGACGTTCGTGTAGCCCACACATTAATAATAATTGTAAAACTCAAAGCCATTAACACGATATTCGTGTGAATACCACCCTTCTTTAAGTTTGTGTCAACTTTCAAACATGAGGGAATGCAAGTTTCATTAGACTTGTTTCAGTTTTTATCCCATAAAGCTAAACAATTTAGGACTTGGATGTTCTAGCAAGGGGTAACTAAACTGTTTAGTCATATTTTTGGCTGAAAAGCTCGTGCAACTGTTTTGAAACAAAGACCTGTAAAAGTGAGATTAGTACCTACATACTTTCAATTACCTAATTTAAAAAATGTGCATTGTTTGGCGTGCTCTTTGAACACACCTAGTCTAAATAAATTGCGATGAAGGCAGGACGATGATGATAAGGCCGCTCATTGTATGTGTTTTAGCTTTAAGTTTCCTTGTTTATTATAAAATAAATAAATAAAATAAGCCTTTGTTGCTGTCCTACAAATTTACAATACACACATTTTCTTATTAATACTAATAATGATATTCATTTATTAACAGATCGACTACACGATCGGTTTCACTTCACAGCTTGTCTTTCGACAAAGGCCTCCTCTAAAGCTTTTCGTTTCTGTCTGTCTCTCGCTGTTCTCGTCCACTCTGGACCCGCTACCTTTTTGAGGTCATCTTCCCATCTCTTTGTTTGACGCCCTTTACTTCTTTTCCCATTCCTGGGATACCACTCTGTTATGGTTTTTCTCCATTTTCCATTCGTATCTCTAAGCATATGTCCAGTCCATCTCCATTTTAAAGTTTTACATGTTTTCTTTGCATCCTTAAATTTAGTTGTATTTTTAATTTTTTCTAATCTTTTTTTTATTTTTTTTATTTGTGATGGATTTGCTCTTGACTCTAGTCTAGGTCAGAGATGACAGAGACCAAGTCTACGATGGAGCGAGCTTACCCAGAAGGAGCCTGTGCACTCTAACTTTGAAGAGATTAGGGTTGTAAGCGTTTGGAAACACAGACGCAGGCAGAGAATTCCACTCCTTTGCTGTGCGCATTATAAAAGACGTTTGGAAACGCTTAGTGCGAATTGGTGGAATAGTAACAAGGTAGGGATGGTAAGATGCAGTGCGTCTGGATGTCCGATGGTAGAAGGGGGCCGGTGGAATGAGGTCGTGGAGTTCTTGGGCACACTCACCGAAGTACAATCTGTAGAAGACCGACAAGCAGGCAACCTTACGGCGATGAGCCAAGCTATGTAGCTTGGAATCCACCAGTTATTCGTCACCGATGAGCCTCTTAGCTCTGCGTTCCACCGAGTCAAGCGCGGCAAGCTGATACTTAGCTGAGCCATCCCAAAGGTGGCTACAATACTCCATGCAGGATCGGACTTGCGCTTTATATCGAGTTAAAAGCTGTCCAGGCTTAAAGTATCGCTTCACCCTATTTAGGATGCCCAGCTTTTTGGCAGCAGTTTGGGCTCTGTACTCGATGGTGGCGCCGAAGTTGAGACTGGATGTCAACTCCATGCCTAGGAGCTCGAGCCGATCAGTCACAGGAACAGATGCACCCCGAAAAGTAGGAGTTTGGTCAAAACGACTCCTTTTTGCGGTAAAAAGACACGCCTGTGTTTTGGTGGCGCTAAAAGTGACCACATTGCTATCACCCCACTGGGAGACAAGGCTTAAGGTCGAATTTGTCCGCTCTACCATGGCCTCTCTCAAGGAACGAACTTCATCCCCGCTGGTTGTTGCGCTGGACAAGTATCTCTCTGAAACCGTACTGTCATCTGCGTACCCAACAAGATAATCTTATAGATAATCTTATTCTATCTTTCCTCTTGACGCCCATTACGCTTCTCTCCATTCCGTTTGGCATACCTTTATTTTGTTTATTAAGCGATCTGTCAATGTCCATGTTTGGCAACCATAAGTTAGGCATGGTAAAATGCACATATTACATACTTTTCTTTTCTCTTTGATAGGCATGTCCTTGTTTAAAAAAACGCACATTATGTAGACAAGCATATTATAAACTGGAAGATTATGTCCTTGATAAAAATGCTTGGCTAAATGCCGGTCCTGCTCCACAGCCACAGCAGCATGGGTCCACTTGTTAGGTTTTCGATAATTGGAAGAAATGCTTACCCTTTTTTTGTTCTCCTATACAATCATTTATTTATCATTTCTTTGCATTATTGTATCAGCAAAGTATACACAATAAAGCAGCCTTCTTTTTTTTTTTTCTTTTCTTATTTACTTGAAACCATAGTTTTGTATAACGTAGAAGCATATTTTCAATTTTTTGTAAATGTGAGCACTATGGAACCATTTACATATGTAATTATAGATTTCGTTATTAAATTAGTTTGACATGAACGAGCGTGGCAGTTGAGAGCTTGTCATGCTCACACAAATGTTTTGCTGATGGTGGCGCGTGTTTTGGATCATTTGATTCCCTTCAAAATGGTTGAGTTAGATGGTGCTGATGCACGCGTCATGTTCGTGAACGGGCGCCGTCAGTTGAAACTGGTCATCTCTTACCTGCCACTGGCTTATTTTAATCTGTACCTGCATTTTGAATTGTTTATATGTTTTCTTGTTCTTTGCATTGTCCTCACATATAGAAGCAATCAATGTTAATGTTAACAAGATTTTTGTAACACATCACATGGTTTAAAAGAGTGTCCGTGGAGTTTCTTGCACGTTCTTCTCCATAGAGATCTACGCTTTGGAACGTGCAAATAGCTTCATGTTTTTGACTGACCGACTTTGACAATTCAAAAGTGCCTGTAAATGGTTTATTTGAAATATACGATTTGATTTGATTTGATTTGATTTGATTTTTCATGACTTCGCTGAGTGACCAATATCTCTTCATTACACCTTTAGTATACACAAATACACTGCTGATCACGTGTGCGGCCAGAGATCGCACTACATAGAGAAGTATGGCACGAGAAAGGGCAGGCCTTTGACCAGCAGTGGGAAACAAATAAGGTAAGTAGAAAAAACAAAGGCACATCAACGACTTATTTCCAAATCTACTTCGTAACATTTACGAGAGGATCCTAAATATCCTAATTTATCTTGGTATAAAACTCCTTCGAAAGATTTCTATCAGTGATCTTGCGAATCACTTTCAGAGTTTTTCATGAGATTATTTTTCAGTTTTCACTGATTCAGAGAAAATCTTATTCAGTTACCAGGAACATATATTTTCATATAATCCTGCAGCATAACTATTTACGGAGCTTTCAATACAAAACCAACATGCGTGTATCGCACAGATTGGACACCACGTCATGACCTGACATCCAGACTGACAAACATAACACCATCCACAAAACAACAACCCAACCAAAAATGCACCTTAACACCTTGTCATAAAGTTCCGAGGTGAATGAGGGAGTGGTAAAATAAAGTTGGTTCAGCATAACCCTATATTTGCGCGTGACATATCCAAATGTTGATGCACTAGTGCGGAAAATGACGTGTCACCGTGTTCGCACCGAGTCGCGAATGACGTCATATTACCACCTCGATGCTGACATGAGAGGTATTAGCTTTTAGCATTTTTATTCATACTTTTTGGTCTGTCTGTTATAAAATTTGAATTCAGAACGAATGACCATTTGAATTTGGGGTTACTATTGGCTACTTTGTATTTTGTTTTGATGGCATGTTAAAGCTTATTCTAAATCATAAAAACAAAATAAATGATAGATTTATTTGCTAAAAGACCACCACTGCACATCTAGGCCTACTCCAAGCATAGTCACTACACGCTACCTAACTAAAATCCTTAATATCTAGATTAAGGTAATATAATTAGGTAATTTGTCACTACTACAGTACCATTATACAATAACTATTTGCAGTAAGGCAATGTATTATTCAAGAACGTAATCTTTGATTAAACTATTATAAACTACTATATTAAACTGAACATGTCACCGCCACCGGCCTACAGCGCAACCATCGAAAACGAAAAGCACAGCCACAAAACCATTCGTGATCTTGTGAATCTCTCATTATGTTTTCAAAAAAAAGTATCTTATCAAAAATATGCTGAAAACTGCGCCTACCCCTTGTCGAATTTGAAAGAACAAAGCGCACAATCAGACGGTACCGACTTGTGTGTATATGTTGGATTATTTTCGATTATATTATCGGAATAGTAATAGGTAATTACTAATTCCAATAATAAGTACAAAATAATCAATAAGCTTAAATTAAAAATCATCATTATTCTGGAATGATGATTTTCCAATGATAAAAAGTCTAAATTACATCAAATGTACTGCGCCTGTCAATCCTTTCATAGCACTTATACAGATATACGAGGAAAATAAGACACCAACTCAAGTAATTCAGAACCATCAAGTTTATTTCCTTAGAAAAACTGTCGTAAAATGCTACAAAACAATCGTAAAATAATAAAGCATTTACAGATTCCATGCAAAAATATTCAAAGCAGTGAGTTAAGGCGGCCATATTATTTTGATACACAATGCGACACGCACGCCACCTAGCGGTGGCTCGGTACTCACACGTTTGACAGCATCCCCAAGATGGCGGCCGTGGAAAGCGCGGGAAGACACCACTGCACACTACAATGCAACTATAAACTGCATTCCACCACATACACCAATAAACATCAACACTTTGAACACTCCGAGGAACACCGAAGCCCGCCGACGCCACTATCACCCCGGCTCACGCACAGTGCGGGTTACAACGCATGCCCAATCAAGTGACATATCACTAATTACGATGACGGAGCTATGCCTTCCCCGGCAGCGGATCGTCGAATGAAAACCTCCACCATGTTGTTACTGAATTTTATACTCCATCCCAGTCAGCAGAGCCTCCAAGTTTGCCTCCTTCAAATTCGTTATGCATACAGCACCAAGGGCTGTTGAATACCGTTCGCGTTTATTTATGAACAGGCAAACTTCTGGTGGCTGGTGGGACGTACGAAATACGTTATAGGCTCGCCTCCCCCGAGTGCCCGAGTGCCGGCCACCGGCGCCGCACACACCACCAACAATGCATGCGATCGCCGAAAAAGGGCTTTTTATGTATTCAACTTCAGAACTCTGTAGCTCATCTGCAAGTCGTATTATGGACCTAATTAACAAGTTAATATGGGCGATCCGGGGCCGCCGCGTCTGCGCACACCGCCTGGAATCCATTCTGGATTTACAAATTTGAATGTCGAAGTCGAATTCAGGTTCATTCGAATAGCGAGAAACCTTTGTGATTTCGGAATACACGAAAATTTAAATTCACCTGCGCAGAAAATGTTTAAAAGTTGTCCGGAGCAGCCGCGTGCGTTTTGAAGCTCCCGCGATTGCGACTTTGCAATGGTAAGGAGCGTTCAGAAATTCCGCCCCGCCCGACACCCCCATCACAAAGTATAATGATATCGTCGCCGGCGTTATTATGGCAGTCGTCATAAATATTTCATAGATGTAGCGAGGGCAGTAATGACCGAGTGACCGCCGATCGCCGAGACTCGTCGCCATCTTAGATTGCACATTATACCCCGGACTACGTCCCCCCGTGCGAGTCATTATACCGAGATGTTGTGATATCAACCGGCATTGACTGTCTAACTTCACGTTGTAACGGAATCGTATTGTATTGGGAAACACTTCTACTGTTTCTTGTTAGAGTTCGTGTTCGTAAAACCCTGTTCCTTCAAAAAGTTCTGAAACACTTGCATCCTGTCTTGGATTAACATACATTAGACGCAGCTTACGAGAACAAGGAGCTTTACTCGTATCTTCTTACTACGTACTTTAAAAGTCGCCTATGCAGTCGGAACTCTATCAATCAATAAAGAAATTTCGCTACGGGAAATCTTGCAATCAACCAATACTTACATAAATGTTAGTGCAGGTTGGTGAAACCTCTTGACATAAAATTAGAGTTAACGAGCTGATCTAATACCTCTATCTAAGGATTCATCCGTATAATGAAATACAACACTGACAATTTGTAGTTCCACATTTAATGACACATAAAACATAAAGGTGTTCGAAAAATCCATATTTGTTCCAGAAGATTTTTAATGAAACCTCCACATTTCGTCTAGGCACAGCTTGTTACTCCTGGCGGCGGCACGTGCCGCCCCCAGACGGCGTCGGCGTGAAGGTGGCTAATTACCTCGTCCTCGGCCGGACACCGGCGTCCTTTGATCACCAGCCTTTGATCGGCCGGCGACACTACGTAAAGGTACGCCGCTTAGGAGCAAAACGGACATCCGAGCTATACGCGGTGCTATTCTAGTTGTCTCACAACGACAGCCCACTTCATCTATACAAAGACTATTACACATTCATTATGAGAAAAACGATATTTATGAACATGTGAATTAATAGAAAAAAATAAAAATAATTCATTATCATGACGCATGACGTAGTTTGAAACATCCAGGAGCGATCGCATTTCCAGCCTTGTGTTCAAAGGACGGCGCGGCCGCGAAATGGAACGGCGACATTCTTTTGATACATAAATATTATTAACAGGAAGTTTAATAATTCTAATGCATTTTTTGTTTTTATTGTGCCTATCATCTTAATGAATTATTTAAAAAAATAATCGCGCCAAGAGGTAGTCTATATCGAGTAGGTACCTAAAGTGGTCTTCTCTTGTAAGACACTAAAATGGCACCGCGTATATTTGTCTGAACATACGTACTTGCTCTGGTAGAAGTTCTTCAAAGACGTACCTAACTTCTTTATTTTATGTGTAAGACGTACGACTTCGTATGAATGAGCAAGTTTTTAAAACCGAACTAACGATCATAAGTAATACTTACTAACTTTGACTTGGTCGAAGTTTTTTAAAGGTAGATTGACAAAAACAAATTTTGAAAAAGCTAACTTGTCGATCTTGTACAAATCAGACTGGAAAATGTTCAGCTGTATTCAGAAGATGTCCGCTGCACCCTCCAGCGTATCGGCCGCCGAGTTCTACCGATCTCCTTTGACTGAAAACTTGTTAGAGGTCCGTATTAAAATTCAAAAACGACGCACGGAACTCAGTCCCGATTCCTGAAAACATTATTCAGGGGATTTGAATAATGATTTTGTTTTAGTCCGTACTCACACCTCTGTTTAATGTATGCGAGAAGATTGGAGCCCCGAAAGTTCGTAACGCGATTTTTGGTCGGACTTAAATGGTTTTCAAACTTAATTTTGTGGGCACTCGGCTTTTTAGTCGCAAAATGTGTTTATGCAAGAATCCCTTTATGAACAAAGTTGTTGTAATTTATTGCGTTTAACTTGCAAAGTGTGGCAGGAGTGGACGAGAGTTGTGTAACAAAGTGCACTTCGTAATTGGATGTTTGAGGTCTTATATTTTAGAACGAAGTTTAGTGTCTCGAGCGGGTTAAGTAATGAAATAAAAATAACTTTAGAAAGTAAAAAGAAATAAAAAGTATTTATTTGCAGTCCCAGAATGTTGCGTGAACCTGTATAGAACACTAGTGTGTTTGTTTTACACCTACAGATTGGGAAAATATGCGCATTTTTTAAAATACAGTGTAAAAGACCTTGAAATAGAGTTATCATTAGATTTGTAGCCGTAAACTTTTGTTATTCGCTCAATGCTAACAGTTTTGAAGGTACAGATTTCAAATTCAATCAAATTAGGCTGAGTGCTAGCCCTTTTTGAACGTCAACTTTTACAAAAAGATACTTTCCCTGTTCTCCTTCACCGTAGTTCTAGTGTTTTAGCTTTGAAGAAGAAGTGGTGCAACAAACTCCGCAGCAACACATCTGTCGTTGAGTTATTAGTATCAAATTATATTATGTAGTTTATGCTTTTTTTTGAGAAATCAAAAACTGAACTATCTACAGTACGTCTACCATGAGTTTTATCAAACTATACTCGCTAGCGACTGTAGTTAAAAAAAATGTATGAAAACTTTAAAAAACAAGTTTCTAATTTATTTGTTTAAGTTGGTAACTAACAAGCAAGCTAGTTGCAAGTAAAACTTTAGCTAACAACTTAAACAAATAAATTAGAAACTTGCTTTTTAAAGTTTTCATACTTTTTTTTTAACTACAGTCGCTAGCGAGTATAGATCGATAAAACTCATGGTAGACATACAGTATTAGGTTCCGCTTTGTTTTTGACTACAATACATTTGGAACTCAGTTGCACTGCAACCGTTAAGGTACTGTAAGATACTTATGAATTTAATATAAACTCCTCTGAATCCTCGTTTTCAGTCGTCGTTCTCCAAACGTGCTCATAAGTGCTCTCACCAGCTCTGCGACTTCAGACAGCAACAGTCAAAGTAATCTAACAGAAAAAAAGAACTCGCCATATTTTATTCAAATTCCGCGTCGCGAACAGTTGAAGCGGAAAAAATATGAATATGATTTCCTTACGCACTTTGGAGAAGTTGCCTCGCGCCAAATGAAGCATATTGCGAGCCATAACACTCGCATTATTCAGAAGAAAAAAACTTGCAGGAGACAGCTCTTCATGAGGCGACTTCTTTGTGTGAAGTCACAAAGTAGAAATATGACTGGGCTGAAGAAAGCGAGAAATTTCGTAGAAAAGTTGAGTTGAGTTTTGATTTGTTTAACATAAATGGGACTTGAACTGATGACTTTTTCATCATCATTATTCTTGTAACATTCGTGTGTCGCAAAAAGAGTTTCTCATTTTCGTTATATCATACTGAGTTTTCTTTTGAAATGGTTTTGAACCAGTTACCGTTACTTTGTAACGTTAATTTCTCAGAGGATTATGTTATTGACATAGGAAATTGTGATGCAAATTCCCTAAAAAGAAATAGTTTTCAAGAATTATTGCAAAAGAAATCTTACATGCTTGGTTTTTGTTATTGATAGGCTTGCGTTTGATCACAATCTCAACTGATGAAAGTGGATGATATGGTCGACGCTTGCCTAGAAGTAACCTATTCACTCTTTGAGTTAAAGATTCCCAGGTTGCAGCTATCCCTGCGACTAGTGTTTGTAAGTCAGTGTTTGGACCCTTCAGTCGCGTAGTGAACAGGGAGCTTTATTCAAAGTAAGTCTTAAGAACAGTTGAAGAGGGAAGCGCCTTAACTTTTTATACACATTTTGTTCGCTAAATGAACTGAAACTGTATTTCGCAGATGCTAAGCAAACTTACTTTTTGGGTTAAGTATCGCTGGAAAATGGTCCGTTTGTTTTGGCTGTTTTGTGACAAAAATAAGTTGTGTTTGAAATGGATTTGAATGTAAGGTAGTATTGCTGTACAGAAAATCTTGTTGAAAGAGAGAATTTACTAAATAGAGAATAAATCTATATCTAAATGAGAATATCCTTTTTTTGTTAACGATGTTTGTGAAATGTTTGTTTATTTTTTTGGTTAAGGCAGAAAAACGATTACAAATTACAAGAACGAATATTTTCAAATGTTTTTCTCATTTTTCCCTTAAATCTGGTTTTCCACACTTGTCACTCTCTGAAAACTATGTTTCTATTCATCATTTTCAGACCCTATGACTTCGACATCATCAATCCAAATATTCCGAACACAAATGCTAACAGCTATAATATAACTCATCATCCACAAACGACTACAGACGCAATTTTTCAAATTAAACGTTCAAACACGTTGTTTTTCCTTCACCCTAGGTCTTCATGTAAATTACATTGAGCGGGGAGAGGTCTGCCCACCCACTCCCCGAGATAGCGTAATGATGCTACGAGATAACGTAAATGTTATGTTATTATTTATTGTAGTGTTATTTTCAATGGCGCGCTTCTTTTGTCTCATTTTACACCTTGAGAAAGTCGCGGGTTTTCAGAAAAGAACTTGAGGTTTGGGGAAGGTTGATTGGAATACTTAATTGATATTTTTTGACTGGTCTACATTGTCTTCTTATAGCTTTATTATGACTGTAATATGGAAAGAAAAATCATATATATTAATTCAATGAGTAGGTAACCGTGTAGTTTCTTGCCTGTTGTTCTCCTTAGGAAAAAACCAGTTTGAACCGTGCATTCGTAGACGACGTTAACAGTAGATTAAGGAAATATATGTTATATAAACCAAAAAATTTTTTTTTAGGGAAAATTTTTGGGCCTCTAACGACGTCTCTCATGAAAAAGCATTAAACTTAGGCATGTGCAGAGGTAGCAGCATTTAAAATTCTTCTAAATAATATGCTAGCCACCCACAAAAACAATGTAATTAAAAGAAAAGAAAGAAGTAAAGCAAATGGAATTATTCAAAAACAAACCTACCCTCATTTGAAATACAACGGTCCCCGTCTCTGTCAATGCTTGACTTTTTCGAGTCGCTCTCGAATCTGCAAGACAAACAACAGAATCTACGGAGTTAAACAAACGACGTGTACTTAACGGAGAGACGAGGTAGGTAGGTATTAGATGGAAAGAAAATCGATTGAAATCTTAGGAGAAGCGAGGACTTAATTTCAGATACCTTGAATTAAAAAAAAACCGGCCAAGTGCGAGACTGACTCGCACACGTAGGGTTTTGTACCATAAACCTTAATTTTTGTTGATGTACAACAACAACAACAACAACAAAAATTTATTTCTAAAACTCCAGTTATACATTACATCAATGTACCATAATATTTGTTGTCATAGCGGCAATAGAAATACACAATCAGTGAAAATTTTAACTGTCTACCTATTACGGTTCTTGAGATACAGCCCTCTGACAGACGGACGGACGGACGGGCGGATAGCGGAGGCTAGTGATAGGGTTCCGTTGGTTACTCTTTGGGTACGGAACCCTAAAAAGAATACGCATTGAAAGTAATTCAGTCTGTCTGCCTGTTCAAGTCTTAATGGCTATCCGGAAACTTGGCACACAAGTAGCCCACGTCCTCAATGAGGACATAGGATACCTTCTTATCCCGGGAGGACAGATAGATAGATAGCGGCTAAACCACTGGCAGGCTAGTTTTCCACGCAGGGTTGCGGATTTTGTTCGAAAGAGTCACCGCGGCCCTGCCGGTCGATTCTGTCGACATCTCACCGTGACCACATAAGTGGAGTGAACGACAAGTGAGTTGTCACGCCATCTTGTTTGTATGGTTTGACAGCTCACCTGTCGTTCACTTCGCCCAAGTGTTCACTTCGATATGTTTACAGAATCGCACTGCTGGAACGCTTTAGGAGGAACACGGGTGGGTTTTAGTCAGTCAGAGTCTGACACGCGGAGCGGAAGGGATCCACTCTGCCCAGAGCGGAAGGAGCTATTTCATGATTCCCTATCCTAAAATAAAAGAAGACTAGTTTACTACCTTCATCATTAGGTAAAGTGATGTTAATAAAGCTACTCTGTTAAGCAAACCGTTAGTTTTGAAGTTAAACGACGCTTGTGTGACAAAGACCGTTCTAATTTACAGCCATACCCACAAGGCGTCAGTCGACCAAGGAAAAACTTTACGTCGAATTACTTAATTGCACGTTCATTATCTTAAATACTGCAGTAGCTATTGCATGCGAAGTAGAAAGGGTAAAAGAAAAACACAGTAATTTTCAAGCAAATGTTTTCAGTCGCGATCCTCATTACCCGCAGAAGTTTCAAAACATGTTTAGACAAAACTTTCCCTAAGGGTACGGATGGGAAATCATCAAATGACTCCTTCCATTCTGCGCGAAGCGGAAGGGAGTGTCAGACTCTTACTGACTAAAACTCACTGGAGTTCCTCCTAATGTCCTTCCGTTCCAGGGCCGCGGTGACTCTTTCAGACAAAATCCGCAACCCTAAGGGTACATACCTAGTCTATATATACATGGTCCTCATTACCCTCAGCAGTTTCAAAACATGTTTATTCCCTAAATTCTATTTGATCTCCAGCACGCCTCACAAGGAGTTCCACACACCGTCGCGCCGCCGATATCTGGCTCAATCAGTGAGACTTCGTCGCTGAATTTTTCCACGCTTCTTATTCATGGACATTACTTATGCATGCAGCAAGCGAAAATATTACAGCATTTTAATGAAAGAAATATTAATTTTGAAGCAAAGTTTTCTTTGCGGTCGCGACGACGACGGGCGGAATTAAGTTTGGTCCGGGCGAGTTTGTGGCCCCCACATTCTAAATATGCTTCGCTGAATTTTAGTTAAGGTTTTGAACCGTTCGTTAAGACCTACATTTTATTATTTGAGTAAATAAATTAAAGGGCGGAGGAAATGCGTCGTCTGGTGAATGTTTTCTGAGAGCTGGGGTTCAAAGAATTTCTCTTTTGGAGGTTGAAATGAAGGAAATTCATCTTCTTAATTTAACATCTCGGACAGATATTACGTACGAAAGATTATAACAGAAGGTAGTTAGGTGGAGTGGTGCTTCATTTTGCTAAAAACAAGGAACGTTATTTTTTATTTTAAGCCTGTTCTGTCCCCTTGCACGGCAAATGTCCCTATTTCTTCCTTCCACTCCTCCTGGCTCTGGGCAAGTGTGATCAATATCAAGTTACGTCTAAAAAAGTTCAGAATAGGTAATGACATGCACAATCATAACTCCAAAATTACATTAATTCAAATTCAGCTGCCTCGACATTTTTAATCCTCTTTAAAAGTTGTTCCCCTTAAACTAAAAGCTGTAAAATAATAAAAACGCATACTTGATAAAACTGATTCTTCACGCTGTAAAATTAAATCAAGCATCAGAATCAAAACAAACGGTGGTTCGCAGACACAATTATTTTGACTTTTCGAGCACTCATTACAATTCACCAACAGAATCACATAGAACCTGTACCATAGGAAAAAATGCCTTAATCAATTGAAATAAGTGTGCTGTTTTTGGAATATAAGACGAATTAAGTTGGTACACTTAGAGTAAGTGATTTCTCTCAGTTTAGTCATAAAAATGTTAATGCTGCAAAAACAAATAGCGCCTAATGTATGCCGAGGGGAGGAGAATTAATAGGGAGCAGACAACTCAGTATTTTGCTACATTTCTGCTGGTACCTACCTACTGCTCTTGAACGAGCTTGATTCATGGGTCGAGTGCAACCTAACCTGAAAGGGAATAGGTCGTTTGTATCAGAAATCACAAATATAAGTGAAATTCATGTTGAGAATAGTGAAAATCTTGACCACTATTTAGTGGTCAAATTTTTCAATAGGAATTCTTTAATACTGTCGTCACAAAAAATTACAGTTTTTGCCAGAATACGATGTCACCGTGTTCCTGCAATAGTAGATTATGCACCGAGGGGATAAAGCAGTGTCTTATGTCACGGGCGTCACATTGAAGCCCGAACCTAATGAAGGATTCGAAAGTTAACTCCCGAGCGTTGAGAAGGAGTTTAGAGTTTAGTTAGTAGAACTAAACTTTTATCCCTGAAGAGCATACTCTACTTTTCACACCTACTGCGAGAAAATTGTTCGCCAGTCATGAAGAGAGGTATCTGGCTCCAAGTTTAATTCCAAATTCAAATCACATTATTGACCTCCGGGCAATAATATTGTACTAAATTTCATTGTAACCCGCCGGGCAATTACTTGCTTTAGGTTGAAACACTAGGTTGAGTTTGCATGACATAATAATCTGAAGTTTTCGTGACGGTGGTGTGAAAACGTTTTAATATGATCCAGGTCCAGTGCATTGTCCAGAAAGTGAGTGGTAAATAAAGTATACCTACACTAACCACGTTTTTTCTATTTTATACCATACTGTACACCTAAAAATAATCACATTACAAAAATTACGCGGCGGCAACCGCGGCGCGGGCGGTTTGAACTGACTGAAGGAAAGAAGCTTGCTTGCTTGGTTTTTCAATATTATGGTAAAACACCCGATGTCTCTAAAATGTATGTTTTATCTATCCAGTTTAAATGCATTTTTCCGACCATTCTTGATTGACCATACCATACTTCAGCTGACACGTTGATGAAGAAGCATATCTTGTGTATTTCTATCTACCTCCAGCTCGGTTTCCCCTCCTCGGGTAAACAAGTAGCCAAGGTAAGATATAGTCATAAGTAGGTGCTCGCCGGAATTGATTATCGTGGGCCGATAACAGGCCCACCGCAGCCCCCGGACCGTTATTTTGGCGGGAAAATGATGGATGTTCCAGGAAAATATTGTGGCTAAATCTACTGGAAACAAATACACAACAGCGGCAGAGTTTGGGCTATGTATCCGCGGCTATGGTATATTACGATTTTAATATACTATACCCGCGGATACATTATTATAATAATGCCATAAGGCCATAATTTGCTTTTATAGATTCAGGCTCTAATTCAGTGAGGTGCCGAAAATAAATGAGTTTTTTTAATGATAAATGATAATTGAAGGTTTTGTACCTTTTTCGTTCAAAAGGCTAGATAACATTAACTAAATGATTTCATATAGTTCGCAAAACCAATAAGTAATTTATCGAATTATTTTTTTTATGTTTGTCGTAGAGTTACTAGAAAAAGTACCAACAATGTCATGCAAAGCAGGTACTATTTTCGCTTGATATTAATGTCATACAGAATTAATTAAGTACAGGAAGTCCTACTGTAAGAATGTTATCGTGAATCGACGTCTGAAAAAATAATACTCTTGCCTAATTTATTTTTTCAGGCTAACGAGCGCCATCTGCGATCCGAACGCACCGCAAACATGATGGATCCGCGTCAGAAAATACTCGCGGAAATTATTTAAATGAATGCGCCCACTACCCACCTACGTTGTTTTGTTTCCCGTGTTTTCTTGTTTCAAAACTGTATAATTTGCGCGGGCTTCGGTTATCGACAATTTCGGTTTTTTTTTTAATTTGTGCGAATGCACTGGCTGAAAATGTGGATCGAAAAATATCGCAGTATTTTTTGGATGGGACAGTTTGTACTCAAAACTCAAAGTCAAACTCAAATCGTATATTTCAAATAAACCATTTACAGGCGCTTTTGAATTGTCAAGGTCGATCAGTCAAAAAGATGAAGCTATTTGCACGTACCAAAGCGTAGATCTCTATGGAGAAGAACGTGCAAGAAACTACCTAGCCTTTTTCCTACGTCTATGATACCCATTTCCCGATTCAGTGGTCATACAGCCAAAACTCTTCAAGCGGATTGCAAATACCTAAGTAACTTTTCCGGATAAGAACAATGAATATTTGCAAACGTGACGTTATTCCCATGTAAACACAATATAGGATTAGCTACGGTAAAAATCAATTTAAAGTTAAACAAACAAAAAGATGTCGAATTCACAAAAGCCGGAAAAACCCCTTTATTTGTCTGAAAAATAAACAGTAAGTTAATAAAACAGAGCCCACTTTGAATCTATTATACCCTGGCTTGAAGGGTTGATATTAATTCGGGAAAATATTCTTTTTTAAAAGGGGTGTTTTTCATCAACCTGCACCTGCGGTCTCGTTTAGTTTTTTTAAGGTCTGGTCTGGATGAAAGCTTATAATTAAGTGGGGAAATTGAATGTTTTATGTGAGCTTGTTGTGTTTTTTACTGGATGAGGTACTTGTATGAAATTGGAATCAGACATTAACTACTTACCTCTCTTAATTACCTATAACAACTTTCTAACCATTTATGATCAAGTTACTGATTATTAGGTAAATTCTTAATCCTATCAACGACACATTCATAAAAAAATAACCGAATGATGAGTCTTAAGCTAGGTTTACATTACTGTGTCGTATTGTGATGTGGTACGATTTACACCATTCAAACGAATCTATTTAGGCCTACGTCAACACAACGGATTTTGTAGCCAATCAAGTGCGTCAGAAGGCGCCACAACACAACACAATAATGTAAACCCGGCTTAACTCGCGTTTGATTAGTGGATTCTAAATTCAGACATTCTATAGAAGAATGAAGAATCAGCTAATTAGTATCTGAACTAAGCATGTGATTTTTTTAATGAGAATTGAATTTTTCTATGGAGAAAGCAAGTAAATAATATTTGCAAAGTCTCAAATGTTATTGAACGAAAAGGTATATACAAAAAAGTAGGTCCCTATGTCATGTGTGATAGCAACACTCATACTTCCAAACTAACAATAAATTAGCAGCCTACCGTAAGTAGTATTTCCCTTTGGCAAAGAAGTAGTGGTGGCTATATGATTCCCAGTAAATAACGTGTATATACAAAGCCGACACTCCAGGCTTTTGTTCGTGACACGGTTTCCTTTCTTTATCGTCTCATGCCACAGAGTAATAACAGAGATAGAGAAGACAATTATTACACGAATTGAGATCTTGTCTTTTAGCACAAGAAATAATTAATTTCCGTTTTTTACTCTTCGTTTCGACATCGGAGACTAGAGTTAACAGATTAGTTTGAAGTTCAGACGTTGATGTTGAACCGTTTATAACATAAGTTATTTTAAAAGCTATATGCTGTGCTTTCATTACGCAATCAAGATTTTATTCTTAAAGATAATCTTTAAAGACCAAGATAAAAAGTGTGTCATCTTTTTTTCTGTTCTACGTATCAGTGTTGCCACATTATCCCTCGTCCCGCGTGTGACGGAGTGCCCTCATGACGTAAGCTATGTGCATAAATTTCGTGGAGAGTTGTGACATGGCAACCCCGCCACCTTTGTGACTTCAAGGGCTTTCGTCTGACGGTTCTCGAGAGTGTTGCTAGATGCGATTTATTACTTTTTTATTTTGTTTTCGTGGTGTTTACGACTTAGGACGAGTCACGCTTTTTCCGTTTTCTTGCTGTTAACTGCAGCAGTGTCTTCTATTCAAAAGGTATTGTTGTAACTTATTTTACTGCATCGTCATAGCTCTTTTTGTTTCAGGAACGCAAATACATAACTCATGTAGCTCAGCTTTGAGTGCTCGTTGGTAATTTCCCTGAGTTATCATACATACCAAAAGATTTTCTGTGATATTAAAATAATCACGACTTGTTTTAATTTTCACATTAGTATAATGCATCCAATTCAAATGTTTTTCTTGTTTCTAACGAAATTCTTGAATGTTTTATTCCGAAGTTTATTTAGATACCTAATCAAGAGTCAGTCGATAAACAACAGAGCTCAAAGGACTCGTTCTTCTCAACTTGATTGACGTTTGTTCGAATTTGGAACGCGGACAAAAAAGAAAAGTTTGTCACATCTCGGCCAGTGCCTCTCGTAAATCAAAGAGGTTTTATATAAAACGTTATTTTTGGTTCTCTTATTAAAGCGGAGGGAACGGGTTTAAGGGTGGCGTAAAAAGTTTTTTTCTTACTTTTATGGCGTGAGAAAAAAAGGGCAGGTGAATGTGGAGGGCCGATATTAAAATGTTTCATGTAAATTTTCAGTCGTTCAACGGGCTATATTTCAGGAGTTGTTCCGTCTGTCTGCGAATTTGGTATTCATAGTCGGCTCTTAGTTTAATATTGGGGTTAAAGCGACTTCCTTGAGTGTATTTTTGTGAGTTTACTTTAATCTTTTTTAATTTGAATAAAGGGGCTAACTTTGAATCGAAAAGATGATTATGTGGCGTGTAGGCAACTGACAAACAAGACGGGGCCCGCTAGGACCAGCGCCTGCCGGTGTCGCGGAATCTGTTCGAAAGAGTCGCCGCGACCCTGGTACACAAAGGGCATTGGGAGGAACACGGATGGGTTTTAGTCAGTAAGAGTCTGACACTCCCTTCTGCTTCACCCAGAGCGGGAGGAGTCATTTGATGATTTCCCATCCTTAAAAAAAAAAAAAAAAAAAAGGCGACTGACAAACAACGTTGTCATCAGTCTTGAAATCGACTTAATAACAACGACACGACACATCATATAATTATTTATGGTTTTGGCTGTCTTGACAGCTGACGAATTTATCACTATCCATAGACAGTACAAATAAATACAAAATGTAAACTAATCCTCTGAAGAAAGAATTATTGATTTAAATTTAACGCCCATATAATATATTTTTTCTTATTCTAATTTTATCGATCAGGTATTGTATTTGAACTGAAAATAATAACGCGTTCTATCAACCACCGATAAATATAGCTAAGAAAATGTTTTCATCCAAATTACTCCTTAAATATGTAAAAGAAGTAAAAAATAAATAAATAAAACTAAGATTAGGTATGAAAATGAGTTTACAGTTGAGATTAATAGGTGAGGTTTTTATTAATACCCAGCGGTTTGTGAAACACCGAAGGGTCGGACTGCCGACCAAGAGGACAGGCACGGATTGAAGTAGTGCATCTATTCTAGAGGTTGATTCTTATGGACAAGAACGGACAAAAAATAAACGTAATACCTGCTACATTCAGTACCTAAATATTTTACATTCGTGAATTATACGCCAGGACGATGAACCTTGAATCGTACTACTATATTATATTATTACCTACAAAGGGCTTACATTTAGCAAATGAATTATTTTACTTCTCATAGGATACTCACATACTTAAAAATATAGTAATCTAGTAATCAATCTGCAAGTGGGATTATTATGTTGTGTCAGTGGAGCCAGTTTTAATACACAATAGTATTAGATTAAATTAGTACCAATAACTTTTTAAATTCACAATCTTCAAATACGAAACAAAAATCTGTGTCCCTAACATCAAATAAAAAACAAATATTCAGCAAATAAATATTCTATTCTATTCTAATACCTAACAGGCATCTTCAAGTCCATCTCTGCAAATGAAGCCGTTGAGCGGCCCTCAGTTTGTTTTGATTGTATTAATTAAAAGTAGATCCCTCAGCTCCAAGATTAACACCTCTTTCTTCAGGTCGTCCATATTCATGTTCGCGAGGTTCGTTAACAACTGAGGGTTTTTCACCTTATTTACATACCTTTGCGACTGCTGAGGGAAGCATTCTTTTGGTCTTGGAACTGTGGATGGGATTCTTTTGAGCTGCAGTTAGGGGTTGGCACAGTACCTATGTGTGGTTATGAGTTTTAGGAATACATTTTCAGTTTGTGGAAAGAAAATATTCGTGAAAATTTACGAATTTTACAGAAACAAACATGAAGCTTTATAATAATCTACCAGCAGATATAAGGAGCACATCTTCTTTTAATGTATTCAAAGCTAAACTCAAGCAGTACGTTACTAACAACACAAAACTTCTAAGTTAATAATATCAATGTCGACATCGTACCTACCTACATTAAGAAAACAAAACTGTTAGCTACTGGACTACACTAACCTTAGTAATGTATTTATTCGCTAAGTGAACAATGTATGTTCTTTTAGAGTAAATAAAGAATCTTTAAACCCAAGTTGTGTCTATATTTTCCGAAATGTTAAGCCAGAGAAGCATAGTGAATGAACCCAATAGGTAACCGCTAAAAATTTAAATTTAGAAAAAAACATTTTACCTCTAATCTCAAACATAGTCTGGCTAGTTTTGTAGCTTTCACTAAACAGGCATCTTCTGGGCACGCAGGCTCCATCATATAACTCATCCATCAGATTCAGATTCATATTATTTATTTATAAACATAGGTTACAGTTACACAGGTGTGTGAGATGCTACATTCCTTCCAAGTGCTCTGTGCGGCGTACATTAGGCGTACAAATGTCAGTATGAATTCAAATTATTTCATTATTAATTTCAAAATATCAAATAGATTTATAATAAAAATGAGCGATTATTAAAAGATAGAATAAATACAATTTCAGATTTCAACCAAAAACTACAATGTCAAAACAAGTACCAAATTAGTAAAATATTTCCAAAATGTCAACAGCAAAAAATTAATATAAATCAGAAATGTCAAAAATAAAAATAAGATAATGCCAATTAATAAAGTCAATACCAGAATGTCAAAATAAGTAATAAATCAACTCAATATTCTTAGAATGTCATCAATAAAATCTAACACAGTACAAAAATTGATTAAATAAAAACATTTATAATAACAAAAATTTTTAAAGTATTGAATAATGTAAAATAATGAATAAACAAGTACAAAATTAATAAAATATATCCACTATATTAACCGTTAAAATTTTAGTGAAATGTCAATTAAATAATACAAGATTGTCAAGAATGTCATATACACCGTTACACATCTGCTACGCCTTTCAATCGTTTCCATCAGGCGTGATCAAGGTCAAGAGAAATAAAAAATAAAAAAGGCACGTTTATCTTAATTCGTCATGATTTAATCTAGCTTAAAGTAAAACAAAAGCACCTCACTTATTTAACTCAAATATTTTCCCCATTTCCGTACTAAAATATCAATTGCTTCATCCCCCGTTTATATATTCTATTTCCATCCTTTCGCATGCCATCATATTCCCATAGCACATACGTACAGATATAAACCGGCGTGGGCCGACCATAAAACCTTATTATCTACAGCTCTTTTGTTTACTCGTACTATTCAATTGAGTAGGTAATTCTTTCCATACAAGCATATAATTTCAATTAAACCATTTACAGGCACCATTGAATTGTCCAGGTCGATCAGTCAAAGAACTGAAGCTATTTGCACGTTCCAAAGCTTAGATCTCCATGGAGACGGATACTCTTTGCATCAATAAAATGTTACAAAGTTGTGATTACATTGTTCTTGTTCAAATTATTCATATATGTGAGAACGACGTAGAAAACAACGCAAACAAAATCTGGATTATAGACTTATACAAGAAAACTACATGATTAATGTAAAAACTAATTAACAGATGACAAAATATAGAGAATTGGAATTTAAAATCCACTAATCAGCTCTTAAACTAATCATACGGTTTGAGTTTTTAATGAATAAACCTGTATTTCATACTAGTGGACGTCACGCGGTTTCACCCGCGTAGTTCCCGTTCCCGTGGGAGTACGGGGATAAAATATAGCCTATGTTACTTCCTGATAATGTAGCTATCCATTGCTGAAAGAATTTTTCAAATCGGTCCAGTAGTTTCGGAGCCTATTCATTTCAAACAAACAAACAAACAAATCTTTCCTCTTTATAATATTAGTATAGATATGTAGCACGAAATTGGGATTTCCTTCAAAAAATATATTACCTACTTGTTCTGGAGATAATTTCAATGAAAACTTTGTTTAACGCCAATGTTTCAGCATTAATCTTGCGTAAACTATGAATGTGGGTTTAAATATGGTGCACTAAAGTTTCACCAAAACTTGATTGACAAAATTTCATTTTACAACAACGTTTCGTATACTATTTATTTCGCAAACAACTTATTCCGCAGATGTTTTATTTAATAAATACTCGTTTTACAAACATTTATTAAGAAATCATTTTCATGATTGAGCATTGTTCCCAACTTTATGAAAAATAACTTTTGTTTGAGCCTAGAATCCGACGGGCAATGACTAGTTATTTCGACGGCGCTTAATTCAAACAAGTGAAAACTGTGATTTGATTATGCATGCGGATTATGAAATAATCGTAATTATGATTTCATACAAACTTTTAAGTCCAAAATCTTGAAAATGAATAAACCTATTTTAATGAAAATTGAAACGCAATCGGAAGATACTTTTGAGTAAGTGTAAAAAGTTAGTTGAGTTGGTTTTTTAACTGACTTCTTCAAAAAGGAGGAGGTTCTATGTTCGGCTGTATGTATGTTTTTTTTTTATGAATGTTCACTGATTTCTCCGCTGATTGTGGCCTATATGATGATGGGATCCCAGGAAATCGGCGGCAACCCTCAAATTATAGGCATATACAATGTTTTTCATATACTTTCTAACGCAATTCAGATATTTGTGCCCGGTAATCATCATTTTATGTTGCTGAGCTGATGATGGAAGGTATAAGTCAGGACCTGATGATGGGATCTAAGGAAAAATGGTTGTTTAGCGATATTTTCGAAAATTGTCAAACGATTTGGATGTATTTTTTTTGGAAGAATATTTTCCCGGACATCTGATGAAGAATTTCGGAGGTAGGCAACGGAACTCTTCAATAAATAATAGCAATAGGTACTCCCGAGATTGCTAAAATTGCATGTCTGTTTATTGTTTAAGTCAGTTCATAAACATAACATCACGCCGGTACGCTGTGAAGGGGTATGCAGATGTATACAAGTCGGACCACCAAAATTTGAAAAATTAAAAACTTTTTTAGAAAAAAATACAAACGGAAGTCGGTTCCAAATAAAAAACACTAAAAAGTATAAAATAACTTTAATTTCGGAAGTCGGTGTCAAAAACCGAAAAAAAAACCGGACAAATGCGAGTCCGACTCGCCCACCGAGGGTTCCGTACATAATTAATTTAAATAAAGACTATTTTTTTTATTATTTTATTACAAATGTATGGTTTTCAGACTGTTTCCTATACTTGTAGTATAAGACGTTATTACTTGCCAAATTTCATAGTTCTAGGTAAACGGGAAATACCTTATAAATTTTGATTCCCTTGAGAGTGCCGAAATATACGTTTTTTGCAGCATAACGTTGTATCTTCTTTTCACGTTAACTTAGAAGTTTAATTTTTTCACAGCTTTAAGGGACCGTAGACTTGAGTATATGATTGTAATTTCAACTCGATACCTCTACGCGTTCTCGAGATAAAGGGTCTTGACAGACAGACGGATGGACAACAAAGTAATCCTATAAGGGTTCCGTTTTTTCCTTTTAAGGTACGGAACCCTAAAAACAACCAAAACGCCGACTTCCGAAATTAAAGTTATTTTATACTTTGTAGTGAAAGTTTCATCTTTCATTTTAAATCCATTGTGTGTTAAAGTAAAGCAGTAACCCTCATTTGGCGCGTGCGGACTCCTATGTTAATATGACCGGTTCGATTACGTGCCAGTTACCATTGCTTACCATATAATACCGCACTTACCATAGTCACATGTGGGAAGCAATGGTTTCCTTTGTGGGTGGAAGATGTGTTGGATGATCGATGCCATGAGTAAGGCTTAAGGACAGAGAGAGTTTAAAATATCGACAAGCTTCAGATAACGCTTCAATCAATCAAAGCAATAGTCGTCTGTGTAGGTACTTGTTTCAGGAGGGCCGGTAAATTTCTTCTTGAGGCTAATTAACGGATCGGTATTCCTAGGATTGTTGCAGTTTCCATCAATTACTACAACAGTTTTCGCTAGCTACATCGTAGGCAGTTGAAATGTGTTTCATGATAATTTATGTTGAGTTCTATGTTTCTGTTTCTCTAAAAAAACTATCAAAGCAAGACCATTTATTAAATCTTTATCATCGATCGCTGATTAACACAGAATGGTATCTCTCGAGAGATCATACTAATTCTTTCGCTCATGCCTCACAATGTCCATTCGACAACGGCTACTAAGAAACCTTATCTCAACAATCGAAAAACATCTGTCCGTATATTTTTACTCGACATACCTAAAACGAAGGCTCGAATAAAAACGGACCACTTAAGGCCGACAGAATATCACTCAATGCTCGCTATATTTTTCAAAGCTTCTCTTCACATTCTGTTTTTATCCTACTTGACTCGTAATGTGGTGAATTCATACATGAACAATCGCGATCTCGAGTGTTCTTGGGCTGTGGGGGAAGGGGGGCGGAGGGGCGTTTTTCCTTCTTTTACAACATTCGGGGGTGGATGGTGGATGGTAGCCGGTGGATGAGGGAGGTGCCGGCTTCAGGCGACCCGCCCGGATGTCCTTAAGGCGCGGCCATCCCGGATTATGTTGCGTCAGGAGTTTATTTCAATGTGGTTGACCGATTTAATTTTAGTGGCTGTGACTGGGGTTGTTTTTAAGGGTTTTTGATAGTTTATTACGTGTCAGAAAATACGGTTTGTCGTAAAAATCTGGCTACTTACCTGATACGTTTGTTGATGATGAAATTGAACGCAACTGAAATGAAAAATCCAACAAGAATAAATAACGATGTGTTATTTCCTGATAACACGACCTGAAGAATATGTAATATGCATCCACATACATCCACACTATATCCATCCAGATTATTTTTGGACAAATAAATAAAACACTTCATTCCAAACAGCCTTTACTTGAATACTTTACCACTTTAAATCGTCGGAAGATATCGCGACGAGCCAAGGACGTCGTTGAAGTCTTACTTACTAACGACTTCCACTTGCGCAAATAAATGCAAAAACGCTGTGTCTGACTGAGTTTGTTCTAAAAATGAAGAAAAATTCAGGAATATTGGTTATTTATGTAAAAAGGCATGTTTTATTGTGCCTTTTTACGATTACCTAATGCTGATATTCTTCCTAACGGCTTATTGGAAACGGCGGTTTTCTCAGTTATTTTTCGGTAGAACTCCATAATATTAGTCAAAGATACGGTATCCATCTAATCGATTTTCAGAACATATGAATTCCAGCGATCATAATAATTGTGATCGTTGTTGGTATACACATTTCCTGAAATACTTACACCAGCTTAGCCGATCTGTCCATTTTTAAATCATGAAAAATTAACTAACTTATATTGTATTTGCAGTAAATAATACAATACACACTTGCTTCTCTAATCTACTTTAGACATTAGCAGACTAGTCGACCACTGTTTTGCTTTCTATATACTCGTGAGGAGAGGATCATCGGCAATGATAGGCTCGTCGCGACGAAGCTCCAAGTCTTGAGCATCGACGACGAGTTGCTAGCCTGTCGATTTTCTACCGGTTGCTTTTTAGGGAATGTGCGACGGAATTGCATAATTTAATTCCGCCTAGCCCGTTCCATCATCGGACCACAAGACGAACGGCGATGCGCCACCGGTACATGGTGGACGTCCCACTCACACGCACAAAACGTTTTGGGAACACATTCATAGTGCGTGCAGCTAAGGAGTGGAATTCCCTGCCGGAGTCTGTGTTTCCTGATAGCTACAACCTGGGAGTCGTTAAGTTAAGATTGAATAGGTTACTTCTAGGTGAGCGTGCTCCATCTTCGACCACATCATCGCTTACCATCAAGTGAGATAGTAGTCAAATGCGTGCCTATCAATAGTAAAAAAGGGAATCGCTCGCGGGTATATAAAATGGAATATAATGGAAGTAGTAAACTAAATTCAACAAACTAAGTCGAGTCTTGGCAGCCCTGTACAAGACATAACTTAGAGCTTCTATGTAGTAAACTTACAAGTTTAAAGTAAGAGCCATTGTATATAGCACACAGTTTACACTGTAGTCGTAAGTAAAGGTGGAGTGCTGTTCACTTACTTAATTTTATTGCACATCTGTCTTCTTTTTAACGTATCGGCTATCTTTGTACTGTGTCGTGAAAGCTTGCACAAGATTTCCGTACCTATATTACAGAATTGCATTCATCGGATTTAGAGTAACCCAAAATAATTCTGACTGAGAAAGACTGTTAAAGAAACACTGCCTGTTTATGTGTGTGCATGTTCTTCAGAAGTAAACATTTTGTAAGGGTAACAGGTAATGTGGGTACCAATTTGTTTTTTTAGGGTTCCTTATCCAAAGGGTAACCAACGGAACCCTATTACTAAGCCTCCGCTGTCCGTCTGTCCGTCCATCCGTCCGTCAGTCTGTCAGCGGGCTGTATCTCAAGAACCGTAATAGGTCGACAGCTGAAACTTTCACATATTGTGTATTTTTATTGCCGCTATAACAACAAATAATAAAAATTAAGGTTTATGGTACGGAACCCTTAGTGTTCGAGTCCGATTCGCACTTGACCGGTTTTGTAAGATGACTATGAGTTCCTTGAAGAAAGTAGCTCATTTATATACGCTGAAGCAGTTTTTATTATGACTACACCTTACCGTTACGTCGATTTGCTAAAGTTTTAGATTCAATTCTTAAGGCACATTCCACCCTTAAGCTACCTAATAGACCCAAGTAATCCATCTATATAATTTTTATTACTCTTCCCAACATTACTAAAATTAAACATCCGCATCTCCCAACCACACACGACATAATGTTTCAGCCACATTGAACACAACAGCACAAGTTGAGACCATAAAATTAATTAACTAGAGTCCAGTCGACAGGGAGTCCTCGAGAGCCCACAGTGACCAGCCAATTACATTAACAGTCGATATAAAAGTGGATTGATAATGTGGGTGGAGTCAGTGATTTTCGAGAGGTCACCGTATCTCAATGAGATGGGGTGGCGTGGAGAAGCACGCGGTATGTGGCATTCTTGTTACGGGATGTTGTTTTAAGTTTAATGTTAGAACATTTTGAATTGAGACTGGAAATAGAACTCAAAACTATTTCAATGTCCTTTGGAAAGAAAAAGAAGCTATGTATCACAGAAATCAGTATCGATATAAACGACATTTAATTACATATCTAAATGTATAGCAGAACAGACACGGTGAATAACATTATTGGTGACTGTTTTACCTAAAATTTAATTTTCTATGTAATTTCATTCGTCAACATCTCTATCATCATTATTGGTGGCCGTGTTCCTATAGCTTCCCCTTTCTGTCACAAACCTACTGTCTAGGTCTACGCGAGTCTCTCATCAAATACAGAAGCCACCTTACTTGAGGTTCTTCAGTAAGGCATTTGCATCTAGTTGTTCAGATATCATTAGTGCCTAACTCTAAACCTCCTTCTCCCCGTATCGTTTTCCTCATTACTGAGGGTCGTGACTCCGCCACCTAATCATCTCTTTGACCACGTCCCGCCACTTGTTTCGGTGTTTGGCTTCTTAGAGGGCAGTGTGAAGCTTAGTGATCAAAAAAGGTCGAACCTGATTTGACCATCTAATGGGGCTACGCCCTCATAGTCGATTGTCATTAACATCATCATCATCATATCAGCCGAAAGACGTCCACTGCTGGACATAGGCCTCCCCCAAGCGTCGCCACAACGACCGGTCCTGTGCGTCTCGCATCCATCGGCTACCCGCGACCTTCACCAGGTCATCGGTCCACCTCTTGGGAGGCCTTCCAACGTTACGCCTTCCGGTACGCGGTCGCCACTCCAGAACTTTTCGGCTCCATCGACCATCTGTTCTGCGAGCAATGTGCCCTGCCCACTGCCACTTTAGTTTGGCGATCCTTCGGGCTATGTCGGTAACCTTGGTTCTCTTGCGGATATCATCATTCCTGATTCGATCACGCAAGGAAACTCCAAGCATCTCTCCAAGCTCTCCATTGCTTTTTGAGTGACTTTGAGCCTTCTGATGAGGCCCATTGTAAGTAAAGTCATTAACATGCCTAACTCTAAAACGATGCTGCAAGATAAATCCTCTCAATGTAAAATTCCTTTCTGAAAAATGTCCTTTACCTTGTTCTCTCTCAACTGACTGTTTCCAGCGACTACAGCGGCGGGCGGTAGGTAAGCCAGCGGCTAAGTGTCATGACTATTCATGGAAAAACCGCGGCGTTTCATTACGGAGAGTCAAGCCAACGTTTATTTTAACTTTATGTTGGAACCGGGAATGGGTTGCCAGGCATCGGCGCACTAAGATATTAGATTTTTGTCAAGGAATGGAAAAGATGAGAGAGATTTCTTTTGTTAGTTTTATTTAACTTGTGTAGGCTGGGAATTTACGGGATCTTTAAACTTCATGCTTTAATTAAAAAGAGGCTCTAGTTGGTTATTTTCGGTTTAATATTCATGATATTCGTACCTGGTTATAAAATGGGTCTTTTACGGAACTAATAATTTTAGTCTGCTGCCTCGTCGAAAATTCATTAAAATTGTGACTTTCTAGAAAATATGTTGTTCAATCACAGGATATCATGAGCATGTGTAACTGCCAATTTGGTCAGCCTCCGAGCTAAGCTTATAAAAAAAAAGAATTTCAAATTCTGAAAACATTTTCTCGCCAAACTTTTTGTTTTCTTTTCCAAAGTAAACAGCGTAGTTCGCACAACACATCAATCCTTCTAAAAATCACAAACTATTCCGCGCGCTCGACATTCGCAGCTGAACACGCTATTCAAATGGGGATGAAAATACGGGGGCTGAAGTCAGGGGATGAAAGTAGCAAAAACCCCAGGCCCGGCTCATTACCATAGTCTGTGGCAACTCGCGAGGGATGTTAGAAGCAAGACTTTGAAGAAAATTGCAAAATATACCAATTTAAAATATAAGTCTTTTTAAGTCTTTACGCTTGAATTGGTTTTTGAGGTAAATAGCAATATTTTGGTGGTCATAACAAGGGTGAAACTTTCACTTTGATGGTATCGAGGTTAACACCTACAATTTTGGCAAATTAAACGATGAGTTGGTGAGATCGGACTTATTCATAATAACTATTGGGTACCTAATTTTACTTCAGACTTTGAAGTGCATTTTCCGAAGCTGGCTGCCATAGCCACGGAATCTACAACAATACTTCTATAACCCACTTTTTGCAAGTCTGAGGAAAATAAACTGCCAACTGTTCCATGTTCCCTTAAAAAGCCGTCGTAACCAATGTCGCCTCCAAACTCCTTGTTACATACCTCCTTTCTCGTAGGTGCTCCCAGCTCAGTAAAAAGCATCTTCAGGAGTCTGCCGCGGACAGGCCACTTGTCATAAACTAACTCCATGATAAATCGACACCAGCGCCATCTCGCGCCTGTTACTTATTGTTCCCTTACACACTGCTGCCAACCTTACAAAACTACTCACAAACGTCACGACAAACGAGACTGAGCTTTATTTTGGAGTTGCTAAGGTTGGGTATTAACATTAGTAGACGTATTGGTGGTTGGTAAAATGTGCTACTTTAAGGGTGATCCTGTAGTGAATCAGCAGTAATGGCCGTGGTTATGTCAGCGTTATGATAAATACAGTATTTAATTATGTCTGTTAGTAAGTTGTTTTGGCTTATGATTGTTCTTAGTTGAGGTCTTGGGAAGGAACTGCTTTACTTGGAGTAGGTAGCAAGTATGAACAAGAAGGGACAATTTACATGCTTAACAGAACCATCCTGAAAAATGCTGATAATGAGATAATACCTACCCACACGTTACCTTTATAGGTTGAGAATGAATTCAGTCATCCATCAGTAAAATGACAGTAAAAAGATTTGCCTTTACCTCCTATGGTCAGCAAAAACGCAACAGCAATTTTTAATAAATAAATCTTACCACCCAATATGGTTCAAACAATATTTTTAGCAGTCTTCTAAATGAGACAAATTCAAAATTACTCATAACAAAAACAAATTAAAACGCTTATTATGAAATAAATCTTCCAATGTTCTTACCATCAATATTAAACCTTCTCCTAAAATGGTTGCACACGTTTTTGCAAACTCTGAAAACAAAACCCGAACGAACCCGATCCTAACTGATTACAATTCCGATCGGTATAATATTAATATCGAATAAACAAAAACGGAATCACAGCTCAGACCATTCGTCACAGCAGCGGTGTAATCCATCTCCAATTTCTCCGTATATTTTGCCCAACCATTATTTAGTTCCGCCGTTCGCCGGTAGATGGCGCTCTACCTAATTTATTATGCATACTGATGACCCGCCGTAATGAGGCCCAGGCTTTATTCCTGAGGTTTTCGTAAAGAAAATTTGGCAACACAAGTTTGTTAGATTAAGCGAAAGAATGGCTTGATAAGAACGGATGGTATTCTGCGAAATGGTTTTGTTGGCGATTAAGTTTTACGTTTTAATTTTCTTGGCGGTTGAGGGTATCTTGAGATTTGTGTAGTTATTTTTTAAGGCTTAAAATAGGCTGTTTATTTTACTGAGGAATTCCTTTAGTAACTGAGTACAAAATCTTGGTGTATTTTAAGATTTTCATAGGTATGAATGACTTATTAACATTTCACGCCAATTAATATCTAACTACTTTAAATACATGTTTTGAAGTGTTCACCCCCAAAACGTTTTTCTAATTGAGGATTTGAGGTAACTACCAACCTAGTTGACTAGAAATGTCACATAGATAATATTAATGTATTTTTGCCAAAACATTACGCTTTTAAAAACATGTCATAAGAAAATAAACGCCCGACGTATCCTATAAAAATGTAAATAATAAAACATCATTATCGTTGAAGCGTTAACATTGAGTCTCTTTGACAAACGGCAGGGGATGTTGCCAGAGCAAACACTTGGCCGGACACGGGGTGGCCATAAATAAAAAAACAGAAATATTTACACGTCAATAGATACCGTTGGCTCGAAGTATTGCACCGATATCAATATTATACGGACCTTTTACTTTTAGATGGTAATGACGAGCGAGCGAGCGGAATGATGTAAAGAAAACAGTGGGGGCTAAAGGGAAATTTAAAATAGTTTGCGCTTGCAGTGTCGGTATTTATTGAAGGCTGAACATTGTGAGAAATCCGTGTCTTTGAGAAAGATATTCTTATAGAATTCGGTAGATAGTTATGACTGTAAAATGTTTACATAGCTGTCAGTAGTATTTTTCTGAATATTAAGTATGAAAGCCCTTTTGTGCCATGTTTACAATAAACAAATTACAATTTGCAAGCCTGTTCTATCGCCAGGTGTGGTGGAATGTTGTGCTGTTTTTATGTATCTCAATTTGATTAGATCATACATTTTAACTGTAGTAAACGCTTGTGAGTGATTTAATAGAAGTAATTTAATAAGCGACTTCAATTTTGCCTCACTCACAAACGTGACTCTGCAATAACGAAATCTAACTTAGCACAACACTAAACGTTAGCATATGTTACAACAAAACACAATACATTTACCCTGACTTCCCCTAAAACATCGCAAATAACCAGAATAAACAAAACCACAACAATACGAGTCAATACTTGATAAATTACTCGAATGCCCAGAGCCAATCCATCTTGTTTCCGAATTAGAGAAACAGTCCCCTGCCTTACGTATGCACCCTGCCACTGGCCACCGTCCAGGGTAAGGAAATAAAGGAAAATTTATACCAACCGTTATATTTTATTGTTATTACCTTATTCTTTTTATTTTATCAATTTTTCCTTCGTCCATTTATTGATAAAACTCGCCAGGGGAATGAGGCTCTATTTCGGGAATATAAAAGGGTTGGGATGTTTCATTTGCATGGATTATTTGAAGTGGATGTATTGTTTCTGTAGTCGTGAAATATTGCTTTTAGATAAAGGTGCTTACTTAAAGAGATTAGGAAAAGCTTTTTGTTTTTTTTTTTTCGGCAGAGCTGGTATAATAAAATATGTTGGTATAGGATTATATCTGAAAAATACTGGCTTTTAGACGCTTCAACAGCGGGCACCTTAAAATATTTACATAGCACGTATGTAGTATATACTACCTATTGCCCGCGACTTTGTTCGCGCATATCCCATTTTTTCCCGTTCCCGTAGGAATTTCGAAAAGTCCTCTCTTAGTGTTCCCTCCCCTACACTCCCCAAGGAACCTACATGCCAAATTTCAGTTTCTAGGACCAGTAGTTACGGCTGTGCGTTGTCTGTCAATCACTCAGTAATGGAAGCATTTGATATATTATGATTTTTAAGGATGGGAAATCAGCCGCTCTCCTTCCGCTCTGGAAGGGAGAGTCAGACTCTTACTGATTAAAACCTAACCGTGTTCCTCCTGATGCCTTTTGCGTTCTAGGGCGGCAGAGACTTTTTAGAACAAATTTCCCAACCCTTGATAGCATAGCATATTTACAAGTAAATTGGTCATTGTAAATATTTAAAACTAGCTTCTGCCAGCGGCTTCGCCCGCGTGGTCCCTAGGGAACATACTCCCGGGATAAAAAGTAGCCTATGTCCTTTCTCAGGCTCTAGACTATCTGTGTACCAAATTTAATTTCAATCGGTTCAGTAGTTTTGGCGTGAAAGCGCGACAGACAGACAGACAGACAGACAGAGTTACTTTCGCATTTATAATATTAGTAAGGAAGTAAGGATTATCAATGTTCTAAAGTCTATTTAAGTACTAACTCAATCTCCAGCATTACACCTCGAAACCTTAAATTACACCTCAGCATAACACAAACCACCCACGGCAAGTATTGACGGCCAGTTAATTACCAGCAATTAACAGCCACCTCATTCCCCAGCGAGCCACGAGCCCGCGACACTCTACTAATCCTATTCCTTATCTTTTACACGCTAATGTCTTACCATTTGCATTCCGTTACTTGCAAAAGGCTGGAGAAAATTTAAGGTTGTGTATGGTGTTGCTAGAGTTTGGGTGTTACCCCAGCTGTGGGGTAATCTGGAATATAGATAGTTTTAGGAAATTTATTGTCTTGCCGATAATTGCTATTGGATAGCCTAATTCTTTTTTTTTTTCGAATTAATGCGTTGGAAGGTTTATTAGGCTGTAAAGAGTAGGTAGGGTTTGCTAGGCTGTGCCCTAAGTTCCGCTACTTGGAACTTGAAAGGCAAATCATTAAAACGCCTAGTAACATTATGCAAATTAAAATTATGCCGAACAAATTAGACCAAAATAATGATAGTTATGCTAACCTTACATAATGCGAAAGTATTATTGTGCTTATAAAAGTTATACAAAAATGTAATGTCAAACAATATAATGCTTTAGAATTGTATGCCAAGAGGGGAATTCCCGTGGGTACATCTGTCTTGTAGCAAAGTCCCAGCAGTTCTGTGCACTTTGCAAAAAGTTGTTACTTTGCAGCTTTTTCAATTATTCAATTCTTCCATTATTCATTGCTTGAATAACGGAATTTGTATTGTTGCGCACTAAAATACCTACCTACTTGGTGTCTACGTATTTTTATCTCCTAATTACTCTTTCAAAAATAAGGTAAACTCTTCCCTTTCGCGGGTAACCCTGCAACAAATTAAGAGGATTTAACAAAAAAAGCTTACATTTGGCGGAAGCAAGCGATGCTAATTGCGGTGGGGCGCGACGTTGATATGGTAATGAACGGCGCCCTCTCGTAGCCAGTAGACGAACTAGTAATGCAGCTTGATTTGTTTCGCGCCAGATTATAAAGGATTGCATTAATTTATGCTGTTTGTGATTTAAAAGATTGTGTGCAAAAACTTTTCGCTACTTGAATTCTTTGGTTTGATTTAGTAGAATGGTAGTGATAACAAAAAGCAAAATATACCGCCAAGATAATATTAAAGAGACGACGACGTTTCCCTTCGCAAAAGAAAAAAATAATTTAACGAATCCCTAATCACCGCGTCAGTCTATCCACAGCTACAGACGAAACACATTAGACACCACATTTTTACTTTTAATTATTTCGGCCATTATTCAAATAAGGATACGTATCAATTCGCGCGCCGGAACTTTTCAATTTTGGAACGTTACAGAATATATTACGGAGGCGTCAAGATGGAAATTAATAAATGGGAAAATTAAAAACGGACCAACCTGAGGGACGGACAAACAGAAAGTTTTTAAAAATTGCTCTAATATATTCGAAAAATTAGAAAAATGGTGGAGTGAACCGACGCCCGCCAATCTGGACTGAAGTTTGAGTAATGTTGAGGATTTAAATTAAAATGGGATGTTGTGTATTAGTAAAAAAGCGGTATCCTGTGTGAATGTTTTGCAAATTAGCATTCAAAGAAATGTTAGAGTCTCAAACGTTGTTTTTAGGCCAATCTGAAAATTCAAGAATAAAACCCAGCAAGCAGCATCACTTAGAGTATACCCAAGATATGTCTTGGGTCCTGGAAAGTGTTTACCTAATAGAAGTGAAGGTGTTAAAAGGGATTTATGTTGAGTTTATGTCCTCTGAAACTCTCAATCATCAACAAGGGATTTCAGAGGGTCTCAACATGGTCATTTTAGCTTGATTTCTTTATCATCAACGTCCGCAAGCATGTCTTTCGTACCAATTTAAAAGCCATTTATTTTGCAAAGCATTAAAAAACCGCTAGGTAGTTTCTAACCAAATCGAAACCCAAAGCTGTCCAAAAAAAAATTAAGCAAGCTAACAGACATAAGACGTAAATCCAGCAGAGCATGTCTGTAACTCTGTCCTAACGGATAGTCGAAACCAAACCGGCTGTTTTATATTCACGTCGAGTGCGTCCACTAAACTGGACGACCATAACCGTAGATTAAGAATACTTAACCGTTTACTGTGCAATCGGGCGCTATTGTTTGGCATTCCTCTGCTTGTGTCCAGAATTACTGTGATTAGTTCGCTTTGAACGTACAATTGTGTTGTCTGGTTATTGATGCAAAGGTTTGCGTTTGTTTCAAGAGCTTTTCAAAAGCTTGTCTTCTTCTTTGTTACCTTAACAGCCCTCCCAATGAGATTGCACTTAGTTGACACCTTGCTATATTATGATGTCCCTATCTGTGTGACCTGCCCTTTGTTTAAGAATAGAAGCGTCGTAGCCTTATCGTTGAATTGGCCATTGCATTATGTGGTCCACAATTTCACATAATGGTTGGCCACTTCATGAAATGGCCAATTCTACGAAATGGCTGTGACAGAGATTCTTCTCAAACCCAAAGGGGTATGTTTTCGGCAATTTTATACTTACGGTTACCTAACCACAAGAGTAATTCCGTTTCGCTACACTTCAAGATGCGCCGGCGAAGATGGCAAGCATATTGCGTCGTCGGCGTCAACAGAATCGTCAGAGATAGTGGTCAAACGTCACCCTATCTCAATTAATCACGGCACCTCAATTTGACCATACATCTTTTTTTTCACAAATATCATAACATTCAATTGTCACCGTAGCTCGTAGGCCGGTCCCACACAAGCCGTGCAGCACGCACCGCGCTCACACCGGCCGGCCGCGCGGCGCATACATTTGCATATGATTTCATATCCAGTGAACAGGGGAATAAAATTAGACGCACATGGCGAGCTTTTTTAAAACCCTTGTTTTTACTTTTTTTCGTATCTGTTTCGCTTTCCAACGGTCGCTTGTGTTACAGTTTTTGTTTTGAGCACTATTTTAGAGCTTTTTTTTTGGCCGATTAAGTCTAATCTTCAAGGATCAATATCCATATCCTATAAATACTTATCCAGTATTATAATGTCTGCAGACACGACCATCCCTTTTTTTTGTTTAATATTTGTAACAGTTGCAACTTTTTTCTATAGATAATAATATGGATAAGCACCTAATGGAATCAGGTGACTGATAAAATGGTAATTAAAATGTGTCAAAAATGTATGAAAATTGAGGCTTTTTTGAGAGATTGCGACTGAGATGCGAATGCGAACGTTGTGCTTAAAAATAGTAAAATTGGCTTACTTATGATGATAAATTACGATATTTAAGAAGTTTTATTTAGAATTATCCGTTTGGTTAATAATTATAATAAATGCTAACTGACAATTATTCATTTTGTATTGTGGCTATTCGACGATAGATGGCGCTAAACTTAATTTATTCATGAATGTGATTTTTTTTAAAACATCATATTTAAATGTTTCATAGGATTTCAATATTTTTCTGGAATGGTTTGTTACAGTATACTTCTAGGCTATACAGATATAGTATCAAATCTCTCCACTCTTACGACTAAAAAGTCAAGTTACTTGATAAAGACATGACTTCCTAGCACTGCGCTGCAAAGGAAATTATAGGTGGGTGGTAGATTCGTCAAATTCCGTATTATTTACCAGGGTTTTTAAAACCTTCAAGTATAACTAGAATTAAAAAAAAACACTATGATAAGTACCTAGCATTCATCTATTTCTTACTTGCAGTTAACGTCATCTTGCACAAAATCATTATCACATGTGTCTACTTCTTTCGCATTCCCATCTCCGCAACATTCCAAAGCCCCCCTGCCCCCCCGCACGTATCACACGTCACCGTGACGTCACTGGATCGCGTGTACTTAAACAAATACCTCACAAACACAATGTTTAACACTCCGAGCTAATACAAGCAAATTTATTCGTCATACTACGCCACAGAATGAATAATTAATCTTGAGAAATTCTTATACGCTGCCATTGTTGAGCTTTGGAGCTTGTGGTCTATGCAGGCTCTCGGCTGTTGCTAGGAAAGGTATGTTAAGGAAGACAGATCGTAAAGATTTACAGTCATGTTGATATTTTATTAGATTGTTGCGGTCGTGGCATTTAATAATTTAGCAAGCCTAAATTGGTATACTTAACTCATTGAACTGGACCTGAAAATGTTTACTTAAAATCTGAAGATGTATATGATGTGCAGGCTGTGTTCAGCATAAAGTATTTGATTGATTGATTTTCATGAAAACATCCTGGCTTTCAGTTTGTGCCAGTCTTTCAGTCTGTTTTGTACAATGTTATCATTTCAGATAAGTCCTTTTACTTAGCACTGACTATACAACAATGATCTACTATTAGTTACACTTGTTTAAGCAAGATTCCTAGAAGAAACCTTTTCGAAATCTGACCAACAGTCAACACTTACTTCATTCGATATAATTTTATCAGTAACTAAGTATTCCTGCAGCCTAATTGCGTAATGAATGCAATCGGTAGCGCATGCTTTAATTTTGACATAGCAACCGTAATCATTGCGTGTTTTACGTTGACGAGCAGACGAAATTTTACACATAAGAAACAATGGATCTGAAGACTGGAAGAATATGTGATCTTATGAGTAACGCTACTGGGGTGCTGGTCTCTTAACAGTGCGCCCCATTGAACTAATCTTCTCTCGCAATCTCCACTACTAAGAATCCACAATGTCTAGTCATGGTGACCTCAGAAAAATCCCCGTCGTTTCCCATGGATAGTTCGACCACAGCATATGGGCATTTCGTTTCCTCATGCATATTTATACTGTGTGGCTGTGGCGACCCCTCGACTCGATAGCTCGGTAACGAACGGACAAACGAACGAACGTTAGCCAGTGTTGATTCGCGGACGATATCGATATCTACGAGTGTGCTGTGATTGCGATCTTTCGGTTGGGATGGCGCCGCATGACGCTGCCGCTGGCGGAATTTCTGGGGGAGATTCGGTTCGGTTTGTAAATGAATGATAGGAATCTATTTGTTGCGGAAGTACCTGTCGGTCTTTTCTGGAAACATATCATCGTGAATACCACCTTGAACGGGTTAACAGCTCACTCAATGTTCTTGTTCCCTTTACAAAAGTTTTCATGGATGTTTACCAAATTGCACTGCTGATGGCCTCATTATGGAGATGTGATAGCCGTCGAAAACTAATTCAACATATCACTGCACCAGGCAACTTCTAGCTGTTTGGCATTTTGCTGAATTGGACCTATTTGGCGCAGCCGTGGGGCACACAACGTTATTGTTTACAAATTTAGTTTCCTGCTATTTAATCCTACGTTATCTTCATCATTTGCTGCCAACTAAGCAAGTATTCTTTATATTACGCATGTTTGAAAAATTGTCATGTTAATTGCGTGTTTAATTTAGCTCTAGAAACAAAGCCTAAGCCTGTGTAGCTAGTCACGCCCAGAAATTATAGAAAGAGCATCTTTTCCACAATCTACCAATATAGTAACGTTCCGCAGTGTGATATCTCTCCTAAAGGTACATGCAAGGCTGAAAAAACTATTGTAGTTATTAATAGCAGTAGGTCGACAGATATTTTTAACAACAGACTCACATTTGAAGACAAAACGATTTCTTACTGAAAGGAAAGACCTTGCCTATGACATAAACTCGTAGATATATGGGTCAATAGATTATCGGTAAAGCTGAAGATCAGATGATGATATCTTTAACTTCAGCGTAATATTCAACAATAACCTAAACAATAATTCAGTATAAGATAAACTATGTCGTTTGGTACCTTTGAACTTATTTCCGTTATTTGAAAAAAATCTGTATTTTGAGGAACTTGATGACTTTAGTTGATAGGTTGAGAAAATGTAACGGATGTAACAGATTCAATCTTACCTGCGTTCTTTCATAATATCTACACATTTTTCTAACCTTTTACCTTAACCCAGAAATATAATTATCTTAAAAGTTTCTTTAGAATAGGTACACAAAAACCGAAACACGTGTCAAATATTTTTATTTAAAGAACCTATAATTGCAGAATACAAAATAATTTCAAGGCTGGAACTTAAAAGAAATCTACATCAAGCCTGAATATTGGGACATCACCACTGAAGTTCAGTTTGATCTAGGGTTTATGTACTCCATGCACTACACTACATTGTACACTAGTGCATTATATGTAGCGCAAATATACATACAACAATTAAGAACTCAAATTGACTCGCAACAAAATCCAAAAAAATAATAATTAAACAGCCACAACCTATTTATAAATGCAAAATACCGTAAAAAAAAACGTTACCAAAAAACCTATGGCGCACATAATAACCGTAATAGGAGGTGACCCATAAACCATGGTATGGCTGCAAACACCGGTGATTAGACGCCATTACGGTATTACGGAGTATATCGCGGTATATCGCGTACCGCGTCACGCTGCTTAATTACCGACTTTTGTTCTAACTGGGGCACTGGCGTACCTGGAATGGGCTTTGTGAAATTGTGGTTCTTGACTTAGGAAAAATATTTTTTTTTGGAAGAAAAGTACTTGTTACCCGACTCATAGCCGGCAGCTCACTTCGATGTTTAAAGAATCGAGCGGCTGATACCTCGATTGCAGGGATCTTTGAATTTTTCCGAATTCTGGTATATTTCGTACTCTCGGGTCTTAATGGTATAAATGTATAAAAGGATGTCAAAGTTGCCAGTCTCTTTCTTCACTCTTTTCACAGCAGCTTCAAAAGAAGAACAGTTGAGTTGTTATCAGAGATGACTCCTTCCTTATTATCACCTGCCTAACCTTTTCCCAACTATGCCGGGATCGGCTTTCAGCAGCTTTCAGCCGCTGCTCATCAGTATCCCGCGGGATATCAGGCCGGTCCCGTATGGTGCCGTAAAAGAATAATACCATCCCATCACTTCCTGTGGAACTCACCACAGAATGGGCAGCAGCGTTCTCTGTAAAATGCAACACTATACACTGCGATCGCCAACCCGCTTGCAAAGCGTGGCGATTATGGCAACCCTCTCCCCCCTTTCGGGGGAGACCTATGTCCAGCAGAGGACGTCTTACGGCTGTTATGATGATGATGATATCAGTATTTTACATGGAGTGTCCACCCATCTGGCTTCAATAACCCAGTAACTGGGAAACACGATACCAAAAAAAAATAAACATAAATCTTTGAAAAGCCTATTAATCAGAACATTTAAGTTAGTTCTATTTGGAATACAGTTTTTCAAAGCTTCACGCATGGTCGCAAGTATTACAAATTCGGGCAATGTTTCAGTGAAATGCTTTCAGTAATACGCTCATATTTAACGGACGCTATTAAGTTAATGTCGGATGACGGTGTGCCGTGACGAGGCGGAATAATGTTGTAGGTTTTGTTAATAAGGTGACCGGCAATGGGACCAAAGCTTCTGACGTTTGTACGGTTTTGATTTTATGGAAGTTTAAATATAATAAGTTTCGCTTACTTAGCAGTGCATGAAGAAAACAAGACGAAAAATTACAAGTTATTAATTTAAATAAAGTAACGACATATCTATTTTATAAAAAGAAAACTTAGAATTCTAAGAACATTCATTCATTTACCTACTGGCGGACAACGCACGGCTAAAACTGTTGGGTCTATGCTTGAATGCTTCTATTCAAACATAGGGGTTCCTTATA